>CM012452.1:14354104-15819712 GCA_003999625.1 Oryzias javanicus
TAAAGGAACAAAAAGGTACAGAAAAAATAAATGCTGGTTTCTCTGGATTTCTGGTCCACACCTAAAACTAAGTAATAATACCTGAAATTAACCAGGTACTATCTGGTGTGCACCTGAAACTAACCAGATATTATCTGGTGCTCAGCTAAAACTATCTGATACTACATGAAACTAACCAGACACTGTCTGGTGTGCACCTAAAACTATATTAGACAACTAGAAACTAACAAGATGCTGGTGAGCACCAGAAACTAGATGATACTATCTGAAACTGACCAAATACTATATAATGGGGATCTAAAACTTTCTGATACTACATTAAACTAACCAGGTACCATTTAGTTAGTTTCAAGTATGGTGCACAGCAGAAAGTCACTGGTACGAATCAGCTAGTTTCTGGTGCACAGTTGAAACCAGTACTCGTTTTTTTTTTTTTTTTTTTTAAATATTATTTCTATGTCCTTTTAAGGGCTCCATAGTTTCGGATCTTGTTTAGATTGGGTAAATGTTTCTTTAAAAAAAAAAAAGAAGAAGTCAAGAAACAAAAGAAAATATTTCTGTGTAGTTTTATTAAAATATACAATTTAAGCAGTGTACTATGATGTGGTATTAAGGTCACCTTAAAAAAATGAATACGTTTGTGTGAATGAACTTGTAAAATTATGAGGAAGAAAGTCATAGTTTTATAAGAATGAAGATGTAAATTTATAAGAAAAAATGTCAAAAATGTATTAACATAAATTTGTAAGATGGAGAAAAAAAGTCATTATTTTATTAGAATAAACTTGTCGACTTACAAGTAAAATATTCAAAACGTTTTGATGTTAAAGTTAGTATTTCAGTATTAAAGTCATTTATGAATTTATCCCTGTAAATATTTGTAATACTTTTTATGGTTGCCCCAATATTTAATACAGGCATCAGTTAAGTAAGAAAACAAGTAGCTATATCTTTTATAAACATAAGAATTCTAGGTAAGATGTTTTTTTGGTTGATTTTTTTTATTTTTTTTTTATTTTGCTTTAAATAAACAAATGTTTGTCTTATTTCTATTTTTTATTTCTGCACTTCTGTATTTTTATACCATTGCCAATCACATTCTTATACCACAACAGAAGAATGATGACCGAATTATTACAGGAAGCAAAGTTGATTGTTAAATACATTCCAATATTAAACATGTTGGATGCAGGAAAGAAGAAGACAGAAACATCGTACCACCTGAGGGGATTGAAATAAATGCTCCACATGAAGAGTTTGGAAAGGTAATGAGTGCAGGTCTGACAACAACTGTGTTTCTCATTAACTGATATTTCAGTAGCTGGGAAGAACATCCACCATGTGCACCGATGTGTGAAGGCAGCAGTCTCAGCTGAGTCACAAGCTGGAACATGACACAACAGTTATATGAGCTGTGTGGATCCTTTTTAGTTTTTTAGGTTTTTCATCTCTGTTGCCCATTTACTGTGCAAACGGGGGTTATTTATTACATTTTTTAACATAAGCAAATGATCAATACACTCCTTAATATATGCTATAGTAAGTAGAACCATAAAGGATTTTTTTTTTTCTTCTTGGTTTCTGATGTACTTAATTATAAACTATGAAACCAGAAATAGGCACATTTGCAAGTACAATGTCTAATTGTTTCTTTATGTCTTTGTTTTTTTGGTCACTTTTAGCTTCTAAAGCCTCAAAACAATGGAATATGTTTGTCTTTGCCTTACTCTTCTAGAACGCATATTTGTTTTTTTGACAGGTGTAGTTACATGCTCCAAGAACAATCCAGTATCTTGGGATTAAAAGAAGCAGATAGAAGAAGGGGTTGTTAAATCAGTTGTGAGGCTGCATGGTGGTGTAAAAAGGTCCTGTGTAAAGTTCTATATGTTGAGTTTGGACATTCTCCTCGCACATGCGTGGGTTTTCTCCAGGCACTCTGGCTTCCTCCCACAATCCAAAAACATGCGCTATAGGTTAATCTGTGATTCTGAATTGTCTCTCAAGTTTAAATGTTTGGTTTTTTTGTCCTGCTGAACTGTCCAAGGAGTGACTAATTGACTACTTGTGGAAGCCCCATAAATGAAAGTAATTTTTTTTCTGTCTTTAAAAAAGACTTTAGTGAAAAAAGAAGGCAGAGTGTGATTCAACAGCAGTAAACTAGTAGAAAACAGTTTGAAGCCAAAATCTATAATACTACCTGGTGTTGGAAATACCGCAGGTACCATCATAACCAAACACTTCAGGTGAAAGCTGTTCTGATAAGAGATGGGAATAAAGTTTTAAAATGATGTTTATCCCTCCTTTAATGCAGCACTGGGATTAAAGGAGAGAATGAGCATATATCTAATGCATGCTTCATGTTCTGTAAAATAGAGCATTTTTTTTTTGCAGGTCAAACAAAGAATTCCTTATTACTTCTAAAGACCAAGTACAGCTATTATAAGCATAAGCATCAGGAGATTTGCAGGTATTAAAGGAATGTCTGCTTCAAGCTTTTCCACACTGTTAGGTAAACTTGGATTTTATTACAAAGACCAAATAAAGATGTGACATGACACTTCTGCCTCAGTTCTTTTAACAAAAAATAAACAAAAAACATATTAATGAATAAAAATGCTACCTAAAGAGATGGGTCAAATATGGAGAACAAATAACCAGGGGTGGGAATCTTGAGACACGTCAAGATTCAATTCAACTACAAGTCAGGAGGCAACAATTGATGAAATGATTATCAAGCAGCTTTCAGTGTGGCTCCCAGTCATTATCTGACTTTGGAGTGTATGGAATTTTAGCTGCTAGTCTTTTGGTTAATAAATGAGCCATTATTGTGAAGTCTGATTCTATGGTGATTAAAGTCCAAGCGTCACACGTTAATGCTATCCTGTGGACTTTCACAACTGTTGAGATGACTTTGGCCTTCTTCTTAGTATATAGTGCTGGGTTGATCGTGTCGGTGAAGAAGTGACAGGAAGGGATTTTGTAAATCGGCTTTAACATATGGAGCAATGTTTGGAACACATCAATCTACACCACAGAATGCAAGTCCTTTGCTATGAAAGCTCTGATTGACTTAGTTACTTGCTTAGCTCCAATACGTCCTTTTGACCATAGGAAGTACTAGCAGCAGAACTTGTTAAAGCCAATCTAACGTCAGTAGAACAAAACAGTTTCTACCCTCCTCTGGATGGAACTACACAATGTGATTTTGCTCATATTTTGTGCCGCCCTTAGTATTTTAACTTCTCTGTGTTAACTAATATAACTTGATTCTGCTGTATGAGAAAGTACATCATTTCATTTTTTCATTCATTTGACTTAATGGTTCCAATTTCAACTCACGTTTCGCAAAGGTTTGTGTTTTCAAATCCATTTTAAAAATCTGCTCTTCCTATTCACTTCAGGGAAACTTAAGTGCCACATGTAAGTCTTATCCCAGAACCTCTCAAGTCAAAAAACTAAACTGGGTGAGCTCATCTTCCAGTTATTTGAACATAAACTTTAAAATGAAGCCTCTTAGCATTTTGGGTGAAGGGTAAAGGGGGAATTTAGTTGACATGTGTTGGGAAGCATTTCTTCCTATACCTTTGTAGTGAGAGGAACCACAAGTGCACAAAGCAATCTATGAGGAAGAATGCACCTTTATTCGGAGGCCCCATGTGTGGATTGCACAACAATGAGACCACTGACATATCTGTGTTAATAGACGGTGCGCATAAGCTCACGTTTTCATAGGAAACTGGAGATTCTGCTTACGGTGGAGTTTGTAAAAGAAAAAAATGATAGAGAAAATTGATTCTTTCAACGACACAACAGAACTATCTTTACATCTCACTTGCAGCACCGCCACACCAGAGCTTTCTAATTACCTTGTCTATTGAAGGGACAGACATAATAAAGATGGTAAATACACACTTGTTAATTAATTTCAAAATAAAATAGACTTTCAGTCTGGCTTTCAGCAGGAGTTAATTATGTGCTGTAGCTTTTGAGAAATGAATTTGTGACTGCTGCATTTTTCTGAAGAAAAAAAGAAAAAAAAACACACTTGGAGGGAGGGACAGCTTTTTCAAGTGCAGCGTCTGACAAATACCAGACAAAACCTGACAGCTGGAGCAAAAATATCAAAGTGCTTCCACTGTTCACAAAGCTTCCAATCATCAAAGCAGTTTTTCAAATGGAGCAGGAAAGGCCAAGCTGCGTCACAGGGGTGTGCTCCTCTCATCACGGACCACCAGATGTACAACAAACACGAAAAAAAACCAAGACAAGTAAAAGTCTAACATCTTAGCTGAGATACAGCTGGGTAAACAGAAGAGGACAAAATAACCCGTCCTCTGCTATAAAAGCAGCTCTGCTTGGAAAACACCAGCCAAGATATCATCACACACAGACAAACAACACAGTGTGGTATTTGCACACAGTAGATCTACAATGCTGAATGGTCTATTACATAAATTGCCACACACAGCATGAGGAACCCTGTGTCTTTGTTTGTCTTGTGGGGCACAAATGCAGGGAATGGCTTTTTAGAAAATGCTTCTTAAAAATAACATTTTTAATTTAAGGAATCCAAATAAGAATAATGTTGCTCATATTTCTAAAAGCAGAAGCAGCATCTTTTTTTCATTTTGACTTTTATTCTCATACTGTCCTTTTTCATTTTTTTCCACTGCTCTAAAGCCCACAGATATCATGACTGGGCTGATGAAACACAGATCCATGGATCTACTAAAAGAAAGATGATAAAATGACATTGAGATTCACTTTTTCTACACTTTTTTCTCACACACTGGTTTGTTGAAATAGATTTCATGTCAAATAAATACATTTTCTTTCACCCATTAAATCAAACTGAATTAATGCCTTATTAAATTATTAATGCTGCAGATCCCCAAAAAATGAATATTCAAACATACTGGCCATAAAAATAAAAAAGATGAATATTTTTATTTATATACCTAAAAGTTTGAAATTCATAAAATGAAAAATGAATAAAAACTTCATTTAATTTTAGTTCTGAGTCCAAAAGTAGGATGTCAAATGACTTTTTTTTTCCATTAATACCATCAGGTAGAAACAACATCGTTTGCTTAATTTTTTAATAGCATTTTTCGTATTCTGTATTCTTCTTAATGTGTCTTTAAAACAAGAACAAAGTTAGGAAAAACTGTCAAAAGGCTGGAATTTTTCTTGGTCTTTAAAACAAATATTTTTTACATTTTTCAATCACAAAATATTATACAATTTCACTTAAAGAAAAACACAAATGTTTACATGTAAAAATGAATTAATAAAACATGAGATTGAACATCAGATTACAAGATTTTTTGGTTCCTGTGACAAAAGTTGAGCAGATGAAGATCTAATCTAATGCTTGTTCATCAAAGATATGAAAAGTTTAATATTTTGTTGATACTTTTCGCCTAAAAGAAAGAAATTTAATTCCCGTTTTTTCCCAATATTTTGTAAAAAGTCTCTGTATTTCCAATGGGCACGTAAATATCTAAATTATTGAGCCCGAATATCCCAAGTCTATGGCTTAAATCTTCTTCCTCAAGAGACTGTCAATAATAAACACAATTTAAACTTAAATTTTCATTTATCATTTTAAACTACATCACCTGCACTCAAGTTTTCTTAAAGAAGAGTCACCAGATATCTTTGGTTAATATAAAAATTCTGGATAGTCAAATACATTTAAAATTATTTTGCTCTCTGTCTATTTGTTAGTCAGTCATTGTGTTTCTGCAGTCAGAAAAAAAAGACTACAAGTAATTTGGCAATAATTATAATCAAAAGCAAAACAAAGCTTAATTGCTAAACTACTATTTATGCGTTAGGCTTTGACAAAGCAATGTATCATCACTGAGGCTCACGGAAAACCTATTTCATTGACACAATCTCAGCCCTTAATTAAAAATACAAAACATGATAAATTACTGCAAAATGGGGAAGTTTCAGATAACAATGACATTTTAAATCATAGCAATTGTTAGTAATTCCATTTTAACTCCCACTGCAAAATAACAAAAAAAAAAAAAAAAAAGGAGCAGTTATTGTAGAAGACAAGTAACTACACACCTTTTTAGTTAGGATTGCAGGTGGAGACACATAACCGACTCTAAATCAAACTTTCATCTGGAGATCCAAATCATTTTTACGTAACACATAGTCACTCGGGGAGAAGTTATGTATTAACTGAAAGTAATAATGTTTGTCATTCATTCAACCATAAGAAGTACTGTTACCAGCACCGACATTTGGAAAATGTGACGGTTGGGGTGAAAAGAGCCCAGGAGCAGAGACTCAGGCTTGGACTCGGAAATGCAGTTCATGAGTTTTAATAAACAAAAGACACCTCACAAGAGGGAAAAGGTCCTAACAGGGATGCACCGACACTGAGAACTGAAAGGCTGCAACTTCAATAGTCTTATTACAAACCGCAGACAGCTGTGCACTCCTCCACAGAGAGCACCAGGGAAGGAGGGACCATCCAGGAGGAGTGACAGCTGACCTGCAGAACACAAAATGGCAGTGTAAACAAAAAAAAAAACAACAACCGTGTCAGGAAAGTGTTTCATAAAATTCTGGTTCTACATGGTGTGAATAAACATTCTCACCTCCAACTCATCATATATGGAGGTATAGTTCGGGCCCCTTCCCGTCACTTTTTGACATTTTGGGTGTCCCCAACTTGTCGTCTTTTGACACGGTGGCTGTTTAAATCACGGGTCCCCAATCCTCTGGATGCAGTACTGGTCACCCTGATTAGCATGAGAGGCTCTTTACCAAGCAGCCCTCAGACCGGTACCGGTTCATAGCCCTGATGTCAAACCTGAGCTCAACTGAGCCCCTCCTTTCCCTGCCTTGCTGAGCTGCCTGCTACTTACACCTCGTCTCTCCAGCCTTCCCCTGCAAGATTCTACTCTGATCTCCAGCCTATGTCCAGCTTCCTGACTTCCTGTTCCTGATCTGACGTACTGCTCTGAAACCCTGAGAGTGTAATTATTGGTGCCCTGACCTGTCTGCTTTTCTATTTCTGCTAGTGATTTTTACTTACCTTTACTCTCAACATCTGACCTATTCGTTTTTTGTGAAGGACATTTTTTTGTTGCTCATTTTTCCCCTCAGAGGTTAATTCCCAAGTTTTTGAGTTCACAGCCCTGTCCCCAAGTGAGTTTTTTGGTTTTTTTCCCCCTCTGGTACTAGTGCAGCAGTTAATTCTCTTATTTTGGAGCGCTCTGTCTTTTTCTATGTGGAGTTTCTTCGGAGGAGGAGTTCAGCATTGACACAACGCACAAGGACCACCTTCACTACCACAAGACTTTTGAATCCCCAAATCGTGTGAGCATCAAGCACCAACAGACTTCTGCCTCCCATCCTTGTTTCCCTGGACGATCAGCTGGGCCCACACTGCCCAAGTCAATCCCCGCTGGCCTCGAGTCCCAATGAGCGACCAGCACCCGCCCAAACTTCAATAAAACTCAAACTTTTAATCTGTGTGTTGGCACTATTCTTCGGGGTCCTCATACAAACTGCCTTACACCTCATTTAATGGAAACAGCCGCACAACAAAAAACGAGTTGGGGGACACCCAAAATGTCAAAAAGTGACGTTGAGGTGGCCGGAATGTATATAAGGAGTTGGAAGGTGAGACTGTGTTGGCTGTGAATCTGTTAATGCGTTGGTCACCTACAGGTATGCAAGTGAAAAATGGTGAGTTCCTAAAGTGAAAATGTTCATAGACATTTATTTCTATGGGCATTATGCAAGGGTCAGATTGTAGAAAACACTTAAAGTCCCACCATAACTATATTTTTATCTGCTGTAAAATCATACCCAGTGGTCTTTTAATTATGATCATGAGGTCTATAGCAAAAATTTAAAAGCCTGTGTTGTTTTTTTTTAGTCATATTTTTTGCAGAACGGGTGGAGTTCATCAGAAATTGGCCTCTGAGATGTTGGCGTGGCCTCCACTGATATCCCTTTTGTCCTTTGTTGTCACAAGACAACAAACTTATAAACACAGTGAAATTCAATAAGGGATTTCAAACAGCTTTCTGCCTGTGGAGGAGATAATCAAATGGTTACATTTGTGGGTTGCATAGCCTCGGAAACAGACAAGATTCAGGGTGTAGTTTGCTGTGCAAAACAAGAAAAAAATCAGAAACTAGGAGATCAAATCAACTATCAATTCAAGCTAATTTAGTCTTATTCAACTGGGTCCACCTCTTTACGTGCCTCAGTCTAACTAGTAACAAATGTCCTCGGGTCTTTTGAAAATCCATTTCATTCTATTGCCTCCTTTTATATTCTACCTCTTATCCTCATTATCTTCCACTTCCTCCGTCTCCCACCACCTCTCAACAGAGAGCAAACTTTAATACAGATCATCACTTTATTAAAGTGAGAAAAAAAAAGAACACAACGTCAGTGGCTTCATTTGAACAATTATGCAAATCAGACAGGAGATGAAGCTTTTATTAATGTTAGAAAAGTGTTGCATCAGATACCACTGAAGTTCATTAAGTTGCTCCAGCTGAGGAGGAATATGTTTTGATTAGTTTGATGTCACTACGGTCTGCATAACATCATTTCGCGGAGCTGCGTAAGCGCAAAATTGCCCCTGAAATGTGGGAAACTAATGTTTTTTTTCGACAAGAGACAGAGAACAAACCAAGTTATTCTAGTTTTATGACAGTTGTTTGAGTAAGATTTTTGTTCTTTTTGCCTGCAAATTTTGTGTTTGTGCGCAATCTCGTTGTCATGGAATGGAAAAATTATAGCATCCACCAAGCTCAAATGTTATTGCCATTAAGTATTGCAAAAACAATGTTCCTCCACACCAGGCCAGCCTTCCATTCTCTCTGTGGGTACGGGGCCGGAGAGCCGCTGGACCATTACGGACTGACTCCAGCCCATGGTTTTCTGTGGCTCCGAGGGGTAATTAATTTCAGCAAACGACCGCCACGTCTGTCAGCTTTTATAAACGAGCGTTTACGCGCTATGGACAATTTAACCACTCCACCGAGCCTGCTCTGACAGAGATGGGTAGAGATGTGGATGCATGTGAGTGTGTGTGTGAGAGACAGACCCGGAGAGAGGTAAAGAGAGGTGATAGTGGCCGCGCCGCCTGGTGACTGATGGGAAATTTAATCAATCGAGTAAGCGCATTTACTCTCATAATGTTCACGCCACATCCATATTCATAGAACTGATTCGCCCAACCACTACCATGTTGCACCGCACCGAAATTATAACGCTTGATGGATTTCACTTCATCTCATCAGGCCTCATCAAAGACCAGCAACATCTCTGCTAATTATGTGCGGCATCATTGACTTAACATCAGCATGGAAGTCTAGTCAGATGATATAACTCTACATCTAAGCTTAATTTGATTTAAAAAAATGACAGTCCACCGCTGAATTCTGGTTTACATAAAACAACCGGCCAATTTCCCATTTTGCTTAGGTCACTGACTGTGTCAGAATGCATTCACCACACAAGTAAAACAAATGTTTTCCCTCCGTCCTCAAGAAAATTAAATACCATTTGAGATTTGTGAGCCGTTTCCATAACCATGGGTTGGGCTTGATTCAGCCATGATGCAATGCAGCTGGATGTCGTGTCAGTGTTGTAATTCTTGCCAGATATTGGATAGTTCAAGGCCTACAAATAAAAAACGCCATTTCCCTCCCACAGAAAGAGCATTGTTGGGATATTAAAACATCAGGCCTTAAATTTTTGAGTTTTTATTTAGCCATTACATCATTGTTGGTCATAAAGTTAGCAATATTAGGGTTTCACAATAAATATATATTATTTTAAATCTTTAAAACATTGGTCTTTGAAGATTTTTGAACTTATTAGTTTTTATTTTTTTTCCAGGAATGGTTTTTTACAGTTCTGTTCTATTCTTGTATTAACCTCCTTTTCCTCACCTATACAGAATTCACATCAGTGGTAGGCAAACTTTTCGAATCATGGGTCCACAAAGGTTTCTAAAATTTGTCAGAAGGTCCAGCTCAGTGACCTTGTGGAAGAGGTTCCACCCTGAGACTGAAAGGTTACCAAAGACACTAAAAATGGGACCCAGAGACTCCCTGCTTGACCTTCAGCACCAAGGGATTGGATTGGGTGGTCAAACCACCAAATGTTGCCTGACCGCAGCTGTGTCCACAGCTCACCACTCCCCAAGGAGATGGGTTAAATGCGGAGCACAAATTTCACACTTCTAGGTGCGTGACAACTAATGGGACTTTAACTTAAGATCAGGAGCCAATGTGTGGGGTGCTTCGGTAATCCACCTCAAGAGAAAAAGAAGTAAAATGGAATCTAGAATCTGTGATAACTGCATCAATTTGTTGATGTCCTTCGTGGAAATACACAAGTCATATAAATAGAAAATCTTCTAATCGCATGCAAATGCTGAATAACTTTTAGCACTTAAGCAAAGAAAAAAAGGTAAATGTAGCTACAGTGCACCATCTATGTGGAGACACCAGAATTATTAAGACATTATAAAGGAAAATAAATATAATTTATTTCAGTTTGGAGGGCCAGATTAAACAGTTTAATGGCCCCTGGGCCGTAGTTTGCCCACTTCAATTTTACATAATCTCATGGATACGTATGCTCATATCAGAAAAAAAGAAGCTTCACAACTTACAGTAATTGTATTCGGTATAAAAAAAAGCACTTATGAATCAATGATTCCACATTACTTTCTCTTATAGCTTTACCAAATCCTTTTAATTAAAAAAAAAAGTAAACTTCTAAGGCCAAATCCGAATTCTACCCCTAACCCTACATTTAGCCCTCCAGATGGAAAAATACGGAAAAATATTAAAATATTATCTTCAAATTTGGACGCCACTCCCATGGGATGATGTCATCAATAGTTGCAGATCAGCTACGTAACCGCAGCGCTGCTGGTGCTAGGAAATACATGAAAGCAGCAGTTTTATAATTATAAAAAGTTTTGCTAAAACAAAAAACCCTTTCGGACAACACCACCCTTTAAAATGCCCCAACGATTGAAGGGGTAGGGAGAAACCAGTGGGGTAGGGGAAGAAATTGTACTCCTTCTGACTCTTTTATCAATAGAATTTTAACCACACAAAAAGGTTACAGTGCTGCAAATGCACCCAAACACAGATGACGTCTGGTCATTAGGGAAAGACCTTAAAAAGCTTTGTCAAGTCTATTTTAATGTGAAATGTAATACTAAAACATTCTAATAATAATCAAATATATCTGTAATTTCAGTCTTTCTCAGCACACGACGGCTTTTCTAGCTCAACCCCATGTAAAACTATTTTTTCCCCTCTAATATTTTCCAGAGCAGAGGAGGTGCAGAGCAGAACAGTCACTGGGTCTTGTTCATCTGGGTCTTGCGCAAACGGTTCCGTTTGCCTCCAAAGCTCTTGAGTTGCAAGACTATTAACACTGCAGCCTCACCCCGCTTTGTTGCCCCTGCCAAAAGAATTTACACGGCCTGCCTTGATGTCAGTGTTTTCACAGCTAGACGTACATTACTGTGTGACATCAAGCCCAGGGGTTTAGAGATCTGCTGGATTGTATGACAGGGCCTTTTATGGCTTTTCCAGGAATGTATGACAGCAGTACGCCTCTGTAAATACTTGGCGAGGATAACTACAGTACACCACAGTGAAGTACAAACCAGTGCAGAGATTGAGGGGCCTACGGCAGGAAGCAATCCCATAGCCATAGATATTTTGCTGTCTGAGACTGAAGAATATTAGACTTTGTGAGGATGCTGAGTAATCATTTCTAGGAAATTTCTAGATGTAGACGATTTTTTTTATAACGTAACACTCCAGGGGGCCTTCCCACCATGCACTTACCTTGTCTACACATAAAACAACATATGCGCAATTTGTGGCTGACACAAAAAGCCCATGCACACGCTCATTTCTTGTATCTTGCCAAGTTATTGTAGTCGGGGCAGTAGAATGTGTTTACCTCTCTAAGGTATAAGTGTTTGATTAAGAAGCAGCCATCTGGCAGAGAAGAGAAGATTTAACATCTCTTTTTTTTAAGAGCAAAATCAATCCTGCCATCCGGAAAAGGTTGAAAAATCGTCCCTACAAACAGACAGTAAGTGAATCTAAGACTAAAGGCACCAGCTTGTGCCAGCATGTGGCGCAGCAGAGTGACTCGAACGGTTCCTAATTTCTCACATGCATACCAGTCTATCTCAAATTGATTTGTGAAGGTTTTCAAAAGATTGACTCCTGACTAAAACATAGCATGTTGTGTGTTGCATAACGCTGTCACACATTTGAGTTATGAGACCTAAAAAAGGAAATAATGCTCAGCTGCATGTGCCAATAAACCCATATGTGCATACTGTTACTTGGGCAAGGAGAGGCAATTTTGCAAGAGAACTCATTTATCTATGGGATAAATATGTAGCTGATAGCACAAAGAGAAATACATTTCTGACTTGTCAGGAGAGTTCACCTGGCAAACTTGACCATTAACAGTTGTAACATCTGCCTTATGACACGATATGCATTAAAAAACTACTGTCTATTGGCAAGATTTTTTTTTTTTTACTTTGACATGGTCAATTTACAACAACTGTATTTTCTGAACTAAAAGAAGAACTTAAAACCCTTATTTTATTATTATGATTGATTATGTGATGTTATTTCATGTATTATATCCTGATTGCTTGAAATAAACCATTTCATTCATTCATTCATTATAATTTTTTTTTTCAAAAAACAACAGTGCGCCTTTAATCTGGCATCACATTCTCATTCCCAAGTCTTCACATATTGATGTTTGATTAAAGACTCCTCCGCAAACTGATACCACGTCTGGAAGTGGATGCAGCCAGTAACAGATGCGTGGTTCAGGTACTGTCTGATACTGCACTTGTCAGGTACCTGTGCGGTCCACATCCTGGTAGCGGACCAATACTAGTTTGTGGCCCGGAGGTTGGGGACCCCTGATTTAATTGGGGCAGCCAGAACATCAATAAACAACAAATTAGGGAAACCGAAAATGTCAATTTTTGATGCAGAAGAGTCAGAGAATAACCACCAGTCTCCTGAAATCTCCTCCATGTTCTGGACATTGTGTTGGGAGACACATTAAACCTTCTTGATGCAGCACATGTGGATGTGCCATCCTGGAGAAGTTGGACAACCTGTGCAACTTCTGTAGGGTTAAGGAATCTCCTCATACTGCCAGTAGAGATAATTAAGCCAAAATCAGCACGAGTGGAAAACCAGCCAAAAAAGATCAAGAGGGAGAAACTTGAAATGACCTCCACATGTAACACCAGTCCTGTTTGGAGGGTTTTCTAATTGTTGCCACTGAAGTGCACCTGTTGTTAATTCCATGAACACCAATACAGCTGAAATTGATTAACGAGGTCCTCAGCTGATTAACCAACAAGAAAATGATCAGACAGGTTTTATTCAATTCATGCCAGGCCCAATAAAAAAAGTGTTCCTCTAATTTTTGTGAGCAGTATATATTATATTATATTATATTATATTATATTATATTATATTATATTATATTATATTATATTATATTATATTATATTATATTATATTATATTATATTATATTATATTATATTATATATACCGTGGACCGCGCCACCGACACCTGCATCTCTGAGTGAGAGTGATTTCTGGTGGGTCGTCTGTCCTCCTGCTCACTGCCGTGGACTGCACTTCTGACTGGGGACTTCGTCACCGCTCGTCCCTCAGCTCTATCTGAATGAACTCTATTTAAATACATAGTTTTAGAAGCTAATTTTTCTTTAATAGTTCTGGTATCGCCTTTCCGTCCTGGGATAGGATCTCTCCCTCATGTGGGCATCCATAAGGTTTCTTCTTTTTTCCTGACCCGGGTTTTTTTTAGGAGTTTTTCCTTACTGGGGGGGAGGGTCTAAAGGCAGGGATTACCAGTTTTATTTTGTCTGTTTAGTCTTTAGCTATTTTTTCATATTTTATGACTAACATTTACATCTGTAAAATTACCTGCATGAAGCCCAATCAGACAAATTTTCTTTGTGATTTTGGGCTATATAAATAAAATTGAATAGAATTGAACAAGCTAATGTGGGTAATGCGTAGCGTTGTCCGACTGTTTTTTTTACGTGTCAGTAACAAGGTTGACAGTTAGCTTAGTCACAGTAATGTCTGTTTTAGCTGTTTAAGTCTATTTTTTTCTGAGCTGCAAACAAGGTTGGGTGTTATTGTGAACACGGCTAACGTGTAGCATTGTCAGACTTTTTTTTGTTATCAACAAGGTTGGGAGTTAGCAAAGTCAAAGTAACATCAGTTATAGCTGTGTCTGTTTTTTGGGGGGTTTTTACGAGCTGGGGACAAGGTTGATTTTTTTACGCAGTCACAGTAGCGTTAGTTTTAGCTAAATGTTTTTCAGCCTGTTTTTTTACAAGTTACTAATAAGGTTGAAAATTGTAGCTATTGTTAATACCTGACATTGTGTCATAACTGCACTCCTTCCTCATCCACACAGTCTGTTAGGAGCTAATCAGGTGATGAGGGACACCTGTTCACCTCCCTTTATTAGGAGCTGCTGCCTTCCAGTCTCTGTCAGTTTGTCTCAAGCCTTCCATGGAACAAAAAAAACAAACAAACACAACAACAACAACAACAACAACAACAACAACAACAACAACAACAACAACAACAACAACAACAACAACAACAACAACAACAACAACAACAACAACAACAACAACAACAACAACAACCCTGTTCATGTGAGCCTTTCTGCTGATCTGTGAATCTGTCTCTGAGAAAACCCCAGCACTGGAACTTTTAAAACCACGAGTCTTGCCCCAGCACCTTTGCCTCCTGCCTTTTCCTCTTCCTACCTGGACAGCCTGACGGACATCCTCCTGGACCACCCTCAACGTCAGCCCTCTGCTGTGCACTCCCTCCATCTCCTCATTGGCTCCCTCTGTTGATCACCGTTCAAGAGTTTTCACCACCAAGGAAGATCCAAACCATACCTGTCTGATTACAAGTGCCTCCCCCGTGCCTGTCCAAATACAAACCCTTTCACATTGCTAACATTTAACTCTGTCAAACTTTATTTATTTACATTTTGTGACCACGCTAATGAGGCTAACTTTTCTAACAGGTCTTACAGTTAAAGTCTGAATGACAGAAGTATCTCCAATTGTTGTCTTGCTTTATGCGCCATATTCTTTATATATGAAATAAGTTAAAAAATAAACCATTTATCAACAACGCACCTTATAATCCAGAGAGCCCTACATGCAGAAAATACAGTATAATGAATTTCTACCACTGTTTTGTGAATTATAAAGCTAATTTAATCTACTAAACATACAGTAAATTATAAAGCTATTTCTTGCACAGAATGACCTTTTACTCAAAACCCTATGGTACCTGACCGCTCACCCTCAGCCATTACTGCTACTGTAACCTTCCTGCTCCATTAAACCCAACTGACTCAACCGAGTGGTTGAGTTTCTACTTTATACCTCAATGACTTTTAACTGGAAGATGATGTGAATGTAAGGTTAGATGTGAGAGAAGCTTTTCCCTTGTTAGAACAAAAAGATGTCACACGCTGCTTCAGTTACTTCAAAAGACACAGCATCTTTTCTGCTTTCCCTGTCACTGAATGTAGGGATTTTATTCACCATAGGAAGTAGTGAGGGTTAAGTATCTGTAGTAAAAAGAAAGCATTAAATTATACTGTCCTTGTCTCACAGTGGTATTAAATTACAACACTTTTTTTATTGCATCAACAAAGCCATATCCTACATACAGTACTGCTATGATCCACAGAGTCTATGGAAAATTGAAAAAATATGCTGGAATTCCCTGAAGTCTTTGTTCAAGAAGACAACCCTCCTTTTGATAAATAATTAGCATCTAGAATTTGCCACAACAACAACATTGCTTTCAAGCTATAACATCCTAGATAAAAAAAAAATAGGGTATATTTTCCTTTCATCTTTATATGTATTTATTTTTAACAACATACATTGACTTTTAGGGATATTATTGTAAGCTATATACACATTAGAACAAAGAAAATGGTTCTATTGAGATTATTTAAAATTTATAAATATCTTTTTTTTTTCTTTTTTATCAACAATCTTGAGCGAAAGCATATTTGCATTGAAAGAGGACTTGAATTGCAAAAACAAGCATTTTAAAAGATATTGAAAAAGTAAAGCTGAATTATTTTTGTGCAAGAATTATAGAATATGCATCTATAAAAGAATAAATATTTCAAAGTGTAAAATAAATAGTTTTTTGGCATAAAATACAGAGGTTCTTTGTTTAACTGCACTTGGAAGTTGTCCCCTTCAGCCACTTTTTTCACTATCGCATGAAAAATAGCATCTTAATTTTCTTTAATTATAAAAGTACTTCAGGCAACATGCCTAATTATATTTAACCAAATACCATTTTCTTTAAGCTTAACCCAAAATACACAAATCAAAGTACATTGGTATACATAGAAATTAAGCTTAAGCTGCTAAATTCTGATTTTCACATCCACTTTGTACTGTTCCCCAAAGTCGTTTTGTAAAATAGACAGTAATAAATTAAGGCACACAAAATTGTCCTCTACAAGTTGCCGTTGTAGAACAACAGACAGTAATATCTGTTGGAGCTGCTTTTCTCTTCAAAACTCTTCATTTTATTGATCTCAAGTTGTTGGGTACATTCCTCCAACATTTTGGACTTTGGAAATCAGTTACTTTCAATAAATCCGCAGCACGTTATTTCAATTTTCTAAAGGCCATACAGTGAACTGGAAATTTATTGGTATCTTCAAGAAAACATTCTAAAATGAAATAAGCTTTGTGACATGTTTTTTTAATCTTACCAGAAATGGACAAACGAGGGTAGACTGTGGAATCTAAACCATCCTCAACTGCTATTCATTAGCATTTATTAAGCCTCTGATTTTCTCTAATCTTGTTTAATGTAAAAATCCCTCTCTGAACTCAATTTTGAGTGAGAGAGGGGAACTGAAACAACCATTAAAAGTAATGAAAATTCTAACAATAAACTTGTTTTTAGAGATTTAAAACTTCACCAGAATAAATGATATTTGATTAGATGTTTATTGCAGATACTACACACAGTTTTATGAGTATATGACTTTCTGTGCACGTTTGAACCAACGCGGCCGGAATAAAATGGTTATTCAATGTATTTAATTTGGTAAAAAAAAATCATTTTTTTCTATACAATTACCTCTACCCTCCTGTTTACCCTGTTTTAAACAAGTACACTCATTACAAACAGGCAGAAACACATGACTCAAGGGTCTAAATTATTTTTAGTATTAACATCACATGAAATTTCTTCACATATCAAAAAAAGAAAAATGGTTACTTGGATGGTGCAACCTATAAAACTTTGTTTTGACATGTCATGCAACTTTAAAACCTTTTTCTTACTTTATTTTTTTTTACTTGCTTCAAACAAGATTCGGTCATGTAATGACAGCATGATCCCAAAGATCCAAGAAATATCCATTCCTTTCTTGTTTTAAGGTTGTGTTGGTACTATCCTTCAGCAATACTAGAATATGTAAATATAATTAGAGCATGCTTTAAAAAATATGAATAGACAGACAATTAATCCACTGCTTTATTTTGAGAGCCTCAAATTGAGTGGCGCAAGATGAAGAACAGTAACTTAAGGCAGGAAGACCTCTCTATAATAACCAGTTTGGCATAGAAGGTTGAGAATGGAGGAGCTCAGAAAATGACTCAAATGCAAGCTGTTGGGCCAGAAATGCAGTGGACACCTGACTTGCTCAAAAGAGAATATGGACACCTATCATCAATGCAGCCTATAGGAGGAGAACCATGTCAGATAACTCATTAATCTGCCTATGACAACCATCAAAGTACCAAATTGAAAAACAATCTGTAAAGGAAAAGGGAACTGGATGCTCAATTTCAGAGGATGGCCTGCTCTAACGTGGTCAGGGGAAGCAGCTTTGCAAAAAGTCACTCTCCTGGGCCTATGGCCTCCTGGGATCACAGGGGAATGCAATATGACCGCCATAAGTACAGATTTGGAGGCTGCAGAATTGGCCTTATAGTGATGGCCTTATAGAAACAGGAGAGCCAAGCTGTAAGTAAATTCTTCTTGAACACAGCCAGCTTATGTGGGTGAGGGGACCCTGAAGGACACAGACCCCGGTGATCCTGGGTATTATCACCAACTATAGGTCTAAGAAAGGCCATCATGAGATGTTTGTATATCATTGAGTATTGCTGCAAAGTCTATTAACTATTTAAGGCATTTTCTGCATTTTGTCTTAAAAGGAAAAGCTCTAAAAATGGGCAACGCATGTTTGAAGAATTTGTTCATTTTATGTTTTCTGGACTGTGAGCATTGGAAGATGTATTTCAAGATTCTGAGTGAATTTCTGGTATGCAAGTGTTTAGTGGGTTTCTTTAAATGAAGTGCCAAGATCTAGTAGCGTTTTTCTCACTTTTTTCTTTGGAAAAAAAAAGAAAATAACAGTAAATGTGTTTTTCAAATCTCTGTAGGTTTCGCATCCGTGGAAAACACAGCAACTGTCAGTAGGCACCACATCCATTAAATTATCTTTGCTCCTTTCAAACACACATATTTACATATACGTACGGCAGCTATTTGTGTGCAGAGGAGAACTGTTAATCATTGCTGGCTCGATCCGAACGCAAACCCTCTGTAGAATTAGAAGACTGCTACACTTCCCATAAATCAAGAGAAAAAAAGACATTGAAATCCTTTGGGCTGTAAAAACATTGACAGCAATGAAATGTGTCATATGGCAATAGCTATAGCTTTCATTTTTTGTCACATTCACATAAATTCAAAAATCCCTGAAACATTACCTGGGTGGAAGATTTTCTTTTAATGCAGCACACATTTCATATTTTATGATTATTATGAGTGCAGCGATGAAATGACAAGAGTTAACTGTTCCGCGATCATGCATTGCCCATTTCAGTTATTTATTAGATTTAAAATGGAGGTAAATCATAAAAAATATCGTGAAACTGTTCTGAAAACTTAGTTTCTGTCTTTTTCACTTACAGTAATAACATGCTAAATCTTATGATTTATAGCTTTGGCTCCATATTTTCAGTTGTTTTCGTGCCACAGACTAAATTTGAGAATGACCAGGCAGTTCCTGGCTGAACTGCATCCTAGACATGAAGCTAAACATTTTAATGGGTACATCTTAAAACCATTGCACCCAAAATCCTTTAAAAAAAATAACTGTTATAACTCTCCTTTACCCCAGCAGAGTCAACACTTTTCTCCGCAGCGGAATTTACTTTACAACTTCTCTAGACGTTTCGGCTCCCACGTTCTCTGGGCTCCTGGCACGGCCTCAGAATTTGCCTGTAGTTCTTGGATTCTGGACAGCCCTTCATCACATCTGTGCGGCTCAGCCTCCTGTGGCACCTCAGAAGAGGGCACCTCTATAAATCTCCCTGCCACGTAGCAGGGAAATTAAAGTGGCAGAAAGATAAACGAAAGAAGAGTGCATACACGAGAACAAACAACCAGTAATGATCTAAGTGATCACAAAGAAGGAAAGATGAGTCACAATTCTAAATACTGACTTCACCTCTCCTGCAATAGTCTCTTTAAATCTCAACAAGCCAAATTTTCTTCCTACGTTTGCATTTTTCACTGTCCTCCAATAATTTCCACAGAAATAATTCAATGCGATCATTAAGTCTGGAAGTGCAATTATTGTCTGTGATGTGAGGAATGACTCATCTGGAGGTTTTGAGATGCATCTGTGCACCTTGCACTGTTGCCAGTTAATGAATTAATGCACACGGGGGAAATAAAATCACACAACTCCCATATCCTTCTGGTCTCTTAAAAAGAAATCTCTTATTGGGGCAGCTGACATGTTATTATGCACAAAGTGCCAAAGGTCATGTGCTATAAGAAACTCCTTAATCTAACAGCTGCTATATTTTGTATGCTACGCATTGTGAATGTGAGGATTCTCTTACTACTTGCTGTGTGTGTTTTGACCTGGGGTGCTCTTTCTTTCGAGGGGTGTAGCTGAGCCGCGAGGGAACCATTTTTCGGGTCCGTGACTGAACACCGATACCATTAATTGCTCACATTTATTGGGCTGACACTGTTAGGAATGTGCTGCATTACAAGCACAGGCAGAAAGCAAACACATAAGTTCTGATAACCTGCGAACAAACTGATAGATAGGATAGGTGTGTATTGGCAAGACTCTGGCAATACGATAAGTATCACGATACAATATATATCTTGATATATTTCAATAAACAATTTATCACTTTTTTTAATAATGAGTTTGAAAGACTTTAACTGAATATTAATATATTAATATTATTTGAGGGTCAGATTATTAAGCCCCACAACTATAGCTCATATACAAGTTGGTTTTGCTCAAGCAAATTCATGGTGCTTTACTTTTAGTAAATTAAGAAATATTTTGTCAACACTCAATGTTGTCTGATTTTAAAAACAAAATAATTTTCAGTATAAAAAAAGAACAAAGAATGAATGTACCTTAATCAATTAGGTTGTATAAGTATGTATGCACATACTGTATCATATGGTTAAGTAATAAAATGCTATTTGTTTCCTTAATTGCCAAACAGGTACTTTTAAAGCGGATTCAAAAATGAAAATAAATCCCAATTTTTTTCATAAACATTTAAGTGTTGATTAAGGATGAAGGAGCGTGACTGAATGTGCCAAAAATGCTCATGTTCCTTGACAAACTGCACTGGAGCACTTCATCTCCGTTTTCACACATGTGAAAGTAAATATGTATTTTACCGTTCATCGCCATGACAATTTTATTTTTTTCAGAGCATTGCACACTTAACTCTGATCCAACAGGTTGCTGAATTAGAATCTTTCGCAGTGAAGTAGGGCCAAACTTTCGCTCTCTTTGCTTTTGTAATTTTGACTGAAGCTCCACGACGTTCAGTAGCTCATCACGAAGCATTGAAATCCACTTTTAATACAGTACTGGTAGTTCCACATGCATCAGTAGGGGTACCAACTTGACAGTGTTTCAGTACCAAACCTTAGCTCAAACCAAATTGTAAATGTCTCATTTAGCTCAACAACAACAACTACAAGGCCAATAAGTAAACTTCTAGCACAAGATGGTTCTTGCGAGATCTTGCTGTTTTCTTGGTGTAGAGCAGTTGAAAAAGGTGGTATGCTGCTAACTAGTGGTTGGAGGTTTAGGTGGAAAACAAAAGAAAGACACTGAGCTACATCCTTGCTTATACATCATTAATTAAACTTAATTTACACAGCATTTTAAATCAATACAAGTATCTCCTAAGGAAATATTGCAATATTTCATAAAAAAAAAATTCTACACCCCTAATCGATAGTGCGTTAAAATAAACTATTCATGATTAGTTTCCTTTTACATCTTGGCTTCGGTATTTCCCAAAGCTATTGTAATCCAGGGTGCTCCAGTCTTTGTTCTCTGCATTTTTTTAGTTATGACGCATTTTAATTTTCTCAGTGTAACTATCAAAGATATGATACAAAACACAAGTATGAAAAAAATCAGAAAAGTGACAGCATATGTTTTACCAACAGTGAGAACTATAAAAAGGATGAGAAGGGTAATTCGGAGATGGATGGAGTAAAGAAGGAAGCACGTTCTCCACCAGCTACATTTCTCTCAGGCACTCCATGGTGCTGCAGAAGGAGGCAGCTGGTGAGAGGAAACTGTACGAGTTTTACACAGCGTGTGTGTGTATGCCGCATGTTTTGCGAGTCTGGGGACTGGCGGGGGGTTGACAGATTATCCATCGAGATGCAGGTTGGTGGTTTCCCTCTGTCTGTCTCTCGTTTGCCAAAGTCACTCAAAAGCCTGCTTCATCCTGTGCTGCTCAAGGTCACTGCAACACTTTGAAAGTTTGGAGGATACAAGTAGCTGTAGAGTGACTCAGCACTTCTCCACTTTAATCTATATGACATATCAAACATATCTCCAATACCATCTATGCTGAGGATACAAATAAAAAGACTAAAACCACAACTGTCGCTCTAACACAGTTATCGCGATATACCATTTGCAGTCTCGCAAATTTTTTTCTCAGCAATCGTGTGTGCATTGTTGTTTTCTTTTCACAGTGCACATATTTCTGCATTCTGATTGGCTGTAGATCTTGTCATTTTTTTCAGTCATGTCTCCTGTACATAATGCATTCAGTGAAAATTTAAATGAATCTTTAATTGTGATAAGGTCTTAGTTTTCATACTTTAATCCTGCACTTATTCCTCTGTGTAAGTTTGAACTTTGAAAGTTTTAAACAAAAGAATATCGTGCAATATTGGTTTCATAGCCTTAAAACATCAGCAATTCTTTTTCGTGGATTTCACCCATTGCGAGTTGGTTTTAGTATCAACCATGAGAAACGAGGCAAGACTATAGTATGCACCAATGGCCAGATAGGGTTCACCGTCATGTCAGAAGACACTTTGACACCCATGGATTCCCAGAGGGAGAGCCACATGGAATCAGAGGTCATATATGGTGCTAATTGTGTTTTTAGTGTTATTAACATGTTCTTCTAATATTATTCTGATGATGGAGGACATATAGTAAAATAATTAATCCTAAAAAATAATTTTCTGAGTATTTCATTATTAAAATCATTGTGAATCAGGAGCAAATGAAAAAATTCCATTGGGAAAAAAAAAACCTAATTGTGACGTAGAAATTATACTGGGCGGACCAGATGTTCCCTACTCTGAGCTCTCATCAATGCTCCTTTCCAGTGGTCCTGCCCACAACTCAGAGGCTAATTCGAATTTAACTACTGCCGCTGTGTAGAAATTATGTCCTAGAAAACAACACAGGTTTCTATATTTTGGCTAAAAGCAGTGTAATCCTAATGAAAAGATTAATGGGTACGTTTTTTAAATAGAAAAAAAGATTATTGGAGTGGGGCTTAAACATGTCTTATAACTTTATCTTTTGTATGATGATGAACAATGAAAACTTTAAAAAAAAGTTGATTTTCTATCATTAGTTGACATTCTTTGTGGCATTATTTTCCTATGTGCTGAACATTTTATGTTTGTTTCAGAGTAAAATATTTACTGAGAAATAATTTTGTATTTTATTTGAAGTGTAACATTATAATATTTTGTACAATTTATGTAAGTACTCATCCATCCAATATAACATAACATAAAATTTTCATATTTTATGCTGTACCTTATCATACAATCAAAACTTCATGCTAATCTATGCATTGCATCAGCATTCAATTCCACAAAAGTCACATGAAAAGAAACCAAAAAGAATGTTTCTAATGTGGGCTTTGAACTTGCTGGATGGATTAAGTATGAAATCAAAGAAGTTAAAAAAGGAAACTCTAGTTAATCAGTGAAAGCAGGCAGTAATAGGCAACATGTTTGATCTATTTCTTAGTTCTATGAAGAATCAAATTTTAGATGGATTAAAAACAGCCACAATAACAAACAAAAGGTTTTTTTGTGTTAGCCTAAGTTACAAGACAAGGCCAAGTAGAAAAGGAGATATCCATCTCATGTTAGATGTTATTTGATGTATTTTGCTCAAAAATGTTGCAGTAGGATTATGCAATGACTAAAGGGCTTAGAAAAAGATCTCAACGGTGTTCAAATAATTCTCATGGGGGGAGATTCAGAGCATTAGACAAACATCTACTCTTTTTTGATGTATTTTCATTGCTGCAACTGATAGGCATTGATTGGTTAAATATAATACAGTGCAACAAGCCCTGGAGGCTGAAAATACATTAGCTGAGCTGCATCCTTTTACTTGAAATCAGAGCACAAAAAAGAAATGGTCTAATAAATACATGGAAAAATAAAGCAATTTGACATGATGCAAAAATGTTTGTTCTATTTTATTCGTATATTTGTTTTCACTACAGAATAGAATTTCATTGATTGGTAATGTAATAAACTAAACAATTTTACATAAAAAAAAAACCCACTCCAATGGGAGATTTGGTGTTTTATGTTTTTGTCGCATTTTTCTCATGATTTCAGGACATATATAAAGAAAATTAAGATGATTAAAACAGCGTTTTTTTTTTTTAGTATTTCTTTATTCAAATCATTGTGAATCAGGAGCAGACGAAACAAATGCAGTCTGAAAATGCCTGTAGTTGTGACATAGACGATACAGTCGGTGGGCCCCGAGCTGCTCCATTTGGATGCATCAACTTGCAGACAATAGATAAGTGTTGGTTATCTTTATCTGAGCTGGCATCTGGCTCAAAACAGTCCGGCTGGATAGATCCAATGTTGATGTTTTGTTGCACAAAGGTAGTATGCTAGCCGGAGAGAGTGTAAGAGAAAATTGGAAGTCAAGGCAAGATTACTTTATGCCAACAGACCTGCCTACAACGCAGAGACAATTTTCTGATGAACTGCCACTCTGCAGAAACTATGTCTTAGAAAACAACCAATTGCTAATAATGACATCATCATAATTTAAAATAAAAAAAAAAAAAGCACTAGGACCACTTTGAAAACAGATCAAAAGATGAGTTGAGTGGGACTTTAAGAAAAAGTGTATTTACAATTGGCTCTGATCTGGTAACTACAAAATGGTTATGATTGTTGCCATCTTTGAAGTGCAGTAGTTTACAAAAACAGATCAAAGCAATCCCTACAATATTTGTCAAGGAGCACACCTGTTCTCTTTTCAGAGACACAAAGTGGACCTAAAGTAACAATATGTTTAGTTGTTCTATATTTTCACAGATTTAATCTAGAAGCATGTGGTGTGAAACTGAGGACCTCAATTTTATTAATTGGGTATTATTCTTCATGCGTTGTTAGAAAATGAAAAAAAAAAAAATGTTCATGTTTTCAAAACGGTTTGGAAAAAAGCTTGTTTGCCAATTTTCTTGTTTTTATGTCAAACAGATAATTGGTTGGCCGTAACATAGAAAGCTGCCAAATCTAGGTTTTAGATTTTTATCAGCTGCCTTGAGAATCTGTATGTTGTAACTGTTGGGCTTGTTTAGCCACACTTTCTATAGTTTTGATCTTACAAACTGTTTCCAGGGGAATTTTTTCCAATTCTTTGGCTTTGCTATCATTTCACTTGTGTCCTTCTCTACATGACAAAGATTTAGTCTCTATCATGAACAACACTCTTGTTTTAGTCATATAAACATTTAACATACCTATAGTCTGAACAAGTGTTAAATAATTATGAATACGAACACACTTTGCCTAGTTTTGAACTTCTTATTGAGATATTTTATCTGTCTCTCTTTGCCTTGCTGTCCAGATTTGTCTATGAAAAGCTGCCAACCTCTGTGGGTTTTGTAGAATTTCTCTGGCTGAATCATCCTCTCTTTCTTGCTGTCGTCCATAATATCCTCCCAAAAGTCTCCCAAGAGTCGGATGTAACTGGCTCATCATGAAAAGAGTGCGGGGGTGTATTTTAGTCTGTGTGCGTAAGAGAGGATGAGGAAGAGAAAGACCCTCTTCATATGTAGCACTCACTGAATCTGGGAACGGCTCAAAAAAAGCATCGAATGACCCCCACCCTTTACCCTCGGTTAACTAAAGAACAGCTTCCCAGTAGGAAGTTTGAAACTCTCTCACATGTTCCAGATTAGTTTAAAATATTTTGGTTTTAATTTTAGTTGATCTAAAATCACATTATCTATCTTTTTATTGCAGCTGTAGGAAAAAAAAAAACACATTTTAAGACTTATTTTAGGTGGCCAACTCCACAAACCTCAATTCCTGGTCCCAACAGCAGCAACAGATTTATGCTTCACCACATTCTCCACATCATAGAACTGAGACACGTTCCCTCAGCCATCTTACCCACTTATTTCTTTGCCTTTAAAAACATTAAGTCTTTCTTCATACTCACTAAAATAATTTATTTTTGTGAGTTTCCTAACCAGTAAAAGACTAACATACCTTGCTTTTACAACCCCTCACAACCCCATCCTAATCTTAGCAGTGCTACAAAAACAGGGAGCAATATTAGAGCTGTCTACGCATACAGTTTTGAAAATTGAAGATTTGAGATTTGAATGAATACTCAAACGCAATCTTCATTTTCTTTGTGTGTCCATCATCATGAGAAAAATACCACAAACATGTCAAAAACACAATTTTCATTGTAGTCTTCGAATAACTCTACCTAACCAAGGTTGGAATAATCATGAGAAGTGTTTTATTTCAAAAGTTCCGTATAGAGGAAAATCACAAATCTTTTGCCTCGACTTTTGCAACAAAAAAAAAAAAAAAACTCCATCCTCTCTGAACTTTCATTGACAACATGGTTTCATACATGGTTTCTCTGAGATTCTAATAGAATCTGAAGAGAGGAACAAAAAGTTTAAATTGATGCAGCTTACGGGTGTTCAATTCAGCTGACATGACCAGTCAGCAGGATTCCATGGATTGTGAAACTTCAACAAAATCAGAGCTTTACACTTTGGAGAAAAAAAAAAAAAGATCAAATTGCTTTAAATCCACATTTTTTACTTTAAGGCACCTTCTATAATCTTTTTAAATGTCCAAAATCACAGACAGAAATTGACCTCATTCTATGAGCAGGCTCTCCCACTGTTGTCCTAAAGCAGTAAAGAAAATAGTAAAAGCTGAATTAAAGAAATGTGAGTCCTAATGGTTTTATTATGTTTGACAAAGTTTTACTGAAAGACCATTTGTTGCAGTTCAGTTAAAAAAAAAACAAACTTCTGTCCTCATCCACACCAACTTAAAGAACTCTTATATTTCTTAATATCTGATACAAGCCATTAAAATACCAACATGGTGAAATGGATAACTGTATTGAGATTGGCTGTAAACTGGAGCAGGTTTCCCCATTACAAACCACGATGAAAAGTACAATATTTTCTCCACCTGCCAGACGCATACTTATGTTGAAAGGATTTTTGAAATGCAGTTCTGCCCAGCAATGCCGAGTTTTGAGGTTTTGCACACCAAAGCACTTTCATTTATTCATTTTCTATTTCTTGCTATGGAGTGTAACAAAGAATGCTGGGACTTTTATAAAGCATGGCTTGGGCAAGCCAAAAGAAAATATTGGTTTTATGACTGAGAAAAGGGAAAAAAAAAAAATGCCTAAGTCTCAACATAGAGGTAAAACATCCACACTGAACTGCCCCATGAGGAGCCATGAACTGGCTGACTGGCAGTTTGTGGAGGGCTTAAAAGGTTTGAGTTGATGATGTGATGAGCAGCAGGTGTGCATGAGCCAAGTGGACCTGCCTGAGAAAAAACACGGACACGCACACGCATGGGAAAGGGTGGGACTGTTCGCGGAGGGCAGAAATTTTCAAGAAACGTGCGTTTTTGTGTAATGTCAATATTTCCTGTGCAAAATCAGACTGACAACAAAAAAATGCAACTGTAAGAATGATATTGATTTAGTGTTTTACCAAATAATACTCCCAGCAGACCTTTAGTTGCACATCTATATTTTTGGTCAATAAAGCATGGATGCAGCTGAATCTATTTATCAGTGAGAGTAAAACTGCTGGATAGGATTCAGAGTTTTGCACTTCACATAATGATTATGAAGCCTACAGTATATCCAAGCTGCCTCAAAAGTCAAAATACCAGAATAGGGTAAACAAACCAATATCGTATTAAATTTCCAGCCCAACAGAGAGCCTTTGTGCAGAGAAATTGCTCTGTTTTTATAAATAACAACTTTCTCCTGTTAAATGAGAGACAACAATGAAAACGTGTGAAAGAATGAGAGGTGCCGAGAACAAGGGAGCGATCTGATGAAAAGGAAGAGATATGGAGCAAATGCAAATGTGAGAGGGAGAAGTGAGAAGAAATGAAATCAATAATAAACGGCTCCATAACAGGAACTTAATCAGAACAGCAGGTCCCTATATTGCTCCTGACTTGCGCACGCATCACCGCCGTCGATTCAATTTACTCCCCAAACCCTGAAAAAAATAAATAAAACATGGAAAATAAATTGATACGCTCATTCAAATTCATTAGAACCCGTCCCTGTGTGCCTACAGTACATAATATTCCTTGAAGAAGTAGAAGAAGCAAAGTGGAAGCAGCAAAATGGAGAAAAAAAATAGAATGGATGCCACTATTTAGTATGCAGTTTTTGGAAAAGAATGAAGGTGAGGGAACTGAGTTCTACAAGCCTCCTCATACACAATAGTCATTTTCTTTCCTCTTATGTAAGCACACAGTCACTACTGTATGTAAACAGGAAATTTGTACAGTGCTTACACACTACAATGGCATTAAAACTGGAATTGTGTGACACACACACCTCCACCCACTGGTTTATCACAGTGCCTGACAAGTAAATCCTGATTTCCACTCGTCCGCCTCCCTTGCGTTGCATGGGGAGTTCGTCTCACAACCACCAGTTAGTTTACATTGACCGTATCCAGTCTGTCCATCTCCCCTGTGACTTTCAAAGGAGTGATTTGTCCCGCCACCCCTGCGTCATCAACATCCAAAACTTTGGCAATCAAGCCCCAAGCCCTCTTCTTTCTCACTCATTGTAAAGAAAATCTTGTGAGTTATAAATGATGTATAATGATGTTTCTTCCAGAACTAAACTTTCATTCTCTATAGTAAAAATGAACTTTTGCGTTATCTGCTGTGTTATCGAATGTCACCTTTAATTTTATTAAAATGTTATAAAGTATTTATTTTGAAAGTTCAATGGAAGTTTTAATTTTTAAAACTTGGGCCTGTTTCCTGTGTCTCCGGCTTTTTTACGCATTAAAAGATGGAATAGAATTCTGTTCATAAAGCTTGCGTTGTGGATGAACGGACGTCAGACGCAGACATGAAGGAGGCAGTGTAAATATTTTGATTGATTAATAAAAATTCTATTTTCTTGTGTCAAGGCAATGGAGACACTCTGCAGACAGACCATTGTAAATCAGGTGTAATATTTTTATGCTGCGTTTACAAGGAACGTGATTTGCACATCCATCAAGTTTGCATCAGCTTCCTCACTTTTGATGCACATTAAATTCGCTGCTAGACCTTTGTCAAAAATGTGTTTATGGAGAGATTCACCTTGTACAGCAGGAGTCTGAGTGACGGATGCTTTCAGCGGTACTTTCATCTCTCTATGACCCAGTTTGACAACTTCCTGTCTCGTGATAGTACGAGGAGGAAAAAAAAATATATAAACAAGAATACAATAAGAGTATTTTTATATTCTTGTCTTGAAACAAAAAAAAATTTTTAGTTAAGGAGGGGAACGATCAGACTCTCCTCCATATTGGCTTTGGACTTCACCTGCTGAATACGTCATCATTATGTCACGTGGCAAAGCTGACTACTTGATTGGTTGACGCAATTCAAATTCTTTGGCAAAGTTCAGGTGTGGCTGCGTGACCCCCTCACCCACTGATGACAATTGCCTCTTGATTATCACGACTAATATTAGCATGACTAAAAGTGTTTTTCAACAGCAGATGTCTATAATTTGTAAACACTACTTCCGTTGAAAAGCTTTATCTGGAACTTTTAAAAGCACAAAAATATTTTGACTCCCTTTGTAGTGCACTACAGAGGAAATGAGTGGACAATTCAAACAGCTTCGGTTTGGCTCAGCGTAATCCCCCGAGTGACTCAGTGATTTTGACGTCAGGGCTCTGAAGGGGCCATCTGTTGCAGGACTCCTTGGTTTTGTTGTCACTTCCACTGGGTCTCCGCGGCTGTCTGTCAGGGCTGGTTGTAAAGCCGCAGAATTAATTTGAGGCCCATCGGACGTCTAACTGAAGGGTTTGTGGCCACTCATGTAAACTGCTGAAGATTTTGACATTGTTATCTGAGAGCAACACACACATCTATGTGCCACGAGAATCTAATTATATTTCTAGTCGTCTCAGGAAAACAGTAATCAGACTCAAAACATCGAGAGACAACAAAAGACAAAAAAAAAAAGGTGTAATCAGTAAAGGCGATGTTGTGTATGAGAGAATGTTAGATGATGAGGAGGGGAGCAAAACTCTGAATTGTCACCGAGGGACTGGAGTACTGCTCAGAGGGAGGCTAAAGACTGACATGGCAAATGTGGGGTCTGCTTCCTTAGGTAAGATGTTTCAATCCCACACGTACTATACATGGCAACTGCATCTCTTTATGCATTCATTTTCAGTTTTTTTTCCTGCTCTGTCCTATCCTAAACATCGTTTCATCACTTCCCTTTTACAAAAGCTCAATCTCATCCCATTTTTCTCTTTTTCCTCTAATTACTATAGCACCATGTTTGCCAGATAGCTTCATGATGGCTGGCACCTCTTCAACACTGGCTCTAATTGAAAGATGAACAAGTTTATTTGGGTTGAATTCATCACATTGGACAGAAAGAAAGACCTAGAAGCTGAGGACAACGGAGGAAGTTGAAGAAGGAGGACAGCTACAAGGATACTTGAATGGTTGGCCCAAACAGGTACTGCAGATTTTTGTGATGTCCAGGCTCAGAAGGATGTTGACAGAAGGTTCTGCATTTTAAGATGAGCGCAGGTGTCTTGATGTTCCCTTGAGCTTCATACACCCACTTAAAGGGATATCAAAAAAATGGAATGAACCATTGTCATACGTGTGGTAAGTGTATCATAAAGTATTTGTAAGGACGATGTAATTTGCACACTTTTATGGCAAATGAGTGATGCTCCAATCGTTAGTAAGGTGCGGACGCTGGTTACTTACTGACTGCATGTAAATACTTAACACACGAGGTGTGCAGGGGATACGTGAGATGCATATCGGATGACCACACAAACTATGCTATGATTATATCCAGGTAATTTTCCAATTTCTAACATTCAAGTTACAAGAGCAAGGATAACTTACTTTGCACTGGAATAGCACTAATGGACTACCTGCACAGAGCACCAAATTTTAAAAAAGTCTGTGTCTCACCTTACAGTACATACCCTTATGTGTTGCTTAGGTGTTCACAACGACCTGCCGCCCACTATATGCCTGTAGACAAAAATGAGGATGAAAATTATTGTTCTACGGCTTACCGAACAGTTAACGAGCGTGATATTTATGATGGCCACCTGCGAGCCCTGTACAGATTTGCCCATTTTTGGCCCACATACAGATATTATCCACCCGTAAGTTGTGACTAAGGTATAAAGTAAAATAATATTTTTGAGGCATAAGAACAAATAAGGCTCAAAGGAAACTAAGAAGCCGTGAACTTGCTGGCATTATTGTCATCGTTACTATTATAGCTCTGCAATACGAGGGTAGATAGATGAATCAACCTCAGGGCAGTGAAGTGAGCAGTTCCTTCATTTAGTTAAGTCATTTGGTTTTGTTTTTTTTTTTTTTGTTACAAGAGGCTCCTGTGGGATTAGAACTGAACTTTGACAGTGACGGGAACTTCTATTTTTTGACATTATAAGAAACTGAAATGAAATGAAGCATTTAATAAGGATTCAGCTACAGAATTTGCCTTCAGTCATATTGACTGCAGTTTTACCACATAAGCAAAGCCAAATTTTCTGCTTCAACATTATAATTGTTATTAAGCGCCATCTCAAACAATGACGTAGATATCAAATCTTTGAAAGTGTTTTTAAATAATAGTAGAAATCCCTCTATAAGTCTCAGAAGTTACTGCAGCAGCCCTGAACTGTTTGTATACTGGAATCTCCTGTGGTGTCTTGCATCATGACAATGGCAGCAGGATCCTTTGCATCCAGTGGATTGTAGGATTGAATCACAATAGATGTATCTCTCTGTGGTGCAATCCATAGATATTCAATCAGATTTTGTTGCATCCAGTTTTGGAGGCCGGTCAATCTCATTAGGCTCTTAGATCTATTTGCGAGCAACTTTCTCAGTATATCCAAACACACAGCATTTCTCGACAAGGCCGTTGACAGGGTACCAAGAACAGATCATCATGAGTTTACAACACGACATATTCTCTACATGGCCTCTGACAGGCAGCACAATGAGAAAGTGTCATTACTCCTGAAAGACATTCTATGTGATGGTGTTTTTCTCCTTTACTCTAACATCTTCAGACATGTTTATCACCCATGGAACAGTCAGGCTTGGATGAGTTTGTAACTACCATTCAGAGAGGATCTTGGTCCTTCTCTGTCAGAAAAATACCTTCACCTCAACAAAAGTTTGTAAGGATTTATTGAGCAGATGGCATTTTATCAACATTTTTTTCCAGTAAAAACAGAAAATTATTCACTATTTGACCTTATAAGGCAATTGACAAACTTTCAAGCAATTTGCAAATGAAAATAAAGTTTTACACCATGTGATTTACTCTTTTCATTGACCATCTCTAACACACAGCGACTTTGAAGTGAATGTGTTCATGCCATTTGACCTCTTAAAAGGAGTTTCCATCACGTGGACATTTTGAATAACAGTCTTGTTTGTGCTTGAGCTGATCTTTGAGTGTTGCTTCAGTAGACTAAATGTCAACTGCATCTTCTCCTCTTTGTATGTTTGTACTCTATGTCATTTAAACGTAAACCGACGTTGTACAAGATACATTTAAACTAATTGCAGGAAACCAAACTACATTTGCATCCTTGCAAATATTTAAAACTACATTAAAATATATATTTTAAATACAACAAAATTATTAACATATTCCTTTTCTGCTGATTTTATTTTATTGTATTTTTTACCTTGAATATTCTTCCAAAAAGTTAAGATAATTCCAAAGCTTTTGATTAATGCTTACATTGTTAAAAGTCACAAAGGGGTTAGAAGGGCCATATGATGTAAGGAATCTCCTTGTTTTTTTTCTTTGTGCAAATATGGCAATCAACACTTCAAAAAACTTTTGATAAAGTTTTAAATAAGTATCCAGAATATCATTTTTCCACGTGCTGAAAATGAGAAGTTGGTGAAAATGTTGGGTGTAGCCAAAAAAGGGAGCAAACGGATCTGCACTCCGGGAGCCAGGATGATGATTGATGCATTCATGGAAAAGTTGTTTAATACAATTTTCCTGTACCAATACACATATTTATCAAGAACCTATATGTGATGAAATGACCTCACTTGCTACAGAAAATATACGAATGTGCACTTTTTTGTAGCTTTTTGAATCTACAATAGCATTAAAAATATGAAAAACTATTATAAACATTATAACATGTTTCACAAAATGTAATCATTGTAACTTCGTAAATTTACATTTATTTATGTATTTCCACATAGAAAAGAAACTCAACCACATCTACATTCATGCAGCGCTTCAAGTCAGTCAAAAGGGGTTTCTGTGAACTTTACAGGACCTCCTCCTTTTGTGTATTCAACAGCTCAACTGAGTTTCAATTCTCTTGTGGATCAGCAAAACGCTTTATCTGTGCCTAGTCACTACTTATAAAAGTACACACACATGCATACATGCAAGTGACAAATAGACAAAAGGAATCAGTCATGCTCCTACAGTCAGTTTTAATGCATTGCCTCAAATGTGCTTGTGCACTAAAGCTGATGTGTGTAGGTTCCTAGAAAATACACATTATTGTAGTCATCTCCCCACTGTATATACTGAACCTCCCAGACTTTTATTTTAATTTAATCAAATATTGTTTGGTAAATTGAATAAGCTGATCAATTTGTTCAATTGGTAGAGAGTGGTCTGAAGAGGTGAAGCGAAACTGCCATTGACTATATGACTGATCTTCTTTTCTAAAAGTCGCCTTAACAGCTCCAAAGCATATTATCCGCCAGTCTTTTGAACCACCTGGCCCTTGTTCTGACTGGAAACATAATGAGCATGAAAAACCACGTCAGGCTGCTTCATTTAATTAGTATTTACAATGAGGATCAGCAAATAGCTTATGTCAGTGAGCAGGAAGAAAACTGGTACAGAAACTAATTGCATTGGAGATCTGACAGAATTTTAAACTACCATGTCAAATAAACTCAGCCTCTAACTCTGCTTGTTGTCATAAAGTGGGAAGCTGCTTTATCACATAATAATCCTCTCTTAGTTATTTTCCTCTGGATTCCACAAAATAGGATAATAATAAACGGAAGTAAGAATTTTTTTCTCTTCAGTAAATAGTCAGCCTTGACTTTTGACTGTGTTTATTATGTCATGTTATGTTATTCATGACAAGCACTGACAAAAGAAAGACAATCTCTAATCATCGATGCGAAAATATTCATGTTTTTAATGACATATAACGAGAAAACAAGTTTTAATTAACATCATGTTAGTATCGCTCTTAAAGGCAGCTGCAGTTTACTTGAAAATTACACTGACCTGCCACTTTGTTAGGTTCACCAGGATAGTACCGGGTTGGATCGCATTTTGCCTTCAGAACTTCAGAACTGTCGAACATATGGCCGGAGGCCGTCTCGACCTGCCAGCTGGTTGAATCCAGCCCAATTGTGGAGAGAAAAAAGTATAAGGATGTTGGGGAAAAAAGCAGGTCTCTAGCTCATTCCTGTGATGAGTTATGTTTTTTTTTAAAAAAAAAAAAAATGTGCAATTCTGCCACTAAGAGGAGCACAGGAAAAACAAGACCAACATAAGAGATCCAGAAATAGACAGCATATATTTGCAAGCGCGTGCCACATCTGGGTAAGATGCAGTAAAATTTTGTTAATTTTTTATTGATTTGCATATTTATATTTTAGACAGGGTGTTTCATTTTTTTCTATATAGCCCCCTATTGAGTTTACTATTGGGATTGCTCGATAACATATATAAAATATTCAGTATAAAATTTAATATACAGTTTTTTTAAAAAAAATTTAAATGCATTTTGTTTGAATTCCTTTGACCTTTGGGAATTAATGTGTAATAATAAATGATTGGGCTACTATGCTGTTCAAGGCATTTTTTCCAACTGAGAAAAGAAAACAACTAAACAAAAACAAAACTACAGATAATAAGTTGAGAATAAGTTATTTTGCTATAATGTTACTGGTCCTGCCCACTTGAGATCAGACGGGTTGAATTTGGCCTCCGAACCAAAATGAGTTTGACACCCCTGGCCTAATCCTTCATGGGATCAATTCAACGAGGTACTAGAAACATTCATCAGAAAGTTTGATCCATGTTGACATGATGGCATCACACAATTGCTGAAGATTTGTCAGTTGCACATCCATGATGCCAAACTCCTGGTCCACCACATCCCAAAGGTTCTCTCTGGTTTGGTGACTGGAGGCCATTTGAGTACAGTGAACTCATTGTCATGGTGAAGAAACCAGTCTGAGATGATTCCAGTTTTGTGACATGGCACCTTATCCTGCTGGAAGTAGCATCAGAAGATGGTAAACAGCAGGGATGGGATGCCAAAACAAGAATTGTTTGGTACTAGTGCCACATCAGCAATTTTTAACAGGACCGATAAGTTTCAGCCTTAATGGTATGCTAGTGTTATTGCTTGTTTGACTTATAGTATTGTTTTTATGTTTAGATGCAAAGCTGCCACTTTAGGGTTCAACATTAAACTTGTCAAATTAAAATATAAATAGTAGGTTACCATAAAAAAGCTGATCAGAACACTGTAGCGGCAAGTGTAAAATAGCTTTTTTTTCCTAAAGGATATCTCCTCTCTTACATTATCCCTGTGCATACCTCCTTTTAGGATTGTTTGCTTATCCTGCTCCTCACAAATCCTTTTGGATTTGTGACCTACACTGTCCATTCCCACTGCAGTGTACAAGGCGATTTGAAGATTAGCTGCATTGATCTTTTGCCTTGTCTTCCACTAAACATGGTAAACACGCTCACAGCAGAGATTAGACCAGATGTGAGATTCCATCTTTGAAGTGAAAGAAAGCTAAGAGCTGGATTCCAGCACTCACAGTCTAAGTTTTTCCACTTTTTGATCCCATCTGCTGCAACATTTGAGAATTGTTTGTGAAATCTGTTTGGACTAACAAAGCTTGCCAATTATTCTGGAGGCTGATGCAATGCTTTAGTTAGGGAAGGTTAAAATTAAGAATCAAAAAATGCAGTCGTTCAAGTTGCATGCAATACTATTCAATACAAAGTATCTCAATTACTTTGCTACAAACCTTCTGACATTTGTGTCGGAATCTTTGCAGTCATGGAGTTTCTGTCTCTGACCTCCTGTTCTGCATTTACTTTGTTATTCATTTTTATTTTCAAAGCATTTTAAACAGAAATTTCCAATTCCAATCCTCTATTCTTTAGTCTACTATTTCAGTAGCTACTGATTGTGTTTGTATGTGATCCAAATTTTAGAATCAAGCTGAAAAAAGACAGCCGATATCTTTGCAACATGATATGTTGAATTATTTTCCGACAAGACTTTAGTAATCTTTTCCACTATTGCTTAACTTAATAGTTTCACTTTTCTTTATGATATTTCTATGGGCCCTATTTTTTCAAACAAAGCAACACAGCTGAATGAAAATCTTGAAGCCATACTTTTGTCATTGAAACTCAATTCCCTTCATTTTTTTAGCACATTCTAAATGTCCGCTGTAATAGTGTTTATGATCTTTAGATAGCCATGGAGAGGTTTTTAACACCCAGAGCACTAGGTTTCCTCCACAAAAACATAGTTTTTGTGCACTTCATTTCAGTCTTTGTACTCTATATTAATGTATACATACACATGTTAATGTGCATGCATTATTACAATTGCTAGTGCTACTGTGCATTTGTACTTTACAAAAAAGTTTAAAAATACATTAGCACTATCATCCCGACGTATTCTACATAGATCTGCACATCATTTAACGTGACTGTGGTTTTTTCGGATAGAAAAACATTTCTTCGTATTCTTGTGTTTGAACTCCCTTTGGGGGCCAGAGTGCTCGGTCCACTGTCCAGTTTTTCTGCATTTTAACTAGTGTTACTGGCAAAAAGAGAAATGTGTTCCAGAAAATGTGATAATGCACAGCATAACAATGACTTGGCTCCAAATACTGTTTGCCTAAGCCTCTGATTTCAAGAGAGAAACAGAAAGGAGGAGAAAAAAAAAACATTCACACAGCATAAATCCGCTGGTCCTCAGTGGTTGCGTGCTTACGTGATTGAAAAGAAATGTGCGCACGTGCATTATGACAGCCACAACAATGGAAACTCCACAGCTTAATTGATATGATCAGCCCTAGTTTTTAAGGATTACAAAACTGACTGTGCAAGCATATTTTTATGTTATGCACCAGTCATGACTGCAGTATTTCAGGAAAGTGTAAGTCAACAGTTGGGTCATTCTGGCACAATTTACTTTCATTGTAGAGAGTTTATTTGTCTACAATGAAGCAGTATTTCTAGCTAGCCAACCAAATGCACTATTAGACCACTGTCATTATTACCATCTGCTAAATATACTATATGGGATGGAACTTTTGACAGGATTGAATTAATTAGTCGTTAGTAGACATAATCCTTTGTCAAAAAAAAAAAAAAACACTGTTTATGAAATAAAAAATAACCAAGTATTTCTCTTTGATCTTCATAAAAAATTGTCAGGAAAAAGTAATACTAACAAATTTAAAAAACATAATCAACAGCCTGTCCATTGTTATGAGAGGTTACCTTTTTCTTCATCTCGTTTCTCCTCGTTAACTTTCTAACTTTTTTGTAAATTAGGTACCAGATGCTTTTGGCCTAATTTGTCAATCTTTCTGGCGTTTTGGCAAACTTCTCCGCCAAAGGTGTTGCTTAAGCCAAATCTCACCTCAACATGTTTCGTGTTCATCATTTTTATTTTGCAATTTCGCACAAACATTGATTAAAAATATGCATGAACTTTATATATCTGTATTAAAATATGAGTTACATAATGTCATGGTATGACTGACTAGTTAGTAAGGGGTAGTTTATATAGTTTATACCTCCTCCCCATCCGTCCACTTCATTTGGGAGAGACCCACAGTTGAAATGATCCCCCTGTGTGCAGCCGCAGGGGGCGCTAATTTGCTGATGTTATTGAAAACCATAGCAGGTAGGTTTTTTTTTTAAATTGCCGTGCCGGGCGACAGCCCGAAAGACCTGAACCTAAACCTAAACCCACTGCTGCTCCGTCAGAATCCCTGAGACTTAGAGGTCTGCAGCTCCTGATACATCATATAGTTTATGTTAAAACTGAGCACCTGCACGACAGTGTTTCCCAAAGTTTCCCTCGCACGCAGAAAGATGCTCTACCAAAAGAACCAGAGTCCCCGTGAGTGCACATGACCAAAACGTGCCAGATGGATGCAGCATCTTGTGCACGAGGATGTAGACAGTCTCTCTCTCGCGTGCACGAGGACTTTTCCTGCTCACGAGAGGATTAAATCCAAGCGCACAGGGGCAGAAAGCGCTCACGATGCTCAGAATTGTCTGCGAGGAATGTTTGATATGTGCGTGGAGATGAATTATTTCTGCGTGGACTTTTGACATAGAATAAACACCAGAATCAGCAGAGTTGCACACATGAAGACGCGGCAGAAGAGATGATTAACAGAGATTTTGGGGGTTCAGATAAGGAGAAGGGATAATAATAAACATGTTCTATGTGGGTCTTGATCTGTGTGACCTGATGGAAAAAAAAAAATTAAATAATGCCTTTCTGACATTGTTCAGCGGGCCGGACCAGACGTGGGGGCGGCCAGATTGAGCCCGCGGGCGTACTTTCCCATGCTCGTGTAGAGCTTATAAGCTGGGAAATGTGTGATGCACTGGGGTTCTTTCTTCTATTTCTATCCACGCGACTATTCTTTATCATTTATTTTTTTATTTAACTCTCAATACCAGAATTTGCAGCAGTTGCATTCATGAAGTTTGTCCCATGATTAACAGAGATTTTGGGGGATAAGGAAGAGATATTCATTTCTTTGTGGGTCATCTGTGCTCTATTACTTTGGTCGTGGACCTCGCTCTGGTCCTCAACTCGCGCTTCAGCTGGCACCAAATTCCATCGGGGATTTACCAATCTGGCTGTGAGTTTGACCTTGGCTGTGGACCTTGACTCTGGCTCCACTACACCCCATTTCTTTATCATTTATTTCTTCATTTAACTCTCTGCTACTCCACTCAAACAGTGCATTCTGTGTTGTCCCCCTTCCTTTCTTCTTAAAGAGGAAAGGTGCACATCATCTGTGGATCTTGGGAGACGATCCCTCCTTCATGTAGACATCCTTGAGGTTTCTTAATTTTTCTCAGAATCTGTTTTTTTTAGGAGTTTTACCTTACTGCGAAGGAGGGTCTAAGGGCAGGGATGCCCAGTTTAATTTAGTCTGTTGGGTTAAGCAATCAGGTTTTGTTTATGTTTTTGGGACAATTACCGGTGGGAAGCCTATTGAGACCACTATGTTGTAATATTGGGTTATATGTATAAAATTTAATTGAATGGTCATACCTGTTCTGTCAGCAGTTAGTCTCTTTCGTGAGCACCTTGGTAAAAAAAAAATAATGAATAGTAATAATCAATGTAAGTTAAAATAATGTGGAATTTGATTTAACTATTATGTTGATGTTCAGTTCACCTTTGGGATTATCTCTTCAGGGGGTGCCACACCAAAGTAGCTTTCACTGCATCGTACAAGTGGTTTGACAGAGATTTTTACACCAGATGCCCTTCCTGACACAACCGTGTATTTCATCCTGGGGACCAGCACAGGGAGAACCAGACTGAGGTTGCGTTGTGGCTCCATAGCTAGTTAGAAGATCGTACCCAACAACCCACACTAGATGAAGCTCATTGTACTGGGAATCAAACCCTGATTTCCTGTCAGTCCTACACAACTCAGCTATCCAGCAGGTTATAAAAAATCTGGTGACTGTTATCTTTCTGTTGTGGAAAATGGGGAAAAGAGCAAATATTTGACTTTGAATGATAATAAAGGGGAGTTTCTGTGTCAAGCTCTGAATGGATCTCTAAAAGACATTATCTGGCATTTACACAAGTATGTAACATTAGAAAAATCATTTAGCAAATAGAAGGGGCATCGCGGCAGACTTCAATTCCCCCTCAGGGTTTAAGAGACTGAGAGATACTACGCTCTGCAATTTGTCTAGCCAAGACTTCATATACCGCAGGTCTAACCATGGCAGTCATTTTGTCTCACTTAAAACTCTAATCTCCTATGATGCCCGTTTCCACAAATGTATTTGTCAGCGGATTTTTCAGCATTTAGGATGGCTTGCTGATGCACAGCAAGTCAAAGTGAATGCTTATCTTTATCTTCAAATGCATTAATTGCATGCTCATAATGAATGCTTGGAAGTGTTTTATTTGTTTGATTCTAACAGTGAATAGAATAGCAAATTAAATGACGACGTTTACGGAATATCTATGAAATGATACTTACTTAATGAGAGGTTTATGAAGGATAACAAAAATTGCACTTTTTTTTATTATCCGTTACTGAAATGGATTCTTTGGGATGTGGGAACGTGTAATTCATATTGTTGACTAATCGTTTGTGTCATATTTGATATTTGCCTTTTTGAGACACCAATCTTTATTTATTTATTTTTTTTACTTTGAGATAAAATCTCTTTTTCAAGAGGCATTGGCACATAAAATTTAGATCAAAATAACGTCTCATTAGTATGGCAAAACTTTACTTAAAATGTGTATATAACTTGGTCCTGACTTTCTTCCCTGTAGTTAATCATCATTCCACTTGGGACAGTAGAAGAAAATGGCGGCATCCATGAAAGCTCAAAAACACTTCTTTCAAAACTTTATGGTGAAAATAAGTAATCTATTGTCATTCCGTGTTGTAATGACAACTTTCTCCATTTAACACATACATTGTTTTAATGATGAATTCTTAAAACTGATACACCGTGTTAAAAAATGTGTCCATTAAATTTTAGACAATGGGTAAATAAGGTGTTTATTCCTGAACACTCATGTCAATATTTTTGCATCTTAAAATAACATTGTTGAGAGCAAAAACACACTAAATCAACCAATAAATCATAATTAATATTATTGAAATCATAGACAAATCATATATTGCCAAATGTTATGTGAATTTCATCAAAGGAGTTAAAAATATCATAATTCCCCAAAACAAATAATAATATTTTCTGTTAATCATTTGTTGTTGTGGGCTTTATAAAGATAAAACTGTTAAACCTAATATGCTCAATTAGCGACATGCATAACTATTTATTTGTTATAAAACATTTGAATAACTGTTCAAATCAAATAATTCTGTTATTGAATTGTAAATATCTTTTGAGGTTTTCATTTAATCCTAATACATGACACTATGTCAAACAAAATTGAAAATCGTTCCACTTCTCTTTTTAAGCTGGTCACCCTTTCAGAGGAGGCTGCAATTTTGATAAATTTCGGAGTGAATGACCTTGTTTGCCAGCCGACTTCTCCTTGTCCGTGCTGCAGCCTGAACATTTGGATTTATTGGCACTATTATGACGGTACTGTCAATTTCTCCTCATACGTGACATTAATGTGTAACACACAGCATTCATTACAGGCTTGAGATAACATGGTTTCTAATCAAAATGATATTTATTTTGCACACATAAAACTAATTGCTATCCCTTGTTATCCATTAATGTGATTTATTTTGCTTGTCCTGTGTGCATTTCAAGGTTGGATAACAGTTCTGCACACTGCAGACACAAAACATGCCAAAAAATACTAATTACCAATATGGCTTCTGATTGCTTATAATAGCCCTAGTTTTTGCTTGTCAGTGGAACCTGCAGGTTAGCAACACACATCCAACATTTTTGCACAGACACACCTACTGGTACTAGGTACTGGAGAGAAATTAGGGAACATGCAACCTTCCATGAATAAAATTGGAGGGACTTTTGGGGAAAACAAGTACTAACTTTATAACAAAAGTGACCAAAGATTAAAAAAATATATTAAGACATTAATATAGAATAACAAGCAGCACAAAGAAACTCATTTACATGTTTAAATTATCCTTGATTGGCTTTTTATCTTAAAAGCAGTCAAAAGAAATCCTTATGTTTTACCATCATTATTCAGAAGCTCCAAATACTTGAACAAAAAGCGTTAGGTCTACTCAGGTCATTCTACAATTTTTATCGCCACTGTCATTTAGCTGGTTTGTAGGGGGAACTCAGTTGAGTGCAATTTTTCAATTAAAAATCAAAAATTATGGCTGTAATCATATCTCAAGAATTCATTACATCCTACTTGCAAGAGGTTTAATTATTTTTCAATTAAGCTGACTGAGATGAGTGTGTAGAAGAAAGTTTCCAGTGTTCAGTTTTTAACCATATTTTTTTCCTTTTGCTTTGACTTCCTTGGAGCATTTAGGTATTGTTACATCGCAAATCTCATCCTTTAACAATACAGCATAATGAACTAATGACAAAAACAAACAAGTACCGTATAAAAAATATGGCTGTAGTACGGGTGCTGAGCAGTGAGAGCAGAGAGGGGATAAGAGGATGATAAAAGGTGAATTGGCTGCAAATCCTTGGCTTGTTTGAAGTGAGTTCAGCCTTAATCGTTCTGCCTATTTTTCTTTTCTGCATTGCTACCTCCATCACCTTTTCAATCATTTCAAATTTGCCTTTTATTACCTATATTTCACCTGGTCTGCTCCTCTTTGTCAGGCTCTCTACCTCATGGTTTTTCTCTTAACTGGATGTATTGGCTATAACTTCTGTATTCAGCTTTGAGTCTCATATTTTGTCTGCTATACCTAAAATGCATTTAGATTTTAGTGAAGCATTGGTTCGTAACCACATAAAGTATCCAGCTATTAAACAAGGCCTGAGGTTCATGTGTGCCATTAAAATTTGTTTACCAACAGATTTAAACCACCAGATTTCCCACCTTCATAAAGCTGTGTTGTCTTTTATTTTTCCCTTTTGATTGTTACAGATTTAGAGGTCCATCTCCTCACAGGAACTAAATTTTAACCATAACTCCAGCATGATTACTGGTAGTATTAATCCTAATCTTCAAGTAAAAGTCGCACCCCTGACTAAACTAGACAAAAAAAAAAAAAAAGAAATTTATACTCAGAGAAAATACAGTCATTTTATTTCCTATTCTGGAATAAATAAGTCATGATTGAGTATTCTGTCTGACAGAAATTTTCTTGAATGCATTTACAAGTTCCATTTGAGCATAAGTGGCACCCCTGGGCAAATTAGGCAAAAAAAAAAACTATTTATACTCCAAAAAACTACAATAGTTTAAATCCTATTCTGGAATAAATATGTAATAAATATGTCATGATTCAGTATTGTCAAACAGAAATGTTTCTGAATGCATTTGCGAGTTTCATTTTAACGCTATTGGACAAACAGACAATAAAAAATTGTGATCAGACATAAAAAAATACATCCATCCCTGTTTCTATTCATTTTGTTCCATCTACATGGAGCTTGGTGTCACTGGCGGCAGGCTAAACACAGAATTTCAAATACCAATCTTCACCGCAAAAGGCTTTTTGCTTTCTCCTGGGAAATCCCAAGACATACCTTGGCTAGATAAAACATGCAATAAGACACATATACCTCTCTCCATGTGGCTCTTTTCCCAGTCGTTCTTTCCTGGATGTTTGGTTTTCAATTCCCAGAGCAGAGCTCTGCCAGCCCATTCATGCAGAATTTGCAGGATTTTCTCTCTCTAAAGCTCGATTCTCCTTAAAAAAAATCTTAATTTGTACTGGAAGGGGTTTAAGACCACATGTTGGGGTAAATATTTACATTGAGGGGTAATTTGTAAACTTTTTCTTGAACTCTGTTTTGTTATTTCAGTAATAGCATGCTGCTGTGGCTACAATTACTAATTATGCTGCAAAGTACGTACTCCGACCTCAAATTCTGTTGAAGTGCCACTCTTTTGCATAAGATTGCAGGGGACTGCTCACCCTGCGAGAAAAGCCAATTCCCTCCCAGTAGAGTATAACAGTTTCAGATTTGGATGGACTAATATTAATTTTGGTCAGTGTTTCTATAGTGGCAAACTGGCCAGGTGGAAGCTGAAAGTCATTTTCTGAGAAACCTAGCAGTGCACTGTCTGTCAAAAAAAAAAAAAAAAAAAAAAAACATTCTAAGGATATTACATGCTTAACAAAATGTATGCTTGTTTGCTTTCTGTTCAGGTGCTGCAAATAATAAATTGTTTTCTCTGTGCCTCAGATGTTTTTTGGGATCTTGAGGTGATTTGCTTTTATCCTGTTCTTTCCTTGTTGCAATTCCAAACTTAACTCTTTTATGTTAGTACTAGTGGTGTGATGATAATTGATGAATCAATTTATATTTCTACAATTTAAACAGATCGATCCATCTGAGGTAAGTTGTTGTGAAATCTTCCTACATGATGATGAAATCGTTTCAAAATGAAATAAATCGATTTTATTAGTATTGGAATGGTCATATTAGTTTTATCTTAAAAAAAAATACAAGTGGGCTGAACTTTATGAAACTCAAATGTGAATGGATTTGCAATTATTTTTTGTTTACTTGTTTGTACACGTTTAATTTACACTTGAATATGTTGCAAGAGATACGAGAAATCTGAAAACTTCTACTACACTTTTCAGTACCCAGGTATTTATCTCTGTGTCAGGAAGTGGTGGTGTAGGACCCAAAATGAATGAGATCAGGTTTGATGACAGAAACTAAAACATGTAATGAACAAACTAAAACATGACAAAGCCATGAGAACAACAAAAAGGTGACAAACCAGAATAGCTTACCTGACAAGGATGACGTGAAAACCAGCCCCTATATAGACTAAGCAGAAATTAACTGAAATGAAGCTAGCTTTAGATCATTATGAACCTGAAACTGGTGTGACTGACAAAGGCAACTCAGAACATGACCAAAAACAAGTTAAAAATCAAACTTAACCACTGAACTCTTACACTGAGTCACTGGTTCGATTTTAGGCCAGGGAATCGAATCTTTCCAAATGAACCACTATTGACAATGAATCGTACTAACAACCACAAATGATGCTATGTATCAAATCGTTGTTACCCCTTTTGCTCTCTTGGGCTTGTTTACATTAAAAGAGGGGTCATCTGGACCCACAAGACAGTGCGCTGAACTTATTTTTTCAGTGATTGTTGATCTTTACTGGTGTCCACTGACAGACTTGAAGTCTTGGAGGGGCTAATGCCTTAATTTAAAGGGGTCATCTGTTCCCCATAAGAGAGCACGAGAGTTAAAATGAATCTTTACACCTCTGCATAATACACACGTCTTCTCAAACTGAAACTGTTTCCAGCAGATGAAGTCTTGTTCCAGACATTATTGCTTGATTCTTCCATTTGGAGGTAGTTTTCCTCCCCAGTGTACTCCATTTCTTGCTTGATACAGAAATTACACAGAAACCCCTTTGATGTAATCTTATTGAAGCTATTGAAAACACAGTTGAGATAATTTGACCTGAAAAAATCTGGACAGACCCAGATTATAGCAACAATAGTGAATGTTGTTGAGTTTGATGTTTCTTGACGCAGTTTTAGTTGTGAGCTACCACTTAAATAAATTGAAGTGAATTCACATGAACCTTGTCCCACCTTGTCCATAAAGACTACAGCAGCTTGTGAAAAAGAAGTTTCCAGTCCCCTTTACAGTGTTTCTTTTTACTATTTTTTTCTTTCTGAAACCCTGATCCAACTCCTCACAAGGCAGAGATGAAATTACACCTCTGCTGCTTTCCCAGACATGAGGTTGTCTGTTATGTGGTACGACCGCATTGCTATTAATCAGAAACGCTTTCAAGAAACATGTCTGTGAAAACTCTCGTTCATCCAGGAAGGTTCCAAAGTTTTCAAAACGATCATCTGGACTGAGTTTGAGAAAGCCTCTTGGACAAGAGGGGAAACATTTTCAACTTAAAAACTAAGTCCAGATGACCCTTATTTAAAATGTTTTATAATACTTACAAGAAACCTTACAAAAGCACCCAAACACGGAATCTGTGATTTTTTCTAAAAACCAAACTCTGCTCAGGTTTAAAGTTTAGAGACATTTCTCGCAATCCCCAGAATGTTACCCTCCTTGGATGGAACAGCCATTACTTGATTGGTACTTCAGATCCAGCTCTATGAAGCCAAAACATCCACTCTGGCTAGGAACAGATAAAATGTGCCTGTTTAGTGTTTTTCCAGCTGGGCTGATCTAAAGCAGCAAGATTTCAACCAATAGCCTGAGTGTCTTTTACAGGGACAAGAGGCTTTAGATGACAGGCTTCCAGTGTCACCGCGGCTGCAGCTGTTTTAAATTGTCTAAATGAAAATGGCAGTAATCTGCTACCTTTCATGAGAACTTTACATCAATTTGGGGGACATAAAAAGAAGGGAAAAAAAAGAAACCCTCCTTATTCGACGCAGCGAGAAATGACTGAAGAGGACAGCACACCGAGGGAGGTAGAAGAGAACAAGCGTAGAAACACAAATGCACACGCTGCTTCATAAAAGGCAATCTGATTTTCAAAAATGACTGTATTGTTAGCGTTCCACCTGGCAAGAGCTTGCACATACTGGGAAGTGCAGCTGCGCAAACAGACACACACTCACCTCAGCAAGTGCAAAATGCAGTTTTTCAAGTTTTCAAGCATGCTCTCCTGGGGAACCATGTCAAGTAAATCAGTTTTTTCATCATCTAAAAGTGGTTCTGCAGGCCTACGTGTGAGCTGATGTAGCAAAATTTCCACTCTAAATAGGACACAGCGATGAAGCCCGAACCCACTTCTTAATGCTTTATAACTCCGACAGTCAGACAGGAGTGTGATTACACTCTAGATCATTTTCATAATTATAAGGAATGTGCTATATCAATCTTGTTGTATTATTTCCTCGAGCTGTTTACTTTCTTTGACCTAAACAATACGGTCATGTATCACACAGTAATAGTTCAGTGTCACTGTTCATCAGTTTGTCAAGGTGCAGTACGTTTCCGTACAAATAGACAAACTGTGAGTGAAAATAAGCAAGTCCTGCTGCGAACATCAATAAACGCCAAGCATTGCAAAATTATGAATATTATTTAATCTCCCAGAACTCTGGAGCTTTGCTGTGTATTATTGCAAAATGTCATCTTACTTTTCAATAGCTCATCAGGCTGAATGGAGGAAGTGTGTCATCGTGTATGCTTTCAACGGCATCTTTCCCGGAAGACCGTGGAAATCCTTCTCTCTTTCAGTGTCTGCTGTGCTCTCTGGCTAGCTGACATTTAGACTGGAGTGAAGGCAGATGGAATAGAGGAAGTCATAGAAAGGACTCTTCCCAGAAAAGGGACAGAACGAGCCTCCTCTACCCTCCGAGGGCCTGACCCAGCCACCCACATCTGAAATCAATATGCTCAGTCGTTCAGAGAGGGGAGCATTTTAAATCAGAGAAGAAGGAAGACTTTTTGCTACACGTACCCGAAATACTCAACCACCACCGGAGGCTCAATTTCTAAAAGCTCTGAATAATACCAACTCCAACTCGATGAACATTTTTTTATAACAGTTTGTTTAAGAAAATATTAAATACATTTGATTGGGTTAGGGAATGAGAGGCAGACCATTTTTTTTCTTGATGGTTTTCACACTGAATCCAATAACCATCTAATATAACTCATATATCATGTGCTGCACATAAATGATGCTCATCAAGGGTTGGGGAAACACACTGAATAAATCTATAAATTTGCATTTTAAATCTTTTAGATTTTTATCCCAGAATGGATCAGAGTGAAACAATAATGACTTTCCATGGACAGAAATCAGTAATCGTAAAAAAAAAAATAGACTAATAATTCTCATCCACTTCTACCCTGCAAGCAGATATTTGTTAAAAAGACGAATAGATTAGAACTGACTCACTTGCGTAGGCATGAAGAATGTTGTAGTGAGACACAACCAACACCCAACTACACACTTGGAGGACAGGAATAAGTTATCCTCTTCAAGTTTCCTTTTAGGGAAAACTAAACATCCTACCACAAAACATCAATCTGCAAACAAACACGGACATATATAATGTGTAATGGAGGTAAAGAACAGTAGAAGATCTTTAAGAACACAAGTGTTCTTTTGTTTTTTTTTAACATTTTATTTGGTAGTTTATAATATAACTGAAAGTCAAAAAAATATGTTAAAATTATCAACAAAGGAAGAAGCTAGCACATTTCAAAGTTTATTGTATCATTTGGCTTTCATTTTGTGACACGTTTTTTTCTATTATCACTCTTAAAGGGTCTATATCATCCTATTCTTGAACTTTTGAGAGTATAAAATATATATATATATATATATTTCAAGGTGTATTCCACCTTGGAATACACCTTGTACCTTAGAATTCCACAGGCAAATGGCAACCTGGAACAGGCAACAAGGAAAGCTGCAACAGCCAAATACCTCCAACGAGTAAGGTTTTATTGGAAAAGAGGGTTAAGCACAAGTGATGTTTTCATCTGTGTAACTGGTCTGTCTAAAAATTAGGTTAGTGGTCTTCTTTTTTATTATTTTAATACTATCTAAATCACAAATCAGGTAGCAGTTTTATATCCTTTCAATACAGTTTTATACCATATGTAAATTAAAGCATATGTGCACTTTTTTGACCAAACAAGAAGGCATTAAAGTCAAATAGAAACATTTTATTGCATTTCTGACTTGTTTGTTGACTGTTATGCACATTTGTGGAGCTGAGAAGCATCAGGTGTCCAGTGGGGTAATTCCGCTGATAAGAAAACAAAGATCAGGGAAATTCCACTAGCATGTCTTTCGAAAACGTAGCTTCACATCAAACTGGTCAGTTTATCCTTTTCAGAGAGCTGATATGATGTTCAGAGGGTTTTTCCTCCCAGCCATGATAAAAAGCTTCTTTTGTCATCAAAGGTTTTATGTCCTAAAGTCTGTCATCTATACAATGACAAGGTCAGAGTTCTGCTTTCATCTCTAACCAGTCTTTTCTCACTCCTCTGGCTTCACGCACAGCTGCACAGATGCACTTGTTTACCTGCTCAGACTGCATCTAAATGCATTTAGCAGCATATATTTCTGTCACAGCTCATTAAACATGTCCACTTCTCGTATAACTACATTCTTTATGGCTATTTTTGTGCAATAAAGTATTGCATAGGTAAAATGTTATAAAAATCCCCAATAAACTGATGTTAAATAAACTAAGCATGAATAAATGTGAGGCATACAAGCCACTTTAGTGATAAAAACACCAACCTTCATAAAAAAAATAATAAATTTAAGACAAGGGTACAACGCTGACATTTATAATCTATCTGCTGGACAGATCTCGGTGCTCTGCCTTCATTCTCAAACAGACTGTTGCTGATTTTTTGCAGAGTCATGATGATGAGTTAGCGGACTCGTAAATCCAGGATGTTTGTAGGAGGGAAAGTTTAATTATTTGTGGCAAATATGGCTCGGAGCATCCTGTGGGGGCTGTTGTGTTGATGCTATTATCAGCGGCAGCTAAACAATGCAACTAACTTCACTGGAATTAGTGGACAACTATCATAAATAGTTCAATAAATATGATAGATATAAATTAACTTAAGAAACTTTTACATTAGTCAGAAATTAGATCTACAGATGCTTCAAAATGACCAGGAACACAGCCCTCAAGGGCACAGGGACATTTGAGTAGTAAAATTATTTTATGGTGCGTGTTCTTCAACAGACTGAAACATCAAAAGATGCGTGACGAGATTTATGGAGAAATCCGTCAGGTCAAGGCACACGTCTCATTCCTGCCGACTTCAGCACAGAGGGACTGGGGATGTCTCTGCGCGCTGTCACACTGTCAAACTGTCAGGAGATGGCAGGGGACGCCGCGCAGACAGGAAGAATCAGGAGCGCTCAACAGAGAGAGAGAGGAACGCCATGATGGTTTAAGATAAAAACGGCAAAGATGTGACCCTCTGAAGTCACTTAAGTTGTCCTGATTGATGATTTGATCTTCAACAGAGGGAACTTGAGTCACAAATCCCACAAGTTGAACACTTTGTACAGATTTTTTGTATTTTAAATGAGTGTAGCGTTTGATTGTGACGACCAGTATGATGTCATTTAATCTTAAACATTCAAAAATGTGTTAAAAAAAACATTTAAGTTATTAATTCTATTGAAGCTATCCAGCAGTACAGTTTTACAGTACTGCTGGCAGAATACTACGGATGCCAACTTGCATAAGGAAAACAAAAACGGAAATGGATCTACTTAAGTGGATGCATCAGAATGGAGCGGATAAGGGAGATTTTTGGCCTCCCTATTTTTTTTCTCTTTTAGAACTACAAGTTTTTCTAAACTTTATCTCTTGTTTATTCTTTATTCACAACTATTAAAGCAAAAAAAATGCTCAGAAATTAAATGTTTAAGATTCTCCATCTTCAGAAAAATGGCAAATGAATGTGATAAAAAAAAAATTCTCAGAGTGAATCTTTAAAGGACAAATCCCAACATTCTAGATTTTATTCTCAGAAATCTGACGTAGCAAAACATCCTCCTGATATGGAATCACATTAATATTTAAGATTTAGCATAAGTGTGTCAGAAAAGACAATTTATTCACTTAATCAATCTTTTGAAGATTCCACCCTGGTTGTAAAAAGCTGGAGCAACAACAACAACAAAAGGTTAAGTCTCTTAGTATTCTTCCCTTACTTTCAAAACGTTGAAAATACCATCAAGAATGGACAAAGAACATTTCAGCTACAATAAATAATTAAGCAAAAAATAAATAAAAATACATCTTCAAAAAGTACAAAGTCAAAATAAAAAATGTCTTGTTTCAGTAATGGAAATTCTGGAAGGTGAGAGGACAAGATGAAACACAAACAACTTCTGTAAGTAGGAAAAACTTATTCTGGTCTTTGTTAACTTTTGCATTTAATTTTAAGAGACAAAACTTTAAAGCTTAACTGAAAGCAAACTTAAAGTAAGAAGTGATAAAGTGTTAATATCATACATTTATTTGGACTTAAAAACACATGAACTGCAGTCAGTTGTCCAAAGCTTTTCAGAGGTGAAGGCCCCCCAGCAGTCCCCCTGCAACCTCCAAGGGCAATCCTAATGAATAGTGAGATACATGATAAATGTGGCCATATGGTGGAGCCGGCTGGCCAAGACAGAAGTGCTAGCAAGCTCTGCTAAACATGCACACACATAAACACACGCTCTCTTTTAACTTTTTACTTGCAAGAAAAGAAGAAGAGTCATCAAACTCTGGAGACAGCAGCAGGTAGGGATTAATGACCTCCAGGTCTTTTAGACGGGAGTGCGATGACCAACTGTGAACTCCAAAGCTGCCCCAAAGTCCCAACCCAAAATTTAATGAGCGCTCAAACTGATCTGCATGAGCCAGATTGTCACCCAACAGCAGTGACTTTTTCATTTCCAGAGTTGCATATGTCTCACTCGTAACTGTAAGAACTCGTCCTCATTTATATCTGTGTGCGTGTGTGAGGCTTCAGCAAGTCACCGCAGAGGCAGCCATATGTTGTCTGTCATTTTCTTGTTTCCTCTCCTCCACTGTATGCAATGCTCCATCCTCATTACCATTCGACACACATACTCCATCACGCTCGTGTTCCGTAGCTGCAGAAACACACAATAGCCTACAGACACACCCACGCCAACTTTTCTGCGCAGAAAGTCGTGGACCGAAACGCGGCAAACAAGCCATTGTTCTCCTTTCACAGCAGATGCTATCTGTCTCTAATTGGCTCAGCAAAAAAACAAAGGAAAGGCCTTGGATGCTGCTGCATCTGTGTTGTTTCAGTCCACAGGGATGTCCTCCGCCCCCAACGACAAACATAAAGGGTCCTTGGATATCGCTGACCTCTGTGCTGCGTAAGAAAAGGCCAATTCCTGATTACATGGCACAGTTTCAGGGTCTGTGATGAATCAGTAAGCAGCGAACATGCTTTAAGAGAGCGCCGGTGCAAAAACACCCCGAGGGATAAAGAAGAGCAATGAGCGATGGAGGTGTCCTGAGCTCCAAATGCAAATACTGTCCAGACTCTTCTCACGCAGGAAACAAAGTGGCAGAATTACTGTCTTTGAAACAAATGCACTACTTCAAAAATATATGTGAGAAATTCACAGTTGTCTAAAAAAAAGTTCTAAAATATGACAGCATGAGAAACTGAGGTTGTGCTCACTGTGGGAGTAATTTGTGTTGATGAAGTTTAGTTCAGCTTTGAGACAGGAGCGTGATGTACGACCAGACCACTGGCATCATTGATCTTTACTTTAACTGCAGCAGTGCAGTGGCACTTGTTGGGGTTACATTGCAGAAGGAGGGTAAACAGTTACCGCAATTTCTGCACAATAGGGCACATTATAAGATGCACGGTCAATGAATAGTTTATTTTTGAACTTATAAGATTTAACAAACTTTAAGGCACATTAAGCGAAACAAGAGTTTTTGCCAGATTTTTTTGTGTGTTCATAGTAACTATATAAATTCTTTGTAACATGTTAGCCACAATATAAGCATTAGTTTCCAAAATCTGTAACTCGCAACCTTGTTTGCAACACCTAAAAAAAACAGACTGATACCGCAAAAACAAATGTTACTGTGACAATGCTAAATCCTAACCTTGTTAGTAACACAGAAAAAAAGACAAAGCCTGACACTACAAGTTAGCTGCGCTAGCATATTGACAAAAACTCCTAACCTTGTTTGCAACTCCTAAAAAAAACAGACTGATACGAATTAAGTAAATGTTACTGTTAATACGCTAACTCCCAAAATTGTTAGTAACAGCTAAAAAAAAAACAGTAGTTCACCCCTACTACACGTTAGCCACATTAGCGTTTTTACATTACCCATAATTCACAACTTTGTTAGCAACACATAAAAATACAGAGTGATACAGCTAAAACAAATTTTACTGTAACTATGCTAACTCTTAACGTTTTTAGTAACCTGAAAAAAAGACAGTCCAACACCACTGCACATTAGCTGTGTTAGCCTTTTGTCTGTGCTAACTCCTAACCTCTTTAGTAACACAAGAAAAAAAGACAAAGCCTGACACTGCTACGCATTAGCTGGGCTAGCAAATTGACAAAAAAAAACCAACCTTATTTGAAAACTCTAAAAAAAGAGACTGATACCGCTAAAACAAATGTTACTGTGACTATGCCGCCCTCTGACAAAGAGGGAGGGATCTGAACGCCTGTTCTCCTAACCCTTAACGTTTTTTAGTAACCTGAAAAAAAGACAAAGCCCAACACACACATTAGCTGCGCTAGCGTACTGAAAAAAAACACCTCACTTTTCTAGAAAAATTTTTAAAAAACCATAGTCCCCACACATTAGCTGTGTTGGATTTTGACCCAACTTTGTTTTTATCTCATAAAAAAGACACACTTTGACAGAGCACCATCTACCTTTCAAAATTGCTTTGACATCAGTAAGCATAGCCAGAATAAATTAATATATAAGGCGTGCTGTACACGAATGTGTGTGAGTGTTGTGTATCATCTGTTAGTTTTATTTAGTTTTTCTTTGCTGATTTTTGCTCTCCCATGCGCTTTTTTGAATTTGTTTATGTACTGGAGAGGAGGATCTTCTCAAAAACGAGATGTTTCATCTCAAGAAACTATATCCTCCCATTTGTGATTGAAAATATCTAAATAAAATGAATAAATAGAAAACATGGTGCAAAGCTGTTTTTATATTAAAAAAATGAAGGCTTTTAAGTGTGTATTATAGTGCAGAAAACAAAATACTGCGCTTTAACATCCAGATAAACTGGACTGATAATAATAGAAGGATGCATTGCTCTGCCAGAAGCAGTTTCAATACTGTAGAGTTTGAATGAAAAAAAACAATACTTTGAAAACCATAAAATACTTATTAATAACACTTGTCCACAGTTGTAAATGTCTTGATTTGAATGGTAACACTTGAGGAGGAATAAAACTCCATAACGTAGCACCCTCTAGTGGCAGAAGGTGTTCATAACATGCAGCTTTTATATATCCCTGGGTTTTCTGTCCCCATTTAATCAGCAAATTATCTTCCTTTCTTTAATTTTTTTTTTCTTTTTAAGAAATCAACAAGGCAAACTTGCAATAATAAAGGAAATGATACCACACAGTTCTGCTGCATCCAAATCAATAGCTGTTGAAATATTCAGGGATGACTTTGACCAAACAGCTGAAGAGTTTCCCTACTTTTGTTTTTCAACATCAAATTGCAATGGCTGAAAACATAAATAATTCATGGGACCCCTTCAGCACTTCCAGGTCTGTTTCCATCTTCAGTCATCATTAGCTCAACCTTCACTGATTGCTAAACCACCTATTTTTTTTCCGTTTTTGATTACATTATAATGGCCGCATGCAACTCTGTCTCTGAACATGGGGTGTGTGTGGGGGGCGGGGGGGGTGTATTCATCTCTGCAGCTTTATACGCAGCTCACTGGTTTCTAATTCTGACTTAAGCTGTCTTCACATCCAAGTGACAACTACAGCCCAACTGTTAATAATAATAATCTAATTCCATTTTTCAAGTGACCATTATTCCTGTAATGTGTTGTCACAGAGCTTACGTTCGCCAACAGATCCTGCGTGCTCCAAACAAGCACTTCATTTGTGGCACTGAACCAGCACATGCATAATAATAGCTCTATTTGCATATATTATGTCAGCCTGTTTGGTGTGTTAATGCTTGGTAAATTCTGGGAGTAATCACTCATCTGACGTTCTAATTGAAAGTTTGTTAATTGGTCGCACTGATGCTCTGACACTTATTAATGCCGGCGGGTTTCATTCTTCGCTTCAGAGCCGCACAGCTGAAGAAAGGCCTCTACTGTCTAGTGTTATACAAGAATGTGGTCATTAGATGTTTGTCAGAATGCACATTTAATGTCTGATTTGCTTGCTTTTGAAGCCAGAAACGAGAAGATAAACTTTAATAAAGAAAGTGCTGTGAGTTTATGACAAGTAGAATTTGCTTAAGAAGATGAGGATTGTTTACCACTTTGCTCCAATACTTTAGTAAGCTGACACAGTCAGCATTTTTTGCAAATATTAAACATTTTACAGGTGGTTTTCCTGAACAATTTCCTATGATATTGGGGATGGGAAATATATTGGTGCCAGTATCTTTATATATTTGCATAATTTGAGTTTATCAGACTAATACAAAAAAAAAAAAATCCACCGATATTGTTGTGACTAATTTCAATTTTAGTTTATTTTTGACATGTTCCTATTGGAAAACTTATGATTTACAGTAATAGTCAGTAAATGGTTGAAATGTTTTCAGATTTTTTTTCAAAGTTTTAAAGTGATACTCGTTCCTGCGAGATCCCTTGCTGTATGTTCAAAAGGTCAAGTGTAACGTGATTGTATAGTAGAAGAAACAAAAAGTAAATCTAAACTTGTTGTTATTGTAGACACTTAAATATTGGTATTGGCAAATATCAGCTTTTAGCCACAGTTGCAGAGGAAATATCGGTTGGAAAAAAATGATATCTACCCAGACCTAATTAAATGATAAAAAAATTAAACTTTACTGATACATAAAAAAATGAAAAAATCATTTTAAAATGTTTTTAATTCAAAACTTTTACAAATGGGAGAAGCACAATTTTTAATGCATATAAATGCAAAGTTTTGGTACCAAAAAAAAAAGAAAAGGAATGAAAAAATTGTCCGTCAATTCAACATCATCTTTAAATGAACTGAAATTCTATTTATTAACAATACATGTCCAAAAACATGGCATCGTCCAAAAAAAAAGACTGTAAGTAGAACACAGGACAGTCAAAACAGAAGAAAATCTTCATACTGAGTGTGGTTGCATACAGAACACTCCAAATGTACATTACCAGCCCTGGAAAATTACTGGAAACAAGCATTGAAATAAATGACACCGCCTCAACCTTACTCACAATAAACACTTGTGGCCTGCATCACTAACTCCCAATCATGAACATAAATGATGCAAAGATGTTTGGCTACACACTGAAGGATCAGCTGTAAGTTAAATGACTTCAGATTTATGCAGAATGCATTCAAACCAAAATGTATTCTAATAATCTAAGTTCAATGTGTCAACTATTAACAGTCTTTAACCCCTAGAAAAAGTTGTTTCTTAGCTTGTTTCTGTATCTTTTGCATTTTATAAGAAAATCTGAGATCCGTCACAGGTCAATGCATGGCGTGTTATGTTACCTACACGTGTGTCACCTTGACGATTAACTCAGCCGTGTCAGATGCTCTCGGTTTGCTGCACTCTCAAACCTGAAGCCCTCTATGATCAAAGTCTCTCCGTCCTCGTCGGCCTGGCCCGAAATTTCCGGCACAACCTGTCACAAACCCACAATCATCCATAAAATCTTCCATATTGTAAGTTTTAAGTAAAGCTGCTATGGTTCTAGTTTGTTCTGATATTTGTTTCCCATCAAGTCTACGTACCGCTCCCCCTTCGCTCTGCCTGGAAAGGTCAGCAGCAGGAAAGGAGTCGAGCTTCTCCTCTAGTTCGCTCATTAGCAGCTGAGCCTCCAGCAACACTGCCATGACAAAGACACAAATGTCACGGTGGTTCCATCCGCTGATGCAGTTCGTAGTGCATTTGAAGTCCAAAAAAAAGTCTGTTCTTGTGATGTTGGTGTAATGAACACCGGAGACTGATGAAATGTGCTTACAGGCATTCACCAAAGCAGGTTCTTCTTAGAAAAACAAGCTTTCCCAAACATTTAGACCCACTCAGATAAACATCTTGGCCTTTTTAACATCTTTGTGGCATTTTTCTGACGATCAAGGACATATCTAAAGAAAATTAAGCCCCAAACTGAATTTTTTTAAGTTGTTTTTTAATTTTTATTTTTGTGTATCAGGAGCAGACGGAAAAATCTTGACACAGTGAATTAGGTGCTACAATCTGCAGGTCACAAGCTAGCGGGAGAGAGTGTAAACAGATGGATGCTGGGAAGAGGGGACAAGCTTACTACCTGTAAAGAGTCCCACCTACAACTCAGAGGTGAATTTCTTATGAATTCCTGCTTTTCTGCAGAAACTATGTCTTAGAAAATGTCACAGTTTATTTGATTATTACGGAAACAGAAAACAGCCTTTTATCACTTTCTCGTCATAACGAGAAATTTAACTTTGTTTTTTTGTTATAACAAGATAAAAAAAGAACCTTTCTCCCACGAAGACTCAGAGACTTTAACTGATTTAATACTATTTGTTTTGTGGTTAACAACAAAAAGAGTAGAAGAAAACATACCACAAAAGTTGAGGGGTTTTTTGTCTATTTTTTTTATTAGTGGATCTAGGCTACCTGCTTGTTCTGGGACTTCAGGAAAAACAAAGAGAGGTGGCTGCTGCATTAGACAGAATTAAGACGTTTGAGGAGCATAGACCCATTAATAAATAAAAAAAATAGTCGAAAAACAACTTTTCTGGAGTGTTCTACAGTTTTTGTTGTTAACCACGAAAATGAAGAGACTTAAATCAGGTAAAGTCTCTGTGTTTTCATGAAGGAAAGGGGAAGTAGTTCTTCATTATCTTGTTATAACAAGAAAACAAAGTTTGTTTTCTCATTATAACGAAATAGTGGATCTTTTTATATAACGAGAAAACGATCAATCAAAATAAATAAATAAAGGTAGGGCAGGCCGCTTTTGGTTTCTGTTGATTTCGCCGACAAACAGCAAAATCACAATTAAAAGACCACAGAGAACGCTTTTACAATACGTCAAAATATTATTAAAGTCAATCTAACAAGGAACTAGCTTATGCATATGGATCCAATGAGTGATCTCAATTTAAAATACACAAAAAAACCTTTTAGGAACCATACTTTATCAATTTTAACAGGAGCAAGAAAAGAAGAAACTTTGTACTGCTCATTTTGCAGCTGAAATAAAAACAAAGATGTGCATTTAAACATGGTCAAGGCCTTTGTGCTGGTTTCTGCTTCAGTTGGACTCTGAACGACTACATTTAACAAGAAGGCAGAAATCTCTAAATGTAAAAATAATTTCCCTTTAACCAGATGCTGAAAAGTGGTGAACAGGTGATGAATATCTGAAGAATCAGCCATGCCTTCTCTTACTGCCTTCTCTTGCAAGAAGGCAATTAGGAAATGGATAACACATTTACATAACATGGTAACTGGTGATCTCCATAAGAACTTTACCACAGATATTTGTTTATGATGTGAAAAAAACAGGAGACAAATCAGTGGGTTTAGAGTAAAAAAAAAACAATGCAAAAATAAAAAACAAATTAAAGAAATGAAAGAAATAAATTGCCATAGTTGCAAATTCTGGCTATAAAAATAACCAGACTTTACCGTGACCTCCAGTTCAGTAGAATCTGCATTGCTGGAGTGCAAAAGATGAGTGAGAGGTGAAGAAAAAAAAATGAGTTTCTTCTCTTTTTTATGGGTATTTCAAAATAAAGTTCCTTGAATTTCCATCTAAATCTCCATGCCAGGTATATCAGGATTTTTTGTAATTTGATTTGTTTTCAATATATATATATATATTTCAAAGGTGAATGGAGAAGTCCTCCACAAAGTTGAATGCAAACTGGGATCATCTGTGAATAGCAAAAGGTGGGAAGCAGCCCCTACTCCATTCTACACCAGCTTGAATTACTTTGTAGAAACTAAAGATCGTAGGAAATAAATAGATGGGTTAAAACTGAGCATTTTTAAGGTTTATTTCAAACTCACCAATTGGGGAAAATTAGTGTGCATAGAGCTAAAATGTAGTTTATTTTGTGATATTGCTGTACTGAAACACACCGAGCTTGATTTATTAAAGATCTGCAGGGGTAAAATTGGGTGTTAACTACAAAGCATAAACAAAAACAAGCTACTTGAGATTTACTAACATAATTGTGTGTCAAATAAGCTAAATTGTACACAAACCCATTGATAAACACATGCGTTCAGTCTGATCATTTCAATTATCAATATTTTTTTCCTTATTCTACCAGAACCTATTGAAGGCATTTGAACATGGAATCTGTAAAAGATGGTAACTCTTCTGTAACTAGGAAAGGAAGGGATGTTGACTGACGTGAATATGAGGTGAGGAAACTTTCACTCATCCCATAAAGTGTTGTAATTGATCTTACTCTGAGAGGTCGTTGTGGTGTCCATCACAAGTTCCTCTCCGCATGTTCTGTCTCTGAGAGAACTTTCTCCCAAACTCACAGGATTACCTAAAGGAAGAGTTCAGATTTTAAACAGATGTTTACCTAGCTGTTCTCAAACCAAATGATCTAACAGAAGCCTGAAATTACTCATATCCACGACAAATTTTAACTTAAATTAGTTTTATTAAGAAAATAATGACAGACAGACTGATATCACCTTAGCCATAACCTATCCAAACTTCTGCCATCAGCAAAGATATATCATAGATCCCACAAAGCCAGAACCAGCAGATTCAGAGGCAATTGTTACCCATACACCACCAGGTTCCTAAATAAAGCATTTCAAACGCCATAATTGTACAAATAATCATATTTAAACTGTTTTTGTGTTGCTTTTGATTGTTATCCTTTAGATTCTCAATGCACCTTGACATGATGGCCAACTTTATTTCTGTATGCTCCTTGAATTATAACTATAAAACATTCAACTCTGTTCTAAACATTTAACTAAAAGTTATAAGAAAATGTATAAAAGCCACTGTGGTTAAAAAAACTACCTCAGTATTTCTTTACATTTTAACAAAAGGTGACGTTCAAAATTTGCCAGGGGGACTAACAATTAGGGGCTTGACTTGGACTCAAAAAAACTTTAAAAATATTTAATCTTATAATTTGTACCTGCATTTATTAGTTTCTTTTGAATTGCTCGACCTCTCATTCTAAGATATGTTATTTTATTAAGCTTCTTTATTCATGAAATTAGTCATACTAATTTAATTTATGAAGAAATAGGAAATGGTTGTGGCGTCACTTACTGTATGCTATGGGTGTCCCCCATTACACCGTTTAAGCTTACCAGCCGGTCGTTGTTGTTGTGCGCCCTCTTGTGGTAAAGGCGTACACTGCCCATCACTTGACCCTGATGCCATCGCTAAAATGTTGCTTTTACTCGGGGGAAACGTTTTTGTTGCTGGCGCAGATCTAAAAACATAACATTGAATTAATAAATAATTATAAAATGATAATTATATAAACAGAAAATTACATCTGATTTTTTTTAATTTCATGAACACTTGAAATAATATATATATATTTTTTTTACCGTTTTTGTCGCTATCGCAACTGTAGACTTCTTCTGCTGGTTTTATATGGGCCCACCGATTGCGACTACCGTAATCAGGTGCAATACCGCCACCAACTGGAGGGTGCCGGAATTTTTACAACACTTTACCAAGTCATAAAAAGCAAGAAAATTAATTTTTCTTTGACTGGGCCTCTTGACATTTATATAAACGTGTCTTGGCATATATCTTTTTTTCAAATGTGTTTTTTATTTCTGAATTATTAATAATGTCCTACTAAAATTATACATTTTTTTCTTGACATTTTTTCACTGCTAATAGAAGAATCAGGTAAATCCTGCATAGTGATTTCAAGATTTTTTTTATTTTTTAATCATATCTGATCAGCAATGTTTGTTTTCCTCTTAATTTAACCAGCAGGCTATATTTCCCTATCCACTTGTGTTTTGGCAGCTCCAGTTTTAAAATAGTAAAGCTTCCCAGTAAGATTGTATCATATTTTATTAAAACATATCTGAGTCAATGATAAATGTGTCACACTTTATCGTATTATCATTATTTTATGTATTTTTTGTTGTTGTTATTATAATAATAATCATTATTATTTTAACATTGGCATCTTCAGATTCCCTCTCCTTCAAAGGGAATTCAACCATTTTAATTGTTACATCTAAAAAGTTCATCAGTTATGGCTCTATGGACAGCTTGCCTGATCAAAAATTATAATAACCCATAATTATTTGTGACGTGATTTTTCCAATTGTTCTCTATTTCTTTTTTAAATAGTTATAAGTTCTAAAGTTCTATGAATGTCATTGATAAATCCAGATCTATTTAACTGGATACTCTCCAAAAGAATAAAAGCAGTGTACTTTGGAAATCTGCAAAGGACAAAGGAATACAAAAGACAAAAGAAATAAAACAAAAGAATAAAAAAAAATTATTACACTATTTAACGCAAATATTTTAGTTTGAAGTCTAATACACATTTTGTCTGAATATAAAGTCAATGTTCCCTGATAGATTTATCTTCTTTCCGCTGCGTGGTACTTTTATTTTGAAGGAAGTTCAGAAGTGAAGCGTCTCCCGGAAGTTTTTGTTTTCTCACCTGTCAGTTCGGACCAGACACTGTGGAAGTGTTCATCCTCATCCGTGTTTCTGCGAGACAACGGGTCTTTTTTTTAACCGAACACAAATGGAAAATTTATGCGGTCACTTGATGCCAAATTGAGGAAAGCGTCTAACACGGCAAGTCGAAGTAGAAAATATAAAACCATGAATTAAATATTTTTTCACCTAGCCAGAAGACGTTAGCTAAGATTAGCTAGCTGTTGTCATCTTCACAGGTCGCTGATAACAATAACCCTAATGGTTAAAATATATTTATGAGATATTATTTATTCTTATTTTGTGTGTGTTTATGGAGTATCGTGTTCCTGGAGCGGTCCGTCGGTGTTGTAAGTCGCTGGTGAACATTTTAAAGCTGATAGCGTTAGCTTCGTTTAAAACCACATTTCCCTTTGTTTACATCGTTTTTTTGAATGCTTTTCGATGCACTTTTGGGGTTCAGAGCTTTTGTCATCGTCGTGGTTTGGTAGCTAGCTTTCAAAGGAGGAAATATTTTTTCTAAAAGACAGATATCTTATCATCTTATCAAGTAACTTTCGTTTTCAGTAGTTGGTGCTAGGGTCGCTTTCGATTTCTCCTATGAAGTCTTGTATAAAAGTGAGCGACCTCACCTTGAGTTCCTGTCTTGGCACGATGAGTCTGCAGCATGTGCGTTGGCGTGCTGTTTATCAAAAAGGGGTGAAAAAAGCGTTTTATTGACGATCTATGTGTGTTGACTTTGTATTTGCTGCATCACTGTATGCTAACAAACTGGAATGATCGAAACGATTTGAAGGCATAGTGGAATTAGAATAGGAAACTAACTAGCTAACTTTTTCTTAAACAAGTCAATCTATATGAATTCTTGTAATTTGTACCCGACAAAACTGATTCATTTTTTAAATGTACTATTATTAATGCTATTTTCACGCATTTTGTGAGGTTTGTTTGTTTTAAACAAAAACTGTCCAAACTTAGAAATGGCTTTTTAAGATCCACTCCAATTAAAACTGGGTTTTTTTTTTTTTACATGAACATAGAAAAATTGAGATTAAAATGGAATTTTGAGTATTTCTGTAATCAAATCATTGTGAATCAAGAGTATACAAAAAATGCTGTTAGATAAAGCTTGTAGCTGTGACGTAGATGCTACAATCCGCAGGCCACGAGCTCCAAGCTCCGCTTTATTCTGATGCATCCACCTGAGCTGGGATCAGCTTCAGAACTGTGTGGCTGAATAGCTCTTTTGTTTCACTGGTATTGTTAGATAGGAGTTATGAGGAGCTGTACCGGGAGAAAGTGTAAACAAAGGGATTATGGGAAATATGCAGAAACTATAACCTGGAAAAAGACAGTTTTTTGGCTGAAAACAGCATAGTCATACTTAAACAACTACTGGGAACGCTTTTAGAACAAACCACAACAGGGCTGCCACAAACAATTATATTAATAGTTGATTAGTTGTCGATTAGTTGACTAATCGTGGCCAAAAGATGATCAGATTGAAAGTTTAAAGTTGTTGTAGTAATTTAATCTAGAATGATGCTCCTCGTGTCTTTATTAAAATTGCATGAATGATCCACGAGGAAAAAAACATTTGTTGTCTCAGATTCATCTTTCTATTCTCTATTCATTAAACAGTTTGGATTATTGTTAAAGTGCTGAGGTAGTGTAGGGTTGTACAATTGTGATTTCATTTTTTTTTATATGCAAAAAAAATTGTTTTGTTTGAAACTTGAAAAATGTATAAGTACCGTATCGTAATCCATTGATGTCTTTGCTACAGGTTAAGTTTTGTGCAAACATGGAGCCTCTGGCAGTGGATGACGACATTTGCATCCTCAAACACGAGACGGCTTACACAGCTGCCGTGGAGAGTCCGGTATCGGTCTGCGCCGGGGACGAATCGGTGGCTTCCCACTTTGCCTTGGTCACGGCGTATGAAGACATTAAGAAGAGGCTCCGAGATACGGAGCGGGAGAACGCCTTGCTGAGAAAGAGAGTTAAACAGTTGGAAGACAAGGTATAAATGCCAGTGTGACAGGAAAATGAAGAGAGGGGGTAAAAATGTAGAAAAGAAAGATGAGGGAGTTAAGGTAGATGGAAAGACATTTTAATTAATACAAAATGCTCCTGCAAAATTTTGCATTCATTCATTAGCTTATATAGGGGTATTTTTTTTTTTTTAGCTAAAAAAGGGATTAAAAAAAAGAATTCTGAAATAGATGTATATAAATTATATTAATAATACAGTCTTATGCCAAACACATTAAAATAATCCTCTTTTTCTCCTTCTTGACTGTAGCTTTTCAGGCCAGAGACTCCATCGGAGGGTCCCCATTATGTGAACAAGGCCTTCAGTGCATACAGAGGAATTTACATCGAGAAGGAGGATCTGCAGATGGAGCTCAAGAAACTAGTGGGTTTTCATAGAAATCTACAACAGAAAGATTGACATTGGCTTTTTTTTTTTTCTTCGTCTTACTCCCGCACCATGTCCACTTTTCCTTTTTATGTTTCTCAGAAAAAAGAGAAGAGTGACAGTGAGAGGTTTTTGACAGAACAGCTGCAAGCCAAAGAGTTGGAGCTGCTTCAGCTGAGGACCGAGATGGAGACCAGCCAAGGTACAGGTAGAGCACACAGAACTTTTTATTCTGAGGATTCAATAAAGATGTTATAAGAAAAGAAGAATATGCCTGGAGGAAGATTTGCACCGCTTCGACATTTACCACCAAACTAGGTGGTAGACATGTGCTCGTAAACAATAGAAAAAGAAGAAGAAGAAGAAGCAGAAGCCACTCCTGCTTGTCCAGGAAGTGCAGCTCTAGATTAAATGTACACAGGCCTCACAGCAGCCATGAAAACGGGCTTTATGCTCACTTTTATGCTTTCAAACAAATTAGGAAAATATTTGAAAACTTGTTTGTCATCATTTCACAAGGAAAGGAACAGTTTTAGCTTTAGATTTGGGTACTGGAATGAAGATCAGAGAGCTAATCCAGCCCAGTTCATGACTCAGTGTTGTGACGTGAACACAACCACGTTGTCTACAAATGACACCAAAGTCTCTGGATATTCAGCCTAAAATTACAGCAGATGAACTGAATTTAGGTTGCTCAAATGATTCTTCCATGCCAGCAAACTGCCTCAGTAGGAATAACAGTCTAAAGCTGCAGTCACATGAGAAGCTTTTCAGTACTTGAAGCTGTTTGGCTTCTCGCCTCGGTTAATATTTCACTTTTTTTTTTTTTATTTACAGACAAAGTCCAGCTAAAAAGCCTCTTTCAGAAATATCAGTAATTGTAAGATTGTGCCTTTTCTGTATGGAAAAAAACTGAAAATATTTGAATTGGATTTTTGTGTGTGTTTGAAGTGATGAAGAGCCTGAACAGCCCTCAGGACTTCTGGCAGGTGGAGATGGTAAACACCGAGATGCAGATCCACAAGCTTCAAGAAGAACTGGAGAGAGTAACTCTGGAGAACAGCCGACTGCTGGAGAAAAGCACAGTAAGTGGGGTGGGGGTTTCAGAAATACTATTCTTGCAATGTAAAAAGAGAGATGTGATAGGATTTTAAGGGGGTGAATAATGAAAAAGATTCATAATCGCTGAATTATAAAAAAGCAATGTTCGTTTTACAAAAGTCAGTGTTTTTTTTTGGGGTCTGGGAATCAATTAAAAAATTAACTAAGTAATCGCGAATCTGGAAAAATCTAATCTTTATTAATCGCCATTGATTTTTTTCTTTAGTTACAGTATTTGCCAGCCACTTATTATCTGCAAATAATCACAATATAAAAATCACACACAAAATTGTACATTTAGAACTTTTATTTTTAACCTATTGGAACCTTGGGTCTAAAACTCAGCTTTTGTCTACTTTTGAATGCTCTGTATTTTCAATTTAAAAGACTACCTGCTTGCCTATTTTGTATCATTTTAATCAGCACAACTTCATTTATGTGATACTAGCTTGATACTGTCATTTTTCCATGTTGTATTCACATACTAGACATAAAATCATACAAAAACAGAAAATTCAGTCTGGAAAAACGGGAAACTCCAAAAATGTTTAACAACAGTTTTTACAACATAGAATGAAAGTTTTAGGTGTAATTTTGTAAAAATGTCAAGACAAGAGATAAGCTTGTCAATAAACTAATCTTTATTTTTTTTAAAGAAAATACGAAATTTCCAGGCTAAAGTCACACTAAAAAAATAATTCTTACTGCTGACATTTTTCTTGGAATTCTGATTTTTTTTTTTCTCCTTTTTTCAGCTTTTTTTTTTTCCTCATACATTTTCTCAATTATGTTTGTGAAAAATAATAAAACAATTTATGGGGGAAGATTGATCCAGCTGGATTTCAGATCGGCTGGATTCTACACATGTGGGGGCGTGTCTGTTCACTCTGACCTGCTCGCCTTCTGCAACCTTGGGGGCGGGACTTTAGCGGAGAACAGTGGAGTTTCCGCAATTTTTAGCAACACCGATGCTTGCTATTGTGGAAAATTCATGTAAGTCCCCGTCCCAAAATAGAACAGTGGTCTGTTTCCTTGTTTGGTTTCTAATAGCTCCGTTTCGCTCTGGACCCCCGCCTCTCAGCCATCAGATGCACTTTTGTTCTCCACCTCATTTATTAAAAGAAAGGATCGCTTTTGTCCAAAAACTACAAATAAATACCTTATTATCTCTTCAATTTAATCAACTCTCAGTCACAGCATGTCAAGTTTATTAGACTGAGTTATTACACTGATCTCACAGCTGCATGGCAGAACATCTGAGGGCGTTAATAAATATTAACAAATGTATTATGTTTTATTAATCGCACGTGTTAATGAGTCAACTTTCACAACCCTGATTTTTTTGCACGAATTCCATCTTCTCTTGCAGGAGGAAACCCATGGCATAAATGGACCAGACTTGGAACGGACAAGTGATGCTAAGTTTAACGCAAGGTATTTATGTGCCATGTTTACTTTACTACAGTCCTACAGTCTCAACAGATTTAACACAAACGGGGTAACATGTCAAGTTTTTTGTTATATCAAAACAGACTGACATTTAAAAAAACGAAAAACTGATTAACATAGGAAAACATTCATCCTCCTGTTATGTAAGTTACAAATGTTTCTGTCAGTTGTCTGCGCATGGATGTGACGAGGCATATTTTAGGAGAACTGGAGCTACAATTAAACTTATTTAAGACCCTAAAATAAACCAAAAACTTTGTTTATTTCACAATAACTTGATAAAAATATTTGTTTTTTTATTTACTGCTTATTATGATTGTGCACAATGTTCTGCCGCCACCTCGCTGATTTTTTGTAAACACAGTTCTGCGTCCTTATTGGCTGGACAGCTTATCAATACTTTACAACTCTAAGCAGATCTCCAAATTGACATAAATCTCCAAACTCCATTCTATAACACTGGACTTATTTTTCTATAAAGGTTTGAACTTTGAGAGTTTAAACAAAAAAGCAGTTAGCATGACAACAAGACACACCGCTTATTAAACAGTCGACTATTGTTAAAAATAACTTAAAGGGGCCCTACCATGATTTTCTTCAGCCTTTCAGGGTAAACTATATCCATCTGTATAATCATATATTACATTGGGAACACTAAAAAACAAATTATTTTTGAAATATGAGTCATTTTTGTGGCCTGTTTTAATACCCGGAAGTAAAACGACTCGATTTCTGAGCCTCCGCCTTTCGCTCCTTGTCGGTCCCGCCCATTTCACAACATCATTCATGAACCAGCTTCCTCAGTGTGAGCAAACTTTGTAAACAAAACCACCTAAACTTTTCTGTCAAGAGAAAAATGGATGCACTGCGTTTGCAAATGTTTGTCAGGATTTTTCCCTTATTCAAACTTTTTATTTTGGTGATGGATTCTGAGCGTCTGTATGAAGGCCAGTTTTTACTGCTGGTTTGATACCTCAGAGGAATCCTGCATGATGGTTACTGGAGAAGCTACAAGTCTGCACGCTAAAAGACACGTCGGTAGAATCAATGTGGATCACGTTAAAAGTTGTTTTATTGAGCATGAATTCATCCGACCTCCGAGTTTCCGTGTCTCATAGTTGTGGTGTTATGGTATTGTTTTTAAGAGAATTCTGTTGGAAATACATCATAGCTTTTAAGATGACGTCACGGCAGCACCCCAGGGTCGTGCCGCAAGACATCGAAAGACGAGTTATACGTTCAGTGGTGTTAAAATGAATGTATTTTGGCCTTTTGGCTAACATGACAATCTAAAGCTCTACATTTGTCTGTGGCTCACCGATCACCTCATTTCTAACATGTTTACATCACGTGACTGTCGGGTACGGTGGCCGTTTTGGTTCAGTTGTTCCGCTCTCGGTTCACTTCATATTCAGACTGAGGAATCTCAGAGTGAACCGAAGTTCATTCCGATTGGAAACAAACTGGAACCACCTTGAAAGATGGGTCAGAGAGTGGCTCCTGGTACAGGAAGGTAGTTATCTCCTGCCAGGAGACACATTCTTGCGGCAGGGGATAACTACATTAGCACCACAGCTCCGCGGAGAAGGTGGGTATGTTTTCGTTGTAGTCTGGGGGTGGAGCTTTCAGCGCAGACTTCCTGGAGAGAGCTGTTGGCATAGATCTTAAATCGGCATGTTTCCAACCGCTTGTTTTCGTGGGTATGGGAGGGGCTGCTGCAGACAGCAGAAGTTTTTAAAGGATAGCTCTTAAATGCATGAACGGATCAAAATGCCTTTTCGGGAATGAACAGTAAAATGCATTTAAAACCTCAAAAAGTAGAATTTTCATGGTAGGGCCCCTTTAAGTATAACAAGACTGAAGTTCTAATAATGTATTTAATGTTTATATTTTTTCAGGTCACGGTCAGAGATAAAGTGCTCCTCCAGGTGTGCATTACATGAAAGTAACCATCTGAAGCAAAAATAAGATTAACACGATTTGTTAAAAAAATAATGTGCAAAATGCCTGTAATTAATTCATCTTAATAATTATGGGGCGGCTTTGGTGCAGGGCAGTCGTCTCATGATAGGAAGAAAGTGGGTTCGATTCCTTGCCTGCCCATGTGTCGATGTGTCCTTGGGAAAGACACTGAACCCCAAAATTGCCTCCGGTGGGAGGTTGGCGCCAGTGTTGGGCAGCAGAGCCACCACCAGTGTGTGAATGAGTGAATGGGTCTGTGACTGTGAAGCGCTTTGGGCCTTCGAAGGAAGGTAGAAAGTGCTATACAAGTATACACCATTTACCATAATTTGACAGCTCTAATTGAAATACATAATTTCGTCCTTCTATCCTTTAAGTGTGTTATATGTCAAGCTGAAAGAGGATTGAGGGAGAACAGAATGTACAGGCAAGCTGCATTATAAACTTTTTGGTTTTACTGATAATAAAGATAAATAAAATCTTCTACTTACTCAGTCTTTTTTTTAAATATATTTGTCTTTTTGGTTATACATTTTCTGTTTGGGAAAAAGTTGCAAAATATCATATTAAAATAATAACTTTAGATTCTTTCAGGTACCATTTTCAGTTGAAGTCAATCTTTTCTGATTGAGCTTATCCTCTACTTTAAATGTTGGTTGGTGTGCAGATAGAATGATGGTGTTTGCACTGTAAAAGAGTTGTTGATCATTCTCAGTTGACAGAGGAAGTAGAACAAAAGCTATGGCATGTTGTTGTTCTGGTCAAACATTAAGCTTTTGTGTTCATAAACAGATTTCAGCGACAGCTCAGCTGTTCTTGTGTTTAAAGGCTATTAAAAAAATACTTTGTAAACAGAAAAAAAAGAAAAATATCCACTATTGCTAAATTATATGAATTTCTAACTTTTAGATGTAGTTTCCTACATCCAAAGGATTTCTTTTCTCTGAATTCTCATTCTTTTACCCAGTCACTGTTGGCTGCACTGGCTCCTTTTGGCCACTAGAGGGGGTTATGGTCCATGACTTACAGACATCCTTGTTGCAATGTTGAGTAAAATTAAAGTTGATTTTTAAAGTTAAGAACTGAAAAAATACCATAATAATTTGAGTTTGACTCAATTGTAATTTTTTAAGATATTAAAAAATTATAGCTATTGTGTCAAATTCCTGCTTTGCTTTAAATTAAATTGATACGCTCTTCAGCTATTTATGTTACTTTTTAAAAATAAAATCTCATCAGAATTTACAATGCATAGATTAACCCACAAGTATAATTTCTTCCACTAATTTTGACAAATCTGCACGTTAATAGTGGGTCAATCTGGTGTTTTTCACTCAGGGGAAGCAAAAATGGCTTTAAGGACAACTCACTTTCTGAAAAGTGTATTTTTTCAAGGTGAAAAATATTTAGATTTTTAATGGGATGTCTGCTATTTTTCAGCAAGGAGAAGACCATGCAGCAGACGTACAAGGATTTGTGCAGCGAAGTCACCCATCTGCATTCAGAGCTGAGGCGTCAAACGGGCCTCATAAGGAAGCTGAAACCTCTGATCAACGAGGCGAGACAAGGTGAGACAGCAGCTCCACGAAAACTCTGTCCGCTCAGGTCTGTGTCTGTCAATGTTTTTTTTATTTTTTTTATTTTTTTTAACCTAACGTTTGTTTCAGTGTGATCTCTGTCCTCATTCGCCTCTGGCGGCAGCCTGCACAGCTGGGAGTTTCTCACCGACTATAATAAATATGTATATGTTCATACAGGCTACCGTGACGATGGAGTGCAGTCTTGAAATTGCTGTTCAGGCTCTAAAAACAACTGGTAATTATAACTTCATAACCTGGGAAATATTTGGGGATTTTTTTTTTATAATTGGCTTCTGCTTAATTTAATCAAGTAAGGGTATGAAAAATAATTTCTTAAATAAATCCTGTTGGAATTACAGCATCTGTCTTTGATTTAATATTTCTTCTGATTTAATACCAATCATATAAAAAAACAATTTATATTATAATAACAAATTCAAATTCTCAAGCGTCTTCAGGTTTATTTATAGTCAGTTTTAAGGTGGACTTTTTTAGGGAAGACCTGAGCTAACAATCGTCTTAATGTTAAAAATGTGTACTTTTTTTGTGAATCGTATTCAACCAACTTTTTTTTTTTTTTTTGTTTTTTGCAAATGGTCATAAAATTTGAGGGAACTCAAACTTTAAGTCTTGACACGGCAACTTAAAAAAAGTAATCTTTTCAACTTTCCAGGTCTGCTTTTTGTACCAAATGACTCTCGCTGAATATCCCCTCTTGTTGCTCCTTGTTGAAGTTTGAGTAACTGTGGATATTTCTGCCACCCAAACACTTTGACAAAGGACATCATGAAATGGTTTGTCCTTCCTTTGTCGTCGCCCCCCCCACCCCGGCTGCTATTACCTTTATCGTGGAGTGTCGAAGGAGGAGGCAGCGAGGTGAAAATTGGATGGAAATAATATGACAAGAAAATAAATCTTGGCCTATTTATTCCACTGAATAACAGGGTAATACTGTGGTTCGGTGATTCAGATGTAGTGAAATAAGGGAAACGGGGCGGTGAGAGGGAAGGGGATGAGTGAAGCTGGGTTTGGAGGTGTGTGTGTGTGTGTGGGGGGTGCTCTGCATTTATTCAGTATCTCTATGCATCTGTATTCAAATGTTGCTTCTTTGGAATCACTTTTATTCAAATGCTAGACTCATGAGACCGTCTTTTGAGAGAAACAGCAGGGAGGAATGGATGCATAGAGGGAGCTGAGACTGCTTTAATACTCGGCCAATGTGATTAAATCATACAAGCAATATTTGTGTGTGTGTGATTTGTGATTTAAGATACTTTTTCTTTGTTTGTGCAGGTTTGTTTCTGTGTGAACCTGAATTGATTTAAGTACAATTTTAAAATGATGCAGCTTTGAGCATGCTCAGATCAAACCAATTAGTTAATTGGTGGTGCTTTTCACTCCTTTTTTTTTTTGTATTAATTCTTGTAAATTTTCTTAGTCTTATTTTCTCGTCTTTTGCCCCCCTCTCTGTATGCAGCAGCCTCAACTGTTCCCTTGCAGTGTTTGGATGACGTGGAGAAAAACAACAACCTCCCGGCGCCGCAGCCCCCGAATGCCCCCGCGCTCCCCTCGTGCGCCGGCCGCCCCTTCCCCCCCGTCAGCGGCCCGCCGGGGGCGCTTTTGCCGGACGGCCTGAGGGAGGACTGCTGGTATGACGGACCCTGGCCCTCTCAGAGCTGCTCCGGTCAGACTCTGCTCCGGAGCGACGGCGGCTCCGTCGTGCTCCCCCCGCCCCCGCTGAACCAAGCCTCCCTTGACGACAGCTCGCATTCCTTCCCCAGCCCCCAAAGCCAGTGACGCCATGTTCTGGGAAGGACACTCGGCCGCGTCCAGCTCCTCGTCTTTAATGGGAAACTGCAGCAGCCCCAAGAGCCCTCCCAACACAGAGTGGGTCAAACCCTTTTAAGATGGGAGAACTGATAACGGGGCAGAAAAGAACAGACAAACCCAGGAGGATTCTCAAGTCTGCCACATTGCTACCACCTAACCTGCCTTAAGTTGATGAAACCATTCATCAGTAGTGGACACCAGGCTGGACCTACTTGTTGTGGGAACTTATGGAGGCAAAGAAAGCACTTTTCTTAGGTAAAGACTGACAAATTATAACTTTCCATGTGTGCACATCATTTGACTTGAGTAAGCACTCGGATTAGTGCTTTCAATCCCATATAAGCATTTGAAATGTTGTGTGTCTATATATACATAGCATACAGGCATATATATATAGAGGACATAATCAAGGTGCCTGTGTATCAGTTTTTGGGAATCCTTGGCCTTCCTGTCTCTGTATTTCCTCATTATGAACCTGCTAGGTGTCTTCAAAGGGCCTCTTTCTGCATATACCAGAGCCACAACCCAAATGGTAGATTTTGTATATTGGACCTCTTTAAAAATCAAGTGTCTTTACACTGGACAGCTGTAAAGTAAACAAGGTATGTAGCCCCACGTTTGTGTGCAGAAGTTGTGGTCTGAGGATTCAATGTGTTTGCAATGCAAGAATTGAGAGGTAGTTGCTGATTTTTGTTCAAGATTTCCATTGATTCAAAACTGATTTTTTTTTATTTTATTGCAAGATTATGCTTTGGATTATAGATAAATATCAAAGTAAAAAGCAAGTTTTAATCTTAAATGCATACTTGATTGAGAAAGCATTTTTTTTTGTATAAAAGAAGTTTTTGATAACATCCCTAAACTGGCCTTTTTATTTTTTTCTTTTACAGATATATCAAAGTGAATATTTTGCCTTTCTTTCCTACTTTCAGCGTTGTAGAACTATTAAATGTTTCCATATTTCTAAATTCTCAAAAAAGAACTCATTCCCTCCCATGTATCTTTAAACTTTAAACTAAGAGATGTGAAAATGAGGAGAACTTTGCACTGTCCCGATATGAATAAGAGGCACGATTGATTTCTATTTTGAGCGTATGATTAGCATAAAATGAGGGATATATAAAGCATCAAAGTGAGATTTAAAGACGGACAGAATGTGCATATGTGTATAAATGTAAATGATGGGCTTCAATACTTTGACAAACGTCATTTTTGCACTCCAAGCTGTACATTTAGGTTTTTTTGTTATCCTTTTCTGACACAAAGATCTTTCTGTGGACAAGAGTGACCGAGAGAGTGGTTAGCTTTGACTTGGAAAACAGGCGCACAAAAGTCTGATGTAAATTTCGTTGAAATATGATTTTAACTTTTTCTTTCTTCAGTTAGTTTCCTAATTGTGATTTTAAAGAAACGTTCATTTACAGCTCCAGTTTCGTACTTCTGTATACATTTTGCAAACCAAAATGCAATGTACAGTAGATATGGATTATATTTTAGACTCGCTGCACTTCAGACTGTTTGTAAATATGATTAATAAATGAGTAAAATGGTATCTGCTGTGCATTGATCTGGGTGTGGTTTCTGCAGCAAGGGATTGCTATGCAGCTACATGGGGAATCAAAAGACAAATCATTTTATCATTTTTCATTTTTATGCTTGTTAGTTTGAGTTATTTCCTCAATTAAAACATTGTGAACTTTTTTGCAGATTTTTTTTTTTAGGGATTACTTCAATCCAAGTCTAACTGCTGTTAAATACAGTCTATTAAAGATGCTGTTAATCCAAATTTTCCTAATTTAATTTAAACAAAACTCAGCAGCGAATAAGTATTTAGTCAGCCATCAATTGTGAAAATTTTTTCACTTTAAAAGATGAGAGGCCTGTAATTTTCACCACAGATATAACTCAACAATTAGAGACAAAATGAGAAAAAAAAACCCAGAAAATCACATTTTCTGATTTTGAAAGAATTGAATAGCAAATTATGGTGAAAAATAAGTATTTGTTCTTCTACAAACAAGCAAGATTTGTGGCTGTTATGGACTTGTGACTTCCTCTGTCCTCCACTCGTTACCTGTATTAATGACACCTGTTTGAACTCGTTATCTATATAAAAAACACCTGTCCACAATCTCAAACAGTCACACTCCAAACTCCACTATGATCAAAGAGCCGTCTAAGGACACCAGAAACAAGATTGTTGACCTGCACCAGGCTGGGAAGACTAAATCTGCAATAGTTAAGCAGCTTGGTGTCAAGAAATCCACCGTGTGAGCAAATATTAGTTAATAGGAGACATAAAAGACCACTGATAGTTTCCCCTGTAAGATCTCACCCTGTGGAGTCAAAATGATCACAAGAACGGTGAGCAAAAATCCCAAAACCACACGCGGGACTTGGTGAATAAACCTGCAGAGAGCTGGGACTAAAGTAACAAAGGTTACCATCAGTAACACACTATGCATCAGGGAGTCAAACCCTGCAGAGCCAGACGTGTCCCCCTGCTAAAGCCAGTACATGTGCAGGCCCGTCTAACATTTGATAGAAAATATTTGAATTATCCAGAAGAGGATTGGGAGAATGTATTATGGTCAGATGAAGCCAAAGTAGAACTTTTTGGTAAGAATTCTACTATTTTGAGGAGAAAAAATGCTGAGTTGCATCCAAAGAACAGCATATCTACTGTAAAGCATGGGGGTGGAAATATCATGCTTTTGTGCTGTTCTTCAGCTAAGAGACCAGGCCATGTATGGTCAGATTTTGATTCTTACCGTGTTTGGGTTTCTATAAACAAAAAAAAGGTGAAATAGTTAAGATAACTAGTAAGGAAAGAGGGAAGACTTCTTGGGTTATTCAAGATGAAGTGAAGTCTTAACGCATTTTTCTCCTTAAATCAAAGTGATTTACCTTTTTCTTCTTTTCAACAATATCTGACATTGATCTGACCTTCAGGTAATTTTAAGCTTCAGGACTCATTAAGTTATGGCTTTCCTTATGTAACAATGACTTTTCCAACTCTACTTGGTTGTGATTGATTAGTTATTTTCATTTTCTTTGATGTACAGTTCTTCAATTCATTTACTTTGTGTACTGTAATTTACATTATTATCTATGCTCATAAGTAAAATACGTAATCAGGTCACCATTCTTCTGTGGTACATCTCAGAATTCTGAAACAAATCTCAATTCTTCAACATTTTTAAGGTTTTAAATATATTTTTTATACTTATTTGTTATACTTTAACAGAAAATATTATTGAATTAAATGTTGAATTATCATGTTTGCATTTCTCCTAGATTTATCTAAATGTAAGACTTTCAAAATAAAGTTCAAAATAAAGAGGGCATTAAGATCATTCACCATTATATTTTCACATCATAAAAAGTAAAACAATGAAAAAATAATAAACTTTCTAGTTGAGTTCGCTTTAATAAATACTGTAAATCATAAAAGCAGTTCAGCATTTTAGAAAATAAAAAAGTAAAAACTAATTCAATAAAAATACCTTCAAAAACAAATATGTTCAACTCAGTTTTCATATTTGTTTATTATCTTTAATCAGAAAACACTTAACAGCTCTGATTTATTATTTACAAGAGGAATAAACACAACATTAAAGTAGAAGTACTGCACATGTGTAGATCATCCAGGCGTGATGACGGCATGCTGACTCAAAGCCAGAGAAGATCCTTCAAATGCCACACACCATATGCTGCAGGTTAGATCAAACAGGCAAAACTTTCACTTTTACCACTCTAGCGCCAGAGAATCGTCATTCTACGGGTTTAAAAAGAAGGCCTGAGAGATTCAAGAACAACAGACGTGGTCACATTCGAACCATGTCGTCCTCAGTGACCTGAATCTCTTACATGAAACAAATGCTGTTTTTTTACATGCTGGCTGGAAGCTTCTGACCCCTGTGCTTGGCCGGGATCCCCGTCTTCTCGTACTCCATCTTCTCCTGAATGTACTGTTGTTTACATTCCTCAAAAAATGCAGGATTCTGGTAGCTGGAGAAAACAGGAAGAGCGGTGCCATTGTGACACAGATTTAAGTTTTAGGAGTTTTCAGTGAAAAAAAAAGAAGTTTAAAGTTACAGCTATTTGTATGACAAAACATCTTATAGTGTGAACAATATTTTGCAGGAAGGAGTAACAAATACTCACTGATGCATCAGACAATCCTTCAGGGCGGAATTCTCCTTTCGACACTTAAACGCCATCAAGATACCGGAGTCTTTGCAGCAGTCTGTGAAAGCTGGACAGAGGTGAAGATGAAAGACGGAAACAAAGGCGAAGCATTAGCCACGATGGGTAAAAGAGGTTAAATATGTGCAAAACAAGCGGAAAAAAAAAAAAACTTTTTAAGTAAACTATAATGGGTGTTGTAAAAAGAAAAAAAACATGGTCCTTCATGTTTTCATAGATCTGTAAAAAAAAAAATTACAACTTGTTTATAAATTATCAACAAAAGCAAAAAAAAAAAAAAGATTTAATTTGGATTACAATTAGAGCATTTACTCCTGCAGCTTTGATAAAACTGAGAAAATGCCTTTATCTTTTGTAATGTAAGGATTTTTTAGAGCTTTTAAAATTTAATTTAAGACAAAGAACAGCCGAAGTCAGCAGTTTCTTGCTCTACACATGCAATTTATTCACTATGATCCCCATCCAGTCAAAATTAAGTGTCTTTCAGCAAACTGTGCAGTTGGCTTCATTCCCTGTTTTAACAACCATGAGGTAATCTCTATTTTCAAATAATTTCTCCATAAATTTGCACGTTCCCATTTTCCCACACCAACGTCCATGAACTAATTAGCTAGCTGAGGTTAAACGATTTACCACCAGTTCAAGACCTTATGACACAATGCATCCTAGAAATGTTTTTTAGTGACACAAAGTCATATCGCATTGACGAGAAAAAAAAAATTAATGACAATTTGAACATTTTTAAGGTCTTCTTTCAGTAAAATTTAATTTAACACTTTTTATGGATCCGTAAACACCCAGAAATATAATGACAGAGTAACATCTGTTTATTTCTCTATACTTCAAAAATAAGTATGTTGAATGCTCAACAACTTTGATTGATAGCCTTAGCTCACTTTCACTGGTAGGGGTGTGAGCTTCCAACAAGCTCACTCCTGATTGGCCAGAGTGGTTTCCAGAGGGTTCAACGTTGTCTGGCTCCATCATGGTGGCGGGAAAAAATTGCAACTGAATTTACTTAATTTGGTTTGAGCCAAAACTAAATAAAGGGTTCTTAAAAGTTTCTTCAAGTTTAAGAAATTTTTAGGCCTTACTAAGGCTATGCACGTCAACAATTAAGACCAATTTCTCAGTTTATTTCCCATTTTATTTATTTTATTCATTTGTTCCCATTTTATGATCAAAACTGTGGCTTCTTATCTTGTTTGTGGCATATGCCGTGATGATTTAGAGCACTTCTTTTTTCAGTATATTGATACATTATGATTGATTCTCCTGCTGTTTTTAACATCATTCCATGGTTAAAAAAATTAAATTTAAAGCAATAAATTTGAAACTGAGAAGCTTCACAGAGCATAAATTTTAAGACTCAGGTATCAAAATGCAAGGCTTTTTGAAGGCTTTTAAGGTATTATTTCCAAATTAATGAATTCAACTTTTAAGACTTTTTAAGACCCCGCAGGAACCCTGTAAGTAATTTTCCAGGGGTGCTGTCACACTCACTCACTCCAGTTCTCATTTACAGTTAGTGGTGGAACCAAGATGTTTGTCGTGAATTCTTCAAAACTTCAAATAAAAATCCTGCTCTTGAAATTCAATTCTGATTTGATTCGGTGGGGGTGGGGGGTGGGGGCATTTTTTTTTTTAAATAGGAGCAATGCATTAAAATTAAAAATTAAAAACATTTTCTGTGACCACACTAGTCATCTCAAAGAGGGGAACACTAAAAAAAAAAAAAAGGCACCTTTGTGTTAAACTTATGAACTCCCAATTTGACCACAATGCCAACCAGTTTCTTGACGAATGTTTTCAGCTGCCTAAATATGAGGTGTGAAAATCGTTAACGGTAGGCTTTCTACTTGAATTTTTGTGTCAAAATTTTGTTAAAAACCGCAGTATAGATGCTTCCTCCTTCACCCTTGAAGATTTATGGAGAATAACTTCCTGTCAACATGCTCTAATAGGAAATGTGTGTTAAACAAAACTGAAGGGTAAAAAAAAAAAAAAAAAAAATCACCAACACCTAACTAAAAGCCCTTCAGCAAAGACAGATTAGCAGCTAGTGGCTTGTGGCAGACGCAACGTTAAATGCTTAAAGCCCTCGCTGAAAACAAGGTGCTGACAGTAGTCCTCACCTTGTTAGCAAGCTTTTTCTCCAGGCTTTATTTAGAGCCACTGGCCTCGCATGTCCCCACTCAAAGAACAGATATAATCACCTCTATCAGCCACATCAGTATGGTTATCACACAGTCACTTTCATCTGGATACAGATGTGATAAAAAAAAACGAAAAAAAAAAACAGCCAAACTAATTTAGAGATGCAGAAGGGTGTGACTAATCTAATCAACAAAAGCTTAATCCCTGTCCCACGGTGGTAATTGATGCCACGGAGAGTTGCTTCTGCAACTGAACACCGGCAATAAAAGCTGATCCGTGAGACCGGCGTTACGTTGGGAAAGGCTCTTCCGAAAGGAAGAAGAAGAGCAGTTATTCAAGAAAGCAGAAGCAAGAAGCATAGTTTAAGGTTATTCTGAAATTTAAAAAAAATGTATTCAAATTACAATAAAGTAGGGCTGGGTATCGACAATAATTTCCAGAATTGATTTGATTCAAATTAATTTTTTTCCCTCCCCCGATTCTTTCGATCCATTCTATTTGATTCAGTTCAATTCTGAGTTTACACATTTAGACACATTTGTTTGGAAATACATTAATAATCGATTAATGTTTGGAAGATTATCTTATTAATCTGATACATTTCACATACTGTAAAGCTTATTAGTGAAATAATAATGAGATTGTTAACAACATTCAGTGTTACATGGATTCTCAAACGGAGAAGCCCAACATTTGTTCTGCCTCTCCTGGAGGGCATTTCAGTTTGACCACTAGGTGGCGATCGCTCTATAGCATTACATCTTATTCCAGAAGAAGAAGAAAGTATAATAAAAAAAAAAAAAAACACTATGTTTTAAACCTCAAATGGTTACTTTACAAATATTTCCTTAAAAGAGTTTGGAAAATTCGTGCCTATGAGTATATAAACTGCCCATTCAGTCAGTAGTGTATGTTAAGGTCGACCAAGCGCTAGCATTAGCCGTCCTATGGGAAACCCTATTATGTGTTAGCATCAAGCTAACGGATTTTAGCTTTATGCCTTAGATTGATCTCTACATTTATGGATGTATCATCGATCTCTAAAGCTTAGATCAAGTCAAATCGAATATTCTATTTCATTAACCCAGCCCTACAATAAAGATCGCTCTTTTAATCGTTTTACTTTATCGCACCTAAACAAAAGCCAACTAAATTGAATACACTGGGAAATCCCTACAAAACGTTGCAACATGTCAACAAGAAAATAGCTTTTTTATTTAGTCCCCCTCCGATCATCTTTCGATCTATTTTAAAGTGTTCCCAGTCTTTTTTTTTTTTATGATTATTCCAGTTTTAGCCAATATATATAAATATATATATATATAATTTAAACATTTTAAAAACATCAAAAATGATTGTCATCAGAGTGGGTTTTAATATGTGGGCTGACAGACAGAACATGAGCGTGAATCATCTGTTCAGTAGGAAACATCATGATGGGTACGGGGGTCAATAGAACGCGCCTCTCTCAGAGCCCACAATATCTAAGTGTGGGCTGCTTGTGTATAAAGACAAAAACACAGTAAACACGCTGCCAGGCGTTTTTCACGTTTTCTTAGTAAACTCCAATACAGACACACGTGTGCAGACACAACCACACAGCATGAGAGGGTGGAGGATGAAGGTGTGAAAATGAGTGGGACGAGAAGCTTGTACGATGAGGGGGGTTTCCATTACCACATAGCCACTGTCTGTCCCATCACCCCAGCCTGAATGTGCACCCTTCTCCTCGCGTGAGCAGTGCACACTGGCTGTGATCAGATTTTTACAAACCACATAACTTAGTCACTCCGGCTGATGCATTGTAGCAGTTGCCCCATAGCGTTGCAAGAGCAAGACTGAGGGCAGCGTTTCTATGCAGATGATGTAGTTGTTACCAGTGTGCCACTTAGCCTTAATGACTTTAATAACTGAATAAAGAAAAGATTGGAAGACGAAAGTCAAAAGTTTAAGGAGTGGAAATGAGAGACAAGGTCTGCACAATAAATCACAAATTTATTATCACAATATCCCCCTGTGCAATGCATGTATCGAAAAAGACAGCTTAAATTGCGATAAATGATTACCTTAAATGTTTACACGTGCAAAAACAATCTTATGGCAGCTTGACATATTTAACAAATGAAAAAAAAAATTTACATTTGACCAATCACTTGGACCTTTTTATGTTAGATACTCGCCTCCTATGTACAGTCGTGGCCAAATGTTTTGAGTATGACACAAACATTACATTTCCCCAAGGTCTGTTCCTTCAGGATTTTTAGGTGTTTGCCAGATATTTCTATGGTATAATGACATACAATTAGAAGCATTTCACAAGTATCAAAAGCTTGTATTAAGAATTATATTAGCTGGTCCTTTTGCGGCAGGGCTGAAATGCAGTGGAAATGCAGTTTCAGTGATAGAATTCATTTTCAAGGCAAATAGGGACTATACAAACAATTGCAGTTCAGTGGATCACTCCTCATAGCATTCTGGAGTATATATAAATTTCCATGAAACTGCAGACTTTGGAAAAATTAATGGTTGTGTCATTCTCAAAACTTCTGGCTGTGACTGTAGTTGTGGCTCATTTGGAGAATAACTTAAGTTAAATTGAATTTATTTAAATAAACTGATGCAGTAAAATGGAAATAATGCATTTGTTTTTTAACTACACGTATCACAACTCATATCATCATTGCAATACTGATCACTAATAACACTTATTTTTTCTTATATCGTGCAGCCCTATGCAAGACTCAATATAAGGAAAAAACTGCCAGTAAACACTCACTGTCAAACTTAAATTAATGTAAAAATGTGCAATTTAAACAAAATACAGTGTCAATAAACTTTGATTATATGATTTCTGGTGAAGACTTGGACAATAAAGTTGGCTCTAGCTTCAGCGATCAAAGCTTAACTGGGCTCAGTGAGGGCGCTACTAACTGTGAGAGACAGATACAACAGAGGAGGTAGCAAAGGCAGAGATAAAGATGGTGGGTGAGAACGGATAAGATCAGAATTGAATCCATCAGAGGAAAAGCTCATAACAGATGTTAGGAGGTTGATGCAGGAATGCAGATGGAGATGGTCTGGACACATTTAGAGGAAGGACAGTGATATTTTGGTAAAAGGATGTTAAGGTCAGATATCCCAGTAAAGAGGTCAACATCAGTGCTACCCAACTTCCCAAACAGAAGTCAGAGTCCAACATTTTTTAAGCTTTCATTTTCGCGTAACATTTTGAGGGTAAAGTTTATTATCTGCAGTTGGTTTAAAATTACTTGTCCACTAGATTTAATGTAGGAACCATTAAAATGTGACAGGTTTTCCCTTAACACATATCTGTCAAAATAATGGCTTTAAAATGGAAATGCCAACTTCAGCCTCATCCATCTTTTAAGACACAGCGAATAAACAGATTTTTATTGTTATAAATGAGGTCAGTAAAACTGGTATTCTCTAAATGTGAATCGACTGTTTGAACAACTTTAGTAACAGCAACCTCATAACATTAGACAACCTATTACTGAAGATTATGTATTTGATTGCTGAATATTATGCATTTCATTTCCAAATATTACGGATTCTATTTCTGAATATCATGGATTTTATTTCTTAATATTGTGGATTTGATTTCTTAATATTATTGATATGATTGCTGAACATTATGCCTTATTGTTGCAGTGTATGTGAATAACTATCACAACAATTCCATATTTGGAGTAAAGACTCAAATATCCACACTTATTGTTTGCTTCAGCGTGGGTCTGCTACAGAGAACATTTCAGCCATACATCCTTCTCCACGTGTCTCAGATGGACCTCCTCTATTGAAGACGGAGAAAAGTAGAACGCAGTTCAAAGGAGGGTGTTCATTACAGTAAAGAAGGCTGATGGAAACTGAGCAAACTAAATGAACTTATAAAGACTACAGCTTTATGTCGGTGAGATAATGCGCAAGATTAGAAACATTCTAATGTAGCCAATAAAAAAAGTGTCTGATGTAGTGTACTACGAATGAAGCAGTTATGTTTATAAATAAAAACGCCGTGAATCGATAATGTCGCTAATGTCGTAGCAAGAGCGAGGAAAGGCTAATTATCCTGTAAACCTTTTTACCTATCCGTATGAAATTTCTGTATAAAGCTTATATTTGACAAAGCATTTTATAAAAAGACGGGGATTTAATACCTGTATTTGTTGCTTCCATTATGGGGGAGTCTCAAAACATTACAAAACTGGGCAATGTGACCTAGCTCACAGAGGCTCAAAAGACTTCCGCTGACGTCAGAGGACAGAAACTACAAATCCCAGAATGCAAACGAGTACCGCCTCTTCCGGCTAAAATAAAGGTTGTTCGGGTTTTTTTTTTTTTCATGTTTTGTTTTTGTTTGTAACTTATTATATATTTTAATATATATTATTACATTTATATATAATTATATTATTTCCTAATTATTATATTATATTATATTATATATATATTATATAATTATATTATATTTATATTATATTAATATATATTAATTATATTATATTATATTATATTATATTATATTATTATATATTATATATAACATGCCATTACATTATTCTAAATATTAGAACTATATATATGTAGTGATACCCTGTTGTTAAATGTTATACCTGTTATAGATCTGTAATGTTTACCTGGAGAACTAAATGATAAAATACTTGTGATAAGTGATACCAAGAAATACTCATGAAAGCAATTTCACTGTTGCAACATTTGCAAATAAATTAATAGTGATAAATAGTAAATAAAGCAAACAAAATCAAATCACAAGCATTTTTGTAGTGTTAACACAGCATAAGAAAACTACTTTTTTTTTACATGAAATAATTTGGCAGGTTATTAAAGATATTTGGCAAGAAAATTTTTAGACTGTCAAAAAGTGGAGAATTATTTACATTGTTTCTATGTTTTTTTGGTGCAAAATCTTACAAAATTGAAACAAACTTGTTAGGTGACAGAAAGCAAATGAGAGAATACAATATGCTGGTAATATGGTGGCGAATCACTCCTGAAAGTATGTCAACACTCAGCCACAGACTGCACGTTTCACACAGTCTGACCACAGTCAGGTGTGTGGCGCAAAGATCATATAGATTCCAAGCGTATCAGCCCCACTTTTTCAATTAAAGAGACAGGTATTCTCTCAGAGACACGCAGAATCACACGCCGAGGGAGAGTGTCTTCGCACGTGCTGCAATACAGACGATAGACTACACTCAGAAACAACTGTGAACTACCACCCCTACATCCAAACCACACACTCCTTACGCCTTGACGATTCACACTCACCCACACACACCGCTGCCATAGAGGACGTAAGTTCTCAGCTCTCTGACCTTAAGTGAGTGCAAAAAGTTGTTCCTCTCCTGTGAGAAGGGGCTGATTTCTTTCATGTTCATCTCAAAGGAGCGACCACAGGCCACCACCTGCATGCAATGCACACAGGTTTTTTTTTTGTTTTCTTTTTTTTTATTTCACCCCAGTCTCAGACACATAGACAGGTGGATGCATTCCAAGTCAAGACAGCATGCCCTTGTGTTTCCATGCATCCTGTCTCCAAATGGGCATCTGCTGATTTTAATAACAAGAAATCTCTCCATTTTGCCAAACATACTAACATTTTCAGCGTGGAGCCAAATGAAGCTCAAATCATTGAGTAATGGATAAAATAAAATGTTGTTAAAATTATCGTCACTTTATTGTGTATCTTTATTTATTTACATTAACTCATAAATCCATCTGATTTTTTTCGCATCTTTAATTTACAAATATAATTATAGTGGCAATTTATTGAAAAACATGATCAACTAAAACATATGCATCAGTATGTTTTGTTTAATAGTACTAGTTGAATGAACATAAAACATTCTAACACTGTTTGATAAAATCTTAAAAAAGGGTTTTGACAACCTTAACTGATTTATATCTTCCTGATTCAAAGCAATTTTTTTAATTAGTAACAAATTTGTGATACCATGAACCATTGATGAGCAGATACAGATTATTTTGACTATAATTAAGCAAGATAATAACAAAAATAAATAAACAAATTGCTGTTTAGAGATATTTTTTATTCGAAAAAATGAAATTGTTCTGACTTACAAATGTGTTTGCATATTTCTTTTTTAAATTTACTATTATTTTTTTAATTGTTTTATAACTCCTTAGTATATCTTCCTTTAATGACTTTATTTTATTTTTTTTTTACAAGATATATATATATATTATATTATATAATTAATATATATATATATATATATATATATATATATTTTTTTTTTTTTTTTTTTTTTTACATTTTGCTGCAAAATTACACTTTCACGTTTTTGCGCTTTCTGGAAAAATTAAAGGGAATGCAGAAATCAAATCCAGTTGGCTCATATGTGAAAAATACTCACTACCCCAGGTAGCATTATGGATGATATGGCAGGGGAACGGGCTTCCAACACTGATCCAATATTACCCAAGCAGCAGGACCCCATGAACCTGACAGAAGGAGGTTAGCAAAGTTAAACCCTCTTACTACACGCCTCACTGCTCAGGGCCAACCACCAGCTCCTCCAACTGTCCACTGGCTGCCACACAAGCTCCATCAGATCACTCAAAAGCATTACTGGTGAAGACTACTGATCATGTACACGAGGATTTGTGCATTTTGCAGTAACATTTAAAGAAGTATTGAGAATGCAGATTACAACTACATAAAATAATATAAAGTGGGAAATGACACTAGTTTTAGATATAAAATAAATATGAAATAATACAATTTTGCATCACTCTGAAAAATTTTTCTTTTAAAAGCCTCAGGACTGGTGCAGTTTGGGGGCCTTGGAACCCTCCATCCTCTGTGGATCGTAGAATGTGAGTGGAGAACAACCAAGAAAGCGGATCGGATTGTGGAATACTAAATACTATGAGAAATAATGAGGAGTTTGACTATGTAGGGCTCTATTAAAACTAAGGATGCCAAAATTCTCAATCAAAGCCCAAACCATGTGCTACAGTATTAAACATAATTGTCCTCTTAGTAAAATGCTGTCCTCATTTTACTGCATTTTACTGTTTTACTTTATTTTTAGCTCTAAATTATTATTATTTGATTTTACTACCTCTCTGTGATTTTATTTTATGGTCTTTTTGTAAAACACTTTGGGATTCTTTCTGGAAAAGTGCTACAGAAGTTGAGCTATTCTATTCTATTCTAATTTGATAAGTGTCAAAGCAAATTTTGTGCTTAAGAGGATTTTTCCAAACTTTTAATCTATTTGTTGTTGTTTTGTTATAGACAAATCATATATTGAACTGAAACAAAAATTTAGGTTTGAACCAAATCCCTAATTAATACAAACATTTCCTTTAAGTGATCAACGTTTCCCCTGAAGTCTATGAGGAAGAAAAGACAAAAAGGAGAAGCCGCGCTCTCATCTTTACATCTGTTCTCCCTCACCACTCAACTGTATCCCTGGCTTCCAAAAGACGGCTCAGCCAGCAGATGGGGTGTGGAGTTGGGATTTTGGAGAGTGTTTAAGCTTGAACCGAGGGGGCGTCTTCAGGGTGTGGGGATTACACATTTACCAGTCGACCTCTGCCGCTGATTCTCGCAGGGGGGGCACTTTCCACGAATCACTTCTGTGAAATTTGGCAATGGTGATTTTTGATACAAATTACCATCTGAAGGACCTCATCTTTCCTTTTAAGGTGGATATGGAATTTTTTGGCAAAACAGGCAAATGTTTTTTTAAAATCTGAAAGAAGAGTAATCAATGAAAAATAGTAAACATTTTTAATCCTTTAACACCCGAGGCGTCACGATGGAGCTAATTTGGGGCCAATATTATTTGAAATAAATAAATAATAAAACAAATTGAATAAAATATTGGTGCTTTGCCCCAATTTTTTTTTTTTTTTATGTCCAAAACTTTCTGCTATTGAACAAAAAATGTAACTATTTTCATCTTAAAATGTTTTCAGTTTTTAAGGTTTAAAAACAAAAAAAGTCTATTTGAAAACTTTTTTACCAGTTTTAAATCTATTTTTTCACTTTCAATTATTATTTTATTTCGCTTTCCAATCTGAAAATTTCAGTTTCAAAACTTTTGGCCCCGTTGGGGCACGTTGGGGCGGGGCTAACACGAAGGAGCAGTCAAAATCGATGAGGGTGGTAACTTCTGTCCCGGTGCATTCACTGACAATGTGAACTGTGATAATTACAGTCAGGAAATGTCTCAATTTGGGTGTAAAAAGCAGAGTTTTATCACAGACAAACCGCGCGTCTAAAAAGCTTTTCCAGTGCTATTTTATTGTTTTACATACAGACATTGAAACGTTCCACCCTGTTACCACCCTGATCAGTTTTGATTGGGTCTTCGGTTGGCACCGCCCCAACAGAGCCAAAAGTTTTGAAAGAGAAATTTCAGATTCAAAAATGATAAAAATATCTGGAAGGGACAAAAAGATTTGAAACTGGAAAAAAAAAAGTTTTGTAATAAAATTTTTGAGTTTTGTAGCCTAAAAACTTGAACATTTGAGGCTGAAAATAATTGTGTTTATTTTAGAAAAGCAAAAAGTTTTAGACATTTTGCCTTTTTTTTGCCAAACACCAAAATTTCTTTCATTTTTTTTGTTTGAGTTTCAATAATATTGGCCCTAATTTAGCTCTATACAACACCAGTGATGCTGAAAACAAAATTTTAACATAATGTAATTTTTAACCATTGTGATCAATGTCATTCCAGTTGATTCTGAATCTGCTGGAACATTGGAGCTGCGGTGTTAAAGGGTTAATTGATAATTTTGATTGTAGTTTTGACCATTTAATCAGATCCTCCCAAGTTTTAAAATCTGCACTTGTATTTCAACGTAGACTTTATTCACTCTCCACCAAAGAGTCAACCGCGACGTTTAAAACGCTCGGTTTGTGTTTTTTTGCTCTCCCTGGCTCTGGTCTTGCTGGCACCACCTGAGCAATGTCAGTATGCATTTCCTTTCAAGCAAGTGAAGGGGTCTGCCACTGTGCCACAATCTGCACCCACTTCTCAGGCAGGCTAAGCCCTTTGACACCACCGTTTTTAATTAAAATTACATTAGGAGTAATCAGCCAGAAGAGTTGTGGACAGAGGTCAAAGGCAATGAGGGAGGGGCCATACTGGAAGGGTTCAAATGGATTGGGACTTATTTGTCTCTTCTGCAAGGCTTCTGTGTTTTTTTTTTTAGCTATTAATTGCAAACTAAATAAAATTATGACAAAAACTTACTCAAATCTGTTGTTTTCCCCTTTTTTCAAATCCCAGTCCAATTTTATGGTAATTCTGATAAATTTGTTTGTAAAATAGGTCATTCATTCTTTTTTTTTTTCTAAAAGAAGATGTGTCTGGCTTTCTCCCTGTATCTGCTATAGGAGGACCAAATGTTAATATAACTTGTTTTTTTTCCCCTGAGGAACAGGAAGAAGGCTGAAGAGCAGGGGGCACAAAAACCCTTTTCCTTCTCGCTTGAGGGGCTCTCGATGAGATAATTATGAGCTTTATGAAAGTACGCAGCAAAAAGTGGAAGAAACCCACCGAAAGAATGGATAGACAGCAGAGGAAAATTACTTTTTCCCTCCGCTTTCACTTTATGGCCCCCCCTCTCCTCCAGCAATGGTTGGAGGAGACCTTCTTCAGGAGGCATCCTGTGGCTTTTTGCTGGGAGGCAAAGAGGGACCGTCCTTCTTGCGCTTCCTCCATTCATTAAGGCAGAACACCTTTGACCGTTGCACAATGACCAAGTTTTCCCTCATTACATGGGTCCATAATGATGAAAAGATGAAGAGGACAGAGACGAGGATGAGGAGAAAAGTAAAAAAGAAGACCTCACCATTTGAATAGAAGTTTGGTACAAAACCACTAGCGCTAAACAACACCAAAGAGAACATCTTGTCTTTTGATCAAGTTCTTTCTTCATCTCTCTTCCATTTCTCTGTCCTTTTTACTAGAATATGATCCTCTCTGGGCTTCTGTACCCACGTTGCCCACACTTCTCTGAGTGTCTGAATGCAGTTGATTATCAAAAAAGGGAAAGTTTGTACCTGTTGAAAAGCTATCCTTGGTTTTTTTGGCTTGTTAATGCCAACAAAAAGCAGCCAAAGCAGATGGCCAGAGGACACCACATGCTGCGGAGAGCCTTTCAGACATGTCCCTAATAAGAATGCAGTGGTGAGAGCTCCGCTGAATGCATGCAGGAGAGAGCAAGATAGGTAGGAAGGAGAAAAGAAAAGAAAGGAGAAAAAAAAGCATCTTTTTACCTCTCCATCTATAATTACTCCAAATGAAGAATAGGCTCAAGAAATGGTCTGGGAGACTTTCCATTATGACATAAAAAAAAGCCTGTCAAGCAGGAAAGGCAGAGCACAAGATCGATAGTTTTTTAATGGATGAGAAGAAAGAGAAGTTTTTGTAACATCTTAGAAGTAACCACGTATTTTCTTCATTGCGTGAATGTACGTACGCTCGAATAGAACCTCATGTGTGGCAAATGCACTATATTGTCCAAACATTCATGCATCTATATAGATTTCTCTTGTGCTCTACTCCATCAGTCCCTCAATCAATATTCCTCGTTTCTCTGTTAATTTTCATTTCTGCTCCTGCTTCTTAACTTTTACATAAAGCAGCAACCTTCTTTTATTCCTCCTCTTTCATAGAAATGGACTCCTAAAATGATCCGAGGGCTTCTGGGTGTCAACTCCTCCTGGTCTCTGGGTGCTGACAGCGATTTTTGAGTTCCTGATCCTGGGAGAAAATTACATTCTGTGCCAAAAATGGCCCGTAAATGTTTTCACACTTTTAAAAAAGAAGAAGCGTCTGTGGTATAGCATTGGAATAGGTCATGCACGGTGGAGTACTCTTCTTCTTGTAAGGCCCTTCACACCTTAAAAGAATACAGAAGTTTGCACTGCAGTGGTGCTCTCACAGTCAGCAAAGTGTTGCATAAAACAGAAATATGTGTTGAAAAAGAGACACAGTGGTTTTGGGCTATAGGCATTTTTGATCAGACACCGAATCGCATCCGAAATACAAGACTGAAGACTTCCGTTTCTTGACTGCGTCTGATAAAAATCTGTTACGTATTGGAGATTTTGGGGTTAGTTTTACCCATATGATAGACACAATTAGTTAGGCTGCAACAACTTTAGACTATTTTCCTTTAAGGTTTTCAATAATATCAAATTTTCGTGACGCTTTTCATTTTTTTATTGAAACAGTTACGCTTTTTGATTGGATTCCTTGTTTTGTCAAAAAAAAAAAAACTGACTTTAAATCGATCAAATAAAAACAATATAGCAACTGCACATATATCTTAACATTTAGTTGTAAAATATCAAGAACTATTAAATGTATAGCTCATTGGTGGTGTTATTTGTTGTTGTTTGTTTTTGTGAGTGTGGCATTGTGCTTAAGTGGCCACATTGACCGTGTGCACAGTTAAAGAAGTCTGTCCTTAAATCTCTAATCACTGAGACATGTATTTAGTTTCAGTTTAAAAATTTAATTTTTATTCTTAATTTTGCTCAATAGAAGAAGCAAATTGTTCCTTCAGCGTTAAGTAAATTTCAGCTCAAAACTACCTTCCTACTCCTTTCTTGTGATTCTTATTCTGCTGTAGCGACGCCTGAATAAAAGGTCTTTTGAGGGTTTCAGTTTCAAAAGATCCTCTGAAAGTTTGAGAACTTTTAATATTTATTTTATAGGCCTTTGAAAAAATTTTATTTAATTTTGTATTGTTTTCATGTATTATACCGCAAGAAAAAGTATAAAAAAAGTACCCCAGAACTGTGTGAAAGCATTCAGTTGTCTCACTTTAGATTCATTTCGTAAACAGTTTTGAGAGGGGGCACAGGCCACACTCGGGGCAAGTGCTAAAATATACACTGAAAAAAGCCCCAGTGAAAATATGAAAACAGAAAAATGAGGGGGACTTTATCAAAGAGTTTTTAATGTATGCATTTACTGCTAGATTTTATTAAATCAATTTTTTTAAATGTTAACAATTCACACTTTTTTAGTCAGTATTACTTATTGATTTTTTTTTTTTTTTAGTTATCCCAAACAGTCTTAGCAGCTTACATTTGATAGTTATTTTCAGGGAGATCTATTTAATCATCAAACACCTGATTTTATTTTAAAATACAGTTACTGTAAGCAATGCAGCACTTTGTGTTTGTCTTTTTATTTTAAATTCACTTTTGCACTATTCTACACTGTCATAGGCAAACAACACCCATACAATGCAAAAAAACGCTGTTTGTCATTTAATCCTCTCCTTAGCGACCCACTATTTGTCTGCTAATAATCTGATTTGCTCACTCATAAAGATGCTTTTAACCCCAATAATTGGCAAATTCTGAACAATGAATATTCCACAAAATCACATCAAGTCAAGAGTTTGTGCTAGATATGGGAGTTGTGTGTGCAATCTTTTTTACAGATACTGAACACGCGAGTAGGGACTAAACTGTATATAATAGATTTTTATATTCTTTATATAAACAATTTTTGTCAAGATATTTTCTATTTAAGGTTACCCCATAACGTGATTATTCTGTAAGAATAATAGGTGTCTGAAAACGCTTAAAGTCTCCATACTTCTGTTATTCTAATTGATTCCAATACCAATATTAATTTTGTTTTAGATTGGTTGAATAAAGGATTTTCTTTTTCCTTTTTTTTGTGCCTAATTTCTGTAAATGTTCAAAACTTCTGTTCACCCTCTGTGGGTGGTTTCTCATCTGAGATCGAGTCCTCTTGTCTCCTCCCGTCTTTGCTCTTCCTAGCACTGCACTTTTCTTGACAGAGATTTCTTAGGTTTTTCCAGGACTCTGATGTAGCCACTCCTCCTGTTTGAGGGTTACTGTCTGAATGCTCCCATCACCCACAGACACCACTGCACCTTCACATGTCAGACCTCCAATTCCACCCTGATTTCTTCTTCTGTATATATACACTGACTGGCCACTTTATTAGGTACACCTGGTTGGTCCCCTTTTAGATTTAGAACTGTTTTAATCCATGGTGACATGGATTCAACAAGATACCTCAGAAAGTTTGGTCCATATTGACATGATAGCATCACAGTTACTGCAGATTTGTGGGCTGCACATCCATGATGCCAATCTCCCATTCCACCATATCCCAAAGGTTTTCTATTTGGTTGAGATCTAGTGACTGTGGGGGTCATTTGAGTCCAGTGAACTCATTGTCATGTTCAAGAAACCAGTCTGAGAGGATTCCAGCTTTATGACAAGGAGCCTTATCTTGCTGGAAGTAGCGTCACAAGATGGTCATAAAGGGATGGAGATGGTCAGCAACAACACTCAGGTAGACTGTAGGGTTGTAATTGTTGTAACCATGTTCAATTGGCACTAAGGGGCCCAAAGTGTTCCAAGAAAATATCCCCCACTCCATTAGACCATCACCACCAACCTCAACCGTTGATTCAAGGCAGGAGGAATCCATGCTTTCATGATTTTGACAACAAATTCTGACACTATCAAATTCTGAACGTTGCCACAGAAATGGAGACTCATCAAGCCAAACAATGTTTTTTCAATCTTCTATTGTCCAATTCTGGTCAGTCTGTGTGAACTGTCGCCTCAGTATTCTGTTCTTAGTTGACATGAGTGACAGCTGGTCTCCTGCTCCTGTAGCCCATCTTCCTCAAAGTTGGAGAAGTGGGTTGGGCCCCTTGTCTGGCTCACTGGGGCACTTCAATTTTTCTATCGTTACTCAAAGCAAATGAAGTCTGATTCTTGGGCTCACCGCCCCCTGGCCCTGTCTGGGGCCTCTGATGGTCACTGGTATCCCCTTCTCCCTCTACCCTTTCCCCTGTTTGTCCTTGGTTTGTCCTGGCAGGCCATGAGTGGTCCTGGCCTGCCTCTGGGGGTGTAAGCAGGTGGGGCTCAAGAGTCCTGGGAAATGGCATGTCTCTCATCGGCACTGGCATGGGTCTTGTGTGGTTGGGACATTGGCCCTGGGACTGGAGCGTCCTTGAGTGAGACAGGTCCCTACCCGGGCTGGAGCTCCTGCTCTGCATGCTCTCTCTATTCATCCTACTTCTTGGCTGGGGGGCTTCTGGGTTCAGTCCTCTGTCTCCATGGTGCGGAACCAGTCTGACCATTCTCCTCTGACCTCTGACATCAACAAGGCATTTCCACCCACAGAACTGCCAGTCATTGAATATTTTCTGAAATAGTAAGACCACCAACAACCATGCCACGTTCAAAGTCTATTAAATCACTTTTCTTACCCATTCTGTCACTCGTCTACATTGTATGCATATATACACGTGTCTGTGGACGCAGAAGAATTGGATTTGTTCACCAGCTCAGTTTTGATCTTTTGTTGTGGTAGACAAAGGTTTGTAACTCTCAGAGACTCTTGTCTTCTTAGCCTTTACCAATTCAGAGGGGCATTACAGCATTCGAACTTCTAAACAAAGCTGATTAATTAACTCTTGGGCTTATAGCTCTGAACCATAAAGAGTCTGCAAATTACCTTAGGGGAAATGATCACAACCATGGAAAACAATAAATTAATCAATGGATCTAATGAAGCTTGCATTTCATTGCAAGCATTTTGCTACAACTCTCAGTCAACTGTGGAATAACAATGCAACAGAAGAGGATCATAGCTAAATTGGTAATCACAATGTGATACCGTAGTCAGCACATTCCCATTTGAGAAAAAAAGACAAGCAAGGGTCCTGTCTTTCTGCTCAGAGAGGGGACACAAAGCAGAAAATATTCTTTCCACCTCAATGGAGAAAGGGACACTCATCTAAAAGGAATATTTTTTTGTCTGCATCTTCTTTTATGACATTCATAGATATGCTAAATCCATTAAATCTCCATGGTCTCTCTATAAGGAAACCACAGAAGAAGGGCAGTGACAGAATAAGTATGGAGTATCATCATGACAAAATCGCAAATCCATTTAGGTTGATTAATCATGTCCTTCAAGGGTTCTAATAGACTGAACAAAAAGTATGGATGAACACGAACTGCATCTAAGTAACTGTAACTGAATGTTAATGATGTAATGGTCCTGAATGATTGTGGAGATGTCTTTATTGTCTGATTCTTTTTTTTTTTATCAAAATCATCAAATTACTATTAGTTATAGGGTATTTTCAATTAATTTTTTATGGAACTTAGACTTTTTTAATGTAAAAAAAATCATCATTAAGCAACACATAAACACATTTTTGTTTTTCTGAGGATCAGTTTGGTTTTCTGAAGTCAGGAGCTCCTAAATGTGACCTAGGAGCAAACCAAGGCTGGCTGCTGACACTGGCAGATTGGTGGGCAGAAACTCTTAACACTACAGATTGGGTGATAATAACGAGGGAGTGATCTGAACAGACCTCAATTGACAATGGCCAGTGACTTCAAGAAGTTCCTGTCAGATGAGTGATCTGAGAAGTTGTGGGTCTTGGCTGGGTTAAGCTTCTGTGGAAAGACATTTCTTGTTTTGAATTGTAATCAGCATGAACTCGACTAGGCTCCTTCCCTTTCATTGCAGTGTTTTTCGCATTAGATCGCAAGGATTACAACAGAAATTGCAACTGTATCTCTATAAATTACCTGAAACTGCCTACGCAGAACCTGCAATAACATTTTAAAAGCAAAATTAAAAGAATGTTTGTAAAACTAACATTTTTGTCAATTAAAACACAACTTTCTTCTGATCCAGCTTGCAAACCACTTGATCTTAACGAGACTGGAATGAGGATTAAACAAACGGGACTTCATCCTGTATTTAGAATGAGATATTTTCAGAGATAGCCATCCAAAATAAAGTCATGCTAACAGGATCTCATTAGCAAATGCAAATGAGAAGACACCCAATGTTCACAGAGAGGCAGAAGTGTATCTCCATGGGATAGCTGGAACATGACAGTTCACCAACTGCCCCCACGCTGAGCACCAAATGTGATGGTCCGCTCCTGCTGCTGCTCTTAACAGGATCTAGGACTAAACCATAAATGTAAATCAAGGGTAAGACACGAGCACATGGGTGACTTGAGTTCCTCACCTTCCAACAATTTCTCCAATTAAAAGGATTCTTCGCCAAGTTATCGCAAACTATGACAAATTCAATGTATCTTTCTTACGGAGCACTGATATTTGATTACTCTACATCTTAAATGTAATTGATATATTTCGTTGGAGACATTTATAAGTTTGCAAGATCACAAAAGTTGACTAAGTTCTTGCAGCAACAACTTTTCATAGATGCTGCATATTTTATGCAGTGGTATAACTTCAAGATCAGTGTAAAAATTCTTAGGTTTTCTCATGAATTAAATCACATGTCTTAAGTAGATGGTTTTCCTGTATAATCAGCATGGACAGTTGATTAGTCATGGATGGCAAAAGAAAGCTGGGCCAGTATTCAATTAAAGTGATAATTAATTTGGTTTGCAGGTCTGTAAGTTGTGGAGAGGGACTTTTGAGAGGAAGCGAGAAAGTCAAACTCTCCAAGCCAATCACGTCTCCCCTCTGCAGGCGTGTCTGTCGTGACATCACAAGCTGCGCCGAGCTCCTGGCCTGGCTCCAGACCAACAGACTTTCAGCTTCCAGCCGGGTGGCAGTGTCCGAGGGCAAGGGCCACAGTGACCAGGTCACCAGCTTTTTCCTCCCGCCTCCTGAGCGCCACAGCGGGAAGGGTTGACCAACATGGTGGTAGGTTTTTTAGAAACAACCCTTTAGACGTGTCAAAAAGCAGGAAGAGGTAGATGAAGCTATTGACTGAACGAGGCAGAGATGGGGGAGGCTGTTTGACACTCTGGTTTCTCAATAAACATACAGATAAGTGCTGAAAAGTCATTTTAGAGGTTTTATTTGATTTATTTTTTGCTGGATTTCATAATGAAAAAAAAAAACAGCGCAAGTTTGAACAAAAGTGAACAATAACATTTACTTAAACACATTTTCACTCTAACTGTATTTTGTTTGTTTACTTCAAGACCCACTACAATGAAAATCATAATTTTAACATCTATTATTGGCGTTTTTCTCATGATGAAAGACAGTTAGGGAGAAAATTAATCTTGTAATTGTATTTATGAATGTTTCTTTATTCAAATCAATATAAATCAGGAACAATTGATAAAATGCAGTTGGAAAACCCTGTACCGTGTTCCACTCCATGCAGATAAGATGGCACCTGACATCATTGACTGGAAGTGGAAATAATACAACTTAATTTAACCATAAACCAAACGTTTATTTATTCATTTGTTAAAGCTTAAAACAAGAAAAATTGTAAAGGTGCATACAGACGGGCTGCGTTGATTCACGTTTCAGCGGCCACTTCCAATGAAAAGTCCATGCGAATGTGCGTAGACCAGAATTCCGGGTTTTTGCGAACACACGTGATCCTGTGTTGCTACACAAGTTTTTATGTTCAATGGCGGGCTCTACATACAAATTGGGAGTTTACTGATGAGACGTTGAACATTTCACTCTTGATTGGGACAATGTGAAACTGTGATCAATCAGGGATGTGTGGGTGACATCCACTTCAAAGCGTGGAAGTGCCAACCATTGAAAACATTATAACAAAGGAGAAATTAATAATTGCGGTTTGTGCTCGGTCATATTAATATGATTCCAAGACGGACATTTATAGGAACAAAAACAAGAAGACTGGAGCAATTTTTGCAGAATTTGGACTACTTTAACTTTGTAAGGACCAAGCCTATTGTAGGTGGCAGATGAACACTAATAAACAATAAAAACAGAAAAGAAGAAGAATCTCTGCCCTGCCGCTACATGCGCTACATGGTCCATTGTGTACACTACTGGCTTGATGTGGTTCCATAAAACCAAGTGCGTTCTCACACGTGGCAGATGTGAATGCTGCATATCTGTTAGGGTCAGTGAGTTAAAATATTTTTTTTTCAAATGATATGGCCCAGCCAGCAAGGTCAAGTGAGTCTCACATGGTTAAAAGTGGGCAGACAATTTGGGCCCCAATTGGGTTTGTTTCTGTGGTGGCGCCATTTGTTTGGCCACATTGGCTTGGATGGACTGTCGCTTTGCCAGTCACCCAATGACAGTGTAGTGAGCTCTCCTGTCCAGGGGTCGGCAGAGCAGGCAGTGTCGCTGCTCAAGCTGCCGGTCCCTGAGCAGTGGAGTCAATACAGGCAAACACAGGTGGAGGCACAACATAAACTGCAGACAACCCTAATTGAGGCCCACTTTTAAACCATATGGGGTCCACTTGGCTTTGCTGGCTAGCAGTTGGGGGAGGGGTGGAGTCTCTCGGGTCTGGAGAAGGACTTTGGATTCTAGTCATAAAATTGTCTGGCTGGACTACAACGCTATTTCTAGTTGCACTGGTAATGTTAGGTTGGGGGCTGTAAGCTAGTGGGAGAGAGTATAAACAAAGGGATGATGGGAAATTGAGGTAGGCTCACTCCATGTCAATATTTCTAATCAATACTGCCACTCAGCAGAAAATAAGTCCGAAAAAAAAGATTTTTTTTTTGTGGCTAAAACAGCCTAATTATAATTAAAGTAAACATGTTTTTACAAGGAATATATTATTCTATTTATTTGTTTACTCCATAACTTTTGTCTTTTCATGTCTAACGTTGGATTGTGATTGACCTAATACTTCTCATTCTGGATTTCATGAACAAAAAAGTATTCTTATAAAGTTTTACAAGTGAATTATCTTTCAACAGCATCTTTGGTTAGCAAATAAAAAGGATCCTGCAATGTTGTGGTTCAAGTTTTTATAATTTGTTTGTCCACATTTCTATGTTTTTACAATGAAAATGTCCATAACAGACAGAAATAGTCTGCATTGATGCCACAAAGGCACAAGTTTTAAACAGAGATTTGTGTGAGAGGGGCTTTCAGTTATTGTTCTCACCTCTGATTCATGTTTTACCATTCAGTGTTCCTGATATGTGTCATATCGATACCTCATAAAGAAGAACCAATAAGAGTTTTTAGTGTTTTATCAATTTATAATCAAATACGAGTTGATTCTACAAATTCAGAGTTCGTATACCTGATGACAGCAACCAAAAGTCTGTAGGAAAATAAAGGACTAGGCTTAAACAGCGGAAACAGACACCTGATTCAAAGCAAATTTCCTACCAAAACCACATTCTCACCGAGCTCTGTGAATTCTCAGCCTACATTTCTGAGTCCCTGAAGAGATGCAACAAGTCGTTCACTCTATCAGGGCCATCAGGAGAAGTGTATTAGCCGTAGACTGCTGTTCAAACAGTTTTGATTTGTCTTGTTTGATATGGTTCATTTCGGAGGGGGTGTTGGTGGTTACCTGCCTCACTAATCTCCTCAGCAGCTTTTATCATTTAAATCTCTCTCAGTAAACAAGCAGCGGCTGAGAATCGTCTGGTGTTGAGGGGAGAACGGCTGTTTAAGCTGCTGAAAGGTGTGCCATTAACACGGCAATCAGCCAGAAATCCGTCTGACTTTGAAGCAGGAGAGACTTTGGTGGGAAAAAAAAGGGAAATGTTGCTTTTCACACAAACTTCAGAGAAAGAGCGGGGTAGATGCAGGTATCTGAAATCAAGAGAGACTCCTCCACTTGAACTGATATGAAGGGTCAGATCAATAATCCATAGCAGGGTTGACTATATATGCAGCATTTTAAGAAAGAACTTTCTTTATTATATTTTGCGATAAAATGAGCTGCAAATGTGTTTTCATGTGAATTCTCTCAGCTTAGGGTTCATTTTTAACCAAATACAACATTTGACAAAGAAATGTGTGCAATCTTCGGGGTCACAGAGGGAGCTCCCCTGGAGAACCATCGCTGTAGTGTTTACAAAGTAGGATGCATCTGTGAGCGTGATGGGATGAAACAGAAGGCTGTCTCTCTGTGATCCGGAGGATCCCCTGCCCCTCCCCTGCCGATCGAATCTGATAAAAAAAAAAAAGGGCTGCTCTGGGTGCGTCATGGCCACAAGGAGGGGAGTGCGTCTCCACTCTCTGATTGGCCCGCCTCCACGCAGCTCGGCCTTTATTCTGAAGCCCCCATATTGCCGAGCTCTCTACCCAAAACACACCAGGATGTCACGGGCGGGAGCAGGACGGACGCAGCGGGTTCAAGGCGTTTGAGAAAGCAGGTCTTGACCCCGATTTACTGGAGGGGGGGGACGGATCACCCGGTAAGTTCACCCACTTTCACATATTTTAAAGCAAAAATATTGTAAAGAATTTAAAGCTCAATAAATTAAAACAATTGACACATTTTTTGGTTTTTATTGTAATTTTTGACTTTTTTTTTTAAGAATATCATTTCGAGGATGTTGACAAATCAACTATTGGTTTATGTTTTTAGGTTTCCCCTGTTAGGTTTTTTTTGTTAATTTCGTTTCTCACATCTGACTGTCTGATCCATGAAACATCACAGGTTCCTTCAAACGGAAAAATAATTGGCCGTTTCCCATTTTTACGCACAGGCTGTCCCGCTGGGACACGTGCAGGACCGCAACTGAACTGAATGAATTCGAATTCATTAGCTCCAAATGATAACAGGATTATCTGTTTCTTAGATGGATACCAAATGTTTAAATTTTTCATCCTCTCTTTAATTTATTTGCTACAAGAAAACACGTTTATCACAACTCAGTTTCGCCTTTTTAACTTTTTGTTTTGCCAAATTTGCAAAAGTAGCATTATAAAAAAAAAATAACAATGTTGAGATTCTAAATTTCTGGGTTGATTTTGAAAGGGAAAAAGTCACGAATTTCAGGAGTAGTGGGCGAATTTTCACTTACAGTTTCACTTGACTCCCCTGCCCCCAAAAATCTCTGCATCCCTCTTCAAATTTGTCACCTGATTTACAAGAAATGGTCCCATATATACCAAATCCACTCCTTATATTTAATTCAAACAGTCTGGAGCTCGTAGGATAATCAAATCCAGTGCGCGCAAAGTAACTTAACGTTTGCACTGGAGCCAGATTAATTCATAAAGTATTTTGAGTTTTCTTTTAAATTTCAATTCAAAAATAATTTTAAATTGTAAAATAATATATAAAAATATATACCGAAAAAATAGAAATAGAAAAACGGAGTTTTGTGCGTAATTCAAGGTGCGCCCTGCGCTTTTGGAGGCCTGGAGCTTGTGTTTGGAGGTTGGTTTGCTTTTTTGTTGTTGTTGAAGTCAAACTTGATAGTTTTTTCCATCAACAGTCTTCGTGGATGCTCCAACAAGAGGCTGTTAACAAGGGAAACCAGCTTTTAAGATGTTTTTTTTTTCTTAATAGATTCCTGCATCTCTCTGAAAGAACAAAACAAGAAAGAAATAGTTGCCATAATTGGGAGGAAGAAGCTTCTAACTAACCCGAGAAAGGCAGAAGAACCAGATATGCTCGGCAGTGAAGGAGAAAACAGTTCCTACTCTAAAGAGTCGGCGGACGCGAGGCGCAAGTCTCCGGCCGCGGACGCAGAGGAGCCGGGCAACAGGTACGCAGAGCACGGGATGGGCTCCGAGCGCTACTACGCCGCCGCCACCACCTCCAAGCAGAGCCCCGAGGCGGCGAACCCCTGCTCTTTCATCCCCTACACCCCCGGAGGGAGCATGTACGGCCCGTCGAACGCCGGCAGGTACTCGTCGTCGCTCCACCTGGGCTCCGTGCTGCCTCCTGCGGGGTTCTCCTCGTCCTCCGGCGGGCGCAGCCACTTCGGGCCGTCCTACCAGCTCGGCCAGAGTCCGGGCTGCATCTATCACCCGTACACCGGCCCCGGCCCCACTCTCAGCAACGTCACGCTGCCCGGCGGCGGCCCCGGGGCCAGGGCCCAGGTCTACCTCTGCAACCGGCCGCTGTGGCTCAAGTTCCACCGGCACCAGACGGAGATGATCATCACCAAGCAGGGCAGGTGAGACAGCAGCCCCCTATGGATAAATAATGTCAAATTGTTATTATATTTATTTGTGTTTGCATTGCAGGCGGATGTTTCCTTTTCTTAGTTATAACATCACCGGTCTGAACGTGACTGCGCACTATAACGTGTTTGTGGAGGTGGTTCTGGCCGATCCAAACCACTGGAGGTTCCAGGGGGGAAAATGGGTCACTTGTGGGAAGGCGGACAACAGCAGCCAAGGTAAAGAACCAAGTAATAAATATTTACAATTTTGATCAAATATATAATTTGATGAATAATATTTGATTTAATCTGTTTGTTTACATGATATAATTAAATTAATTTTTATATAAAAATCCAGTAATATTTTGGACACGTTTCCAATTATTTATATATAAAACATTCTTAATAATTATTATTATTTTGGCTTTAAAATTAATTGTGTGAGAGTTAGTTGTGTATTCTTGTTTTTATTTCTTTTTGGCTTGTTTGAAAGTAAAATTAATATTTTTTGCACTAAAGGGAACAAAGTCTACATTCACCCAGAATCTCCAAACACAGGGGCCCACTGGATGAGACAAGAAATCTCCTTTAGCAAACTCAAACTGACCAACAACAAAGGGACCAGCCACAGCACAGCACAGGTATTGTGATTAAAAATAATATTTAAAAAAACGATTTTATTAACATAATTTTTTCTAATTGTTTCTAACATTAGTTATTTTTCCACAATATTAATATTAAAAAACAAAAGATTAAACAATAATTGCACAATTTTTGACATATACTCAGCGTCATTCTTGTCTTTTTTAAATAAATTGTTTTATTCTAATCAATAGATTTTTTTTCCCGTTTTTCATTTTGCAACGGCCTTTTGCAGATGATTGTTTTGCAATCGCTGCATAAATACCAGCCCCGGCTGCACATTGTGGAGGTAAATGAGGATGGAATTGAAGACATCACCAGTGACCTGAAGACCCAGTGCTTCACCTTTCCAGAGACCCAGTTTATAGCCGTCACTGCCTATCAGAACACCGATGTAAGAAAAAATAATCTCCTGTAAACTCACATTATATAACTTTTACACACATGCAGCATCTTCTTTTAGTATTTCTCATTCTTAATCGACTTTTATTTGTTTTTTTTCTTAGATTACTCAACTGAAAATTGATCACAACCCTTTTGCCAAAGGATTTAGAGACAATTATGACTCGTGAGTATTACATTAATATGGAATAAATACTATTTTAAATAATTAAAAGTTAATTTACAACAAAACATATTAATTTTTCTTTCAAGGATGTACACAGCTCCAGAGAGTGACCGCCTCACCCCATCTCCCACTGACTCACCTCGTGCCCACCAGATTGTCCCTGGCACCCGCTACACAATGCAGCCCCTTTTCCAAGACCAGTTTGTTAACAATCTCCCCCAAAACCGCTTCTACAACTGCGAGAGAGCAGTCCCGCAAACCAACAGCCTTCTTTCTTCACAAACGGAGGAAGGCGCGTCGCAAAGGTGGTTTGTGACCTCCATGCAACAGGGCGGAAGCGGCGCCAGCAACAAGCTCGATCTCACCCCCTATGATGGGGACTACTCAAACTCCCTGTACCCGTACGGAATCAAATCACTGTCCATGCAGACCTCGCATGCGCTCAGCTACTACCCAGACTCTCCTTTCACCACCATGTCTGCAGGGTGGAGCACGAGAGCAGCGTACCAAAGAAAAGTCACCCCCAGTCTGCCGTGGTCTCCCAGACCTAGCCCTACTGCAAGTTTCCCAGAGGACTCAGACAAAGTCAAACCGCACACAGAGGAGGAGGTGAATGGAAGTGAGGCCCTAATCAGCTCTTGGACTGAGAGCCACCCTTCAGCCATCTCGCCAGACAAGACTGGTTCATATTCCATGACCTGCAAACGACGGCGGTTGTCCCTTAACGGCACGAGCACAGAGGACTCAGGCACCAAGTGTGGGGACCTAGCGTCTCCTGCCACCAACACCTCTTACAGTAAAGAAACCCCCCCATCCAAAGGAATGACTGCTTACTATCCCTTTTATAGCAACCCGTGAGTTTTAGTGCAGAGAAGGGGCCTCATGTCTTGAATTATTAATTTCCTACCATTTCAGTTTTTGAAATCTAAGGAACCTGTTGTGCCATTTTTTTTTGGAAGGGAAAACAAGAGGTCTGTGTATGACATAAAACTACCCACTCATTTTCAAGATGGATGTGACCTTGTGACCTTGTGGAAAACTTTATTGTTATTATTATTTTATTTTAGTTTTTTGCCTGAAGCATTTGTGGTACTTTCATTATAAAGAGAACATGTTTTATCATAACCCACGTATGCATCTACTTTGACAGTGAGATTATGTGTTTACAGATTATTTATTGATGGGCTGTTCTTTATGAAACGTGTGCACTCTTATAAGATGAAGAATATGCTGTATATAATTTCTCTGCAAAGGTCAAATGTTTGATAATAAAAAGCTTATGTGTTCAATTGGAAAGTTGTTATTTATTAATTAAAGCACATCCATCCATCCATCCATCCATCCATCCATCCATCCATCCATCCGTCCATCCATCCGTCCATCCATCCATCCATCCATCCGTCCATCCATCCGTCCATCCATCCGTCCATCCATCCATCCATCCATCATCACGTATAAGGTGTATTACATGTACTGGTTTGGAGAAGCACAAAAAAACCCTCCGGTGACCAATAAAGTGTCTTAATGTGGACATTTGTCGCGCCCTAGTGGTCATACTTTGTCATTGCAGCAACATCTATATTTATGAATGTATAATGAACATCGACGGACTAACAGCTTATTTTGATAACTTTAAGGATTAAAAATATATAGATGTGTCTTAAAAACGGGGGGGGGGGGGGGTATGCTTTTCATTTTGACTGCTCTTACGACATCTCGGTATTTCTTGAAGATGTCTCTTTATAATTTCACATTTTAGCTGCAGCTTTTTTGAAATAAAAAATGTGAGAAATTTTACAAATGAAAAATTAACTTGGAATATAACTTAAAAATTGAAATTAAAGCCACTGAAGCACAAAGCAAATGAGTTCCATTGTTCCATTGAAGTATTTACAGCTCTAGTGGAATGGTCATTTATTTGTTAGCTATATCTAAAAAATGCAATGTTTATTCTAATAAAAAGTCTGCAGGAATATTTAAAACAGATACAAAAAAATAAATTAAATAAATAAATACAGTTTAAAAAGGGGCGTCTTTTTCAGCTTGTTTCTGGGCTCACAACCCAAACCTGGCAACCCCACCAACTGGCAACTCCGCAGAGTTATCAGAGTGTTGAGGAGAAATATAGCAGCTCAGAGCGCACTGTTTATAGGAGGGTCGCCTCACTCAACGAGGACAAAAACACTGGAATTTACCTCCCGAGTCAAAGCTTTACCCCACTGGCTGTTCAGCGTTAGAGACATGCGCAGTTAATGTAAGTCTAAACACTTGTCAATCTTTATTTCCCGAGTTTAACAACTGTTCCAGTTAGCACGAAGTTAGCTTGCAGAGTAAGTAGCTTGCTAGCTGAGCCGCAAACGCATGCACTGACGTTGGTCAACGCACATGCTAGCGTCACGATGTTTTTGTTTTTGAAAACATTGCTAGCCAGCAACGTTGTTTTTTTTTCCTTTGTCATTCCTACTGTCCCCGACAAAGGTGTGACAAGTTTTCAGCTAACATTTCTTAAGGTTAGTGATCAGCGAGTGTCTTTGCGATAACAAAACAATATCTAGGATGGCTTATTATTATTATCACAAGATATAAAGCTTTAGGTCAGAGCAAATAAACATGAAAATCATATACGATATTGGAAAGGGAAGGCCCACGTGAAGGGGTTAAATGACAAGTGGCCAAACGGTATGTTTTCATTTTGTTTTGTTATTTTGCTAGCAGTTTGGTTAATCTCAGGGACGGTTGGTTGTCGTTGAGAATCGTTGAAAAATATTTGACCATAATCATATTAGTAAATTAATTAAATAACAACAGACTGTAACATCCTCAAATAGCGCGTGACTAATCACTAAATACCACTTTGCTCAGTGTGGCATCTCTTATTGCACTTAATCTAAGTGAGACGCTAACTGTGATTTATCCTGTGATTGTCTGCAGTGTCTCTATGGTCCTAAGAACACTAACTTGGATTGTAAATGGGTTTATGAAGTGCACTTTGCATATTTTATTGCATTTTATAAGATGGACATACTCTTTTTTTTATTATGCATAAATATAAATCTGGCATAGGGTACTGACCGCTTTTAAAAATAGATCACTGTTTAATTTTTTTAAACTGATCTTCAAAGCTTTCTGTATTTGTTATTACATTTTACATGGTCACAAAGTTATCGAATCAAACTCAATGAGTGAGTAAATGACATTTGGGTCACAGGACCTTTTTAAATACACAAATCTATCCTTTAGCAATAATTGTACTCTATTTAATGTATTTTATTTTGTAGTAAAAAAAAAGTTTTTTACAAAATAAAGTTAAAATTGAAGTATGGAAAAAATAATATATATTTCTTTAAAATATATACATTTGAAGAAAAGTCGATGGTTTAAACCAAGAAGAGGAAAACATTGCTGCTGCCAGAATAAAGAAGACTTACAGAAAGTTAAAATTTCTTTGTTAATCTTTGATCTGTGAGTCACTATTAAGGGGAATGTTGTGCAATAATCATTTAAGGAGATTTAAAGTAAATAGTATATTTTTTGTTTTAATTAAATGTTAGTGCTGATATGACGATAGTTTCATGTGGGCGATAGAAGAGTGTTTATCACGCATTTTCTCTTCTATAGTTTTTATTTGCTTTTTTGTTTCTGAACTTTTGTCCATAAAGGTGTTTTCCTTCTAAGAAACTTGAAACTGTTGTGCACTTTAAAAAATGTTTCTCATTTGTGACGTCTTAGTTACATGTTACTTGAAAATTTAAAGTCAGAGAAAAGTAAGAAATGACACTTTTGTCAATATGTCTTCAGAGAATAACTAAAAATATACTCTATTGTGGTACATCATTATATATTGTTATTGTGATATAAAATCATTTAAATGGTGATATACATTTTTTTCCATATCTCCCAGCACTGCTAGATGTACTAGATCCTTCCAGAGAGGTGGAATAAGAATAATGAAGACCCACTCCAATGATAATTCTGCTACTGGTTCTCTTAACACGTTATTGTGGCATTTTTCTTATGCACAAAAAACTGTGTTTCAGACCACAAATTGTTACTTTAAAAATATTTCCTTAAGAGTTTGGAAAGTTTATACCGTGAGTGTGTGAATATGTTCATTTAGTCTGCAATGTATGTTTAGGTCGAGCGTTAGCATTAGCTATTCTATGGGAAATTCAATTAAACGTTATCATCAACTTAGCTTTATGTTATAGGCTGAACTGTATTTTTTGGATCGATTATTGATCTGTTAAGCTTGGATCAATTCAAATAGATTCATCTTTTTTTTTAAACCCAACCTTAGTTTTTTTTTTTTTTGTTTTGTTTTTTATTTTGTCTTAAAACAGCATAATTATAATTAAAAGACCACTGTGAACAATTTGAATATACAGTAGAATAAAATATTTTGGAGAGAGACTTTAACAATCACCTTCCAAGTGATGGTAATCTTTTTTTTTTTCTTTAACTAACAGCTGACTTTATAAAAAAAAAAAACACACAGGTTGAATGGTGTTGTGGTGGTTAGATTTTCTCCACAACCATGCATGTATTTATTCATTCTACAGTCTGAAAACATGCTTCATAGTTTAATTGGCGACTGTATATATGGTCCCTTAGGTGAGAGTATTAGTTTGTCTTTGTGTGGCCCTACAAAAAAAGTGTCCTAGGTGTACCTCACCTTTGACCTTCAGTGGCTGGGTAGGCTCCAGCAACCCTTTTACTACAAATGGGGACATAGTAGGTTTAGAAAATGGATGACTAGGCAGCTGAAAGGTTTGTAGTTCTCTCAATAAGTTTATGAAGCTGTAAATAGCACATGCCATTAATGTTGTGTGACAGGTTTTTACATTGTGTAATTTGTGGAAAGTTGTTTAGCTGGTATGTGGACTTAAACCGTTTAGGTTGTTAGTTCCTGTCTCTTGGGCAAAAAAGGGTGAACCATGTTCAAATGAGTAATTATAATTTAATTGTTTTAATTTTAACCAAACATCTCCAATTTTTTAATTTAATCATCTTTATCCCCACTTCAAATACTCTCGTGGGAAAGAAATTATCCGCGCAATGTTGAATCATGGAAATGAATGCCTCCACAAATCCCTCCCAAACACATATTTTGGTTTATCAAACCATTTTCATGCTTTCGCTGCCAACATTCTTCAAGCTGATAAAAAGTCCAAACCTCAGGGAAAAACGGTTGAACCGTGCACAAACTAAACTTCTAATTTTGTCCACGCTCTGTTATCTATTTAGAGAAGCTGCCACCCAGAACATCCATTTTAAGAAGGCAGATTAATATGTGGCCAGCGACGTTACACATTCATACATGTAGGATCAAATCATTACCTAGATATTAAACTTTATTTAGAGCCTCTTTAGTTTATTTTTGTTGCATTACAAGGGAATATGCAGAATGTTTTTTGTGATTAAATATAATCCACATGGTGCTAAAAATGTGTGATATGTAAAACTGACTAGTAAACAAATTCTGCACATTCTACTAGCATTTATGAGCATGTGGCGCTCTGGTGGAAGCGGAAGGAAGGATCGCTGCGTGGTCTTCTCTATTAAAGGATATCTTGCTCCATAATGAGTGCTGGCCTCAGTGGGACGGACTGTGTTGGCATAAAGAGGTGGAAGCTCCTGGTGATGCAACAGGAAGTCTTATCATTTTCACGGTGTGAGCTATGTGCTTTCTATGTTCAGTGAAAAAAAAAAAAAAAAACACAAATAAGCAAATAAAAACATAAGGAGGGGGGTTACGATGCCCCGATGACGCGGAAACATACGCTGGTTGCAGAGAAGCCCGAGCAGCCCTCAGGATGGAATTCTTGTGACCGATTCTCTGCTGGCAAGGCCTTACCGGACTCAATAACCAGCACAAAGGATTTAACACTTCACTTTTTTCCCTATTTTTTCCTTTTTTTAGGACATGCAGCATGCTGGCTTGTTTGACTCGAACGGCTTGAAAACGACTTAAAAGGCTGCTGTGTCTGTCCAGGCTTGAACTCCCCGGGTTGGGGACGAAATGGGGAACACTGCCACCAAGTTCCGCAAGGCTCTCATCAACGGGGACGAGCTGCTGGCCTGCCAACTGTATGAGAGCAACTTGCAGTTCAAGGAGGCGCTGGATCCCAACGCCACGTATGGAGAGTCCTACCAGCACAACACTCCGCTGCATTATGCTGCTAGACACGCCATGATACGCCTCATCAGGTCAGGTTACGCCTCACATCCAATGGAACAATCAAAATAAATGTAATACATTTTTCAACTGTGTAAGGGGAACATTGGGGCTGTTTGTTGAGGTGATTATCACCCGCACTCTAATTCTAAGTAAGTAACTTCACATTTTAGCACTCTGCAAATGGTTCTTGTTTTAAAAGAGAAAAATGTTCCTGTTCTGTCTCTATATGTCTCTGTCCCATCTGTCCCTCCTCATAGCCATCTGCTCTCAGGAATGCAACATGCTGGGTTGGAATAGAATGAGATTCCAGGAGCGTTCTCTTTTTCTAGCGTTAAGGCTTGATTGTGATGCTTCTGAAGCTCTACATGGATCAGAATATTTTTCTTCAGTTGGGATGTATGCAGTCCTACCTGATTTTAAATGTTTTTTTGAAATTGTATAAATGACAGTGAGGGCAGAATTTTAAAGACTGGATGACTAAAACACATTTTTTTCAAGTGTTCACAGAAAGCAGATCTTTATATTCTTAGTCCTAAAGAACTAATTTTTTTATCAGTATGAAACTACATTTTTAGCTACTTTAATATGCTTGATATTAGCATACATGATTTTTTTCTAATTCAAATTTAAAAGGTCTTGGAATAATTTATATTTAATGGGTTACTTTATTGAGCATCAACAAAAAGAAAAATTCATTTTGCTTTTTTTTTTTAAACAGCACACTGTTCTGCGTCCTGATTGGCTGCTGTATCTCCAGAATAGATTGCATTAAATTAGTTAAAACTACATAAATCTTCGATTGCAATCAGATCTTCTGTTTCATTCTATACTACTGGATTTATTTTTCTGAGAAGATTGGAAGTTTTAGAATTTAAATGGGAGAAAATTCTGAAAATGTTCATGTGTTTTTAAAAAAAAAAAAAAGTGTGTAGGAGTTTTACAGCTTTAAAGGGGCCCTACTATGAAAATTCTACTTTTCAAGGTTTTAAATGCATTTTGCTGTCCATTCCTTACTATAAAGGACCCCAAAGTGGTATTTTGATCTGTTAATGCATTTAAGAGTAATCCTTTAAAAACCTGCAGTCTGCAGCAGCCCCTCCCATACCCACGAAAACGAGCGCTTGGAAACCTGCTGACGTAAGATCGATGCCAACAGCTCGCTACAGGAAGAGTCTGCACTGACAGCTCCGCCCCAGTATAACATAACATTCAATTTATCTCCTTTTCCATTGATTATCAGCAAAAAAAAACCCTTTCATTTTAGATTCAGAATACCGAATATCTTCTAGTTATATCCTGTCTTTAATAAATTCCAGCTATAATAGGTGTTTGTTACTTTTTACGCACCGCTCCTTTAACACACACTCACACACACACACCCCACCCGGTCGGCACAGAAGCCGCGTGTGTTTGTGTTGTGAAGCAGTGTAAAGACAGCCAGGGCTACTAAAGGCAGATATATTGTGGTGCGTCCATCTTTGAAGAAGTTTGGATTATTTTAGTGGGAAAAATCTAGAGACAGGATTTCTCTGGGATGAAGTGAACTGCACACTTAGTAGGCGGAGCTTCAGGAATCGAGACGTTTTACTTCCGGGTAGGAAAATACTCATGAAATATAACCAATATTTCATGAATAATTTGTTTCTTAAGTGGTCCAAATGTAATATATGATCATATATATGGATATAGTTCACTCTGAAAGGCTTAATAAAATCATGGTAGGGCCCCTTTAAAACATCTATAATCCTCTTCACAGAAGAACCAAAAAAATAAACAAGAGAATACTCTACACTGCCCACATTTTTCCAAACTTTTTTCCTGTAGGCCATTTCTCCAAAACAAAGATGGCAATCCGAACAAGCGGAATGTGCACAATGAGACGTCTCTGCACCTCCTCTGCATGGGGCCCCTGATCTTGACCTCCGAGGGGGCGCTGCAACCAAGGATCTCACGGCCGTACGAAGATGAACAGCGCAGAGCGGAATGCCTCCAAATGATCCTTTCCTGGACGGGAGCAAAGTTGGATCATGGACGATATGAAAGAGCTGACGTCAATGCCTCGGACAACAAGAAGAACACTTGCCTCCATTATGCTGCTGCCTCAGGCATGAAGACTTGTGTTGAGGTGAGGTTACAGTATTTAGTACACATGATCAGAAATGTCAGCACATAGTCATTAGGACAATGCCAATAAAAAAGTTTTCATGGATAAAATATCAAGGGTTTTGATTAAAAATCTTTACAGGTTATATACATATCGATTACTAAAGTCAATATTGCAGACGTTTGAATCATATTTCCTGTTATTAATTTAGCTGTTCTTTTTTTAATACAGAATGGCAGTAGTTTAAAGTCATATGTTTGTGATAAAAGTATACTTGTTTTCCAGATAAATCCAAGATGCACAGACTTATTTAAATAAAAAAAGCTAAAAATGTGTTTATTCAATTTATAAAAAGGTTTTTATTAAATCAGTCAATATACTTCATGCAGTTTTATGTGTAATAATGCAAAGCTAACACATCCTTAAAGAGAGCATTCATGTGCAGATACTGAAAAAAAAATCACCCTCTTTATCAAGTTTCACCTCTGGTGATAACGCCCCATCATCCTGACACACCAGCAAGTGTGTGACGGCCCCGATACGCTGGCCGCTTCCAGTTTCCCTCCTGCAGATCTTCTTCTATTTTAGTAGTCACTAAGATTGTATTTTCCTTATATATTTACTTTCTTTTTTCACTTTTGTACCATTGTAATGTGTCTCGTTCTCTTCTGCTTTTTGGTGCCGTCCTTTCATATTCTGAGAGGCAGACTGACTCATGCATTTTTATTTGTTTATATTTATTCCACCATGATTATTTGTTGCATATCTTTGGTGCAGTTTTGAAATGGATGAAAATTTCTGGTATATATTGAAGTCTAGGGATCGGCTGATACCTATATTTCTTTAAGTCTGGGCGACGGATAAGCGGCATTTCATCCAATATTCATTTGCTGTTAAAGTGAACATATTTGTATCAAATTTTACAGTAATGCAAACTGTAACAAGTCTCTAACATGAACTGCTTATTTCAAAAACATAAATAGTAAAGAAATAGCCCCAAAAGGTGTTATCTTACAGCATTTGGGAAACCTGTTGTTGACATTATTATTTGTTTCATCAAACCAATCAAGATGACTTCTGCACATATAAGCTTCATTTTCTTTATACATGTCATCCATCATTGGAATGATCCTACAAGAACACGTTAAAAACATAATTTCCATCAAAGTGGGTCTTAAATATATGCAGATAATTCAGCGTAACAATGTGAAAAGAAAACAAGGATGAAAAATGAGTTGGTAAAATTTACACTGTATTGTTTCTGCTGTGTAGCTTTGTGTTACACATTTATGATAGGTAGAAAACTGTACTTTGCCGACTCATTTGACGTTCTGCCTCCTGATCTTATACTGTATGTCTCTAATGAAGTTTAGCAGTGTGGAAAATGTAAATGCAGTGTAAACTGTGCACCCCCCTGGCCTGGTGGTTTAACTGCCTCAAGAAAACAAGTCCAATTTATATTTTTTTCTTTTTGTAAAAGTAAAAAAAGGAGCGTCTCAAGTCTGATTAAATGATTGCGACTCTTGACAAAGCAGCTTGGTGAGCCTGCAGGCGGATCACTGATGGACACAATGTGCCACTTCACTCTCCAGCTGGATGCGAGATGAGAGCCATTCTAAATGTGGATCTTGTAGTAGCAGCAGTTGTAGCCCATTTAAACAGCCTAGTTAGGAAATGACCATCATTTCAGCTGCATCAAATTGCTCTTCTTAAACCAAAAATATAGAGGATTTATCTGAGAGTCAGATCTATCTATTTAATTGATTTTCCACAGTATATATTGACTCATTGATACAGATTACAGTCATTACTGTCCCAGTTTGAAGAAAAGGGAAGAATTACGAGGATGAAGCTGAGCTAACGATTAACCAGAACAGAGAAACAAGAAGAGGATCTTTTTCAGTGCATAAACTCAATGAAAATGTCAGTGTCCTTCAGGCTTACACTTTATTTCAGATTTTTCTGCTGCATTTGCTTTATGTTGAACATTATTTACCAGGTCATTACATGTTTATAACCGTAGGGAGGCAGTGTTTCTGCATGGCTGCAACAGAGATGCAGAAAATAAGAATAAAACAAAGACAATTTGCATGAATTACTATAAAATAGTTTTGAATTCTGACTATTAATTATTTTTTTTTGTCTAAATTTAGTTTCATGCTTGTTAAACTTAAAGATGTATATAAAAAATGTTTTTGTGAATTATTTCTCTGAATGGTAACAATAGTAGGAATATTACAAAAGTTATTTTCAGCAACAACTCTCAATGTTGGTAAAATATTCTTCCTAAACACATTAACATAATGTGTTTTTTATTCAACTATATTTATATAATAGAATCTGTGAATTTCTTTCTGAATGCAGCTTGTATCACACATACTCTAAAGCCAAGCTTTCCTCTTGTTTTCAGTTGCTCGTGGAGAGTGAGGCAGACCTGTTTGCAGAGAATGAAAACCGCGAGACTCCATGTGACTTTGCAGAAAAGCAGCACCACAAGGAGTTGGCACTACGCCTCGAGTCGCAGATGGTCTTCTCTCTCAGCCCCGAGGCGGAAGATATAGAAGCCGAGTACGCGGCCCTAGACCGACGAGAGGTACAGATAATCAAGTGCACCAAAACAAAACTTGACATAATATTCTATCTTAATATGTTATCCCAGAAATTACTCTCATAATCAATAAATTCTTTCAAGAATTTAAAGAATTTTCAGCTACAAAGGATACTCGAATCAAGTAGACCCAGTATTTTGAAAGCTATAGTGAGGTTCATTCTCAAGGAAGGACTTCTGAGTCTAACCTTGAACCTTTTTTTGGGATGTTTTCATCCAAATTCCCTAAATGCGTTGTTTTTCCTCATCTTAAAAACACAAAACTTTGCAGTTGAGCTCAGCTTGTTTATGAAACTGAGTTAGAAGCATGCATGTGTGTTTTGTGACCTTTTGAGAAAGTTCTCTTTGGGGCTTTCCCTAATAAGTTTCCAGCAGGAGCTGGGATAGGCTCAGCTCTCACCGAGGAGCTAAACAGTGTACAAAAGCAGATAAAATGAAAGTGGGATGGTGTGTTAGTTGTTGATGGAACATAGAAACAACTTTAAATCAAAAACCATATTATAATACAATTTTGTACAATTACCTGTTTAAGAGCCATTTGATTCTGAGTACATCCTGATACTGAATATCCAATGCTTTTGTTAACACATTTAAAACAATAAACAAACATTTAAAATAATGTTGACATTCTTTTATCATTTAGCACTTAAACTGAGCATTTCTGTGAAGTAGCTGGAATACTTAAGTAAAAATAGTCCAACTATCAACTAGAAAAAAAGTTGTCTATAAACTCCTAAAAATAGATGATAATTATTCACGTCATCAGAGTTATTGAACATTTTTAATCATGTGTTATTCACACCTCCATTAAAAATTCTAGAAAATGATTTTCTTCTAAAATAGTTGTAGCATGAATATGATGATGGGTATTCAGAAATAGCTCATATTTATTAGTTTAGCTTTTTTTTAAGAAATAATAAATTCCTTTTTTTAATCACTTTTTCCTGGGGGTTGCGCTTTGTAGACGATCCCTTAGCAAATCAGGCGTCTCACTACTGTTTCTGTTAGCAGCATGCCAGAAAGCAACACAATCGCAATCCTTTTCTTTTGGAATACCTTTGTGAGTTTTTGTTTGAATTAAGAGAAAACAAAAGAGACACTTGTGAGTTTTTTTTTTTTTACTTTTATTTAAAAAGTTATGGAGCCCAAAAGTCTGAATGTTTGAATATCTTGCTAAATTTACCAAACTGCTTTTGCGCACCTCCTGATCAAACTTATGTGCGATTCTGCTGCACTTTACGCCAACTTCTACTAAACTATTAAAATGACTAATCCCTATTAAGAAACCATTGCTAAAATACAAATTTGATACCATGTATTTTCTAATAGTAGCCCTGGCATTTTAAAGGAGATGAGCGTCTTTTGGAGACAGCCTCTCATTCCATCACAGATAGAACGGTGATGACTAATGGGTTCATTTTGTGGTGAAACTTGGTCAAGAAATGCAGAGAACAACACCAGAGAAACATCTTAGGTTTTATTGAAATGATGAGAACATTGTGTTATTATCTGATTAGCACTGGCAGACAACATTTATTTTCTCTTTGAAGAATCATCAACCTCTGTATCAAAAATAGACTTCTCTTGCAGATCTTTTTCCTGGAGACACGTGCACCTTTCCATTTTTACTTAATAATCTATGTTCATCTTCTAATTCGTCGCTCACTTTCTTTGCAGCTCCTCCATGAAATCATTGATCCTTGTTTTTGCAACCGGCCTCCCAATATCACCCATCTGCTTTCACCATTCTCAGATATGTTTAGGATCTACCCCAAAACTGTTGTGCAGATTCCTTTCCAAAATATTCTTTGGCGTATGCCACCGCACGAAGTTTAAATGCTAAATCGAATGAACATTTCTTGGCCATGGCTACTGTGACTCGCAGCATAAATAGCACAGACACCCGGTATCTGCACACCGTGCACATTCTGGAGAAGATGGGCGGATCTTAAAGGAGCCTGGCCACTGTTAGACCTGGCGGCATTTGGAAAGAGTCATCAATAAGACAGACGGGCCACAACTGAACGATATACTGTACTTAAACTTTTGAATCATACCCATTAAGCTCATAATAGTGATAATGATAAAGATGTTTCGTAATTCAGCAAGTTTTACAAACCCCTCCTGTCTATGTATCTCCCACAATTACTGTATTAAAGTATTTTACATTTGAATCTGTCATTAAAACTGAGCTGGCTATGGTCTCCTCAGTCAGATGTTTTGGCTGGACAGAACCTCAGAGGAACGCACACATACTAGTCACAAGAAAAAGTCAAGCATAAAGCATGTGACTCCTCTCTGTGTGTCATTTATTAGCTCAATGGGCATTCACAAGTCATGTGTCAGTGCCTGAACTGAAAACCCCTCTTACAACAAAAAAAGGGTGAGAGGTTTCAAAATAAGACAACCCCCCCCCCCCCCCCTATGCTCTGGGATTTATTATTTGTTGAAAGCCTTAATAGACAGAAGTAAATAGGAAAAAAAAATATGTTTTTTATGAGGAAATAATTAGATAAAAAATAATTAGATAATTATAATTGTTATAATTTTTTTTATATTGGCTTGTGTTTGTTTTTAATAGTTCAAATAAGGACAGGCTGTTATTTTATGTGAAGCAAAGCATTGTGGGTGAAATTCTGTTCTACACTGTAAAAATAAAAGGCACTTGCCTTTGTGACCGCGTATAATTGTTTCCTTTGAATAAAACAACATCAACCAAATAACAAAGATTTGTGCCATAATGAAATGTCCTCTTTTTTTTTTTTTAGAAATAGAGTTCAGTTTTTATTCTTTTCTTCCTGCCTTTGCTATTACTTTTACCCTTTCTTTTGTGCAGTCCACTTCTGCTTTTTTTGTTCTCAATATGACCTTTAGCTCTTATTTCTCCCTCTTCTATCTCAATACATGTCATCTTACCTTCCCATTATTCTCTTGCCAGCAATCATATTTTTTCCACTCTTCTCTCCCGCTCTATAGCCATATGAAGGCTTGCGGCCTCAGGATCTGCGGAGGCTAAAGGACATGCTGATAGTGGAGACAGCTGACATGTTGCAGGCCCCGCTCTTCACTGCCGAAGCTCTGCTCCGCGCTCATGGTAACAACACTCCGTGATGCAAATGTGGGCCACATGTCTGTCTTTAAAATGCCTCACTCTGAAATGACACTTTAAGCTCATAGACTCACTCTGATGGTGTTTTTAACATTTTCTTGTAGCATTTTTCTCATAATAGAAAATATGAATTAGGAAAATTAAGTTTAAAATGGCATTTCTGAGAATATTTAAGTCAAATTGTTGCAAATCTGGAGAAGATAAAAAGATGCACTTTGAAAAAGAGCTTATTTGTGATGTAAAAATATACTAGGCAGTGCCACAAACCTGATGTTGTTCCACACTAACAGACCCATCCAACATGGAGGGAAATTTCTAATGAACTCCTTCTGCTCTGCAGACACTAAGTCCTAAAAAGCACAACATTTTTGCTAAAAATAGCACAATCATAATAAATAAATTAATTAATTAATTAATAGATCAAAAGATGATCAGAGTGGAACTTTAAAAAAAAGAAGTTCTTTACTATCTGACAAAAAAAAACAACTTTTTTTTGTTATTTTTGTGTTACCATCAATCATGTTGACTGATTTAGCAAACATACCAACAAAAATAAATTGATCTATGGTCATTGCCATACCAAGTTGTTACATTTTTTTTGTGTGAAAAACATGTATTTATGTTTGTTTCTTTGCTTTTTGTATCAGATTGGGACAGAGAAAAGCTCTTAGAGGCGTGGATGAAAAACGCAGAGGAGTGCTGCCAACGCTCAGGGGTCCAGATGCCCAATCCACCTCCAAGCGGCTACAACGCGTGGGACACTTTGCCCTCACCCCGGACTCCCCGCACAAACCGCTCCTCCATCACCTCACCGGACCAAATAAGTCTCCTGCCTGCAGATGACGAGTCTTCACTGGTGAGACATGTTTTGTTTTCTAAAATATTTTGGGAAATAGTAGGTGGAACTCTGGTGCTCAAAAGTTGTGAACAAAATGAGGAGAAATTTCTTACACCCACCATGTCATATGAGCCAGATTTAAATCAGCAGTAATATTTCAAAAGGGAAGTAGAATAATCTTCCTAAAAGCATCTAAAAATAATATTTTTGTTACAATATAATCTAATCAAGTTACTTTACTTGGTCTTCTTTGTCGATTATCATCTCTTTGGTTTCTCATTTAGGTAACTTGGATCTTGTTTGTAAATTCATATCCTGATTTATTAAAGGTTCATTGTTTATTGTTGTAAACTTAAATTTAAAAATGAGTTTGTTTTTTCAGCTCATTTGTAGAAAAGGCTAAAGAAAGAATATCAGATGCTTAGCAGACTGTTCTTTCTCAGTAAAGAGTAACCAACCACAGAAAAAGGTTGCTTTTGACACTTCCAGTACTGTTTGATTTGTTTTTCCTTCTGTTGCCGATTGTGTTTTTTTTCTTCTTAGTTTTAAACCAAACCTTAAATCCTGCAGTCCAAATGGATTAAATTAGAATCCCATTAACTTTCTAACAAAGTTACTGACGACTTCTGTAAGACAGCAGTGTCAAACTCGATGACTCCGGGAGCCTAAACAGGCTGAAGGTTGTGGGCTGAACACGACAAGCTTTTATTTGATAAACTACAACATAACTTTTAAAACTTAGCTTTTAAAAACATAAATATGAATAAAAATGGAAAGAAAATATTTTTCTGGAAAAAGTAAACTTAAACCTTAAATAATGTATTTTTTTCTCACAATAGAAATATATCCCATCAAAATTATACTAGTTAGGAATAAAGTGAACGTTAAAAGAAGAAAAACATTTCGCAGTAAAGTGCGTATTTGATGTTTCATGTCACTGTCTTAGAATAGATTCTTTAATTACAGCCAAAAATGAGACACGTGGGTTTACCAGTAATGTCAGTAAACATTTATTCTGCTTCCAGTCAGTTTTTAAAGGCTCTGTTTTTCAGAATTAATCAACTTTTTCTCTTCGACATCTTGAAATCTAGCAGAAGTGTTCGCCAAGGTAGCTAAAGGGCTGCATTACTCGATCTGTAGTTGACTTACCAGCACTACGTTTCGCCGGGCCATTAATAACAAAAATATAAAATGATGTTGAAGGGTGGATATTATTACACGGTGAGCTGAATATGGTCCGCGGGTCTTACATGTGCTGTAAGATAATTAACAGTTTCCATTTAGCCTCAAAACGATCTCGTATCTTTGCTCAAATATATGCAAAACTAAGGAAATCTAAAAGTGAGACTATGTTAATATAAAAGCTGAGATGCAGGGTCTTCTACTGGAAAAGCTTGTAAATGAGCTGGGACACAGCTTTCAGTCATGAACTCAAATTACAAGCAGCTCCCATCAGCTCTTTCTTTTGCTTTTGTCCTCTGCCAACAATGCTATCAAATGAATTACAGAAGATAAGGTGACAGCAGAGCTGAGGGCCTTAATGATGCAGTCTTTTCTGTTATCTAGAACAGTTTGAACATTTTCTGAATGTTGACGAGAAACCGCAGTCAAAAGCAGTTCTGTGTGGCACTGAAATCATATTATTTACTTCTTACTTTATACTCTTTAGGATCGTATTAGTGACCTGATCTTGAGTCTGCTTGGTTATCTTACAAATAAAGCACCTATCTTTTACTATTTTTCAATATTCTAAGAGGCTTTCTGAAACTCTTTCAAAGGTTTTGCTTTAGTAATGCTTTTAGGCAATATTTTTGTCTTTACACTGGAATAACTACAACAGAAACCAAAAAACGTAACAGGGAACTTCGCTCTCAAGAATTCCTATTTCCTTCACTTTTGTATTTTACACCTCTCATCTTTTGCTTCTCACTGAGAATGGTAATAAAATATAACAGTTTTGATAATTATTGTCAGTGACTGGAAATAAAACATTTTAGCTGAATTACTGTACTGAATGTAAACAGTTCCTTACATTACAGCTGCCCTGTTTATATTAACTGAGGCTATTTGAGTGCTTGTTTAAAGCTTATAGTTGTTTATGCCCATAAATTCACCAATCAATTCATGCACTGTTGAGGTACACCGCCATCTGTTTGTCTTTTCTGTGGCCGTTAAGACGTCTCTTTGTCATTGTAGTACATTTTTTATCAATAGCTCAACTGCTGTGCCATCACACAGTTGTTGGATGAAATATTTCATGTTGACCAACCAATGTGTTTGGCTTTCAGTGTGGGATCTGCATGTCTTCCATCTCTGTCTTTGAGGAACCCGTTGACATGTCCTGTGGTCATGAGTTTTGCCGAGCATGCTGGGAAGGGTAAGTCATGTTTCAGTTTGCCTTTAGCTGTTTTTTCTGTTGCCCTGCCACAAATTGGCAAGCTGCCTGGGGTGTACCCTGCCTTTGTCCAACAGCAGTTGGGATTGGCTCCAGCAACCATGTGACCTTGAGAGGGATTTTAGCGTGTTCTGTAAATGGATGGATGGTGTTTTTGTTCTCTTCATGCCCCAGTTCAAGAGTTTTTTTTGTAAGTATTTGATGTTACTGTTACTTATTACTCTTTATCTTTTGAAGGTTTCTAAACTTAAAAATTCAAGAAGGAGAAGCCCACAACATTTTTTGCCCCGCCTACGACTGTTACCAGCTCGTGCCAGTAGAAGTCATTGAGAGTGTGGTGTCCAGAGAGATGGACAAGCGCTATCTCCAGTTTGATATTAAGGTACACATGCAGCTTCTTTACATTTCCAACAAGTTTATATAGAACAGAGGAGGTCCTCCTATCAAAGCAAAGGAGTCTTATATCTTAATAGAAAATTAGTTTGAACATGAAAATGAAGTTAACACTCTTGAGACACATAACTTATAGATTATGGTGAGACAATTGTGCTTAGCAGCTAATCATTCTGGATTTATAGAAACATGCAATAGGTATTTTTTTGAATACTTGACTTATAAATCAATGGAAAAGGGATCAGTTAAAGAGGAAATTTTGGAACAATTCTATATTACATTAATATGTTTATTGAAGTGTCATACCTGCCTTTCAAGCACAATTTTCAATTTGGATCAACATAAAGTGTTACAGCTTCAAAAAGAAAAGGAAAAATATAAATGTTCTGTCTCAAGAATTACATCATTCAAATTAGGCAATTGATGTTTCTTCTGCCTTAAATGCACAGATTGGATCTTTCCAGTTCGGACACTTGGAGCACAAATAATAAAAGTGATTTTTTTCAATTTAAGTGGTTAAGTGGTTAGTAATTCAAAAAGAAGTTTAATTTTTAAACTGATTTAGTTGTAATATTTATTTGAGTTAAATAAACCCTCATTAGGGATGAATAATTAAATGTATTAATTTTTAAAATGATTTATTCATTCATTTCAGGTGGGAGCCGTGTGGATTTGCTATTCATTTTAACAGCTTTTAAATTCTCATCAGAAATTTAAGAAGAGATCTGTAGATGAACTTCTGACTTATTTCAACCATATCTGCTTTTTCTTCTGCTAACAGGCCTTTGTTGAAAACAACCCAGCGATCCGTTGGTGTCCTGTGGCTGGATGCGAGCGAGCTGTACGATTAAACCACCAGGGACCCGGAACGGCTACAAGGGACTCGCTAAGCTTTCCTATGCTCCGGGCCCCTGCTGTCGATTGTGGCAAAGGTCACCTCTTCTGCTGGTCAGTTTTTAGGGTGATTTCAATAGTTAGATGTTTATGATACCATGAGAGATGTAGGTTGATAGCTTTCTAAAATATTAGCTAAATGCCAAATTAGCCTGAGAACTAAAGGAAAGTCTAAAGTCTGTGTTTGAATCCCCCCCTACTCACTATATAGTTCACTATATAGTGCGTTCGCCATTTTGTAGTGCTGTCCAAATCTACTAATTCCAAAATTTAGTGCACTAAAAACTTCCCAAAAGTCTTTGCGGAAAAACTAGCGTGCATCAATGCTCACTAGATTAGCAAATATAGACTACAATGCATTGCAGTCGAACAATTTTGAAACAAAAAAACGTGTTTAAATGTAGTTTTTGAATAAACCATTCACATTTTCCCCAACAGAACACAGTGTAGTCATAAATTAACCTAGAGAAATGTTTGTATTGATTCAATTTTGACTTTTCTTCTTCTACTTATCTTATCGTGAAATCGCTGATGTCATATCTGGCGTTTAGAAAAACAAAATCTAGCATCGTGTCCGAATTTCCTTTAATATCAAGGGGACTATATTGTCCTGCACTATACAGTATAATTTTCTAATGGTTAGGGAGGGAATTTTGACATAACCTAAAATAGCTACAACAGCTAGTATAAAACTAAATTATTAACTAAACTCATAATTTCCCAGAAAAACTCGAAAATTGTCTACTATAGAAAAAAAGTAGGATGAAGATTAAAAAAAAAGCTAAATCTCTAATTATTTGAAAAAAAAAAAAACGTAATATATTTCAAATAAGCTAAATTCGTTAGCATTATGCTAAAATGACAGCTAAATGCCAAAACAGCTAAAAAAAAAAAAAACTTGCATGTTTCTTAATTATTAGCTAAATGCTAAATTAGCTTAAACAACTGGAAACATGTCTAATTTAGCCAAAACAGCTAATTTGTTGCTAATACATTAGCTAGATCCCAAATTAGTTTAAAACACCTGAGTAGGCGTAAAATTAGCTAAATGACATGGAACATGAATGGGACTGACTGTAAAAGGCTTTAATGCAAAAATAAAAACTTGGTGCACTATATAATCCAGTGCCCAAGAAATTTCTCAAAGTCTGCAAAAAGAAAAAAAAATAAAATAAAAACAGTGTTCATTAAGTCTAGATTGGCAAATTTAGACCACAATGCATCGCGCTTGAATGATTTATCATGTGAAATAAAAATTTACTTATATTTTTTAAATCAACCAATATTTCATCACTGGAACACAGTGGATTTGTAAAATACTCATATTTAGTAGGTTTCTGACTTGGTGAAATCAGTGACATCTTACTTGCCATTAAAAAAAAAAAAAAACAGTGAGCATGGTGTCCAAATTTCCAAAATGCTTTTAAAATCCAGGGCACTAGAAAATCGCACTCGCAGTTTAAAAAAAAAAAAAGTAGTTAGTAGGTAGGGACGTTATTTAAACATATAGCCTATAAGAAGTACACCATCTACTTCTTCTTTTTTATATGTAGAAATATAAAAAGTAAATGATTTTAAAATACTTGACTGTGTTTCATATTCAAAAGTTTGAAGGATTTTAAAGTCTTATGAGTTTGTTTTAACGGTAAAATAGAACTTTATCAGAAAATTGTGTGTTGTATTGGTGTTTAAAAAAATCTTTATTGAAATTGACTCTTATGTAGACTTGCAGTATTGATTTACCTAATTCAGTAATCTCTATTTTTCAGTCTTTTTAGACACAAAGTTCTTGTCTGTTTTTTTTTTGTAAGAATATCTAAATATCATAATGTCTGTAAATTGTTACCAACGTGAAAACACAAACACAAGCTGTTATGAATGGAGATACAACAAAAGGACATTACGTGAATCCAACATTTCATTGGAACTAAATTAATTCAGTAAATTGGGATGCCCTCCTCTAGTGTGTTATGTTTAAAAAAACAGCACATCTCACTTGAGTAGTAAGTTATTTTAGCTGGTTAATGGATTTATTAGGAACTTATAATGTTATCTGTGTCAGTTTAAGTTTTTACATGCTGTCTTGATTTCCACCCAGTTTGACACATTATCTGTCTGATGTGTATCAGGGAATGTCAGGGTGAAGCCCATGAACCGTGTGACTGTGAGACCTGGAAGTTGTGGCTGCAGAAAGTCACAGACATGAAACCTGAGGAACGTGAGTATCAACAAAAAATCGTTTTCATTAAATATTTGGTGGAGTATTGAACTGAGCAAAACAATCAAGACACAAAATTGAAACAGAACTGATGCATTGGAAAATAGTTTAAAAAAAGGTTTTACAGAAGTTTTCTTTTAAGATTTTCTGCAATAATGGAGGACTTTTTTGTAAAAAAAAAAAAGATCTTCTCAACAATATATGTTAAATAAAGCCTTTTTATTTCCTCTCTTTACAAAAAAAATATTTATTCTATTACTTTTGTACAGACATGTAAATGGTCAGTGTTGACATAAACTTAAAAATAGACCTAAGAAGTTCTTGTTAAACACTTGAAATTATCCTACTATTAAATTAGTACTAGGAAATGTGTTACTTTTGCTTGTTCCCTCACTGTTACTGAGTATGTCATGAGTTGAAGATGTGTGGTTATTATTATGATTTGAGATAAAACAAAGTTCAGACAGTTTTGTGGTTGATAAAATCAAATCTATTTGGTTGAAACTAAACTTTCTTCAAGTAACAGTTAAAGAATAAAAACAATTATTTAGTTGTGGAAGTATCCCCTTTGTGTGTTTTCTTTGTATGTTTTCATTGTGTGAGAGTCAGGGGGTGGAAGGGCATCTTGGCAGATGTTATCAGTAATAAAAAGAATGATACTCATTAGAAAATGTCTCCCTCGGTGCGGCGGCTTGTATTCATGCAGAGGCAATAGTCATTCTTATTTCTGCTGTTTTCTCCCTTGCAGTGGCCGGTGTGAGCGAAGCGTACGAGGACGCAGCGAACTGCTTATGGATGCTGACCAACTCCAAACCCTGTGCCAACTGCAAGTCTCCAATACAGAAAAATGAAGGCTGCAATCATATGCAGTGTGCTAAGGTGAGTTTTGTATTAATATTTGATAAAATAGCCAACATACTCTTTAATTTGGCCAAAAAAAAAGCTCCAGACACAGGTTTTTGTGCTCAGATCTCCCTGTTTGTGACACTGTTACTGACTACAGACTAACAAGACAGACAAAAATTGAACTTATTTAAAAATAAAGTAACACAGCTTTCACAAGCTGAGAGCCAAGGAGTGTACTGAGCATCTTGACCTGTTATTACCTCCTAAGAAATGGCTTTGCCCCCAGTTGCTTGGAAACATTGGATTTAATGTTGCCAAGAAACCCTTGTCTTTTCGCCGCTGCTTTCTTCCATCTCGTCTAGTGTCACACTTTTTTTTTTCTTTTTCATCTCAAGACTCTCCATTTTAATTGCCATCTTTTTGTGTCTCTGTCTTTCAATTTAACACCCCCAATTCAGAGATGTTGTATTGGTTTTTCTGAAGTACTGTGTAAACATAGTGTTTCCAAGACAACAAAGATGACAACTTTTTTGTGCTTTCTCAGCCAACTTCTCACCCACGGAGATGTCCTCTTAGACTTGTAAAGTGAAATTACATCGACCTGGCTACAGTACTGTAGTATTTTCTCGTTCTCTACTATCTGAGGTACTTGGTGTTCTTAAATGTAGCCTTTTTAGTCCCTTTAGTGGGAGAAGGCTCGGAGTGCTCACAGTAAGTTCAAACAGCTGCTTTTGTGAAACCTGGCTAATATTACAAAGAGCCTCTTGTATATTCTCCCCTTTACTGAATAGAACGGCTGACAGGAGGACTTTGAAGCTTTTATGCGCTCATCATTCACATCTTCTGATCTCGTTTTCATTTATTCCTTTTTTGTCAAACCTGCATTGTTTGTTGTTGATTAAATAATTAAACAAAGATATGTTGAAAGACATGCTTTTTTTTGTAGTTCTGCCTTTTATATTTTCACTAACAGAAAAATGTCCCATTTTGTTGGAGGATAAAACCTGCTGCTATTTCATTATTTATTTCAGAAATACCAATGTAAAATGAAGGATAGAGGGAAAAATACTGACATATAATCTTTTTTTATTCAAATGTTTTTTAATTTATAACTGAAGCATTTAATTTACATGTTTTTTTTATAAATTTACATATCAATACAACACAATCTGACCACTTGAAATGTTTAGAAGTTTTCTATCATTTCTGACTCTTCAATCAAATATTCAGTTGCTATAACAACCTATTTGACAAGAAGTTTCACTACCAGGAGTCCGGCGGGTCTGGGGACAGAAGTTTTGGTACATAATGACAGGAAAAAAACAATCAAAATCTGATGACATAATTTAATTAAATAAGATAATTTTTAGGGGTGTGAAATTATTGAGTTAATCACGATTAATTAAGTAATGGATAATACCTGACAGAGTGTGAGTTATGAGAAATTAATGCACGACACGGAGGCCTTCCGCAATGTGCGGAGTGTTTCACATTTGAACGGAAGACTCAGAGAAATGTGGATTTTTTTTTCTTTCTTTTTCTGAGATTAAGCTTTTAGTGGGCAGCTAGACCACAAACACAGCACACAATCGGCTTCCGTCTTGGTGTTTAATTTTACAGCAGGTTCGGTATAGACTTTGCTCTTCTGACCTGCTCAAAAAACGGAAACTCCCCCTTGTGGTGAAACAGAAGACTACACCATTTAATGTGCTGAGTAAGAATGAGTTAGAGAATTAAAAAAAAAAAGAAAAGAAATCTGACATTATGGGATGGGGGGATGACTAATTTGTCAATAGGAACTCCTTCACATTACAAAATCAATCAATTTTTATTTATAAAGCGCATTTCATGGCATTGCGCCAGCCAAAGGTGCTGAACATAAAAACAAGAAAAACATTAAAAACAGTAATGTTAAAATAATTGCCCCAGCAAACCCTGCTCTAGCCCCACCCACCCACCCAATGTTGCAATAAGCAAAAGCAAAGCAACGTATATGCTGATCGTAACGATAGGTTAAATAAAGCATTAGTTCAAAGAGAAAGTTCAATCCTTGCTTGTTTAATCCAGATGATGACACAAAAGCATGTTTAAATAAGCCTGTGCAGTGATACAGAACCTTTGGGCTGAGTGACCGGAACTTCTTTTTAGGTGTGCATTATCACTGTGCATTATCACTTTTTAATCCACACTCAGCAGCCTATCAGAATCGAGTATTCACCCAGACCATGGTATAACATAAATTAATCGGGTACACAGAGCGCTGATTGCATCAGTAGTAAAATATGGATTGTCAACATTGATAGGAAGTATTAATAAGAGGTTCGTGGTAATTATTTTCTGGATTTCTAAGTTTTCCTTTTAAGTTTTAAACTAGAGCGCTTTGGAGCGGATGGTTTTTTTTATTTTTGTAATTGTTAAATTTTGGAAATAAAACCCCTAAATGGTGTAAAAGTATAGGTTGGAAGTCTGTTATAATAGAAAACTTCATAAAGGCGCTTTTTAAACAATGTCACACATTTAAGAGAAAATACCTCAAAATAAGGATTTTACAGCAACTGTTAAGTTATACTCAATAAGCTTGGTTAATTAATTGTGCAAAAAAAAAAAAAAATCACATGACAGTGCTAATTTTTTTTTTATCTATATACAAGAGATCCTGCAGGTATTGAGGCAAAGTCCCTATAAAAAATATTTTTCAAGAGTTGTTTAAGTGAAATGTCTGCAATAAGATACAATCGAGATTTCAATAAAACAAGGAAAAAAACTCGCACCAAAATAAAACTATCAGTTATCATATCAATATTTTAAATATACATAGTTTTTACACACTCAGCAATCTTACGACATTCCATTACCTAAAGCTAACAATGTAAAAGTGTGAGTGCAAAACACTATTAATCAGTTTAGCTTCTTTTAATGTGACAGTTTTTTAAGACAGAACTGAAGAACCTGTGTCTGTTCTTCACCCTGCAGTGTAAGTATGACTTCTGCTGGATCTGCATGGAGGAGTGGAAAAAGCACAGCTCCTCGACGGGAGGTTACTATCGCTGCACGCGCTATGAAGTCATTCAGCAGGTGGAGGAGCAGTCCAAGGAGATGACGGAAGAGGTACGCCATTGGACTGTTTGAGAATGTGTATAAATGCCACGTTTTATTTTGAAATTCTTTGATGGAGTTATACACTCCTCTAGCAATCCAGCTGATGCAGCAGGAAACTGAGTTTTTTTAGTAATTGTTTGTGTTTCATTAGTATACTTATGTGATTTGTGAACATTGCCCCAGGCAGGGATAAACTGGAACCTTTTGACTTTTATTGATTGTATGAAGGAAGAGAATCTTCAGGAAATTATTCTATATGACTCCACCACCAACCTGTGCAGAATCTTCTCTAACACAAAGCAGATCCTTACTGACAGAAGAAACCTGATTTTATCCTCAAAACTGAGACTCATTTGTCTTTCTTAATGTTATTGTGAATACATGTCTTTATGTATTGATTTTGCACACTTTCATTTGTATTTTGAATTGTGGTTGCAGAGTTTTGGGTTGTTCACTTCAAATGTGTTTTAGAGGAAAAAAGTCTTAAAATGTATAGAGCTAAAGACTGAAAAGTTAATAACTATTCTTTTTACATTTATTTTGTAAATTTTATCTGGAAAGGATAAATAATAGCATATAAATAATATACACATTATGCTAATAAAAACATGTTTACATTAGTTATGGATATTGTGCATAATCCTTCATAGTCATTGATAGTAAATTAAATAAAACAAAAAACAACCTAGAAATCTATTTGGTAGCAGAAAGAGCTGCTGTTTTCAGTGAACCAATGTAAAGGACCAGAATCTCTGAGAAAAGCCAGAATTCCCATCACCACTAGGGTGGGAGACAAAGAAAGATTGTTGTTTTTACTTCGTCTGAAAGTTTTGGAAGTATTCTAAAAAAGAAAAGACAAATTATTTAAACCGAATATTTTTAAGTTTAAAAAAAAAAAATTATTTAATGATAATAAAGGTACAATATTTTGAATAGATAAATGTTTAAATTGAGCAAATTAACTAATGATACAGATTATATTTGCAGCAGAAAGTTGAAGGGGGGACGCGAAAGAATAAGTTCTTCATAGGGGCGTAAGAGAAAATAATGGAGAAACACTGATCTATAGTAATGATTGGTTTAACGAGACTTTGTTTTTACATGTTTTAGTTTTATAAGGAAAATAAATAAACTTTAGTGAATTTTAAAACACATAGTTGATCTTCTCTAACATGCTTAAACGTCAAAACTCATATTTCCACCATAATGCATCTTGAATTCAGTGATCCCAACCGTACTGAGAACACGGTGAGTGGGAACACGGCGCCCCGGAGTTCATTACCGATGACTTTTTATGGTCACTGTTTTCGCAGGCGGAGAAGAAGCACAAGAGCTTCCAGGAGCTGGACCGTTTCATGCATTACTACACGCGCTTCAAGAACCACGAGCACAGCTATCAGGTAAAACCTGCAGGCTTTGTTTTGCAATCTGTGTTATATTCATTTCACAGTTGTAGTCACACTTTCTGCTGCAAATTTGAATCTCAGTTTTCTGTGTTTTTACTACTTATTTCCTGAGAAAAAAACAATGGAGAAAAAGTGAATTGTTAATTTCAACATGATTTGCTTTTATTTGTCAATTTAATATTAAATAGCACTGCTCCAAATGTTGGGAGTTGACTCTTTTTGGTTTTTTTTTCTTCAAATATCTATGTATGATTCTTAAAAATCTTGTCGTCAGCAACAAATATCTTTCCCATTTTTTAACAACAGCTCGAACATCACTTGTTGAAAACAGCCAAAGAGAAAATGGAACAACTCAGTCGAGCGCTCAGTGGAAGTAAGTTGGGACTCAGTAATAACTGCAATATTTATTAGTTATATCTCATTCTTTATTACCTGTTTAGCCTAGATGTATTGTAATAGTCTGATGTAGAGTTTTGAATTGCTTACATTTGGGAGAAGACCACAAAGGGTGTTATCAGGGTTGAAAGCACCAAACAATTATTTTGCTAACCAGAGCACTGTTCTGTACCAATATAGCAAAATATATAATTGAATGTGCTAAAAAAATTCATACAAAAAAGAATAAAAATAAAGACCAATCATTTCATTTGGAGATTATTGAATATTTGAGAAGACATTCTGACTAAAATAATATACAGCTGTCATGGGTAGAAGAGTTCCAGCTCTTAATAACTGAGATTAACTGAGATTTTTTTTTAATTAGACTTACAAAAGTGTTTTAACAGGATCTTCCTGTGTGGTACAATTCCGTCTGTATTTGTCTGCACCCCAGCTCTATACGCACGACATGCTAATGAAACGGCAACAAGCATTCACAATGCTATCAAGTGGTTAATGCTAATAATTATGATGATGAATGAAAACATTGCTGGAGTGTTGATTGTTGTTATATCATCCATTTGCCCCCAGGATTAAAGCCCCTTAACCCACTTGCAGTTGATTCTGCCTACGTATAGACAACAACCTTGTTTTCTAATTTATCAACAAAAAAAGATAAAAAATTGACCTAAAATTTAGTGAAGATGAAAACGTCCGGTTTTTAATATATTTTATACTAATAATTAACATGTTTGGTAAAATCGTACATTTAAATGTACACATTTTTGTAGATTTAAATTTAAAATTTCTAAAAGGCTGGAATGACCTTTGAAACCTTTTAATATTGATGCAGCTCATAACAGGTTACTGCGGTTGTATTTGTCTAGCATTTCTATCTTTAAGATAAATCACTTTGATTGCAGAAAATCATTTGTTTTACATTTTTGTCATGTTTTTATCCTGTCTTGCAGGAGAAGGAGGCCCCCCCGACACCACATTTATCGAAGATGCGGTCCTTGAGCTGCTGAAGACTCGCCGCATACTCAAGTGCTCTTATCCTTATGGGTTTTTCCTGGAGCCAAAAAGCACCAAGAAGGAGATCTACGAACTTATGCAGGTCTGAGGGGTACTTTCTTTGAAGACAGATGAATATTATTTTATTTCTTTAGACCCCAAAGATTGTTTTTGTTTCATATTATTATTGGCATCATTTAATGGTGTGCAACAAAATGTGTGCTTTCATATTGCCTCTATAAAGGAGAGAGATTGCTGTTTACCCCTGTAGCATCAGAACTGAATGAGATCTTGGTAATTAAGTCTTAATTGTTTTTCCATTCTAATTCCTGACCCCAAAACACCTAAAACAGCAACACAGGAAGACAACAGAGTGTAAGATGTGTGTAAGAAAATAATGAAGTGCTGTCAACTTCTTTTAATCCAGCAGGGTATGCTGTTTACAACGCTTAAAAACATGCCAGGGCCTGATAAGTTATCATAGTTATCAGTTATGCTCTGAAGAAACACATTTGACCTGTAGAGGGTGCTCTATAGCTAAAATACATTGTTGTTGCATTCTTATTTTTGAGGATATTTTGGGGCACAAAATACTTAATTGTTTGTAAATATTATATTATATCCTTACATTTGTCCCTTTTCTTGTGTTGGCTATCTGTCTTTTTGACTGCAGACAGACTTGGAGATGGTGACAGAGGACCTGGCGCAGAAGGTTAACCGGCCATACCTGCGGACACCTCGCCACAAGATCATCCGTGCTGCTTGTCTTGTGCAGCAGAAGAGGCAGGAATTCCTCACCTCAGTTGCCAGAGGAGTAGCTCCCAACGACTCCCCGGAGGTCATCAGGCGCAGGTGGCTTAACACACAACCGTTATTTTAAAGAAAAATCTTATATTTAACCCATAAGAGCCCAGGATGACAGCAGCTAACAGAAAAACATCGGAAATGTGTTCTGTGGTAAACCCCATATCTTTAATTTCAGGGATAAATGGGTCTGGATTCTTATGGGTTAAGTAAAAGTGAAAATAAAATTCTAAAGTACTTAATTTTACAATTGGTTGTGAATTGTTTTACATCACTTACTTTCTGTTTTTGGATTTATTTTTAATTTGTTATTTTCTTTTTCTGGCAGTTTTGCTGGTGGAACGTGGGACTGGGAATATTTAGGCTTTGCATCACCTGAGGTAAAAACATATTGCCCAAAAAAAAACTTTTAATTTCCTGGAAATTTTTCACCTAAAATTAGAATCGTGTTTTTGCACATTCATGTGATGAATGGTTTAGTGTCAAGGATTTTAATGTTAACCTACTTTTCAGAATTTTAACATGCATTTATCATGCTTTTATTTTGAAATTTATTTTCTCCTGCTTTCTGTGTTGAAGCCACTTAAAAATATGGCTGATAAGATTGCAAGTTGCAATTTAGGATTTAGACTGGCAGCTTTAAGAGGCAGCTTTTATTTTTTTAGAGGCATTTTACTTTTGCTTTTGCGGTATGTTGTGTCTGCAACTAGATCAGCCTGTTATAAAAGTTAAACAATTTGTTTAAGAGTTTTGTGAACTTTCAATGAAAACATTAACTTTACCAAATATCCTATTTTTTTTTTTACTTTGATCTTAATTTATTCAAGCAAAACATTGGTGATGGGGGATATGGAACAAATTTTATGTCACGATATAATTTATTTTATATCACAATAACAATATATATCACAATAACAGATTACTGAATAGTCACAATTGATGGAAATGTTGCATTGCATTAAGTTAAAAAGCCAAAAAACTAAGTTTCTTTGTGAAGAATCGCTTTTTAATTTGTCTCTATTTTCACTTATGTACATTTTTTGTGTACACATAGACGAGGCAACACCTATGCAATTGTCTCATGCTATTTAATGATATATTTTCTCTGATAATTGATCAAATTAAGTTAGAAATGATATAAACAATAGAAACAGAAATGGCATAATAAACACTTTTCTATCGCCAAAACGATATGTATCATCATATTGTCCCCACGATATGTAGTGTCATATCGATATTTATCATCATATTGCGAGCACTAAAAAACATTACATTCTCAGGTAAAAAAGGACAGAAAAATAAACAAATGCTTTAGAATTTTAGCTCAACTTGTAAGATTGCTACCTCATCTTTTTTTTTTATTCAGTCGCTTCACATCAATTATATAACCAGATTGAAGCCTCAAAAACCATTTTTGCAGCCTTTATCAGTAATCATATCAATTGCTGAAACAAAAGTGCTTGCATCAGATACCTGCTATTTGAAGTGGCCTTTATCTGTGAATGAGAAGTGCTTGATTTGCTGCTGTACTGCCAACACCGCTCTAATAATATCCCAGCAAATCACGTTTAATTGAAGGTAAAATGAACGTCTGCGCCTTATTAACATTTTTCTTTTGAATTCAACCATTCATACCGCCTATGAAAAGCCGCAGTGGTCTAAAGATACCTTGTTAATTTGACACTCGGAAGTGATCCAGATGCTTTAACGCTCCCCGTGCAAACACTTGTAGGAACTGCAAGCGGACGACACAGGAAATTACCTTAAAACATCGCTACGGATCACTGCATGTGAGTTACAGGTGTTTGCATTAAACACTTAAGATCATAAAGCTGTCATCTAAGTAATAGTTTTATGGGCCTGCCCCCTCCTTTTTACAGTTTGTGCAGTGCATAAATCAATGCATCGCAGTTTTCACCCCAGGTGTCCATTATTGTGCAGTTTGCAGACCTAAGCTCTTCCAGCAGGCAGAGCTAAACACATCCATGCAGCTAAAATGCTTTCCTGTCTCGATTCTGTTTGCAGAGTTAAAACCTTGAAATGAATATTTTAATTAAAGATAAGCCACTCCATAGTTGTAATAAGTAAAGGGTTGGTTTGATTCAAATACTCACTCAAGCAGAAGCAAAAAGTATTCATCCAAATAATTAGTGGTATAAAGAGAAGAAAAGTAACTAAGGAAAAACAACTTGAACAGTTTTTTTTATTCTGAAAAACCTTTCATTTGGCTAACAAAATGTAAAAAAATCTAAGTCTGTGGATACCCAAAAAAAGTAACTGAATAAAAAGAAAAATCTTTCTAATTAGTCTTTTTGGTAACAACAAGATTTCACTGATTCTGAGAATAAAACAGAGATGAACTATTGAACTTTTGTCCAGCACTTGTTGGATAATACTTTTAATCAAATTTGAATAATTTTTTTTAATTAAAGATAAGACAACAGACCTTCATATTGGCAGAAATACTAGTAAGGTTGTTAAGTTTTGGCCAAGGTCCCCCCTGAAAAAAGATCTTATATCAATGGGATTTTCTTTTAAAATTAAGTTTTTGGTTTTTTTTCTTTTAAAGTATATTTTTAGGTAAGATACAAATAATCACCCTAATAATAATCCCAATATCAAAAGCATAACTAAAAACAAAGACTGTAGCTAAGTAAGAGTACTTACTGGTTTTTCATAATAAATCTACTAAAGCAAAAGTAAAAATATGATGTAGAAAAAGTACTCTTTAAAGTATTACTTTTGCCAAAATGGGTTTTAGTAAACGCAACTGAGTTAATGTTACTTACCTACTACTGCTACCTTTTGTTTGTGCAACATTATTTAGAAAAAGTAGGTTTAAACCAATTGAAGCACTTCCATGGGTACAAACTACATCTAATTTAAGCTTAATTTCCATTATAAACTACTTTTAATTGCAAGTTGTTAGCATAATTTATTGGATATAAACAGGATGGGAAATATATATTTTTGTCCTTATATTTTTTATAATTACTGAAATTTGTTATTTAAAATATTGATTTTTTTTTTCCCTCCCCGCTCATTGAGTTATAAAACAGACCTTGCTTTTTCCCAGTTGAAAAGACTATTAAGATGTGTGGAGTATATGTTAGCGATAACCCTAAAGCAGGAAAACGTAAGCCATGTGTGCTGTAACCTGTACAGAGTTTACAACGAAAACTTAAAGGGGTCTGATCTAAAAGGAAAATAAAAAGCTGTTGAAGCAAAGGTTTCAGAAGATAGAAGTAAAATGGAATTTATACAAAAGTTTCCAAACTGTTTTATCAATTTTTGGATAAACTCCTGCAACCTCGTGACCCCTGAAGTTTATAAAAGCGAGTGAAGAAAATGGATAGAACTGTAACTTGACTGCCACAACTAATGAATTTATTATAATTCAAGTACTTTTTGACAGCCTTGCTCGTCATGGAGCAAGTCACATGACATATCTACTAGTGATGATGCCTTTAATTATTCCTTAATTACTAAAGAACTCGTGGTACCTTTAAAAACAAACAAAAATGTCAGAACTACAAATATGCTTAAAAAAATAAGTTGACCATCAACCACAACCAGCTTTAGAGCTATTTTCGACACATTTTTACTTTTTCCAAACTTCTTATTTTGTATTTATTTTTTTACTTTGTTGGAGAGCTGATCTATAGCTTCTCCTGGCAGGATTCTAGTCACTTGTGGAGGTATTTACTGAGGGTTGAACAATCTTTGATTATGTGTAATATTCATAGTAGAGGAAGCTGCCTCGCTGTCAGCGATACTTGGAGACAAACATGGTCAAGAAGTTCTGTCCACCTAGAAGGTGGAAGAATCATTCTTTGCTTTCTTTGATCACAGAGCTTTTACTTTTGTGTTTGCTTCAAGTTGTGTTTCTGTTTCTGCACTCCTGCATGCTTTGGCAACGCCTCCATCAGTAAATGGCTTTTGGTGTTGGCCTGAAATCCAGGAAACGCTCTTGAGCTCATTGTTTGGCTGTGAATGAGCGTGTCATTATGAACTCTCTCAGGTTGTTTATTTTCTAGGATTTTACTCAGTTTTCAGTGAGCACATTTGGTTGATACTTTGATGTTTTTGTTGCTTCACATCGTCACTTTTTATAAGTTCATCTGTTTCTGACCAGCTGGTTTGGAGTTCCCAGAAAACAGAGCCAAGCCTGTCTATTCCAGATAAAATCCTCTATTTTCAACGTCCCCTTTTGGTGTTTTAAGGAATGCCAAGCAAGTCTTGTTTTTCTGTCCCTTTTTTCATCTCACTCGTTTTATTCTTGATCTTTTTCTGTTGTGGTTCGCTTTTCTCTCAGAATTTTTCTTCATTTAATTCTTCTGTTTCCCTAAACTTTTATTTTTTTTTATTCTTCAAATAATTTGTTACATTTTTCTTAATTAGTTTGAGGACAACTTCCCTCTAACTTTTTCATCTGCTTAACAGCCTGTAAAGCCCACATTTGATTGACTGTGGTATCACTTGCGATGTCCCAGCATGCAATTGGTCTGCATTATTCCACTAAACCACCACTGTAAAGTCTTCCAAAGAGGTTCCAGTTATAATAGTCTAATATGTTTTATTTCATCCTCCTGAAGATGTTTGTTGGGTTCTAATGCTCTCTGCTTTAGGAACAGAAGTATTTAGAATCCCCAAAGCTTAATATTTTGTTTAGTGTGCTGGTTCTTGAAAAAAAATAAATAAATAAAATACAATAAAAAAAAACAGCTTGAGTGGAATGGAAATAAAATAATTGCACTTAAGAACTTTTTTTTCCCCCAAATTTTAAACACATTCTTATTGATCTTATTGATCACGACTGTCTGAAGAGGTTAAACAGAAGTCTTTAGAAATGTTGGTGGCGAGGTGTGTAGGATAGAAGGAAAGCGATGTGAAAGACTGTGGGAGAGCAGACATGTTTTTGGTTTAGACACAGTGGCTCTGAGAAAAAGACTGAGAGCTGAAGACATCAGAGGAACGAACTCATGAGGCCAGTGTGAGAGGTTTTAGACACATTCAGAGGAAGGACGGCCATTGTATAAGAGGATGCTGAGGTTGAAGCCACCAGGAAAAAGCCAGGAGTATGTAGTCATGAAGGACATGAGGGTAATTAGTGTAAGCAATGAAAATGCAGAAAAAAAGACACTTTTAGTTCAATTTAGTAGCATTTTATTTTTACTTGTCCATGTATTTTTTAAACATAAATATAGAACATTTGACTTTATAAACTTTAATAAAGTATCTAAGTACCAGCTATTTTTATGCAATTAGTTAATTTTTTATATTTCAATCTAAAATTTTAAATTATCTTTGAATAGATTAAGAATGTTAACAATGTCTTTGGATATTTTGGTTCCTTTGTTTTTGCTTCCGTTTTCTTTCAAGCTGCAATAAAAAAATGTATTAATTTCAATTTTAATCTCTGCAATGTGAAGCTCAATTTTTTTACTTTTTTTCAGGCACTAAAAATACCTTCATTTAGTAAAAATAAGAATGTGTTTTTGAAGCAGTTTGGTTACTGCAGTTTTTATTTGTTTTGCAGTAATATTTGACAAGAAGCCTTTGAACTTTGTCCACCACTCTGCACGAGTCCTGTACTGTCATAAAGCCATATAAAAACCACTGGTTTTGGCTTACTTGCGGAAAAATGTTCAAACGAGGGTTTTTTTAATGACTTTATGGTGTTAAACTATTGTCGTCATATTGCAGATAAGATGCCTGTTCTTTCTTGGTTTTTATTATATTCATTTTTTTATTTCAGAGCATGCAGGAATCCAGATATTTTTTACATGAAATTTTAAATTTCAAATGTTAATTTCTTTTGGTTTTGCTACATTATAGGTTGGCTGAGTGGAAATTTGTTTGATTTTCCTGCTAAAATCCTTCTCTAACTAATGGAGAAAACAAGTCATTTTAGTTTGGCTTAAACATTGGGAGATAAATAAAAGCCTTCTACTGAAAATGATCAAAAAGTACTTCTGCCTCTCCCGTTCATAAATAGAAAGACTTTTTGTGGCAGTCTCTCTTCCAAATGCAGTGAGTCTTCAAAGGTATGTAAAGGAGCAAACCTCTTTCACATACAAGATTTGTTACAGAAAGGCTTCATGGTACATTTTTTTTTTTAGATGGTGCAGGTGACACTGGAATAGCACACGCTCTTTAACATGCCATACTCCTCGACCGTTCAAGTGATCAACGCTATTCTGACAGGGAGAAAAGCGGCTTTTCATAGGCTTTGCACCAATATGCAACCGCTTTTCTCTGCAAAAATTCAACCGATTTATGTTGATTGTTTTACAGTGTTAAATATTAGCGCAAAGCAGATTTTCTCACTTTAGAATCTGCTAGAATTTTGTTAATGGCGTAAACGATTGAAGAGTTGCAAAGGGGCTTTGCGATAAATGGTTTCATTCAAATTTGTTGTTTCAAAAGGTTTATTATTTGGGAAAATCTGACCCCCCCCCCCCCCCCCCCAAAAAAAAAAAACAAAACAAAACAGTCAAATGAAAGTGGTTCAACTTTGGAGCATCAAACCACATCATGCGAAATCTAATTTGAAGGCTGTTGCTACCAAAAGTGGAATTTGTTTCATCATCTAGTATTTAGCTTCATATGGAAAAAAATCTGATTTTACTTTTAGGCAAAACGGTTCAGCCTGAAGTTACGATAGTCAAAGGAATGTCTGGAGATAAGCTGTGGTGTAGAGGGGTTAAAATGAAAAAAAAAGTCATGTACTATCTCATACTGGAAAGTTTTATTACAGTACTGTCATAAAGTAGACATTTATGTGAGTTGACCATAAAATTTTGCTTGATTTTTTTTTTTTTTTTTTCCTCCTAGCTAATACGAATTCCTATAAGTTACCTCATCAAACCCATTCTACATTTTGTTAGAACCATAAAATGATCAGTGGAATTCACCTGCAGATGAGAGTTCAGTTGTGGATGTTTAGACAGGTTGAAAGTTAGATTTATTCATTATTTTCCAAACGTTGATCTGATTCTAGAGATGGAACACATTTCATTGATTTTTATATCACTTGAACACTTTTCCTGAGGTCAGGTTACAGTCCTATCTTCAAACTCTCTGTGGTCTACTAAACTCTCATGACTCCAGTCAAGCATTTCTTTTTGCATGAATTCAGTTTACACTGTAACTTCAGGGACTTCCGGCTTGATCTGGATAAGAAAGAGTGTGAAGTGAAACATTGTTCTGACCTCATTTAAGCAAAAATGCTTTCTTTGAGTATTTTAAGAAACTCTTGTTTCATTTAGGGAACTGGGGACAAAACTACTGAGCAGATTGAAAAGGAAATATTTTAATTAAAGAAATCTAAAGAAACTCTGCTTTAATAGTAACTTTTGCTTTACTCAAAGGAGTATGCAGAGTTCCAGTACAGACGAAGACATCGGCAGCGGAGACGAGGCGACATGTCCAGCGTCCATAGCAACACGCCTGATCCCGACGACCTCAGTGACAGCACTTTGGGTAGGGCAGGTTCATCCGATTTGCTTTTTCATTGGTTGTGATGTATTGAAGTTTTTGATAAATTTTTATTTCATGTACAGCATTTTTCGGTGAAAAAGTCGCTTTTTTTTGCACATTTTGGCCGAGGTGCAACTTTTAGTCTGAAAATACGGTAATCCTGGAAGTTTTGATTTTAAAATTAGTTTTTGTTCTGAGAAAACTTAGAACAAAACTACAATTTCCTCACTACCTTAATCACATTCAACAAAGTCCTTTTAGTTCAAATTTAAAGATGACAGACTGCAGAAACTGTAAAAATACAGTTAAAAAATGACAATGAGCCGCTATTAATGTGTAACCAGACCAAAAGAGACCACACTGTTAAAAAAAATAACCAGCTTTTCTTGATTAAAGTTCAGAAAAACACAGTCTAGAAATGTATTTCTGAAATATTCATCAACTCCAGTAGATGCAGGTTTTAAGGCAATTTAAAGGCTTTCTTCCGGGTAACAACAAAAAACTCAAGAAAGTGACTGTTTCATAAATAATTTGTTCTTTATTGTTCCAAATGTAACACATGATCATATATTTGTATATTTGTTGTTCTTTAAACAAAATTCTGATTATTTTAACCCGATTTATCAATTGCTGGGTTTAAACATGACAAGACTTCATATTGGACCATTACTGAGTTGTATTTTAAGCCGATTTAACAGCTTTCCTGAATCGACAGTAAGTCTACTAGATCCTGACCTGGAATATCAGGTTTTCCACACAGACATGTCAACTTTTTTTTTTTTTTTCTTTTTTTTACACTTAACACATTTAACACTCATACAGGGACTTTGTAAATGCACACTGAGGTTGAAAGATTTTTTATAGTGAAACTTGACACCAGGAATAAAATGTTTTTAACAATTCATGACCCGTGAAGTTCTTATTGTCGGATTGTGCTGTAAAAAGATGCACCGTCAGGTTTAATGTCAAAATTTCACCAAAATGTGTTCTCTTAAATAAAATACATTTTTTTGTGGCACTATTTAGGAAGTTTCTGTCGGAATATAATATTAAGAAATCAAAACAAAAAGTTGAGAAGAAACTCTTCCAAATTTAGATCAATACATCCCATTTAGCAGCTTTTAATTGTTTGTCATAGCTATTGCTTCTATATTGTTGAGAAAGTGAATAATGGAACAGCTGCACTATCTATTCTTGTCTTTGAGATAAACAACTGCAGGAATTTTACAGAAAAACATCTCTGACAAACTGCTAATTGTTCTGTGGATTTCTGCCCTGTTTAATAGTTTATATGTTGTCTTTATTTAGTTTGCTGCTAAAAGAAATCTTTATTGAAGGTTTAGAGTCATCGTAATGTTACACGAAGAATTTAAGACATTTTAATTAGATGCCCTTTGAATTTTTAATGATTTGAAAAAGAGCTTAAACAGAACGTGAACGTGTAAAGTGCACCTAATTGGTTACACTCTCAGTTTTTGATACATTTGTGTGAACAGAATTTTAATTTTAGCTTAAAGCCTCAAAAAGTAATAATCACGTTTAATAAGATAAAAATATCAAACTCATTAGTGTTTGCCCTCGTGTTTGGTTTGCATTTGCGCATTGATATAGAGACGTGTCTGGAAGACCCTTTGGAATATTTCTTATTTTCTAAATAAAAAAAGTTTATTTTCTGCAAAGTTGCATAATCTGTTAAATTGCATTTTGAGAGATACAGATTTTTACTTGGTTTTGGATTATGTTTGATGCCATTTTTATCAAAATTATCTTTTAGTTAGACTATTATTTAATTTTCCTTTATATCTGTTTTTTGTCACTAAAGATCCTCAGGATGTTGGAGGTGGACGCAGACAGGGTCCTCTAATGGTGAGCAAACAATCCCCTTTTTACAAATGGGAAACTTTTAGTCCATTTTTTAAAAGATTAAACGTTTGCATTCTTCTCCTTGTTCTAGGGTCTTGGTTCCTTGGATGAGGACGACCCTAACATTCTGTGGCCATCCAGCTGTCCCTCCAGGATTCCGGGATGGCGGTCAGTGGGTCCAACCACGATGTTCTCACCAGCGAAATCTCCCTGGGGGCGATTGGAAGCTCCCTGCCTTCTAGGCTTGAGCAGACCCCTCCCGATGTCGGCGTTCCTCCTCGAGCTTCTCGGAGCAGCTCAGAACTGCTCGAGCTGGAGGACAAGTTGGTAAGAGTCAGCAATATCAGCAACCAGCACTCCACTGCTACGGGGGCTCCTTTTTCTGTGCAACACTATGAAGGTCACCGCTGGGCATCCAGGGCATCTGTGCAATTACCCGGGGCTCCAGGCAACAATTCCACAACGCGCCTCTTCCCTTCTTCCACCGATACAACTGACTCCCGCAGCATCCACGGGCCGTCCTCGTCCTCTGCTTTAGCAACAAATGCTAACCTTCTTGGTAATATCATGGCTTGGTTCCACGACATTAACCCCCAGGGTATCACCCTGGTGCCCCCGGTGTCCTGCGACACCGATTCAAATGTGGGCCCGCACGAGGACGTCAACGCCAGCGCAGCCGTCCTTCACGAATACAGGCGACCCGAGGAGACCCCGGCAGATGTGGCTTTCAGCTCCCAGAGACTCGGTTGCGTAGAAGAGGAGCGCGCCGTCGCAGAGAGGCCGACTCAGTTAGATCTGACGGGGCTGGGCGCCATGCCCACAGGAGCTCTCGACACAAACGCAGAGCACGCTGAGAGCACACGCTCAAAGTCCTGCCATGTGGACACTCCACTAATACGTGACTCCGTGTCCGACCAGCTGCCGAGCAGCAGCTCCTCTGAGTGGGAGGAGCAAGTGCACTTGGTATGATGTGCTTGGCTGAAGCTTTAGAGAGCTTTTGTGGAAGGCCAAAAAAATAAAACCCACTAAATTGCAAACTCGGTTTGAAAAACTTTTATTAAGTAGCTATTCAGGTGGAATGTAGGTAGAATAGAAAAAGTGTCTGTCAAACTGTGCTAGTAAGTAGGGAGAGAATTCTCTAGGCCTTTTAATTTCATTGCAGGCACTAAGCCCGGCAGTATAATCAGATGTGCTTTTCCGGTATTGTCAGCGTTTCTCGCTGCCAGACTTCTTTTTTGCGATGAAAGCACTAACCCCAGAGATCACATTATTTTCACAGTCTCCGTAGAAGAATCCTATACTGATAAGCATAAGCAGCCTTTTCTAAAGCTACGTTTAAAGAAGACACGACATTTATCGAGTCCGGCTGTTTATTTTTTGCCACTTGAGTACTGCGTTTTTTTTCTTAGATTTGCGTTTCAAGACGACAAAAAAATCTACATATCGGGTGCCAAACACTGACTTGCAAATGTCCACTTGCAGTCATCAAGTGGATTTTTTTCTAAAACTGTGCCTGCTCATTGCAATCTCAGCGACTCCGCTAAATTGAAACATTTTGAGCCATATTATATGAGGAAATCACAGCAAGTGATGTTGTCAAAGGAAAACATCAAAAGATCTGTTTTTATGTGAAACTTTCAGAAAAAATTCAACTGTTAGTGGAAAAGCTTATTTTAATGAATATTATTCTAAGAGTAAAAAGGTCCTTGGAGCTTCATAAGTGTCACACACTGAATGACCCAGAGCGACTGCACCCAACACTGCCATGTACTTTGAATTCCGCTCGTCTTTAAGTAATGCTTAAAGTGAATGTAAAGTGTGACAGACGGGCGTAGTCTTGTTTGATGCACTGCAGGGCAGGCCGGTCAAAATGATATCCAGGCAATCACTTCCAGGCTTGAGTGAATGAATAAATACATCAGGCTGAAGTTACAGTAATTTATCTCTGGGTAATAATGAACAAAGCCGTCGTAGATCTCTGCTGCTGCCCCAGAGAGGGGCGGGCGGGGGGGCTCTGCGTGCAGAACATCCCAATGTGTGCTTGTTTGCAACAACAAGGGAAGTTTGTCTTTAAAGCAGTAAGTTATAAAGACAAAAATATAGTGCCTTTTTGTCTGTTTTTTCTTTTTTTTTGCCCTATACATTTCAGAGAAACACACATTTTCTTCACATAACTTTTTAACACAAACCTTTAGTTTTTTTTGTCTCACCTTTGAAATATTGTAGCATGATGTATTTTTTCTTTGTTTTTGATTGTAGTGACTTAATGCCAATGGAAAGCATTTTTTTTTTTAAGGTCAATGTCCTGTTTGCAGAAAGGGCTTTATGCCAAGTATGTTTTTAAAGGAAGATCACTTTCATTTAGTGTCTCCAAAATGTGTTCAACTGTTTTGAAATTACGTTTTTCATGCGAAAAACTAAACTTGCGTTGTCTTTGAGGGAGGGATAAACAGAAATCTACTGCTCCTCACAGTTGGGTAAACAAAACCTCAGATAAGCAACTCAATATGTTCCATGTCGCCAGTATTTATTTAACAAGTGTAGCTGCAAATGCAGAGGCACTGGATGACAAACAGAACCCTAAAAATAAGTGCTTTCATTTAGTTAATTTTATTTTTGAAAAGCAGCGATTTGGCACTTTAAATAAAGCCAATAAAGGTTTTAGGCCATTCTAAACCCCTTTGGGGTTTGTTTTTTATGTAGTGATTGACATTTGGCACCAAGAAAAAAATCAAAATGGTCTCCATTTGTAAAGATGGCTGCCATACTCTCAAATAGAGGCAGACGATATATCGGTGGTTACAGACAGAGATGCTCCGTTTAGGTGCGTGACAGCTAATAGGACTTTAACTTTAAGTTTAACTTTAAATATGAGCCGCCAATATGTGGGCAATGCATCAACATGCATATTGACTGCAGGTATTAACTGTGGCCAACATGAATTTTGAATACTGAAGCTAAGTTTAAACGTATATTTTGATAGTTCCTATTTTGGATACATGTTTGTACTGTTCTTGTCAATGCGAAGGTGTATTTCTAATGAAGAACATAAAGAAAATCTCTAAAATTTGTTTTATTCTACAGACTTAAATGTCGGTATCAGGAAATATTGGCCACAGCTGTATGGAAAATATTGGTCACATCAGTATCAGTATTGGCCAGAAAATTGATATCAGCCCATTTCTACACTCAATCGTAAAAAAAAAAAAAAAAAAAAAAAAAAATTTAATGATTTTTTTTATTTTTACTTATCTACAAGAAACCCTTTCCACCTTCATCTACATTTTTCATAAGATGGATAACATGTCTATTCCTTGTGCTATCTCATGGGGTCCAGATGACCCCACCCTTACATTGATGTGTAATCCCTCCCATGACAAATGTGGATAAAGGTGACAGGATTTTATGTGAATATAAAACATTTTTGAGAAAAAAAAAGTTCAGTGTGCTGTCTGGTGGGGTCCAGATGACCCCACTTCTAAAGTAAACATGTGTAGGGTAGCACAAGGGTTAAGTAAGGCTTGAGTCATCTGGACCCCATAAAATAGCACAAGGGTTAAATGTATATTTAACATAAAATCTTGAGATTTCTCGTGGCTAATGTGGTTTTCTTAAATCCATGCCAAATTTGTTGCTTGTTCCACAAAATCCACGATTATTTTAATAACCAGCTCCACTAATTATCTTCGTCCAGATGAAGTGTGTATTGACAGAAGCTGTACTGTTTCACATGTGACTACTGCGTTTGCACCTGAAGACACTACAATTGAGAAAAGTTGCAATACAGGATTAGTGTTTGAAAACCCAGGAAGTAAATTCACCGGAACCTTCTGTACAGACTTGTATATGGTTTGAGTACATAACGTCTATCCCAGACTTCAACAATAAACCTGAAGACAAGTGAGGGCTTTGTCGATCGTCTTGGAGTGGTGAAGCTGTGCCATACGGATAATGAAATTAACTGTTGTGTTTTTGTGTGTACGTGAGTTAACGGCAGAACCTGTTCTCCTGTTTGTCTAACGTTTTGTTGTGCACGGAATACGTACAAGTCTGAATGGAGTTTCTACTTTCACCTCTAATGTTCAGGTGATTTATTTTCAAGTGGCATACCTTTTTGTAACTCATTCAAATTTTCTATTGTAAAGCAACTAATCCTTGAGATGCTATTTGCACTTTCATAGTCTATACTTGATACATTCCCTCTTTATATGAAAAACTGTTTGGTGTGTGATGCCAATAAACCTTGTGTTGAGTTTTACCCAGTGTCTCTGTGCATCACTGTAGAGACAAAAGACTCCAACTTTAGATGAAAGTGGGTGAAACATTACTCCGGATTGAAGAACGGGATCTTACTTCAATATGTTTCACTTGTCATTTCTAGCTGGCTGAGGCGAAACCATTGAAGTTGCAGAGAAACTTCTAAAATCTCAACCCGTCAGTGTTCGGTCTTCCCCACACCTACTTAAATTTAATGTAGTTGGGCTAAGCAGATCTTTATATCACACAAATCTCTTTCCCCATCACTCAGATCTGCATCCTTGTGGACATCTCTGTCACATATTTAAAAAAAATATGATGCTGAGTTTTATAGACAGACCCATGGATGGCGACAGGGATTCTCCAATGTCCCCTCCTGTGAAAGCCTTGACTGAACACATCACCTCGGCTGACAGCAACATCCGTTTCACCACAGAGGGTGGAGGAAAAAAAAACAAGATGCCAGGGCTTGCGCTGTAATTTTCAAACTGAGGAAGATGACAGCCGTCACACTGAGATATACCCCAAACAGATATGTGCAGACTGACATCTTGGGCCAGATCTATGAGCATTTATTCATACTCTACCCCCCAAAAGAAACTCCTTATTTCTGATGGAAAGACTGTGTAGGGCTCCCTGCCCAACCCTGGATCTTAAGATCTATCACACTGCCTGATTTGCAGGTTTCCTCGTCCTGCTTGCTGCTGATTGGCTGTAAGCCCTGTCCATCATTCTGATGGGCACACCTAGTGCACACCATCTGTAGCAACCAAGGGTGTGTATTAGCAAGAATCTGGCGATACACGTCTCACGATTCGATACATAACACATTTTGATACACATACCACAATACAATAAATATCGCATCGTGATACACGTTCTGCGATACAATACATATCTCATCACAATACACATTCCGCAATAAAAAACATATCGCATCGCAATACACATTCTGCAATACAAAACATATCACATTGCAGTACATGTGCTGCGATACAATACATATCGCATTGCGATACATGTTCTGTGATACAATGCATATCAAGTTGTGATACACATTCCACAATACAATACATATTGCATCACCATACATGTTCAATGATACAATACATATCGCATCGCGATACATGTTCTGTGATACAATGCATATCACGTTGTGATACACATTCCACAATACAATACATATTGCATCACCATACATGTTCAATGATACAATATATATCGCATTGCGATAAACATTCCGCGGTGCAATAATTATCGCAGTGTGTCACAAGACTGTTCCTGAACAATTTTTCCCTATTTTTAAAACTATGACTTGGAGAATAAAAACTACCGGTAAGTCATACAAAGTAGTACATTTCTTCATACAACAAAAATCGTGAGGCTGACTGTGTGGCGGGGTTCTTCTTGTGGTGGGAAGCCTGGATGGTAAGTAACATTTTATTTAAAACTAAGTGTGCACCCTTAGAGTCAAACAAAATGTGGCTGTGGTGAATGTGAATGATTTGTGTGCATGAATGTATGCATGTGTCTGGTGCAAACTATAAACTAATGGACTGGGAAATGGGAAAAAAAACAAAAACAATTGTAATCTTTCAGGCACTGTCCTGCAGCCTGTGACGCTGCTTCGTCACAGACGGAAACAATGAGACTGAATATTTAACACAAGATGGTTCTCGTGAGATCTTGCTGTTCTGGTGCGGTGTTGAGCCGCTCAATGTGTGTGCAAAAAGTGACCCACCATCATTTGTAGATGTAGAAATAATACCTTTAACCTATCCTCTTCTAATTAGAAATGACTTTTTTACTACAAAAACTCAACTTTCTTTGATTTTCTTTTTTTTTTTAAATACACGTGGACTTTCCCCCCCCCTAAGATTGTTTCACGGCTCAGTTTTGACCCGTAAATCATCAAAGCACTTACACACCAGAAATAGTTCATAATTTACAGATATACACATGCACACATAGACACACCTACACGAATACACTAGATCCACCTGAGGCTGCAGGTGGGTCGGTCAAAAGAAAAAAAGTTCCAGTTCTGCACCTGGCGAGGCAAAAGCTGCGCACTGCATGTGAGAAATACATCTAGGAGGCCCATTCTCACATTTGCACATGCTGTCCTACATGTGCTAAATTGCAGATATTGAACATTTTTCACAGTCATAGCAACAATTTGTTGTTTTGTTGCATTACTAGAAAAGCACTGTAAAATTTTACTTCCTAAAACAAATAAAAGAAAAAACTGTTGACAAAAAAAATCCTGACTGTTGACTGTTTTAAAAAAAAAAAAATTCAAATATGATTAATTCAGAATTAATTAATTCATATTTATATAACAGCTATAATAAACTTTACCAACTTAATTTTTACATAAAAGTCTTTATAATCTCTATAAACTAAATGCATATTTAACAAATGTGGTCTTACAAAACACATTGAAAAAACGTTTAAATAAAGGAATTGTAATTTTATTGTAAATAAATATGAGTTTAAAAAATCATTGAGTTTATTTTACATCAATGTCAAACAGTATATTACACATTTCAATCAAAAGATGATAATCTCCACATATTTCTTTGTGTTTCAGTATGGTTGATGTTCACAGTGTAGTTACTTGCAAACTGTAATGCATTACAGATTGTCAATCTGTCAAGGTCCAACAGTAATCTCTGGTCTTACAATATTACTACTCTTGAACAAAGTTGCAATGCATTATAAGACTCACGGTTTACTTCCTTATTTACTTTGTTTATAATACCTATAAAACATAAGAGTGTAAAGTGAAAAGAGGTAAAAAAACGTCTTTACATTTAGATGAGGGCTGATATCATGTAATAATGACCAATAATAGCTTATTTTTGGTGAAGTGAAAGCACAGGAAGTGCAACTGAAGGACCAACGGTGAACCTAAGGTCAGTTTAGTCAATAAAAGTCAAAAGTGAAACAAAAGACCAAATAGAATATAAAGCAGAGGTCAATAAAAGGCTTTCGAAAGAACAAGAAACATGACAGCTGATAAAAGCAGATTCAATTTGTTCTTCCTGGCCTACAACAACAGGACAGACAAATGCTAGATATGTAAAAAAAAAAAAAAAAAAAAACTGGTCACAAAATTGAAATTATAGTGTCTAAAAAGCTTAACAAATAAAATTTAGACGTGTAATTTAAGTTGAAACAAAAAACTCAAACCAAAAAAAAAATCAATTTGTGCTTTTTTTTTTCTGTTAACATTACATGATCCTCATTGTCCATGAAGGAGGAGGTGTGGGTTTATCTGCCAAAGCACAGATTCACGAACTGCAGGATGATGAGGAACAAGCTGGTAATGTCCACATACAGGGTGAGGGCGGCAAACACGTACTCCTCAGGCGAGATTTCATATCTCCTGTGTTTCCCACCCAGGATGAGCATGGTATCAAATACCAAGAACTGCAGAAAGACACAGAAAAGATGTCCTAAAAATACAGATAGTTGAAGGCAGCATAGCTGCATGATAGGAGAAACAGGAAGGAATGAATCAGGAAAACAGGACTAGTAGTATTTCCTTCGTTAGAGGAATATAAATAAGAGGCCATAAAAGTGGAAACGTTGACCCGCAGCCTGTTCTGCTCTGTTTGCCGTCGCGGTTTGCTTAGACAGCCAAAGGAACGGATCTCATCTTTGGGGCCAAAAGCTCATACAGAGGTGGCTGTGAAAATGCGGCCCACTGCTGCTGAGAGGCGCATAATTGCAATCAAAGGGCACGAGGACATCAGAGTTACCCCTAACTACTGTGGCAAACACCGGTGGCGAGCATCTTGGCGCTGGAATCAAAGCTTGTGTGACACACATTCGCTTATTGCGCAGCACCTTTGATGTTCCTCTCCTTTCAAAGGTCATTTTCATTAGGTTTCTTTAATGCTGCGCTGCTTTTGTTGCTGTGAAGGCTCGGATGCACTTACCAGCGAAAACACCAGGGATGCCAGGAAGGCGTAGAAGATGTACAAATACTGCGAAAAGAATCAGACGCAAAATAAGTAGATTATATCAAGATTCTGTAAAAAAAAACAACAACAAAAAAAAAACACATACACTTGGTGCGGATTAAAGTAGGGGTGGATAATAATAATAACGATATTTATCGTGATATAACCAATAGGAAGTCTATAGTGATAGACTTTTATTTTGAAGGGTCTGAAATTAACACTCGCCAGTTGCGAGCATTTTCTAGAGTTTGCTTAGTCAAGACTATTAGATCTTCTTTTAGTGAATTTCTTTTGTCCTCTACCGTCTACAGGTGAGGTAAACAAAAACATGCAACGAAAGAAAAACAAAAAAATGTCCTTTAGTGCATCTGTTGTGTTTAAAGTATGATAGAAAATAAATATTTAAATCTACACAACAAACTGATTATTACACATTTTTCCTATGAGCCTCAAGCTGTTGAACTTTGACAAATAACAGATTTATTTTTATTATATTGCGATATATCGTTATAGTCTGATAAGAAAAAAAAAAGATAACGTGACATAAAATAAGTCTATATTTCCCAGCTCTAGATTAAAGCAGACATGCACTCTTCTTTAGAGTTTTCTCAATCAGGTAAGGAACACTAAATGTAGATGATCATGCCTGAGAATAAATGAACTCCACACGTTACCTGTCTCTGGATGGCGGCACAAAGAATGCAGAGGCAAAATAAAGACCAGCCCAACGTCCACATGCTTGCAGCTGCAGGGGTGAAGTCAAGCTAATGGAACAGAGACAAACAAACATCATAATGAATTTCTTAAAAATAAAAAAAAAAAATCCTTTCTTCTACTCCAATCATGTTTTGTGCTTACTTGCAAAGTTTAAAGCAGAAGTTGTAAAGTCTAAAAAGGCTTTAGAAGCTTTTATTTGATTTAATTCTTAGTGTTAGCAGGAACTTTAATTCTCAGTTTGTATTTTAGTAAGGTGTTAGCTTTTTTGGCTAATTTGGCATCTGCTGAGGTTTTTTAAAGCCAATTTGAATTAAGCTAATATTTTAGCAACGTGTTAGCCTTTTTGGTGAATTTGGCATTTACTGAGGTGTTTGGGGCTAATTCTGTGTTAAGCTAATATTTTAGCAACATGCTACTTTTTTGGTAGTTTGACTATTGCGGTTTCTAAGGCTAAGTTAATATAGTATTTTAACAATATGCTCACGTTTTTATAGCTAATTTGACATCTACTGAGGTTTTGTGCAAATTCGGAGTTAATACCTTTTATGGAATGTTGAATTTTTAGCTGTTTTTTGTTTTTTAAAGAAATTCTTAAAATTACTTGAACACTTTCTGAAATTTCTGCAACATCGAATGCTTTAGCAAGTCAAGCATTACGCAAATAGCAAATCCCCATAGCAATTATCGCAAATTTCTTCAGAATCTTTGCAAAAATTTCAACAACCACATTCAGCAAAAAGCATTCACACTAGCATTATTCCAGGTATTGCTACTTTTCTAGTTTGTTCTGTGTAGTCATCAGGATCCTTTTAGTCGGGCAGGGGAACATTTCTACCTATTTTTTTTACCTATTGTGCACAGAAGTCACAGAAAATAAATTTTTAAGCATTTCAAAAATGTTTCAACATACTTTTTGAGACCTTTTTAATTTGCTAAATAACATCCTGCAAGTATTTAATTTGTATTTTCTCAAATTTTTACTTCATAATTTTACATAAAAGCTCGGGTATGATCATATAAGAATAAATGCGAGTACTTTAATTTTTTTTTTTTTTTTTCAATTAAACTTAATTGCCCAAATCTAATAAACTACAGCTATTAATCAAGATGCTATGGTTCAGATACAGAGAAAGGAAGTGGGGGTGGCCTTTTACGCCTGCGTGCCCTTTTCAGATCGACAGCAAAATAATGGCACTGTAGGAGAACAATGATCACTTGAGGAGCTCGAAGCTGCACATGGAAAGGGCTCTGTATGGCATTTAGTGCAGACAGTAAGAGATTAAAAGATTCTCTACACATAAGACATGCTGAAGCTGCAAAGATGAACACCAAATTGTGAAAATGACCTCTGTGTGGGGCCTTCTTACTGTGACTATTATACAACCAGCAACCATAGTGTAGTAAAATCCAGAGCAGGGGTCTGCAACTTTTAATGTTTAAAGAAACAGTTTCTTAATCAGTGAGAGCCACAAAGTTCTACTTCAGTTTTTTTTTAGAAAAATAAACTTTATTTACGTTTTTGTGGCCATTAATCCATTTCTTTCCAAAACTTCATTTTTAAATATTTACAAAAAATAAATAATATCAGTTTTGTTTCAATATATTTTAATTAATTTTACTTTAGACAGCTGCACATTAAAAAGTTCTCACCAAATAAAAAGATCCCCCTGCTGCAGAGTTAAAATGAAGAAAGTTAAAATGTACGGAGCCCCTATGGGACATCGAAGTAAAAAATATATATATATATATATATATATATAATCTGGTGCACACCAAATACTATCTGAGAGCACCAGATAGCAACTAGAATTTTTTTCCCCAATTTTTCTATTTTTCCTGGTTACTATCTGCACAATTTTTTTTAAGAAAATAAAAAATAAAAAATTTTTTATATATAATATATATATATATATATATATATATATATATTTTTTTTTTAATTTTATATTTAGCTTCAATGTCCCTTTAGGGCAAGGGTGTCAAACTCAACCGTACAAGGGGCCAAAATACAAAACAAACCTTAGACCTCGGGCCGAAAAGGATAAATACTTATTGAAAACTCTAAAACTACATTTTTAAAACTTTAATCGTAACTCTTTAACATCATTATGAATTAGATATATAGCATTACCTGCGATAATGCTAGTGTGAATGCTTTAAGATGAATTTGGTCGCTGGAGATGCTAGCTGAAAATGCTGAAATTGATGGCTACAAAGCTGAAGCTGATAGCCAGCTACAAGCCAAATTAGCCTAAAAAACAAAGCAAATACAGAAAAACAAAAAACTTAGGTTAGCCAAAACAGCTAGCATGTAGCTGAAAAAATAGCTGAACTTCGAAATAGACTTAAAAACTGAAAAAAGCCTAATTACCCACAACAGCTAGCATGTAGCTGAAATATTAGCTAAGTGCCAAAATAGCCAAAAAAACTTAGTTAAATATTCCAAAAAGTTAGCGGAATGCTAAGTTTTATAACTTTGAAAACCAAAACTAACAATAATAGAAAAGCAGGAACATTCCAGAATAAATCAACCTAAACTTTAAATAACTCAATATTTTACTCTCAATATTAGTATATTTTGTCAAAATTATACAAGTTAAATATGCGCAAGATAACATAACGACAAAAAAAAAGGATCTGGAGGCCGGATAGAAATACCGGGCGGGCCGGATCCGGCCCCCGGGCCTTGACTTTGACACGTGTGCTTTAGGGGCTCTGTAAATACATGATATTGTCTAGTATTATGACTAACATAACTTCGTCATTTTAAATGACAGTAATGTAGAGTAAAATTGTTTTTAAAAATCTGTCCATGTGAATGCACTTGTCTCAGAACAGCAACTAGACACATAATGAAATCTAAATGTAAGCGACCAAATTAACTAAAAGAAATAAAAGCTGAAAATAACTTTTCATTGAAATTGTTATCATTTTACTTAAAAACCAAAAAGCCACAATGGAGGGATAAAGAGCTCTGAACTATACATTAATACGTAAGGAAACAGTATGAATTAATAAAATTGTCTTTTAGATCATCCTCTAGGAAGGAATATTGTAACTAATGTTGGAAAGTTAGTGTGAAAAGAAAGGATAGGAAAAAATTACAAGATTTTTGCTGTAACCATGTATTATAAGAATTAAAACTTCAATTTCCAATCTTTTGCTACCCCAGTTTCAACATTTAGAAGACATTTCCCAAACCTTTGTTTCCATTGCAATTTATATTTAAATTCTGCATTAAGGTTTTTTTTGGTTTTATATATAATTATTTCATTATCACTCTTTAAAACACTTGGTATAGCCCAGGACAATAATCTGTCCTTCATATCAAGTATCTACTGTAAGTGTCCAGGGTAAAGCTCAAACTGAGCCAAGCTTCCCCAAATTCCGGGGGTCACCGAGGGACACAGATGCAGGTCCCACCGCCACGGCAACACTAACAATCTGGCTGCCCAGCAGACGGCCATTAACAGCCGCTGTGTTTTGTGAGCCGCGTTTGCACACAATCAAAGTGTCAGCTCGATCGTCTACGGTTTCTGGAGGAAGCGGCGTTTCAGTGAGGTTTTATTGACTTCGCGGGTTCTAAGCGGTTGCACACAGACTTGTTCTTGTTTTGAGAGCGCACAAAGCCAACTGTGAGACACCACATCGATGTTCTAAATGAGTTTAGATTGGATTAATCACACTGTACTGTCCACAGTCATACAACAGTGTGTGTTGGGTTTCCATTGGGAAGCTGAAATGACTTAACAACCTCAAAACACATTGTTGTATATTATTACCGTCAAACCCATAACAATTTGGGCTTAAATAGAAACACCATTCAATATTTTTTGTAAGGGCTAATGGGGAATCTCCTTTTTCTAATGATCAGGTTAGTTTAGTCAGACAACATAGGAATAGCTGTGCTACAATAGGTCAACTTAAAATAATAAAATGAGGAATAATTTTTGTTTTTCTTTCATCGCAATTTTTGCCTGAGCTTTAAGCCATTAAAAAAATTAACATTAAAATAATTTTCTTCTTTCAAAAATCTCAGACCTTTTCAAGTTATCTCATGAATGGACTTCTTTGAGTAGCACTTCTGTCATTTTATGTGCTTCACAGTGCAATGACAGACTTTGAAAACCGGGCTAAAGTGTTAAACGCCTCAGCTCAAAGAGGTTTAACTTGCTCTCACCAGTGGACGTGAGGAATTAATTTGACTGACATAAACACTGATCTCAGCAGTAGTCATAGTTTTGCCAGGACAGCAATCCCATCGCAGATTTAAGCCTCTGCTGGGGCTTTGAGCAGACGCCGAGTGAGAAAAACCTGGCCAACAGTGCAGCTTAACACGTTCCACATGGTGGCACAGGAAACACATCTCAGAATACAATCATTTTACCACAAACTGCAGAAAGTTGCTGCAGTTCATGAAATTTCCCTTTTGACAGCCCTGTGAGCAGGAGCTGAGAGCGTGTGTGACTGATCTCACCTTTGACTGTGACGCAAACAAAGTTATGCCTAAGGTAACAAACGCTGTTGCACCCACGGCCCACATAACAGCCTCGGCGTGGTAGTACCTGTAAAAAGAAAACATTAAATAGGTGTCCGGGAAATGCATCCATGTTAGGCTTAACATGTGAGGAGTTTTTCATAAATGCTGCAAAGTAATCTTCAAATATTGGCCCAAAACATGCCAGGATGAACTCTTTTTTTTTAATTTGCTGTTGTACAATTTGCTCCAAAAATAGGAAAACTTGTGCTTTAGTCATAGTCTTCTCTGACCTGATAAAGAGACATGCTGCCTCAGAGAAAGATAAAAAAATAAAAAACGTGAATACCATGATTAATATTTGCAAAGGTCCAAGTACTGAAAAAAACTGCCTTTTGAAAGATTAGTCATGCTTCAAGTTTATCTCCAGCCAGCAAGAGTGGAAAATGTGGTAAACCATGGCTGATAACATCTTATCTGGTTCCCATGCTACTATCAAACATGCTATCAGAAATGGATCAGATGCAATAATCAATGTGTAAATGAGTCCGACGGAGGCAGCCCCTCTTTCCAGGAAACACTTACACTGTCACCGATCCAAGCATCACGCCTTCTGTGATTGTCTGCGACAGAGAGGAGAAAGGGGGAGACAAATGGAAAACAAGTACTCCACACAAAAGCAGGGAAATGGAGCAGGTGTAATGAGATGCTGGCTTCCACTCACAAAGAGGCTCAGGGCGAGATAGTTGTAGGGTGCTTGACGGCGAAGTTGGCCAAATATGGACAAGATCAGGAGGAGAGCACACCCTACAGCACTGTGTGGCAAAAATAATAATAATAATAATAATACAAATCTTCCAGGAAAATATACAGATCTTTTTTACAGAAAATGTAATTGAAGACTAGGGCTGCCACAAACGATTTTTCTAATAGTCGACTAATCGCTGATTATTTTTTTCAGATAGTTGACTAATCAGATCATATGTAAACTGGATGTTAAGCATGGATCTAAATCATCATTAGCTTTAAACTAAGACAACTAGATAAAAAGCATCACCTGTGATAATGCAAGTGTGAATGCTATGACCTGAATGCGGTCGATGAAGATGCAAGAGTTAATAGCTGAAAAGGCTCAAATCGATAGCTTTCCAAAATAATAGCTGAAGGCTAGATTAGCCAAAAAAACGGAAATCTCAAATTTTTGCCAATACAGCTAAAATAATGCTAAAATATTAACTAAACTCCAAATTTGCCCTAATAACTTAAAAAACTCAAATTTGGATAAAACGGCTAACATAATGCTAAAATTAATAGCTAAACTTTAAAGTAGCCTAAAGAACTGGAAAAACGTCTAAATTAACCAAACAGCTAGCGTGTTTTTATAGCTGAATGCCAAATGAACCTAAAAACCTTGTGGTTGCTGAACAATTTAAAGTTTAAATGGTGTCTCTGGATAAAAATATGGGGAAGTTCACAAGTTTCAAGGTGCACCAAGTTTTTGAAGGATTTTTGACATTTCTCATTCATTTTCTATGGGGTATATTTTGCTCAATATTTAAAAAAACTATAACGTTTATGAATACCAAAAGCACAAGCAGTAATGTCCTTCTCATAACTTCCAGTGACATCACTACCGACCCAGATTAGCACTGCTGTGCATGTGTGTCAAAGACAATGGCTGACGGGCATTAGTAGTAGCACTGTAGTTTTGAGAAAAAATAAATAATAGTAATAGTAATAATGAAAAATCAAAAAAATGACTAATCAACAATTAAATTAGTTGTCGACTATTTCAATATTAGCCAATTAGTCATTAATAAATCAACTAATTGTGGCAGCCCTGTTGTAGAAATGTGTAAATCCTTTGTTTTAGTGGCTTACATCATGGAGTAGGTGAAAATGTTGTTTTGCCGCACCCACATATAGAGTCTGTCCCTGTAAGACGATCAAAAGAGGTGAAAGAGGAGGTTAAAACAGAGCCACTGTATCTTTGGGAAATACTTCTGTTGAATATTAATGAAGGACAGAGCATTGCACACTTGGGACAATTTATAAAAAGGAAGAAATGACTGCATATCACTGTGCAAAATGTAGAGTAAAACTACTGAAATTTAAGATAGAATGCTCTTTTATTATTCCACCTTGACATTTTTGCAGTAATGGATCTTTTCGACAACTCTTGTGTGACGCGGCCTCACCAGTAAATGAAAGCGCAGATGATCCCAACAGTGAACACCAGCTGAGTCATCAGCGTCAGGTAGACTTTTTTTATGAATCCTAATGAGCAAAAAAAGGGAAAAAAAAAGTCAAAAGACTTTGAGCCATTAATACCGCACATCATTGATTTCTGGTTTGTGCTGTATTATTAGATGAAAACTCTACAGCAGTTCTAGAGAACTGTATCAGGGAGTCAACATTCAGTTTTATTCTCTGTTTATGCTCCTTCTTATCCTACCTTTCCGGATTGTTTGGTCACTGAAGTCACAGAAGACTTGGGGTTCGGGGTAAGGAGGCGGAGCTTGGCCGTACTGGTGGTAGCCTCCATATGCAGGGGGTGGGGGGTTCTCAGTGTAGCCCAAGTTGTCATAGGGTCCAGGAGGGGATACAACAGAAATGTTCCCCTTTCCTACCTACGACACCCAAGCAATAATCTTTTGTTTGATGCATATGAACTAAACTGGCTATCAAGTCTGTAAGTTTAAGAGTGCAAACTGTAAATGAGATTTTATGATGATCAAAGGTCTGCTAAGCTGTAAACATGTGCAGCTGTTCTAGCTCAAATGTCGGATTATTGTTACCTACCTGATAAGTCATTCCTGTGTGGGACCCGTCCTGATACATGGCAGGGCTGTACGGAGGTGGGCGAAGGTCACTCTCTTCAGGGCCATTGTTGTTGTTGTTTATGTGATCCATCTCACCAAAAGTAATTCCTTTCTTTTTATTCCTGCACAGAACTGAGGTAGAACAAAATCACACATGCAACTCAGTCAGCGTAACGGCACAGAGGCAGGCTCTTGGATTCATCACCGATGCTAAACTGGCAAATGGGGCAATGTCAGTGGGGAACAAATAAATGGGTAATTACAAAATGATGCATCACACACACAGCCACCCATGACTAACATCCATAATTATTGCCTTAAACCTCAGTTTAATAGAGCTGTATGTATATTTAATGGCCAAATAGATAGAAGTTAATTGATCTCAGAGGAAATTCAGCTGTTGTCATAAAGGACAAACAATAAAATTAGAAATTCTTCTTTGTATTTATATTATATATATATATATATATGTGTATATATATATATGTATATATATATATATATATGTATGTTGAGGAAATAGAAGATTCTTTTTAAGTTTTTAATTAATCATTCAAGAACTGTATTAAACTTTACACGGATCAATGCTCTGTGACATGAAAGCAGTGACTCGCAGTCGCAGAGCGGTTGCAAATAAACATCAGCACAGCACATAAATCCACCTATAGTTTGATGAATGACAACATTCCCATCCAGTAATGTCCCCAATTAGTACCAACTACTACTCTCACGGCAGCACTTTATCATCTTCCAGATAAAATCACCTTTCATTTCCTACCCAGGCTTCTGAACTTTGTTACAAGAGGGAGCTTAAAAAACACATTTATGATCAGGCACAGTGTGGCCTTTCCTCCTGAATATCTGAACACATCTAGACAAAAACAGGACTCAATCATATGGATGAAGCTTTCAAAGTGTGTTTTTTTATGTAGAAAGTATGAAATGTTGCGTCCTACCTCTGCTTTGACGGCCAGTGATCTGACCCACCTGCAGTGCGGCTCCCCCTTTTTAGGGCAAAGTCTGCTTGCTATCAGTCACAGAGAGAGGACTTTAGCTCCCAGATGACAGGATGCATCCTTCATTAGGCTCAACAGGATATTGAGATGACGTTTTGCAAACATAATTAGAACTCACTGCCTCAGCACAAAGTGCCTTCATCATCTTCTTCTCTCATCAAACGTTGCTGTTGATACCTGTCTCTTTCTCCCATTTCAATAAAGGTTCAAATTTAATTTCCTGTCATTCAAATATAAAAACTTTATTATTCCCTGAAGAAAACTTACCAGGAGTCATTTTTTTGTAATTGGAGTTGCTTGAAGAAGTGATCTGTAAGTGATGATCTGAAGAAACCTCTGGATGAAAACAGTGCCTTATTTCAACAGTTTTCATACTTAGTGTTGTGCAATTTTTGTGTGGGAAAAGACTGCAAATGTCAGTACTTTCCATCATGTAATGGAAAAAAACCTCATAAAATACATTAAGCTTACTCAAAACTACAATAACACCCATTGTCAGGTTATAGTCCTAAAAAAATTGCACAAATTAACTTAGGTCGGTACAATATGTAATGGAAAGCAGCCAATAACAAAAAAAAAATCATAAAATTATAACTCAAACATTTTAACTAGAATGTTGCTCAGGCTTTATTACTATATTTGCTTCAAAAAAAAAAGTTTTAAACCAGGGGTCAGCAACCTGCTGGCTCCAGAGCCTCTTGCGGCTCTTTTACCTCTCAATAATGACTCTTTGGGTAAAGACAAATAAAATAATAGTATTCTTTTTATTTACATTAATTAAGTTTATAAACTTATGACTGAATTGCACTTTAAAGATTAACTAAGCAAAGGTGTTCACATTCCTGATTACTTGAAGAGGTCTTGTTTGCTCTATGCTTCCTCAGTAATAAATAGATTTCAAATACTAAAAGTTTGGTAAAAAGTCTGATCTTTCATGCGCATTATCTTGTGCTTTCCAGAGCTGCACTGGGGTGATCCGGTCTGGCACAAGACATCTTTTATTTTGAAAGAAAATCATACCAGTTTCTGTCAAATGACAAAAATTATTTCATATTTTGAGAAAATGCTAGTTGTGTGAATGCTTAGTAAGCATTTACTCTAAAGTGATTCTCCTATTCCTTTCTGTAAGTTTTTCGGAACATAAAAACGCAGACACACTTTCAGTAATCTTGGTATAAAATATTCAGCTCGTTCAGGACATTACTGCATGTATTTTTGGCATTTATAAACTTTAAAGTTTTGGAAAAATTGAGCAAAATATACCCCATAGGAAATGAATGATAAAGTCTTCAAATTTCAACATTTTCAGAAAATTAGCAACAAGCTTTTAAATATAGTCATGGGGTGTATTTTCATCTAACTTTAAAAACATTTGGAGTTTACTTAATATTTTAGCAACACCCTAATGTTTTTGGCTAATTTGTTATCCATTGTTTTTTTCAGTCTCATTTAGAGTTTAGCTTCTATTTTAGCAACAGGCTAAGTTTTCAACTAATTTAGTTTACTGATGAATTTTAGGACATTTTGGAGTTTAGCAAGTATTTAAGCAATGTGCCACATTTTGGGCAAATTCGGCATCTACTGAGGTTTGCTTTAATGCAAATTTGTGAGTTTAATATTTTGGAAACATGCTAATGTTTTTGGTTTATTTGTTATCTACTGGGGTTTTTTAAAGGCTAATTTTGAGTTTAGCTCTCATCTTAGCAACAGGGTAATATTTTTTTCTGATTTAGTTAAGTATTTTTGGGCTATTTTGGAGTTTAGCTAGTATTTAGGCAAAGAGATAGCTTTTTTTTCTACTAAGATTTTTTGGGCTAATTTTGATTTTAGCTAATATTTAAACAACTCACTAATTTTTTTTTTGCAAAATTAGCATGTATTGGGGATTTTTCAGCAATATTACTACAATCTTTTCAGATATTTAGGTCAACTTCATGACTCTTTCATCGTTCTTTACACAATATTTCCAGTTTTTTAGAAAATGTTATATTTTGCAAATAGCTTTTGCATTTTTAGCAAATCCCTTCAGCGATGAAAGTCAATTGTGTCACAATTTTCTGCAAAAAGCTTCAGCATCTTCACTACTTCGCACTAGTATTATCGCAGGTAATGCAACTTATCTAGTTGTCTTTTTATATATCTGTTTCTATTCATGTCACAAAAAGCATTAAATTCATATTTAATATTTAATAAAATACAATGTAAAGAATACAAAAAACATTATCAAAATGAGGCTTCACGGCTCCAACAAGATTTCGATTAGAAAACAAGCCTAAATGGGTCTTCTACTGTTAAAGGTTGCAGACCCGTGTTCTAAATATTTTTTTTTTACAATAACATTAATAATATGGTAAAAATCCATGTTCCAAAGCCTTTTTTCCAGGAAGTTTGGAGGGACAGAGTGTGCTGCAGCTTGAAGCACATAATCGCTGCAGATTTCCTCAGACAATTTCAAAAAGAATTGCTGTACAATACACCAAGTAAACACTTGGGGGCGCAAGTCCCCTGCTCTTTCCCTGCTAATTGCAGTCATTTGGTTGTGACTCTCACCCTTCTGGTGCTGTCACCTCCCCACCCACCCAGCAGCCTGAAATCCTTCAGAGAGCTCTCCTAAAACCGGCTGCCTCTTCATCTTATCTGCTGGATCAAATCCTTCATTTTCTGTCGCCCACATGTGATATTTGTGTTGCTTTCAAAGAGTTGCCACAATCAAAAGAAGAAACACTGTCTTCGTGCTGCTTTTTTTTTTTTTTTTTTAAAGACAGCAAATAAATAAATAAGAAATGGGATAAAGGAAGAACAAAACGCAGACTTAGCAGCATCAGACGTCTTCCCTCCTCTTCTCTCTGATTCACTCTCTGTTCTTGGCTGATTGTGGTCCCAGTCGATACAGGTCGGGTTTCCAGCGCCTGCTCCAATCTGACGGGCCCGTGCACACGAGATTCATCAGTGCGGCTGGATTTGAATGGGGCGGCACAGCAAACAAAGTCACATTTGAGCAGGCGGGTGAAAGCAAGTCTGTGTTGACATACCAAAAGGCCGGGAGCCAAATTCAGAACCAATCGGCAAAGGACGGAACGTGGAGATCTATCTATGTATCTATCTATGTTATTTCTGTCAGCATAATCTTTCAGATAAAAGCAGGAATAGAGGAAGACTGAAGTGCGATCCAGCGTCTTCGTCTCGACGGATAGTGACAGCCCTGTTTTGTCTGCTGCTCTGGGGGTTTTGGGTCCACAGAGGGGAGTGTTCTGGTGTCACAGGAGAAAGAGAGATGTAGCAATCATGCCAGCCTCTCCTGCTCCTTTGCATGCAGTCGTGTGTCCTACTACTTCTTCTTCCCAGCTGGCCGGGCCACTGAAGGATTTATTTGAGGAATTGAAGCAGTGGTTTGTGTGGCCTCAGAGAGCAGTAGCACTGTTCCAGGGATTGGTGCTACTGGATGCCCCCCTCATTTCTAATTTACAACCCCTCTGAAGCTGCTAATGCAGAGTTTCTCCAGGATGTAAGGCTGATGAAAAAAAGTTCTCCAGTGACTCGTGTGACGTTGTGGGACTGCATGAGTTACTGTAAATAATGAGACACCCTACGCTGTGTTACATTAATAACATAAGCCGGTCCAGCTTTACGGAGAAAGGAACGTTTTTGTTTTTTTGTTTTTTTTCTGTGAAATGAAAAATCCATACAGGGCTTTGACTCACTCTGAGGGCCAAATCAGCACAGCTCTAGTTTTTAGAATGAGTTACATTATCTTGTTAAGCAAATGAGTGTAATCCAAAAGACACAGCTGCAGTCAGACTAACTAAATGGACATAATTAAGTGAATAAATGACCGTTATCCACTGTTGATTTAATATATTACATTACTGTTGCAGAGAGCACAGAGCTGCATTTATTCACATTAGAGTCAGAGTTTACATTAGCTATGTCTAGCATGAGCTCTCCATTACTGAATTATAAACAATCGCAGAGAAACATCTGTCTGACCATATTTAACAAAAAGCTCAATCAGTTATCATCATCAGCAGCAGCGGACACACCTAAACTTCATCCACTCAAACAAACTCATTTCATTCATGCAGCGGCTGTAATGACTTTCCTAAATATTTGTTTTGCAGGGAAATAATGTCTGCTCTGACATCCCTTTGAGACGATGCTGCACATATTAAATATTAGAAGTGTACTTTTTTTTTTTAGCATCTCTTAAAGACTTAATAACCTTAAAGTCCCCACTCAGTGTTCTTTTAATTATGTTTATGACATTTTTAGGCAAAAATGTTAAAAATGATATTCTGCAGAGTAGCAGTAGTTCATTAGAAATACACCTCAGGGTTGTGGGTGGGACCATTGGTGAGGAATAAGCCCGCCCCTGCTTCCTATCATCCATCCATCTCCTGGTAGCTGACAGCCCCTCACACCCCCAACCTAACATTTCTAGTGCAACAAAAATGGCGAGCAATTCCCGAGCTATCCAGCTGTACAGTTTTGAATCAGTGCCAGCTCAGACGAGGAAAGCAAAGACGCACATCAGGGGTGTCAAACTCAGTTGCAAAAGGAGCCAACATCTAAAACACACTTTAGGTTGTATTCCAAACAGTAAAAATATACAAAAAACTAAATTGTTGAAACTTTCAAACTTTAAAAACATGACTCTTTTAAACAGAAATATGAGTAAAAATAGACAGAAATATTATTCCAGAATAAATCAACTTAAACCTTAAATAACCTTCAACAATTTACTCTCCATAATAATGTAGTCTGTCAGAAAGTAAGAAATAAAGTAAATGTCAAAAGAAACCCTCACCTTTCTTTACTTGTATGTAATTTTGTATGAAAAATTAAACTTATAAATATAACAAAAATTTTGCTCTCCATCAAATATATCCTGTCAAAATTATATATTATATAGGAAACGCATATTCTGGCAACACTGGCATTGAGCAAGGCAGCTGACGCACTGTATGATGGGATTTGGAGTTAATTTTGTAGCGATAGTTGCAGACACATTGGGCCTGCTGTCAGATCTGGCAGTGCAAGGAATTGTGGGACTTTGTTCCCTTTGCCTGTCTGGGTGGATCGGGGTTTAGGTGTGGCTTTTGTCAGTGTGATTTGTTGTCTGGCTGTTCTACTTTGTTCTACCCTCAGTGATTTTATCCTGTTAAGTTAGAAGTCACTGATCTCTCACCCTCTATAATTGTGTTGCTTCAATATGTTAGCAAGATAACATCGGGCCGTTAATAATAGTAATATCAAATGGACACATGTGACGTACATGGATCTATTTGTCTGCAAGTGGATGCATAAGAATTAAGGGAAGCAGGGAGGTTGCCGTTGCGTGTTCTACATCTCTGCTTTCTCTAACCGCGTTTTTTCATCTGTCCTGATTCACAGTGATTTGAATAAATAAATACTCAGAAATGAAATTTGAAGCTTTTTATAAATGTCCTCCATCAAGAAAAATGCCACAAAACATGTTAAAAACACCATTTTCATTGGAGTGGGTCTTTAAGATACTCACAAGAATCCTATCTATTGACTAGAAAGAGCTACCTGGCTCAGCACCACTTGGCTGACTTCCATTCAGAGTAATTACTGTTAATATCGGTCCGTTTGTTTTTCTGCTCCCAGATGTTTGAACTGTACAGGACTGTGACTGGTTTGCATTTACTTCCTTTTTTACGGTCTCAAAACAGACAGCTGGGACAGGTTTGAACTCCCCGTGACCCCTGGATAATCTTACACCATCAGAAATTTGTATTAAATATGACCAACCGGGGAGGTAAATATCTAGAAGTGAAGTGAGCCAGCCCTGCTGTGAAAACAGATGTTTGCTCACCTCATCATAGATTTCTCCACATCCGCTCCACGCACGACAAGTTCTTAAGGTCAAACTGTGGCCTACGTGGTGAACTAGCGAGGAGGGGCGTGCAGGAACATCCGCCTCTGCATATCCATGTCTTTGTTGTTTGCAGTGCATAAAGGAGAAATCCAAACACAGCAGTGAGTATTGAGCTGATTTGTTTTCACCCCCCATCTTCCAATTCCTTCTGCTCAGGAACTGTAAAAAAAAAACTCCAATTCCAAGCAGTGAAAAAGAAAACAATGGAGGAGAGCGGGGAGAGGGAGAGGTTGTTGCAGCGTTGTTATTTATTTATTTAACAGTATCTTGTCTGTTTCACTCCGAGTTCAGAACCCTCTTGCAGTGCGTGTCCACAACTGTAACTTCAGCATTTTCAAGAAAAGTTGGAATGAGATGGAAATGTTGAGAGGATGGCCCGAAGAGTCGCATAAAGCTCTCATAACATCAATAAAATATTCTTTTATTCTAGCCGAGTCCTCGGAGTACGAATAGCCTCCAGAGCTTGAACCAGCTTAAAAGGTCCTGTTTATGCTAAATCTATCAGGCCAATGACACCAGCAGCCTGAGGTCATCTCACTGTCTGTCAGAACTAGCTACCTCTAAAGTTATTGATTCTTTTCTTCAGCACACCAGATGATAAATATCCTGGCAAAGTTACCTCAGAGCTCCAAAAAAGTGTCAGTACCTATAAGCGTCAAACAAGAAAACTGTAGTTTGAAGCAGAAATGTTCAGTTTTTATGGCACATGATCAGTTTTGTGTCATTTGGCAGTGGATTTGTTTAAAATTGTTGCTTTGTTGGATGATGTTTTTCGCACCGTTGGCTGTGGATGTTCGACATCAGACAGTATGGCATTTAAAAAGAAACCAGAGGAGCTCTCTGAGCTGCCAGACAGACAGACAGACAGACTGTAACTGTGATCATGACAGCAGCCTTGAGATGACACAGCTGTCAGTGTGACCGTGGCTGCAGCCACAGCTGAGCCACAGACGCTCTCTTTTAATGGGTGTCAATGACAACATGCTGTAGCTGTGTGAGTGTGCGATGATGGTTGAGCTCGCTCACTGCCTGCTCAACGCTGTGTTCCAGAGCTCCAGTGCCATGTCGAACCACATATCATAGAGGTGCGATCAGTTCAGGGTGTCAAGCTGGATCCACCAAAGACTACAGCTGAATCGGTCAGCACTTCCAGCTGCACCGTGACTGCTTACAGTCTGTGAACAACCAACAGACAAAAATTAACTTTTTACAGTCACCCACAAATCACTCAATGCAAAAGCATATAACATCAGAAACTGGTCAAAGATAGGAACCATGGGACTTCGCTGATTGGATGACATTTGATTTGTGATGTCCACACACTAATAAAAGTTTTATGACTTGCACAGAGAATATCCAGTATTGCTTCAATTCAAATAACTTTCAGGTGAAATGAAGGACAAACATCATCATCCAATCACACAGTCCCTTCTGGTTTCTTATTGTGTTTTAAATTTTCATTCTGATTTATGGAAATTACTTTTGTTTTGTAAAATACTTTTCTTTTCTGGAAATCAAAAAAGGTAGGTATAGGATATGGCTGATTGGTGAACTGGTGGTGCAGGAACTAATATACAGAAGAACCGGCGTTGTGGAAGAAACTAAACCATACCAATAAAAAATATTTGTCATTAAAAAATAAACCAAAATATGACAACACACGATAAAATAGTCTTAGATAAAGTAGTTTTATTTTATTTTCAACCGTGGTATATGTAGCAAAACAGAAAATAAAAATATAGGAAGATCTTAAACACCTGCTTGAAAATTACACAAAAAAATTGGAGTTTGAGAGCAAAAAATTCTAAAATTTGTTGGTGTAATTTTCACTTTATGACTGATGTAACTTTTAAAATGCATAAAAAGAGCTAAAAACCTTACTTTAATACCTTCACTACTTACTATATTGTGCGTTTTACATTTTATAGATCAATCCCAATCTACAATTTCAAAATCGAGTTCACTAAAAATTTCTCAGAAGTCTTTGCGAAAAACTACTATGCATCGATGCTTACCACATTAGCGAATATAGACCACAATGCATTGCGTATGAGAAATTTTTGCAAAAAAAAAAACATTGGTTAAAATGTAATTTTTTTAATAAACCATCCATATTTTCATCATCAGAACACAGTGGAGTCATAAATAATCATCATAAAATATTTGTATTTGATTAGATTTTTACTTTGTGAAATCACTGAAGTCATATCCACTGTTTAAAAAAAAGAAAAAAAAGTAGTGAGCATGGTGTCCGAATTGCTTTTAAAAATTCCGGATAGTCCTGCAACATATAGTTTTTTAGTAGTAAGGGGTTACGGCAGGAATTTGGAAATAGCTTTAGTCTTGTCTTTATGCAGAGTTTTCCTTTTATTGTTAGAACTTGACTGTACTGACAGCAACTGGACCAGGAGCAATGAAGGTGTGCATTAAAAAAAAGCACAAACAAACACAAAGGTTTAGCAAAAAAATAAAAAAAGAACCTTTATTAACCCCAGATGGCTACTTGAATTGATTCAGTGCTCGTCAATAAAATGAATTAGGTTTCTGTGGACAGTAATTGTTGTCCACAGCTGCTACAGTTAAGAATGATCTGCTGCATCAGTCTGTTTTGCACAAGAACCTTTTCATCAACAGCAGGAAAAGGAAACGCAATAAAGGATCAACTTTAACTTTGATCTGTGATTAATTCTACAATTCTTTATTTGAGCCTCTTTACATTTATATGACTTCAATTTTCTGGTGCTTCTTATAAAAAAGTCCAGATTTGATTGTGTTAATAAATAGGAGAGCTGCAGTGATAATCTTCACAGTAATGCGTACTTTATCCAAATGAGACTCAGCTTTCCCAAACGGTTAGACGATGACATCTTTCTTTCAGTGTCAAAGCGGTAAGTAAAGGACTAAAGAGGCGGACTTCAAAACATTTGTGATGTGGTTTGTCAGGTCAATTGGTTTGACGTCTTTAATTGCCAGTAAGGACTTTTTTCCTTTTTTTAACATTTTTTTTACTAAGGCTTCCAAGCCCCACAGAGAATCGCTTGCTCCAAATAATCCTCTGTATCCTCATTGCTCACACCAACCACACCATGTCCCTTTTCACTACTTCTCTAAATGTTCCTCTATCTGAACCCCCAACAAATCGCGATGTCATCTGCAAAACGTCACAGTCCATGGAGATTCCTGTAACCTCATCTGTCAGGCTGTCCATCATCACAGTAAACAGCAACGGGCTCAGAGCCGATCACTGGTGTAGTTGTACTTTCATCTTGAACTCCTGTCACCTACAGCACATCTCACCATTGTCTTCCAGCTCTCATACATGTCCTGCACAACTCTAACGTCCTTCTCTGCTACTTCCTCATGCAAACCCCAGCTCCTCTGTATTCATTCTGTCGTAGACTTTCTTTAGATCTACAAAGACACAATGCAGCTCCTTCTGACCTTCTTTGTAGTTCTAAAGAAGAATCCTCAAAGCAAATATTGCTTCTGTGGTTTTATTCCTCTGCATGAAACCATACCATTGCTCACAATTGCTCACTTCTGACCTCATCCTAACTTCCACTCCTCTATCCCATAACTTCCCTGTGTGAGTCATCAGCTTTATTCTGTCTCCACTGGTCCTCAGAATTGACACCAGAACCTTTAAACCTCCATTTCTCACGTATCCGTTCACTCTGCTGTTCTTGTTAACCACCAACAACCATAACTCTTGTTAAATAGAAATTCTACACCCTTCCAAACTCAGTTTCTCTGCTTTTTCAAACAGTACAAATCCACCTGACCAGAAGGAATTTCAACTGAGTTTACAAAACTGCAGTCTGGACGTTCACCCTTCTTCCATCCGAATCTTTTAAAATGCCATTTCAACTAATTTTGGGATGGGAAAAAGGATGCTGAGCTCCTCCCTAAGATGAGCCTTTGAAATAGATGTTCAGCTCATCAGCTCTTATCAGGCTTTGATCAAATGAATGAGATGAATGTTTCTTTATTTTAAAGCCAGATTTTTTTTTTTTTTCACTACATGTACTTCTACTTCTATTGAAGTTTTTTGTAGGGCATCTTGCACCTGGTTCTGCTACATCTTCACTTGAGATTCAGACTGTTTCATCCAGTACTTCAAAATGCTTGAAAATAACCAAATGCAAGCAAGCTTTTTCAGCACATACAAGAACTTCCTAAAGACTACGCTGACAGCTACTCCTCTTTACCACCTCTTATTTGTCTGACCTTCACTTGCTTTTACGTAAGGACCCATTTCTCTGAACTCTGCAATTCAAATGGACTTAGCACTTATTTCTGCACTACAAAGTGCTTTCATTTTTTTCAAAAGGCAACAGTACATCTCATAATCTCTAGCACCCTACATGAGGATACATTCTGGTTATGCTTGCTGATGTCAAAGCCATTTTGACTGGTACACGGTGCTGTGTCAAAATATTTAGTTGGACTGTTGTTGTTAATGTGACCAGTGTGTAGCAGTTTCTGACTGTATAGTCACAGTAACCTAACGTTTGTTTTTAGCGATGGCCTATTAGTTGTTTTTTTTTTCTTTTTTTTTTAATGAGTTGCAAACTATATTGGGCATTATTGTGAGTAAGCCAATGTAGCTCACGTGCAGCTGTGTCAAACTGTGTTTTTTTTTACATGTTATTTACGAGGTTGGGAATTAGTAAAGTTTTTGTAGCCGTATCAAGGTAGGTGCATGTAATTAAGCTAACGTTGCTAATGTGTAGCAGTGTCAGACTGATTTTTTTGTATGTGTTACTCACAGGGGGAGTTAGCATTGTCACAGCAACATTTGTTTTGGAGGTATCAGCCTGTTTATTTGAGTTGCAAGCAAGACTGAGTGTTACTGTGATTAAGCCAACATGGCAAACCTGTAGCAGTGTCAGATTGTTTTTTTATGTTATTTACAAAGTTGGGAGTTAGCATACTCACAGTAATGTTTGTTGTAGCATTCTCAGTCTGTTTTTTTTTTTTTTTGTGTTGCAAAACAGGTTGGGAGCTACAGGTGTTATGAATGTGCTAACACAGCAAACTCTTCTAACATGACTAGCATTTAGCGAGATACTAACAAGTTATGGAGTTTCTGCGAAAGCAGGTAATAAAGTCTGTTTGACTGACAGACTAATCCCTGAATCTTATGTCTTGCTGAATGCCACTTGTAGTCGGTGCCCCTTGACCTTCGTTTGAAAATAAATCATTTTAGATGCCTTATAATCCGGTGCACCCTTTAGTGCAGAGGAGATGGTACTGTGTTTACCAAAGCCGGTTTTGTGCTAAATGTTGTTTTCCAACTCCAATTTCATTTAGAAAAAGTATCTGTTAATGACTAAATATGAGTTCAAATGTAAAGAGAAACATTTGAAAAAAGAATCAGATAAAGTTTTAAATTCATGGTTGAGATTTTGTTTATTTTTGCTGGTGTTATGTGGGGAAATATCTTTAATTTCCTTCTGCATAAAATAGTGTTTTCCTACATAGATGCCAGATATATTCAGACGTTTGAAAACATGATTTCAAACACACACTATGCCGGAGTTCACTTAAATATTTTCCTCCATATAGTTATTCTTTGTAAATTTTTTCAGTCAAGTCTGCCTGCATTCAATCAAATACAGTTTAGTACTAATTACAATCTTGACTCTTAACTCAACCATCTGCAGCTTTTTTAATTTATAATTTATTTTTGAAATAAACTCAAGTTGTTTAGTTGATGAGGGAGGTTTGAACTCACTGAGAGGAAAGAACCAAGAGGGAACTTTCTGCCAAATGAAATATTGGCGGGGACTTTTTTGTTAACCCTCAACACTTAAACATGTTATTGTAGATAATTGGAATATTTCAAACCACAGTCAAAGCAAATGGTGCAGAGCAAATAAGTCATATTATATATTCAAAGGTTAGAACCTTTACAATCAATATATTTTCTTGTCTGTTTCAGTTACCTCCAAAAAGCAGACGACGTGACAACAACAAGCAAATTACAGTAACGACTATAGGAGCACTGATGCCTGAAATTACAGTGTGGCAGTCTTTCCTTCACTAAGTTAAATGATCAAAGCAACAGGAGGAAGTTCATTTAAATATACAACCAAAAGAAAATTATCATGTAAGACTATTCAACCCAGGGACAGAGGGATGTCTCATGTGGGAAGGCCACGCAGTCATTTACTGTCAGCAGTGGCGAGTCGTGCATTCTGCGCCTGGGCTTTCGGTGACTTCATTATTCATCCTATTTATATTAATGCCCTCACACTGTCATCAATTTTAAACCAAGGCTTGAGAATCTATAAAGATCTGTATTTGAACATAGTCAATACACACATCACTGGGACTCAAGTGGCTCTTTTTCACAGCTTATGACATGAGGCCTGATTATGTGAGTGGCACTGCGAGGTGACAATGGAATGTAAAGTTGGGGACCCAATTTGACTAACACAGCGCTAAGAACTGTACAAAACATCAGGCATCACTAAAAAAAAAAAAAAACTTCAACAAGCAACACCTTGGGAAACACTTAAATAATGAAACATAACGTGAACTCCCAAATGCAAACGGATGTGACGGAAAGGACAGTCAGAACCTGCAACCGCCTCCCTTCCCAGGAGGGATTCCAGCAGAAATGGCATCCTGCAGGGCCCCCAGACCCCCCCATACTGAGAAGCAGACTGATGTACGTACACCCCCAAAACAAGTTGACACAAGTCACCCAGAGGGTTCACCACAGGAGACTGTGGGAGGAGCATGGAGAGTACAACCTCCCTGCAGTGCCAGGGGTCAAGTACAAGTCCTCCCCCACCTGGAAACCTCACAAGTCTGAGACAAGTGTCTGTCACCATCTGGGAGTGTTGTGCAGCCCTTCTACTTCCACCAGAGCTGAACTTGGACCATATACTGTTGAAATAGGGGTTGGAAACTCCAGGCCTCATGCATCTACAGTGCATATTTTCAAGATATCATTGCCCTACCCTTGATTGATAACCTTGGTCAGGTGTTTCCAACCAATTAGAGCATGCAGAAGCAGTTTATGTTGAAAAGCAAGGAAGGATTGCAGCCCTGAGTCAACACCTCTGATCTGGTGCCTGAATGAGATTCTAGACAAGTCACTTGCACTGAATCCAGCACAGGGTAAAAGGAAGGAACCCTCACCACCCACCCACAAGAGGGCCGAGGGTCTGACAACAGTCGAGGTTTCCTGACTTGGAAAAAGTGAAGTTCTGAGAACTAAGGGTCAAAGGACACAAAGACTATTATCATACAAGGTGATAGTTGCCTCCTGAAGGGATGGGGAAGAGGACAAAGATTAGTGGAAACGATCCTTCTTGTGCAATAAGTGTGTCAAAGAGTGTCTATCGTGTGTTAAATAAGGCCTGTATGTGCCACATCTCTTGGACCATGAGGTTTACTCCACCCCAATGAATGTGTTTATGAATTAGTTATTATATTTTACCCCTTAGAAAAGAAACTAGTGGTTCATGGGCCATTTGCGGCCTCCAAGTTGATATTTTACAACCCCCGTCTTAACATGAAAGTTCAACGTCTACTGAGCAATATCTTCTTCATGTTCTTTGATGATAGCTTTGTCATGCCTAAAATGTTGCTATTGTTCTATTGTTCTATTCATCAGAAAACTCCCTGGCAGCAGTTGCTAGTGTCGTTAGCATCCTGTCGTTTCACAGGACATGCAGAAGATATTGCTTAGTAGTACATAGACATGAACAAATGTTCAATAAACTTGCTCACTAGACACAGACAATGGACCCAAAGACAGTGGACGCAAAAACATATTTTTGACTCAAATTGAAGCCCATCTGGCCCAGCCTCAACCAGGCTTCAATGGCCCTCAAAGTAAATTGAGTTTGAGAACCCTGCCTTAGAATGTCTTGACACAAGTAGTTTAATTGATGAGGAGGGTTTGAACTTGTTGAGAGTGAAGAATCAAGAGGGAACTTTCTTTATTTTCTCGTTGTTGCTTTTGATGTTAGCTTTATTGGGTTTTTTTTGTTTTTATTTGTCTGCTTTTGTTGCTTTTGCCTGCCAGTTGACATATTTATGTTGCAATACAAAGAGATAGATTTGGGTAAAATAGCTTGATTGATTTAGTTAAATGGGACAGAGGCAATAAGTTTTTCCTTTCATTTTCACCAAGGACAAGAGCAGTTTTTTTGTTGTTTTCTATAACTATAAAATAGAGAAACTAAGCTAATCTAAATAAAGCCAGCATGTCAAAAGACGACAAGTTGGGGACGCCTAAACCGTCAAAAAGAGATGGGGAGGGGTTCTGAACCATGCGTCAATTTATGACGATTTGGGGTTGAGAATATGTTGAACTGAGAGATAACTAATGGGACTTTAAAGGGTAACTAAACAGGGAAGTTGGAGGCTGACTCCACTCACAGCCTAAATTTGAAAATCCAGTCAGAGCGGTGGGGCTGGGGAACAGGACTGTTATCATTCCTGGAGCTGCAGATCATGACGTGAGAGTTCTTAAATGATGTGGGACTTAAATGGTTTGACCAATCACGGAATTCAACTGTACTACCTCTATTCAACCTATAGAGGGCAGCACACTGATAGTTTTAGACTATTTTCAAGAATTAAAGATGTTTATTTGAATTTGACAAAAATTTGGCAATGAACACCAGACAGCACTTTTAAAGCCCCATTTATAGAGATCAACAAACAAAAAAAGTTTATATTGGGTTTGGTTACCCCTTTAACCTGAAGTATCAGACTGAGGATCTGCCTGGCTGATTATAATGATACAATGAGAACAGATTATGAAAAAAAAATTGAAGAAAATAATTCCAATGACATGTTTGTTTTTTTAATTAAATATTTTATTAAGTTAAACATACTTTTCAAAATTTGTTTTGGCAAACATAGAAGGCCCTATAGGACCATTGTCTGTCAGATAAAGGTTTCTTACTTAAAATTAATGTAATTTCTGTCTTTTCTTCACAGAAAGAATGACTTCAGACTGAGAAAATGGTTGTCACATTTGTCATAATTACCACAGAACAATAACTGACAGCAGCATTTTCCTGCTGTTATGGTTTTGACATGGACTGCTGCCACTGTTTAATGGTAAATGCCGACATGTGCTTCCCCAGGTTTTTATAACACTTTGCTTGCTTAAGAAGCTCAAATACAAGTGATGTTAGAAATAACTACTTTGTACTTTCTCCTTTATACCTCATATTATTGATAACATCTTTCTTAAAGGGAAAATTAGGTACAATTCTGTGAAATATAAATTTTCAAGCATTTTGCCTACTATAAATTGCTATCTTGATAAAAGACTGAGAGAAATGGAAATGTTTTTAACATTACAAGTCAATTTTTGGAGTTTTACACACAAAGCTGTAGACCTCTCCTGTAGAAAAGTTATTTTCCTATATTTTTTAATCTATTTTTTATACATTAAAGTTCCATTTTATGACTTCAGTTTTTTTTTTTTTTAAATAAGACTTCCTCCAAACTATAGTGAAGATTTTTTTTTAATTAGGCTTCTCTTTACGTCAAATATATGGTAGATGTGACAAAAAAGAAGATCAGAACCAAATAATTCAGTCTGAAACTTCCTAAAATGAATCTTCTTTGAGAACTCCATGGCAACCCTGCCAGCAGACTTTTGACAAATCCCGTGCCGGATGAACTGACAGACTAATAGAGAGGTAGAGAGATGCAAAGACTTCCAGATCAACAGCTGGCAGCATTGCAAGATGTCTAACTCATTTTCCACTGACTGCTCATTAATTCCCATGGGAAATGCTGTTTTTATACAAAAAGAAAAAACATTATTTAATTAAGTCTAAGAGATGCAATCATGCAAACCATCTCTTTAAGCAACCTACTTCATAGACATTGAGGGATAGTTAGTGTGGTCTGACACAAACTAAATTATACAGGAAGATTTATTTATTTATACTTATTTTTGTTTCAGTATTAAGCTCCCAGCAGGATACCAGTTAATCTCATTTTCAAAAGTCTATGAGCCAAAGGTTTGGAAGTCGTTTCCTTGTGCCTTCTCTAATTCATTTCTGTCTGTGTTTATCCTTTCGTCACCCTTTGCCCTCTTACTCCTCCTTACACCTCCCATCTTCACCTAAGCTTGCTTTCACATTGGCTTTTTTTATATCCAACCAGAGATAATTTCCTTAATTTTTTTAGAATACGCTGAAGCTCATTTTATGTTGTATTCAGCCTGGACAAATGTTGGTCACTTAAGTGAACCAGAGTTAGCTTCCCCTGATAATATACAAATTTTCAGTCTGGTCCGGTACCAGGAAGCGCTCTTGGACTCATCTGTCGAGGTGGTCTCTGTTCATTTCCAATTGGACTGAACTCCAGTTTCTTCAGTCTAAATAGGCTTTGTGCTCAGAGCGACACAACAAAATCAAAATGGCCACTATCGCTAGGCATTATGGGAAATAAACAGAATAAAAGAGCAACAATAAGACATAGAAACTTATTAAAATGGGTTTGGATGAATAAAAGAACTTTTAACACGATACACATCTCTTCTTACTGTTTTCCCACCAATCTATATGTCATAAACACTCATCATCCTACCTTCATAGTGGTGTCTCTTCAGTAATTGTCTTGCAGCCTTCCTCCATTGTACCAAAGTAGCGAGTAATACAGTCAAAATTGTTCAGCAAAATATCTAGTTTGAATAAGTGAAATATCCCAATAAGGATTCCAAAGCGGAGGACTTCCATTATCTCTTCTCTGGTTGTTTTGTCCCGCCCTCGTAATTCCTTTCTGTTATGTCTTGCTGCTGCTGTGCTGCACTTTTTTTAAAATGCCGTGTCATTCTGCTCAGCTGGCAGGTGGGGCAAATTTTCTTAATTAGCTCCTGCCAGGTACACTGCCAGGCTGAGGAGCTGGTCGGGGTTTAGGTGGTGCTGGTTTTATTTGTTTCTCTGTTATCTTCTTTGTCCTCAGCAGTCTTAGGCTGCTTGGTTTTGTTATTTTATTTTGGGGTTGGACCTGGGTAGTCTTAGTTAACGGGTTGTTTTATATTCTGTAGGTAGTTCTGGTTAGGCAGTCATTAGCAGGGAGCTGCCGACTCCGACGGTCGACATGGCTTATTTTATGTTTGGCCAAGGTTCCAATTCCCTTTGTTTTGCCTTTTGGTTTTAACCAGCACACTTATTGTTTTTCCCTTTTCCTTTTCAGGACACAGTTCCCTTTGATTAATATTCTATGTTTCTTTTTCTCACTGATGTTGTCTTGGTCCCATTTTTGGTTTTCCCCCTAGACTTGAGCCATGTCTGCCCATTGGAGCCGTAACACTGGCCAATAACTGAAGAGATCTTTAGACACACGGTTTTGTTTACAGGCTTTGGTTTGAAACAAGAAAAATCTGCTTGATACAGACCAAACCAAACAGTCAGGACTCAGTCAGGACTAACAGACTTTTACAGCCCGAGTACACCCTTAGTCCCCCCTAAAATGAGGGTTTCAATTCCGAGAGACTCTGGTGTGGTTCAGCAACACTTAACACTGAATGAACGCAAACCATCCTGTGGACCAAAGAGAGTAAACCAGGCAGTTGTGTAGTTTGCGTTGGAAAAAAAAGATTCTAAGACATGAAAAATACCTAGAACCTTGGTAAATGTAGTTCATAGAGTAAAGTTTAGAGTTTTGCTTCAGTTAGAGAACAAACAGGATGAACCTTTTCTTTTCCCATAACGCTTTAGCTTTCTATTCAGAGCTTTTTCAGGTTAACAAACAGTTGTAACTGCATGGCATTTCCAGGATTATTGTAATTGAGTCTGAAAGGAAGTCAAAAGTAATAGTTTGAAAATCTTGGTTTTCTTTGGCAGTTTAAGGTGAATATCTGTAATGATCCTGGTGGAAATCTGATTCCCTAAGATAGTCAAATGTTGGTGATATAAAACAATTATCTACAATCACATCGAGGTGGCTCTGGTATCTTAACTAGAGCATCTTATTGTCATCCACTTTAACCATTCAGCATCAAGCAGTGTTACTAGGAGACTTGTGTTTAGCAGTAGAGATTTTCAAAAAGACAATCTTCAAGAGCATTTGGCTAAATTGATGCTTATCTTTGGAAGAAAAAGACATTGTTCCTGAATGTCATATTCTGGTACGATTTTTGCAGGTGTCTTTTTGTTTCCATTATACTTACTACACTACTGTAAAATTTGTGTAACCCACTTGTCTAGCCAGGAGAATATTGTCGTTTTTATTTTTCCTATTGCTTTTTTTATGCAAAAATCAGATTATAGGAAAAAAAAAGAAGATACTGATTGTTAGGGTGTTTAGACAAGAAAAATTCCTACAAAATTCCTACAAACTTTTTTTTTTTTAGTTTAATTATTGATTTTGTATATTGAATTATATTGGATTAGTTTTGGTTGTGGGCTAACCATCCTATTTTTTTTAAACAAATCTGCAACATTGAGGCAATAAAGTCATTAAACTTAAACAGAACTCAGGCTATTCTTCCAAATATGATGATAAAAACAATGACGCTCTTCTTCGTTTTTATTATTATTTTTGTTTAATCTTTGCCAAGCAGAAAAGAAAAAAACATTTTTTTTTTGTTGTGTCTCATCAAGGAAGACGAGGCAAAACATATTTTGCATTGATTTTACATGTCATACCTCAATTACTGATCAATGTTGCTCGTATAGCCTTGCAGTTATGAAGAAATACTCAATTGAATTTGCCTTTTCTTTCCAGAAAGGTGTCAGACAAAACAGGGCATAATAAAGAAGAGGAAAAAAACGTACTCACACTTTTTCCATCATGAAGACTAATTATTCCCCCACAAGTTGGATTGATCAAAAACAGGCGTCTCTCGTTCCTGGGAGTGCACATTTTGGGCAGCCTGAGAGATTTCTCCAATGACTGCAGTGATTAAGACTTTGAAAACTGATGAAATAACAGTAATGCACAGGGTGTCTCGAAACCACACTCTTATCCTCAGCATGGCTCACATCTTCCATATTGGGGAGTGCATTATCAAAATTAAACTTGATATCTCAAGGATTTTCCTTGTGGGAGAAGTAACAGCTATTTATGTGAAAGATGTGAGTGGCTGGTAAAAGCAGCTCTTTCAAAGGCTCAGACAAGAAAAATCTGTTGTGCACTGCCAATTTTCCCCCAGTATCAGGCTGTACCTGCTACCTTCGGGAACATGTCACCAGGCATTAGAATCTAATTAAGCAAATTTACAGAATTAATTGGTTGAGACAAGGGAGCTATTACATTTGACACCCTGTGAGCAATTAGATGGAAGTTGTCATGTGTCAAGAAGTGACGTGGTCTTCGCTCCAGGGTGCTCCACTTTGTCAGGGTCACACAGATGTGGTTCAAGACATTGTCATGTCCTTTTTGTGCGCTTAACAACACATCTACATGTTGAGGAGACACTAAAGGGAACGCCATCGAATGCCTCACATGTGTACATCAGACTTTTCTTGGAGATCCACATCAATGAAAATTGTGTTTTTAGTGTATATTGGGGCATTTTTGTCATGATAGAAGACGTTCAATTCAGAGGGGAACTTCTTATGAATTGCTGCCGCTCTACAGAAACTATGTCCAAGAGATAGTGCTACGACAGTTTTTTTTTTTTTTTGGACTAAAAAAGGCATAAACACTCGAAACACTTTCATACCAATAGATGATCAGAATGGACTTCCAGATTTTGTCTTAACACATCACCATTGTCGTCATCTATTCCCGTATTCAGCCTAACATCCTCAATCTGAGGCGTTTGACAGTTAAATTTCTATCATTAGTATGGATTTTCAGATGATTGGTCATTGCATGAGCGTATTCATTATAATAGGGCTCTCACAGACAAAAACATTTTTTGTAACTTTTTGAACTGATGCTCTGATTCAGTAGTTATGAAACATTATCAAACATTTCAGTTGCATGAACAGTGAGAAGAAACAACATGTCCAGAACTTCTGAAGTCATGATGTTTGAAGGTATTTATGAATGTTGGAGACCTGCAGAGACATTTGTTGGCAAAGACTCAAGTGCTTTAGAGAACAAACATGAATATAGCAAGTAATTATTAAATATAATAAAAATAAGGTTGGGAATTGATTAAAAAAACCATAGATCAAATAGTCGACTTTTTGTGAAAAAGTTATCTAAACTAAAGAAATAATGATATGAAAGTACTAAAACCGTTTAAATATTCATTAGGAAGTGTTTTAACGCACGCAGTGGAAGCTTGAACCATCGAGGCAAAGCGAAGGATTGTTTCTTCACACGGCGTAATTATTTTCATTTATAAACATTAACGCATTAACTATTTATGAGTAATCGCGGTCGTTAACACGTTAACATTTACAGGTCTAAATAAAAAATTAATTAAAAAAGTGATTTAGGGTAAAGAGAAGGGTTGTTAAAACAGAAGAATTGACACTGTATATCTGAGAAAAACAAACTAATTAGTCGAAGTAATTTAAATAAATAGAAACTTAACTCTGTAAAACCCACTTTATCAAAAAAAATAATATAAAGTAGTTAGCTTCAGTTATGATACTTTAGGTAATTTGATAAGTTGTTTCTCACAACAGCTTAAGATACAAAAAAAATTGACATATATGTTTAGAAAACAGCATCCTTATCACCCACTGTCCTGAATTTGATCAACACATCGTTGGCATGGTTTAAATGTATGATTAATAATTAATTATGAAATAGTTTTCTTTCTTTCAGTACAGGAAGTAGTTATTTAAATAAAATAAAAAAACATTAGGCAAGTTAATCCCACCAGAAAGTTCAGAAAATTAGTAAAACTTTTTCCACCAAAAGAGGAAATTCTACTTTTCTACTTTTGAGGTTTTAAATACAATTTACTGTTCATTCCTCACTAGAAAGAACCCCAGAGCGGTATTTTGATCCGTTCTTGCATTTATGAGTAATCCTCCTAAAAACTTGCACAGTCTGCAGCAGCCCCTCCCATACCCACAAAAACAAGTGGTTGGAAACATGCTGACGCAACATCAATGCCAACACCCAATTTTTCCACATGACTAATGATTATCAACAGAAAAACTTTCATTTTAGGTGCAGAATACAGTATATCTTCCAGTTGTGTCCTGTCTTCAGTAAATGCCAGCTCAAAAAGGTATTTATTAATTTGAGCGCGGTGTGCCTTTTAGACCACCCAGTCCGCATAGCCGTGCAGAAGCCGCGTGCGTGTTTGTGAAGCAGTCTAGCGATGGCCGGGCCGACTAAAGGCAGAAATATCATTCAGGAATTTGAATGAAAACACTCCCAAAATATGACTAATATTTCATGAATAATTTGTTTATTTGTGTTCTAAAGGTAATATATGATCAGATATATTGATATAGTTCACTCTGAAAGGCTTAAGAAAGTCAAGGTATGGGCCCCTTGCAAATGAGGACTTCTACTGCCCCTAGTGGAATGAATGATAAACTACAGGGCAAAAAACATGAACCAAGTTCTGTACAATAGGCTTTTCAAGGAAAGTTTGGGTCATGCTAATGAGGTAGGACTCTTAAAAAATGTTTGCATAAAATATGATACAAGAACAGACTGTAATGGGGTGCTGTAAACAGACAGGAACACAAAGAACAGATCTGCAACATCAGCGGAAAACATTCCCTTGTGTTAAACCTTGAAAAGAAGTTTTTTTTTTTCTATAAATATCTTTTGGACCACTGCAGAACACTGAGCTGGAAACAGAAAACTTGATAGCAGTTGTTTGCTCTTAAGCCATTTCCTTGTTCAGAGGTTTAGTGGAAATATATCACTATCATCCCAAAACCTGGATTTATTTATTTATTTTTTTTAGCTCTACTGATATTTTCTGTTCTGTTCGCACACTTCTATAAAAGTGTCTTTTATAGGATTAAATAACATAAATCTGGTTAAAATTAGTCTGTTTATTTTGGTTGGTTTGACTTTTATCTCTTGTTCCTGATGGGTCACGTTGGTTGAACGGTTATTTGAGTTATTTCAAGGGGAAAAAAATTAATTCATAAATTGATTGGAAAATAAAAATAAACAAAGATGAAGTCCATCTTCTTGACATTAAAATTGCCCCTAATAATAAACAGATACATCTGGTCTTTTTCTTTTATATTATTATTTTTGTCTTATTGTCAGATAAGCCAGCTATTTTCAGAAAGCGATAAGAGTCAGCACACCTCACCCACAGAACATCATCTCAGCGCTATATGTGACTGCAGGGTCAAGCGGCTGGAACGTCAATCTATCTTATATCCTCCCACACACACACCTGTTCCACCTCTGATCTGGCTCTGTCAACTCCTCTGGAGCTATAACAGAGATAAAACCAAAACTTGAGGTTGTTAACAAGCGGGCTGATTCACACAAGGGAGTAAAATTAAGATGCACCGGAGGCTGCGTGAAAGCAGCCGTACGCTCCACGAGAGCCAGCATGTTCGCCTGGCACATCATCAAGATAAACCCAAAACATCCCCCTCAAATAGAAATATGTTTCCTAATGTCTTTAAACTGACATATTGGTTTGTCGCTGAGGTCAGAACGAAATCCACCAATGCGAGCGATATCCAAGAACTCTTTGAGACTGAGGCGGAAGATCCCGTTACCTTATCGGTCTTGCTCCTGGTTTATGATAAGGAATGAGCCATTTTTCATCATGGAATTATCTCCCCAAACCTCAGGAAATACAACAGCAATCATGCGTCTTTACCCCAGACACACATCCACCTTTGTACTTTCCGCTGCTGTAATGAGTGCATTGATCACGCTCACTGACGTCAGTTTAAGTTCAACCCGAGACTTCCATGCTCCTCAGTGTTATTTTCACAGAACGCCTGTAAATTTAAATGGTGCTTAAACATTTATTTTGGCGAAATTGGGATGAAGGAGTTTACATTATTCATTCGGCGTAAGATTAAAAAGAGTATATCAAACTATACAACTCTGCAGGGCCCCTCGCTCTTTAAAACTGAAGATCATAAAATCCTTTTTCATCAATTTTGTGGTTTTAGGTAGCAAAATGTTGTTCGTGAATCATTAGAAATTTGATCCTTCTCAATGTTTTTGACCAATAGCTCTTAAAGAAAAAATACAAGTCGTAAACACTTCACCTTCTTATGAACTGCTAATTTCCTGAGACCTTTTTTTCCCTAACAGCTTCCCATCTGCACTACGAACAGTTGCCACCCGGAGGACATCTGGCCAACGAGAGTGTCGGAAAAGAAAAAAAAAAAAAAAAAAAAAGGCTCATTAGTGAGAGCCTCGAATATAAAGCAAGAAAGCAGCTAGTTAGTCAGCTGACAGTCTGGCCCATTAGGACCAAAGGATCCATGAAAGCACACACCACTCATTATGCTTTGACATGTACTTGAAAAAAAAAAAAAAAAAAAAACAATAAATGTTGTGCCTGTCAGAGAGCCGTGTCAAGCTGTCCTGTGGTCGTGAGAAATCCTGTCTAGTATCTAAAGCCATGTTTCCATCTATGATCCGGCGTGTTAACAGAGACTGGCTGGCAGTGTTGTGCTCTGTAATTTCACAGCACACACTCAATCCCTTGATGAAAGTGAAGGAGAGCCACAGGGTATCCGAACATCTGAGGCAGCCGGGGAACAAATCTTCATTACAGCACGCATGCATCTTAGTAAATTGATTTTCTCCAGCAATCATGTGTCCGTGCCACAAGACCACAGAGGCTTTCCTGATCCGCTGCAGTCAAATTGACTTACTGGACTAGCCTGCTCAGTCACCAGTACTCAATAGAGCATTTGTAGGGATGACATGGGGAGAAAATCAAGGGGGATCCTGCTGCTAAGTAGCACAGATCCTCCTTAGAGGATTCTCCCACACCTAAACCTGAGCGCTAATGAAGTGGGGAACAAACAGGGGTCATGACAGCCGTGCTAGCATGAGTGCACACTTGAAGTAAGAAAATGCCCTGAGCTTTCTGCCTTCTTGGACTGACACCCGCCGCCATTACATCATCACCCCTGTGGCAAACTCTGCTTGATGGAGCTTCTGAGTGACTTCAATTGAAAATCCTTCTGGCAAATATTTTTAATGCATACACAGATCCTGGGTTCAGACATTAAAGTATACATTTAACCCCAGGCTGAAAACAGAACGCTTCCCGCCGTTTGTTTTTGTTTGTTGTGACTTTTTTTGACTTTTTGTTTTACACTCATTTCGATGATTGTTTTCACTGTGATTTTTATGATTTGAACTCAACTCAGCGTTGCTCATGTGGTACTTTATAAACACTAGTTTTTTTTCCAAAGGGAGTCCCCAATAAAAAGAGATTGCAATTAAAAACGTTTTACTTGAACGTTTTTAGATAATTTGGGTTTTCATGGTACACAGATCCACAATTCATTTAACCATGATAAGAGTGAAAAAGTGACACGCCCACATAAACTGTATGCTCTATGCTTGTTAGGTGGTAACAAATGTGATCAGACTTTTCATATTTGGATCATTTCCTTTAGCAACCAGTGTCACGTGCATCTGTATGGGGGGTGAAAGGTACAGGTGCTGTAGATTTTTGGTTGTCCGAACCCATAGAGTAGGTGTCAGATCCGGCCCTTCAGGTAATTATACCCGGCCCTCCACATCCTTTTAATTCATTGTTTCTAATGGCCCAGATGTTATCTTGCGCTTATTTCTAACTTATAAGGTTTTTGACAAAATATTATTTTTAGAAAGAGAAAAGTATTGAAAGTTATTTAAAGTTTAAGTTGATTCATTCTGGAGTAATATGCCTGCCTTTTTATTATTCATAAGTCTGTTAAAAAGTTACAGTTTTAAAGCTTTTAAAAATTGACACTCTGGTAGCTTTTTGGACTATTTTGGCATTTACTAACATTTTTTTAGGCCATGTCAAAGTTTAGATAATATTTCAGCTGCTAACTGTTTTGGCTAAATTTATTTTTTTCCCGTTTTTTTCGTCCATTTTGGATTCTAGCAAATATTTCATCTAGATGCTAGATGTGTTTTCTTTTTTGTGTGCTAATTAAGGCTTTCTTTGTTAGTTTTTAGGTTAATTTGGCATTTAGCTAACATTTTAGAAGGCTATCAGCTTCAGTGTTTTCAGCCCAGCGTTTTTAGCTCTCAATTTCAGCAGCCAAATTCAGCTTACAGCATTCACACTAGCAGTATTGCCGGTAATGTTATATAGTTCATAATCATGTTAAAAAGTTACAGTTTTAAAATTTAGTTTAAGGGTGTTCAGATGTTTATTCTGTTTGGCCCGCAGCTCAAAATGTGTATTGGATTTTGCCCCCCTGTGTTACTGAGTTTGAACACCCCTACCATAGAGGGTCACTGACAGGAGTATTGTGGCTTGAGTAATCTCCATAAGAGATGTTGCAAAAGTGTAACATATCATTGTCATCAGTCTGGTAGTGCTGGGCGGATTGATCCAAAATATCAATAGTATTATCGATCTCAAGTTGGTATCGGATTGATACCAGCCCGCAGATATAGACATTTCCACTCTTGTTTGAAACTTTTCTATATCAGCCAAAATGACGTAGCTGACTCACTCCCTCACCACTCTCACCAGTCCAGGGTGATCTCAGCAGCAGCAGAGAAAGAGCATGGAGGAGGCGTGATTTGTTCACTCTATTTATATGCTAAATTGTTTTTTACAAGTTACTTTTAAACAGTTTTTATTGTTCTATTTAAAGGCTAAGAAGTTACTAATTATTTATATTTCTACCCGATGTTTTTTTTAAATTGTTAAATATTTTGATTTATCTTTATATTGCAGTTACTTGTTTATTTTGGTTTATAGACTGTTTTACATTCACTTCTTCACTTTTTGTTTAATTTCAAGAAGATTTAACTTTAATAAATTCTGTTTTTATGTTTATCAAGTAATTAAAAAAGGAAATGTACAAAAAAAATGAATTCATGGCAATTAAAAGCAATTGATGTTTTGAGGTCCATGTCAGATCCACCACATTTACAGAAAAATATTGATATTGATATAGACCGGTATCAGATCGATACTTAAATGCTCAGTATTGCCCAGTGCTTCCTTCTGGTAATGTATTGTCAAATATTTGTAAGGGTAACGTCAAGTGCATATGGGGATGCTGTTGTGTGTTGCTCTTACACCTGAATGGGTGTCCAAATTTAGGCCTCGAGGGCCAGTCTCCTGCTAGTTTCCCAGAAATTCTGTCTTATCTGCTGCTGATTACCTGCATCAGGTGTGTTTAGCCAATAAGAAGCTTCAATGGCAGGTTGGTTGGAAAACATGTAGGACACCAGCCCTTGAGGACTGGATTTGGACACCCCTGCTCTGGACATACAACCTTGTGCAAATGGTGCACATACAGGAATTGCAGGTGAAACGTATGTGCCTCACAAGATGTCCACAAACACAACACTCTGACTGTCGAATTTCCCCATTTCTAACAGTCGCACATTATCCCTTGTACTGGACTAACAGGCTCTCTGTGCCGTCCACAGGATTTGGAGGGAGGGGTTTACAAAAACTGAAAAATCCAGACAATATGCCAGAGTCTCACCTACTTCACCCTTATTTCCCCTTATGTGTTGCACGAGTGTTTGCTAAAGCTTGCAGCATACCTTCAGAAAAAAAGGTGCATGAACATTTTTACTCTATGGTCTGATCGGAAAATTTTGTGTGCCCCACCATTTTTTCCACCCACCTGTGACTAAAGAATAGGGTTTGCCTCAGCCACATATCTATCACTGCGGCATCACATGACCTATTGATACTCTAATTTCTTAACTGACTTTCATTCAGTGCTGTATTTGGATAAAGTTGAGGTTAGTTTAGCACCATTTCAGTTTTGTAAAGGGTTTTGTTAATTCAGAATGTGTCTAGAATAATGTGAATGCTCTAAAGGTCCACTGCTGGATCTGCTAATGTAAAACAGTAAAACTAAGCACAAAAAATGAGTCGAGATGATGCATTGAGTATTCTAAGCTCTCCCTGTAATACCATGTTTCAAGTGTTGTAACTCTACATGGTAAAGTGGACCTGTTTTTAAATCTCGTATATAACTCAACCTGCAGGGAAGAGAAGATGTAAGAGGGGAACATTTATATGCAGAGTTCTATCTCTCTGGTAATAATTTGCGTAAATTCTGGTTCTATGTTTTGAACCAGATCAACTAAAATGGTTAAAGCCTAAAAGACAGTGATCCTTCTTTATGTCAAGCATTATAGATCGACCTTTTTTTTTTTTAAAGAATTACTGTTATTTTATTCACAGTGAATGAAAGTTGTTTAGTGGACCATACTAAAGAAGAGAGCTGGGTTTAAATGCACAACTTGTTCTAGTCAGTTTTTTTTTTTTTTTTTAATATAGATTTTTCTTAGTGTCACGTCTTCTTATAGGAGGAGTTCTGTCACTTATTTGGGAGCACTCACATCATAAATGGATTGGGATTAAAATGGAAGATTTAACAAAAGAACAAAGTGTTCTGGATGCTGCATGGGCAGCAGATTTAAATAACATTTTTTGAGTTAATGTCAGCTACTTGTAACTACAAAAGAGGAGAAAAAAAAATCTTGGAAAAAAGCTTGGAAACAAAGAAAGATTTAAAGAACAAATTCTGCACTAAAAATTGGTACAATTTTTATATGTCTGCCTTTGAACAACTTTTAAAAGAAAGAGATAATTCTGGCTGCATGCATGTTATTGTTGCCTTTAAAAGTTGACTTTACAATCAATTTTATGGATTTCTCTGGGAATGCGGACATTAAATTAGCCTAGCGGCTGATTTCGTAAAAAAGTATTATAAAAAACGTAGTAAATATTATACTAAGGATGAGAGGCATATTAAAATTCACCCGAATGTTAAGGACAACACCGGCCTCCTGTTCTCGTTCAGTCTCGCTGCCTTTCCCCGCCTGCAGCCGCCAGGTCTTGCTGACAATTCAAGCAAGGTGCAAGTGATCTCAAGTACCACTAATGCTTGACATTTTTATGTAGCAGCGATGAAGATTTATGCTAGCGAGAAACAGAACTATCATAATCAGACAGGGGGATCAGGGGCGGGGCTACTGAGCTCAACTCTAAAAGTCACGCCCCCTCAGAGGAGCTTGTGGAAACAGAGGCTTAAGATCAACATAAAAATGAGTTTTTAAGACAGTTTGTGGAATTTTTATAAAAAATATAACTATAATTAAAACACTACTGGAAAAGTTTTGTTTTAAATTGTCACAGGGGACACTGACAACATTCTGGCATTTTTCTTATGATAGAAAACATATATAAAGAAAATGAATCTTGAAATTTAATTTCTGAGTGTTTCTTCATTCAAATTGTTGTGAATCAGGAGCAGATGCAAAAATACAGTTGGAATAAGTTGTGTGATGTAAAAGTTACTATGGCAACCCAAAAGCTCCGTTCTAATGCATCCACTTGCAGACGACTAGAAACATCAACGATGGCTCCAAACTGTACAGCTGGATAGCTCCAATAGTGGTTGTTTATATTTGTTGCTCCTGTAACGTTGGGAGAAGGCTGGACGAGGCTGTATGCTAGCGGGAGATAGTGTAAACAGATGGATGATGGGAAGGGAAGGGGCTCACTCCCAATTTCTAATGAACTTCTGGCACTTTGAGGCAACTATGATCTAGAAAATGACAGATTTTTTTCTATTTGGCTAAAAAAAAGGCAATAAACATGAATAAAAGACCACTAGAAACGCTTTTAAAATGTATCAAAGTAGGATTGGAGTTGGACTTGAAATAAAATCCTTAAGGATTAAACCACTTTAAACCAAAAAAAGAAGAGAAACACAAAGTATTCATTTTATATTTTATATATAAATTAACGATTTATACATTGCTGATAAAGAAAAAAATACAAATCTTTTTGATCTTACATGACATTTACAAGTGAAATTTTACACAACATATTCAATAACTTACAAATGCTTTAATCTGCATAAAAAATAGACCTCTTTACAAAAGTTTTGTAATATGTACAGGTTCATATACACAGGTTGTTGAATGGGATCTCAATTGTGTGGCACGTTTAAAAGCATTCTACTCTATTCAGGAGCCTCCGGAGGTGAGACCGCTTCACTATTTGCACCAGATACTCGTCTTTTCCCATCCATAAGAAACGTGAAGTCGCAAAATATATTACATATTGTTAACACAAGACATCTTGCCAAAGAGTGCCATCAAGTATCAAAACTGTATAAATGTACAAAATGGAATAGCAATGACAGGAGTCAACGTAGTGGTACAAAGTACAATAGCAGCAATTGCTATACTGGGTCACTTTTTATCCACATGCACATTTATGAAACTATGAGCTGCTTCTTGCCTTCGCGTCATCGATAAACCGTCTGACATCACTATGCTAAATCATTGCAAACTGTGCAGATAAGTCACACGTGTGTGCAGTTTTATTTAATGTAAAAAGTGTTCAAAACATATGCCCATACAGTATTCAAGGCACTGCAATGATGTAGAAATGTGATGACAGTTCCAAAAGCATCCTTCGATTCGGAAACCCAGCGGGTCATGAGAGACGGCGGCTCATGTTTAAGTGTGCAAATTCTCTGTACATTTGTAAGCACAAGCGCATGTCTTCCAAGACACTGAAATGACTCTGAAAGGTGGGGGGTAAGAGATAGGCAGGGGGGCAACGCTTCATCAACTGTCCTGGAGGATGAGTTTCTGTCTAAGGCACGGTTTCCCAAAAGAATGAGAGGAGAACGCACGTTTGTTTGATTTGTGAAAAGCAGAGTTTTCAAAGCGGGGGATGGGCTGTCTGCGAGCGGATGTAAAAACAGAGGAAGCATGACAAAGTTTTCATGAGCATAAAACAAGACATTAAACCCTACTCTACCACAGACGGCTGACTTGATTTCATCTCCGTAAAATCATCCATCCAGTCTTAAATGAACCTCTGGGAAACCCGGCCGAGCTGCAGGTTCAAAGATATCTTCATTCCAGCTGTTCTGAGATGCTCGTAAATGTCAAGAAAAAATATACTTTTAGTTTATTTTTTATATATATTATATACAGATTGAAGGCTGCGGTTATGTACTCCAAATTTTTTGTTGACCGGGTTAAAAAAAAGATAAATAGAAATTCAAAATGTCCTCACAAAACTACGACGGAGTATTGGGCCCACCAAAAAAAGAAAAAAAAAAACAATATTTTTTAGATGTTTTTTTGAATTTATGACTTTTAATCTTGTAAATTTAGGGGGATTCAAAGTAATACATTTACGACTTTAAAACACGTACATTTGCCAGAAAAAAGTCATAAATGTAGCCTAAGACTTTTTAAGTCATCAATATATGACTTTTTTGTCATAATTTAACTATTACAAGTTTTTTTCTTTGAAATGTATTTATTTATTTTTTGGTAAATTTATAAGATTTTTTTCTCTGTATATTTATGAGTTTTTTTCTCATAAATTCTCAACTTCATTTTGTAAATTTACGTGCTTTAAAGGGGCTCTACCATGAAAATTCTACTTTTTGAGGTTTTAAATACATTTTACTGTTCATTCCGTTCAGATCCGTTCATGTATTTAAGAGTTATCCTCTGAAAACCTGCAGTGTGCAGCAGCCCCTCCCATACCCACGAAAATGAGAGGTTGGAAACGCGCCGACGCAAGAATGTTGCCAACAGCTCCCTCCAGGAAGAGTCTGTGCTGCAAGCTCCGCCCCCAGACTACAATTAAACACCCCATCTTTTCCCCTGAGCTGTGGTGCCGAGATAGTTCTCCCCTCCAGCCAGAATCTGCCTCCTGGCAAGGGATAAATACTGTACCTGTACCAGGAACCCCTCCCGACCCATTTTTTAAATGTAGTCTCTCTTTGTTTCCAATCGGAATGAAGTTCGGTTCACTCTGAGATTCCTCAGCCTGAATATGAAACGAACCGAGAGCAGAACAACTGAACCAAAACGGCCACAGTATCCGACAGTCACGTGATGTAAACACGGAAGAAATGAGGTGATCGGTGAGCCGCGGACAAATGTAGAGCATTAATTGTCATGTTATCCAAAAGGAAATAATTGTTCCAACTGTTAGAAGTTTTATTTTAACACCACCAAAAAACGCTTTTCTATGTCTCCTTCAGTGTGCCAGGCTGCTGCTGTGAAAGCTCTATTGTAGTTTCAACAAATTCTCTTAAAAGCAAACCATAAAACAACGATGATGAGACACGGAAACTCATTCCTCCGCGGTATTAAACCAGCAGTGAAAAGTGTTAAATCCAGCCTTCATACAGACGCTTAGAATCCATCACCAAAGTAAAAAGTTTGAAAAAGTGAAAAATCCAGACAATAGTTTTGTTTACACCTGGGAGGCGGGTTCAAGGACGACGTCGAGAAATGGGCGGGACCGACAAAAAGCGAAAGGCGGAGGCTCAGAAATCGAGTCGTTTTACTTCTGGGTATTAAAACGGGAAACAAAAATGACTCATATTTTATATATATATATATAAGGTAATATATGATCATATATAGAAATATATTTTACTCTTAAATGCTGAGGAAAATCATAGTAGGGCCCCTTATCTAAGACTTTTGAAACACGTACATTTACCAGAAAAAATTCATAAATGTAGCCTATGGCTGTTTGAGTCATCAATATATGACTTTATCCTCATAATATAACAGTTACAAGTTTTTCTCTTGTTCATTTATTTGTGTTTTTCTTATCAATGTATTACTTTTAATCTTGTAAATTTATGAGGAAAAAGTCACAAATTTATCTTTAGTCATAAACTATATATTTATTCTCATAATTTAACAGATGCAACTTTTTTCTCGTAAATTTACGAGACTTCAAGTCATAATGAAAAAATAAAACAGTTTATAAACTGGCCGTAATACTCTGTCATAGAGAACAAATTTAACTTGATAAAAAAAAAAAAAAAAACTGATTAACAATTTAAAGGAAATGTACTGCTGCTTTATGAGAATCTGTAACAAAGGCTCAGATCTATGACCATATAACTGATTGGTAAAAAGTACCATCCAATTAAGAGGTATAATTGACCCTTTTTCTCAAAACACAGTACTTACTTGATTACAGAAGAGGCAGTTTTTTTTTTTTGCTACTTTCACTCCTCTTACACACCCCAATGCTTAGAAAAAAAATCTCACAATAGAAACTTCTCTATTATATAAAATAATTTTGAAAAGAGTGGAGTTAAAGTAAACTGCCTGTATGTGGACTGTTTTTTGAAAAGAAAAACATATATTTTTTCATGTATTTGGTATTGTGAAATAATCCCTCTATATTTATACTACAGAGCATAAAATACTCTATTTCATCTATATGCCGGAGGCTCTTTTATTCAAGGAGCCAGCACTCACAGAGTGCAAAGACATTTATCTTCACCGAAAAACGGGGAGATTGGAAAAAAGTGTGAGACATACTCCTCCTCCTGCTTTCTTTTTTTTTGTTTTGTTTTTTTGTTTTAATCCCCTAACCTGTGTTGATTGCAGCTACCATTGTGGTTGCTAAAAGTGTGCTTCATGTCCTTAAGCAAGTCTCTGCAGTGTGTTCATCAGAAAGTGATTAGAAACATTTCTTTAAAATAGTTTTTTTTTTTCATTAAAGAACAAAAAAAAAAAAAAAACTCCCAAACAGCAGCCATCAAACCATGGTGCAGATGGTGTTGAGATTGGGGTCGAAGCGGACGACTTTCCCCTCGGCGGCTTTCGTGTTGGTGTTGTACATGGGGTTCTCGAATGTGGCCTGGCCGTTGTTGTTCTCGTGGACGGAGCATCCCGTGTACTGCGCTTTATCCGTTTTCCTGCCAGCGCCGCAAAACACAGAGAAGTTTGCATGTCAAAAGAGACTTCCAATTACCCTCAGTCCTTCCAGTCACATAAACATGCTTCCATTATCTTGGAGTGAACAGCTGCAAAAAAGGTAAATGAGGCTGTGGTAATTACTGTTGAAAAGAGCAGTCAGAGGAGCCCGCCGCCATTTTTTACGTGCGGCTCCTGTAATGAGTGCAGCATTTGCATGCCACGGACTCTGCACTCTTCATCAATTGAAATCACCACACGATGCATCCATGGACAAACGTTTACGATGTGAAGAAACAAATGTTTTAAAGGACAATCCACTAAATGTTCTGATGCTCATATTCTGGACTGGTGAGTAACACATTACATCATGCTTTTGAAGTCTTTTAGGGGGGCGCTACTTTCAAAGGAGGAGAATAATCACAGTGCTGCAAGCTATGAAGGTCCACCTAAGTGAATCATGGATCCCATCTGGATGTAAATTTGCTTTGGCTGCAGCTCTACAGGCGTCAACAGAAATCCAGGGGGTCGAAAACTCTTTCAGCATACAGAAAGAAAGAGTGTTTTGAATAATGTAAAACTCAGGAATTTTTTATTTTTTATTTTTTTTGGACGGTGAACATACCGCTGCTTGTAGAGATAAAATCCCAGGCCTGCAAAGATGAGAGCAAAGAAAGGCACCAGGATGGCAACAGCCACAGAACTGCTGTTGGTGGAGCCGTTCGCCTCAGGGTCAGCAAGCGTGACGTTCTCTCTCAGACTCAAACCTAAAGGACAATCAGATTCAGATGGAGAATGTGGACAGTGGTCAGTCAATCTATTTAGATTTGTCCATTAGCAGACAGAATGACGATGGAAAATGGCACTTGTAGCAGTAAGAGTCTGCACGTCTGCGGGGGACAATGATAATGCAGAGTGGATGGATAGAATGGAATAGACGAGAGAAATCGTAGCAAGGATGAGATGGGGTCTAATGATCATCAGTGTAACTGTGAAAATCCAGTTTAGAACCGCAGTAATAATGAGCAAAAAGAGATGAACAATGAGGAAGAAGAAGATAATATCAGCCTTGATGTGCGACTTGGCCTGAATGAGTATCAGTAGGGAGATAGGACAAATTTCAAAATAAACACTTTTCCAAGAAGAAAGAGGAACTAGAAAAAAAATGCAGGTGGTGTTCCCATTTTTTATACATGTTTACTCCGTTTCTATGACTTCTGTAAATGAGGTCCGGTCCGGTAAGAAGAATCCTAAAAAAACTGTCGTGAAATCCTGGAGGGTCTGATAAATGTTTTTTAAACTGTTTTTAGTTCTATACGACTTCTATGCCCTTTTAATTGCTGCTTTTTATTTACTTGTTTTGTGCCTGCTAACAGTTACTTTTTTTCTGTCATTTTAAGGCCTGGTTATAATCATTAAGTGGGTTTCATGGTTTACCCAGAGTTCTATTGTTCGAAGACCTGACCTGGACCTTAAGATCATTTACATGGTCAGAAGTTTGGGTGAAGATATTCCATCAACTGTAAGTGTGTGATTTGGCGAAGTGTTGAGGCAGGCGATGTGGGATGGCGGCAGAGAAAATGGTCTCCCGGTCTTCTTCATCTCTTCATAAACTGGCTGATTTAACCTCTTTGATTTCTCTTTACAAAACAGAACTCGGGGAGATGTCAAAATGACTCCATGTTGTCACCAGACACATTTCAACACCAAAATGTTCCTTTGATGATCTTAATTTTACAATTAAATTAAAAATTTTAAGCTTTAAAACAATAAATCAGATATCATTCAAACAGTTACTCAGTAGAAGTTGCGTTTACATGTTTTATTTTCTTAGGTTATCCTTTTGTTAAATATTTAAATAGAAAATTTGAAATAACTACTTCCTGCAGACTACCTTCCCCTGTTAACAACATCATGTCATCTGCTAGACAACAGCCTCTATGACTAAAATGAACTGTTCCAGAATAATTGGATTTGGTGCAATAAGTTGGGCTTTTGGTTTAAACAACTTAAGTGAGAAAAAAAAATATCCTTTAAGTGTTTGACCAAGTTCATAAATTACATTTTGAACATAAAAACAGCCATACTAGACGTATTTATAGGCCTCCCTGTTGAAGCTTTGACCATGAATTTGAGTTGTCGACAAAAACCTTGAGTTACTTGAGTGTTATTGATTTTTGGGAACTCGCCGATGGTTATCTCTGAGCATTTCTAACTCTTCAGAACGATGCCTCTTCAGGGATTGCTTATCCTCCAGTTAAGCAGTCGATGCAGAAAACAGAGATAAACGGACAAAACCTTGCTACTGTTAAACAGGAGCTAACTGGTTAACCGCTCCACCCATAATCATCTGATTCTGCATCATCTATAAGACTTCTTCAAATCTCAATGGGACTGGATTTGCCTATCGTATGATTGTCATCGTACAAACTCTTTTTAGGGGATTCTTCACACTAAGCACAAATATCTTCACCAGAATAACTGAACCTGATTAGAAAATGAAAATATCATCTGTAATGAAGAACGAGAGACTAGGACAAGTGACTGATGGCAATGGATTACTGAGTGTTTTCAAAGAGGCTTACCCAGTCGCTGTAATCCAAACTGTCCGTAGTCTTTACCCTGTATAAAGCCTTGGAACACATAGCTGCCACCCTCAGGCTCGGCTGAAACCTAACACAAACATACACACACACAGCTGGAGAAATGCTTCTGCATCGGCGGCACAAGTACAACTCGGCGTGTCACATGTTTTCCACGCTGCATCAAGACAAACTGCATTTAGAGCAACAGTCAAAATGTTCTGTCATGCTGCAATGAAAGTAAACCTGACTGTGTAATACGCTATCAATAGCTCTGAGATGAGCGGACACTTGGAACAGTGAAACAGACCTTGAAGGTTATTTTGGAAAAAAAAAACTTCAGCTCCTGCAACTACAACACAACAGTTTGTGGCTTTTCCAAATGTCAAGTGTACCTCTGAAGTTATTTGGGAAAGTTTTCAGAAGAATCCTCTGAACACAAATTTCTATTAAGATATGAGAATAAAGTCATACAATTATGAGAAAAAAGTTTTACAATTAGGAAAAAAAATTGTTGCAAATTTTTGCAACAATTTTTTCAGGTTTTTCAAAAATGAAAGCTCACATTTAGCTTTTAAAATGTTTCAACAAAAATAATTGAAGATTACCTGTTTTATTTATATAGCAGGCAATCCCACTCTTAAGAATCTGGTTTACCAGTTTTGTAAATATTCAACTATAATTTATGAAAAAACTTTATTTTTTCAAAATTTTATAACTCCATTCTTATAAAAAATAAAAAAAATGTTCTCTCATAGTTTTTATAAACTATAGTTTATAAATCATAGAAAATAAAAAAATAAACCATAGTTAATTTCATAATTTTTTCATAATTTTACGACTTTACTGTTGTAAAATGCTTACTCTTTCCTCATAAATTTGTTAAATAAGAATCAGAATCATTGAATAAAAACCTTTTTTTGTATTTAATGTTTATTAACTTTTTCTTTCTTTTAGGGCTGGGTTGAAAAAATCGATTGAATCGATTTAAGCTTAATAGATCAAAGAATCGATTCACAAAAGACATAAATAGATTTAGCACATAAAGCTGAAGTCCTCTAGCTTGATGCTAACGTTTAATGGAATTCCCATAGGACGGCTAATGCTAACGCTCGGTCGGCCTAAAAATACATTGCTGACAAAATGAAGAATCTTTAAAAACTCACAGGCATGATCTTTCCAAACTCCTTTAATGAAATATTTTTAAAAGAGACAATTTGTGATCCAGTACATTGTTTTTCCCCCCTTATACTGTCCTCTTCTTCTTGAATAAGGTGTAATGCAATAGCACGATCGCCACCTAGTGACTAAACTGAAACGTCTTCCAGGAGAAGCAGAACAATGTTTACAGTGTTAATGATCTGAACATTTTAGTTAGAACTTCTAATTTGAGAATCCATGTAACTCTGTATGATATTAACAATCTCAATATTTCAGTAATACATTTTACAATATGTGAACTGTGTCAGATTAATACAAATGTATTCAAATTATATTATTAATGGATTGCTAAACAAATGTTCATAAATGTGTAAATTCAAAATTGAATTGAATGAAATTGAAAAACCGAAAGAATCAAAAAATATCTGAATCGAATCAATTCAGGGTCCTGTGAATCAAATCGAATCGTTTCTGGAAATTACAATCAATACCCAGACCAACTTTCTTTGTGTTTTTCTTAAACAAAAGCACATCAAAGCAATGATGAAAAAACATGCAATTCCGTTCATCTAAATCTGTCTCCCTTTCGGCCTTCAAGCGGACCCGATCAATCTGCCTGTAATGCTATTATCTGTCAGCTCAGATAAAATAAACGAAACAGCAAATAACATTGAGTACACTTGCAGCTCTTGGTTACTTTTAAAAGAATCAATCCTCATTTATACTCACAAATCCATCCATCGCCCAAGTCTCGTCAGTAATCCTACTCAAAGAGCTGTGGGTTAGCGCTCTCATCTGGTATAGCAAGAGCATTAAGCGTGCCTCCTGGCGTTTGTAGACTCCTACAAGGAGGATGACAAGAGGCAAAGATAAATATTACAAGCAAGGAAAAAAAAAAAAAAAAAATAAAAAAAAAAAAATAAAAAAAAAAAAAAAAAAAAAAAAAAAAAAAAAAAAAAAAAAAAAAAAAAAAAAAAAAAAAAAAAAAAAAAACGGCTGAGGGAAGGAGACTTCAGAGCGTATAAACAGTCAGGGCAGGCTTTTTCATCAGTCTTTTAGGCCTATAGTTAATTTCCAGTCTCATGCATGAGATCATTTGTTGATTGACTGATTGACATGGTGCCCTGAGAATAAATGGAAGTGACATTCAGAGGTGCTGGGGGGAGATGGAGAGGGGTGGCGCAGGCCAGGAAGTAACAGACAGATGATTTATAAATGACTCACCAGAGAGCAGAAACTCCACGCTGCTGTCCGTTAAAGTAACATTAACTTTTCCACTGGTGGCGTTAAAACTGGTGACTATCAAGCTCATTGGCTGCTTCTGGCCCTTGTAGTCGTAAGAGCCCTTCCATACAAAGTCAGGCGCAAACACATCATCAGGAACTGAAGGAGAATAAGAGAAGATTAACGAAGAATAAGAATAGCAAAGCCATTTAAATTAAAAGAAAAATAATATATATTAATCTCTAGCTACATACTTGTATTTAAACTACAAAAGTCTAATTAATGTGAGGTGAATAAAAGTATTTAAGAGCTTAACACAATCTTTTCATTTGATTAGAATATTATCAAGATCTTTTTATGCTCCAACAATGTCTGCTAATGAAAATGTTATTCACTACGATCGAGATTAAGGCAGCTCATCTGAGAGTAAATCTCAATTAGAAAAATTGATGCCAATTATGAGAATGAAAAGGTGACTGCTTGTAGTTAGCCAAAAAAAAACAATTATAATCACAGTTGGTATAGTCGCCCTGCATTGAGATTAAGATCCTATCAAGAATTGCAAATAAAGAGAGGAGTGCACTGAGATGCTTTGAGCTATAACACCACCCCACTGAGATCGCTTTGTAACAGATATCTTAAGACATTTGTCAATTGATACTTGTATGTGAAGCTGTGATGAAAGAAAACTTTTATCTCTACAGAGACGTGAGGTTTTCTGTGTTTGGTTTTAAGCTAAATGTTAAAATATAATGCAGTTTTATTAACGAGATGACTAAAATTAGTAGTTCATCCATCCGTCCTCAGAACTTGCTGAGTCCCTTTCAGTGTCCCATGTCTACTACTAGTAATAGTCAAAATACTAGTATTGGCACCTATAATGCACTTTCTTGCAGATAACCTTCAAAGTCGCCCATGTCACTGTAGTCACTGTGGTTTTATTGAAGTCCCGCTATTGTCACACACAAGTGACGGCAGTGAAATTGGTTGTCTGCATCGGACGCATTTCCCTGAGGGAGTGGTGAGCTGCAGTCACAGCCGCACTCTGCACTTTTGGTGATTTAACCCCCAAATCCAACACCAAAAATGCTGAGTGTGTAGCAGAGCGGTCCTTATTTAATTTGAGTCTTTGGTATGACCCCACGATGGACTCGACACACAACATCACCACATATCACCATGCTGTGAGTGTGTGCGCTCAAACTCTGTGTTTGGTTTAAAGCCAAAGGGAAACTGTTCCAAAAAAATGTTAGAACCTGGATGACAATGAAGTAAATCCACTTGTCGACCTAAATCATGTCAGTTTTATTCATCAAATATTGTTCTATCTTACATGTTGTTTTTTGAAATTCTTAAGCATGTATTTATATTTTGTAACTGCATTTCTTTCCCTTCTTTATAATTTCCATGTTTTGAGATAAATCTTATTTTTCCTAATAGGACTGCTCCCAGGACACACTCCCTGGCTGAACCAAAACAAATCCGCTGAAAGTGCGATAAGCAGAGCTCCCTCCGTGACCTTTTCCTTAGTTTTCAACACCTTGGTGAACTCTTGTTGCTCCCTCAGGCTGCACTGAGGCGTGCAGTGCAATAACGCACGCCTGCTACAGGCCTAGCCTGGCGCTGTGTGTGTTGATCTTTCGTCTTTGTATATCAATGTTGTCTAAATGGCGATGTATCTCCGCTTGCGCTTCAATCTATGACGTTTTACTTGTCGAAGATGCTTGATTTTTGACATTTTTGTCTCTTTTCTGGGCGATTAGCGCTGTCTCTGGATGAGTTGCTCTAGTTTCCCTTAGGATCAATAAAGTTTATTGTCTTGTCTAAAAAGAGAAGCTCCAACAATTGTAATACTCACCCGTTACTTTTGGACTCGGCGTCCCTGAAACAGGTTTGACATTTTTCTCCTGTGTTTTGGACCCGACTGCAGAAGAAGATAAATATTATGCAGGTTAGAAAAACAACCAGCTGCTTCCCGAGCACAAGTGAGTGAAAAATGTAATGTAAAAGTTAAGTTATAATATATGTATGAATAAAACAGAAGCTTCACACATCACTTTATTTATTTGCAGTTTTACTTGACATGCTAACAGATGGTACGTGGAATTAAATTCCAACTTTTCATCTCTTTCAACTCCCACTCTCAACCTTTATTCACAACCTTCTGGAAACGCTCTAACTTTAACTTAATCAATCACTCCATCACCTGCCCTCAGCGACCTCCGTCAAACGCTCACCTCTGCACACAGGCACCTTGCCAGTCCAGCTGCCGTCAGAGCGGCAGACGCGGTGCTCCGAACCTCCGGCGAGGAAATAACCTGGCTGACAGCTGTACACCAGGGTGTAGCCGTAGGAGGGCAGGTCTAGACCCACCACGTCAGCGTTGGCCGGGCTCCGCGGCTGCTTGCAGGAGTGAGCTGGGGAGTGAGCAGAGGGCAAGCGTGTTGGCAAAAACACATCTCCTCCCAGACACATGTAAAAACTTTGTCAGTATGTATTCATGCACACGCCCCCTTCTGCACACAAACTTGAGGGCATAATGAGGAATTCACAGGGGAGAGGAACGATAGGAATGTTAGGAGGTTAATTGTCTGCTCTGTTATGTGCCAGTCTTTGTGTAATTTATATTCTTCTTGAGTCATCAAAGCTTCACACTTTTGGCACCGAACGCACCTCAACACAGAAATAGATTTAGATAGAAAATATAGAAAAATAATGCTTTTAGAGATAAATCTCTTTAATTGAGATTACATCTTGATGTTTTTCACCATTAAGCTCAATGAGGCATTTCTTTGAATAGGACAGAATGGTATTTATTTGCTGATGCGTGGTGGAGGGCTCAAAAGCCTTCAGGCTTCAAAATGATTTTGCATTTTTGAAATGGCAGTCTCCTGCCATAATATTTCAGTTTTTTTTTATATATCAGCAATTTGAATTTTAGTTTAATGTTTCACAACAGTAAGCCCTCTGTGAAGGAAAAAATGCATCCAAATCACCTAAATGCTCTAAATTCGGCGGAGGGAACGTTCCAAATGATCAAAAAAAAAAAAAAAAATATAAGGAAAACAAATTTAAATCTGGTGAAAGAAAACATTGCCAGCTGTCAAATGGAAAACAGCTGTAAGTGAGTTACCAAATTGGTCATTCATGGCGTCATAAAGGCTTTAGTCGCACTGGGATTAGAAAAATGTGCCTGGATGAAAGTTGTTTTCACAGGTTGATGATAGTATTGATGTGAAAAGCAAGACTCTTATTTTGAAAGTAAAAAAAAAAAAACTTCTTAAGGTAAGTGCTGATATTTTTTTATTGAAATCATTTTATTTTTGAAATTGATGAAAAGAAAATGAATCAAAAGTTTTTTGGAGGATTCTTCTAGTCAATTCCTGACAAAAAGTAGAGAGAAAAAAATGTTTCTTAGTGTGAGAGCAGTGAATGTCACAGTGTGAAACAACAAAAGTGTCAGCACATGTACAAAGTGAGGTGGTTGTGTTTACAGACTATAAATACTAAAGACACTTACAAGGCCTCCTGATTGTTGAATCAGAGAAAACGCATGTCCCTTATCAAATTCTTATGAGAATGTCATGTTTCCTTACAACTCAAGCAGCAATGAGATCTATTTTTGAGATTACATGCAGCCTTGAAGCTTCTGTCCTTTCACCCGTCAACTTGTGATGTTCTGCGTTCAAATTCGACACATCTGATACAAACCGAGTAGAGGAAAAAAAAAAAAGATCTTTATGAGCCTAAATGTGACTTTGGGAATACCACGGTCGTCTTACTTTTTGCTTTTTTATTGCTTTTTTATTTTTATTGACTTTCTTGGTACACAAAAATATCTTATGAAGCTTTCAAATGGAGTTGAAGACTCAAACTTTGAAAAATGCATAGGAACTTGAATTATGGAGCGTTTATGAAGATTCTGTGGTTTAGTTTGGTCATGCTCTAAGTTGCCATTGTCAGTAACAGTTTCAGGTTTGTCATGATCCATAGCTGTCTTAAGTTCAGTTAATTTAAGTTTTTGGTTTTCAGTTCATCCGCTCTGCTACGTCACCCTTTTTGTTTCTCCGTGGTTTTTGTAATCTTTGAGTTAATTTATTAAATGCTTTAGTCTCTGTCACCAGCCCGCTCCCCTGCACTTGGATCCTCGACCACTTACTGACACATTTTTACTTGGAACTAAGTTAGTTTTAGATGTTGCATACATGTGTTAAAGTGTTCCTAAATGACAAAAATAAGAAAACAAAAAATGTAACGCTGATAACTGACTTGCAATTTCACATTCACTTCCTATGGGGCATATTTCGCTCAAAATTTCAAAAGTTTTTGAGTACAAAAAGTACAAGCAATAATTTACTTTTCAGGCTTTGTAATGCATTAGGTAAGGTCAAGCAAGGTGGGATTATTAACATTAATTAACTGCTAACTACTGCATTATGTTATTTAATGCATACAAATATATGTTAACATGTTATTTAATAGATGAATAATGCATAAACAAAAATAAATGGTACCTCATGTTAAAATGTTGCCGCAGAATTCTCAGTGTGATACTGTATCTGTACTACAGTGATTCCTTTTAGAGAGCATAGTATCTTAATTTTATTTCAAATATATTACACATTTGATCAATGTGCTGCAACATAGATAAAATGATTTAGCACATGTGATCTAAAAATGTCATGCTTGTCAAAAATGCTTTTTTTGATTCTTACTCGAGTGGAAAGATGTCAAGACAAGGTCAGAGGGAAATCAATACATTTTTCAGGCAACAGCACGTGTAGGAATGCAGCGCCAGGAAGCAGCTACTGAGGTGTTGCAACCTAAAGCAGGCAGATATATACACCTGTCAAAAGACAAGCTACACCTGCTGCACCAGGTATATAAAGAAAGCTGGGAACCTTGAAACACCGTGCTTGTCGGATCACTTCGGATTGACCAATAGTGATGCGGCTGCCGGGAAGGTTTGTCCCGGCTTTTTAAAGACAATTTAGCATTTGGAAACGCGTGCCTTTCACAGCAGGAATACACTTCAGGTGATCACATTTATGGAGGTTATTGCTGCAAAATCCACCACATATACAACACTACTATTGATTCTGTTGAATCTGACATTTATAATTAAATCTGGTCATTTTTCACGAGTGCTTCTTAACTTCATGAATTTGCTGTGCATTTTTAATCTTTCTTTAGTTCATAATTTTAGGTCAAAAATTCAAATCAGCATTATAAACATAAACAATGTAAAGATTTTTTTAATTTAAGTTAAATTGTAAGGCTCGTTTGTGTTTTTCATGCTTATTTGTACATAAAAAAAGTATTATTTTGGTGATTTTATTAAGCCACCAGGTTTGGTTCTTTATTAGCCTCCAATGTAAAATTACAAAAACGGATTTTCCCTAGTGGACAATGGTGAATTTAAAAAGGATTTGAAAATTACACTTCAAAGCTTTGAAGTTTGTTTTTTTTTGGTCATTCACAGTGTTGTTCTATTATTATATTTTCCATTCTTTCGCTTCAAACTCAAATTAAGGACTTTCTCTGAGGACTTTCACTTCTGAAAACCCAGCAGAGGAGCTCAGAGGCTGCAGCCAATGAATTCTCTTTAGCTTTCAAAGACACATTAGAGTTTTTGCATGCTGTTGTTAAAAAAAACACAATGGTACAAGTACTTTACTCTGGTTCCTATTCGTGGTATTTGTGTGTACATCTAAAAAAAAAAAATAGAAAAGCAAGGACAAAATAAAAAGGCAGCGTTTGGGCAGAATCAATAGAGGTACAGAAATTGGAATTTGCCCTAAAAAATGCAATCCTGAAAAAAGGCGCACCGTGAAGCCTGACAGGGTCAGTTTGAAGAAACGAGTGGAGCAGGAATGGCTGAGGAGCTGTCAAGCAAAGAGTAAAAACTTGACAGGTAGTTTTTTTTTTTTTTTTTTTTTGCTGTCAGGTATTAAAATGAATGTCTCACAATTGTCAAATATGAACTCAGGCTATGCTAAAAGGACTATGAATATATTTCCTTTGTACAAGTAATTCATGTGGAAAATTGTAGATTTTTTTTCTTTTTTTTAACCTGTGTGACTATAAGTTCAACTCAGAGTGCATATGGTGGAGTTTTTATAGCTTGCCAAGAATAAATGCCAAAAAAAGATGCATTGTTTTTTATATGGATCAGCTATTTCCAAATTCCCTTCCTACTTTCTAACTACTAAACTACGTATTACAGGACAATCTAACGGCTAGAATATTACAAGAAATTCAGACACCATGCATACTACGTTTTTTTTAATTATGTTTTTTAATGAAAAATATGATGTCACTGATTTCATGAAGAGACAAACTAATATACATTTTACAAAAAGATTTTCTTTCAAATTCTATTTTCTTTGAAGAGCAATTTTCCTGCTACAAAGCATCTCAAATTGCTTTCCGTAATAATAAAAAATAGTAATAAGTAAAAAAAAAGTAGAAAAAATAACCTCATAATATATAAAAGCCCAACACAAAACATCCCACAAGTACAATCAAATGAAATTGAATTATTTATTAGTAAAATATATAAAATCAAATCAAAACAAGTAAAAACTACGCAGAAGCTATACAAAAAAGCAGAGTTTAAAGTTTTTAGTTAAAAATCTTCACAGTGGATGAAACCCTCACATCCTTAGGCAGGCTTTTCCACAGATGCTGAAATGTGGTATTTATGAATGTGTTCTGAAGATTAAAAATTGTATGGTTAATGAAAAAATAAATAACATTTTTTTTTCACATGATAACATTTTTCAAATTGTCCATAGCCGCAAATATATTGAGGATTGATGCGTAGTTTTTTGCAGATTTTTCCGGTAAATAGGGCACTGAATTTTGGAATCGTAGATTCAGACAGCTCTACAAAATGCAGAGCAGACTATAGTGCACTATATAAGGAATAGTGAAGGAATTTTAGTACAACCTTTGTGTTTTAATGAACATTACAATCTGCTTTATTATATAATTGACCAAACAGCCGCAACAACCAAAAAGAGTTTACTTTTGGGGCCAACACATGCAAAGGCATCAATGTACTTCTTCTTGAAGCCCTCCTCTGTTGACTTTCTCCTGAGAGTCATTATGCTTTGAAGTAATCCTGAGCCCTTTGAGTGCTATACCACACTGTATGGTGCACCAGAGGAGCACCATCAAGTTCCAAACTTATGTCATATATTGTATTATGAAAGGCACACCAAAATACAAGGCCAGTCTTTATTACCTGCTTTCACGCTAACTCTAGAACTGGTTTGTAGCACGCTACATGCTAGAAGCTTTAGCTGCGTTAGCATAGTCACATCCTTGTAACTTCCAATCTTGTTTGCAATACATTTAAAAAAAAAGACTGATAGCACTAAATTAAACATTACAGTGACTATGTTAACTCCCAACATTGTTAGAAATGTAGAAAAAGCACAGTCCCACATGCTTAACGTATTTATCAAAATACCTAAACTTGCTTGAAACTCAGATTGATATTTTGTCACTTTTTGTCACAAATCATTTTAACATCAGTAAACACAACCAGAAACAGTCCAAATATAAACTATTTCTGAAAATAAGGTGCATTATCAGTTTTTAAACCAAAATTAAAGCTTGTCAAGTGTTCTTAATTGTGCAGATAATATGGCCGTTTTTGTGGTTTCTTATCATTCTTGTGTGACTGCATTGAACCCCAGATTACTGAAGACAGAGATTTATTCATTTTTTGTTTTTATTATTATTAATCACACTTAACTGTTGGCATCAAGTTGCTTAGTGATATTATTGTAGCAAATTCTAGCCTTGTGTAGGACTGCAATTTAATTATTTAGCACATACTTAACACCATGGCATAAAAATGGTGTTTGTTGTGCTAAATGTCTTTGGAAAGCTCTGTATTTCTTGGTCCTCATGGAGAATCTGGAGAGTCTTATCATTTGACTGCAACGTGGAGAAGTTTCTTTAATAGATGCAGTTGATGCACATAGATGTGGTCTTTTACAAAGAATCTTTCAAGATGCAGCTTTCTACATATACAAAAAAAACACTTATTAAAAAGCAGTTAACCCATAATTTTGCTTTTTATATATTTTTGTTCTGCAGCTCCAATGTTCAAATAAATCTATTAAAATGACAGACTAAATCATTTGGGGACAAAATACCAAACGTTTGACAAAAATATGCTAATGTAATACTCAGTTTTTCCAGATCAGATATTGCACACGCATACAACATAGCTGGAGATAAAGATGGTGTCTCTTTTTCAATGCAAATTGGTAGAAGAATTAATCTAAAAAAGTAAAAAAAAAAAGAATCATCTTCCAGGATTCACATGCACTTTAAAGTTTCCACTTTACTAATTCCAACGAGCACATGGAAACATTTGTGTCTCCTTAGCAATAATCCCTGCAGGTTTCTGTGGCTGGCACTTCTTCATGTGCTTAAAACATAAAGATGGGAACATTTCCCAAGTACTTTCCAATAAGGCAGTTTGTGATAAAACTTTAGATCAAAACAGTTTTGCAAAAAAATGGTTGAAACTGGAACTGCTTTTTCTGAAATCCATCTTCAAAAAGCTCTTATCTTGGCAGAGTGAACGGGATAAACCACAAAGCCCGGGTTTGGTGTTGGTCGACAGTTCAGGTAGTTCAAACAGAATGACAGCAATCAGGGTCAACACTTCACGCTCAGAATGATGATAGGTTGATTGAGGCACAAGAAGCAATCTGCTGGGGGGTCAAAGATTACAGCAGGATGGAGCAAAAATGACGGGAGTTGGCTTCAGCAGGAGAAGCAGCAGGGTGAAAGTTGTGGGTTTGAGAACAAGTGTACAGCAATGATCTGAGGAGGCAGTAATGTGGATAAACACTGACTAAAAAAGCTAGAGCGCCTCGTGAAAAAGAGCGGGTATAGTACATGAAGGAAGGACTCACGGATGCAGGTAGGCTGCGTGCCAGTCCAGGTGAGATCCAGCAAGCACATCCTTGTAGTGGATCCCTGGAGTATGTGTCCCTGTTGGCACTGGAAGTCGACTCTGCTGCCCACCTGGACGCAAACAGACACAAAGAAGCAGTCAATGCACTGATGCAAATGCCAATAGGCCCCCAGCATCAGATCAAAAGAGCTTGGGAAAAAAAAAAAAAAAAAAAAAACACATTAATGGTTTCTTTTCTTCCTTTTAATGATTAGCTGTAGTGTTTGGAGGCAGATGGAGGCAATTCCTCAAGGCGCTGGACCACGTTTGTGCACTCATATTATCCAACAAAATGGAGGGGAATATTCACCGAGGGAATGTGGAACTACTTTTTTTATCGTATAAAAACGATCTAAACTTTATTCAACAGCTTTGATTAAAACAAAAAAAAACGTATAAGTATTCAGTGCAGAATTAAGTTAAAGTGCACACTATTTGTCGTTTTTTTAAATAAAATCAGAGAACGCAGCCTCTTTTTACAAAGGCATTTCGAGGTGGAGAAAAATCCAGTCGTCTGCAGGGATTATTGCACTGCAACAACCTCAATAACATCATCAAAAGGCGGATTCAATCTAAATTCCGATTGGAAACTCCTATCGGAAGAAACTTTTAGACTTCTTCCCTTTCATCCCAAGACTATGCTACCTCAAACCCAATATCTGCTCATCCACTTGAATAACAAATGCTTTATGAAATGATGCAAAAATAATCTGCTACCTGTTTAGTTTTTGCAATTCAAAAAATGATGTTCTACATTTAACCCTTTTGTTCACACACACCAAAGCTGACAAACTGAATGTTCTTTTGCTGTCAGGAGCAAGCTTGGAGTTCAGTGTCTCGCCCAAGGACGCGCTGACATGTGGAGGGTCCGGGGAATGAACTGCCAACATTTCAGCCTTGAGACGGCTGAGGCTCGAGTGGCAGAGAAACAGATGCCTCCCTCTGCGGTCAGCTCAGATTATCCTCAAATCCCACTGTTATTTTTCTGCTTTGAATTACGTAACTTTACGTGAATTTGCCAAGGAGGTTGGACACATTAAGACGTGTTTACCTTAAAGCCTGTGGTGTAGTTCATGAATCCGTGCTCAGGTGTCCCTGGGTTTTCACAAGTGCTTCTTGTGGGCTCTGGAACATGAAATAATTGTACTGATGAGAGGTTTGCGGCAAAAGGGGAGAATTCGAAATAGCAAAATAATGAAAAAGTCATTTTTTCTTTGAGCTAACCTTGTATAAGAAAATTGTGGTGCAACATGGGTAAAAATAAAATCAAAAACTAGTATGAAATTTTCTTCTTTAAAAAAATAGAGAAAATAAATGAGAATTCACCTTTTCAATTCCTTTTCTATTATTGTTGTTAACCTTTTAACACCTGCGCTCCAGTGTTTATGTTCTTTGCTTTACTGTAACTTTTCAACCGTTAACCTGCGCCGCTCTTCTCCTTCAGAATCTACTAGAATGATGTGTTAACGGTTGAAAAGTTACAGTATATTTCAAATGTTGTGTTTAAGCGTCATCAATGGGTGTTAAAGGGTTAATAATGTTCTAAATAATGTAGAATATTTGTCATTTTTCAAAAATCCCTCACACCAGAATGCACTGATGCAAAGATGGACGTATATATAAATCAAGTTCACACAAAATTAAACGTTGAATTGTTTTGTTACCTATACATCGAGGGTGGCTCCCGCTCCAGGTGCCGTCCTCCTGGCACATCCTCGTGGTCGACCCCACTAAGACATTGGGGGCGCTGCAGCTGAACGTCACCTCTGACTTGAAGATAAAACTGTGTCCTTCTCGCCGTCCTTTTAGAGGTGTGCCTGGATCGCCACAGAACTTGGCTGCAAGAATCAAATATTGGAGACATGACTGGGATGACTCACAGGAAATGGATGTTTTATTCTTTAAGTAATACATTTCTGCTTGTTAACTTTTGGTCTACTGTAAAAACTAAAATAAAAACCATAAATTTTTCCAGTAATATTTTGTCGTCTGCTCCTGATTTTCATAAATAAATACAGAAAAACACAATTATAAGCTTAATTTTCTTTTTTTCAAAAAACGTGCGGCCAGTGCTAAACTTTTTTTTCAGTCGCACAGACCCAGGGGAAAGGTGTTAAGGTTTGGATTATGGTTACGGTTATGGTTGAACAAGCAAATAGTTCCTCATTCAGGAGACAGCATTCACACCAGCACCATCACAAGTAATGTAAATGTTCTCATTCATTTCATTTAAAAAACTATCAAGTTTATGAATACCAAAAGTACAGGCAGTAAGGTCCGGACTGTTTTCATATCAGGATTGCTGAAATCACTGAGTGTAATTGAGTTTTTATGTGCCAAAAAACATACGGAAAAGACCTGAACTACAGGGAAACTATCAAAATACTTTAGTCCCGGTTGGCGCGCCAAATTAAAGAGTTAACGGGTCGCAAGTGGTTCCAGGTCGTAGTTTGTCGCCCCTAACACTAGAATGTATTAAAAACATAATTTTAATCGGTGGGAGTCTTTAAATGTGTCTGTCTTTATCAAAATATTCAGTATTTTATTTTTAATGCTATTAAGGAGTCGGCTGACAATCAACCCAATGTCATTTTAAAATTCAGAATTAATCCATGTGGGCTTGGGTTGTATTTATGCTGCCACAAGGGCCTACAATGATTTTTTATTAAAACCAGAACAGTCTTTTTTCACCATACCCACTTTGTTTGACCATGGCAACGATTGTCTTTCTGAATGATTTGGAACGTCTTCAGATGCTGAATTATTCAAATTGCATTGACATTGTTTTTTTTCTGCAGAAAGCACCCCGTCTGTGTTCTTGCATGTGGGCATGTACATTGACATTCTGGTCTTAAGATGAATTATTCCATTTCATGATTTTTTTAGTTTGTTGCAAATCAGCCTTTGTGGTCTCTGCTTTCAGTGGATCCCTCCCTTGCATCTTGGCAGCAAAGAGAACGCGAGGGAGGTCACGGCTCTCTATTGAAGATCAAAATAATTAGCCAGTGAAATATTAATTTCTCTGACAAAGCTTTGAGGTTAATCTAACTGGAACCTTTTTGCAGCCATTCCTGCTTTCCGAGTCTCCGGTATGTCATTGCTTTTATGGTGAGACGGTCCCTGCAGATGGAAGCTGATGGATCGTCACTGTTGCTCCTCTTTATTGCTTATAGGCATCTAATCGAACCGACTGTAATAATTTATGCCTAATGGCTTTGATGGTGAGAGATGTAAACTATCTTCCAGCCGCCCATTGCATCTTCCCATCCATCTCTTCTTTTTACATTCGTCTATCAATCCCCAATGACTAAAAGCTACTTGTTAGCTGCTGGAGGTTCAGAAGGCGCCGTGTGTGCGAGAGAAAAGGCGAGGATGAGAGTCACAGCATTCAGTCACGCAGCTGGAGCACTGCAGGATCAAGCCAATAATGAGGCAGCTGCTTCTCCAGACCTGACATATGCTGCTGCATGAGGGTCTGGTGACAGAGATAAGTTCGTGCTTGCTTTCCTACTGCAAGCTAACAGCGCTTTCCCGCAACCGTTCCCTGTCTTAACAGATAAGTAGAGAAAGAGGAGATTAGGATCCAGTCGATGCTGAATACAGCCATTACCACAAATAGCGTTATCTCTGAAACAAGTTGTATTCAGAGTCTTCCCCAAGAAAAAAAAAAAAAACACTGTCAGGCTCCCCTGAAAACCGTAAGCTCCCCTTGTTTGACCACCTCTGATGCGACGACTAGTAAATACAAAAGATGTGAACCCAGACCTGAAAGTGATTCTGTTTCTCCTTAAGACTTATTATTCAAAAGGCATGTTACAGGCCAAACAGGTGACAAGCACATCAGTCATGCGCTTCAAGCTGCTGGGAAATAATGTTCTGTTTAATGGATATACTGTAGAGGAAAAATAGCCCCAGGCCAAACCAAGATCAGCATTTATTATATCCCAGCGTTTATAAAAAAAAAAAAAAAAAAAAAAACATGTTTGCAGCAGAAAGATTGAGACGAGTCGAGCCTTCTTACTCTCTCCCTGCCTTCCTTGATGAACTATCAGTGCTTTAGACTCATCAGTATGCAGAGCAGAGATGCAAAGTTGAGATCACAGGCTTATCCCTGAAGACGCGTGAAACTAGCACCATCAGACTCTGAATTTTTTCGTTTCCACAGTGCAGTTGTAAAAAAAAAAAAAAAGTGCATCCTATTTCTGTTTACCAGCAAATGACCAATTCTTTTTTATTTTTTTGCAAACTCACTATATCTCCCAGACTTTTTTTTTTTTTACATTTTTACATTCAGACTAAAAGTGTTGAGTTAAAGATTAATTTATTCCTCAAACATAAAACCACTCTGTGTTTGGGGTGAATCTCTAAAAACAGCTTTGAACCATTGTCTTTGCTATAACCAGTGGCGGTCCGTGTATTTCAGAGCTGAGCCTCCCGCCAAAACCATCCGCGTTAATATGAACTATTTTGTGTTTCTAACACCATCCTGTTAGATGTGAATATTATTTTATGAAATCATTATATTAATTATAGATCATTTAAATAAATTCCCTACAATTTTATAAAAACAAACTATGCGTGCAAGTCTTCTCCCTCACTTGTTTTCAGATCATTTTAGGCTTCACTGAAGGCTTTGAAGGCCCTGACGGTACGCCACCGGCTACAACTCCCTATAGCACACGCTCGGCCCAGCTTATAACCATCAATGTTTCTAAAATAAAATCAAAATATGGAGAACTGTCTTTACAACATGAAGCAGTGAAACGCTGGAATAACCTTAAAAAGTTGATCTCAGGTTTTCTCAGGTTTTAAAAAGCTTTTAATTAAAGGGCTAGTAATGGGGTTGTGGGTCATTTTCGGTGTTAACTGTATTTTGCCTTATATTTACAATTTCCAAATGTTTTGGTGTGTTTTGAGCAAGAAATAATGAAATAAAACGGCTTTTTTGCGGCCAATCCATATGCAAATTCCACTTCCGGGAAAACGCTCCGTTTTGGTCACGTGGTGCGTGTGACGTCACATGGGTAACAGAAGCACGATAACTTCTCCTTTGCGTGTCGGAGCTAGCGATAGCGGCGATATTTCAAGGTCCACAATTCTGTGTTCAGACTCAGATTGTGGAAACATTTGTTCTGGAAGTGACGCTGATTCAGAGGCGCCGGGTGTTTGTGGTTTGAGGACTGTAAAGCCCGATCAATGTGAGCCGGAAGTTCGTAAAGTAAGACCTCACAACGGGAATGATACTGAGAATGCCGATTTAAAGTCGTAATTTAATGAGAAAAGAAGCAAAGCTGTCAGTTTATTAGAGCCATGCTCGAAGCTGGAAGACGTGGAGCATCTCGTGAAGCTTTATTTACAGATCGGTTTGAAAAACAAAGAAATTCTGAACCTTTTGGCGACACGAAATCAAATCATCATCAATGAAGCTGACTATCCGGGTCGGTAATGCAGAGTTTCATATGCAAAATAAAGAGCTTAGAAACATGTTTGCAGGACCGTCCGCCACTTTATTATTCACTTTATTCACATACCCGGAAGCTCTTTCACCACCTTACTGCATGTCTCTGACATGCGCAGAAACCAAAGGAGAATGTAAACAGAGCTCCACGTGAATCGTCCCGTTTCAACACACAACAACAACAGGGGATGACAACAGTCTGTCACGTTAGCTAAGTACACTGAAAATTCCAAAAACGATTCCTCTTCAGATGAAAGCATCACACAGAAATGAATGAGATCTGATCTTTCATGGAGGAAGAAATGACTGAAGTGGACAGCTGCGCGTGTCGATGGTTTCATCAACGGAGCTGCAGAGATCCTGCAAGCCACCATCAATGATTAATAAACTGCAAATCAAACAAAGAAACTTCCAAACATGTGCAATGTTTTAAACATTCAGTTTACCTGTTGAAATCAGAAGCTTTTCACAGTTTAGTCGGTCTGGTTCTGCTCACAGTGTTCATCGCAATAGGCTCATTTTGATTGTAAATCTCGTAAATTTACGACTTTAAAAATCATAATTTAATTTTTTTTTCTTTTTTGTGGCCCTAATACTCCGTCGTACCATAACAACGACGTTTATAAGATTCAACTTTGCCGCAGCGTACACACATACACGTATCTGCAGACACGCTGGGTCCGCCTGCATTCTGCTGCTGGCGCTGTCTTACCCATGTGACGTCAACGCGTCACGTGACCCAAATCGAGCCGTTTCTGAAGCAGGGCGAAATTTGTCGTTGATTTTGTCAAATTTTACAAAAACCTGCGTTTGTCAACGGTAATTATTTGTTATTTTTGATACATTAGAACATATGGAATATATCTGGATATGCATTTTAGCTTTGTCCCAGCCCATTACTAGTCCTTTAATGTCCTGACCAAATCCTGCACATGCTTTAACTAAAAATGTTTTCATCTATGCATATTTTCCAGTATTGTAAATTGTTGTGTATATTACGACGTGTTTTTATCTACCATTGTATTTCTCCTTTCCAGGACATTATTGTAAATAAGAAGATGTTCTTAATAGCTCACCTGGTTAAATAAAGGTTAAATAAGAAAAAAAAAAGACTCAGTAAAAGATTAAAAACAAATATAGTTTGCAAGAAAAATGGTAAAAAATGTTCTTTTTCATTCCTTTAGTCTTTTTTTTGAGTGCTGGTTAATGAGTTATATCTCAAATTGGCAACATACTGTATAGAGTGGTGTGATATGATTTCAAAAAGAAAAGATACGTGTGTTTATAGAGCATGTATTGTAGTGGTCAGCACTCTGCAGGGAGCATTGATACTTAGGATTTACCTCTTAATAATAGTGTCATTATTCACAATAACTACCAAATTAGTGCTGATGTAGATAGTGCTGCACTGACATTTTAATGCCTCTATAATAGCCTCTTGTATGCCAAATATGATCAGCATTTTCCTTCCCTTTGTTCCCTATTCATATTCTCATTTATGTGCCTCCCAGAAGTTATTCATCATATATGCTTACCCAGTTCGGGGTGTGCGGCGTGCAAGCACAGAAATGTGCTTATTGATCACAATTATATCCATGGCGCGTGGGATATAATTTGTGTCAATCACTGCAATGGACATTGTGAGTAATTGAGTCATTATGTTTAATTATAAGGTCAAAACAGTTCCTTTCAAACACTTGCCGAACACTTTCCCGGAACTTAAAGGTTACTTTACTGCAATCGTTGCAGGAGGCGGCTCTGAGGTGATGAAGTGGAAAAATGCTGCTCATCATAATTACAGTGGGCAGCACCTGGACAAGGTGCATTTATAAGGTGGAATATTATCTACTGCATGACTGATAACATGTTTTTAACCGTCATCATTACATGGAACCATATATGTCGGAGTCAAAGGGTACATTTTCTCATCCTAAGTTAAACTGACAATATTGTGTCTTTGAAGGAATCTCAGTGATATTTTTTTATATATACCTCACCTATTGTTCAAAACTCTTTAATTATTGTGTAGGTGTAGTGGAAAAAAAGCTATTAAAACTATTAAAACTATAAAAACTATTTGTGTAATATTCCTCTTAAAAAATATTTTGATTAATTAAAAGTAATTAAAAAAAAATGACAGATTAACTAAATTTACAAGCACACTAATCTTAACCTTTTCTTTTCTTTTTTTGCTTTTGTAAGCCAGGATGACTGATCTGTCATTTTTCAGACATTTATGAATTTTGAAAAGTTGGTTGCAAACTAAAACATAGGGAGTAGAGTAAAAGGCTAAATCTTAATGTTTTAGTCATTGGCTGACTTAAACTTTTCGTTGTCGTATTACCTGCAGCATTTACAGCTTTTTGGAACAACAACTTTAATTAAAACTAATATTTTCTTTAATGCAAGAGTTAAATCTTGACCTAGGATTGTTCCTTCACTTATTTTTCACTAATAGTCGTTTACTTTGCTTAGACATTTTGTTATCCACTCTAGGAGTAGAGATCCACTCCAGTCTATGATTCTTTTTGTTTATCTTTGTCTTTGGTAAAATTAAATTGATTTTTTATCTTTTTTTTAATTTTATTTTGCTCCTGGTATTCATGCACTTCACTATTATTTAGAACAGGTGTCTGCAACCTGGGGCTCCAGAGCCACATGTGGCTCTTTGACCTCTTTATTGTGGCCCTCTGGTTAACAAGGAATAGAAACACAACAATAATTAAGGCACACCAGATATACAGCAGATTTTCTAATTTTTTAAGGATTTTAAGTTTGCCTAATGGTTAAAAAAATACAGTGCAAGTCAGTTAATTAGCTCTGATTTAATTTTGATTAGTGGGATTTACACATTTTGGACTGAGATAGACCACAAATGGTAAAATAAACTGATTTTTTAAATCACTGTTTACATTAAGATACCTACAACCACATTTGCTGCATTGAGATTATGCAATATGACACAGGGTGTATTTTGTTTTGAAAGATAGTCATTCATTTAGAATGAATAGTATTTGCTACTTATGTGCATGTTTTATTTATGCCAAAAAAACAACAGCTTATTTATATAAATGTGTTTATATAAATGATAAATAACATTAACATGGATGTAAATCAGTGTTTTTACTTTTCTAAAGGGTGAAGTGTGTGGCTCCTCCGGGTTGTGGTCAGTAACAAATCCACTCAAATGGCTGTTTCAGAGTCAAAGGTTGCAGACTCCTGATTTAGAAGATTTGGTACTAATGCAGCACTCATTACAGATGATTTCAGTGTTGTTTACTTGTTGTTATTTGTCACTTGTCACTACTGGATCTTAAAAAATAATTTAAAAAGACCAATAAATTGTCCAGAAACAACAGAAATGTTCATCTTCTATAGGCTCACAGGTCCCACTGCGATCTTGGCGTTTGAGGCAAAGCACAGTGACTTTTCCTGACCCTGATATATGATCAGTGCTTTCAAGTCATCAGTATGCAAAGGATAGATTCAAAGTTGAGATCACAGACTTCTCCCCGCAGACGTGTGAAACTGGCATTATCAGAGCCAGAAGTTTTCCGTTTTGTCTGTGTACTTGGGAAGCACGAGAGCACATCTGATTCCTGCTTTGGCTGTAAGTGACAGATTTTAGGAAAAGATTTGCTTTTTCTCATCCCCAGCTCTTTCGCTGATCTGCATTTTAACTGGAAGAGCTGATAAGCAGAAAGGGAATATCAATTATTATTTCTGGATTATGGCAGCGCAGCTTCCCTTTGTGAGCAATAAGTACGGCAATGATGTAGAAACAATAAAGTAACCCTAAATAATCTTTCAAATATTCCAAATAACTTACTGCTTTAGTAGTGTGTAAAACAATTCTCAATATATTTATTTGTCTGGTTTAAAAAAGTAAAAAATATGTTGTTGATCCCACAACATCTTAAAAGCACCGTTGGCGAGGAAGTAACCCTCAGCTAATATCCCATCATCCTTTTGTTTACCTTAGCTAACAACCCCTCAAAACTTCAGGCTAACATTAGCAAACAAAAACGGCGAGCAATATTGACGCTATCTAACTGTGCAGCTGTGAGCCAGAAGCTAGTTCAGATGAGGAAACTACTTTCTACTACCCTTTTCCAGCTGTATTTTTTCTTACTCAGAATGTAATATTAATAATCATTTTCCTAATATAGGTCCCCTATCATGAGAAAAATGAACATATTAAAAACACTAAAAATGAATTTACTTCTTAGTTTTTAATAGTCTACGAGGGACAAATTTATAAATAAATCAAAAACAAACGTTTGACAGAACATATCTTTAATCTATAGTACATGAAGTTATTTTTTAAATCCTTAAAAAGTAATATGTAAACCAAATAAATAAATAAAATGAGCAAGAATACTATTGAAACAGCACTTTTCTTACATTTTTTGCAAATATAATAAATTGTTAGCTGCTATTAAGAAAAATAAATTGAAAAAGACAGAAAAAAGTAGTATTTCAAAGAACAGGATTTGAATGTAATTACATTTGTTATTTTTTTTGTATTCAATTATCAAATCTCCATGCCTTTCCCTTTATATTCAGGATCTTTGTTTGACAAATGCATAAGTTTATTTAAAATGAAGAAAAATGTCAAATCTTTGCATAATTTGAAGGTTAGATTGTCATGGTGAGCTTTAAACGTTGACTGTAAAGGTTACTTTCCTTACATTGACACATGAAAGTGTTTAAATGATTGTTATGCATTTGGGAAAGGCATTGCTCACCATAATTACAGTGGACTGCATCTGGACGAGGTACATTTACTGAGGTGTCATACATGTCATGCTCTCACAGTATATTTATCCTGTCCCAGGAGCACAGCATAAACACCCGACCCTTGTAATGTAAACACGCCTTTGGTTATTGAGAAGACTGCAGGAAATATACCGCTGATTAGAAAGTTGCGTGTTTGTACGAGAATATGAAAATATAATGTGCAAATTTCGAGGGAGGGAATAGCTGGAGTAGATGCTGTGGTTCTTGCTGCAAGGTAAAATGCAAGCCGTCTGTCATCTCCATCTCGGATGTTATACACACATGGAGTTGGGCTCGCTTCACTGAATGTGGCAAAATGCATCACATTTCACCACTGTGTCATAATTTGTTCCTGTTTTTCCATAGATCAGGTAATGCTACTAGACTACTGCAAAAAAATCTAATTTATTTTTAAATCATGAACCCCAAGCTTGAATTATCAAATAAAACCGTGTAAAGGTATTCCATACTAGACTGTGTCAGGTGAAGTTTGGAAGAATAACTTCAGTAACATTTTCAAACTAACCAAGAACAAAATAAATGTATAGGTAAATGATGACTGATTTAAAATGGTAAAAAATAGGGCAGAATCTATCATCAAACAAAGGAGACTATGAAACATGCATTTCACAGGGAATGGCTGGTGATACAAAACAGTGATGAGTCAGCAAAACCTTCATGTGGACGGAAAAACCTTCAAAATTAATGATGGACTAAACTGAACTCAACCCAAAGTTTTACATAACTATAACGCCTGTTTCACGCCACACGTGGAAGGGACACTGAACGGAGGCCGCTTCCATTCGATGCCCTTGTTAACGCATAGATTACACAAGACGAAAAGCATTGTGGTCCTCCGCGGCCGGCTTGCGCAATGAAATGCAATCAATTTGCCTTCTGGTCTATTTTTGTCTGAGACGCGAGCGATCTGCGCCAATCCTGGCAGGAAGTTACGCCAAGACACAAGAGTAAATCTGGTCAATTTTCAAAATATTACCAGTTTTTCACAATAAAATACCGCTATTGACAAATACATCATATTTTTGTATCTAAATAGACTGTAGATATTAAAATACAGCATTCCCCCTCATTTGTGGGGGGTTAAGTACCAGAGGCCTATGCAAATCCTCGAGTACGGATAACCCCCATCTCTGTCTCGCCACCCATTCCCCGCAGCCGAAGAATGTCCGTTACAGATCTATACTCGTGAAAAACACTTCAGATCATACTTTGTAAACATTTATTAAAGAACGTTGAAGTACTGCTCAACACAAAGAGTTTCTTTTTTTTTCCAGAATAATAGACAAACTTTTTATTCAGACTATCTCTGTGCCTTAATTTAGGTGCAAGAGGGAATCTCTATCCAGAATTTTCTGGATTCATCGATAATAAACACCCACTCTGGATAATTATTATCCTCCACGACTTAGGAGTCAGCTAATGCCATTTCTCCATGCGGCCTCGCTGTGTATGTGTGCATAGCGGACAGGTTGGCGTGCTCTTCAACTTGGCCTCCCTTTCTGGGAAATTCCCGCAGCTCCTTTGGAAGCAAAAGTTTCATACAAGCATCTTGAGTTGTCTGAGTTTTTCTGATGAACCAGAGGAGTCACGCGACTGAAAAACAATCACCGATTAACGTTAGTGGGGCGGCTGCGAAACAGGTTGGGGTGTGGTCTCGGGTGTCTAAAAACACAATCAATGAGAGAGAGGCAAAGAACTGTTGCAAGTCAAGATGGACGATGTCAAATTATTTGTAGAAGTTGTAAATAACAACAGAAGAGGAGAAATGACTGCCGACTGGTGTGAACTGGAGGAGAGGCGGATTCCGCGGGAACTCCAGGCAGAATCCGCACATGCAGTGTGAACCCACCATACAATACATCTATCCGCTTTCCCTGATTATTGTTGAATACATGTTCAGTTGCCATTTTCAGTGGTAAAGCTCGATAAGCAAAGTCTGCCTGCCATCAAATCATGGATGGCATTTCTTTGATTTTCCTTTTGCACTAACATTTTAGAAGAATCTAAGAAAAACTCACATAAAGGGGAACATGCATATGTACTTTAACGCCATTAATATTTTACTCCTATCTGACAAACATAATCTGAGAGGGATGTAGATGACAGTGAGATACCAGCCGAGCAATCCAGCACAGCAGATGTTATTTGCACACTTGCAAAACTGTTTGTGTGAAAGTCTGACTCTACTAAAGCTCATTCATTTTCCATGCCACAGCTTTAAGTCTGACACCAGAGATCACTCCACTTTTTTTCTTTGATGCATTTGAACTTTTCTTTTTTATTAAAAAACAAAAACAAAACCTGAAGTATTTTTTAATCAAACATTTCAAGTAAAGAACTTTAGTCATGACTCCAATGCTATTAATCATTTCTTATTCATGAATTCCATTAAAGCCACTAACTCAAATAAACGGCTTAAATGTCAAGTTGTTAATAATACCAACATAAGAATTACACAAGCATGCAGCAAGATAACACGTGTTCCTGTTATGTGATATTTGAAGATGACAGTTCTGTCAAAACGTTCCAGAAATGATTAAAATAACTGTAGAATCTTTATTCTTGCTTGAATAGATGTTCCTGTTAATATATGTTTTCATTGTTTAATGCAAAAAGGAAAATCTGCCAATTTTTCTGTCAAACCCACAAAGCGAGGCCGAATATCTTATCTCCATTTCTTTATGACTGAGTAAGAACTCTTGATCTGTAGCAGAATAGAAAGGAACAAAAAGTAGACACGTCTAGAAGAAATATTTTTGTTCACTTTGCAGCCCGCCACGTTCCTCCACAGACTTCTGCAATTATCTTGATAATTATCATGCAGGTAAGTACAAATTAAGGCTGGAAGGTGTGACTCACGCAAACACTGAGGCAGATCTCCGCTCCACGTCCCGTTGCCTGTGCAGGTAAGCACAGCGGGGAAGGACAGCTCATATCCAGGCAGACAGCTGTAGCTCACACTGGCCCCCCACTCCCGGACCGAGCCCTCCAGGAGGCCGTTGGGGATGGATGGCGGTGAAGGACATGTCACCACTGTGGAGACAGCGGGATTCAATTGCAAGATGATCCAGAACAGAGGCAATACATATAAAGCAGCTTCAACGTACGGGGAGATCTGAAACTGATATTGGAACTGTGAACCAAACATGGAAAACATACACAATTATGTTGTAAGATGCAAAAACTTCAGTTAAAAGACCAGTTGATTCAAAGGGCACGCATTAAAAAACAATTGAATCAGACTAAACAAATAAAAAAAATATAAAAAAATATTATTTTATGTCATTTCCATCATTAAGAAAAAAAAAGTCCAGAAAATTAAGAAAAAATCTTTCTTTTTGTGACTTTGTGAAGGCCCTTTACATTTATTTGTCTGCTTCAAAGTGAAAGTGCTCAAAACAAAAAGAAGAGCAAAATTAATTATTGAGGCCAAAACACAACTTTAAGGTTATATAAAAACTAGGGCTGGGATCGATTAAAAAAAAAATTAATGACAAACTTGAAATAACAAAATTATGATTAATTGTGATTATTTTTTGCATTTATTTCTTTTTTTAACTCATATGTGAAAAGTTAAATCATCTGGGTTGTTTAAATCTGCAATGATCCGTTTGATTCTCCTGTGTCACTGTTCAGATGTTTGTTATTGCAGGACTGTTACATAAGGATATTAAAAAAACAACCTTTTTATCACAGTCATCGCACAACTTGGATCCAATGACATGAGCCCTTTTAGCAAGCTATTCAACATTTTACACTTTGTGGATTATGTCACGGGGAAAAGTCCTTCTATAGCTCAGAGAAATTGAGTCATTCCACTGGGAGGGATTTTTCTTTTGGACAACTGCATAAAATCTGTGAAAATGAGGGGTCATTTTGTGTCTTTTTGAGCCACAAAGTTAGTGCACAACAAATCTATTAGGCAAACGCATAATTCATGGCTCACAGTTCTTTAAATTTGCACCAAGAGACAGACCTGTGGAGACACAGATGACATAGTGGTTTTAGGGATGAGAATAAATGATCATAGTTTAAAAAAAAAGTGTTGTTATGCAGCCCGAGGACTCATCATTTATCTGCTTGGCATCTGGCTAATTTATACCACTAAGGTATACAGCAGTGACATTGGGCGGACATTGGCACCAGAAGGCAACATAGCAGACATGGAGGACAGAAAAGCCTCACAGTACACAAACACATGAACATGCTGGCTTTGAAGCAGCTAAAGGCCTTCGGGGGGATAGGTTAATGGGGGAAATATGAGATGGGCAATCAGCAGTTACACCCATCAGAAACTTTACTGGGATCATAAACTGGTCAAAAGATGAGATTTAAAATCGCTGAGAACCCGAAAGAAAGCTGCTCGCTCTAAGCGGGAAGCTCTATTCCATCACCAGGAAGGTGTTCAGGAGTCCAGAGAAAGGAGGCAGCATCAGATCTGTCATCCGGGATAAAATACATCATAGATCCATCAGTATTTTAGCAAGATGGCTAATATCAAGGCAGCTAAAACCAAAGGGGAGCAAATAGGAAAAGGATGAAACACTGTAGATAAGTGGTTTCCAACCATCTTCTGCTCACAAGAAACATCCAAAATCCTGCGCAGTCTTCAAGCTCGCAGGTCTCTGGTAGATTACTGAAGTTTAAGGGGGATAGATGACCACGGAAAAGGACAATACACCCAAACAACCACAACATGTCTTTGTAAACCAGATTGTCATTTTAAAGAGGACTCAAATTAAAATTTTGGTTAAATTGTTTGCTTGCTCTGTTAATGTTTTAAAACAATTATTACCAATATATGATTGATGGTATTTTCTTATACAATGCCATACTAACTTCTTTGAGGACCCATAGTCCTTTACAGTCACAGTCCCATTCATCCATTCAAACAAACATTCACACACTAATGGTAACTCCACCGCCCAACATTGGCGCCAACCTGTAACCACCAGGAGCAAAGTGGGGTTTAGTGTGTTACCCAAGGACACTTTGACGGACAAGGCGGTAACTGAGCCTGCGATCTTGCATGAATATAAGACAGTTTTTCTACTGCATGATTTTTTTCGACAAATTGAGTTTGAATGAATGAGTAACAGGTTGCAGAGGGAGTTCCAAGGTGGAACTACTTTTTGTTCTTGTCTGACAATGGTACCATGGCATTTTTCATGTGGACATGGTGCAGCAGGTACACTGTACATATGCTTTAAAAGTATATTTGGAAATATATCTAGGTCATGGTGAACAAAGAAAGAACTCATATAATAGCTGCAATTTGATTTTGTTAAAAGTTCTCCTTTGGATTTCTTTAAAAAAAAGTTTGTATGAAATGTATTGTCTTCAGAATAAAAATAAATAAATAAATTGCAAAGCTAAGGAGTCAACATGCTGCTTTGGAGTCTCACTAGACCAATTCTGTTTGAAAAGCACAACAAATGAAAGTTTGTTTCTGTAACTCTGCAGTGTGTGTTTATGATAAAAAAAACAATTGAAGGGGAAAGTTATAGTCAAAGAATGTGCAAGCACACAGACAAAGTAGGCAAATTACACTGATTAAAAGAGTAGGTCTTTTAATCCAGTAAGCTCTGCTGAAGAAATTATTTGAAACGTGAAAAACTTCAGGCATGGGTGGCAGGCAGAACCGAACAAGAAGAAGAAGAGAGTGGCCCATTTTCCTAAGTACTTCTAAGCAGCATTAGTGCCTCTTAGCTGAACATGTCAAACCTGGGATTCAAAAGGAATCCTCGCCGAGTGAGGCTTAGGATGCGTCATCTGCTTAGTGTGTGTACAGTATGTGCATCACACACGAACGCCAAGTCAGAACCCGACATTTTATGTGGAAAATTATGCACATAAGTCGGCACATGTAAAAACCTTTTTGTCCGTCGTTTGTCTTTTACTGCTTTCCTTTCATCTTATGTTCTGCTCCATCTATTTACGCCTAACACAGCTATATCCCAGATAGCAGCTGTCCTGTTTGAGGTATCTCACCCAGGCTGAAGGGTTACACCTTCCACTTCAGGTGGAACCAACACTCGTTGGTTTCACACAAAAATAGCTTTTCTCTCAATCTGTTCTCACAATGTCTTGCAGTGTAGGTTAACACTCTGGCTTTCAGTTCCTTGTCCTAGATAGCCTTAGAAAAAGACCAAAAGAGAGGAGGAGAGTCGTGACAAGAAGAAAAAAGGCTTTGGGAAATTTGTATTCTATTCTAATATCCACACTGCGGAACAGCAAAATTAAAGTCGAGTGCTCACCAAGCAATCAAACGCTTCTCTCTTTCCCTTTCTTTTATTCATTGATCCCAGGAGAAAGAGACTCCACCACTGGAGAAGTGAGAGTGGGAGGGAGGGCAGCGACCTCTGAGGCCCCGCTCTAATGTATACAGGTCAACGCCACCTGACAGCACTCAGATGGCCCTAACTCTGGTAGGAGAAAAATGAGGGAGACTGTGCGACTCTCCAGTGTGTTCCCATCCTCTGAAGGATTACAAATGGGGAGTTTCTGAAGCTGTGTTCACCCACAAGCTCACTCTGTCATTCTACCTCGCTTAAACTCGAAGTGGCCAGCAGCATCTATTCACGCCATCACAGGCATGCAAACAAAACATTATAAATCATGTCATTTTAGATGCAAACTCAAAGAAAGACGGAAGCAAAAAGAAGAGGTGAAGAATAGTAGTATTCTAAGCATCTACTGGTTTTGATTTTATGTATTTCTTTTCTTGTGAAGGCTTTTTTCAACAGGTTGTTGAGCCTGCGCTTGTGTGTTCACGTCTGTCCCTCACACGCTGCGTCTTCTGCTCACATGTAATTTGTCCCTTGCATTCCTCTAGAGGCAAAACATAAAACAAAAAGCTTGCTTCACAGTCGCTGATACAGCCACGTGGGAGCAGTTCCTTAGCAACAATAAGCCACCATTTGTCTTGTCGGCTCTCCTCTTGCCGGTGTACTCCTGAACTGTTGGCTGTACAAGTTAATCTTCCTTGTTTTAGTGTCAATAGCAGAAATGCTAATCTATGCCTCTGTGCTCGAGGATCGTAAATTACGGACTGATGGGCATGCGGCAGCAATATCCACCGCCTAAAGACTTTAAATGGGTGGGTGTGGGTGTGGGGGGGTGGTTTATGTAAGCTTAGAAGAATCCTCAAAGGGCTTCAATGCAAAGCAGGATGCTTAGTTGTACAGGTCTTCGATCACTCGTTATATAAATTGGAGAATTTAGACCAAGTCTTTTAAGAAGCTGTGTCTTTAAATTTCTTTTAAATGACATAAAATTATATTTTTATTAACTTTTTTGCATAATAAATGACAGCCTTTTTTTGTTTTTTTTTTTTGAGGAAGTCCCTGCTAATCTCTGGCGTGACAGTTGATAAGGAAGAACGTGACCACAAAACTCAATTGAATCTTAGTCCTTTTAATAAAAACGTTGGCTCACTGTAAAATGGAGTCCACACACACACACATATATATATATATGTATAAATATATATATATGTCCAAGGTGGACTTTGTGTGGCTTAATGCCAATGTTTGCCAGGAGAGGAGGAATCCCTCCCAAAGGCCTTAACACTTTGCATGGTCATATATACAAAATTTAAGGTTTGAGTGGTCAATGTCCCTGGCCCTGCTCCTGCCAACAAGATCATTTACAGCTTTATTTTTCGATGGAAAAGTACTGATTAGATTGTGGAAGCTTCTCCTGGATTCAACAGCTCCATGTAGAATAATGTAATAATTAATTCGCTTTTTTGTTAATAACGAGGTATAAAAGTGTAACATACTATAAAAGTATTAAAAACCTTCATTTAAAATAATATAAAATATAAAAAAACTTCAATTTAAATTCCCTCCAATTTGAAGGAGCTCCATTCTCATTGTCTCACGTCAACTGAAACTATTTTAATTTAGAATTGTATAAATTGGCTAACAGAGGACTTCTGGATTAAAACAGCCTCGTAAACAGGTCAAATGAGATATTCAAAAATTTAAAACGTTCAAAAAAACAGCAAGGAGGAACAGACTTGAGAATTTTCTCACATGTATTAAAAGCCCAAAGCCGAATAGTCAAAAAGTTATTTTTTACTTGTATTCTCTTTGATTTTCCTGCCTTCAAGGAAAAAAAGTGCATACAAGTTTACATTAAAGGCAATGCTATGAATTTATTGATACATCTTCATTTATACTTTCATCTGAGACCATAAGATATGATTTTTGAGAGAAAGTTTTAAGATCTTGGATAAACTTCTCTCGAAGGCTACAGGCTCATCTCTTTGGGAAGAAGTTGGAGTAAGGCCACAACTTTTCCACAGTCAGTTGAGGTTTTGGTCATTGGGCAGGAATGGTACCCAGACGTCTTTTAGTGAGACCTTACAGTCCTAAACTGGGACCAGCCTTAGACCTCAGATACAGTTCAGAGGGGATGTAATTCTCAGCTGGCCAGGGAATGTCTCATATCCACCCAGAAGAGCTGCAACCAGCAAGAGAGTGGTCTGAGTTATGTTATTTAGACTGCTTGCCCCACAATCCAAACATTCAAATAGTGGAACACCATAGATTGGCTGTACCTTCATTACTTCATTACAAGGCTAAGACGTCCAGACTTTTCTCTCCCCGGCCACGTCCTCCAGCTCCTCCGGAGAGACCCCGAGACGTTCCCAGGCCAGCAGAGAGACATAGTCTCTCCAGCGTGTCCTGGGTCTTTCCTAGGGTCATGCCCGGAACACCTCCCTAGGGAGGTGTCTCAACTGGCTCCTCTCAATGTGGAGGAGCAACGGCTCTTCAGGTGACGAGCTACTCACCCTACCTCTACGGGAGCGCCCAGCCACCCTACAGAGGAAACTCATTTCAGTTGCTTGTATTTGGGATCTTGTTCTTTCGGTCACGACTCAGAGCTCAAGACCATAGGTGAGTACAGGATCAAAGATCAACCGGTAAATTTTAGAGCTTTGCTTTCTGGCTCAACTCTCTCTTTGCTGCAACGGACGATACAGCGACCATATATGGGTGGACGCTGCTCCAATCCCCCTGTCGATCTCACGCTCCGATCTTCCCTCACTTGAGAACAAGACCTAAAGATATTTAAACTTCTCCACCTGAGACAGGAGAACTCCACCCACCAACACGTGACCCTTGACAAATCCAATATATATTAAAATGGTCTTAAGCTACAGAAAACCCTGAAGTTGCGTACCTTGGTCTCTTTAGCTGCAGTTCACACATCTTTAACAGATGCAGATGTTTTTAACTTTAACTTTCTTTTTTTATGGGTTTCCTTCTGTCTTTTAATTGTAATCATTAACTTGGTGCCTCCTGTAGACTTCTTTTTTGTAAATATTTAAATTATTAATGTAAGAACGTGTCATGTTTTTATCTGTATATAACCTATTGTCCTGTTCTGCTGTTTCTCTATTGCTGATGCATACTCAGGTCATCTTTGTAAATGAGAAATTGTTCTCAATCGACCTACCCGTATAAACAGTAGATACATCAAAACATAACAAAGAAAAAATTGAAACATGTAGACATGTTAACACTTAAAAATAACTGAAAATACTTCATGAGAACATCACTCTTCCAATAGAATAATACAGATTACAGCTCCATTCTGTGCTGTAAAGCGATATGTGTATTAGAGTAGGTGTAATTTATGCTGGGTTGATGTGTAACAGGCCTAAAATAGGTATGTTAATATCCTGTGAAGGCTGAGGAGCAAATGTCTCTGGGTTGGGGATGCCCGAGGATACCTCCTCTGGATAATGATAGCTTTTGAAGTGTAATGTTGGTTTTACTTTCCTGTCAAGCGGGCTATCTTTTCTCCATTATTCTTAAAATGAAAGATGAAATGACTACCAAACAGAATAATAATAATAATAAAAAAAACATCAGTAAACAAGTTCAACCCTTTGGAGGTGGGTTTTGGCAAAAAAGGGGGAGATTCATCATAAAATAATAATAATAAAACAAAACTGAAAAAGGCAGAGACACAAACAAAAGTATTGAAAAAATGTCAAGATGGTCTGTGAAACTTCTAAAGATATTCTGCAAATACAATACTCCAGTGCAAAGCCAGCAACACACTCAGGACTGAAGTAGGCTCTCCCAAAGGATAAAATACTCAAACACGAGCCCGGCAGCTTTTTGTTCAACAGCATGGAGTGCTCAAATGTGCATGTAGAGAACACTAAACTGCAAAGACATGGCTCAAGAGAGAAGAGCCAGATCCTCAGGCCATGTCACAACTGTCCATCAGTATGTCAGCGACAAAAGGTATGTATCACAGGATCATGTCCACATTCTTATCAGATGTGGCCCAAGATTCAAGAGAGAGGACAAGGGGGTTCTAAGATCACCATTGGAAGTAATCCAACAGGTAATATACATGTTTCTATTTTTTTATAAGAGATCCCATTCAGTATTTTATATTTTGTCAAGGAAATTTCATTATCAAAAACTAGTAGGGTTACATAATGGTTGACAGACAAATAATTAGGGCTGGGAGTCTCAGGGCAAGTCATGATGTGATTCCCGATACTTGACTCACAATACCGATTGTATCTTGATATGCAATAAGAATATATTACCTTGGTAATCTATGATTTACAGTTTATGACTATTTTTAAAACAAACATCTTTTTAAGAACATTTTAAAACACAATATATTAATTTAACGCCCTTTCCGACATTAAAATACAATTATCAATAAATACTAATGTGTCTTTACAGTAATTACATACATTTTAAGTTAACTACTAAAACAAAGCTCCAGCTAAGAACCAAAATGAAAAGTATATTAAATGGTCTTCTCACTTCAAAGAGCAATAAATGTGGAAATAAAAGTTCACAATACTGCGTTTAAATTAATCTTACATTTGATGTCAAATAATTTTTTATTATTGAGGCAACATATGAACGTTCAGCCTGTTGATACTATATCATCATTGTTTTTTACAGTTCTGGTATCCATATTAATTTCCTCTCCTTTTATTAAAATTTCCTGCACTTTTCTTTGATTATAAACATTTTAGTCACTTGCCCCACTACATCAGAGCCAGGGGGTGTCCAGGTCTCGGTGGTAAAGGTTCCGGTCCTTGCTCTTGAGAACTAGGCCTCTCCAAAAACTCCATCAGGGAGTGTGCCTGGTCGGGCCTTGTTAACATCCCTCCTCTGGGACCCTTGTTTCTCTTGGTTGTCTCTTTATTGGGCGGGGGTGGGTGGCCCCTGCCTGGCTCCCTCGTGGACCTCCCGTGGCGGGGATAGGCGGACGTCTGGAGCATGGAAGTGGGTCACCCTTGGGGGGCCCTGGCTCGTATCTGGGGTTGGGCGGGGGGATGTTCGGTGCTGCTGGGTTGTGGTGGGCTGGTCCTCTGGGGTTGGGGGGGTCTCCTGGGGTGGGGTCTCTCGTTTGCCCTCCTGGGGTGGGGGGTGGGGGTGGGTGGGTGGGGGGGGGGGGGGGTTGCTGTTCTGGCTGAGCTGGAGCCTGCACTCTCTGTGCTCCTGTGCCTTCTGGCTCTTGGGTATGGGGGGCCTCTGCCGCGGTCTCGCATGTTTGATAGGATTGCCCAGTGGGCGGATTCTCTCTGCGGCCCCATGACCCCGTGTATGCGCTGTGTTTCAGGCATTTAAGCTAAAAACTCACTGGTGAAAATTGATGACGTTTTCGCTATGGAATCCTTGCATTTCACTGTCATTGTCATGATTTAGTGCTTAGGTTTTGTCATGTTCTGTATTCCCTGTCAGTTTCACCATGTTCAGGTTAATCATCCACAGCTGTCTTCATTTAGTTAATTGCCCTCAGTGTATTTGAGGTGTCTGGTTTTCAGTTTCTCATTGTCAGGTCATCTGCTTATCCACGTACTGTCACGTCACTGGTTTGTTCTCCTGGTTTTGTCATGTTTAAGTTGAGTTAGTAAATGTTTATGTTTCTGCCACCAAGTCTGGTCTCCTGCATTTGGGTCCTCCGCCACAATCCCTGACAGTATGACCTGACCACCTTGGACCCAGCAGGAGAACCTTGTCCATGCCAAACCACACCATGCCGGATGGGTTTCCTGTAGCCGTCTTCATGCCACGTCTGGTCTTCATCCATCCATTCTGTTCCTGAGGGGGGACTGTTGGGGCCATCCATCCTGTTCCTGTGGAGGGTCGCCGGGACCGCTCCTTCCTGTCCCAGAGGATGGTCGCTGCTCGCCCCCCTGGGCTGTTTCTGGTTCTGGAGGAGGGTTGCTGGGACTGCTTTCCTTCATGTTTCCTGTCCCTGGGGAGAGTCACCAGAACCGCTCCTCTCCACGTCTGTTCCTGGAGGGGTTTCAATACCCCTCACGTCCGTCTGACTGCAGGATCCCCGTTTTCTGGACTTGTGTTTTGTTCTAGGTCCCCTCCTCACAGGTGTTAGGGCATCTGGGATCTGCCCTTTTGGGGAGGGGTACTGTCATGATTTAGTGCTTAGGTTTTGTCATGTTCTGTTTTCCCTGTCAGTTTCACCATGTTCAGGTTAATCATCCACAGCTGTCTTCATTTAGTTAATTGCCCTTAGTGTATTTAAGTGTCTGGTTTTCAGTTTCTCATTGTCGGGTCATCTGCTCATCCACGTTCTGTCACGTCACTGGTTTGTTCTCCTGGTTTTGTCATGTTTAAGTTGAGTTAGTAAATGTTGATGTTTCTGCCACCAAGTCTGGTCTCCTGCATTTGGGTCCTCCACCACCCTCCCTGACAGTCATGCTCACAAGAAGTGCCCCCTGGTGGACTTTTTTGGTATTATTTTAAGAAACCAATTAAGGTAAAAAGAGAACCAGTAATATTGCAAAAGTTTGCCATACGGATATCTTGCTCCACCTCTACAAATAATGGAGCCCATTTACTAGTTCTAGTTTGTATAACTATATAATTTCCCCCAATATTATGCTCCGTGTTTGTCTTACAACACAACAACTGATCGGTAAATGACATATACTTACAGTGGGGCAAAAAGTATTCAGTCAGCTACCAATTGTGCAAGTTCTCTCACTTAAAAAGATGAGAAAGACCTGTACTTTGCATTATAGGTATACCTCAACTCATTGAGAGAAAATGAAGAGAAAAAAATCCAGAAAAATAAAAATTTTAAAGAATTTAGTTGGTCACCTACAATCAAGCAAGATTTCTGACTCTCACCTGTAACTTCTTCTGTCCTCCACTTGCTACATGTATTATTGACACCTGTTTGATCTCATTATCTATATAAAAGACACCTGTCCACAACCTCAAACAGTCACACTCTACACTCCACTATGGTCCAGAACAAAGAGCTGTCGCAGGACACCAAAACAAAAATTTTCAGTTTATTAGTGGCTGACTAAATATTTTTTTGCACCGCTATATATAGAACTTTACTACCCTCTTAGACGGCCCAAAGCGCTTAACAGACCCAATCCCATTCACTGATGCACACATTCACACACTGATGGTGGCTTTACTGCTGAAAAAAAGAAACAGTTTGCGTGCTATAATCCTGTGTTTTTTTGTAAACAAAGCTGTCAAACAGAACAAAATAAAGCCATTTTTGATTTGCAAAACAGCCTTTTTTTCTTAATTATTGCATCATAATGGCGATTTTTTTAACCATCATAAAACAAAATTGAAAGAAACAGCCTTTCTCAAAATCTATACATTTTACATGACATATTTTAACGTTAAAGAGAAAATCAAAGAAATCACATAAATAAAATACAAAAATATTTTACTCTAAAAAAATGTGGTTCATTTTCAACTATTTTAAAGAAAAGGCATTGAAGTGCTTTATCAGATGTTTTTCTGTTTTAGTTTTTCAACATATTTATCTGAAAATTACACAACAACCCCACGAAATGACAGTTTTATCCTTCAGACTTTGCTTCAACGGTACCTTCTTATGCAAATACGCATTTTTTTCTACAAGTGCACTCTAATGTGACACTATCTGACCACGCAGGAAGCTCGACGTCACCTTCCTCGATAACCCTGTTATATCTCAGCGGGTAAGCGTGTGCTCCGTCTTGCAGATGTGCGCAGCATGTTACAGCGTTGTCTCAAGGTTATCGAGGTTGACTGTCTTTTTGCACGGCTTTGTGTGTCAAGTGGGGAATATAATTCTGTTTCTGTGGGTGCTGCTTACCTTGACATTCTGGCATGGCTCCACTCCAGGTCCCGTTGTTGGTGCAGGTCAGAGTGATGCCGTTGTCTCCTCCCACCATCACGTACCCCGGCTGGCACAGGAATGTCACGTTGTGCCCCACCGTGACGTCCTCGCCAAATCTTAGACCGTTGGCAGGAATACCAGGGTCGCCACAGGTGATCACTGCCCCAGACAAAGATGTACAACTTGCATTAGAAAACAGTCATATAACTAGTTTTTGTCTAACATTGAACATATTTGAACTCTCAGTTGCAAATAATGTTTAAACATCTAAAACTGTTACAAGGAACAGAAGCTGCAAACCTCTGAAACAATTGAGGACAAAAGCACGCAAGGGCCGCAATGACAAATTTCCCAAAACTCTTGATGAATCGCTGCACCAACAACTATGTACAAAAAGAGCTATAGATGTATCATTGAATAGGTCACAATTATTTGTGGTTAAAATACTGCTAATTGCTCTCCCCGATGTGAGTAACTCCTCACGTTTGAAAGCTCCAAGGAGCGGCTAATCACTATAACAAAGTCTGCTTTGTTTTAAAGATGTTGGAAGTCACACTTTCGTGGCTGTCGCCTTTTATGTGCTGTTGACAGGTCATCATTTAGCTGTTGGGCAAAAGAAAAGCCCCATTTGTTGGTCTGTGTGGGATGTAGCTTGGCATCGTCTGCTACTGTACACAAAAAAACAGTTTAAATGTTCAGCAGAATAGAAACACAATGTAGCTTTCTAAAGAAAATGAAATGTTTGCAGCTGTAATAAATTCAAAAGTTACAGAAAAAAAGAGTAAACACACGAAGCGCCTTCAAAACATACATTAATTTAAGTTTTTTGCTAAGAATGTGACTTATATTATTTAGTAATAATTATTCAGGACATTTTTGCATCAGATTTACAAACTATAGGGGACTTATTTAGGAATTACAGTTATCTATTGTACAAAAACCTCTTACAGGCTTTCTGAAACACAACTACAATTCTGACTCGAGCTTTTTCACGGATCTGGGGATTTCAAATGTGAAAATTAGCATTTTGGAAGCAGTTATTGTAAACCCACAGCAAACTGAAAAGAGCTCCGTACTGCTTTAAGTGGAGAAGACTTTCCTTAGGGCACGGAACCGCAAGCACCCGTCCAAAAGACAGCAGGAACAATAAAGGAGGTAAAGCAAGAGCTTAAACTTTGGGGGGAAGTAAAAGAAGCGCACTGGATAGACCTGAGAGGTACAGATGGACAATTAACCCAAACTGCAAACGCAAGTTTTTTTAAACGAAGCTGGTAAAATATTCTGCAGTCAGAATGTTTTAACCTGCTATAGCTGCATCTCATTAGCTCCCGGCAAAACTAAACACATACAGACAAACAAACAACCGGAGAAGACAGCTGCAGCATCGACGTGCCAAAGCATCAGGCAGGAGGAGATCTCTCTGCTGATTCTTCACAGATTCTTCACAGACTTCAGGCAGATACTGCCTGCAGGGGATTCTTGACAAAATATTTAAATTCAACATTAAATCATTTGATCTTTTATGTGTGTAAATGTAAACAAGTAGTTCGTGAAATTCACAGTTCTACATACCAAAAGAGATGTGAACGATTACATCTATTTACATAAAAATGCACTGAAATTAAGTGAACAAAATCAAAACAAGAAGTTTAAACATTTGATCTATATTTTAGAATAGAATAGAATAAAATAGAATAGAATAGAATAGAATAGTCTTTATTTGTCATTGCACATTATACAATGAAATTTAAATTTAAATATCCAATTATAATCCAATTTTAATTGGATTTTTTGCAAGTCCAAGTCAATTGTGATGTAACTGCTGATATAAGATGCAAGTCTCTGTATGTGAGACTTGAGCTTCAAAGCGCTATCTCTGTTATGGACAGATGGCAAGTTGACTTTGTTTTGATTATTTGGCAAATGCACAAATACATCTTTTACAAAACAAAAAATTGAAGATAATTTAGCCAACTCTTTAATTTTAACTCTCACAAATGTAAGATACAGCATTTTCTGGAGGTTTTTGTATGGTCGCCTCTTTTAAACTTTTTACCTTTTTAAATCTGCAATTGTTTTAGGTTTTTAAGTTTACGCTTCTTGGCATTTTTATGTTATTGTTTTTATTGTGTGAATCCTCCTTCTTTCTGTACGCTTTTTGACACATAATATCAAAGCATTACTGCTTGCATTTGAGGTATTTAAAAACTTTATAGCTTTTGAAATATTGTGCAAAATATCTCACATATGAAATGAATGAGAAGTCTTAATATTTAAACATTTTAAGTAGATCAGCAACAAACCTTTTTAGATATATTCATGGGCTATATTTTCATCTTTTATAGTACTTTTAAAAATTTGAGTTTACCTAATATTTTATACCTAGCTTTTTTTGGCTAATTAGGTATCTTCTGAAGTTTTTTATGCTAATTTGGAATTTAGCTAATGTTGAACCAACATGCTAACATTTTTTGGCTAATTTCTTATTTATTGGGTTTTTTGGGCTAAAGTTTAGCTTCTATCTTAGGAACAGGCTAAGGTTTTTGACTAATTTAGCTTAGAGAGGAATTTTCTATTTTGAAGTTTAGCTCGTATTTCAGAAACACGCTTAATATTTTTTGCAAAATTAGCATGTATTAGGGATTTTCAAGCAATTTTACTACTCATTTTTCAGAAATTTAGGTAAACTTCAGCTCTTTTTCATAGTTCTTTAACCAAATTTCTTGTCTTTTTAGCAAATTTGATATTTTGCAAATAGCTTTTGTATTTTCATCAAATCCCTTCAGCTGTTAAAGTCAATTGTGTCACCATTTTCAGCAAAAACTTCAGCATCTTCAGTGACTTCATTCAACAAAAAGCATCCACACTAGCATCATCGCAGGTAATGCAACTTCTCTAGTTGTCTTTATATACTTGTATTATCATGAGTGTTTCTTATTTTTATATTAATAAAGGTTTTTGTGTTTTTAGTGGTAAATTGACCTTGAATCTGTAATAAAGTATCTCAGCATCTCAGTTTATATCTAGTCTTTTAAAGACAGATTTTTAAGGGATTTAAAATAAATGTTATTTACCAATATGTGGAGTGGAAAATGTATCTTTGGACATTGATAAATCTTTATTAAAAAGTGCATCCAGCTATAAATGTAGTGAATCTTCAACCAAAATAGAAACTGTATGTTCTTGAATTTTCTTGAAATGTACAAAAAAATTCCCCCAAAAAACCCAATCATTTCTACTCTTTTCCTTTAACTGTATAACATTATTTAACACATCAAGGTGTTTGGTGAAATGTGTGTGTTGAGGTGCCAGCCTGATCCAAATACACAGAATCCCAGAGTCCCCAGACAGCACAGCAGGAAGTGTCAGTCATAAACATCTGTTTATCAATTATTTGTAAATCTCCATTTCTATGCAAAAGACAACACGGGTGTGAAAAATCTATTTGGCAACACATTTTCAGGGGAATGTATTATATTCATAAAGAAAGAAGGATCTGCATGTTTTTATTGTGCAGGATTCTTATCTTAACTTAATCCGGACGCTCAATCAACCTTTTGTTGGCTTCTTAGATGAACATTGACACAGTGCAAATGCAGTTTGTTCTCCTCAGTCAGTATTTAGACTTTTGCAATAAAGGGATGTTACGAGGCCCAATGAAAGAAAAGAAATGTAACAAAACTAAAACAAATCCAGGGTTTGTGAAAAGCTTAAACTGAAATATTTAAGATTTCCAGATGCTTTCCTTGCATGTTTCTGCACTTTAAAAACCAGTGCAAAATAGTATTTCATGAAAACAAAACAAGTGCATATGAGTGCTAATATGCGCTGCCAGCAGTTATAAACTTTAATGACCTCCAACTGCTTAACTCCTTTTGTCTGTTTATACAAACCATAAAATCAATCATAAATATGTGCATTTACACTAAGACACAGATTATTTTTCTGTGGTTAAAGAAAGTAATTCTTTGCCATAATATGTTGTGGAATATACGATATCTTTCTGCTTGTATTTCAGTAAAACAAAATAAACATGTACGGTAGTTTCTTCTTATTTTTTTGTTTTCTCATCCAAGAATTCTGTTGACTATTTTTCAAGTAAAGATTAATGTTTCCCTACACGTCTGCTTGTTCTTGATTTCTGTCAGGTTTTAACAAAGTGAAATCTTTGGAAAAATTACTTAAGTCATTTTATTGCCATTTTTCAGACTCTCGTATGTCTGCAGACAACTCGAATAAATGTCTGTTGATTTATTTTTAAAGGACGATAACCCTTGTCTTTACTAATGACTGTTGGATGAGTGCTATGGAGAGCGAAATTGGAATTATTTGCAAAGAAAATTAAATTGCCTCTCTCATTGGATCAATCTAATTATAAAAAAAAATCCAGATTCCATACTTTCTAGCTGAATGTGACTTGATTTTTTTTTATATCACTATAGATAGTAAAAGCTCTTTAAATGTACTTTATAAAGTCAAAGGATTGAAATCTATTCAAATATTCACTGCATCATTTGTAGACATAGTTTATTATTCAAAATATAGTAAAAAGGGAAACAGTAATTTAAAAGTTGACACATGTTAAAGAACAATAACCTTACCATAAACTATTTTCTATTAAATGAAACAGCAAAAATTAACACATTATAAAAGTATAAGATGAAATAGTGTCATGTGTTTGTTTCAGTTACTTTCTTCTTGATGACGCGCCACAAATTCTCAAAAAGAGAAAAAGCGACAGCTGGCAGAACAGTCAAGTGCCTCATCTCTTGATCCGTGATGCTCCAATGTGGTAAATTATGCAGAATGATATCCAGTTTAACCTGCTGAACCAACATGGGCCTTCTGACTGAGCAGCATTTGGATTGGAGCGTCCTTCCACAAATGCATCCAAAACCAGCTAAAGCATAGACTCTTTTAAATAAAACAAATGTATATTTTTATTCATTTATTTTAATACAAACTTACCATATAGACTCTTCGAGAGTCTTTTTTTTTTTCAATTCAAAACACCTAAAGTTTTTTTCTCAATCCATGCAGTTTTATGAATGATGAAAATACAGCAGTTTACTATAAAAGCTCAAAGGTCACATGCATCAACAAGGATTTCTGATCTAAGCTTACAGGTGAAGCAGAATAGATTGTATGATTCATTTTACATAGTGCAGCTCATATGCATGTAAGTTGAGATGAGCTACTAAATGTTGAATTATGATCCAACTTTTCGTTGCAAGAATTAGGAATTTAACATACTCAGAAATCCAATCTTGATATCAAACGACGTGTAGAACTTTTACAGTTTCAGAAGCACGTGTGTGTATTCCATGTTTTGCTGCATTGATCAAAATCCCCAAATAACAAAAAAGCGACCAAAGTCATCGTTTTTTATTTGAAATGCAATGGCAGAGAGCACTTGTTTTTGCAAATGTGGATAAATTGAAGTGGGAGTATAGAGCAGTTTTGTGGGAGCAGCTGAAGCAGATTTGTCTTGTTAAATTTCGGTGCCCTTATTTGTGAATTATGAAAATGGCTTTTGGAGAGAACAAGGAAAAATGTTGAAGAGGGAAAATAAAATCCAGTAATGTCAGGGGTTTTTTTATGGCAGCAAAAAAAAAGAATGAAAATCCTGAATAAAATTGTTAAAACAGCAAAGCATTCCACATCTACTTGAAGTTTAATTAGTTTTGATTTGAAAATTAAGGCTATGGGATAAAGTAGCAAGCACAACACTCACCACATCAAAACTTTTGGATTGGATTTTTGTCCAGCTTTCTTTTTCCCTTTGAGACAGTGCAACTTTAGTAAAAGGGATTTTACAACCATAATGATTGTAACTGCTTTGTCCTTGGTCTCAAGGTAGCTAACGACAGGAGCACAGAGGTATAACACCCTCTCACTTGCTTATGAGCTTCACAGATAGCTCAAGCGAGGATTTTCAGGCAATAGCAGGTCTTCACAGAAGCCTCATTTTCCAGAATAGCAGCCTTTTATACGAGATGATGGCTGAGAGGGCGCTGACTTTAGGCTATTAAGTGAGTTAATCTTTTTTTTAATTTTAAATTCACCATTTTTTGCGCTGTCCGTGGTGCTGAATTGTATAAATCAATAAGCACCATTTAGCCAAACATTGAAACTACATATATTTAAGAGCAATTTAGAGTTACTTTAACGGGGTTGACTGCTTTACATGTATTTTATTGAACAAACAAATGTGCTAAAAAGCTTACATATAGCAGAAGTTTCTTACCATTTAAAGCTGTAAAGAAGACAACTAGAATACATTTCTTAGTTTTGTGAGTTTACTGTAAAGTTTATTTCTGCACTTAATTTGGTGGCTTCCATTTTGTTTGGCTAATTAAGTAAAAAAAAAAAATCTTCCATGTCTTTTTCTTTGATCTGCTGGTGAATGTAAGCTTCAAAAAGAGGAGACTTGACAGCTTTAAAAGGAAATCTTTGCGTTTGAAGAACTCGATCTTTCCTGCAGCTGATGGATATGTCGGCACTCAAAGTTTACTTCTATGTAGGAAAATGGACTACAAGAAGTGTACTTACTGCATGTAATCACGTGAAATTCACATCAATTCATCAAAAAAGGCTACAAATGGAAAGCTGGGAAATCTTACGTAAGGTCAGGTCAGTTATTTCAGCTCTTGACAATTATTTCACAATAGCTGCTGAGTTCATCTGTTAGCCTTTGGTGGCTTGCAGAGCGGGAATTTACGACATAAAAGCAACATACATGATTGTCAGCTCGTCTTTGATGCTCCTCTGCTTTAATCATTGACAATCAGTCGCCGTTTTGCTTTTAAGATTTTGACCACAAAATTCTTAAAGAGGCTAATGAGTAAAACTCCAAACCTTCTTTCCTTATAATTATCTGAACATAAAGACCTATTCAAAATCTGCGGGTTGGAGATTTGGACAGAGCCTATATTTCTTTTGGAGTGATGCTCAGCAGTTTGTCCTGCTGCACCGGCTTTTGGTTTGGAATCACCACAGCTGTTCCTACCATGTAATTACTTCTCCTGTATGATAAATTCTGGTTTTAGTTTTTTAGCAGCAAGCTCCTCATTATACCTCCTGTTGTTTGGGCTTCCTTTATAGTTATTTCCTCCTAACATTCAGGATATTTTTTAAACCTTGTGCTCATCCTTTTCTAATTTCGTGCTTTGTGCATTCTCTTTGTTTGCCTCCCGGTTTTCACAACAGGACTAAATATTTGAGAGCTGTAATTACTAGACTGTCTTTTACAGCAAAAATAAAATACTCTTTTTATTTATTTTTTTGTCAAAACATCCTGCTTTGTGTGTGTTTTAGAAAAGCTCAAATAGCCAGGAAATTAGGGAACTCAAGAGAACGTTGATGCCTTCTTAGTCCAGTTTCTTTGGGCAAATCATGATTTGAGGTTAGGTCAGGGGTCAGTTCGAGTCAATTTTTCACGGACCAAAACCAGCTGGAGCCACAAAGGCTCACTTCATCTTTTAGAAACGCAAGATAGATTTGTATTTCTGTCAATGCTACTACACTTTGATAAATACAAATGAACTTCTTTAGTATTAATAAAACATCAATGTAAAGAGAAAACACCCTTTTTTTTAAAAAAAAATATGAAAGAGTATAACTTAAGACAGAGGTTAGAAAATTATTTTTGAAAAAAGAAAAAGAAGTTTAATTTTTACCCATTGTGGCAGATTTCTGCCAAAAATAAATTAATCTAACTCAAAAAATAAACTGGAGCCAATTGTGACTGATTGTATCTATCAATCCAAAAGGCTGTCACAATTCCTCTGTCACAATTATACAAAGTTTCACTTGTTATTTAGGTTCTGATGCCATTCTGTAATATTGTCTTATGGGCAATAAATAAACAAAACAAAAAAAACAAACAAAAACATTGCTCAGCACAACACCAATACAAGGTTACGCTAAATCTTACAGCAGTGCAATCCAAAATAAAAATTCTGTCCTGCAGGGGTTTTTTTTACAAAAGAGAAAATAAATAAACAGACAAATAAAAAAATAAAAAAATAGATACATAAATAAAAATAAACAAACAAATAAATAGAATGAAATAATAAACAAATAAATAAACAAACTCAAATACATAAGTGAAAAATAGATACATAAAAATAAACAAACGAATAGAATGAATAAATAAACACATATATAAATAAATAACAAACAAAAACAAACAAATAAATAAATACATAGATAAATAAATCCAAACAAATAAACATACAGTATAACATAAATAAACCAAAAAACAAGCAAAGAAATAAATAAATAGATACATAAATATATAACTAAATAAATGAATAAATAAATAAATGAATAAAATAAATGGCCCTCATAATGTTAGTCAATAATTACACTGTTTAGTATGGAAGCTGTTTTGAGATGGAAAAATGAGATAAGGGGACAATATGTTCATAAAACGATCCTTCATGGAGTATTCAGACAATTCAATGACAAGTCTATGTTTAGTTTGGAGGGAAGTTTCATGCACTGATTTTTTTGTTAAGTAATCCTCAGTATAATAAAGTTTTTTCAATGCAACACATATTCTTGTGCCTTTGCTCCCTTCTTCGAGTCATGGTTCATTTTATTTTTTAGTCATGCTAAGCTCAATTTTTAGATTAAAATTCATTTTAGTTTATTAAATCAAGCTTCTGTCATCAATAACAATAAAAAATAGACAGATTTTAGTTCTAGTTTTGAGGTATTGAAGATTATTTTTCAGCTAAGAAAAAATCTCTGTGGTATTTGTTCAAGAGTAAACATTGAACAAAATAACAAAGTAGATTTTAAATTGGTCCATGACAAAACTGTCCCATTTATTTTAGAATGTGCAGTCTGAATACAAGCGTAGAAAACAGTTTAACAAATGACACAATATCAAACTACTTGGACAAACTTAAGAATAGTTTAGATCTGTGGAATTTTCAATGAATTATATGCCAAAGTTTGAGGAAGAAGTACTTTTTAAAATTATTCGCCATTTTGTGTGTTTGTGTTTTTTTTTTACTTCTTTATCTGATTCTAGTCTGAAAGTTTGTGAGGGAAGTATAGTTTCCATCTCAGACACTTGATTTTTCATGAACATTTAAAATACTTATTTCCTGAGGTGAACAAGGTGGGGAATGATGGCATTTTTTAAGCAGTGATGTCCTTGAACTGACTACTTAACCTTAATGTAGTGTGACCCCATAAAAAGGAGAACAAGTTTGGTTCTGATCCGACTCAAAGGTGGAGGAAAAGGCAAGAAAGCTCCTTTGGAAATCTGCACAATTGATCATTAATATTCAATTCGATTTGCTCTTTTCCCTGCTTCCCTGCGCGTATCTCTCCTGAGACCCATTTGACTCCCAAATTGAAAATTATGCCCATACCATTTATCTTTCCTTGTGATTCAATAACAGGGAAAAAAAAGACCAAGGAAGTGAGAAAACGATGGTTTTCAAAAAGAGGAATGCGTCACTTTCATTGAAAAAAATCAGTGCAAATTAAATATAGATTGCGATAGTTTTTAATTATAGAAAGAATGTTTTGTCGAAATCCAAATATTAAAAACTGCCTGACAGTTTGCAGATTTTTTTTTTTTTACTTCTTTTTTTAGCAAAAGAATGCTAGTTAATTTTTTATTTTTCAAGTCAATCTGACATTTTGTGTGTCTTCTTTACAGCAAAGAAGAAAACACTTATTAGTTAACATTTGATCTAAAAGGGGATTTTACGAGAAGTAAATTAGTTTTTATAAAACACAATCCACTATATCAGTTTGCTATTATTTACTGACATCTACATCCTAATTGAGTACTCTAAATTAATTAAGTTTTATTTCCTTTTACTGTTTTCCTAAACAAATACCAGTTTTGTTTTCATATTACATCTGAATGCACTTCTCTACTGCGTTCCTCTTTTCCAACACGCTCCTATAATTGGGAGCACAGCTGACTGGCCAAACACCAATCATTTCACACTTTCTGACAGCGATTACACAAAGAATTGCATTTCTTTTCATTTCACAATGTGCAAAAGAATGGCCTTTTAAGGGAAAAATCCTTCTGGACCAGCAGACATGATTCCAGCCTCCTGTCATGCCTCTGTGCATGCTAAACTTACTTGTGCAATTTGGAGCCGTACCAGACCACGTGCCGTTGGCCAGACACTGGCGTGTGGGCGATCCTGTGAGGAAGTAGCCTTCCATACAAGAGTACACGATGGAGTTAGAGAAGGTTGTTCCTTCTAAACGGGATATACGGCCGTGAGCAGGCGTGCCTGGGTTCCCACACTGCACAGCTACAAAACAAAAGAGAGGGGATAAGAAGGTCAAAAAACAGAGAACAGAAAAGCAGAGATATAATACCTTCTTTCAGTATGATACTTGATATATGCTTAAAGGCTAGACTGCATTGAAACCTTTTATTTCATCTCAGACGAATTGTACAGACGGTAAATGAATAAAATGATGCTCTTTGTTTTGTTTTCTTTAGAAGCTGTTATCTAAAACTTAAAAACACACTGAATCAATGCTTTATTAGGACAAGCTAAGAGGACACAACTTTGGTGTTAATTAAACATTATTAATTACAGTTTAGTTTTAGTTTCGTTAAGTCCCACTCAGGGCTGGCCATGGCCATAGGCAACCTAGGGCAACATCTGGTGGAGGGGGTCAAATACCGATGATTATAATAAATTATTTTAAATTTGTATCTATTTTTTTTTTTAATATTTTTGACACACAACACATTTCATGTATAACTGAAAAAAGTAATAAAAAAGGTAAATAAAATAACTCAGAAGTTTGACCTAATCAGTAAATGAAGGAAAGGCACACACTTTTTTTAGGCACAAAGACAGTGACAGCAGTTTATGTAAAGTTCGCAGTCTGTTGTTCTGGATTAAAAAAAAAATCTTGATCTTAAGCAATAATCCACTGTTCTTTCATAAACGTTTTGCAAAGCATGATCATAAGTGTTTTTTAAGAGTACAGTTCTGTAACGGACGTTCTTCGGCTGCAAGGAGAGACAGAGACGGGGTTCTCTGTATTTGTGGAGGTCTCCGGTCCCAAACCCCCGCAAATAAGGTGAGAATAAGATGCATTTCTAAAGTTTTAGCTGCTCTCTAAAGTCAGATATGTAGATACGCCATGCCCCAACAAGGTTTCGGCACGGCTACAGCCTCCTCTGTAGACGTAGTCTACGTGGGTTTAGAAAGCGTCGTCATCCTAAAACTAGACCAATCAGAAGAAAGCCAGTGCAGCCCTTTGTCTCCACCCCCTATTGTCAAAAGTCATTTTCATCCACGAACAGAATGAATTTCTCTTCTCGCGCGAAGATTAAAAACATGCAAGAGCATAAAGATGTCTTATTTTTGCGTAGAGTTTTGATTAATAAATAACAAAATATCAGGGTCTGTAAACTAGCAGGAGAGAGCGTAAACAAAGGGATGATGGGAAATTGGAGCAGGCTTACTTGTGCCAATAGCTCCGCCCACAACTCAGAGATGAATTTCTGATGAACTACTGCTGCTCTGCAGAAAGTGTGTCCTAAAGACAGCATAATCATGATTAAAAGACCACTGGGAACGCATTTACTAAAGATGACTGGAGTGGGGGTGCATAAAAAGATATAAATAATAAAAGGATTTGTGCTATTTTCCAACTTTACGTAAGAGTTCATCACTCAAAACTCAAAAATGATCCAACTTTAGCAAAGCTTACCGCTGCAGCTTAACTCAAACTGAAAAGATTTTGTCTCATGACTGATACTTCTGCTCCAAATCATGTTTAATTACAAAACTGATCTACCCTCTCAATCACTTAATTGCCTGGAAACTCTGAAATAGTGATTCTTGTTGGAGAGAGAGACATTCTGTCAGCGAGGTAATGATTCCCTAATTACCATGTATGTGTTAACAGAAAGTCGTTGGGGTGCAAAAGCATCACTCAGGCACACACCATACGTCACCATATGGAGCGTCAATAAGCTCATATTACTGTGTTGCAAATGCATTGACTAGTATGCACTGAGCAGACTTTGGAGTGCGTTCCCAAATAATCGAGCGTGACAACCCTTTTGAGTTGCTTCCAGAATGATTCAGCGCAGACGTTATGACACAAAACAGACCTTGATGGAAAGGTGAGATGCCTGTTAAGCTGTGATGGTTTTTCATTGACTGTGGATAATGTATGGGTGGGTTTCAACACTAGACAGGAGCTTTAGATCACAGAGAGGCAACACCGAAAGCCATTCAGGCTCCGGTGATTTTCTGTTTCCTCCCTCTTGAGATAGAACGATGGTTAAGACAATCTTTGAATCTGGATTTAAGCGGCGATACGGTGGGGAGGAAAAAAAGAAGCCCGTGGCTATGATATGCATGCTAAGAAAAACAGAGAAAGGAGGCTGAATATGGAGGATTCTGGTGAATTAAAGGAGCGATATTTAGACAGGCATAAAGTCACAGAGGAGATGGGACAAACAACAGATACACAGTGGGGTAGTTTGAACGTACTGCGCACTGGCTTATTATAAGAAAAAAACGACACTGGCACTGTTCCACGCTGGTGGACAGCAAGGAGGAGAGCGCTGAAGCAGTCAAACATTTGCCTCAATATCCGGTTGACCCTTGGGGGTAATTCATGCAAGCTGTGGAGCTGGCGCTCTCTGAACTAATATCTTCACTGATTCATTTAAAAACAATCCAAAAATGAACTTGGCTTTAGGTCTCTAAAATTAATGATTTTTTTTTTCTCTTTTTGGTGCAATCTGGAAGATTGTCCCAGCGACATGTGCTGGCAGGAAGTCTGCAGCAGAGATATTTATCCATCTGCTGCAGTGTTGCATCTGTGAGATTTTACAATTGTTTGTCTTTGTGTTAAAATAGGATCAATATGTTGAACGTAACACTTGTGTGTTGGTAAAGGCTCTAGGTTCTTTATTTATGCAAAGACACGACTGATTCCAGTTTTGGCAAAACAATGAAAAGATTGTATTTTCATTGATTTGATTAAGTTTCCTGTTCTCAATGAGAAAAAAAGCATTTTGATGCATTATGAAGACTAAACATCCATCTATTTTCACTATTTTCACTTCAATTCTAAAGTTTTCTTTAAATTCTGAAAGCTATTTCTCATTCATTTCATCTGAAATAATATGATAAATATTTTATATACCGAACTTAAAGCTGGGAACTGATTCGAATCAAAGAATTGTTGTTTACCCCTTGATGCCTGAATTTATGAAAAAAGGATCTATTTTCAGGTAATATTTGAAATGCATCTAGCCAGCGCTGAACTTTTTCCCTGGCCGCACAGACCTAGAGGATGGGCTAAGGTTAGAAGGGCAGGGTTGTTAATAAAATTGTTTAATCAATTTGATATGATTTACGCTTGACACGTCTATAATCAATTCATAAAAATATAACTTGATTTAGCCTAAAGCTAAAGTTTGCTAGCTTGATGCTAACGTTTTATGGAATTTCCTATAGGATGGCTAATGCTAACGCTGATTAAACTAAAACATACTTTGCTGACTAAATTAACATCTTTATAAACTGACAGACAGGTATTTTCCAGACTCCCTAAAGTATATATTTTGGAGTATGTGAACTGTATCAGATTAATGTAAATATATTCCAAACATATAGTACATAATTAATGTATTTCCAAACAAATGTGTTTAAATGCACAGCTCAAAGTTGTATTGAAGAATTGAAAGCATTAAATCTGAATTCGATTGATCCAGGTTCTTGTGAATCGAATTGAATCGTTTCTGGAAATAATGATGGATACTCGTTACAGTTAAGGTTAAACGAGCAAATGTTTCCTGAACGCAACGGTTTCTGCAGCTCACCCCTCCACCAGTGTCAGGATCCGGGTGTGGACACAAGGGCAGGAGGTTCAAAAGATCCTTGTTTATTTTTTGGCTGAAAAAACTTGAAAAGGCTAGAAAGCTCGCAGCACTCGAGAAGGCACACAAGACGATCTGGCGAGAAGCGGAGGGGACACGCAGCTTATAACAGAAAGCAAGACAATCAAACACAAATGCACCCTTTAACCCTTGTGCTATCCAAGGCATGTTTACATCAAAAGTGGGGTCATCTGGGCCCACAAGACAGAGTGCAGAACTTTGTTAAAATGATTTTTTATCTTCACTGGTGTCTTTGGCAGACATAAAATCCTGTCCACCATTGACAGGGAGGGAAAACACATCAATGTAAGGGTGGGGTCATCTGCACCCCATAAAAGTGCACAAGGGTTAAGAGGTCAAGAGAACCAGGTGGGAAAAAGGAAGGAATCAACACCCCTGAAATGAGAGGAAGGTGAAAACAGAAGGTAACAACAAAAACCGGAAACTACACCCGGCTCCCAAACCCAACACCCAGAGGATAAATCAAATGTGGAGCACACATTTCACACACCTAGGAGCGTGACAACTAACTTTAAGTTTAGTTTTAAATTTGTGCAGCCAAAAGCAAAATCCAGCCTTGGATGCACTTAAAATATGAGCGGGCAATACAGCAAAGTGTACAGATTCCAGCCAAACCAACCTGAAATCCAGCTGGATCAAACTTCTCCAAACATTATTTTTCATTATTTTTCACAAACACAATAAAGAAAATATATAAGAAAAAAGAAAAACAAAAGAAAAATAGAATTCCATGAAAAAAGGTGGAATGGACAGCAGTGCTCTTAGGAGAGAAATTCTCATTTCTGGTAACAGAGGTTCCAAAGGGTTGAAAATAAACATTCTGGGCGGCAGTGGTGCAGTGATAGGGCAGTCGTCTCATGATTGGAAGATCGTGGGTTCGATGCCCATGTGTCGAAGTGTCCTTGGGCAAGACACTGAACCCTAAATTGCCTCTGGTGGGAGGTTGGCGCCAATGTTCGGCAGCTGAGCCACCACCAGTGTATGAATGTGTGTGTGAATGGGTCTGTGACTGTGAAGCGCTTTGGGCCCTCGAAGGAGGGTAGAAAGCGCTATACAAGTATACGCCATTTTACCATTTACCATTCTAAATTTACATTTTTGCGTGTGATTTTATATTATTATTGGCTGGCAAATACTGTAACTAAAAAAAAAAAAAAAAATTGTCATGCGAATAATTTTTTCCAGATTTGCAATTAATTCATTAATTCTTTAATCAATTCCTGGTCCTAGTTTTTAGTGTCTTTTTAACATATTCTTGTGGCCTTTTTGTCATGTTGGAGAACATTAATAAATATTAAGCTTAAACTTGTGTGCAACCAAGGAGCAATCCAGTCCAGTTACCAGCCCAGACGATGAAAATGAAGACGTACATGGATCTCATTGTCTACAAGTGGATGTATCAGAATGGAGGAGAGCAAGGAGCTTGCGGCTTGCCGTAGTAACTTGTATGTCACACTTACAAGCTTTTACAAAGGGATTTTGAATCTGCTCCTGAATCACAATCACTTTCTTTATATATGTCCTCTATCGTGAAAAAAAAAACTTGTGGTTTGTTATTGTTATGTTTCTTTTTCAAGTGTGTCACTTACACTGTTGTTTACTCCGAGGTGAGCTAACCTGTCAATCAGCTCAATTAGTTTTAATCAGGGCGCAGTTAGGATCTGTGACTGGCAGAGAGTGAACGGAAACTTTGTTTGAAGGAATAAAGAGCTTTGTGTGGATCTGTTAGTTGTTCATTGTTTGAGTTTTGTGCAAATGTGTGCAATCTTGTTAACAAGTGGATCCCATCCTGTTTCATATATTAAGCAAAAAAGATACAAGTAGAGAAGAAGAAAAAAAAACAACTTTTAAGTGCCAGCTGTTGAAGCAAAGATGGTTTTTGATTTTCAGCTCCACAGGCATAATTGTACGTATTTACTGAGAGTATTGATAAGCGGTGGTCTGCTTTGACAGCAGCCATTTATCTCAGCGCATGTGTAGGAGTGGAATGCTTGTCGCTCGTCTACATGACTCCTCTGCTGTTTCCACACACACATTTGTGAGTTTGGCCCTTACGTTTGCAGAACGGTTGTTTGCCCGACCAGGTACCGTTGGGGAAGCAGATCCTCTCCGCTGAGCCGTACAGAGTGTGCCCCACCGCGCAGGTGAAGCGCACCTTACTGCGCACTTTAAAGTTCCCCACCTCCCTGCTGGCGTAGGCGGGCGTGCCAGGATCCCCACAGGTGCCAGCGGAGTCGCCTGCAGTGGGAGATAACCACAGAGAGAGCACTGAAAACAACACTCTGGAGGTGCAACCCACTCAAACTGTCTACGACACTTGAAAATTCTCAGTAAACTCATCCAGTAATAACACGCAAAATGCATCAATGAGCTACTACGGTTAAAGGAAGCTGTAAAAGAGGCAGCATGTTTATTACTCGCCACCTTGCCAACAACTAACAACTCTCACAGCTTTGACAGGAGGGGCTTACTGTCCATAAAATCAGCAGGACCAGCATTAAATGCTAAGCAACTGCACTTAGAAGAATTTATGATTACAGTTTGGTCTCTGGAGTTTGTAAACTCATTTTCATCATCTCAAATGATCCCTTCTGTCTTTCATTCTGTGGTGGAACCCACATTTTTTTTTTCCGCCTTCCCTCTTCACACCACCTGTCATCCCAGCCTATGAGCTCCATCACACACAAAGATGGCCTGCTTTATAGAAATTCTATTCATGCGCTCATTTGGTCCTCCTCATGGCATGAAAGAAATGGAACGTGCTCCCTTTCTAAGCCATAGGAAATGAGAGGGAGAGATGACAGGTATGGAATCGGGGCAGCGCCGTCACTTCAGAAGATTTCGGGTTGTGATTGGTTTGTTATCGGGATCGGCGACAGCGAGGAGGAGTTTGTATTCATTTGGGAGTTCCTCAGAGCAAAGGGGGTAAAATGAGGACAAGGCAACACTGCTTTAATCTCCCCAGGAAAAGACTAGAAAAGCAACAGAATGCTCGAACAGACAGAAAGTCCATCATAAAAATATATGAATATTCAAACAGATCTTAACGCAGACAATCACTGTGAGGGATTTGAGCTGTGGTGGCCTCCACCTTGAGCTGTGGAAAAGCACCACAGCGTCTGTGTACAGAGCAGCAAACAGCTGCTGAAATACTTCAACTATTGAAAAGGAATTAAGGAACAAACATAAAAGCTGCTTATGTGTGCAAACTACATTTGTCAGGTCAAGGACTTGCAGCTGAAGAGGAGGAGCTGGTGTGGCAGCAGTTGGAGGATGTGTGTCTGACTCCTCAAACGCTCAGACGTGAGTCCTTATTAAGCATGCATGGTTGTATGTAACCTGCGAGTGTGCAGCTGCATCCCTCGCAGCGGCTGGCTGGGCTTTGGTTAGGTGGGGCAGCCTGACTCAACACACACTGTGACAGCTACAATCTCACTAATTGGGATATTGGTTGGGTTTGGTTGGAGCTGATGAGTGTTCAGCAGGGTTCCTTTGTGAGGAAACAAAAAGTGAGCAATGCAACAGATGAGGACAAAACGAGAACGGCTTGGCGAGCAGTCGAACTAATCGAACTAATTAACAAGTGCAGACAGATGAGGAGCTGTCTGTGTGGATGCATGGTTGAAAACCGCTTCTGACACCTGACTAGTCCTGCAAAAAAAAAAAAAGATTCTGCTGCTTCTATTGCAAACTGAGACTGTTAATGTGTCTGTTTTATAACTAGTCTAATCCTGCAGAAACAGCAGCCGCTAAGCGGCGCAGAAAACTTTCCCCACATAAACAAAACAATAACTCAGAACGGATGATTCAAAAAGAGAAACAAACACATGCAAGCCAATTACATATTTTCTCTTGCTAACATTGCAGCACTAATTGCATCACCTCAAACATTTTCTGCTAATTTGCCAGTGAAAACTCTGCTGAGGCGTATAGAATCTCACTAATTCTACTCTTCAGACGTGCGGCACCTCGTAAGTTGGGTTGTGATTTCCTCTTCTGGTATTGGCTGTTAACAGATGCTAACTTAAGCAGATGTGCATCCATCTCCTCTTTTAGTGGCCGAGAAGTGATTGACAGCGGATTCTTCGTCTACTCACAGTTGCTGATTGCTCTCTGAAGGGAAAGCTTTGGAAAAATGTAACTCTTCCTAACAACAGCACAGCATGAATTTACATTTAAAATTAAGAGGGACAAATCACAATTACTTAAAGCTGTGTTTTTCTACTTTTTTTTAAAATAATTTTTCCTTCATGAATATAACAAGGCACATTGTAAAACAAAATTGTAAAAAAAAAAAAAAAAAGAAGTTTAAAATAAGGGTTGTTAATTTTAGTTAATGCCTAATTAAGCATTAATTAATATGAATAAAGTAAAACATTGTATGTATTTACAATATATAATAGTTTTTTCCAATTGTTTTCATCATAACCTTTATTTCATCAGGCAAAACATTAAAAACAATTTCAATTTTACAATGTTGGCCTGAAAATACTAAAAATAATTTTGAATAAGAATCAAAAAGAAAAAAAAAAGCATTTTGTGATTTGTCACATTTCTAACTATTCAACCATCTCTAGTGTTCAGCTTGTTGCAAAGACTGTACTTAAAGGATAACCAAACAGGAAAGCTGGAGGCTGACCCCACCCACAGCCAAAATTTTAAGATCCAGTCAGAGGGGTGGGGCTGGGGAACAGGACTGTTATCATTAGCTGCAGATCATGACGTTGGACTTCTGAAATGACGTGGGAACTACAGTTTGACCAATCACACAATTTGACAGTAATTCCTGGTAATAACCAGTAGGGGGCAGTACACAGACAGTTTTTGACCATATTTTATAAAATTAAACAAGTTTATTTTAATTTGTCAAAAATGTGGCAACAACCAATAGACAGCACTTTTAAAGCCCCATTTATAGAGGTCAACAGACAAAACAGCTGATTTAGGGTTGGGTACCCTTTAAGTTACACACACACTTCAAGGAAGTCTGACATGTACATGCAAACAGAACAAATTACATAAAATGTTTATGTCATTCCTTCATACAGCCCTTTTATTATTTTTAAATCCCACAATTAATATTATTAATTATTATTATATATAAAAAAACAGTTTGAAGAGTGTGTAATAGTTTAAAGTTGAAGCTTGGTTTACATTTACCCTCTCAGGGCAGGCGTTGCAGATTTTCAGCAACTAAATGCCAACTACATATGAACAATTTCCCAAAATATCACATTTTTCCTGTTATTAAAGTAAAATCTGAATTCTTCCGTTCTCCCTATCCCTCCAACTGTCGAGTAATTCTTAGGGTTGGGATGTCCAAAAAAGTTTTTTTTAGGTCTATCCTTACTGGTGGAGGGATACAGAGCTGTGTCACACACTGGAGGGGTACTTTTCTTCTCGTGAGTGCGCTCTGAAGCACAGAAGTTTACATTTAAATTTAAGTAATGACTTTTTGATTTTACATAACCTTTTTAAAGTTATAAAACTGAAGTTGTTATGAATTAACGAAGCTCTGCAATAAGGTAGCTGACCGGCGACTATTGATGACATCATAGAGTCATTTATCCCTCCAAAAACTCTGTATTTGGAGGGATAAATGTAAGAGTAGGGAAAGAATTCGGATTCAGCCTAAAAGTTAATTTGGCCCTGAGAGGGTTAGTACAAATAAGTTACAATGAATGAGGTTAAATAGACTTTTTTTTTTTTTTTTTTAAATAAAAAGTGTTTCCCTGTGTTTAGTCAATTAACAAGCAGAGTCCATGTTGTCAGCACTCTGCATGAGATAAATGTCACAGAAGTGAATGACTGAATGAAACACAAACTAGCTCATCATCCCTTTAGGAGGGCTCATTTGTGGTAATCGCTCGGGAGCTGACCCAGTTGTCTCAATAACGTTTGCCAAATTGCCTTTAAAATCAAAGTGCATATTGGCAGAGAATCTTATAATTACGCACCACATTTTAGAAACAAAAATAAACATGCAATATTTGAACCACACTGATCTACCCAAAACTATAAAACCATTTCATTTAAATGTTGGTCTTCTGCTTTTAATAAGTAATTCTGACCGCTACAATGTCAAGCATTAACTGCCTCCCTAACAAGTCTTGAAAGTTGTTCGAATCAGCCATCAAAGTGATTTTCTAAGAAAATCACAAGCTCTGCAAGAGTGTTTAAGAAGGAGCTGATGTCAGGGTGACATCCATGTGCAAAAAACCGGTCAGAGAATTCTTCTCCATTTTTCGATTACAGCCACCAACCAGCTTCATAAAAAAAATGTGCAAAAGTCACTTTGTGTGCTTCCAGAAGAGAAGAGCCTTCATCTCTCTGGTGGAACAAACTCTGAGCTTGGCTTCAGAAGGCTGCCACCCACTCTACCTTTAAGGAGAGACTTAAAACTTTCCTCTTCGATAAGGCTTAAAGTTAGGCCAGGCTTGACTGACCCTAAGCCTTCCTATTAGTCATGCTGCTGTGGGATATCCCATGATGCACTGGGTGCATTTCCTCTCCCAACTCAATTTACTCTTCACAAACAGTATTTACTGTATAAGATATCATTGCAGTTGATATCATTGTGCTTCTCCTCCCCTTCTCTAAAGCAGTTACCTCACTGTCATTTTTGTCTAAGTGTTTTCAGACTTTTCCTGAGGAGGATGACTTCTTCCTGTCCAAAGCTGCTTTACTCCACTGGAAAAACAGTCAGGATCAAAATAAACTTACGTTTTTATGAAATTAATAAACAAAAAATAATTGACCTAATAAATTACTTTTGCTGAAATCATATAAAATAAGAATTTGGAAAGAGTGTAACTGCCTTTTCACACAAAAAAACTAGAATTAAATAGAGAGGGGTAGCAGAATTCAACCTGTAACAAAACATGGTAACATTTAAAAAAGAGGCCATGTGTATTTGTCACCAATTCGAACCAGACACTACTTAAATAGTAACAGAATCCTTTACACTTTTCTGTCAAACCAACCACGACCATGAAACAGGAGAAAATCCTTTAAAATATTGAGGTCAGACGGTGCTTAAGCTCAGATATCTGCTGTCTTTGAAATTAGATCACTCATTTAACACCTTCCATCTGTCTATTTCAGATCACACAAAGGATTTTTTTTAATGGTAAATGGTGTGTACTTATATCGCACCTTTCTACCATCATTAAGAGCTTTACAGCCACAAATCCCATTTACCATTTACCTAAGCACAAAAACATTCACTCACTGATGGTGATGGAGTTGCCATGCTGGATGCAAACACACCACCAGCAGCATTGTGGGTTCAGTGTCATACCCCACAACACATGTTTGAATCATTGTAAGTATATGGAAACTAAACCCTCCTCCCTGGTGTTCCAAACAGGAAGTACCAGCTCCAAGAGGCCAAAATCCCATAGATTTCTATTAAGAAATTCAATTCAATTCAATTTTATTTATATATTATTATTATATTTAAGTGTAACCAAACCCTACATGAACATTTTTTGTCTTTTTAACTCTATAAATGGTGCTATAAAAATCCTGTCTGTTGGGTCATTGCCAATTTTTTCGCAATTTAAAATAAACGTGTTTAATTACTGAAATCATAGTCTATAACCATCTGTGTCCCTACAGGTTGAAACGAGGTATTACAGTTGAATTTTGTGATAGCTCAACTGGATTAAGTCCCACATCATTTCATAAGTTCCACTTCATCATGCTCTCCAGCTCCAGTTTAAAATCCTATCTTTTGATTCTGTAACCGCCGGTTGTCATCGTGTTAGCTTTAGCATGGCTAACAAGTGTAATGCCTTTGGTCAAAAGTTAAGTTAAGCTGCATTTAGCTCCGCCCCTTTTTTTTTCTTTTTTCAAATCTGGTGAGGGAGTTGAGTCAATCTCCAATTCTCCCGTTGCATTATCCGTTAACATTAAACAGTCATTCTATTTGTCAGAATAAAAATTTTTGTTCTATTAGCTGTTTTTAACATATTCGTGCTAATCTAATTTTTTACATAATATTTTTTTTTTACTGCAAATCATTTAAGTTATAAACTTCACTTCAATTTGATCTCATGCCAAGCATTCAAAACATTTGATTGGAAGATTCTCTCAAGCGAGCTTTCAAGTGGTAGGGATGTGGACTTCCAACATGTTCACTCCTGATTGGTGAGAATGGTTGCCATAGAAATAATGACTCCAATAGAATCAGACCAATCACTGCTTACTGAGGATTTCTGGTTCAAACAAAGCAAAACATGGCAACATAATTGACTTAATTTTATTGGAGCTGGAAATTAGGCAATTTTTACAGGTGACATCACACACACTTCGTTCAGTTCTCATATACTGTCATAGGTTTGAACCAAACCTGAAATCTTTCGATTAGAGGTTGACCACTCTACCAAAGCTACCCTATTGAATTCACAGTAAAATTCTAAAATACAAAAATGCTCTAATTTTAAACAATATGCAGAAGAATACATCTCCTGCAGTCTAAAGAAAGGGGAATGTGGTACCGGTACTTTAAAAGCACTATTACAGCATTTCTGCGAAACTATCGGAATAGCTTGACCCAGAAGGCCGGTGCTCCATCTTCCATACATGTACAGTCCAGATCAGCTGATTGCTGTTCTTTTTCTGTAGGTGTTTTGTGCAGTGACATATGGACCCTGCTCTATAGACCCACATCAGTGCTTTTGTCCCTTCCCAGCCCCGTCTGCTGTGCACCTTGCACTAGCTTACGTTGAGAACACACAGGTCTGCATTTATTTGACATTTACCTTACTGAGCCTTTGATGCTCGTGACCCTGATACTGGCTGTTGCTTTCTGTGTTTTTACATTGCACCTTACTGAGGCCTTTGATTTGCTTACGTTGATCCCTGATACTGGCTGTTGCTTTCTGTGTTTTTACATTTTGCAAAACTAAGAAAAAAGTGCTGTCTTACTCCTTTCCATGTAAAGTATGGGAACTGAGAAGAAAAAAAATAAAAATAAAGTCAACATTTTGTGAATCCACTTTAATGGTCAGGATGGTTTAAGTGTGATGGGAAGAAAAAAAGCTTTATGGGATTAAAGGTTTGACTGCTTTTTTTTTTTTTTAGCAGAAAAACAGTTTTTTCCATGCTGTCAGAAAGCATCACGAGGAGAAACTATAATTTTGCGTTCCGACCCAAAGACACAGTGAGTTCAGCAAAAGACATGAGTTGCAATAGCTCACATTTAGCGTATGTCACGGGTGATTTTGCTCATTCAACTGTGTCAGCAGCAGAGAGCGAAATGTGCTTCTGCACATTTTTCAAGCTGAGGTGTGAAGTTACACCTCCACGCAAGTTAACAGAGGAGGAATAATGGGCTGAAATATTGTTTTGCGCTGACCTACCATTGGTGCCAAATACAAATGCATAACATATTTCAATCTGTGGATTGTTAAATGTATTTCCTCAAAAATGCTTAGAGTAGATGGAGAATTGGGGATAATAAACACTAAACATTCTGGGACACAGGAGTTGTTTTTAAATCCTCTAAAAGCTCTACCGCGTCCCAGTTAATGGCTAGGAAATGACCTCACTATGCTGATCGCTTACTAAACACACTATTAATATCATGGAACTCAGGTGCTACACCACCTTGATGTACGGAGTGCAGTTTTTAATATTTGCTCATCTGCTATCCCTCAGTGTGCACCACTGCCAAAATGATCTCTTACTATTTTAAGGCAAACCTGTTATTAAAAGATGCTGTGTATGTGAAACAGATACTGGGATCCTTTTTCCCACACCACCTCTGGCACCAATTAAAACAATAAAAATATATTTAATGAAAAAATAATTTTGATTGTTCCTTTATTCACATAGATCTTGAATATACATGTGAGTAGGTTAATTTAGTAAATTGTGTTAGGAAAAATGACAATCAGCTGCAAAAACGCACATGTTGGAATGAGTAGCATCTCTGTGTACCTGAGCAGTGAGGCAGAGGGCCACTCCAATGTCCATTCAGCTGGCAAGTGAGTGATGAATCCCCCATGAGCTGGCGGTCTCCAAGGCAGGAGAAGCGAACAGTGGAGCCAAAAGTAAACTTCTCTCCACTTATCCCTGCATGGGGTGGAGTACCCGGATGGCCGCAGTCCAGTTCTGCCAAAAAGGTCAAGAAAAAGAAATGCAGTGATTGAATGGATGAGGTTTTTCGCTCAAATGCATTAGATAACATTCTTGTGATCTTTCGTTTTTTACATTTGCTAAAAAAATCTGAAAAACTTTGGTTTGAATTCAGCAGAATCTCATAAAATGTAAGAAACCCTAATGAGATCCTCATGTTACGAGTACACATTCAGGACAATAATTGCTTAATTTATTTTACAAAAATCGTCTGCTCTCAGCAGCACTTTTGTCATTATCATATCCTATAAATAGGCAACTGATGCACACAATGAATACGAACGTCTTTGTGCATTAGAGAGATATTGTTCTTAACACTCTTTGAAAAATTAACATTTCAACAAATGATGAATACTTCATTAAGTGTCAAGAATAGGCTATCATTTATTGTGTTTTTTAATACAGTATTTAGAGACTTACGTCTGCTGAATAAAGTTTCAGCTTCAAAAGCAGTTGGACAACTTTATGTGAAACCTCTTTGAAAAAAAAAATAACCTACATATCCTAACTTCTTAATATTTGATCACCACTGGTTCATTTAATTATTTAGTTTTGTAAAGAAAAATAAATTAAAAACATCTTAAAAAACCCAATATTTTATTCCTTTTGTATTAATTAAGACTGAAAAGTTGACACCAATGTTGCATTGAAAAGTAAAGATGTTTTATACAGTCCTGTTTCTGCTAGCTTGTGTGCTCAGAATAAGCTATAAGGGGTTAGAGACAATCAGTTGCAATAGTAAGTCAGATCTCAACCCTCTGACCTTCTCAGACCTTACGAAAACTTGAGAGACCACAAAAGATGGAAATCCAAAATCAAAGAGTAACATCTATGCTTTTTCTTTAATGGGCCAACCACTGTTAAAAGCTAAAGTTAAAGTCTCATTAGTTGTCATGCACCTACGTAAATGTGTGAAATTTGCTCTCCGTATTTGAGCCATCCCCTGGGGGAGTGGTGAGCTACAGACACAGTCGTGCCCAGGAACCATTTGGGGGATTACAACACCAATCCAATCAGGGAGGCACTGGTTGCTATTTTTAGTGTCTTGGGTACGACTCGCTGTATATATCAAATCAAATCCTTCTAGTCCCAGGGCAGACACTCTACCACAAGGCTGCTGAGCTGGTGTTCTGATTAGAGGTGACAAATGTGACGTTTGTTGCTTGATCAAACTACACCTATGAACACTTAATTGAAAAAATAAAGTTGCTGGACTTTGGCAGATAAATATTGATCGGAAAATTCTATTAATTGCCTACTTTTTTTCCAATTTTAGCAATTATCCGTGCTCTTAGTTTTCTAATCTTGAATTTACCTCTGGGCCATTGAGGGTGGAGCCTGGGCAGTACGGGGTTCCATTTGTGCCAAAAATATGTTTCTGTGTCAACTGTCTATATCTATGGTTCATTGTCTATGTTTACTGAACAAGTTTATTGATCATTTGGTCAAGTCTATGTACTACTGAGCAGTATCTTCTGCGTCTCTTGTGAAACAACAGAAGCAAAGAGCGCAAGCACATTTTGCTAAGGACTTTTCTGACAACAAAATCCAACAACAATAGCAAATGCAAGGTTTTAAACATAAGGCAAGATGAAACATTACAAAGCAAATACAAAAATATCATCCAAGAAGCAGGGATACATAGAAGATAAGGCTTAATTTTTAACTTGTAATTATCTATATAGTGGGAGGGGTGTGAACTTCGAACAAGCTGGAACAAGCTAACTCATGATTGGTTGACAGTACTTTCTCTAAAAACGTGACTCAGACAGACTGACTAATCGCTGTCGATGGTTGCAATCGCAGTAGACATATCAGGAAGTGATGGCGAAGGCTCTGGCCTGGTTTGGCGAGAGCCGAAGGTAATGCATTTCCTATGGGGGACCTCGACGAGTGTTATGTCCAGTTCTTATTAAACGGTCTATGGGCTAACTTGGAGTTTAGCTAATATTTTAGCACTATGCTAGCTGTTTTTGTGAAAATTAGACTTTTTCTACATCTTTTGGCTAATTTGAAGTTAAGCTAATGTTTTATTACGCTAGCTATTTTTTCAAAATTAGACATTTTTCAGTTTTTAGGATAACTTGAAATTTTGCTAATATTTTAGCATTATAGCTGTTTTGTCAAAATTAGACTTTTTCAAAGTTATCTGGGCTGATTTGAAGTTAAGCTAATATTTTAGCATTATGCTAGTTTTTTTTTTTTTTTTTGACTTTTAAAGTTCTTTAGGCAAACCTTGAGCCAAGCTAATATTTTAGCATTATTCTATCTGTCTTGGCAAAATTGGACATTTTTCCAGTTTTTGGCTGTTTTAGCATTTAGCTAACATTTTGGCAAGCTACTCACATTTGCATTATAGCAGGTAATGCAAATATCTAGTTGCAGTTTGTACCTGATCAGAATAATATGACACCAAGTCTTTCATATATCGGAATAGAACTGTAGAAGAAAAAATCTTGTAGAACAAGATTTGTACTGCTTTGACATTTCACACTAAGCCTCTTCAAACTGTAGGTGGAGGGACATGTAGAAAATAAAAAGGAGAGAAGAAGAAGAAGCTCTTCCCTGATTTTCCTAAACTCTAAATTTACATTTGAGAGCTTTTTTCTTGAAGCCATATGTCCGGTTTGTCCGCTCCTTACGAGTCCCTGGGAGCGTTGGAGGCCGAGACTGCTCCTCTCGCCCCAAACTCTAGAAAAGTAAATGAGTAATCTTCTTGAACGATGAAACTTTATTAAGAGTTTGTGTTTCTCTGTTTCCTGACACTTTTTCCCGCTGTTTCTGTTAGTAAACTGAGGTTTATTTCTGTTTCATCTTTACATGAACTCTCATTTCAGACTCCAACTTGTTTCATAAATGTATTCATTTTGGTTGTTGTTTGCCAACTCCAGGCTGCTCTTGCTGTCTTTGAGGCTCACCAGGGGTTTCATCCGACTACCCTGAAGTTGTGTTTTTAAAGCAAACTCAAAAAAATACTTTTAGGACTTGTTCAGCTGGGTTCTTTTCAGAATCTTACGTTTCACTTTAAAAAAATGATCTTCATTAAAACAACACAGCAACTCGCAATTATTGTCCACTAACGTATAGACCCTCAAATAGGACATAACATAAAAGACAAAACTGGTAAGACTTGTAATTCATTAAAAATATTAGTTATGTTACAACAAAAAATATTCCTTATTGAAAGACTAAAAAACAAGAAATCTTGAAAACCAATGAATAAATTCTCCAGTTCATTTATTACAACTAAATTATTTTAATATCTCGGAAAATTGACTGCGTATATTGACTCTATTGTTACACTTTCACAAGTTGGGATAATATTTTTTTAAATTCACATTTTAAAATTAACAATAAATAGTGGATATAAAACATTGAAATTTTTGACCTCAATGATGAAAACTACTTTTTAAGAACATAATGTTGGCACTTTAATTGTCTTTTCATTTAATGTGAACTTGAACCCTTGAAAATATTATTTTGAAAAAAAAAAAAATCACTAAATCAAATATAAACACTGGAGAACTCCTCAGTTTGTTTGTTTAAAGCATAAATCCACAACTTTGTATATTAAAAACCCCTAATTATAATAACCACTAGGTAAAATTGAAAAATAAATAACATTAGAGATTTTTTATTTAATCAATTAAAAAAGTGCTTGAAGTAGCTACCCATGGTTCACATGTTTAAGTAGGAAAAAATCCTTGAACATTACTTAAAAAAAGTTGTTTTATTCAACAAAATAAATAATGCATACACTGCCTACAATGAAATTATGTGCTTTTTAAGACTATGAACTAAAAGTGGGGACATATTTTATGAAACTGTTTTTTTTTCTTCCCAGAAATAGGTCAACATAGTTGACAAGATTAATAAATTCAGAATGAGACAAGCATTTGGGAAACATTTTGTATCATATTAAAAAACCAACAGAAATTTTTGACAATGTTCTGGAGGAATATTAAATAAAGTTGCAACTTTAACTAACTGGTTAAATAACAATTTAGATAGTTTGATGAAAAATAACATCAAGTCACACGACTTCGCTGCCTATTCAATGAGGTTTATGAAAGTTTATGAAAAAAAGAGGAAACAACTTGTTTCTAATGCTATTTTTTTTAATTATACAATGATTAATTTCAATCAAGTTTTATTTATTTATGTATTAATTTGGGTGTTTTTGTTTTTAACTGTAAAGCGCTTCAAGCGGTGCAAGTATGAGAAGTGCTATTTTTTAACAATAAAAAGTTTGATTTGATTTAGATTGTAAAACAAGTGCCAGTATTGGATATAACAACCATGTGGGATCTAACTGCTCAAATAACTAAATATGTTGTAAATTATTTCAGGATCCAGTGACCCTATGACCCCAAAATCAATTGGCAGGTTAAAAAATTGATAAATTATATGTATTTAATGCAAATGTATTAAAATCAATAATCAATAAGGTGTTCAGAGCTTCCTTTAAATGTAGTTAGGTTGGTGTGTGGGTCTGATGGAAAATGAATGGAAAGTTGGACTGTACCGATGCACTCTGGAAGAGGTTTGTCCCAGTGGCCCTCTGGCTGGCAGGTGAGCACCGACGAGCCAAACAGGTAAAATCCAGGGTTGCAGTCGTAGAAGACCACGCTGCCGAATGTGAAGTTTCCATGTTCGATTTTACTTTCCCGAATAGAGTTGGCCGGAATTCCCGGATCAGTGCAGTTGACCACTGAGGAAAACAAAGTAAAATAAAAAATAAATAAAATAATACAAATAAAAGTTTAATTAATTCTTCATAATTCTTTAGTTCAATCATTCAAAAAAAAATTAAACTACATAGTATTTGTAATTCAGTCAATACATGTAAGAAAAATTACTGCTGCTACCCAATTTGATGGGAATAAATCCTAAAAAAGGAGAAAAAGATGCAAGAAATTATCAAAATGTTCAGTTTCCATTTCCACTTTTTATCATAACAGTGCAGTGATCATTTAAATATGTTAGCAAAAGAGTTCCTGGCAGCCTGTCATGAAAATCAGTTTATTGCGGTTTGCAAAGATAATGTAAGTACTATTGATGTACAGCACAGGACGGCAATGTCAGCCAAAGTGAATATTCACATCTTGGCAGCATTTGCAAAGCGCTCTTATTAAAATGTATGATCTCCATCTCCATTAGGTTCCTTTGATTTCAAGATGCACATAGAGCATTGTTCATTATACTTCAGGACATCAGAAATATAGACAGATTTTCTTTTGTTATGTTGTGTATATCAGGTCAACTGCAGTTATACAATACATGCTTTGATTAAAGCTATTGACTTATCTGAAACGTGTCAGTAACCTGTCAGGAACAATTCCACTTTAACGAGACGCCGAGCAAGAAAACAAGTTTAACAACTGAACAGTCACTTCACTGGGGATGCTTTCTTTGAACGCTCTGAAGTCTCTTTGCTTGAAGTTTTATTTACATAAATGTCGTCTGTCAGCACGCACGCATGTGAGTTAATAATAGAAGTGTTGACATGACCTAAACAGTCTTCATTATATTCAGCGAAAAGTTGAAAAGTGAACACATGCTGAATTAAACACTGTCAACAATAATAGCATCCGCTGCCGTCTTCCTTAAAGCCGCGCGTACGTCTACGTCGGCACGTGTGTCAGCGACCGTTTTAAATGCAGCCCGAGTCTGGAAAATCTCCCTGACAAGGTGGCACTGTCAGCCGAGAACGGATGAGGGAGGGGAAGGAAGCGAGTCCGTGGTAACATCAAATTAGATCAACACTGCAGGTGCGTGACAAGACTGGGCTTAATGTGAGAAAATATTAGTGGGAACAGACAGGCACATTTGACAAACACAGCCATGACATTTTCATATGATCTGGCTCCTGCGATATTTACTGGTTTGCTGTTTCCAGGCACTAGAAATAAAATGGTATCTCTTAATATACAGTATGTGTATATGTGTCACAAAAAGAAAATGTATTGCATCTCCAGCCAACAAAGTCATAGGTAAAAGAAAGATTTGGTTTAATGCTGGGGTGTCAAACTCATTTTGGTTCAAAGGCCATTCAACCTCAAGTGGGCCGGACCAGTAACATAATAGCAAAATAACCAATGGTCAACTTTTTCAGCCACAAAACAGCCTAATCATTCATCAATGGTGTAAAGTACTTAAGTAAATTGACATTGTTACTTTACTTAAGTACTTTTTTGGCTACTTTTTACTTGTACGGAGTACAAATATATAAGCAACTTTTACTCTCTACTCAACTACATTTTAGATTGAATATATGAACTCTTTACTCCACTTGTAACATTGTGATAGTGCACAGATGGTTTGCATCTTTATCTACTTCACCATTGCAAGTTCGTTGGGCGGATTAGACAAAATCGCCATCCACAGGATACTGCAGGTACTGCATGCTATTTATGAGCTAAATCCAATCGTTAACTCTAGCGGGGCGGGGGGGGGGGGGGGGGGTGAGGCCCACGAGTAAGTAACAGGACCACAGAGGCAGGTGCTTAGAGTGAGAAATTCCCATTGACTCCCATGATAAAATCGTCCTGAAAACCTTCCCACCTCTATTGACGTTGTCATTAAGGCTCAACACTCTCCTATCAGCATCTGCTGCTGGCCTCAGGTCAAAAAGAGGTCAAATCAGTTTCAAGAACTTTGAGAACCAGACTTTGTTAAAGCTGAAATATCGCCCCCTTGAGACTGAGAGGTACGAGTAAAATACTTAAGTTCTTTCAAAATCGGATACTTTAATATTTTTACTTAAATATTATTGAAATTGGTGACTTGTAATTGAATCATTCTTCAGTAAAGTATCTGTACTTTTACTCAAGTATTGTTCACAGGTATTCTTTACAACCCTGTCACTTACTATTATTATTAATATTGTTATCTTTTTGACAATGACATTTTAGTAACTGTGGTGTCATAGCTGATCATTTTTATAGGAGCTTAACAGTGGTAAGGCTGGCAGAGAATCTTAATTGGATCTTACCTAGACGTGTCATGCGCTTGCAAAGATATTCCTTGATTTATTGTTTTTTTTCCTTTGCTTCCCCTAGTGGTGGAATTGTGCATTGCAGCTATTTCTTTAAATAACCATAACTCGCCACAGGAATGGGCTAGAAACTTGCTTTTTTTTTCCCCCAACATCCTTATATTTTTTGCTTTTCATGACTGGGCCGATTGAACCATCTGGCAGGGCGGATGTTTGACACCCCTGGTTTAATATCATATAATTTTTATGTTTCTCTGTCCTCATTTTTTGACGAGATAGCACCATGGAGGATTTAATGCCATGCATAAATAAAAACTGTATAAAAGGCATGAAAATAAAGGAAAGTGGGCTCACTATTATTCTACAATGGTTGTCTATGTTTTACAATGGATTTACACTTGAGTCTTGACACATAAAAAAAAGAACAGCTGCCTTATTGCCAAATTTAAACAGGCCACTAATGAGCATAACCTGTGCAATCTACAACTGGCAGCATCCGATAAAGCAGCTATTACCTGGCAGAAAGTCCACCGTCCTGCACCTCCACCGCTTTCAGGGAAACACATTTTTATGACGCACTTTAGCAAACGTTGACAACTGAATTGAAGAAATATTTTCCCATTTACGATTCGCTTTCCAGGCATTCTGCTTTCAGCTCATTATTGGATTTCTGTTGGTCTGAGGCCATGCTGCTGAAGACTTTCCCCATGCAAATCAATAAACGTACGAGCGCCACCTCTTTTCCTGTTTCAGAAAACGCACATATTTATACATAAAAATAATCCTTCTTTCCTATAGACTTTTGCAGATAAATACCACTGTAAATCTTTAATGGCCGTATATCAACACACTGCATGTACACATTCAAGGCTTTGACAGATTATTCACTGATCAGCGATCACATTTGCCTAATGCTGAATTTCTGCGACCGTTCCAGCTCCAGATAAGAGAATAATCCCACAGCACCTGCAAAGGCTTTGTCATTCTCTTCCAGCTCTTTCTGCTGGATCCAATTCCTGCTCGCTGGCAACTACCTGCTACCTTTTTTTCGACTAATTCACAGGAAGCAGCATGGAATGCATAAAAAGGAAGTCTGTCATGCAAGAAATAAATAAATAATACGCATCTTTAGCTACAGCGCTGTTCAGAAATTTGGCAAAGATCAAGCACGGGCTATTCTGTAAAATGTTATTTTCTCTTGACTTATTATTGGCTTTGAGTGCTCAAAGATCCAAAGAAACGATTCATCCGGAGGAATTCAGCTGTCATGTGTTCCTTCATCTCTGTGACACCGAAGGTTATTTATAGATTCTGCCGGTGCTCCACGGAGGCATCTTACCTCTGCACGAGGGGGGCTGCTGGCTCCACTGGCGGCTGGCCTGGCACTGCGCCGTGGAAGGTCCTTCAAGGGTGTAACCTTTGTTGCAGGTGAAGCGCACCACGTCGTTGAAGTTAAAGCCTTCCCCTATGGTGCGGCCGTAGATGGGGCTCCCAGGATGGCCGCATGTGACAGCTGAGATTACCCACAATGCACAACGGATGGAAGGTACAAGTGCAGAAAAAGAAAATAAAGGTTAGAAATAAGAAAGCATTAAAAAAAAGTCAGAAACTGTTTTTATTTGTTCCTTTGTAAGGTGCCTTGGACAAAAGTGGTTTCTAAATGATTAAAATGTAAATGTAAAGGATTTAAACTCAAAGTAAGAACAGAAAAAGTCAAAAAATAAGTGGCAGTGAAAGTCATTAAAATACAATTAACCCCAAAGGCTAGTGGGGGAATAAGTCTACAAGCCACGATTCAACTTGCAGAAACTACCTTGTGCTTAATAATGAGAAATTAGGAGTCACATTATCAGTCTTTGTATCAAGTCCTAATTTATGATGGAGCCTATAAAAATGTCCTATTTTCTAAAAAAATCTTAATTAATAATTAGCATTTTAATAGTTTTGTGTCATATGAATTTAAATGTACACATTTATATTTTAAATAAAGCTTTTTGCTTCAATTTGAGTTTAATATGTAACTACTTTTCAAAAAAGGTCTGAGGGTGTTTATGTATTTATCTGTTTGTCTGGAGCATCACTCGAGCAAACAGACAGAAGCCGAGAGCCGCTTGTGTTGGACGGGGGACTCTCTTGTACTTTTTGTTTTCAGGCAAATGCAAAGTCACTTCGTCACTTTCCCCCAGCCTTTCCCCTCTTCATCAAACAGTAACACACAGGGACTCTCTGACCCCATTTGCAGCTCATCAGAGTGTCTGTGAAGTGGCATAAAAATACTTACGGATACAGACTGGGAGGTGCCCAGACCAGCTGTGGTCCTGCTGACAGATCCGAACAGACGAGCCGATAAGTCGGAACCCGGGATTGCACTGGTAGACCACCGTGTCTCTGTAGCCAAAGTTCTCCCCAATAACCTGTCCGTTTAATATTTGTTCAGGAACACCACAGTGGCCGGCTGTAGAGAGAGAGATAGAGACAAAAAATTTCTATAAATAAAGAGACATTGGCGGTACTGCATCTTTATGGTTAAAGTCTCACTCTGATCATCTTTGAATTGATTTTAAAAGCATTTCCAGTTGTCCTCTAGCAAAAATCCAAAACCTGTGTCGTTTTCTTGGACATAGTTTATACAGAGTGGCAGAAATTTGCCTTTAAGCTGTGGTGTAGAGTAAACTCGCCCCTATTTCCCATCATTCATCTGTTTTCACGTTCTTCCACTAACTTATAGCCTTTCATTCTACCACACTAACATTACCGGTGCAAGAAAAATGGCGAGAAATATTGGAACTATCCATCCTTTCAGTTTTGGGCCAGAATTTTAATGGATGCATCAGAATGGAGCTTGTGCACTGTAAAAAATGAAACATTGGATCAATTCTCAAAATTTCTGTAATCTGTTACATTTCAAATGATTACAAATTAATTAGATAAAAATGTAACAAGTTACAGAAAGAGGATCTGGTGGCAGCAGGCAAGATGGCGGCCGAAAAGCATTAGCCAGAAATGGAAATTCTACAAGATTCGAGAGTTGTAGCTGCTTCTATGAAAACTTGTTTGAGTGTTCAGGATTATCTTAAAATGTGTAAAAAAAGGGTAAACGCTCTATTAAAGTTGCTATGAAAAGTGTTCAGTTTGTAAAACTGTACAGACTTCTACAATGGAACTTAAGCTCCAGACTAGTGTTTACGTCTGATCGTAACTAGCCTGCGCTGACCCAGGGGACTGCAACCTGTGGCTCTTTTATCCCTTTATTGTAAATTATAACGTTTGAATAAATAATATATTAGTTATTAAAGTTTAGTCTTTTCTGTTTAGATTTTTAACATGTAAAGCAACTAAGCAAAAAAAAGTTAAATTTACCGTAAGAAATTTTTTTTTGTTTTGGTAAATTACACAAAGCGGTTAAAGTTTTGAACAAATGCAGTTTAAATTTTTTAATTCAACTAAAGCTGGACACAGGAAGAATTTTTTTAGACATAGAGTGGATTTTATTTTGAAGGGAAGTGGTGTGTGCTGCTGTCAAAAGTAAAATAAGTTACAGCTTTACAGCTGTTTATATATAAACATATAAATACTGTTGTAATGTAATTATTGAAATATTTATAAGCTAAATGGATAAACAAATGTTTAATTGCCATAAATATATATATATATATATATATATATTTTTTTTTTTAATGATTAAGTGGAACTTTGTGGCTCTCGTTGGGTTCTGGTCTCTAAGAACTAGAGCAATTGGCTCTTTTAGCGTTAAAGCAGACCCCTGCGCTGAACCCAATATGCGATCAATGTGAATCAGCTCTGTCATGGATAAAAGCGACTTTGGACTGATATAAATTACTTTATATTAGTAATGTGTTGCATGTTGGTGAAAAGCCACTTTAAAGTGTTGCTCCCCAGCACTAAAACGCTTTTCTCTGTAGATCAACTGATTCACATCCATCATGTAAGGAGTTAGGTTATAGAAGTTTAAAGCTTAAAAAACAATAAACGTATCTGTTAGGGTTGCCGGATATGTCTTTCTACCAAAAATAAGTATTTTTGGACCGAAATATGCCATTGTAGGGGTGGTGGTGGCTTGATTTTCCGATCATGGAGTTTCAGCCGCCATCTTTTCTGCCCCCAGATGCCCCCCAGTTGCAGAGCATCATTAAATTGATCCATTGCTTCATTTTTTACAGAGTGGTCCGCCAGCGTTTATTCCTGTGAAAAAAAAATTCTTTTCCAAACAGACTTTTTTTTGTCTGCTCTTGATTCACACCAATTGGAATAAATAAATACTCAGGAATGCAATTTTAAGCTTTATTATTTTTAATATATGTCCTCTATCATAAAAAAAAAATGCCACAAGAACATGCTAATAAATGCCAAAAACACAATTTTTACTGAAGTGTTTGTTTTTCCTCCTTTGTTTGACATTTCCTTTATATATAATGACATGCTCCACTGGAATATCCAACATATTTTTACAGTGTTGCACAGGCCAATCGAATGTTTCCACTTTTTGCATGAGCTGCAATGCATTAATGTTGCAAAATCAGTTTAGACTCCCATGGAATTAAAGGGTAAAAGGCAATTCCCAGAAACCTTTTATACCCATGAGATGCTATGTAAACAACATTCTGATGTCTGACATCTCAATAAATCAGTCAACAAAATTTAAATTATGATGTTTTAGGGATTATAAATATATTTTCAAATCCATTCAGCCATTGATGCCCAAAGTTGTCTCTTCTAAACTACGACAGAATGTGAAACAGATGTGAAATTCATCAAAATCTGCGTCTTACATTCATCGACATAATCATGTTACTTTCACTTATTATAAATCCATCTGAGAGAGGACAGATCTTACTGAGATTTCCACTTAAAAACCTGGGAAATTGCCACCGACTCGGAATCTGATTTCCCTAATTCACTTCTGCACCCACAAACCCAGCCGAGCATTTTATTATCGCACTCCAGTTGAGAGCGGCCAGATTGAGTGGAGATTTTGCTGAAAACGCCAGCAACAGCAGGTCCCTGGCCATGTTAACCCTGTCAGTCTAATGTGAGTGAGTGAGTGAAAGGTGGCTGTCTGTCGCTGAAATGAGCAAATAGGAGTTGAGCTCTAAGCCCTGGTGCCACCAAGTTAATAAACAGACTTTGTCTGCCAGGGAAGCCACACGTCTGCGTGGGTTTAAATGGAGCTCTAATATTTGATTTAACTTGGTAACTATAGAGAACTGTGTCAAGATGTGCTGTAATAACATTTTTTTTTTTGTTTATAGAAATATTTTCTCCACGGCAAGGCTTTTGGAATCTGGGAAAAGATTGACTTGTAAGTTAAAGAACCCCTATGAAATTTTTTTTTATTTTGAAAAAATATTCCCAGTTGTGTTTTAATTATGATTATGAAGTTTTTAACCAAAATCAGACAATCTAAATGTCTAGAAAAGCCATTTTCATGTTGGTCTGAAGTCTCTGTTTCCAAAACTTCCTTCCTCCAAAAGTCTGATTCTTTCTCCTTCCAGTTCATCAAAGACTCTTTTAGCTAATTATTGAATCTATTGGCATTGCTGTGACCAATTCATTCAATCCGTTGGTTTCTCAGAGCAGAGTCCTTAGGAAAATAATGAAAGCTAACATCAAAATGATCTTTCATTGATTTACAATCATTTACAACTGCAGTCAAATGAGCCGCCGTTCACATCAAGCTCTGTGGAGTCTGGTGGAGATTTTCCAGCGTTGTCAACACTGCTACCGTAAATATTGTCTGAAACTCACACAAAAAAATCCAGTGACAGCTGATTCAAACACATAAATGTGAACGGTGGTTTATTTGACTGCAGTCTAATGGGAAGATGCCAGCTGAGCTAACCTTACTAGCCAGGCCAGATGAGGAGTGACGTAAAGAAGGCTCATTATTATAAACAGAGCCTTTCGGCGACAGTTTGATTGACAGAGATTATACTCGGAAATGCAAAAACAAAATGAGTTCTTATAACATTTGTTCTCTTCAAAAAAAAAAAAAAAAAATCCACACATACATGTTAAAAACTCAAAAAACATGCTCTCATCAGAGGTGAACTTTAAAGACATATTAACAAATTACAGAGTCTAAATTCTAATATAATTGCCAATCTTTCCTCACAAAAAATTATTTCTTTTTGCCCAGGGAAAGATTTGAAATAGTCGGCAGTCTATTATGGCTTCATTATGTGCTAAAGTGAAGTGAAATACAAAGAAAATTGAATCTCTCCCAATATTTTAGAGTCATTGACTATACTCACTTGGCAACAGAAGCAATTATAGCCACCTACTGGTTTGCCCATCTGCTTTTATTTTGGGCATGTTGGCCAAACCAACACAGCTCATAAAGAACATTTAGACGGTGCTTACCGAGGCACAGAGTCTCCATCCCACTCCAAAGGCCAGACAGAAGACACTCTCTGACGGTCGAGCCGGTTAGAATGTAACCGGGGTTACAGCTGAAAATGGCTGATGCTCCGAAGGTTGTTTGACTTCCAATTTTCTTCCCATTTGGAGGCGTAGGAAGATCTCCACAAGAAATTACTGCAATATGATGAAGAATATAGTAAAAAACTGGAGATAACAAGGCAACAGAGAGAATGAAAGAAAAAAAAAAGATGCAAGTTGGCTCACCCCCTCAGAGTCAATGGGAGAGCACAGTCAGTTCAACCGATCTTACATATCCTAATGTGATAAAAGGTGACCTGAACCATTTCCTGGTAAGGATAATGATGGTGTTTTCCTTTGTCCCAACATCTTTCATTATACTAGCTGGCATCTCTCTGCCATTACAGAGTCTATTCATCTGTTTCACTCCTCAATGTGCAGTTCCCATGGCAGCCGAGAAAAAGCTTTTATGCGCGATCCCCACAATAAATAATGTCTAACCTAGGCTTGCAGGGGGAATAGGTGAAGTGAGCTACAGATTAAGTGAGCTCCTGAATTTGGTATTTGTTCATCAAGTCTTGTTCATGCTAATGTAGTGCACTTGAGGTGAAACAGTGCACAAACGTTTCAATATGGCTTGATGAAATAGCTTATTTTGTGAGTACAATAAGACATAAATTTTGGTTTCACAAGTGTCTCCATTCACGCTCTATTCTTTATGACAACAAAATAACCAGAAAACTTACATTACTCACAATAATGCTAGTCTCAATGGTTTTTGCTGAATGTGTTTGCTGAAGCTGCGGAAGTAATTTGCTTTAATTTTAGCTAAAAATTCTAATGCTATTTGCATATTGCTAAAGTTGCTTCCGTATTTCAATAAATAAAACCTTTTTAGAAGTTAAATTATCCAAAAAGTAGCATGTTGCTAAAATATTGGCTAAACTCAAAATTTCCCCCAAACAAACTTTCAGTAAATGCCAAGTTGGTTCAAAACATTAACATATTTCTAAAATAATAGCTTAACTCCAAAAAAAAAAAAGCCTCAGAAGATGTCAAATTAGCCAAAAACGTTAGTAGGCTATTAAAATATAAGCTTCACTCAGAATGGAGAAAAAAAAAAAAACTCAGAAAATGCCAAATTAGCAAGTTAGTAGCATTTGGTTAAGAACAGCCATGTACTTAACCACATGGCTGGTCAAGAACAGCCAAAAAGAAAATCCACAGTAAATGCCAAATTAGCTCAAAGTACTAGCATGTTTCCAAAAATTTAAGATTAACTCAAAAAAACTTCAGAAGTTGTCGAATTAGCCAAAAACGGTGGCATGTTGTTAAAATATAAGTTTCACTCAGGAATAGCCAAAAAAAACCTTTAGTAAATGTTAAATTAGCCAGAGTCAGTAGCATGTGGTTAAAATGTTAGCTACAGCCAAAAAGAAAACCCTCAGTAAATGCCAAAGTTAGTTCAAAACATTAACATGTTTTCAAAATGTGCACAAACGTTTCAATAGAATAACTCGGTAGATGCCTCTGTAGATGTCAAATTAGACAAAAAATATTAGCATGTTGCTAAAATATGAGCTAATCCAAAATTAGCTTTAAGAAATGTCAGTCACATTAATGTTCATTCTATCAAAAATTAAACATGCTTAACGTTTTGATAAGCGATAGGTTTCAAAGTGCACAAATAATTTAAATGTTTGCCCAAATAATTTAAAGAATTTCCTGGAAAAAAAATTGTTAAAATTGCATAAAACTTAAATGCCATTTACGGCATGAAAAGCAAAAGTACAAGCATGGATGTCCTGAAGCAAAGTGCACAAAATGTCCATTGACTTAACATGGGAAGAAAAATTGTATGAATTGCATAAAATCTTGAGAACCGTAAAATGTACAAATACCAAAAGTACTTGCACCCATGTTCTTAATAAGCTGAACGTTTTGATGCAAAGATTGCAGGAATTGCTTAAAGCAGGGCTGCTCATTCCTGGTCCTCAAGATCTACCAACCTGCCTGTTTTCCAGCTCTCCATGTACTGCTTGCTGCTGATTACCTGGACCAGGTGTGTTCTTTCAATCAGATTGTGGAGACATCTGACTGAGCCAATCAACAGCTGGCAGGGCTTGGAGATCTGGAAAACAGTCAGGGTGGTAGATCTCGAGGACCAGGAATGAGCAGCCCTGGCTTAAAGCATGCTTGAGATTGAGAGAAAAAAACGTATGGAATCTGACATAAACTATAAGAAAGAGAAACAGTATCACTATTGTGTGAATGCTGTGTCAGCATTCACACATCTTGCAGAGACGCGAGATGGGAGCTCATTTTCCCCAGCAGTTCCACGCTCAATTGTCTTCCTTCGGCGTGGGGTTTAGTGGGGATCTGCATGAAGTGGATGGAAAAAAGTTGTGATGTTATCACTCACTTCTACAGCGAGGTCTCTCGTTTCTCCAGCTCCACATTCCGTTTGCCAGGCACTGGATGTGGGCGGGGCCAACACGAAAATAGCCAGGGTTGCAGGTGAAAACTATTTTCGTTCCAAACTCGTAGTGGGACCCATTGACAATCCGCCATCTTCCGTGGTCCAAGGAGAAGGAGCTGAGACTTGGGCACATCATCACTAATAACAGACATAAAGTATGAAAATATGTTTTATTTCATAATTTCACTGATATTGAAAAAAAAGTCACTTTTAACTTTACTCTGAAATATAACATTTTCTAAACTATTATTCTCCCTTTCAACTCTCATTTTAATGACAACGCCATGCTTTAGTGTTTTTTTAAATAATTATTCAAGCCATGTTCTACTGGGACTGAACTCTACATTTTATGACAAGACAGTTTAGCTAAAACGTTAATATTCTACAAGCTCTCCTGAGGACTTTTAACTCTCATTTGTACATCCAACTATCCAATTTTCAGAACCCCCTTAGAAGGAAGTCAATGGAAGCAGCAGCTGGGAGGTTATGGAGACTCTGACCCATATGAAATATTGAGAAAGTATGTTTTTTTTCCTCTGTGTGGAAACAAAATGTTTCAATTTCTTTGTTCTAACCAAACGATTGCTATTGTTTGTCACCGCGCTTTTGTTCCGCAGCATCCTTTACCCACCAATGCATCGGGGTATCTTGTTGTGATTGCTCCAGGTGCCGTCTGGCTGGCAGACTGTGGTTGTCAGTTCTTTGGAGGAGAGCCGGTAGCCACTGTTACAGAAGTAGGTCACTCGCGTGCCAACGGAGTAATCAGCAGCGAGCACACCTCCGTTCACTGGCGCGCTGGGTACACCGCATGACACAGCTACAGACAGGAAGAGGACCATTGTTGGCAGACGTCTTTATGCTAAACAGAAGACTCAGAAAAGACAAATGCCTGGTAAGTGCGGGCCTAGTAGGGATTCACACACTCCCTTTTTGCAGTTGAATATTTATGAAGAAGAAAAGTACACAAGTTCATAGCCCTTTTAGTCATTCACCGGCCAGTTCAAGTTTTACAGTCCACACACAAAAAAATACAATTCTGAAAATTGAGTTTGGGCATTATTTTTGACATGCAAAACACTCTAGTTTAATCAGCCACATTAAAGTATGCTTTAATTCTTTCTTAAGTGAAATGTCAAATTTAAACGTTTAAGTCAGTGAAATACTTGCACAACACAGAATCTTCCTCTTTTTTGAGCTAACGTAAGCGGCTAACAGTATTAGTTCTAGTCAAGGAGCGTGCTCTTACTCATTATTTGCTGTCATATTTGTAGGGCCGGATATTGATGATAATTTCCAGAAACGGTTCGATTCAATTCAAAAGAGCTAGGATCAATTCAATTCTGATTGTTTTTCTATTCTGCAATTCAATTAAATTTTCTAAGTGTTGAGAAATACATTAGTAATCTACTTACTAAAATACATTAGTAATAAATTAGTAATCTACTAGTAGATTACTAATGTACACTTCACTGTAAAATGTATTAGTGAAATAATGTGATTGTTAATAGCATGTACAGTGTTACATGGTTTCTCAAAGGCAGAAGTTCAAACAAAAACGTAGAAATCCTTAACATTGTAAACATTGTTCTGCTTTTCCTGGAGGGTGTTTCAGTTTGGCCACTAGGTGGTGATCCTGCTATAGCAGTACACCTTATTCCAGAAGAAGAAGAAGGTATGAGCAAAAAACTGAGTTTTAAACCATTAATGGTTACTTTAAAAAAAACATATCTTTAAAAGAGTTTAGAAAATTAATACGTGTGAGTTTATAAAGATGTTCATTTAGTCAGAAATGTATGTTTAGGTCAACTGAGGGTTAGCATTAGCTATCCAATGGGGAATTCCATTAAATATTAGCATCAAGCTAGCAGACTTTAGCTTTATGTTCAAAATACATTTATATTTTTATAAATCGATTACTGATCTGTTAAACCTAAATTGATTCAAATGGATTAATCGATTTTATCGAGCCAGCCTTACATATTTGTGAGGTAGCCCAGAAGTAACACTGCATAAAAGTTGCATTAGCTAAGAAAAAAGATGTTAATAGTAACAAAGCCATACAGAAACTTTTTGAAAATGTGTGAGTCGTGTTGAATGAACAACTTCTAAAAAACTGAAGTTGTTCTGAACTTGTGTCTTTTTCCATGTTAGCTTTTTTCAGAGGTAATGCTTAAATGTCCATTTTCAATCCATTTTGGACCATTATCCTCACACTCAAAAAGAAAATTCACACAGGGAAATCTTTCAACCCAGCTGGAAATCTTCTCAAAAAATGAACATCCCAGTAAGTTCAGTTTTGGGTCAAAGCTTTACAATACTTGGAAAAAAAAAAAACAGCTTTTTCTTCAGAGATTGTTGGGCCACATTTAGCATGTTAAAAGTTAGAGTTTATTCCAGTCCAACGGACAAAAAAAAAGAAGTCACAAGTGCAGCTTGTTTGGGAGGGTAGCCAGACAAAAGTTTCTTCTCCTTGAAAGAACACAGGGGCAAAGCTTCCAAAAACAAATAACAAAACTTCTTGAACAATGTCTTTTGGAAAGACAAGACCAGAATAGACATGTCAGCTTACAAAGCACCGCTCTGTCTTTGAGCAAAACAAAGCCCTAGCAATCTCAGGAAATCACACATTTAGAGTTAAACACCTATAAAGAAAATCTATGCTTTTATCTTTCTGTTTTAGGGTTAGGATAATAAGAATAAGAGTCTTTTTGCAATTTGACATTTTGTTATACATCTGCAGTTGTATCGCTTAATTTGAAGCACTTGTCACTCTGTCCCCAGATAAAAATATTTAATAACCATGTTGTACTGTGCTACAACATACATGTGTTAAACACATCCATGTGTCTTTGAGATGTTGGCAGGTAAATCAGTGAAATCCTTTATAGTGTAATAATATGATTGGACTTAAATAAAAGAGATTTGTATATTCAACCTTTAAATCCTAATAGATGGGAATTTTTTCCTTGGTTTGTCCTAAAGGTAGTCACCCGACTTATGTTTGTGAAAGCTGCATGGTAACAATTTAACAGACAGAAATGAATTGTTTTGCACAAATGTGGGAAAATGTGGATTTTACAATTTTAAAGATATAAATTTACATTATTGCTTTCAAACCAGGGGTGCAATTATTCATTTTTGCTACAATTTGAGTCATATCATAATTAGTGGTTGATGATACAATTCATTGTTGATATTGATTCATTTTGACCTAAAATTGATCCAGGACATCTTCAGCCAAAATTTCTACCAGTGTGACTCAGAGATGAATACCTGATACAAGTAAACAACAGTTCACGGCAAATCCATTCACATTTTAGTTTCTTAAAGTTCTTCCCACTGTTGTTTTTCCACATCAAATAATCTACACTGTATGGTCACAGGACTTTGTAAAATGTAGTGTTTCCTCACATTTGACTGTAATGATATTTAATCAGTTTTTTCTCCCATCACGTGTTTTGTCCGATGTGAGGCTCTTGTGTTTTTTACTTCATATTCTCATCACTTTTTGACATTTTGTGTGTCCATCCCCAACTTGTTGTATTCTGATGTTCTGGTTGTTCCCATTAAATCAAGGGGGTCCCCAACCCTCAGGATGCGCTACCGGATGCTGTAACGGATGCAGAACCCGGTACTGGGTTAGAATACCGGTCTGGTCCGCGTCCCTCCTGTGGGTTGAGGACCTCTGATTAGCATCTGTGACCCGGTACCAACAACCTTCGGAACTGGTTGGGACCCATGATTTAATGGGAACACCCATAACGTCAAAAAGTTGGGAGTGAGAATGCATTGGTTTCTATGTTACAGTAAAAGAAACCTACAGAATCTCAATCCAAATTAAATTTTTCAGGATCAATTCGATTATCGATTTTTTTTCATTTTGAAATGGTTTTATGATGGTATAAGTCGGTCCAATTAACAACTTGCTTCAGACAGATTGATCTGGTTGGATTGTAGAAATATAAACAGATTTATTGATTAAGCGTTACACCCCTACTTCTAGATGACAATTGTCTGTTTGAGTATATCAATTCCTCTAAAGGTCCCTTTGGGTTCAAGTGCTTTAACCAATTATAAAACTGATGGAATCAATCCTAGATGAGTTAACTCAACAATAAAAAACAATACAAAGCACCCTATATGTTATTGTTTCCACTCCGCGTGTCCAAATGCATGCATTAGTGCACACATTTCACATGGGTGCATCAAAGAACTCCATTAGTTAAGAGAGATGGAGCAGCAGCCGACACAGCATGCTAATGACGAGTTAGCCAAAGTAAGGTGAAGAAGTGGAAATTGAGAAACGGAGAAAGAATTGATTTTTGTTTCACTTCCACCTGGCAGGAAACTGCCTATCAGTCATGTTGGATTCAGTTCAGCAGCTAACAACCCAGGAACGGGGCCGAGGGTTGAGATGCTTGGGTGCTTCATGCGCCTGTTTGTTTTCCAGGGGGGAAGAAGGGCACAGAGGCAGTGACCAGAAGAACTAAGGGGGAAAACAAGCGAAGGGCCACCAGAGCCGATGAGCATACCTTGACATGCAGGAACTGGCGCGTCCCAGGTGTAGTAGCCATAGGTGGTCTTTTTGCAGACAGCTGTGGCCTTCCCAATAAGCTTGTACCCCCTGTCGCACGCCCAGCGCACCACGCTGTTAAGATGACCCCCAGTCTGGCTCACTACAAAGCCGTGCTGTGGGGAGTCGGGTGTACTGCAGTACATCGCTACAGTGGACAAAGGGGGAAAAATGTGGCGCGGCGGTGGACAGAAAAGAAAAAAGCCGGACGAGAGAATTTATGAGAATGAAAGCAAGAAAAGAGGGTCAAGAAGTAAAGGAAAAGACACGTCACATCGGCTAAACAAACAACAAAGCAGCTCTAGAGAAACACTTAGGTGGACATTTTTCATTACAGTAAAGTTAAACTTTAAATACAGATGGTTAATTAGGAAAAATGCCCGAGGACTGTTCCATCTACTTAGCACTCATGTGCCACAAAGAAAAGCATGCTCCCAGAATCTCACTGTTACCGCTCCTTTCTGCCTTGTGGGCATTCACATCGTCAGTTTGCCTTAACACATGCATTACTGGTTCATCCCACACTTATTTGCTTTCCTTCGTTTTACAGCCCTTCCAACTAAAAAAAGACACATTTGATTTTGAGAATATGACTCGGGGATGGCCAGTGGGAGAGAAAACCCAGGGAGGGCTGTGTGCATTCCAATGGCTGTCAAGCATTCCCACGAATCAGCCTGACTCGGAGATGGCACGGATTTGAGAGGAAAACATGAACTGGAGTATAACTCAATTTCGGTTAAAGTCAAACAAGTCATGAAGGGATCCTCTTTACAAAATTAATCATACTGACTAGCTTTCACGGAATCACTAGTGTATTAAATATAATGGAGACAACATAAAAAAATCATGTCTTCTTTGCTTCTTTTGCATTATAATTGATGCATTTCTAATGGAAGAGGGTCTGCGCTCTTCATGCTTAGCGCTGCTTGCTTTATTAAAGAGCCAATTAAGAATTTAAAGCTACTGAAACTAAGGGGTGCAAAATAGCATGCAAACCTACAAGTGACATTCTGCTCGTCTCATGCTTTTTGCACAGTAAAACATCTCCCACTGGGTTCCAGTTTTTCAAACAAAAACACATTTAGAGTCTGGTATTAAAAATTCATCTGCAATCACAGTGGATTGTGATAAAAATCATGGGGTATTTTGCAACCATAAAGTGCATGCTACTTGTGGCTGAGAAATTGAGAAAATACATTTAAAATGTCAGTGTAGGGGTTCATTGAAGGACAACATAGTATCTGCAAAATGCAATTACAAGAGCTTTTTTTTCACTTTAAATATATATGAGCAGATCCTTTTGTTGTGTTGTAGTGACGACACTTACTTTATGTACATGGAAAAAGTTAAATAAATCAAATTTTTTCACTAAAACTACTTTCCTCATTAAATTTCCACTCCAATCATCTGTTGATCACTTTTGATCACTTTAATTTTCATTATAATTATGCCGGTTTAAATGCAAAACCCAAAAATCTGTGTTGTTTTATAGGAGATAATTTCTGCAGAAATTAGAAATTAATCTTTGTGGTTGTAGGTGGGGCTTTGCACATAGTGAGCCTGCTCCTACTTCCCAACATCCATCTGTTTACAAGCCCTCCCGCTAGCTTACAACCTTACAAGCTTATTGGAGGTATTCATCCACACAATTTTAAGACAGATGCCAATTCAGATGAGGAAAAATAAGACGTATCCGGATCTGCGAGGCAGAGGAGGGAGCTTGTGGCCTGCTAATTGTAGCACCTACAGTGTTCTACTGCTACAAACTTTTTCCAGAGGCCTTTTTTAATCTGCTTACCCCAATTTGGAAAAAAATATAACCAGAAATGCAATTTTAGGCTTAATTTTCATTATATATGTCCTCCATTATGAAAAAAATGCCACAAAAAGTTGTTAAAAACATGATTTTGATTTGAAGTAGGTCTTTAATGCCTCATTAGCGGTTCGCTCCTGGACAGTTTTGAACAGTCTGGGCAATTAAATGCCTAGTTTTTACTGGGAGGTCCAGACCGACTGGACCGGACTGGACTTTTGAGCGCTTCCATTACAAAATGGACCCGTTAAACAAGACTAACTGGTACCATTTCTGGTTCCCCATTATATAGGTCCATAGAAAAATGGATAGGACCGGCTAGGGCGGAGCTTCTGTCGTTACATGATGTAACCCATTGATTGGCGGGAAGGTTTTATGACATCAGCAAGCATCTGACCAGCAGTTTTCCAAGATCCAAACTAAAAGTTTTGTCCTTGTTTTGGCTTTTTTATTCTTCGCCTCCCTCAATCTTTTGGCAAAGATGAATAGCTTCTTTACATTCAGTATCCCGCCTTATTCATGGGGGTTAGGGACATTGGAGTATTGCTAAACATAAAGACTTTTTAAAATCTTTTTACTTCAGAACAATAGACTGTTCTGCAGCGTAGAGGCCAACTTCATCCATAATAAATCCCTGCTCCAGAATATAATAATCCTCTGTGATTATATTTTTAATTTTCCATCTGTTTCTGAGTCAGCTGATGCAGCTTCTCTTTCACTGTAGCCGCACCATTTTGACGCAAAGCTACGTCATCGGTCCACACTCCGCATGTGCTTTGATGGTCCAGTGGAAACGTGGCATAGGTGAACATTTCCATTGAGTGTTGGACCATCATGCGGAGTGTAGACCGATAACATAGTGTGGGTCATGGTGAGTCTGGAAATGCGCTGGTCAGACGCTTCCTGCTGTCGTAAAACCTTTCCGCCAATCAACGGAGGGGCCCCTGGTCGCTCGCAAGATGGCGTCAGGTCAATCTATAGCCGGAAACAGAAAACGTAGCTTTCTCTGGTTGCGTAAGCGGAAATTTCCTAAACTTTAGAAAACTCTTTCAAAACAATATTTTAAAACAAAACTAAAACCTTTAAAAATTATCAGTTTTTTTCTGGGTAAATCAGCTCATCAGAGCCGCCAAATGCTGTTTTTTTTCTATGTAACACTCTTCTGTCACAAAAAAAGGGTCGATAAAAAAGACAGAAAAAGGGGGAAAAGGTTGAAACCTTAAAACTATATTTTTGTTGCGGCCGGCTCCGGCAGGGGGAGGGACTTCCGGCTATTCCTTTTTGGGCGCCATATTTTTTTTTCTGCAGCCAGATTCTCTTGAATTAATGGATTACATCGTGTGAGCACAGTAGCTCCACCTTAACAGTTCCATTCCATTTTTCTATGAACCCACAACCAACGGGGACCAAATTATGCAAATCAGTTCGGCCTAATGGATCTATTTTATAATAAAAATGCTCAATATACCCGTCCGGTCCAGTCTGGACCGCTTAATGAAAACAAGGCATAAAATTATTATATAGTATCGTCAAACCTGTAACAATCCATTAATTTTATTTATGGCTTATGTTGTTAATGTATTTTGCTGGCTCAGCTTTGAGCTAAATATGACTATGAATAAATCAGTATATTGACAGTTTAATAGAATAACTTAATGTATTAAAGACCCATGAGTTTTATCACCTCACAAGAGTTAAAACATAAACAAAATTATGAATATAAAGAGAAAATGATTATAAACTGGATACATACTTTGATACTCACCCACATATCTGATGTGGAAGCCACGGCGGTTAGTCCCATGGTCAGAGGACCAGCGCAACAACAGCTGGTTGCCTGTTGTGGTCAGACTAAACGGCGTTTCTATGTCACCACTGAGCGTGGAAAGGCTTTGACTGTAGATGTTGGGGCCTGAAAAAGAGTTTTGAAAAGAACAATTTATATAAGATTTATCTGAGACTCAGTTGGAAATAATTTCTCATGAGAGTCATCTCTTCTGAACTCTCTCACCATCAAATATTTCCAAGATGTCAAATTCTTTTTCTGTCTGAAAGAGTTCAAAATGTAGAGTGACATTGTAGCCTTTCTCTACATTAATCAGCCAGGAGCACATTTGAAGGTTGGGGTAGTTTTCTGGGTAGCCTGGACTTAAGATGACCCCCGTTGAGTCAAAACGCACTTCGTGGGCTGGACATTGCACTGAGAATACAGAAAAGAAAAAAGTTGTTATAAGAAGACGAAGTAGTGACACGAGGGGAAGAAATTGATGAGAGGGTAAGAAGAAAAGAAGAAAAAGTGGGTGGCCACTAGAGAGAAGACTAGAGAAAAATAGTCGGAGACACACAGACAAAAGAGAGAGGAAACTTCAAGACAAGCCTCACTGCGGAAGATTACACATGGAAATAATAACTGGCTAAAATTACAATTCAGCACAAATGATATTTGCACCTCTGCACGAGCTGGTGAGTCTCCTGTCGTCAGTGTGTGTTTGTGTGTGTTGATGCTTCTGCAGAAATGACAACCCGGTTTCTTTCTTTTCTTTTGCTGTTGGTGGCAGAAATGTATTTTCAAGATCACTAGTGAAGAAACATGATGTGTACCTATACAAAAGGTTAATGTGAACAACTGGTCCAGATAAAAAGGTCATGGGAAACAATTTGACATATATCAAAGGAAAAAAACAGCATACAGTATGCAGTACTGTAATCCAGAGAAACTTGTGAGCAGTTTATACCACAACTTTAAGCTCTGGTCTTAAATATAGCAGCAGGAAATCAGCCCCAAGAATCTAAGGAAAAAAAAAAATACTCAGCTAATCATAAACATCATAAACTAATGTTGCCAAGCAACAAACACGAGTGTAATGCAGTCAGCGCAGTTGCAACTTCTTTGAATGTTTCTTTTCATACACTGATTAAAAACCGGAATCATGAGAAGCTGAAAATGTTTGAAATTCATTGCTGCTTTGACTTTCAAAGACCCACGATATGATGGCAGCAACCATGAGGGGAGAGGAGATTACTTTGAGAAGGGCTTTGACTATCTCAAATTTAAAGTATTAAAAGTGTAATGATCTCACAGAAACACATATTTCAACACATTCTCATCCCCAAATCGTCGCATATTGATGTCTGGTTAAGGCCCCTTCTGCATCACTTTTTGGCGTTTTGGTGTCCCCAACTCATCATCTTATGCTGGGCTGGCTGTTCATAAAATCAAGGGACCGCAACCCTCGGGACGTGGTACCGGACGTGCACTGGCCCTCGGGACAGCACCGGTACCCTAACCTTAACTCGGAACTGGTTTGCGTCTGGTGCCACGTCTGGTCTGGTTTCAGGTAAGGGTTAGGTTACCGATGCGCTACGCATTAACTGGACCAGTTTTGGTTTGTCGCCCGGAGGTTGGGAAAAAGGGATTTATCGGGAACGGCCAGTACGACGAAAAAAACGACAACTTGGGGACACCCAAAATGTCAAAAGTGACGCGGAAGGATCCTTAACCAAACATCTATATGTGACGACTTGGGAGTCAGAATGTGTTGCACATTTATTAGGGGCAAGAGTATGGCGATACGATACATATCCCGATACATGTGTCACGATATGATACATATTGCAATATATCCTAAGACTGTACCAGAACAATATTTCACTTTTTTTACTCAGGAAAAAAAAAACTCTAACTAAATATTGAAGGTGTAGGTGGAAAACCTTTTTACAAAATGTATTAAATATAATTTCCTCAGTATTTTAAATTGACATGAGTATCGCCAAACAAAATATTGCGATATACTGGCAGATAGACTTTCCCTTACACCCCTATTATTTATACGTATAACTATGACCAGATTATTGCTGTTGAGGAAATGAGATTATCAGATAATGTAATGTATAAATACGTGCAATATATAAGTCACAATATCAAATTAATATTATTAATTTAATACTTTTACCTGTTGTATAAAACTTTATATTATTATTATTAACACTAATGTGGACTGTTAAAATACAGCTTTTACAACACTTTTCTTGAAGATAAAACATCTTTTTTAAAAGAAAAAAAATTCCTTTCCATTTATGTTTTGCAAATATGTTTCTTATCCCCTCAATTTATATTGCCAGTAGCAGCATTTGCATACCATTCCTAAAAAAAGCATTTAGTGAAAACCAATATTTGACAAGAGGAAAATATTCATATCCTAATTTTTTCCCTAGTATTAGAATTGTGCAGCAACACATTTATTCACCAGCAATGCATCAACATTCAGAGGTAAACACTTATCCTCAAAGTGGCGGATGACTTTGCGACAGTCAACTCAATTATGACTCCACTCCTGATCAAAGCTGCTTTTTTTAACTTTCCTAATATAATTTCATGAAGGGTTAGTCATGTGGAAGAGAGGATGTCTGGGAATGAGCTTATTCTGCTGTTCAAGGAAACGCCTGTGCTATCTTTAAGGCATGCAATGATAATTAACAGAGAGGTCATCAGCAAACAAAAGCAGAATCAAGCAGGAAAATTCTCTTTCCTGCTCAGCTAGCAAGCTGCTGATGGGAAACGGCGCTGCTACCAGCTTACTGTTGCAGCGACTCGGATGTGCCGAGCAGCTCAACGCAAATTAAGTTCAACTTTACATGTCCCAAGGAGAGCAATTAGTTTTATGCAAGACGTGCACAAGGACATAAAATATCCGACACAAGAAAACGTAATGAATTCCTCACTGTGAAAATGAGGCGATCCATGAAAATGTCAAGCAACCGATTACCACTTCTAAAATTGCCCTTACTTTACCAACGTGATGCTCAAGGCAGGTTTTAAGGAGCAGTTTGAACAAGATGATAAGTCACCTGAAGAATGTCTATCACTCACAGTACTTATTCAAATATGCATTTTGCTGTTTTATGTGCGCATTTTAATACGACTTTTAAGAAGTGCAACCTTTAATATAACTTTCTTCCAAATAGTAGGTGTAGGCTGTGCTGTTTTTATGGCTGACTTGTTGTTTTGGTATTTTATGACACAGCTTTATACGGTGTCAGAGAGAAAGGGTTGTTAAAGATCTTTGTGATTGAAAACCTTGTCGTGTTCAACTCTAGCAAACATCCCTAGCTCATTTGTATTTGACAGGGTGCTGTTTGAGGTGTACTGGAGCTCTTATGAGGTGGTGTTTGTGCCAAAACTCTGCAAAGAAAGTTGAATAGACTTGCAGTTTACTATATGAGGTGTCTCCAACCAGCACAAAGAAAATAAACAAATGTAACTGTTTTGGAATTTTTTGACACTAAATTTCTTGTTTATCCTGTTTTGTTTTGCAATTGAAATGTACAAATATGTGTATATATAATATAGTCAAAATATCAATGCTTTCATGTAGCAATGAGGCTAAAAACTTGATGAACACAGTTTTGGACAAACCACAATGTTGACGCAAACACGAATTTAACACGTGAATCACGTTCGGTGTGTTAAGAATAATTTTCTTTAATGTGGAAAAAAAAACAAAACATCCAGGCTAGGATTTGATCAAGAGTGTCTTTAAACAGTCTGTGTAATGAAAGAGTGATGCATAAAAAGATGGAAATGCTCATCAATTGAATACTTTTTTAGGGTACTTTATCCACAGAGATTACTGTAGTATAAAAATGTTTTTTGGGGGGGGTTGTTGTGTCTTGTCAAAAATACATATCCCTCTTTTGACCTTGTGTTTAAAGATTTGTATAAAAAAAACATCAATCATCCCCTTTATGATGTACTACAGTGTGGAAGCTTCACCCATTTTCTCCTAAAATAACTACTGAAGATACAGAAACAAGAAGGGAAAAAAGGTACAATTGCTGCTGCAGTGTTAAAATAAAAAAAAAAAAAAGAGAGATAAAGACCTGCTGATCCGTAATTGGTCTCAAACTGATTCACAGCAGTTAAATGTTGCTTCCAAGAGGTGCATGATCTGGGGTCAGTTGTATTCTAAACTTGTGAATCATGATGAATTAGAATGGAGATGCTGTTTGCCACTGGGAGACTGCTGGAGGGGGGCCTGCTAGCAGTCTGTCAGTTAAATGATGCATCAACTGTGAGTGCCGCTGTCTGCAACCAACCTTGGCAGAGGGGTGTCAAGCGCACTCATAACCTGATTACGCATACACATAAACCCAAGGGTACGCACACGGGAAAAGAAGAGGAAAAAGGCCGACACATGCAAAAACAGAAAGCGTTCCGAAAGCGGCTCGCTGGCGGAGAACCGGACCAACCTTGACAGACGGGTGGGGGTCCGTCCATCTGCAGCCTCTCGCCAAGTCGACAGGTCAGAATCTCACTGCCCACCAAGGTAAAGCCCGGCTGGCACGAGTATCGAATAATGTCTCCTGTGAAGTCATTTTGCATTCACAGTTACACAATGACACACACAGAAGAAATCCATCCCATAAAAACACAAATCTCCATCAAACTAAGTCAGCAAGACTCCTCACTCCGAGCCGTAATCAGCTACACATTTTCTAATGAAGATTGACATCCTTTAGTGCTGAAGGCACTTCATTAAATTACACAGTCATAAACTTGTATGCGCGCTCACACACATGTCAGAATCTCACACACACATTTACAGGCACAAAGTAAGGCAGCCTCTAACCACATGACTTCCACTTCACTTTGCTAATTACTTCTGAGCACTGAAAATACAAACAGCTTATAAGTACACCTAATTAGCCTTGCCTTCAAACTAATATTTTAATGAATGAAGCATGAAAAGATGGGAACACTTTAAAGATGTGCAGGGGAAAAAAATACAGAAAATAGAGGAGAGTTGGGTCAGGAAGGTCAGAGGAAGTGTCTGCATAGATCCAGGATCAAATAAATGTGTATGACGGGGAATGGACCCTTTTCACGTGACGTCATACATCATCGGTAAAGTTGCTTCTGCTTAATATGGTTTAGAACGGCAAAGCTGAACGCTGTTCAAAGCAATTTTACGGAATAATAAAAGGTAACCAAAACAATTGAAATTTGTACAGTATTTCTTTTAGAAATGTTTTATTTGTTTTCCCCTCTTAGGTTGTTCACAAATCAAAATACAAATGTCAGTAGTCCTGCAACACATCTCCCCAAATTCCTTTGGATATTAAATGAGTCAGCGATAATTTCTCTCTGACACCCCGGTTAAAGTTAGACAAAGGTTACAAGTACTTCATTGAATGCTGCTTGTTTGATTATGAAGCTAAATATGATTTAATTCTTGTAACTAATTTGTGCTAATGCTAACGCTAGCGATAGCTTTGGGGATGGGACGAGGAGCTGCAGGAGATCACCAGTTAAGAGCTGGCAAAATTTCTGTGCTCAATAATTATTGTAAACAAAGTAAAAATCAGTAAATTTCTGAGTCTCTGACATTAAAGTAAAACGTATTATTGTTGTAATGCTTTCTACTACGGTCATTGAGCTCATCCTGTGAAGCCATTAAAATGGGATGGACAGTCCTGCGATGTGTGTCTATGTTGAAGATATTAAATGTGTCCAACATGAATTTTTATCAGCTTTTGTGCTCAATCGCCAAAAAAGAACCCGTTAGAATAATATCTATTCAAATGAAAAGTTAATATTTTCAATAAAACTTTCAATATTGAAGGATTTTTCAAATTTGTATTTTGATTTGTGAATAATCTGAGAGAGAAAATGAAAATATAGTTTGGCAGGATTTTTTATAAAATAAATATTGTACATTTTCTTCTGCAATTGGTGAAGTTACCTTTTTATTATTTACGTAAAATCGCGTCAAACAGCGTTCAGCTGTCAATTTTGCTGATCTGAATCTGAACACCGGAAGTAACGATTCACTTTTTCGGGCCTGTCATGACTTTGTCTGACGTCACCGTAAAAAAGGGTCTATGAGAAACAAAGAACAGATTACTTCTTTGAGAATGGTTTTGCAAGAAAGTTTACTTGCAACCTTTTTTTTTTTTTTTTTAAAGGACACAGTTTCAGGCCTGAAAGCAAGCAAAATAAAATGAGACAAACCTATTTCAAACTCGTCACCATCAGTTAGGACTGTGGCGTTGGCGACGGGAGGCGGTGGCTGACACGTTCTCAGCTGGTAAGCTGTTGGGGAGAGGAGACACACTCAACTGCAACAGAGCATTCAAAACGCACACATAAACAGTGTATGCGTATTTCGTATTCAGTTGCATGAAACTTTGTTTCCTCACAACACAGTGGAACCGTGAACTGTCGACCCATCACCTTTGATGATCGTCAAGCACGATCACTAATTTATCGGAGACAGGAAGCGCTTTATTATTAATCAACGTCCCTTTGAAGGGTGTTTTACCAGTTCAATCAAAAAGCTAGCATAAGGAGCCATTCATCATTTATTATTACGCAATCACACGGAAACAACAAGTGGCCAAAAATGGAATCGCAATTTAAAAAACTGGAACTAAATAGGGGTTTGATCTGGTGATGCTCACAGTAACTTCTGCTTTCATACTGTATCAAAGACGATAAGAGTTACCATAATAATGAAGCTCAAAGAAGCCGCTGGTGCTGAAGTCACTGTGGAACTTGATGAGAACTTGATTAGCGGTGGTTGACACGCCTTCCTGCACCGAGCTGCCGCTGAACTGACCGATCTGAGGAGAGGATTGATCCGGTCCATCCCTGGTACGCAGGTAGGGGGGGGGATGAAAAGAAACAAGCGTATGAATAAACAGCATGCTAAGATCAAAGTGCATTCCTGCTTATTGCTTGGAGGTCTTTTAGACTCAGCAGTCACTGCTGAAAAATCTAAAGGGATTTATTTTTTCTTTTTTATTGATCAAATTTGTCAAAGCAAAAGTTTAGAATTATTTGCTGACGAGGAGCAATAACATTTCAATGTCCCCCCTCAGGCCATATTACACTTTAATGAAGTGCTAGTAAAAAAAAAAAAAAATTCAGACAAATCTTGAAAATAACAACATAAGAAATATAAAACATAGACAAGAAAATTCACATTTTCAGTATTTTTTATTTAAAGTATACTGAATCACTGTCAACGTTACAACTGCATTAATGAAGAAGTGATATAAAATTCCTAATGAAGCTGTGCCAATTTTTGAATGGGTAGTCTCAGAATTTCATAGTCAACTCTAAAATATAATAATAATAAATAATCTAAAATATGAGTCATCTTTCTTTTGGTGTGTGCTTGTGTGCAGGAGAGAGAAAACACAAAACAAATGTAAGAGTCCTCATGTTATTAATACCCGAAAATAAAGATCTAGAAGCAGTTTGGTTTAGTCTTTGAAAAGAGGAAAGCTTTCAGAGCCACTCATGATTTCTGTTAAACATAAAAACACTGATGCATTTTATTTGGATATAAAGACATATATATTTTTTTTTTTTTTACATAAAGCAGTCATAAAGTAAAAAAACAACTATCTTTTCAAAAGAAAAAAATATTACATTTAGCCTGGACCAATTTTAACATGACTGGATATCCAGAATCAAAGTAGTTTTCAAAATGTAAAACATGAATCAGAAAATCACAAAAATAACAACATATTATCCAAAACAGACAGAAGTTCCAGTAAATCTAAAGTTAACTGATAGCATGTTGTGGTTGCCTATATTTGTCACATTCATAGCACCAAAGCTTTTCAGAAACTACAGGGTTATTTGTGCTCAGACTTTTAGCAGCAAAGCTTATATGTGTCAAACTACAAACTATTTGATACTTGCACAGGGTTAAAGCCTTGTTTTTAGACATTCAGAATGTTTCGCCAGGTTTTAAATTGTTGTTGCTTATCTGTGCTCTACACCTTTCCAAGTTTTTCTCAAATTCAGGCCAAGCGAGAATTTTTTTTTGTTATTAAAACCCAGGATCTAGAAATAAGGACATTTTTAATAAAAAGAGTCAAAATCCTGTTCCTCCATACTCTTGATGACTTGACTTAAGGCTCAAATTGCTTTGTCATTCTTGGTTTAATTTTAAGGATGTTAATTTAAAGTTCAATAAATGCTGACAAGTTAGACTTGTGGATTCATTTATGTTAATGTGGAAACAAACATTTAGATTTATGTTATACGAATAAGTGCTAGTTTTAGATTTTAGGAAGATTTTTGAAAAGACAATGTTATAATTTTTTCTTATTTTTTTCTAAAATGAAAACATTTCCACTTTTTACAATAGGTTAATGCCACTATAATCAACATGAACCACAATAAAGTACATTAAAACAAAAAATGCTTGGAATTAACACATAATATTTTTCCCTTTTACTACTTTCTCGTGATTTTTTCTCCATTTTAATTTTAGTTTACCTCCTTTGCAGTGCAGTCACATACTTTTAGTATTAACACAGCTAAATTCATTGACATAATATTCTTCATTGCAGTTGAGGGCATTGGTAATTAGTATGATCAGATAACTACCCACCAGGCGTGGACACATCAATTAGATATTTAAATCAGTGCTATTTAAAGCTTGCAGCTATAGATATATATTATGCATCTACTGTACATCAATTCATAGAGGTCAATTGCATATCGCGGTTTACATCTCTAGCTGATAGTCAAACAGCAGACAGTCCCATCATGCTTTGTGCATTGTAACCACGCCTTCTGGGTAGTTTCTTACCACTGACAAATAATGTCTATTATGCATCTACAGAAGATGTCTATTAGTTTTATTGTAGGCATTTACAATAGAGATATATTAGATAACTAATAAACATCTAACATTGGATATATATTTGTTATCTGATAGACATCTGTCAGTTAGATAACTAATAGGCAGCAATAATAGATGCTTATTTTTAGATGTCAATTAGATAACTTTTTTAAAAATTTACAAGATATGAGATATAATAGAAAATATAAAAAACAGAAAAGATAGAAAAGTTAAATCAGATGTGTCTCTATCATTGTGATTTTGGTGTACAGTCATCTTTTTTTGTCATTTTACTAAAATATAAATATGATAACATTGGGGTGGAGTCCACTTTTTTTCCTTATTTATACATGTTAATGGAAGTCTATGCTTTAAGAACTTTGCCTCTAAACAGTAACAGTTTAAATTTGTTACAATTACCGTAGTTGTGAAGAAAGTTTCAAAAATAACAGATTAAAAACAATTCAATTTGACTATTAGTCCAGATTTTTTCAAGCCTTTTTTATTTAGAAGCAGAAAGTTGGAGAAAAAATTCTTGAGGACGCATAACAACACGCAAACGTGTTAAGCCGGATTCAAATCCGACGACTACTGTACGTGACAATGTTTTCATCGTGTCTGTCTGTGTCTCTGTTCTTTCAATAGACTGACAAAACAAGCAGCCACAGAAAAGGTTACAGGGATGACGTCAGCTGTGAATATTGTCAGTCGAACCCACCTCTGACATATCGTACCGCAGCCCCAAGTGAAAGAATGAAGGAGCCTTTGCTCCCAAATGAGGTTACAAATATCTGTGAAACTGACTAATGGCAAGTAGTGAAATGCCAAGTTAAAAATGGAGCTCAACCTGAGGGGGACATTTTCAATTCATGAAAACACAAAAGTTAAAATAGACCTGGACTATACTGCAGCTTTCCATGTGAGAAAGGCTAGATGAGGCAACACAGACATCTAATTAGGAAGCCTCTGGGGGTGGCACCCCGTGGAGCTACATCAGGTAAGTCTGGCTGAGAAAAACCCAGAGTAATACATGCCTCGTGGCCTGGGTGGACCTTGAGATCTCCGGTGTGTAGCATGAAGGAAGTGAGTAGGAAATGATGTAGGAAGAGATTCTGCCTGAGGCATCATGACATGACAGTATGGGTCAGTATGGATTGTAGAAAATGACAGTGATCGCGTTTTTTTCTTTTTTAAAGGGATCTACATAAAATAAAAGAGAATTAAGCAAATGTATATGAGACATTAATAGTTATAGACTTATTTCCTCTCTCTCTCTGTTTTCAAAAATTTTGGAAAAACATTTCACTGAAAAGTTTGATCATTTCATGGAAAAATATTCCCATTTAAATGACGAAATGTATGGCTTTCAAGATAATCGTTCAACGGCCTTAGCATTACTGAAGATATTATCACAGAAATAAACCACTAAAAATCTTCTTAATAGTGTTTTCGTTGATCTAAAGAAGGTCTTCAACACTATTGATCACAACATTCTGTTTGCCAAGTTCTAGTCTTATGGTTTCAGAGATGCAGCATTACGATGTGTCATAAGTTACTCAGATAATAGCCAGCATGTATGGAATATACTGGAAACACCCAAAAAACACATTGTGGTATTCCACAAGGCTCAGTGCTGGATCAATTTTTTTGTTTTTACATAAATGATGTTTGTAATTTGCTCTGTTTGGAAATTTTACTTTGGAACAAGAACTTATTTTTACTTCAGAAATGGTTCAATAGAAACAAACTCTCAATTTAAAGTTTGTGTTGTTCAGTAACAAACTATCCACTTCAAATATGAAGTTAAATTAAATTGAAGCAGAATTGTGTTAATGTAGAGAGAGTTGCTGAATTTTTCTTGATTTTACCATATTTTTCATATTGTTTGGAAGTCTCGGGTAATTCTTATGAATCAAACCTAGAATTTTGCAAAATAAAAAAATCATTACGAATAATGCATATGACTCCTTGCAATGAGCACACCTCTGATCTATATTGGATGTCAAGAATACTCAAATTTAAATATTTATGTTCTTTGCAGACACTGCTCGTAATGTATAATGCCAAAAATTGAATTCTGCCATGCACTTTCCAAAAAGTTTTTGTGACAAATGAAGGAACTGTCAGAAGCAATTTGTCAGTAGGGGTGTGTCAAAATATTAATATTGTGAAATTTATTGCAAAATGTAGTCCTGCGATTGATTCTCGATGGGTTCTCACCAGGAATCGATCTTTTACTTTTGTTTGTGGAGGCTGTAAAATGTTCTTTTTGTCATCCTTTGGTGAGACATTCATTTGGAGGTCGATAACGGGACGTACGTTGCACGACTGGCTGCTGTGAGCACCAATGTGTCTGGCAACTACTTGACTTATTTATTTATTTTTTGTTCTGTTGTTTACAAATATTTTGCACTAAGTAGTGGCACTGCTGTTCATGTTAACTATTCTTAACTCTGAAAGTTTACAAATAATTCAAATTCAATTAGTGTCAATGCTCGTCAGAGACATAGTATTACTGATTTGCACAAAAGTTTCTTTTATTTGTTTTGTATTATTTGCTGCACAAATTAAGACACAAGTTGATTATTATCATTGTGTTCAAGCTAAAAATAGAGATATATTTTCCCAAATAATATGTGTTCTTTTATTCAATGTGAGTTATTAGATATGATTTTTACAAATTATAACAATTGCAACATCACCGATATTGTGAGCCACATATCGCATCGTATCTTGAGGTACCCAGTGATTCCCAGACCTACAGTATTTGTTAGATAGTGACCAGAAAAAGTGTTCAAGGATTTTTGGTTTTAAGTTTCCATTTAAGTTTGTAAAAATGATATGTAAAAACCAAATGACTTAAATGCAGACAATAAATAAAGTATTTCAGGTTGTATTATTGTTTCGATTAAAGATTTTCAGTTTCTGTTTTAATTTAATTTAGTCATGTATTTATATAATATGAAATAATAGGAATGGGATAGGGATTTAGAAGTCTTCATCTTACTCCTGTTCTTTAAGTTGATTGTATGTGTTGTACATTCAAACTGAAATAGAACAAAATACATAAATAAATGTTTGGAAATAATTTACAATTGTTACTTGAATTAGTATTCCAACAGGGGCCAACATTAACCTTAAAGACTTTCCGTTTCTCCTTACAAATAGCTGGATAGGCAGATTGCTGTGTGGTAATAAAAGACCTTGCTATTAGCAGTAAATCCATTTGGGAGACAGGCGCTGGATAAAAAAAAACAAAAACCCCACAAATTCTGTAAATGAGAAACTTTCAAAACCTTTTAAGAGTGTATAAGTTAGAGACAAAATACAATTTACTTTGAAAGCTGAAATATGCATTTTAATATGAAAAAATAGCTATTATTTTATTCATAAATGCAGTGCTTCATTACTGGCACTTCTCCAAGTCCATTCAGTGGAATGATTTGGCCTAAACGCCTTTCTTGTATGTATGTGCACCTTTAATATCTTATAGACTAAAGGAAAATAAATAAATAAAACCTCAAGTCAGTTTCATTTTAGAGTGATCAGCAGAATAGGAGGCGGCAGTCAGGCGAGGAAATGAAATGTTGCCATCAGGGGACAGATTGTTTATGCGCCATTTCATTTAAAATCAGAGCTGCCTGTAGCTCCCTCTGCCCATAGTATAAATGGCAGTCCCGGATTCTGGAAGGCATTTCCCTCCTTTTGTCACCCACGAGGACAGCTCCGTGACTGCCTGAGGCTCAACAGAGAGGCTACAGAAAGGTAAAGAAAGCAGGACAAGCTGACTAGAAGGCAGCTGCTGGAATGACAGACGGCAGGTAGTGTTGTTTACTGCGTCTGCAACTGTCTGTTATCAGCAGAAGTTTCTGCATACGAGCATCTCAAGTGACTCAGACTTTAGGCTTTCATGCTGATACAGATTTATGTCATTTTATGTAATGTTCACTGGGGACTCTGGAGTCAAATTGCTACCATAAATTTGGTGAGCTGGAGAGGACGGGATGCAGAGCATCTCACATTTTCTTCTGCGTTTTTTTTTTTTTTTCTCAGTTAACCACTTCCAGTGCCACAGTTTATTTTCTTCATGGGTAAATAACTTTTCAGAGACGGAAATAAAAAGCAAAATGTCAAGCCAAGGGTCAAAAAAGGTTGAATAACCGTTGGCATACCTGAAATGGGTCTCATTCGACTCTATGGCCTTAAAGTCCCCCTCTGATGAAAATCATGTTTTTTTGAGTTTGGCATTTTTTCTTAAGAAATAGAACAAATGTTATAAGAAATCATTTTGTTTTTGCATTTCTGCGTTTTTCTTCTTTTAAATCGCTGTCAATCAAACTGTCGCAGAGAGGCTCTGTTTGAATTCACGAGCCTTCTAACCCACAACAGCTCTGCTGCACATGCACTAAACCCCTCATCTGGCGCGGCTAGCGTGCCGACCTCAGGTGCCGGAGAAGAGAAGATGGCATCTTGTCATTGACCGCGGTCAAATGAGCCGCATTTCAGTGGTCAAATCCGCCGTCACTGATTTTTTGTGTGAGTTTCATACAATACTTATAGTAGCAGGGCTGAGAACGCTGGGAAATCACTGCGAGATTACATTGATTGTGTTAACAGTTGAAAACTTACAGTACGTTAAAGATTTTGCGCTTAAGCGTCACTGATGACGCCTCAGGTGTTAAAGGGTTAAACAAAAACACAAGAGAAGAATCCCCCCTGCTGCTCCCAGCTTCTCCAGTGTAAACATTACTGACTGGATGTGCGTTCATGAAACTGTGTACGGTCACACTCAGTTGATGTGTACGTCTAGTATCTTCATGTGCCTATGTAAACACACAGATATGTGCGTTTTGGACTTAAAAGATCTTGAAAGCACGCGTCGCTGTGCAAGTTCTTAAGTCCGTTTTCAAGCTCTATGTGCAAAAATATGCGAAAGTTGAAAGTTAAACCAGTTGAACTTATTCCAATCAGGTCTCGGATTTGGTAGTGATGTATGGGTAACAATGTTTTCAAAACAGTGCTAACTGTGTAAAATTGATCATGGAGGAGAAATGAATAATTGAGGTTTGTGCCCTCATATGACAGCTCAGCTGTCGTATATTGGAGTATGGCTTTCAAAGTAAAAGCAAGACTCATGAGACTTGTACCACTTTGACATTTTACTGCAAGCCTCCTCCAACTGGGAGTACATGTACTAGAGTCCAGTATGAACACCGTATGCTAAAAGCCTGTTCAAGAGCCCATGTTCAGCGAGTTCTGGAACATGCATCACATGCCCGATGTGTACAGCATAACACTTTGTCAACTGCAAAATCCCCTCTGTGCATCTTCTTAGTTTGTCTTTCAGCGGAAGCGAAGGCTTGCTCAATATTTCCAGTAATTCTTTGTGAAAACTATTGGAAGCTGAGGCTCTTTACCGTCCTCTGATCTTTCAGAGCTCCAGAGATGACAGAGAATAAAGGAGGTATGCACAACTTGTGAGGCTGTCACATGAGAAAAATCATAACGCTTTTATGGGATTCTTGAATGTCAGTGTTAGGATGAAAGGCTGCTTTTGGAATTAAGATCTACCACTCAGTGAATTCACTCGGCACCATATCTAGGAACAACCTTTGGATACAAACAGACAAGAGGAACACCACAGATCTGAGTTCTTAGACAGTTTTTTTGGGGGCTTTGGCAGGTTTTTCTTGGGTGGCAACCAGCAAACTCAGCTCTCCTGCTAATTCAACAAATGCACGTTTCTCTCAAAATGTGGCATTTAAAAAAGTTTTGATTAGGCTTTTCAGGTAAATATGATTTATAGCAAAAAATAATATTTTAAAGCTATCCTTTAAAAAAAAAAGATAAAAGTCAGTTGATAATTAGTGATAAATATGTTTTTGCTAATCAGAAAGACCCAAAATATTCTAAATATAGATCAGAAAAGACCAACCAGAAGATGACTAACAATTAAAAGCACCAAAATAACACTTAAAGTAAAGAAACAGGAGGAAATAGAAGCTTACCACACTGTGATGAAGTCATAGATGGGCTCTGTATTTATAACAGAGAAGTTTATGTAGATGCCGTATCCTGGAGGTACTCTGACGGTCCACATGCAGTCCTGGAAGTGTGGATACTCAGCAGGGTGTCCAGGAGAGTAAATCGTGCCATTCATGGATGTTATGTTTCCACCACAAAGAGCTAAAGGGAGTAAAAAAAAAAAAAGCAGTTCAGTAATGGAAATAAATACAAATCCACTCTTACCTTCTGTCATAAAAGTAGCTTTTATGGCTTTTATGTCACATACAGTTGATAAAACATACCATAAGAGTGTGTTAGTTTATCTCTGGGGCTACTGTTGGATGCCATGTTGCAAATGATCTGTGACCAGTGAAAACGAGTATATTTGATGCTAAATATCCATCTGTCGGAGCCTTTGTTTGGATTAACACCTGAGTTTGATCTAAGAGTTAAGCTGAAGAACCGTAGTCTAGCTGAAAACAGAAGTTAAAAAGCTCCACAGATACAATAAAACAGCTACCAAACAGAATAAACTATTTATAGGATTCTAACATTTAAGAACTTCACAACATGGTTATTTAGTGCAGACTAACTTCACTTAAAAACAAAAGAAAAAGGTATTATTTACAGAGACAATGTTAAATTTATGACACTCAGGCATTTTTAGTTTGTAGAAAGACTTGCAAATCCTCCATAAATTATTTTAATGGGTTGCATCAGTTTAAACAGGAAAAGTTGTGCTTTGTTGGTGGTGAGTCAGGGGCTTTTATGTGCCAAAATAAAAGACAGGACTTCAAGCACACTAAATGACCTAGAATCGACTTTTAGAACAGCTTCAAGGATGTGTTTATTGTCTGTAATGACAACAAAAAGCCTAGTTTGCATTTACAGTAGTCACCCTTTTGAGGGTGTCGCATTCAAGGCTTTCTTGAAGATTTCAAAATGTTTCTCAGAATTCGGAGAAACATCAACATTAAAAAGCAAAGCTGACAAATGGCTCTTTGATAGTGTAAACCAAGGTTATCTGAAAGGGGATAAAGAGGGATTTTGATGAAGATTCAGTGATTCAACTTCATGACATTCACTTTAGTACAGCATGCATAATAGAGGTGTTTTTTTTTGTTTTTATTTTTTATTTTTTTTAACAAGACTCACCCTCGCAGCGGGGTATGGGGTGGTTCCAGTTCCTGCTTACTCCATGCAAACAAGTGAGGGATGCTTCTCCGAGAAGTGTGTAACCTGGCAAGCACTCAAAGGAAATGGTCATCCCCACACCGTAGTCCTGACCAATCACTATACCACTGCGAAACGGCCGAGGGTCAGGACACCTTTGTAGTTCATATGCTGCAGGAAAAGGTCAAACCCAGAAGATCAGATGAGAGAAAGCAGACATTCAAACACTCCATAATACTCTACCCTTACAAAGCAAAAATATATTGCAATATACTGGAAAAATATATAAAATATAGATATATTGCCAATATATTAAGAAATATATCTCCATTTTCTAACATATTTTTTAATATATTTATATATATATTATATACCATAATTCAGTACATAGAGCAATATATTGCAGTATAAATCACAACATATTATATAGTATATTTCAGAATATAGAGCAATATACTGTCGTTTATGGATCTGTATATTTCAATATAGTTGAAATATTTCAATATGTTTAATATACTGATAAATATTGCTTCCATATATGGAATATATTGGTCTCCATATATTGAGAATTATATTGTTGTTTCCTAAGGGTAGGTATAGGTATATCATGGAGGTATGTTTTCTGAGGTACATGCTGTTGTGATAATATTAAAACAATGAAATTGTATAGTCATTTTCACTCTTCTAGATCACAGCTAAAGTCCCACATTGATCATCTTTAATCTATTTTGAAGTTTCCCAGTTGTCTTTTCATCATTATTATGCAGTTTTCAGCAAAAATCATGACATCTATGCTTTTTTCGAGGACATAGTCTCAGCAGAGTGGAAGTAGTTTAACTGAAATTCACCCCTAAATTGTTGTGGAAGAACCTATTGAGTAACGCTGGGTTCACATCGCAAGCGGAAGCACCGGGAAGGAGAGTGGGCGCGGAATCCACTTAATCTTCAGGTGCGGGGGAAGGGTGGTGAGACAGACATTTGTGGATTTGGTGTATTAGCGGAGGTCTCCGGTCCCTAAGCCCCACGAATAAGGGGGGAACACTTTATTTTCCTTTCTACAGTCTGTTTAGGTACAAAAATATGATCACATTTGTCAATAGTAGTTTTTTAGTGTGAAAAACTGGTAATATATTGAAAATTGACCTGATTTTCTTGTGTGTCTTGTCATAATTTCCTGCCATGTTTGACGCGTATCGCTCACGGCTCACGCAAAAAATAGACCAGATGCTAAAACGATCGCTGCACTGTGCGAGCCGGCCGCGGTGTGAACTACACTATAGGTTAGCAAGAGTGCTGAATGGAAGCAGCCTCGTTCCGCGCCGCTTTACGGCACTTTCAAGTGCAGTGTGAACCCGGGATAAGCCTGCTCCCACTCCCCGTCATCCATCTATTTACTCTCTCTCCTGCTAGCTTACAGCCCTGACAGGCCCCTCATGAGCCAGACGCCAGCTCAGATGAGGAAAACGGAGATCTAGTTTACAAGTGGATAAAGTGGAAGAGGGAGCTTCTCTATGGAACAGATATAATCTTGGTCAAATGACATTTTTTCTTGTCTGCTCCTGATTCACAATGATTTGACAAAAAAAAAAAAAAAACACAGTCAAAAATCAAATTTTAATCGACTTTAAATATTTCACTCTGCATAAAAATAGGTTTTGTCAAAATCATGCAAGTTAGAAATAAGCGCAAGATAACATCGGGCCATAATAACAGTATAAAATAAAATGACCTGGAGGGCCGATCCAGCCCCCGGGCCTTGACCCTGACACATTTGGTTTAGAGCCTTAATTACGCTCAGACTTTGGATATGAATGTGTGATTTTTTATGTTTCAGGAATTCAAACCCTTTTTTGTTATTATCTATACAATCCTCATTTGTATGTCTAGAGCCATACTGAGAGTACTTAAAAATGATGAAAAAGGAAGGAAAACATGTTGAAAAGATTCATACTTGGTTTAGGAAGTGATGGTAATATTGTTTTGGGAATGTACCTCAATGAAAGTGACTGACTTTCACAAAAACTCTTAACTATGGCAGACTCGGGGGTTCTGTCTGCAGACTTCTCTGATCACCCACAGGATTTGCTCAAAATAAAAACATTTGCAACAGTATTACACTCCTGGCCTCACCCTGATAAATAATATGGAAGCCAGGCTTGTTCTGGGAATAGTCACTGTGGAAGAAGAGAGTGGTCTCGTGGGTGGTGCTGAAGAGAGAGTTGGGCACCACTGGGCCACTGAATCTATCAATCACTGTTCCCGTCTCCAGGCTGCCACTGCGTACTTCCAAATAATCATGGACAGGCTCTGTGGAGAAGTTTAGAAATTGTAGATGGATCCCTAAAGAAAGAAAAAAAAAGGAAAGTGAAATCAATGGGAGTTCATGATTCTTAGCATTGCACCAGTGGACTAATCTTACATGTCAGTTCTTGTTTGGGGTTATTGACCAATGGCAGAACAATGAAGGTTTACAATTGTAATCCACAGTTAACACGATAAATGAAATAAAATAAAAGCTGATATTATTACATTTTTAAATCTCATCTAAAGCATGTAACATTGGCAGCTACTTCTCTGCTGGATTATTCAGCGGGCACCTTTCATGTTCTTGGTCAGATGGTAATAATTGATGGAACCAACAGGCCAAATGTCACTCCCTCCCAAATGGAGAGCAATGGTGTTATCTCGCCAAAGTCTTCCATTGTTGTGTCAGAAAAACTGAGGTTGGTGCAGTTCAAGGAAATTAAAAACGTACAACAACAAAAAGCTTTTATCAAAATATTACTCTGTGGACGTGTTCTTACAATATGAAGAGGGAAAAAAACTTGAGTTCAGAAAATTAGAAGGCTGTTTACAACATTCAAGCCTATCCATTTTTAAAAGTGAGTAATTTTTACATTACTAAATTAGATGAATAAAAAAGGAAGACAACACAATGGTTTTGAGCATTAGAATTTGATGCTGTGGAGATAAAGGCTTGAATAAGAAAAAAAAAAGGAAGAACAGACGGGTGGTGGGTCTACAAACCAAAGCCAACGGGGAGCTGAACTCTCCAGCTGCAGTCCAGGCTGCTCTGGTAATTCCCTGGAAAGCCCGGGCTGAGAATGACACCCCTGAAGTCTGTCATAGAGCCTCCACACTGAGCTGAGAGACCAACCAAGGAGAAAGAACATGTCACTCCCCCCACACAAAAGCTCAGTGGGAAAACAAAGCAAAACAATGACTACAAGTTGAAAATGAAGGCTGGGCAAAGATCACAGAGAATTTCTGCTTGTGAATTCCAGTGCATGCACGGCTGTTGAGAGTTGAGAACAGACGAAGAGTCGCCAGGCTTTTTATGTGCCTGTTTATGCATCTATTTTCTGGTTTTGGGGCATCATTTCTCTTTCACTCTGGTTCAAGAATTCTCCTTAAGGGCATTCATGCAAACACAGCTGAGTGAGGCAGTGTGATGGTTCTTTAAATCATAAAAAAAAAAAAAAAAACGAGGGAGTCAATATTCAATACTCTTTTGCTCAGCACTGGCAGTAACTGCTTCAATCTCTCCCTTTTCCTCCTTTATTTAACTGCACTTTAGAGAGCATGCTGTGAAGGTTACACTCATCTGCATTCACTGTGACGAATCCCCAGTCTTACAAAAAAAAACCATCAACATGCACAACATTCTAGAAACTGATCGTTCCTACAGTTCAGATTCCGATGGCAAAGTGGCAAATCTGACACAGAACACATGGAGCATTGGTATCTTGTCTTCAGGGAGTGCCCGCCAAGGACAGAGACATAAATTAATTGGTTAAAAAAAACGGTTTTGCTGGTAGAAGGACCCCTGCTTGACCTGCTTGTTCAATGAAACGAAAGAGAAGAGGGAAAGAGAGGCACTTCTGCAAGGGCATGAAACCTCTCTGATGTGGGTTTATCACTAGCATATTGAGTACAGATCCTAGGGCGTTCAGGGAAACGTTTGTGCATTAAAGCAGGGGTCCCCAAACTTTTTCTTGTGAGGGCCATATCCCTTTTTTCTTACATTGATGTGGGGCGGGGTCAGTTTGAAGGCTAACACTAAACATGTTTTCTGATGTAAACAGTGTTTTCTGTTCGCATAAATCACATGGTGAGTCTAAACATTTGCAGTTTTCCAGAAACCAAATATTATAAACCCTTTCTGGGATATTTGCAAAAAAAAAAGGACAGCAAATAACTCCTTCATTGGCTCCCTATTATTATTATTTTTTTTTAAAGCTCTTTGTGGTCTTTAAAAATGGATGAAGGTGTGCAATAAAGAACATGCAGGTGTCAATAGCAAAAACTGTGTTTTCCGTGGTGTTAAACCAAAACATGTCGGCAAAAAACAAAGGGAAAAAAGCTTGCATATGATTGTGGTGGTACATATTAATTGCTTTTGCCCTTTTCAGGATGTGTATTTGTGTGACTATCAACTTCAGAGGAAATGTCAGGGAGACCGCAGCCTCATCAGAAGGGGATCAGGAGCCAAACAGCACATTGAGATGGTGCAAAGCCTTATTGATCTTCAACTGAAGGGGAAAACAGAAAATTCCTAATACCTGTTCCAAAAGCCTGTGAAACAAAACTATCATTCCCTCCATAAAGTCCTTCTCAACCCACTGACAGATTGTATTCCTGTGTTTTTCTTAAACAACTGTGTACCAAAACAAAACATATTAAACAGAAAAAAGTATAATTTTTATAATAAAAAAAAACCTCTATGAATGAAAATAATCTTGTGTTTGATGCAGCAAAAGCAGTTTTCTGGTGTTTAGTTCATCCCTTTAGTTTGACTGCAGAAGATGATACATTACCTAAACACAGCGGAACAGGGTAATTCCATCTTCTGACAGGCCCAGGCATGCAGGTTATATACGCATTGCCCTGTTGAAGAAACAAAATGCATTATTTAATGATAAAATATTGCAAAAAATATGAAACAAAAACCCTATTACTCTAGATTGTGCAGCCTTTTTCTGATCTTACATAGCAATGGTGTCAGGAGTAGTAGTGCTACAACTCTTTTAACCTCGTTCAACCAAAAGGTAGAGCACATTTAGAAAATATATTTTAAAAAACGTGGATTTTGTGTATTATTCATCCATAAGCAGCAGCAGCAGAAAAAGAAAAAAAGATTTTCTCCTGGTTTGGGAGTTAAAGGGTTACTAATTATTTTTAATTAGCCTTTATAGTTGCAGAAATACTTAAATATTTCCATACTTGGCTGTTAGATCATACAATTACTAATCATTCTATTTTTTTATATACATTTTTATTCATAGATTGTAGAATCAGTGGACAGCTCATTCCCTGGGTGGGCGGGGTTCTTTATCCCTTGTTATTCAAGTTTTAAACTGACCAATCAGATGCCTCGGTAAGAGCAGGCGCTTTTTCACTGACCAGAGTGTTCAAGTGTGCAAGTTCAAGTGTTCAAATTTAACAAATATAGTTTTTGATTTATATCGTGACAATTGCCTGATATGGAAAAAACTATATAAAGATTTTTTAAAAATCCATATTGCCCAGCCCTACTTTAAAGATGATAACTCATGATTAGTGACTGTAGTTCCCCTGAAAAAGCGACTCAGACCGACTCAGACCAGTCACTTTAGTCTGGCTCAAAAGGGCAACAAATGGTGACGGATTCGGTTTTATATCGTGAGAGCCTGAGGTAAGTCATTTTACATGAGTGATGTCAGCACCCCGCTTTGTCCAGTGAGAATATATGTCTATGGTTTTATTACACGGGAGGCTAATTCATTATAGTGGGAAGGACAAATTAATAATGGAAATGTTAGCATCCTACAAACAGCAAATTTGAACAGAAACTTCATTAAACCTATTGAGGACAACATAGCTTTGATACATACATTGGATCATATTTGGAAGAAAAGAACCTAAATTACATTTCTTTTTGCCACATCGGAAGTATTTTTGTGTTCTTTGTTTATCGGCTTGAAACATTTGTACATGCTTACATTACAAGAAGTAATAAAATGAAATGAAGTACGATAAAACTCATAAAGAAAGGAAGTCACTGCTGCACTTGTCAATAGGATGAATGCTTACTTAGCTGGTCTTATAGACGACATGTACATGTGCTGGCTAAGTTGCAGTCATTAGACTGATTTTTTCCCAAAAGCCATTGCATTACACAGCATGGGTTTGAGGGCTGCCAGCACCTTAGAAAGCCAAAATTACAGGTGTAATTACAGTCAGAAGAAACTTGATGGACGAGTTTTGTCTGTGGAGCCAAACTGATAGAGCTGAGGATTATTGCAAATCGTCATCTCATTTTTCACCCGGCAGTTTTACAAACTCTCGCCAGAGACAGAAAGGATTAATGGATGCACTCCGTGACAGTTCATCACAGCTGGATTGACACTCTTTCTCTCCTGCTAGCTTTGCTGGATCATTGGCGGCAAATGCCTGCCAGGAGAGCGCCGAGCTGAATCGCACATCAGTGGTTTTACCAAGGTTAGCCCACAGCTCCAGCTTGACTGATACATTTCATTTTGGCTTCGATTCCCTATGTGAAGGTTTAGTTTATGAACAGTAGATCTAAGATGTGTCAAATGGTATTCTATATATCCTAGCCATCAACAGTTCAGAACCCAGAACTCTGTTGGTTTAAGCTTGATAAATCTTTGTCTTTTGGAATATAAAAGCTAAAATGCATATTTATATGCATGTTTTATATGGAGCTAATTTGGGAGCAGTACAATGTGAAACCCAAATAAAACACATTGAAATAAACATTGGTGTTCGGCCAAAATTTTTTTAAAAACAGATGAAACTTTTTGCTATTTCAATATAAACTCAATCATTTTCAGTTTCAAGTGTTCCAATTCTTAGGTTTAAAAACTCAAAATTTCAATTTTTAAATTTTTTTTTCAGGTTTCTTTCAAATCTTTTTTTTTTTTCGTTTTCAGTTTCAAAAGTTTTGGACCCGTTGTGGCGGTGCCAACACGAACGACCTATCAAAATCGATGAGGGTGGTAACGTCTGTCCCGGTGCATTCACTGACTCTGAGAACTGTGATAATTAAGGTCAGAAAATGGCTGCATTGCCTGTGAAGTCAGCAAAAGAAAAAGATAACGAACATGAAGAAACCGCTGTGTATATATAGTGGGTCTCAAACTCACATTTCCTGCATGAGAAAAAGTTCAAATCCAAGCGCACTAGCCATTAAGCCATGGGAGACAACAAGAACTCCAGTAGTGTTTTTGCCATTTTATGCAACTATAAGGAGGTTTCGATGTCTGTATGTAACACAACAAGATGACGCTTTGAACAGGCTAGAATGGTGTTTCGGACGAGCGGTTTAAAAACCGCCATAAAACTCTGCTTTTCACACCCGTCTTGGGACAACTTCAGACTATGATTGTACAGACTGAACAGCCATTTTCAGAGTCAGTGAATAAACCAGGACTGAAGTTACCACCCTCATCAATTTTGATTGGTCATTCGTATTAGCCCCACCCCAATGCACCACAACCTCTTAGATTCAGAAATGAAAAAAAAAAAAGTTGAAAGTGAAAAAAAGTTTTGGAATTGAAGTTTTGAGTTTTTAAACCTAAAAAACAGAGCATTTGAAGCTGAAAATAATTAATTTTATTTTAGAATAACAAAAAGTTTTAGACATTTTCCATTTTTTTTTCCCAAACATTTTTTCAATTTGTTTTATTTGGGTTTCAAATAATATTGACCCCAATTTAGCTCCATAGCTTTAAACAACGTTAAATGTAAATATCAATAAATAAGGCAATCCACACACTGTTAAACCAAACTCATCTCAGAATATAAGAACATCCCATCCCAACTTGAGCTTCTGTTTCAACAATTGCTTTAAGTTTACGGCTCAGCCTGAAGATGTGTGTCAGATGTTTCTTTTTTGTCCAGAAAGAATGTGAAAAGGAGTGAAAGCCTGAGCCACGATGAAAAAAAAAAAATCTCTGTGGGATTTGAAAGGCAACTGTTAACACAATCCATCGCCTGTGGCCTTGGAAGGTTCTTCGGCTAACAGCGCTCCTCCCAATAGTGTCTACTCAGGAAGGATTGGAAGAACCCAGAGTGGCTTTGTAACAGACACACTCAGGCGCACACTTGCTAAGACGTACACTTAGGGAAACATGAAAGCAAAATACACAAACACCATTAAAAATTAGAATGCAGGGCTAACACTTCACATAATTCTTTGCAGTGCATTTCATCTCTGTCTCTCCCTCACACACACACACATAAATACCATTAGTAATGCTCCCTTGACAAACTCATCCTTTGGGGTACTCATTTAAAATTGCCACTGCAGGCGGCTGGATATCATTGGGATTAATAGCCAGAAGAATGGAGAAGATCGGCGCTGTACGCTTCCACCCACCTGTAATGAAAAGCCTTGATCACACTGGAAGGAAACCATGTCACCCACAGTGTAGCGATCCCCCACTTTTTGGCCATTACTGGGAGGCAGCGGCTCTGGGCACGAATCCAAACCTATTGCTTAGGACAGAGTCACAACACACAAGTGTGGACAGCAATCATTCATCTGCACAATTTAGCACCACTGAAAACTGCACGCCTTGCGTCGCCTTTGTTTTGTGCCTCTGAATAAATGTTACATTTTTATTGCATTGCGCTCATTTTTGACATTTACCTACACAGTCTGTCGTATTAGAAAATTAAGTATGGTTTTTTATACCCCATAGGACAATATTTAGAAACTGGGGCAAATCATAAAGCTGGTCTCCATGGAGATGTAATCATAAAACGCTCCGACTTTGTATCAAGCAGTGACTCAGAAATTACAAAGCAATTTCTAATGTAATACTTGACAGATGCATTGAGCTCCATTGGAACAAAATGATTACAGTGTCACTTGCCAGGTACTGAGGAGACTGATATATTGCGTTATAATGGCTTAAAGGCAATCATGATGGTTTAGGATGAATCACTGTAGGCTGTTTTGTTAAACTAGAGTTATACCCATTTTTTTTTTGGACAAAAATGAATGAAATACGTTCAGATCTCTATGTCGTTTGTCAAAGAGCGCAGAGAGGGAACAGCCTTTGTATTACAATTCACAGCTGATGCTTCATTCCGTTTAAATTTGGCTCAAAAAGACACATTTAAATCTATAAAAAGGCTGATTAAATATTGTTTGGCTTGATAATAAACTGTCAAAGAAGCTGCTAATTTGTAAAAAGGTCTTTATAGTTTGTCCATATTTCCAGAAGAGTATGCAGGATACAAGCAACAGCAGAAAAGCACCATGACGCATCTGCAGGAACAAATACAGACTTCACGGTCAGACAGAAAAATACAGCATTACACAAGCACTCTCACACAAGAAAAAAACCCTCCTCAAACATCCAACAAGTCCAAACAAAGAGGTGAGAGGATATGGATGAAAACATGGCCACACATTCTCGCCGAACAGTCAAAGTTATCCCTTTACTGAGCACTCCAGGAAAGAGTGTTGATGCTGAGTGGGACATGATGGGACCCAAAAGAGGTTTGGAGCACGAGCTTTGAAAGCAGCAACAGTTCTGCTGAAAAACAACTGTTAGACAAACGAAAGTGCGCCGTTTCGTTGAATCTCTAATGTTTTGTCTTGTATGAGTTCAAACAAAGATAAAAAACAATTCAACTTTTGAAAATTTTTCAACGATTTCTGTGAGATTTGGTTGTGTAAGTCCAATGTATGAATGGAAATAAGCATCACCACGATTGAAAATAACGACCTTTCATTTGACCAGATTTTAGTCTAGTGGTTTCTATTTTGATTGACGTTTTCACATGTATTTCAAATGCGATTGAGCAAAAAACGGATGCAAATTTATGTTGGTCACATGTAATAGGTGCAGACAAGATGGCTGCATGTTGGCTGTGCGTGTTTTAACTACGTCTAATGCTAAATTTAGTTGTTGTAATAAGGGGTATCTGTTGTTTTTCAGGGTAATTTTAAAAATATAAATATTTTTTGACAGTTTTAAATTATTATTTTTTACTATGTTTATCTTTATTATCCTGCAGGGCTCAGACACAGTTGTGTGCAACAACAAAGGGAAGCTACATCAGAAAATAACGTTTTAGATTTTCTTTATTATAAGACACATTGAAATTCTTACTTTAGCTCTGTTGTTACTGATTTTGTGAACATGAAAATGTGAACAACTTTAATCGGGCAGAAAAGATCTTCTGCTGCTCTACGTCTCATCCTTGTTGTGGAAAGCTAGCATTAGCATCAGCATAAAATAGAAGAGGAAAGTCTTAATTACCTTCATAATCAACGAGCGGCATTGAATGAAGTACCTGTAACCCTCGTCTAACTATGACTGGGTTGTCAAAGAGAAATAATCCCAAGACTCGTTTAATATAATTCAAACGATTTTTGGGGAAGCAGTTGTGGAGCGTTCTGCAGGCAGGAAACTGACGTTTGATCTAAGAGGGTAAAACGAACACAAGCAGATAGGACATTTATAAAATAAATATTGTATACATTTTGGTTACAATTGGTTTGGTTAACTTTCATTGTCCCTCTTCTTGTCCATCTGATGTGATTCCTTCTAAGCTGTTCTTAAAAGTGTTTGATGTTATTGGTCAAAGTGTCACTGAAATGATCAACCTTTCACTCTCCACTGGTGTGTTTCCAAATCCATTTAAACATGCCACAGTGGAGCCTTTGCTGTAAAAGTCTAATTTGGACCCATCAGATGTCCAAATTATAGACCTATCTCAAAGCTTTCATTTCTTTCAAAAATTCTTGGGAAAGTGGTCTCTGAGCAATTGTCAGAGTTCCTTGACAAGAGGAGTATCTATGATACCTTTCAGTCAGGTTTTCAGAAAACAGCCCTGCTGAAAGTGTCCAGTGACATCTTGATGTCAGCTGATTGTGACAAACACACTGTTCTAGTTTTACTGGATCTCTCATCAGCATTTGACACGGTTGATCATCAGGTCCTTTTGACGAGGTCGAGGGACCTGATTGGTCTGTAAGGGTCAGTTCTCCACTGGTTTTCGTCTTACTTGTCTGGTCCAAGTTTCAGTGTCATGGCAAATCAGATAATGTCTGAGTCAGCAGACTTACGTCCGGTGTTCCTCAGGGCTCTGTTCTGGGTCCTGTACTGTTTCTGTTGTCCAGAGGTTCAGTGATGTCTCCTATCACTTTTTTGCTGATGACATCCAGCTTTATTGCTCATTTAAGCCCTCTGAGACACACAAACTAGACTCTCTAATGAACCGCCTGATTCAGATCAAACAATGGCTTGGTAAAAACTCTTCGCAGCTAAATTCAAATAAAACAAAACACTCGTCATTGCCCCTGATGACATCATACCAGGGATTAAGCATCATTTGGGTTCTCTTGGCCAGGCAGTCAAAACCAGCCTTAGAAACTTGGGCGTTCTTTTTGACAAAAACACGTCACTGGAGCAGCACTCCAATCAGCTGGTGAAGAACTGTTTCTTCCAGTTGAGGAACATTTCCAAACTCAGGAAAACTGTGTCATATACGGATCTAAAACTTCTTATACATACTTTTGTGTCTATATGACTAGACTATTGCAACAGTCTGTTTTCCTGTTTGAATAAGAAGGAGCTGTCTCGTCCGCAGTTAATCCAAAACTCTGCCGCGAGGATCTTGACCCGCACGAGGAGAAGAGCTCACATCTCTCCCATCCTCAAAGCTCTGCATTGGCTCCCGGTTGCATAGCGGATCCAATTCAAAATCTTAGTGCTGACTTTTAGAGCCCTCCATGGCCAAGCTCCTGTATATGTCTGTGATTTGATCATACCTTACAGACCATCTCATGCGCTGAGGTCTGTAGATCAGAACCTGTTGATGGTCCCTCGCACGCGCTTTCGGAAACAGATCTTTCCAGGCTGTTGCTCCTAGACTCTGGAATGAGCTCCCTCTCTCCCTGTGTTCCCTGGACTCTGTTCACTCTTTTAAAAGCCATCTTAAAACCTTTTATTGTGCTCAGCATTTTAACTGAATCCATTTTTAATTGGGCTTGTAATGATTGTTTTGCGTGGTGCTTGTGAGGTTTTATCTTTTATGTTTTAACCTGCAAAGCTGCGTCTTTTAGGTTTTTCTACCTTTTTAAGTATTTGTTTTTATGCTTTCAACTTGTGAAGCACCTTGTGACTTTTGTCTGCGAAAGGTGCTATATAAATAAAAAATTACTTACTCATTATTTATGTAAAACTCCTTTAAACAGCGTAAAGTAGTCAGCTTTGCCGTTCTAAACCAAAGGGATAATATAAACCGCAAGTCACGCTGCATGATTGTATGACGGTCTATCGCTGGGTGCATTGACTGTATATGGGGTGGGGCGTTTGCGGACCAGAACTCCCCGCTCTGCTCTGGTCTCCCCGCAAAACCTCTCCACAGCCAACGCGGCGGCAAAAAGCAGCTCACCGGTCCGCATAAATATGTGTTTTGAAAACACATATTTAGACTTTTTTGTATTAATTATCGCACCAAAAAAATTACGTTTTCACCAGATAATATTCACAATGTAAGTTCAAAGCAGCTGATTGGAAAACTCTGTTGACCCAGCATTCTAGCAGCATTTAAACGCATCACTTACAGATGAATCTCGGGGAAGTGAAAAGATTCAGATTTGTGCGTAAAGGAGGATTTGTATGTGTGTAACAAGCGATTTATGCGTAATTTTTAAAAATGTGTGCCTATAGTTAGTTTCAAGCTGTTGTAATTTCAAGTGGTGCAATTGTACAATTTTGTAATTTTTGTACTTATGCACATAATATATTGTACACTTTTAATGCAAAAATCGAAATGTATGCAAAAATCATTACACATGCGTAAATCGCAGTGATACTTAATCCTCTCCACACATATGAGTAGTGCAGCTGGTGCAATAATTTAATCTTGGCAAAAGTTGAGAAAATGCTCATGTAGAACATGCCGACATCTGCCAGTAAGTGTAAGCGTGTCTAATACAGCTTGTCAAAAGTCAAGAAAGCCAACTGACCTGAAAGAAAATATCAGCAGGTTCTGAAAACACAACTTCTACTTAATAAATCCCTGACAGAGCAGACAGAGATGGAATGCCACGCTTTAACAGACAGATCTGGAATCGGGTTAAGAGCGGCTGCTCACTAACATATGGCACTGGTTCCTGTTGTGCGCTGGATGGTTTCCAGTCAAATCGTCAAAATCCTTGGCAGGGAGAGCACCTGTTCCTGCATGTGCAAGCACGTCGAGCTTATCGAGCAGACTCTGTGTTTTCCCCTGGATTTCTTACTGCCTGCATTTAGCCAACAGATTTTAAATGGTGTGTCACCTGTTTCAATATGTCATCAGCCAAATGTACTGTACCTGATATTTTTACTAAAAATATGCTAATTGATAGAAATCTATTATTTTTTAGCTAGTGAGGAGAAACACATTTTAATATTCACAGAAACAGCTTTTTCCAAAACAATTTCATTTATTTGACAAAAGATATCTGTTGCAGAAGTTGTAAAATGATCAAAAATTAAGAAGCTATCACAGTTGTCTCATAATAAAATGTATGCTAATCAGTTTGGTGTTCCTCCTAAACCACCAACTAATATTAACAGCGTTGGCTACCCTCATGAAGATAAAACAATCAGTTTAATCGCGTTGGCAATCAAATGATCTGAACCACTGACTGGAAGTGTCCAATCAAGACTCCATTTAATTATCATGACACAATTGGATTTTTTCTCAATAAGTAACTTGAGATCAGCTTTGATTTCTCCTGAAATTAAGCCTCTGCCAGCGGAGCAGATAAATCTAAATGATAATTTATAAAAACAAACACCCCTGAGAAATTTTAGAACATATTTTTTATGTAATTCTCAGAAATATTTTGCATGTAAATTAAATGTGTAATTTAAATGGCTAATTATGCATATATGTATATATCTATTTAAGTATTAATATGTTTATTTAAGTTTTTAGTAAGTGTACATTTTTAAACACTTTAAACACTTCCTACCTCCATGCTGTTTTGCACATCAGACATATTTATATCGTAATATATATATAATACATAATACAATATATATGTAGATATCGCACTATTATATATATGTAATATATCATTGTTTATTTTTGCACATTTCCTTTGTACATAACATGTTTTGTGTTTTTTTTACACTGGAATGGTGACAGCTCCAATTTTGTTGTTCTAGTAGACAGTGACAATAAAGGTAAGTTTAAGTTTAATTTTATTTTCCCACAACATTTAACTCCTCATTTTAAGCACCAAATGTCAAAAGTTATAATTGGTTATAAAATATATTTAACTTAAAAAAGCTAACGTTGTCATGAGAAAATCACTTTTTCTGAACTTTTAAATAAAATACATGATAATAATACATATTTAATTAATTATTCAAATTAATTATTAAATATTAATGAATAAAGATATAAATAAATAAAAAATATTTTATTACTAAACAACTAAATCTGTTAAATTGTTCCAAAAATCTAAATATAATTATTGTGTGAATGCTTCACACAATAATTTGCACAAAAATTATTCACAAAAACAATCAAATTTTTTAAATAAATGTACTAAATTATTTTAGAAAGTCAATAAGAAAAAAATATTTCTGAAACATCTAAATTTGCTTTTAGCACAGACTTGGTTTACCTTATTCTACTTTACTGACTGCATTATAAGTTTAAATTTTTTAGAAATAAATGACAGAAGACAAAAATATGTAGGGCAATACAGCCATTCCAGTGCTATCCATGAGAAGACACCAGTGACGGGTAGAAGAGGATTTATGACGCGTCTCAGTGGACTCCAGTGAGCACCCAAAGGAAATGTTTCCAACCAGATGGTTGGCTGGTCGAGTGTTAGCCAGCCTCTGTGGTTGTTTTCATCGCTCCTGTGCCCAAAGCATCTCAAAACTAGGTTGTGTACAAAAAAAAAAGAATAATTGGTCTTTCAAGCAAAACCGTGTACAAAGAAGATACACAGATTAAAATCAAAACACCCTTAGGTTATAATTTAGAGTTACGATTATTTGACTACAAAAATGTAAATCATGAGTGCTTGATCCGTTATAAAGGGTGGTTTGAACAGTCATACACAAGTGTCTGCCAGTATGCAGCCATATGGCACAAAGGGAAAATGAAAAAGAATGACAAACGGGTTCAAATGAGTGTTATCGGAGCACGGCTTCCTCTAAAATTAAAGAGCTAACTTCCATACGCGTTCAGCAGTATCAAAGATGGACACTGAAAGGATGGCCACAGAGGCTGGTCTCTTCGGTGACTGCGAGCATTTGGTGCGGAGGGGGTGGATGTGGGGGGAGAGTAGCGGGGGTGGTGGATCTGACAACAAACTGATTCCAAGCAAGAGAAACCAAGCACAGAGTGTGAGAGACATGACTGTGAAATCGTTCTCAGCAGCGGGATGTCACTCACAGCTTTACGCGACTGGCAGCCAGGGCAGATTTAGCAACAGCCATGTTCCTCCGTACAGTTTTGTTGTGGAACACATTTGTGAAATATAGTTTGAATTGATGTCAGTTGTTTTTTTTCTCTTGGTTTGAACCCATTTTTTCCTCCCTTTGTGTCAAATCTTCTCAGTGATCTCACCCATGTCAGTGCTAAAGCACAGTAAGCCAAAAAAAAAAAAATCTGTTTTAATGCAACAATATTAGCAAACGGTTTCATAAAACATCAACCCCCTTGGTGAGCTACACAATTTCTGACTGGGAACACTTGGTAAATGAGTCATTCCACTGGGGCCAACAACACTCTTCAAATGTTGGAGCATGAAAAATTGGGAAGCATTATCCACAGCAAATAAGCCGGAGAGTGAATAGCCCACTGAGAGACGAACAAATTCAGCACGCAAATGAAAATGGATGACAGTCCTGTCTCTTCTTAAAACCATGCAAGATTTTATAAAAGCCAAAGAACCGGGAAACACCGTGTTCCAACGCCAGGGAAAGCGAATAGACTAAAAATCAGAATATAAAGGAAGAAGGAATGGCACGCTGTCTTTCTAGCTCCTGCTGTAGCATCCGAAACAGCTACCTTCACAACGGCTTTGGCACTGAGGAGCAGCTGGATCCCAACAGCAGATGAGCACAGACATGAAGTCAAGACAGAGGATGAGACAAAAGTAGGCAAGCATGCTTTCTCTTCTCATACCTGTGTATTCCAGGTGGAAACCAACAGCGGAAACACTGATGTCCGACTGGAAAGTCAAGTAGAGGTTGTTGGAGGTGCTGTTCAGAAGCTGTGGTATGGTCGTACCTGGAACATACGTGTAGAATACGGTTGAATCTATCACCTTCCATTCACAGTATGGTCAAACTCATGATGATAAAGAGATGCAATAAAAGACCAAAACTCTCAATTTAAATCCATTCATTAAATGTTTAGCACCAAGGCTGGTCCTACACCACAACTTCCTAACAAATGTTTTTTTTCTTCTAACTTATCTTAGACACAGCATCTTTGAAACTTTAAGCAGCAGCATCAAACCAAATAACCAAATAAAATATGAACTCACCGCAAATGTCTTTAAAAATCTGCATAGTCTTTTTGACACACTCATAACCATAACATCATGATAATAACATGACATAATCATAACAATCAATGCTATGCCAAAAGTGATTTCAAATGCCCTAACCTTTTCTCTTTGCGTCTCCGCTCAGCAAAGCCGAAGCTTTAATGTGGAGCTATTTCACTTTTAAAGAGGTTTATCCTCAAATGAGATATGTGCCACTTGAGAAATTGGACAGCTCGCTTCATGAAACTGATAATGCTGCAGAATTCATTATGGTCCACCAGTGCCTCTTATACAAGGATTTAGCATGTAAAATGATGGGATGTCCTGCTTTCTCCTGGTTACCATGATGAAAGTGCACAGCCTCCATTAATATGAGCCCCACAGCTATACTACATTCATAAACTAGATGAGCTTGATAATGAAAATATCTACAGCAAAGACAGGCGCGCAGCATTACAAAAAACGAGTTCCATTTTTTAACGGATTTCAAAACAGTTTATTCAAGAACTTCCCAAATGTCATCAAGCGCAATGTGTCTGCTGCTGCATGTTCGTGTGGTCTGTTTGAAAATTCAGTTTGTGTCAGAAAGTTAAAACTTATCAAACATACCGGAATAGCTGCCGAGCCTCGGAGCACTGCCATCGACCCCATCAAAAAAATCGAGAGAATCCCAGTTGTGTTCGGTGGCAAAGGTCACAACTTGAATCTGGAAGACAAACATGCTTTGTTTTAGTAGTACAGCAAAAAAGATACAAAGGGACAGTTCACAAAAAAAAAAAGACAATTTTTAGCAAGAGATAAAATCTGCATCTCAATCTTCTCACTTGTATGCCAGCTCCCTCGGGAACAGAGATCCTCCAGGCACAGTTCAGGTAGTTGGCGTACGGGTCTGGGTAACCAGGTGAGAGGATGGTGCCTTTGCGGGCGGTTAACACTCCCCCACAGGGAACTGGACAAAGGATGACATATTGGGAAAGAAAAGGAAAGTCAACCCTCGTCAGAGTTCAGGCAAGCTGAATACACAGACTCTGAGGTCTGAGCAAGAGAGGAAACAGCACCAGAAAAGCCTTTCCACCTTCCATAAAGGACACAGGTAAAATGGATTTTAAATGAGCCACAATCAAGTCACTTTATGAGATGAAACTCAATTGATTCTATGGAAAGATCAGAGCCCTGTGATGAAGCCAGCCATTAGAAAGAGATGTATGACTTACATTATGTAAATTAACACGGGGCCTGTATGATTTAAAGCAACGGTCTGTAGCAATAAAGACACTTTCTTGTCTCTTGTTCTGTGCAGATTTACACCATCTAACCTTGATGTGGGATTTCCGTTTTCACGGGTCAAAGTTGATCGCGTCTTTGAAGTTGTTTATCTAATCTTTGAGCTTCCAGATAAATGCTAAGTTGTAGCGCCTGACCAGTGATGAGACTTTCGCCAGGGTGACATGTGTAACTGTCTGTAAATTAACAATACATTCTATTTTCTGACCTCAACTATCCTTGTATGCAATTAATACAAAATGTTCGTTCCTTCTTTGCATCCAGACAGCCTTATTAGACCCCAGATACTATATTATATACAGTAGCTCTACTTTTTATGTCCAAAGAGTTCACACTGTAAAAAAGTGAAATGTTGGGTCAAATAACCCTTTAGGTGCCTGCCCAACCAAAGGGTAGAGCAGATTTAGAAAACATACTTTTAAAAACATTGATTTGTGAGTATTACTCCTAAGTAAATGTAACAAATCACAGATTTTAGTTAATTGATCCAATGTTTCCCTTTTGCCGGATTTCTAAAGATAAAAAGCTGTCTCCAAAAATCACAAGTCATTTATTAGAAGGATCTCTCAAGTCCGATTGTGCAGGTCACTGATAAAAGCAGCATGACATAAAAACAAATGGAGTACACAGAACACAAGAAAAATGTGTTTACTACAGATCAATGTCCTTCAATGTTCCTTCAATCAGAGCCTTTAAATGGCTGAACAGTGTCTACTGTTTTCCTATTTGAGTGACACATTAAAGCAAATTACTTTCACGCTTCATCTAAAATAACCTGCCCTGCCACAGAAAAAGAACAAAAATAAACAAATAAATAATCAAATAATCAAAAAACAATCTCTACAACAATATTAGCTTTCTCTACAAAGGGAATATCACATATTGGGAAGTCCGTGCAGAAAGCCATTGATCTCAAAATTACAGCTCCAGCAGACTGGCCGGTGCGGCTGTTCTCAAGTCAGTTTGGCAAATGGAAAAAGTGAAGATCAATGACAATATTATCTAGGATACTGCAGCAAGAATGTCTCACCCTGTGGAGTAGTCTGCATCTAAGCTTCCAGGACTTATTGAAAGTTATACAGTCAATAAGGCCGGGAGTGCCCAGACTATCAATGTAAGTAACTTTGTTTTCTGTTACGTAATTGGCTTCTGAGTCACAAAGCTGTCTGGCATATTAAAGTCACATTCAAGCGAAGGATGAGGCAAACATCTAGGAAAAAAAAAAAAAAACAAGGCTTTTGACAGGGCTTTCTAGAACTTAAAGTCATTAGAAGGTTATAAAGCATCAAACATAGAAAAATTACTAAACAATTTACGCATCAAATCATTTCAAGACATACCAGGTCAAAATTTGTGGATTTGAATAAAAAAAAAAAAGTTTAGAAATCAAGAGATAAAAATGAAAAGTCTTGGCCTAGTATTTACAGAACTTGAGTACATCAAATTTTTAGGGAGCTGCCGGTAATATAGCGGATGTAATGCAGCCAATTCATGTCCAACAGAAGTTGTATTTTATCTAAAGGGCAGAAGTCCAACAGGAGCTGTACTTTTATGCTATTTTTTAGCTGTTTATGTTATCATTGTTAGTCTTTGTTCATACAAGCGGAAGATAAACACTGATGGAGCTCCATAGGGGGCAGAGCAGAATGGAGCTGTCTGCCATTAGAAATCCAACAATAAGGAAACTGATCATTATTACATTTTGGGATAATATCACAAACAGGCTGGATCCAAGTGCAGCAAGTGTATTTGGCACGGACAGGATTAAAGGCGTGAAGCAAAGCTTAAAGTCCACAAAGCTAAACCAGGGCCAGGATGGCAGAGGTCAAGCATGAGCATGAGGGCATCAGAGAACAACCAGAGTGGTCAGGGTTAGGCTTGGGCGGTATTTAAATTTTAATGCTGTCAATATTCCTCCACATTTTATCTTGGTATACGCCATTACCTTGACTAATTAAGAGCTTCTTAAGAATGGCGTTATTTATTAGTCAAAACTCCACGCAGAAAAAGAAGTCATCCCTGTGCATGATCAAACATTCCCAGAGGATAACTCAGAAACCCGGGAGCGCTTCTCTTAAACTCGTGTTTAATCCTCCTGCAAGCAGAAAAAGTCATTGTGCGAAGAAGGGTCAGATGAAACAGAAGATCAGGTCAGGATGAGAACGCTCAGTGATGCAGGCAGAGAGGCACAAACAAGACTTTGCACTGAACAGACTAAATACTGCTGGGAGTGATTATGATGGGGACCAGCTGTGGGGTTCCTGGGAGTGACAGTAGGGGCTGATGGGAAGTCCTGGAACTCTGGAGACAGTTCCCACTGAAGGCCAGAGGGGGAGACAGGGGACTGATTCATGACAGATAAGAACAGACATGAATTTTCTAGAATAATGAACCTCAAAAAATTCCGCTAAAGTCTTCCCTGCTGCCGTTACCGAAGGCGAGCAGTTCAGAGAAGACTGACTCCAGCCGGGCAGAACACCTGAAATCCAGCTGGATCAAACTTTTCCCCTAAGCCTCATTGTTATTATTATTCACATAAGGAAAACATATTAAAAATTAGTAAAACAAAAAAATAGAGGTTTGAATGAAAAAAAAAGTACCTTCCGTTTTAAATAAAATACAATTTCCATTGGCGTCCATTTGCTCTGTCGGGCTTATCCACCATTATGAGTTTACATGACATTAAATGAGCAATTATTTAAAACAAGGCTGCTGTGTCTGATTCCGTGATTTAATAAAGTCAAACATAAAACAAGAACTAAACTGGATTCATATTGTAACGCCCACTCATGCAAGAAGCAACTTTGACATCTTTCAGCTAAAGCTTCATAAAAAATAAATACATTTTAGACATTCATTATCAGTTAGAAATGTGTATGTAAAAAAAAGAATATTTTTATTTATGCTTTTATAAATTGTCAACACACTGAATGAGTCCAGTAAAACTTATTCTTCATTACATGAATCTGTGGATTGGAGGGACATTCAATCTTGGCAACTCTCCTTAATGCTTTCCTCTTGTGAATAATCTCTTTATGTGGAAAATAATGAACTCTAAATTGTTGGAAAATTAAATTATAACCTTTATCGGGTAATGAATGGTTGTAATAGTTGTCAAAGCCCAATGCAGATTTTTTTTTTTTTTTTTGCCTTTTGTCAGTGTTATCTGCATTTGATGAATGAGCCTTTTAAGGGCCAAAACTGCTTTTACATAGGTAATCATAATGTCTGACCTTCGGTTTATCACACATTTCTTGGCTTTTACTAAGCTTTTAATTCATTTTAATTTGTCTTTTTTACCCAATGTTTCAACATTTTGTTTTTCTATTTCTTCATCCTAAAGTTCACAAAAAGTGGGACCTAAAACATAGTTTTAAGACTCTAAAAGATGAGAACACATTTAACAAATGGAGTTTTAGTGTTGATCTATGAGGTGGAGGTCATCCATTAGTTCTGCAAAAAAAAATCTGAAGCCATCTAGCATCCACTTCTACTGTGAAATTTTGACTAAATGTTATAATATATTATTTTTTTAAAATCCTTTTTGGTCAGGGTGCAACTTGCTTTTACAATAGAAAGACAAGCCAAAAATGAAAATAACATTCCAAGCTTATTTAGACTTCTATAGCTGATTTTGCATTTTGAATAAATCTAATTTACATTTAGCTTTTTGGCGCTACGCTCTCTTTGTCTGCTTTAAAATATATTTTCTTTAGCTGCAGAAATGCCGTCTCTCCCTTTGAACTGAACAAGCCCTAAGCATGATCAATTCTGCCTGCTGCTTTACAGTGGGAGAGGTGTTCTTTCCACCGTGTGCTGCAGCCTCTTCACTCCAAACATGCTTGGATTTGACTGGCAAAGTCTGCTGGCTTTGTTTTTAAAATGCAAAAGCTTTCTTGTGTACATAATATAGCACACAAAAAATATTTGAAGTGATATATATATATATATATATATATAGTCAAATGAGAAGAAAATGTACCAAAAGTTCTTTGATCGGGGTAACAAGCAGTTCAAGATGTAAAAACGACTTAAATCTTCTTAGGTGAACAAAAATTTCCAAGGTGTTCTTGTTCTTTCTCACTTCAATCCTAACTTTTTTTAACATTGGAATAATGTGCAACTTGTTATCATACCAGCTGAATGTACTATATTGGTTTTAATTTTAGCAGGAGTGTTAAAAAAGGATGGATAGACAAGAAAAACAAAAAAGAAAAGAGGAAACATAATATAGTATTGCACATTATAAGCCCATATGTCATTCTTTTTAGTATTTTCTTTTTAGTTGGCTGTTTTTTCCTATGAATGAGAGTACCAAGAAATAAATGATTATAGCTGTATTTTGTCTGATATTTTTCTTTCAAGTTTTAGGTTGCAACATTTCTGAGTTCCGCTTTTTTCCTTCATTAAATATTAGGATTTTTTGGTGATTCTAGTTACAGATAAGTATGGTTTATCTTTAATTTCAAACATTTTTTTTGAGCGAATGGATGGCTCAGTTGGCAGGGCGTTGGACTGATGTGTAGGAAACCTGGGTTTGATTCAGTATGGAGCAGTGTTCCTTCACGTTACTATCAGGAAGGGCATCTGGCATAAAAATCGTTCCAAACTATATGTGAATCAGCGAAAGCTGTTTCGCTTTTGGGACCATAGACCATAAAAATAATGGGCAGCTCATCCCTTCCCTGCTTCCCTCCACTGCTTTCAATGGAAGGGGTGTGGACTTCCAATAAACTCACTCATGATTGACCACTCTAAAAATGTGACTCAGATCAACTCAGACCAATCACTGTCTTTGGGCTTCAAAATGGCGGCGCCCATATCAAGAAGCAACAGTGACGCATTTATCCTTATTTTGCGAGATCCAGAGGGAAGGCGTTTATGGGTCCCTGATGGGATGTCTGGGACGTGTCGAAAGGTGAACAACAAGAGTCTATTTACCAAAGTCTCAAATCAGCTCTTGAACTCCCAAACAATCATTACTTTTTCTTATTTAGTTATTGCAAAGGAAACAGTTATTGGGGTTGTTTTATGGTGTCTTTTAAAAGTCTATTTAGCTAAAATCTTATCTTGTTTAGTTTTATTTTTTTTAAATGCAGTTCATACTGATAAACAATGCATTTTTTTTCCATGAAATCCCATTTTATTATAAAACCATGTCACAAATTCTGTACAGCTCTTTTATGACATATCAGAATTTTCACTAAACCTTCACTGCTAAAACTAAAAGTTCAGTACCCTCTCTTTCTTCTTTAAAACCTGACCATCACTTTTTTTTCTCTTTTATTTAAAATGTTGAAAACTTCTATTTCAAATAACAGTCCTCCATGCCAATTTTTACTGTAGTGCAAAAAAAAAAAAAAAAAAAAAAAATTGAGACCCTTTAATTGGTTTCCGGATGCACTCTCAAAATAATAATTCACAGTTTAAAAACAAGCACTGTGTGACACTGTTCACTTGTTGACACCTTCAAATGATTGTCTGAGCCAACTGTGAATTCCACAGTGTGGGCATACAAAGTATGAATCATAGCAATCTGTGAGCTTATATAATATTTGGCGGCAATCACTTTTAGAGTCATCAGGAAAGTGTCTGAGATGTGCTTTCCAGTTTTGCAGACTCTAATCATCTTTGCTTCTGTTTACCCACAACAGACTCAAGCTCACTCCCACATTCTAATACAGACATGAGCAGATGCTTAAAGAGTTCATCACTTCATCGTCTGTTTTTTTTTTAAGAATAAAAATCTGTCAAAACTCAACATCCTTTGGTCTTTTCTCCTTGTGTTTTTTTCAAAATGATGCATCTATCTGAAGCTCTTCAAAGATCTTGTAGAAAGTCATAAAAAGGAACACAATCTTATGTTTTTGTATTTTTGACAATCAGAACTGCCCTGCATGATGAGTCAGCTCAATCCAGGCCGGAGAAGATTTGAAACGCAGCTCCTGAAGCTGTCATGTCCCATTAACAGCGGTTGAGTAATTTACTTTAATGTGTTTTCTCAAGTTTTCATGAAGCTATATCAAATATTCTCAATGAGTACATGTTTCGCTCTGGGAGTTGCTGCAGCAAAGATTCAATCACCAGATGAAAGTCGGTGTATTTAAAGTGGAGCCGTGCATGCCACCGTTATTCCCCCACCACTTAACAGTGGACTGTGTTGAATCCTGGCTTGAAATCTCTTTTACTTGACATGTTGGGCTGTTTGCTGGCAGGAAAGAGCCATTTTTCGATGGGCTTTGTTTTGCCTCTTAGAAGCTCCGAAGCTTCCCACAGCAGCAGTGACAAGAGTTTTCCCTCAACGTGCATAACCTATTGGTAACAGCACGTGTAGACAAAGGACTGTTCTGGTGCATGGGTACAAAACCTAAACATGTGCTTATGCAGAGTTTGTGAGTTGTCTGAATGTCTTATGTGGGGGCTACTCCGCTAAACACGATCTTTAGATGTTCAGCCATGTTGGCACAAGAAGATCTTAACCACGTCACTAGTTGAAAAATGCTGACGGTCCCAGACCCCCGGGCCGGGGATTGGTAGTCTATTGGTTTGTGAGTCACTTGGTACCAGGCCTCAGTCAGGAAAAAAAACATGTCCTAATTAAGATTATTTCTGTTAAGTTTATGATCTGTTAAGTTTTACGATCTTGAAGGAAGTTTTATTTTGGAAAACTGCTGGATTCTGTTCACAACATTCATCTTCATCATGTGACTTAAAGTGGCTAGCAGCATGGCTAAGCTAGTAGCTTAAAAGCTAAATACAAAAGACAAAGAATAAAACGTATTTGGAAAGTTTCTTTTGGGAGAAAAGTGACTTCAAAGAACAATAAAGCTGCTGTTTACTGGTAAAAGTTGGAGTTTTTCTCCACATATAGAATTATTAAGACAGTTGTTCTCATGTAGCAGAAGTCTCTCTAGCTAACATTCGGTGAAAGACTCCACTGTTTCACACAAGCAGATAATAAAGGTGGAGACTCGATAGATTCATGTTTATATTATATTTAAAATATAATAGTTTTACGATAGTCGTGTCGTTTTATTTGCTATTTTTTTTATCCATCACACCTTAAAAAGCATACATAGCTGGAGTTAGCGCCTGGCTGTTAGCCTCCCCTTTGATGTTAGAGGCAAAATATTCATCACAAAGTTCAAACCAGCCAGAAAATTTTTTAAAGAGAAAGAAGATTCAAATTATTGATTTTTGGAAAACTTTTAAAAGGCACATTTGAGCAATTTCCTACAGCAAGGCTGATATAGGTCAACTTTAGCTCAGAAAATGTTTCTTTGTGTTGGAAAAAAAACTAGTTGAGGATTTAAGTAAAGACAAAATATGACCAATATTTTTGCCCTAAAAGATATTTAGAGCCTCAATTGGGTGTTAAAATGATATTCTTTCTGAAAAAATTCATGTAATGTTTCCTTTATGGATTTTTCTTCTAAAATCAACAACTTTTTGTCATTGAATCTCCATCATCTATATATAATATAAATACATTTACAGTATCTACTGATATTTTAAGACTTTTTTTAAACAAAATTTCTTGTACCATTTTATTTTGAACATAGATTTTTGTAAATCGGAAGCTTAAAAATGTCAACTTCAGCCCCGTTTGGACCGGTCCGTGAAAATGTTGTCCAATTTGAACGGTCTGTGGCTTCTAGTAATAGTTTTATATAGTTTTTCCAGCTTTGTCAAAACCCAAACTAAGGGTTATCAGATCAAGTTTATATAAGTGATTTCAAATCTCAGAGTAAAGTTAAAACAACATGACGAAAGTACGTAATGACGCACCAGCATCGACCCCAAGACTTTTAAAAAACCTTGTGTGCATGCTGTGTCTGTAAAGACTCCCAGGGCAGAAGCATCATCAAAGGCATCTGTTCAAACGGTAAAAGGATATGTCAATGTGATGCGAGCTTGCAGAAATCATTAGTTGGTAAGAGTCTCAGGTCGTGTTCCCAACTGTGGAAGTCTGATAGTGTACAAAACTGACAGCTTGCCAAAATCTTAGAAGAGCAGGTTTGTTACAATAAAAAATAGAAACATAAAAAACTTAGAAAAAATGTTTACTTCACAAGTTTTTTATAATTAATCTGTATTTCCCTTCCCTCCTTGTCACAGATGCACCAATCATATAGCTCATGAGTCATCGCAGGTACAGATGCTCTGAACAGCCTCTTGCCGCTTCATGCACAATTACTTGCAGCTGATTGGCAGTATGACACCATACATTACCGCGGTGCGCACACGGCTGCAGAGAACATTGGGAGAGAATATAGCTGTTTGGGGAAATAGATATATTCAATATAACATTTGCACAAAATGCAGTGACAGGTTTGAGATGACTTTAGCTGTAGGCTGGGATCTCCCCAATGAAAATATTCTAAACGGAATGAGCTGTGATCACCGTCTGCACAGGAAAAACTAAAAATAAATGTTTCACACAGTCAAACAACATCAACTGCTGCACTATGTGTTTCTGAATTGTATACTTTTTTATGGGAAGAAAAACTAACTTTTAACCAAATTTACTAATGTTTGAATCAAAACTAATACATGTGTGTGAGTGAGCATCATAAATCTAATATTGATCAGTCCTTTTATAGATGAATAGATGTGTTCTGAAGCACTATTTGTGATTAAAAAAATGTAGTTATTTATAAAAATGAAATCAAAGGCTTTTTTTCTAATACATGACATTTTTGTCCTAAAGTTTTATACACTAAGACAGAAAATTCAGACGTTGGCATGCTGCAAGAGCACAAGTTCATGCTGAAATAACATTCTGCAATGACCAGTTCAACAGCAGCTCTGAAACACACAAACCTTTTTCATGTAAGAGCACATTTTAAGTCAGCTTTTTTGAAAAGCCAGAGCAAAAAAGATTGATTTGGCCAATAAAAAAAAAACAATAAGAAACTTGAATCAACACTGGCATTATCGTCGTTCTTCAGCACTCAGCAAAAAGGAACAAGAACAAAAACAAAAACGTGTTTGCTGACCCGCTTATAAAAATCTTTGTAGAACACCGCGTATCGTATATTCTTCACCTGTAAACCTTAGCTTTAACTATAGATGATCTACTGAAACTTTTCAACACAATCAACGTAATTCCAGTAGATCTTGAAGGAGAAAAGCGACTCAAGTTTAAAGTTCCCTTCCTATGAAAATCATGCAGTTTGAGTTTTTAACATGTATGTGTGACACTTTTCTTATGAAAGAGAACAAATGTAATAAAAAATAATTTGTTTTGTATTTCCAAGTGTACATACAATACTTACGGTAGCAGGGCTAAGAACGCCAAAAAATCTCAGCGAGAATCCACGGAGCTTCTTGATGTGATCGCGAGAATGTGATCGGCGGCTCATTTGACCGCATTTGAAAAGAATTATTAATCAATGAAAGTGCATTTTGATGTTACCTTTCATTATTGTCCCAAGAGCTCTGCTCTGAGAAACCAATGGTTTTAATATATTGATGTCAGCATCGTCAATAAACATTCGATAATTAGCTAAAAGTCTTTGGTGAACTGGAAAGACAAAGAATCAGGCTTTTGGAGGAAGTTCAGTCCACGAAGTTCTTCACTTCTGTGTCTGAGCAGACATCCAGCTCAAAACGAGACGACTGGATATTACCAATATTGCTGGACATTTTTATGTAGCAGCGGTGAAGGTTATGCTAGCGAGACACAGTGCTATCATGACAAGGGGGGTACATTTGGAAACAGAGGCTTGAAAAATTGTATTTTAGGGCATTTAGGCTGTGGGATTTTAGTTAAAACGTCCTAATCATAATTAAAGCACTACGTTTTTTTTTTTTTAAATTTAAAAAAACTGTCATGGGGGGTTCAAGTGTCACCAGCAACGTCTCAGGTGTTAAAGGGTTAACTACGCCTAGGTTTAAAACAAAATTATTGACATAGAATAAATGTATATTATGTATATTATTTAAAAAAAAAAACAGTTTATTTTTTATCAGTAATGTTTGTTTTTATTTGAAGAATTTAGAATGCTACTAATAATAGTTTCAACTTTTTTCAGAGTGATTCACTAGCTAAACCAACTCGGTGGCCCTGTGGAAGAGTGTCTTCCCTGAAACTGGAAGGTCTTGAGTTCAAATCCATGGTTGAATCATGCCAAAGACTTTTGAAATCAGTCTTCCTGCTTGATTCACAGCATTGTTGGATGAAGTGGTTAAATCATCAAATGGTTCATGAGATGACAACTTATGGGATTTTAAGTTTTTTTAAAAGCTTCTTTTATTACCGGAAAATTTAATCTTAAATCAGAGTTTAAATCCTGAACTTAAATCAAATTGTCCATCACATCACTTGATCATCACACCAAAATTCTTCACTGTTCTAAGTAATTTCAAAGAAATACAGTATAAAAATAATAAAACTTCTATGAAAAGGTTGTTAAGTATCTTCAAAGTCCTTACTTCTTAAATTTACTTAGATTACCAGTCTGATCATTTTTTAAACAACTTTTTAAAAGTCTCAAACCCTTATTTATTGTGGGAGTAAATCATGACTCTGTGAGTCCCAAACCCAGCAGCTCCTATTCATTTGGATTTCTCAACAGGTGAGAGGCAGGAGCCTATTTGCAATGAAAGGTAATCACAAAGGAAAACGAGAACTGACTAAATGAATTTTAGTGCATCGGCTTCACCTTTCCTGGATCGGTGAGTGTCTGTGTATCTGAGTGAATGAATGAAGGAGGTGCAGCTGAGAATGAGAAAGCTTACCAACACATGTGGGCACGGTGCCGTTCCACTGGGCCAGGGCGCTGGGCACGGCCTCGCACCTGATGGCATTGGAGCCGTGCAGCGTGTAGCCTGGATTGCATTCAAACAGCACCACCTTGCCGATGGCGAAGTCGTTCCCTACCCGCTTTCCAAAGCGCGGCTCGGGGACAGAGCTGCACTGAGTGGCGCTTGTTCGTGGCACGGCTAGTGAGGTAGCAAGAATGAAAGAAGACAAAACAAGTGGAGGATGGTTATTTTTTTTTTTTTTTTTGAGCCGACAGGCAACAGCAGGCAAAAGACAAAAGAGGCAGCGAAGCTCTCGTAAAAAAATGTCTCTCATCTGCTCTGCCAAAACTGGATATTTGATACTGCATTATTCTAGCCATGTTGTGCAGAGCCACATCCACCGGGTCTCTGCTTCTTATCCATTTATGCTGTGCATGTAAGGCTACACTACCTGCAAAGCCAAATGCATTAAATACATTCTAACCTGTGGAAAGATATCAAACAAAGCAGCCTTACCTTGGTAAACAAAATGAAATCCTTTCGCTGTTTCTGTTCCGTTTGTGGTAAATTTCAGCGTTATCTTGTTTCCTGAACTCAAGGGGAGTGTTTCACCTAAAAAAACCAACAAAAGCACAACTGATTTTTTATTTTTATTATGGAATCTTTTGTTTTCAAGTGCACAGTTCATAAAAAAAAAAAAGATTTAATAAAGAAATGCATGAATATGCCCTTTTAAATGCAAATTGGTTTAAACAGTAAAAGAACAAACAATATATGTAAGATTAACAATTTGACCTATTCTCTATGATAGAAGCAGAATGTCTTAGAGCTCAGAAAATGTAATCAAATTTGTTTGTAGGTTTCCCACAGGGCAGCTACCAAATGAGAAGAGTAACCTTGACAACACAAAACTGCTTAGATTTTATGATACTATCCCAGGAATAAATAGCAGTGGTAAAAGTATTGTCTATTTATCCCCCCCAAAAAAATGCTTCAAGCCTTGGTTTTAGACTTTAACGCATGTTTACCTGAGTGTGATCCATATATGGATGAAAGCAGAGCGGATTCTGTTGAAGGGCCATCATAGATCTCAACTGCATCAGTGGGAAGAGTCTGGAACACCACAAACTGACCAAAGAGCACTTTAGAAAGAGAAAAAGCAGAAGATAGGGAGTTACAAAAAATTCTTAATATACATAAGTCTATTCAATGCATTAAAAATTCCCTTTTAGTGCAGAAGGACTTATTTTCCTCGAGTATTGTCACTTCTGCTGCAGGTAGAAACCTTTCCGCCACATCTCTTGAAGAACCAATAATTAGGTATTCTATTGAATTTTGTTTCCAACTTTGATGTGCGGTGGTATTTCGCACATGGAGAATAACCTTCAGACAATGCAGGAAAAATTGGATTAGGCATCAGGTTATGCTGTGAAAATAGATGTCACCCCAACCCCCTTTCCAGCCCCAACGTGTCTGTATAATTATAAAGAATGCTGTTTTTTTTCCTCTGCGCTCCTAAAGAGGCATGTTCCTGGAAGATGGGCACTGGCAGCAGCAGATGGAGCACAAGCACTTGCATGGAGGAAGCATTAATAACCCATGCTGGAGCTTCTGAAGAGCGCTGCTATGTCACACTGGCAGAATGTAGGCTATTTGTTTGCTGATTCCTTACAGCATAGATCGTGTTTGCCAGTCTGTGATTCATCAAATCAGATGGAAAATAATAAAGTTCAGTTTATTTTTCTATTGGTACAATGAGCAGACATGTTTAAAAGTCAAACTTGACCAGAGCCAGTGGATCAGTTGATGTGTCATATCTGTTAATTCTTTTAGTATCTTGTGGGTTCCAGATGACCCTGCTTTTAATGGAAACTTGTCTAGGGTAGCACAAGGGTTACGCAAGACCAACTGGTACCATTTCTGGTCCCCCGTTGGTCGTAGGTCTATAGAAAAATGTAATGGACCAGTTAGGGCGGAGCTTCTGTCGTCACACAACGTAACCCATTAAGTGGTGGAAAGGTTTTACGACAACTCAAGAAAGTTTTGTCCTTTTTCCGGCTGTATTCTTCTTTACTCCCCGTAATCTTCTCGCAAAGAATAATAAAATTATTTACATACAATATTCCGCCTTATTCGCGGGGTTAAAAAGTAAGTAGGTACAAAGAAATTACCCTTGAAAAACCTTTTAAAACCATGTCTTTAAAAAAAAAATCCCTTAGAATCATTCCTGATTGTATCGGTGTGTACACGTCCTTGAAATTGATCTGATAATCGGATTCCCCGTCCAAATGAACAGACGTGGCAGAGCGGATCGCTGCCCCTGCGACTCCCCGTGTGTTTGTGTCTGTGCAGCTGTGCATGTCTGTGCATATAAAGCCTTGTGCATTTTTAATGGTGAAGCTGCAGCCTCAATCTTGCCCTCTGGTGAACAGTGAAAGCCACCTTTTGTTTTTCTAATTCTCTTTCAAGTCCCTTCTGTCGCTCTCTTGTAATCACTAAAAAAAAAAAAGAATCATAGTAGGTTTAATTTTTTGTGTGTGTTGCATGGGGTTGTGCTCATTAGTGTCTTCACAAAGCTCCTCCACTTTCAGAAAATATCTGCCAAAAATTAGGCAGCGCGCTGATGGGTGACCAAAGCGAGCAGTTGACAGGTGTTTTCTAAAGTTCTCCCTTGTCATCCTCGATACAGTACGCCTAGAAAGCACATCACTAAAACACCGATTACACTGTGCTATTTCTGTCAGAATAAAGAGCAGGCATATCATGCTGCTGCGCCAAAACGCTTTTGTGTTCAGATACAAACCCAATCAATTAAAATTTGGATTTATGGGACGCATAGATAATGAGAACTAATTATAAATGGCCAATATTTTTTTTTTCAAAGCAGAATATATTATTTCACCCACTTTCAGTGACTGGTTTATTTCGAAAGACAATTAATTTCAAAAATTAATATCTGTAATTTCAAGGGAGTGTAATATATTCAATGTTTTTGTAATGGTGTGCTTTTTCTATGAAAGAAAACACATTTCTGATCAGCAAAATCCAAAGCTTTTTAAAATTCATGACTTTAACCAACCAGTCTTAAAGTCTTTGGCATCATTTTTTTAGAACTGAAAATCAGTGGTGAAACAGCTTGGCTCAGACAAAGATTGGTTGGTGTCCAGCCACAAGGCCTGCGGTTTGATCCCCAGCTCTTCAATGCGCTGAAATATCCTTGGGCAACAGGCTGAACCTTCATGTTACCCCAGTAAGTTCATAGAAGGCAAAATGTGGTTAAGAAAAAACGAATTCTGAGAATATGTGCAGAGAATGCTTTAAAAATGTATTTTTGAAAAAAAAAGCAATATCTTCTGGAAAAAAATCAAAATTAAGAACAGATATTTTCAATTGAAACTAATGACCTTTTTTTTTATAAACTAGAAAAAAACTATTTTTTTCAGCTAAATGACCTTGTACATTAATGTAATAAGATTTGATTAAGTTTTACCTTCTTGCCTTCTTTTCATATTGGATTTCTGACATTTTTTATTTTAGATTTGTTACATTTCCTTTTATATTACTATTATTATTTTTCTGCTGCAAAACTAGATATGTGCTTAAAGTTGTGCTTCTGTTTTATAAGACTCCAAACTTGCACTGCAGCCTCTGTTGTCTAGATATATGCCTATTTTCATTATTTCTTTAAAAAAAAAAGAAGTATAAATTAGGCCCTATATGGAAGTTTTTTGAGACATAATTCAATATGCGTTCCTCAATTAACAATTCTATTTGCAAATTCATCATGCAATTTGGAAATTGATTTGCGATTGATAATTGCATATGAAAAATAAAAATTCAATATGACAGTTATAAACATATATATATTGAATAAAATCAAAACCAGTTGCGTTGTAAACTGTCATGAGATTTTGATGTCATAATGACAATGCATTTCGCAATGCACAATTTCATATTAAAAAAATGACATTTCAATACATGGTTTGCTTCAAATTTATTTTAAAGTAACTTAAAATCTAACTTCCATAGGCATAGATCAGAGGTGTTAAACATACGGCAAATATGTCATGAAGACGAAATTACATAAGGATGTTGGGGGAAAAACAACAAGTTTCTACCCCATTCCTGAGGTGGTTCTTTGAAAAAATGTCCGCAACAGGCTATTAAACCACTACGCAAGACAAGAGATCAAGAAAAAAACATAATAAACAATTTAATAAGAAGAAATCAGACTACTAGGTTGTTTTAGGCATTTTTTTTCCAACTGAGAAAAAAAAAACAAAACAAAAACAAAGCTAACAAATCAACCATTGGTTATTTTAGTATAATGTCAATGGTCCGGCCCACTTGAGATCAAGGGGGTTAACCCAAAATAAGTTTGACTCCTTTGTCTTAGATGTTCACAGAGACTGTTTGTTTAAGTACTGCATTCTGTTTTTTACTATGTATTATTTTAGTTTTATTTATTGTTATGCAACTAATACACAAAAGGTTTACATCTATTATTTATCACCTCTTTGATAAAAAAGAAGAAGTTCTACTTTTCCAATAAGAGTTTAAGTTTTTATCTGGAATCAGGATGACAAAACAGCAACAAACAAGACAACAATTTAATGTTAGTGCCACGCTACAACCACTGTTTTAAGTCAAATCCCTGCTGTTCAAAGCAGATTCTTCAAAGACTCTCCAGATCACAAACACACAAAAAACATGAACAATGTCTATATGTCTCTATACACTTTTGTAAGGCTCTTTTTTTTTATTGTCAGATGGAGCCTTTCTCCATGCCAATAAATTATAGAACAACTTCCTGCCAGCACAACACAGAGCTCCGCTGGTGAAGTGGCCTCACGTCACACTGTTAAGAAATCATTACAGCACAAAACCACAACACATTTGTAAACTAAAAGATGTACTAAAGCAGACCGAGAAGAAAAAGCGGAAAGCAAAGACATGTGTGAACGCAGCATGACTGAAACTGATGAGCAAACAGCAGCACGGGTAGGGAGGGACTGGAGTGTACGTCCATCATTTTCAGGATTTTGGGACATGAATAGTATCATCACATAAAACAAAAAAAAACCAGAAAAGCATACAAAGAGCGGCAAGACGCCGTCAAGGTGTATGTTATAGGGCTGGGTTGATAAAATCGATTAATTGATTTGAATTGATTAATATATTAATAATCGATTCATTAAAAATATAAATCGATTCAAAGCTAAAGTTCCCTGGTTTGATGCTAATGTTTAATGGAATTTCCCATAGGACGACTAATGCTAACGCTCGGTTGATCTAAACATTGTAAAAACACACATAAAAATGATGCTAAATATGTTCTGCCACTTAGAAAATGTAAACTGATGATGAAACCCTCATGCAAACAGAAACGGTGACACGTCACTTTCTTTAGAAGATCAGTGACAAAAGCAGAGTCCGAGGTAAAGAAGAGTTCATCTCCCCAGGGAGAGTCCAACGCTGTAAAATTAGCATGCTCACAATACTAAGCTAAGCTGTACACCATGTTTTATGGACACAGTTTTGAGCTCGTGTCGCTCACTTTTGCCTTTATCCACAGCCAGCCATGCGTGGTTCTAATCTGCTCCTTTACTGTAACAATGTGCAGATATTAAGCCAGTAAATCATTGGGAACTGGTAACTTAATGTATGCAGTACTGAGATGAATCTGTTGTCCTCTGGGCCGAGTCATGGGAGGCAGAGTGATCCACTTCCACCTGAACATGAACATTTCCATGTTTGGAATTACCCCAGAGCAGTTAAGCCACTTTAATCATACATCTCCCCTGTATGCAAATGTAATATTAATGAATTCATGTCAGCGGTACAGCTGGAAGGTCTTTCTTAACAGATCTCTATGTTGATGTCCAAAAACAGTTGCTTGGAAAATAAGAGACTTTGTATTCCTACTGGATCCTATAGAAATTACTGGAATATTTAAAAGTTAAAAGCAGCTGGTTGTGGTTGATAAAACTCACGGATGGAGCAACGTTTAGCCATTTTTAGGATGTGCAGATGTTGACCAGCACATTTACAGTGTCAAAAAAGCCACCCGACCACATCTGAGGGGCTTTTATTGGTAGAGACCTGAAGAGAGTGGAGGGAAGGGAAGTAAATTAAAATCAATGTCATGCTCCTGGAACCATTTTGGGGAGGATGAGTGCTTAGTGACAAGGTTTGTTATTCTCCTAGAAGTATCCATTTGAAAAAGTGCAGAGCGTGGCAGGGAATGGGTACACCTGGTCAGCAAGAATGCTGCGGCATCAGAGCGCCACTCAGGTGGTATTAAAGAGAGATGTGTGAGTTAAAAAAAAATGTCTCAACAGCATAACACCTCAAACAGAAGATAAATCCTCCTGAAGCTCCAATAATTAACTTTCTCTAGGACTTTTGATCTAATCATTTTAGAAACTAAAAGAAAAAAGAAGGTTGCACAAAAAAGTGTCAAAACAAAAACAATAGGGAGTTTGATAAATTTGAATAGAAAAATCCACACAAAAGTCTATTTAAATGTGTACAATTTATTGATCTACAAGAATTATTCCAGTGTCTTTGACATTATTTTGCTTTATATTTTTTTGTTGTATTAAATATGAACCAGTCTGGAAAGTATATGGTTTAAAGACTCACTCCCACAAAAATCGTGTTGTTAACATGTTCTTGCTGCATTTTTCTAATGATGGAGGACATATAATCAAATTAAGATAGTTCTGAGCATTTCTTAAAAACAAGGTGAGCGTCACTTAATCAGCTGTGATTTCATTTTTGTAAGTTACATTTGAACATTTCTGACTGAGAAGCACCACAAAATGTAAAAAAAAAAAAAAAACTCTTAAAACGGCTGCTGACATAACACTACCAACTACATCTATATTTGCTTCAATGATACAATCCTTTAATGTTCAGTGTGTATTTTATTTTGGAAAAAAAAGTCACACGAACCTCTGTTAAAAGTTATAAAGTATTTCCTAATTTGGAAAAAAAAGGTTTTTTATCTTCAAGGAAAAAAATAGTTCATTTATATTTATAATAATAATGATAGTATTATAAATACAAATAAGTGTATTCGTTATTTTTCTAAAAAGAATGAAGTGTGGGTCCAACTGGTTTGTGGTCATCGAGAAATTCACCCAAATGACTCTTCAAGCCTTGATGGTTGTAGACCCCTAGTCTATGATAATGTCTAATTATGCTCTATGAATGGTTAACTGCATTCTGGCTTGAAGTTGGAATCATATTTTTGTTGTTTTGGTTGAGGTTCTGTTTTTTTAGGAATTGGTGGCAGAGGATCTAAATGCAAAAGGTCGGGACACCAAAAACGTTAAGAAGTAAATTCAAAGCATACTGAAACCATAAAACAAAGGGAGAAACAAAAGGATGTCGGTGTAGATGAGCTCAAAACTGGACACCTAAATACCCCGTGGGCAGCTGTGGGGCAGCTGTGGGGCAGCTGTGGAGGCAGCGGTAGGGCAGTCAACCTCTGATCGGAAGATCACAGGTTTGTTTCCTGTATATAGCATTTACTCATGGGTATTCACTGAGGAACATTAACTAAACTTGAGACAGTTGTGGATGATTGACAACCTAAACCTGGTGTGATTGACAGGAGGTTCACAGAGAATACTCGACAAAAACCAAGAAGACATAAATAAAATCAAGCAAATCAAACAATATTTGACTCAAAAATGGGATTTTTTTTAACAGGACATTATTTTAGTGTGAACATTTCACAAATATTTTTTCCACTTTTTAACACATTTGTTTGATAGCTTAAGGTTGCATTATTATCCTTGGTAGATTTTAAGTTGTATTTAAACTTTTAGAAAAGAGAATCCGGCTCTATAAAACATTGTTTCATGAGTACAACTTGGTTGTATATTTCAGAGTCATGCATCATGCAAATTTAACCTTTAGTTTGGCCCAACTTTTAATCTGGTAACTCATGAAAATCATGGAAAAATTCCATATATGGTTTAAGAGATCCAGTCTCACAAGTGTTCTGAAAGACTGGGACCTTGCTTCGCTTGTATCTCTTAGATCATTGTATTCAAGAAACAAAAGCCCGGCCAATCACGGTTTCTCAATCAGTCAGGTATTCAAGCTTTTGTTACACAGCACTAGATCAAATCAAAGCCTTTGCATTTTCAAAAAACTCTTTCTCAAGCATTACAAGTATGACATTCTTCCTTTTCTTCAGGGAAGTTGCTGGATTTTTCCTACATACCAACTTCTTTCTTTACAATATCATCCTAAAGCATGCACAATTATAGACAAAAACGGCGTTTAGCGATTTAAAAAATGATTGTTTCTGCAAGTGTTGCAGAACCAAATAAAAAAAACTATTTTCTTGGGATTTAAATGTTTCATTGCAAGTGCTTTTTACGTAAAGTTACAATAGAAGTGCATACTCATATTTATAAAACATGTTTCTATCTTGATTGCCATGTTTCCTCACAGTGTCTCTGTAAAAATAGCAACAGCCTCTGGCTGGATTACATATAGCGTGCACACCTCTGTTCCAGCTGAAGCTAAACATGCTGCACACCATATGGTTTATCTGTTCTCTGGAATTGCCTTCGAGTCTGACTGAAGAAAAAAAATCACCTGCTTAAAGCTTTTACACAAACTCAAGTGTTTTATTTTTCTTGTGTTTGAAATATTTGGCATAAATCTCGCATTTGGAATGCTCGTTTTCTTGTTTGTTTATATCTTTGTTTGTGGTTCATTAATTTTTTTCCTCTAAAATGAATTATTCTAGTCCCACAATGTGCTTTTCCATCTTAATGACAATGAAGCTAAATTGTTGAAATGGTTTAAAATGCATAACAGTGTTACAAGTTCTTTGTTCAGCTGCTTCAGTGTGAAACTCCCTCAGTCGTCCATGTTAACCCCGAAACGCCTGAATCTATTTATTATGTATCTATTTCGTAAAATGTATGTCTTTGCTTTTAAATAGATGCTACATTCAGGTAATCTTGGAGCCAAAGTGGTTTGTCACATATTTGGGACAACGGGCATTGAGGTGAGGGTGTCAAACTCAATCGCACAGGGAGCAAAAATCCAAAACTCACCTTAGGTCGCGAGCTGAACAGGATAAACAATTAATGAACACACTAAAACAAATTTTTTAAAACTTTAAAAATGTAACTTTTTAACATAACTATAAATAAAAAAAATATTTTTATTCCAGAATAAATAAACCCAAACCTTAAAAAACTTTTAATATTTTTACTCTGCATAAAAATACATTTTGTCCAAATGATACAAGTTAGAAAATAAGATAACATCGGGCCCTTAACAATAAAATAAAATGATCTGGAGGGCCGGATAGAATTACCCAAAGGGCCGGATCCGGCCCCGTGGCTTGACTTCTACACATGTGATTTAAGAGGTTAACATACTAATGCAATGATGAATTTAGGATTACATTTAGTGAAAACTCTAAGTAGATCCATACAAACCCTAAAAATGCTTTTTTTAAATTATTTTTTTTATGGTTCAAACGCCATAAATGAATAATGGGCAATTTTTATAAATCTAGTTATATGCATTATTTTGGTTAAAGATGAAGACAAAAATTACAAAATACATTTAGTAGACTCTTAAAATGACAAGAAACTTGAAAGAAGAAGTACGATGAGTAAATAGCTGGCACTTTACACTTCTTACACGGGCTTTCGGCACTTGATAAAACTCATAAAGAATAAAAAAATATTGTTTTTTGGTGAGGCATGAAAGAAATGCATCATGTCTAAAACTAACCTTTCACTATTCTCTGCTTTCTTCTTTCAATGATGTTTTATAAGGAATGAGTTGTGAGCAAATGTCTGCAGATCAAGGGTTTACAAGAGCAGCCCGACAGGTCAGACCACTCATTTATTTAAATGTCTTGATGACTCCCAAGATGCTAATTCACCTAACAGAAACGAGAAAAGCACTTAACAAGACAGGATTGGAATTTTAAAATGTAAACTCTTATCCGATTTTACATTTTAAGAATTGCTATATTGGTTAATATTTGACATTTCTAAAAAAAATCTATCAAAACACAATTTTTGTACAGAGTTGTCTTTTAGGAGTTAAATACACAGGAGAAGTAGCAGTAAAATTACATACACTGAAATGTAACGGCAGGCCTTTTTGGTCATTGTTTCATGGTGACCGGATTCAAATCTCAGATAGGGTGTGAAAGACAGCAGGGATAATATTCAAATGTAAAAAACGGAAAATGGAAACATGTGTTTGTACTTCTGGTGATGAATAATGGAGGAGCTGCCTGTCTTTCTCTGTGTTGTGGCAGCGCGGGTCCTCCGAGATTCTGCATTGTAACGGCACACACATTCCTCATTCCAGAAACAGAGGGGGTATACGACACCAAAGACATATATTTTTTTAAGACCCATTATCGCGGTGAAATTGCATTAGCCCTTGGCAGGAGGAATGTGGCTGAACCTTGGCATAAGCTCCACAGAGTCCATTAAGCAACTATCTTGGGTAATACCTACCTTCATTGAACTGAAAGCTGGAGGTATTTGTCACCTCTGAAGGAAAGGAAGAAGATGACAGATGTGCGCGGTGTGAACTTAAAACTATATCTGTACTATTAGTCATCTTAATTACTCATATTTTATCTTTTATATCTTTGACTTTTGAAACCTGGTAACTCTACAGCATGTGCAAACCAGCACAAAGATCATCAGAAAAGAATACAAAACCTCTGCTTTACAGAGTCTACAGTACATCTTCATTTTTGACTTTCTAATCAGACAAATACGCATGCTGTGGAGCAACAAAGTTTATATAACTTATGCAAGAGAATCACAGCAAAGCTCTTGACTTTTGGTTGAAGGAAGTGTATAAATAACAAGCTGCAGCAGATAGACAAAGACATGTTATTTTGTCTGTACAAGGCTTGCTCAAGGCACAATCTCACTCTTCAGCAAACATGACTGACAACTAAAGAATCCGCCTCGGGGTCAATGTTTTAATTTTTTTTTTTTTTTTACCTCAACAGGACCTCTTTCTGTCTTTTCCTTTCTTATCATTCTCTTTATTCTCTTTCTCCATCATTATAATTGTCTCACTTATTTGACACACTCCATCTAATGTGTTATTCAAAATAGAGTTATACTCCTTTCTAAAATATTTATCGGTTTTAGCATGAAAACTAAAATAGGTTGAATAAAAAGTGTACATCGGTAACAACTTTGTAAGATGAGGGAAAAAAAAGAGCAAAAACACGTTTTGCTACGGAAGACGATAAACAGCCTGCCCTACTTTTTTTTTTATCGTTTTATTAACATCTCATTATCACAAGTTGCCCCTCAAACACCTTCATTCCGTCTCCTGTAACAGGCCTCCTCCCTTTATTTCCCTAAAACATTCAAAAGCCTTGATTGACAGAACCCAGGGCCGACAAGAACTTGAGAATGGTGCGTTCACTCAGATGGTGCCCAACTCAGTCTGCTATGCTTTTGTCATTTTTATACAATCTGCACCAAAATAAAGCAGTTTTTCTGATTTTTTTTTTAAACAATATTTAATCAATCAATTTTATAAGCTTCAGTTATCGTGTTTGACATTTTCTCTGATGAACTACTTTGTTTTGCCGCTGATGTCTGGAGTTCAGTGAACGCACCATCCAGAAACGTCCTGTTCATAAGTTTTAAAGTACAAGAAGTTTTTGAAGGATTTGAACAATTTCTAATTTATTTCCTGTGGGGCACATTTTGCTCAATATTTCAAAAACTATAAAGTCTATAAATTCCAAAAGTACAAGTAGTAATGTTCTGAACGAGGTAAACGTTTTGATACCAAGAAATTGTTGAGAGTGTGATTTTTTTTTTTTTTTTTTGCCAAAAAACATACAGAAAGGAGCAGAAGAATTGCAAAACATGAGTTCAATCCAGCTCCATTTGGTGAGGCAAAGGTGCTAAAATTAAGCCGGTCTTTCTATTTTTCAAAAAACATTTGTTCTATTTATTATAACATTTTCATAGATTTCTTTAAAGTGATCAGTTTGTTATCAACATTATCCTGTCAGCAGGAATTTTTTGTGTCAGTGGTCAATCAGATTGCAAAAAGAACATCCCTTTGGTTTTTTAATCTCATCAGTTTTGTTTTCTTTTTACCCTCAGTCATTCCTATTAAGGAAAACGTGCTAAAAGGAAGAGTCATATCAACCAATCTGTATATTCACCTCTATTTTTGTGTATGAGTCTGTGAAATAGTACGTCAACAAATGTATGTTTTATTCTTATTGAAAATAATTTATGTATGAAAATTAAATTGAATAATTTATATTTTAAGTAGATTTGAAAAATGTGCGCAGAGTATTTTGCACTGTGCTTGCAGATGACTGTGAAGAAAACAACTCTATTTTAGTTTTCTTACTTCAGCCCATTAAGCTGACAAGGTTTCCTTTTGCTTGGTCTAACGTAAATTGAAAATGAAATGGAAATTACTTTTTACACTTCTACATTAAGGATACTTATGTATGTCTGCAGAAAAAGTTCATAGCAATTTAAAGTACAACTTTGGAGAAAATGGCATTTTAATTTAGTATTTAGTTTTCACTCACTTCTGTCATGGCTGCACTCCTTCCTCATCCCCAGGCTGTTGGGAGCTAATCAGGTGATTAGGGACACCTGTTTACCTCCCTTTATTAGGAGCTGCTGCCCTCCAGTCTCTGTCAGTTTGTCACAAGCCTTTCATGGAGCAACAACCTTGTTCATGTGAACCATGTTCGCTGACCTGTGAAGCTGATTCTAAAAGACCCCTGCACTGCACTGGAACTTTTAAAACTACGAGTCTTGCCCCAGCACCTGTACCTCCTGCCGTTTCCTCTTCCTACCTGGACAGCCTGAAGGACATCCTCCTGCACCACCCTCAACGTCAGCCCTCTGCCGTGCACTCCCTCCATCTCCTCCTTGGCCCCCTCTGTGGATCTTCGTTCATGAGTTTTTCACCACCAAGTAAGATCCAAACCTGATTCGTCTGATTACAAGTGCTCTCCTGCCTGCGTTCCTAACCGCTCTCCTTCCTTAGTGCCTGAGCGCCCCCCCCCCGCTGACTGAAGGCTGTCTCTCCTGAGTTCCTGGTCCTGCCTGAGCCGAATAAACACTTTAAATACTTACTCCGTGCCTGTGTTTATTGGGGTCCAAGTACAAATCCCTTCAACTTCAGAAAATTCCCATGTCCTAATATAAATAATTTTAGAATAAAGTAAGTTAATGTGAAAATTGAACATGATTGTTTGTTAATCACAAAGTAACTAATCTGTGTAGAAATGTTGCACTTTAACTGTACAACTTAAAATAAAAAGCTTGACTTGAAATGAGCTATATGGCATCATAAAGTGATTTCTTTAGCTTTTTTTTTTTTAACTGTTCCTATAATACAGCTACTTCTCACACAAAAACATGTCTCACTATTTGAATTTAACTGCACACAAAGGTGGTGACAAACAAAACAACCTTAATTAATCCTAAATCTAAATGGAGTAAGTATAAACTATTAATTTTTTTTTAAATTGCACTAAATCAGCGTAATCTTAATTTTTAATATCATCTAACTCTTGTCTACCTCAGTCAGAAGAAGCAGAAGATCTGCACTTGGAAAAAAAAAAATTTAACACAAAGAACAATTTTTTGCAATGTTATTATTCACAATAAAAACAAATAATCCTTAAGAATGTTTTCCTGGAAATAACCGATTCATAGTTCAATGTGACTAAAGCACAAAGAACTGCAGATTTTGGATACATTTCTCAGAAACTGCATATTTTGTTGTGTTTTACTGCAGTAACAACAGATTGGTAGCCACTTGACATAAATAACCAAAACCGTTTATGTAACCTCCAGTTTATTGAATATAAATTCACATTTCAATCGAATATTTTGTGGAAAGTTTTTTCAGCTTCATCAGAAACGACCTTAAAATAAAAAAAGAAGGTGACAGCGGATAATTACTGTCCCTGACCTCCAAAACCTGTGCCTCGTCGTGCTAACAGACAAGACGTTTCATTCCATTCAGCAATAATTCGCAAATCACACATTTGACTGGAGTGCAGATTGTAGGCATAACTGGTGTCAAACTAATGTTAAATTGAAAAAAGAACTAGAACGATGTGGAGCTTTATAATTGTAATATTTCTGGAATGTTGTGTGCAAACTTAAGTTATTAAAAAGGGTTGTCCTCATTTATTTCAGGATTTTACACTTTGTTTTGCATGATGATGAAACAAAAATAACCACGAGAATCAATGGAAATAATCTTTAGCAAATCTGTGTTACAGTTTGCAATCTGACTGGTTGGTGAGTATTAGTATTAGTTCCTGATTATATTGTAATCTGGGATCTGTGTGACATAAAACACTTGCGTTTATGTGAGTACATATGTTGTTGTGAAAACCTGAAAAATATTTCTGACACTTAATGTTTTTGCAAGAAGTCACAAACACAAATATATATTATATAAGACACTTAGTGTCGCAAAAGTAACAATTTTAGTTTGCATATGCAAAACAATTCCATACAGTATGTGGACATCATGCTATGAGTGCAAATACATTTGAGGAAAAAAAAGTCCATCCTTTACAATTTCCACATTTTTACTTTTTCTGAAGTGTAGCCCCATGAACTTTTATTATCTGCAGGCTTTCTCCCATTCTCTATCCATCTTATAAAAGCTTACAATTATTCCAGCAATAGGTCAGTGCTCCTCTTGTATTTCCTAACTCTTCTGCGGCATCCATTATGCATATTTGCTGATATAGACATGCACAACAGAGCTATAAAAAAAGCCTCAGGCAGATAAACACAAGTGATTGATGGTTATGTCTATAAATTAAATTTACCTTGACTAAATAGAGGATAGTTGCAGTAAAAGATCCCTAAATAGGTTCTTTCCCAAGGTTAACACTTTAAAATATGATTAATCAGTAGTCGTTAGATATTCATAAATCGGTTTTTATGAGGTCTAGAGATTCAGGTAGGTTATCATGAGTAAATAGTTCATGTAAAACAGAATCAATCATAATATAAAATACTTTACGTAATCGTGTTCATTCTCCTGAACTTTCTTTTAGGTTTAGATGCGATTTTTATACGATTGTTTAGAAATACTTTAGGCAAGGCAAGGCAAGTTTATTTGTATAGCACATTTCATGTACAGAGACAATTCAAAGTGCTTTACATAAAACATTAAAAGAAACAATCAAAAGAAATAGTAAAAATGTCATTCATTATTCAAATCATTTAAAATAAATTAAAGAAGTAAAAGGATTTTAATTTAAAACAAGCATAGATAAAAAATGCGGACGTCACTTTTGAATACATATTATCAATGCAACTGAGAACAGGTGAGTCTTTAACCTGGATTTAAATACACTGAGTGTTTCAGCAGATCTAAGGTTTTCTGGAAGTCTGTTCCAGATCTGTGGTGCATAGAAGCTGAATGCAACTTCTCCATGTTTAGTTCTGAAAACATGGAAACATGGAAAATAAGACCCTTTTATTATTGTTAGTTAATGCATAATTAAGTGAAGATTAACTGTTGAATAAAATGTTAAAACTACTTTTATGCATTTATTTGCATTGCTAAGTGTATTATTTATTTCAAAGTGATGAATAAAAGAGGCTGTTGACACCTTATTCATTAAATAATTAATCTTAAGCATTAATTAACTGTAAAAACAGATAATTGATAATTTTGCTAATAATAGGGGCATCTAAATGTATTTTGTACAAACTTATTATGTATAATATAATATAAAAGCAACAAAAAGAAAATATTCACCCTCGGAAATGCAGTGGTGGTCTACATCAAGGATCGTGACAAAAAAATATTTGCTTCACATACGCCACAAGCTAAACAAAAAATAATACTGGAAACATATTTATATAGACACATCGTAAATCTATTTCTTGATTAAACTTGAAAAACATGGAGCATATATACGGTATATATATTTTTTTGTTTTTAATATATGGACCTATCAAAGCACAAAAGACTCGGGGAAGCTGCAATTTGTTTTTAAAGTTCGGAAGAGAAACTGCTTACTCCACTAAAGAAGATGAAAACATTATATGCCAGTTGATAAATTTGAAATAAACAAAAGTGAATTCCATGGGGCAGGGTTAGATTTTATGTTTACAAGTGGCGCCAAAGGCAGTAGGTTCAGTTGTATGAATAATTCATCAGATAAAAACAGGCAGAGTAATTGCTTGAAATGTGACTAAAAAGATTTCAGGAAAAAAAAATATATATATATACAATTTACATTTAAGAGCAAAGTGAATTCACTGTGCACATTAAGGAAATCTGAATATTTAAAAGAGTTAAGTGGATTCAAGAAAAAGCAGCTGACAAATAACTACATCTTTGAGACTTAATTGTTTATATTTAATGTTTAGCGTCATATGACCATTTTGAGCTTTATCTCCGACTACATTTAAATAAAAATGCACTAAATAATGACAACAGTCCAGAATTATAGATAGGTTTTTTGAAGAGTTGTAAGAGTCTGTACCTTTTTCAATTCTATTAAAAAACAAACAAAAAAAAAATCATAGATTTGTTATTGTTTTCTTTTTTTTTTAATAATAGCTCCTCTACAAGCTTTCAGTCCATGATCCCTGACAATGTCATAACATTTCATGTAAAAGCAAATGTGTGTCAGAAAAACTGAGTTACACAGAGTCAAGATTGCAGTATTATAGCGTGCTCTGGGTCATATGAAGGTCAAATAAGACACACCTGACACACAGCCTTGGGCGCCAACACATTTAAATCACTTGTACTGTGGATGCTTTAATGTGACTTCTGTTCTATTATTGCCTAAAGGCCTGACTCTCTGCTAACTCGCTACACCAAACATGTATTTATGTTTAAATTGAGAAATCTGGAGGCTAAAAAGCTTTAGTGTTAGATTCTTTGGGCTGTTTATATTTTTTTTAATTCAAAATAATGCTAACGTGAACCAGTACTTATCTTAAATATTGCTGTTGTTTTTGTAATAGTGTATTATTTAAGACAAATACTCAGTTTAGGGGGGATTTGGTTAGAAGTATTCATATTAGCAAATGCCATGCTGTTTTCTGTCTTTTCTGTTTTTCAAAGAAAGGTGCATTTATAAAAAAAAAACTTTGGGGGAGAATGTCCTGCGCTTAACATTCAGTTTGAAGAATATAAACTGTATTCTGAACAAAGAGGACAGGTTGAAAACAGAGTTTTTAATGTCATCTTTGTCTACAGAAGTGGGGGTCTGGAACATCTTTTTTCTCCTGTACTTTGCTGACTAGGGTCCAATCACAAACAATAAAATGCTAATGAGAGCCACCACCCTTGAGCTGCATCCAGGCCCTCACCATGTAATGGTACTAGATACAAGGTCTGTAACCAATCAGGATGTAGAACAGTAAGATGTATAAAAAAAACAATTTTATAAAATAGTCTAATAATTGCCAGAACACACACAGTAGAGCTATGTCCGAACACCCCCCCATTTACTGCTGTATATAGTGCGTTCACCATATTCTAATATTCTAGTGCTGTCTGAAAAAAGTTGAAATCGAGTGCACAAGAAATTCTTTGCGAGTCTTTGCGAAAAACTAGCATGCATTGATGCTCACTAGATCAGGGTATATAGACCACAATGCATTACGGTAGAAGAATTTCAAACAAAAAAACTTGTTTAGATGTATTATCGTAATAAACCAACCACATTTTCATCATCAGTACACAAGGGGATCATAAAAAAACATTGTGAAAAGTTCGTATGGATTCGATTTTGACTTTGTGAAATCTGTGACATCATATATAGCATTCAGAACAACAAAAGAAAAGTAGTGAACATCGTGTCCAAATTGCCTTCAAAATCCAAGGCACTATATACTCCTTCACTATATAGTTTTTTAGTAGTTATGGGTTAGGGAGGGATTTCGGTCTTTGTCTAGAGTGGATAAATAAATGATTATCAGCAAATCGACCAATAACACCTTGTTTTGTTTGTAATTTGAGTGGAAGTAAAATACGACAATTTACCCAATTTGTGGTTGGAGCACTTTTGTAACTATTAAGTAATTAGATTAGGGTTATTGAAGTAAGCATTGAGAAATGTACTGCATTTCTTATTGTTAAGTTACTCTAACCACAAATATCTCATACATCCATTGTACTGCCATGGCAGAAAAAGTTTTAAAAAGGTTAATTGGACTTCAAGGACAACAAACTTTCTTAATAAAGAATCTATTTTGGAAAAATGTTTTCACTTTAAAAGTCTAAGTCAATATGAGCCTTTTCAAAGCTTTCTATGCTATCTAACCGCAAAAATCGTGAATGTTCAAGACACTAAAAGTGCCCAATTATTTTCCGTATTCATGTTTTGAAATTGGGTCAGTAAATAGGGACTGACTTGTTTTGTAAAGCACCAAATACATTAACTTCTTTCCAAGAAATACACAAGAAATACATTTTTTATGACTAGCAGTGTGAGAATATACCTCTATGTGCCTATATATGTATGCCTAAAATGTCTGAAGATCTCTTCTTCTCCAATCTCTGAATCCGAGTTGTTCCCCTACCCCTACATTTATCCCTCCAAGCAAAGAGTTGTGGAAAAATTGTCTTCAAATTCGGACAACACTACCAATTGATGATGTCATCATTATTTGCCGGTCAGCTATGTTAGCATGTGTACCCTTAAAAACTATTTTGAGCCCCCGTATCCCTAAATGCTCCAACAATTGGAGGGGTAAGTGAAGAGTTTGGATTCAGCCTCAGACTCCTAGATCTACAACTTTGTCCATATTTTGGGGAGAAAAACGAGAACGTGCAGAACGTGAAGACAGATTATGTTACCAACATTAGTATGACTCTATCTCAGCAGTACAGTTAATCTACAGTTCAGAGTGTATTATATTAAAGCACTGGTCTTTCTCACTATCAACAGTTCATCTCTACATTCCCAGAACGAGATCCGTTCCCTGGAGGGAATATCGCTTGGTGACCTCCACACCCGATTAAGCTGGTGTTGTAAGTTTAAGCAAAAGCAGCATTTATATGTAATATTTATTAGGAAAAAGATCGGCACTTGGACACCATGAGGAGCAGAAGATGCAGCAGAGGATGTAAACTATTGGACTGGGTCATCACACAGGGGATGAATGAATGTTCCGTAAGCACAACATCTGCTCGCATCTCAGACGATCTTTATGAATAACGTGAAATATCGAGCAGAAGAACATCAAGGTCTCCCAGGGACCCTCGCTAAATTGAACACACACCAATGCGCTTAGATAAACTATTTGCAGCAGCTTGACCTTCCTCTGAATTATCTCTCATGGAGCATTTCTTAAGGTCAACATTCAATCTTTGTGCTGATCCTATACTGCTCTTACAACTCACCAAACACCATGCCATCCTAGAGGCTGCTTTTACTGATACTCGACAAATGAAATCAACTATCCCTGCAGTGAGTCGGCATGGAATTCTAATATGTTATGTATTGAATAATTGAGATTTCATTAGACACATACCAGCAGCTACCTCAGTGATGTTTCTCAGTGAACCATTCGCTTGATAACGAGGCAAGTCTACATGAACTGAATATCACTCAGACAGTAAACAAGCATTAAAAGTGGCTGTCGCTGGCAGAGTGTATCAAACATTCAAACTAAAAATGAAAAACTTAAGGAAGTTCTTTGCAAATACAATAGATGCATGCTTCTTTTTGACACATCTGTCACTTATGATCCCGTTTTCAAAGACATTGCTACAACCTTCAAGAAAACAATCAATTTTAACCACTATTTCCCCCTCGCAAAAACCCATTTCTCTAGAACCCTCTAAAACGACTTTAAAGAGCTTCACGCGTTAACTTGACTTATTATCTCAAATTAAATAATGTTTAAAACACTTACCAAAATCGCCTGGGACATAGATGTCATAGACACAGTTCTGGCCTCTTGTGTAATTATGTGGGTAATTTGGGGACAGAACCGTTCCTTCTGAAGCGGTGAAATGGCCTCCGCAGGGAGCTGCAGGGACAAGCAGGGCAAAGGCAAGCAGGGGAGATGCAATGTTAACAATGTGCAATGACTATCTCACAATACCAGGGGAAAATAAATGTTTTAGTCACAAGAGGACTGTAAGGCGCTCATGTCACAAAATAAGAGCAAATGAAAGACATTAGATATATCAGACTTTGAAAGCTCTCTATTTTCCCATGACATGGTTTAAAATCCCACTTTGATCACCTTCTGATCCATTGTAAGAGCATTCTCAGTGGTCTTTTAATTATGATTTTGTCACTTTTAGCCTAAATCAAAAACCTGTGTTGTTAGGTCATAGTTTCTGCTGAGTGGCATAGTGGCATAATTCACCTCTGAGTTGTAGGCAGAACTGTTAGTACCAGAGTAAGCCATTTTCCATCATCCATCTGTTTACATTGTCCCACTAGCTTACAGCCCCTAACAGCTCTATTAGCGGTGCAACAAAAATGGCGGGCAATATTGGTCTTGAGCCAGATGCATATGCAAAGAAGTATATGGATCTATTAGTCCGTGTCAGAAGTCAGGCAGGAGCCATCTCCAGTGTATGGAATCCACTACATCTCCCAGCAGCCCCAGTTTTCTGTGTACCTGACCCTGCTTTATCTCTGATTGCCTGCTGCCTGCCCTGACCCTCGCCTTGACTCTGACAACTCTATTTGGATGATCCCATGCTCGTGATTGACCACTGCCTGTCTGACCCCGATTTAGCTTTGTGGACCTTTTAGCTGTGCTTCGTTCCTGTCTGAACTAATAAAACTGCTGCACATAAAACCAGCAGTTTGCCTGTTTGTGATAGTCTTCAAGTGGATGCATCGCAATAGAGTGGAGAAGGGAGCTTGTGGTCCGCAAATTTTAGCACCTTTGCAAAAACCTTTTTCCATTGTTTTTGGTCTGCTCCCGATTCACAACAATTTGAATACAAAAAAAAAAATGCAAAAATGCAATTTTAAGATTAATTTTTCTAAATGTATGTCACAAGATCATGATACAACACCAAAACATGATTATTATGGGAGTGGGTCTTTAACTTTTCAGATATGGACATTTTCAAAAACGTGTTGAATTTTGTTTGAAATTTAATAATAGAAATATAAAGAAATAAATATATAAAAAGAAAGAAAAAAACGTTTTGAGTTAAAAAAAAAAATAAAAAGAACCCAAGGTAAATCTTGTTTTGTTGCTGTGTTCATTATAATGCTGTTCTCTGGCACAGAACACTCAACCTTATTAAAGACCACAACATCCCAAACACAAAAACCAAACCAAAAACATCAATTGACAGTTCAGATTCTATTACTAAGGGAAGCAGAGAATATGAGACCATTTAGAAACAGTAATGGGCAACTCCAGACCTCAAGGGCTATGGTGTCTGCATGATTTCCAGATATATCTAAGGCCTACTCATGGCCTGGCTCAGGTGTGTCCAACCAATTAGGACATGCCAGAGTAGGGTATGTGGGAAAACTTGCAGGAATATTGCCCTAGAGGCCTGGAGTTGCCTATCCCTTATTCAGAATGTGACGACTTCCAAGAATAGACACTCAACATGTGTGTGATAGAAGGAATAAACCCTACCACCTGGATCTGTGTTTGTCTTGGCGCGAGAAGAGATCGTAACATAAATTCTCGAGTGGGACTTGGATGGTGAGGAATCAACCTCTCTATCGCATGTATACTAAACATCAAGCAGGCTTTTACTACTTTAAAATTATGTTTTTGGACAAAATAACTTATTTTTTAAATTAAATGTCCAATAATCCCTCCTGCATACTATCCTGCTGCTGTGCTCCACCTTTTTAACATGCCCTGCCATTCTGCTCAGCTGGCAGGTGGAGCAAATGATCTTAATTAGCACCAATCAGGTATTTAAGGCAGAGGAGGCCTCACCAAGGCAGGCTGGGAGCACAGCAGCAGGCTGAGGAGCTGGTTGGGCTTAGGTGGTGTGGTGCTGGTTTGTTTCAGACTCTTTTAACTTCTTTGTCCTCAGCAGTCTTACACTGCTGGGTTTTGTCATTGTAGTTTGGGATTGGGCCTTGGTAGTCTTAGTTTGCAGGCTTTATTTGTTTTCTATAGGTTTTATAGCATTTTGGTTAGCCAGCCCTTAACATGGAGCTACTGACTCTCGGGCGATCAACAGGGTTGAGTCAGCAGTCTCCCAGAGTTATTTTATGACTGGCCAAGGTTTCAATTCCCTTTGGTTTGTCTTTTTGCTTTGACCAGCAAACTAATTAGTTGATTTTTTTTTTTCTTTCATTTCAAGACACAGGATTTCTTTATTAAATAAAACTCTTTTTTTATTCTTCTTGGTGTCCAGTTTTTGTTATTGTCCCCTTTTGTATATTTTTCTCCCTAGACCCGAGCCAGGCTTACCCAGAGGGGACACAACACCTCCAAATAGCTTTCTTATGTCTCTAATGTTCTAGGTTCCATTTGCATACTGTATGCAGGTGAACATGTTTGTTATTCTACCTGAGTGTCCAGTCTTCAATTAATCTGTTAACGATGGTTTTAATTTGCAAAGAGGGCCCTTTACACAGTAAAGATCATGGGCTGAGCCATCAGGCGGGAGCCTTCAGCAGTAAACAAACACTCATTTGTCAGAAAAGCTGTCAACAGCTGCTCCTCAACCTCCTGTGGCTACACAATACACTCAGTAACACACAAGAGATTCAGAAAGGTTTAAGTGGCTAAAGATGGATCGGTAATTTGTGCACACTTTATTTTTGGAGAAGCAACAGGAATATAATCAAATATATCTGACGCTGGCAAATAAGACATTATGTTAGAGTTGTGAGAGAAAACAGGAATTAGAGAGGAGTTCTGGAGAGCACAATGCTCAGCCAATCACCAGCAAGGTGAGAGCACTACCAAAAAATGAGGGGATGTTGGAGGTTTCACTGAATTTCTTCTGACAGTTGAGAGCACAACTACTGAGAGTAAATTACAAAAAGCTGCTATGTAACAATAAAGAGGATTGAATTGGAAAACTTACAATTACAATGGACTTATAAAATCGCACTTTTACTGTGCAGTTTTATTTCAAAAAAGCTAATACAAATCAAAACACAAGCAATGATTTCATACGTCTCTCCGTTCGCTGACACGGTGGTTGAAAGAAACAAACTTAACAGGTGCTGCAATTAAAGGAGTGCTGGTGTCCTCGGACTTTAGGCTGATTAGATGTGAAAGGTATTGATCAAATAGTTAAAGCCACTTCATTGGCACGAACAAGGGAACCATGACCGCACATTAAAACTAACCCCAATGATCAATGTTTAAATGAAGCTGTAATGGCTACAAATAAAGCATGAAATGTTGTACAGTATTTTTAAAAAAAATATTTGATTGTCTTTTATAATATTAAAAAATATCATATGAAGTTAGTGGTTGAAAATGTGGAAATATCACGGAAAAATTGATACACAGGGGAAAAGCTTTACTCAGTCATCTTTAAATCAGACGAAAGAAATGGTCAATAGATCAAAACTCCATATTAACTATGATAATAAATAGTATTCTACCAACAGCTCAGTGGTTGTGTGGTAGAGTGTCTGCCCTGAGACTAGAAGGTAGGGGGTGATACTGGGAATTTGGGTATTGATCTGATACCAAGTAATTGCACTAATTGCAGATATCGATACCAATACTTATTCTTTGAAATGTTTCCTTATAAAATAATTTTGATATCACACAATTTTTTGCTAATTAAGTGTTTAATAAGACACAGGAAATATTAAATACCTAATTATAACTAGTAGAACTGAATATATATCAATCTGGCTACATTACAGAAAACGGGGCTTGCATGAACTCTGTAAGTAAATTCAAGCTCTTTACTAAAATAAACAGCAGCAAAGTATTGAAAGTATCAATCTCATCACTCTAGAATCGATACTTCATGTTGGTATCGATACTATCAATACTCAGATCGATACCCACCCCTACTGGAAGATTGTGAGTTAAAATTCATGGTGGAGTCATACCAAAAACTGTAAATAATTCCCTGCTTGACACTCAACATTAGAGGTTGCATTGGGGGCTTAAACCACGGCTGCGTCTGCAGCTCCCCCCTCCCCCAGGGGATGGGTCAAATGCAGAGAACAAATTTTGCACACCTACTGTAGGTGCGAGACAGCCAATGGGACTTTAATTTTTAAATGCCCAGGGGCATAAAGTAGCACATCTATTCTATTCATAACATTTTACTAAACACAATGCCTTATTGCTTTAGTTTCACTGTTGAAAAATCACTATAATATTGCATTTTTATATAACAAAATTAAAAAAAAAAATCAAAGAAAGCTACTGCCTTTATATTTTAGAGAGGCTTAAATTTCTATTTTAGTATTTATTAAAAAGTCTAGAGCAATGAAGTTTTCTTGCCTTCTCAATAACAAGAATTAAATCATAAAAACATGCCTGTCCTTTACAAATTCCCATGATTCCATTTCCCCCAAACACGTTAAGTAAATATCAACCATTAAAGCTAAGTAGTATTTATGTCTTCTTTGACATTAATCCCCCAGATTATTATTAAATAATGTAAAACAAGAGGAGCTAATGTTGTGTCATTATTTTTAACCCAGTTAAGTCTTCAATTCTGATATAATCCCACAGAGAAAATACTTAAGAGACAGGGTGATGGACTCTTTAGTAATGTGCTCTTCAGAGCTGTTCATTGAAGTTATCCAGGCGCCAAATGTAAAAGTATTGAATCTCTCCCTGGAGTGGAAGTGGAAGGTCCCATTCCACACTGCAGAAACTGAGAGCTGCATTTAACTTAGACAGATTAAATATTTCAGAGTTTTTTAATGTGCTGATGTTAATACAAGAGAGGTACTTTCTTAGATCTCCTGTGGAACTTCTTCCGTCTGTCTTTCTCAAATTTTCCACTGTTTCCTTTAACGTTGTTTTGCATATGTGAATGCCTTCCTTGAAATGATACATTGGAGAGGATAAATATTTTATATATTCGACTTTGATGGGGTCAGAAGTTCAGAGTACTGACATGTTCAAGGTCTTGCGAGGAACAATAACTTTTCATGGTGGCAATGCAAGTAAAACTTTAGAGGGGGTTAAAGAGTAATCGGAACTGGTGAGCTGCGTTATAAATTGGCCTTGACAAAGAGATTTAAAAGCATACATTTTATGATCAAACATGCTGCCTACAAGTTGTGTTATTCACATCTTGATTTTTTTTTAATGTGTGTTTGAAATGATCCCATTAGGTTTAAATTCAGAAGAAAATACACATCTTTGTGGCTTGAAACAGTTCATTTTCTCACCCTTTTAGAGTTCACGGTTGAGCAGCTCTGTTCCACATGTGCTGTGCAGCTTCTGTTCTTGCAACAAAGATGGATGGTGCACAAACAGCAGCCTCTTAGAGACAGAAAGTCCACTCTTTTCTCGACTTTAAAGAGGATGCTTTCTGCCCGCATCCATTTTGCGGAAGGTAAAATGATGGGGTGTCATGGAGACTTCTGACGAGTCTGTGCCGTATTTCCTTCGGAATGATCATGTCTCCAAAGATTTGGTGTCTTTCCAGATAGGATGTTAAAGCTAAAACTCCACGAGATTGACGGCTGGCAGCCCTTCACTTCCTTCAGACACTTTTATGTCTGCACTGGGATCAGATTCTTTCCAGTCTTGTATTAGGCTGGAGAATCAACCAATGACAGAGCACAGAGAGTGAAGCCAGACACAAACCAAACTGTAAATCTTAAGCTCATTTTTATTTCAATCCTTTTCCATTTCTGTCTTGATTTATCATTGCTGTCCTGCTGTGACATCTTTGGCTCTGTTCTGGAGCAATGCTCTGTTCTACGGATTTGAGTTACAACCCATTTGCTGGTATTCCGTTTTTGACTTCTGTAACTCCTCAACACATTCTCACTCCCAAGTCGTCACAGACTGACGTTTGGTTAAGAACCCCTCTGCGTAAAAAAATGACATTTCGGGTGTCATTAACTCGTTGTTTTTTGACGTGCTGGCTGTTCCCATTAAATCATGGGTCCCGCACCCTCCGGGCTCAGAACCAGAACCAAGTACCATGACCTGGAGCGCAATGGTACCCTAAACCAGTTCCAGTATTGTAACCCGCCACCGGACCCAAACCAGTATCAGATGCGGTACGGGGCGTGAACCGGACGCGGTACCTGAGGTAAACTGTCACTGGGTAAGGGTACCGGTACTGGATCAGTCCGCATCCAGTTTCGCGTCACGAGGTTTACAGATCTTTGATTTTATACAGCCAACAAGTCAAGAAAATGACAAGTTAGGGACATCCAAAACGCCAAAAAGTGACGCAGAGGGGTCCTCAACCAAATGTCAATATGTGACAACTTAGGAGTGAGAATGTGTTTAACTCCCCAGAGCTGCATCTTCTTCTTTTTTTTTTTTTTTAATTAAACCTTTATTTAACCAGGTAAGTTATTAAGAACAAGTTCATATTTACAATAATGACCTGGACATCTATAATTTTGGGCTTCATTGTTCGGAGGCCATTTACATTACTTTAAAAACAATGTCTCCAACCATTTGTATGGAATTCAAAAATATCTAAAGATCTTAATAACAACTGCCAAGTCTCCTTTATACTGTTAACAATAAAAAGTTATCAAAAAAGGAAGAAGTGTTGAGGCGTTATAAGTTAAAAGAGGCACTTATGATCCTGGTCCAAAGTGAAGAAGTTGTAGAAGAAAAAAAAACATTTTTTTCTAAGTTTTTACAAGAACACAATCCCTGATTTTAACATATACACTTTTACACTAAATCAGTAGTCTCTGGTACAAACAATATGATTCTAAATGGCCAAAATGAAGCCAAGAGTGCAAGAAAAATGTTGTCCTTAACACTTTAACTAGCCAGTAGAAAGTAAAGTCATGAAGAGTAGTTATTAGAATTACCAATACCAGCCAACCATGAGAAGACATCCTAATACAAGGAACATATTAGAACTCTAATAATTTTAAAACAGATTTTTAAATGCAGACTTTAAATACTAAAAGCTCAGCAAAATTGTGCCTTTTTAACACAAGACCCTTTTGTGTTTTCAACATGTTTTTATGAAAATTTTCTCATGATGGAGTACATTTATTAAAAAAAATAATAATAATACTGAAATTAGATTTCTGGGTATGTTTTATTTAAATCATTGAGAATCAGGACTGGATAACAAAAAAATATTTTAAAAAAAACCTGTAGCAGTGATGTACAGTCAGCAAACCAAAGACTCCCAGCTTCCCCCCATTCTGATGCATCCACTTGCAAATTAATAGATCCATATATGTCTTTGTTTTTCTCGTCCGGATCGGCATCTGGCTCAAAACTGTAAGTCTGGATAGCTCCAATATTACTCGTTATTTTTGTTGCAGTGGTAATGTTAGGTTGGGGTTGTGAGGGGCTGGTGGGAGAGAATGTAAACAGATGGATGATGGGAAATGAGAGCAAGCTCACTCTGCGTCAACGGTCCCACCCACAACTCAGTGGAAAATTGCTAATGAGCAAAGCTACTCTGCAGAAAATATTCTAGAAAATAATAGTTTTAAAAAAATGCCTCCAAAGAGCAAAATTAAAAGACCACTGGGAATGCATCTACAGGGATCAAACGATGATTGGAGTGGAACTTTAATAAGAAATTACTCCTTTTTGCAAACTTCCTCTAGTATTTTTTTAAGTAGTTGGTACTTTGAAGTATTGGAAAAGAGCAAAGGAGAACTGAGCTGTTAGCTTTTCCCCCAGGACCTCCAAGACTTCCTACCCCTGCATGTCATGGCATCGGGATAAAAAACACCAAATAAACAGACTCATGTAGCCGTCTGGATAATCTTGCTCTTGAACTTACTGTATCGACTCATTATTTCTAGCTCTATGGCTGACATATTTATTTCGGATTTAAACTTGTCTCTAAACACTGGCAGCTGTGTTACTGTCCACAAAATTATGGATTTTTTTTTTTTTTTTGTGGGTCAGCCAAACTTGCCACTTATCTATGAATTTTAATGTTTATGTGGGGGATTTAAAAATGAAGCAGAGAAAAAGGCTGCCTTCTTAAAAAAAAAAACAGTATTTCTGCAGTCTGCATACTAAAGCTGTGCTGCTGACTTTTCTTGAAAAGTGTCCAGATCTGAAGAAGCATCATCCAAAAGAGTCAAAACACTTAAGCCTGCAAGTCTGAAGCCTCTTGTTTGTCAGTCAGTAGAAAATGGAGGACAAGATAGAAAGTTGTATTTTACTATATGATGTAAAGAAAACAGCAAAAAGCAAACAGATCTTAGTTTACCAGTCTAAAACCCAAACCTTTTATTTGATTCAAAGGCTTTTTATTCCAATGCCATCAGCTCTTCTCTTTAAGTGAAAAACATTGAAATTAGTTACCAAGAAGCCATAAATCACCCTTAAAGTAAGGACGTTCTTTTGAGCAGAGAAATGTCAAAAGCACCGTTAGAAATGCAATGCTGCCTCTTACCCTGACAGCTTGGCTTGGCTCTATCCCATTCTGGTCTCTTGCTGTTGCCCATGACACACGTCAGGGTGGAGTAGCCCTGCAGCAGGTAGCCAGCTTCACAATGAAATGTAACCATAGAGCCCAGCTTGTAGTCTGTGCCCATTCTAGTGCCGTTCATCACATTCCCTGGATCAAAACAGGCCTCCCGTAGCTTTGCTGTCAATAAAAATAAAAAGCAAATATTTGTGAGTTTTGGAGCAGCTGGCTGTGATGAAACTACAGTTGCCCTGAAGAGCAAATTACATCAACAAATCACTAAAAAGAAAAAAAAAGCATTTTTTTTAACAATTAAAAAAGCAAAACAAATATTAATAAAACAGAATTGCATTTAAGAAAACAAGAGAAAATTCCAGCATAGAAAACAAAAAAGAAAGGTAAATTCCCAAAAACAACATGAAATGTTAGAAAAAAGAGAAACCGGAAAAGGTATAGAACCTCACTGATTGGATGATTGTATTTGCTTCAAGTCAAATAATATTCAGTTGAAATGATGGACAAACGTCATCATCCAATCAGGGATGTCCCATAGTACATATGTTTTACGTTTTCTTATGTTTCGTCTTTTAACATTTTGATGACTTTTTTAATTGGCCTAGTCATCTTTAAAATTAGTTAACTTATATTTTGAGATAACTTATACTTCATCTAACTTGAACTTTAATCTTATTTATACATTTAGTTAACCATTAGCTTTTCGCTAACATACTTTTTGCTGATTCATTCTCTAGCTAACTTGTACTTTTAGCTCACTTGTACTTTTAGCCAACTTATACTTTGTGCAAACTCAGACTTGTAGCCAACTTATACTTTTATCCAAGCACTGGTGATACTTTTAGTTAACCTATACATTTAGTTAACCTATACTTTTTGCCAACTTAGATTTTAGCTAACTACTTTTAGCTAACTTGTACTTTCAGCTAACCTATAGTTTTAGCCAACTTATAACCTGCGTTTTTTTTAAATAAATTTATTTTATGCAATTTTAATTACTTTCATTTTTTTTTTTTTTGCACACATTTATTATGATCTTTTTTAATAATGCTTCCTGTTGTTTTAGCGTTTTCACTCCTGGCACTGTCTTATTTTGCTGCTATTGTGTGAGTTTTGAGGATTGATTGGACTGAATAAAATATTTCCATCTATCTATCTTAAGGTAACTTTGAAGGAGAAGTGCTGTAATGCAAACTGGTATCAATAAGCATCAAGGCATTAAAAACTGAATATTGTTAAAATGCTTCAAAAAGCAATGATGATAATTAATTCAACATTTGCATTAAAAAATGAAAAAATCCAGACTTCATTTTTTCCTTAAACCAAAATAATATTCCAAAACAAAAACATGTTGCAATGCAAATACAATTCCCAGTTTGCACTGGCATTACAATACCTTTGTACTCCAGATGAAAGCCAGTGTAGCTCACAGAGCCATCACTGCGAAATGCCAAGTACATAAAGTTGGAAGTACTCTCAATCTTCTCTGGAAGTTTACTGTCTTGGAAACTGCCAATCAGATGAGCGCTGCTGTCTGGTCCGTCATAGATGTATAAGAAATCATAGTTGGGCTCAATGCTGAAGCTGACAAAAGCATAAAAAAAGGAGATAAAACAGTTTATTATTTTGCCAAGTCTTAATCATCAGATTGCTCAGTTAGTATGGGATTTTCAATCCATTATGATTTCAAAATGACATTGTGCGTGACAATGCAAAAGGCAAATCATGCCGAGAGATTTGTTTTGTCTTTCCAAACAGTCAACTCGCCGATCCTCTACCCCAAGAGGTGAGAGAAGATTAAATTGTTGTGACACTACGTTGACAAAATCTTCCCAGACGGCGACAGTGATGCAGTGTATAAAGATGCTTTCATATTGTTGAGTTGTATATCAAATCACATGCTTCACCACGAGGGAGAAGAGCATTTGTTTTCAAAATAATGAGCACAGTTTATGACAAAAATGTAAATAGCTCCGAGATAATTGCATTTGAGTTGGAGCAAGGCAGCTCCAATTTAAAATCGTAATTCCATCCTTTCATTTGACATTCCCAAGAGAGAAAGCAGCAGTGTGTTAACTCTATCAAATGTTTGTTTTGAGGGGGAAAAAACTTAAAAAATATATAGATACTCTGGTGACTTTTTATTTCCCCTTTTAACTATCAGAATATCCAGACTGAGGGAGTTGAGATATTATGTACCTTTGGCCCTCTGCAATGCATCATAAAATCATTTTGCACAAAAGGTAATAGAGGCATCACCATAAAAGCCGCCCCAAGATGCATCTGTGGATTTGCTGATGGTAAATGCTTTGATTGCAATTATTAATGTCTATCTTCCATTAAGCACTGGGAAACAATCTGCACTCAAAATCCCAATTCTGCCATGAAATCCTGTGGCAGCAGTGTTTACTCTGAGTCTGCAGAGAAACTGCTGCTTCCCCGCTATCTCCAAACACACCTGGACTCAAACTCAAACCCTCCGCATCACACACGTGGCTGCCAGCTTTGCTCGGTAATATGATGTTATAGTTTGTTCCATCGCAGAAAACAAACAATTCCATGGTACAGCCTGAGCTCCGGTGCATCCACTGAGAACTGAGTCCATTCTGTTTCAGGCAGGCTACAAACGAACCCTAGGTTTACGGAGAGCTTCATCCTGTAAGCCACTGGACCTTGTGCCTCGGGGACGAAATGTTTTTCTTCTTCTACATCAAAGCATTTTTTTTTTTTCTTTTTTTCTTTTTTTTTGGGGGGTGGGGGGTCGGTGTTTCCCATCAATTCAACTGTTTTTTTTGAGTAAAAATACCAAACTTAAGGCATATTTTTTGAGATATATGTTTAAAAAGACATAGGTGCATGATTCTGCCACATTTTGTGGAACGAACTGCAAAAAGCAACCAAACGACCTCCTGTTAATTCAAAGTTTCAATGCAGAGACCTGCAACCTTTAATGCTAAAAGAGCCCGTTTCTGACAGAACAAAAGTCTCACTCCATATCATAAAAAAATAAAATTATTACTCTTGTGACCATTAAGTAATTCATTGTAGCCTTTATATTTACAATGATTAAATTATAAATGTGTTAGATTTTTCAAAAAGTAATATTTTTAACTTAGTTTTTACAGCGGTACTAGGAGTTCCTTTCAAAATAAAATACATCCTGTGCCAAAAAATGCATCAGATTTACTTCAATTAAAATAGCTAGAAAGTCAGAATTTTCTATTATGAAGAGCTTGGTGAGCCTTTATCTTTTTCTCCTTTTACTTTTGAATAAAACCATAATAACATTGGTGAAAAATCTTTTTTTTAATCTATAAATGTAAATGCTATTCTATACTTTAAAGGCTTTGCCTCTGAACAATGTTGTGGAGCAAAAGATAAGAATATGTGCTTTAAGCTCATTCTAATAATAAATCAGTTTGACAGTAGATATTTACAGTAGATTTTGTTCTTTGTATGATTTTGTTATCTGACATGTTAAGCATCTAAACATTAATGACTAAACTTAATAAACAAATTAGTCAAAACAAAAAACCCATTGTTCATAGGATCTGATTTGGAAGGAATATATTTTTTTGTTTTAAGAGCTACAGCAATACTGTGACATGTTCAGTCAAGGTAAAAGCACAAACAATTTTTTTAAACTAATTCAGCAACATTACAAGAAAAAAGAAGAAAAATCAAATTTTCCCTAAATTTCTCTTTAAACATTTTGCATTTGAAACTTACCTGATGAAAGCCAGAGAAATGACGTAATCAGAATGCACAGCAATCAGCCAGTCGCAGTCTTTGCTGTGTGGGTACGGGTGTGGGTAGTTGGGAGAAAGGATGAACCCAGAAGATCCAGTCACATTCCCACCGCATGGAGCTTGGTAGATAAGAAGGGGAAAGAGGAATAATTAAAACGATTCTGTAGGTTTCCTGCTTCAAAGCCCTTTATCGAAGTCAAATTCAGTTTGAGATTTTAAAATGAAAGCGATGAGCAAGTGCAGATTATTATACACAAAATACTAAAATATGGAACATTTTGACACGAGGCCTTAACAATAATTTAAAGGGATGCTGTAGGTTTATGTGATATTTTTTTCTTCATTTCAAATACACAAAGGTGTTGCTTTTGAAGCCGAAAATATATAATAATCATAACACATTCTGAAAAAAAACAATAGAAATATCCAATTCTTTGTGTTGTGACTTTTTTTTTCTGTTTTTATGTCAAGTGCCATACTGGCTTTTATGTTATCCCCAATATACTCATGACTCGTACCTGAATATGAACTCCATCTATAAAAACAATATAATTGTCAGTTCGTAAAATTGTTATGCTTTTATGCTCATGTGCCTTTTACGGACATCATTTGGTGGCTCGGTGCATCAAAAGGAACCGCGCAGAAATTTAAAGCCTCCCAAATGACTCTGCTTGTCAGTTTTTGAGCTTGATGAATAAAGCAAACAGCTGCCATTTGTAACAATGAGAATGAGTCTGAAACCCAAAGAAAACTGTCTGTCTTGGTGTTTTAACACTTTCGTGGCACGCTGACATTTATGCGGTTTTGTCGCACTGCTCTGTGTGAGATTGTCTCAGAAGGACTTGCCAACAGATCTTTTCTTTCCTAACTGGAATAAATAACTGCTGACAAGTTTAAGGCAACAAAATATACATAATTTCTTTCAAATGACATGATATAAATGCATAAAATTAGTTATTCTTCTAAATGTTGAAATGTAATTATGCTGATGACACTGTATTTTGTCTATAGGCTATAATTTAGAATTTATGTAAGAGGTGAAAACAATGAAAGCAATGTTTAGAGTAAATAAATTACCACTAAACTACAAAAAAACATATAGAATACGTAGCAACAAACATACAAATCTGAATGGTTCATTTGAAATAGATGGTATTGACAAAGTGAATTAAGCTCTGGCTGTCATCATCGATTGGGTTTTACCACATCGATAATATCAAAACAAAATACTAAAAACAATTTCTGCTTTACTTGAAGTTAAGGGATGACAAGCATTGTATTCACTTTATTGTTCCATATCTAAATGATTGTATTGAAACTTGGGGAAAGACATGATAAAACACATTTACAATTTTTACTTTATAAAAAAGGCAATAAGAATTATCTCTGCCAATAATTAAAAGTCCATCGCATCAGTTCTTTAGTGTTTTAAAACTCACTGATGTGTTTCCATTACAGGAGTCCAGATATGGAAGAATTTAAAACAATCAGTTATAAAAGAAATTAGAAATCACTCTCTAAATTTTTTCAAAATAGTGTTCTGAAAATACAATTACGTTGCTTAATTCCAGGTACTCAAATTTTTAAAGAAGATACAAACTTGCCTGTGTCTCTCTGCTACTCTAAATTGAATGTTTTAATGTATAGCGTTACCTCGCTGATTTGCATTTCTTTATTCGAGGTTTCAAGCATTCGCTGATTTTTTTTTTTTTTTTTTTTTTCCGTCACGTGAGTCTTCTGGTTTGTCACAAAAAGTCAGAAAACTCGAGACTTGTATGAAGTTTTTGCATCCGAAGGAGATGCTGCGGTGCTGAGGTACAACTACACTTAACTGTGCAATAGCTGTCAATATACTATATATTATTCATTACTTATTTTACAGCTTAGATGTATATGGTATCTTACAGTTTTAGCTCTTTCTGTATATTTTTTCCACTCATTTTTTCCATGTTTTCTTATGTAAAAGTGTATATATTTTTCGCTTCCTTTAACTTATGAGAACTTGTGTAAAATCTTTTGTTTTTGTTGTACTGCAGAAATAAAAAGAAATCAAAGAAACAGGAAACTTAAGGGTTTTGGGCAAGGTTTTGATAAATCTGAGGAGTCTCCATCACTGAGTGGAAAACTCGAATCTCTGCAGCCGTTAGTTAACACCCCCCCTCTCCCCTCTCCTCACCATTTCTTTTCTCACTGATCCCTTACACTTCCTTCCTTCATCCATTTCCCCCCTCTCTATCGCCTTCACACATCCATCCCTCCCTGTCCAAGTCGCGCTATCTCCCTCTTTCTCACCGATGCAGCTTGAAGGGCTGGGTTGCCAGTAGTATCTATTTTCCACCTGGATGCAGGTGATCTTGCTCTCCCCTTGCAATTCATAACCCGGATCACAAGAGAAGGTCACCGAGTCGCCGGGCTCCCGCCCTTCCCCGTTGCGGCTGCCGTTCATGGGGATGCCCGGATCCCTGCAGGCTGTCGCCAGCGAACCTAAAGGGCAAACGTACACGTGTGACTCACACATACATCAGGTAGGAGATGCACACAAGGACAGAAAATCAATGAAAGCAAGAGGGAACATGCACGCAAGGTTTGCACATCACTGTGGGCAGCTGGCGAGATGAAACTGTAGCTTAAAGTGAGCAGATTACTGACGGATGTCAGTCGAAACTGCCGTTTCCACTAATCTATTTTTCTAAACCACAGCTGTGAAGCAGCTCTGGGCTTTTGAGAGCATTCTGGTAAAATCAAATGAATCCTTTAATGATTCCATTTGGGCATTCTACTTTCTAAACTGTGTTTAGTACTGACAACTTGAGATCAGCTGAGTTTAGTTAAATATTGGGTTGTATTTTTTAATCTAAAAACTCAGAATAAAACCCAAGAATAAAAACAGGGCAAAGCTGATCTCTAGTTTAGCCAGCCCCACTATGGGGTGCAGATAGAATATAGGGGGGGGGCAAGTGCGGAGAGTTTGCATTGTCATATCGCTTTAAGCCAGGGGGGTGAATCTCAATCGCACACGAGGCCAACATCCAAAACACACCTTAGGTTGTGAGTCGAACAGGATAAACATTTATCAAAAACACTAAGACTAAATTTTAAAAAGGTAATTTTTTTAAAAATAATATTAAAAAGGAAGGAATATTATTCCAGAATAAATGAACTAAAACCTTCAACAACTTTCAGTATTTTACTCTCCACAAAAATATATTTTGTAAAAGTTAGAAATAAGCTCAGCAATAGAATAAAATTATCTGGAGGGCCGGATAGAATTACCCAGAGGGCCAGGTCCGGCCCCTGGGCCTATAGTTTATTTGCTATACTTGCGATACTGAGATGCATCATTTTCATAAATCCTCCTTCAGAAACAACCCTCTGCATTTACTGGGCTAGGGACAGGCACAAGAAGGATAGTTTGTGCCCTGTTGAAGCAGCAAGTATTTATTTATTTATTGTATCTTTTTATTTATCTGTTTGCCCAATTGTCTGTCCATCCTTACTTTTTTTTCTTTTGCCTTTTATTTATTTATGTATTTATTTTTCTAGTGGGGTGTTGATTGCAAAAACAAAAGATATTAATTGTTGCATATAAGAAAGAGGAAGAGCTTATTTCCATAAAAGGGGGTAATGCAAATATTAAGTTAGTTCCAAGAATTTCACATGATGCTTTCTGTTACTGAAAAAAAAAAACCTTTTACATTTTTTAAGGAGAATAAACTGATTTGTGATTGACCCGCTCACACTTGCACAAACTTGTGTGTTCCTTATTTACCATGCAAGAACACAGCAGTTTATACTCAGCTAAATAATTGGATTTCACATCTCTCAGTTCTGGGAACCAGTAACCCCGGGCAAAAAGAGTGTCTAAGTACAGTATGAATTTGTAAAATCAATTTCGTTTTGCAGAGCACAGAATTCTGAATCATTGATTTTTGCATTAGGCCGCTATGTGTGTATGCAAAATTGAAAGCATTAACAAAGCCATTACATGGCATATGGAGTGTTTTCGTTTTCCACTCGCTTCCAGGTGCTTTGGCTTTTAAACTACTCATCACAAAACACACGGAGCGCATCAGTGTTAGAGCTGCAGACAGGAAAGAGTTGACAGCAGTGGACTGTGACATAGCTGGAGCTTTAACTGCAAAGCAAGACATGATGAACAGTTATAGGACATACTGGGAGGCAAGATAAGAAGCCTCCTACATGCTATTTTCTGGTGTTACGAGAATATGGAAGTATAAGAAGTCAAGTAAAAAAGAGCCGGCTCTTAAAATGTTTTATAACATCGCCGTTTTTGTGAACAACTCTGAAAAAACAAGCAGGAATGAATACATACTTGAGAAATCAATGGCAAAACCGGACTTGGTGATGTAGAAGTCAGTCTCAAACTGAATGGTGACGGTGTTGAGAGTGGAGTGGATTCCTTCAGGCAGCAGTGAGCCGCTGACCTCCTTCAAAGACATTTCATTCTCAGGAGGCCCATCCCAGACCTTCAGGATGTCGTGGGACGCCTCTGTGTCGAACGCAAGAAACTGCAGGCTGAAAGAGGGGAATACAAATGATTGTTTACTTGTTTTTTTTTTTTATGATGTTTAGATGAAACAAAAGAGGAACAAAAATAGAAATAGAAAACAGTCGTTCTTTGCAAATAGGATATACTAAATAAAAAATAATTGCTGCTCTGTCAACCATTTATTCAGATGTAATTTGTTCGATTAAAAAATAAACTTATTTTGAAAAAATTCAAATAAGCGCTGAATAAAGAAAGATGAAAATTCAACATAAGAGAAAAAGACCCAATAATTAATTCTATTTCCTAAAAATCAACCACAACTCTAGATAAATTATTTTGTTTTAGCTTAATTATAGCTAAAGTTTCTTTATGTGTTCTTGTCTATGTGTTTTTTTCATATTTTTTGTGTGTGAGTTTGGGTCTTCTCTTTAGACTCCTTTCTTTTTTCATACCCTGTTTACCTTGAAGTCTTGCTAACATGTCATCAAACTGTCATTTTTGCTGTACCTGTTCCTGGTACCTTATTTACTCACCAGCATCCCCTCACTCCATTATCCTTTCAGTATTTTCTCCAGCCTTTCTACCATTCTCTGCAGCATCTTTGTCTGTTTGTCACTATGCCTTTTTTTTGACTATCTGACACTGCAACACTTTTAGGTTTTTCTCTTCATTTAGTACCTCCTCTCCTTGTGTAGTCCTGTGCTGTGCCCATTTTTTTCTTAAACATGGAATGTGACACAAATGGGTGATGCTTTACAATGACAAAAGCTTTCAACCTAAAGGGAAAAAATACTTTCTTGTCCCAGGAACATTCCCCTGGGAGCTATCACTCTCCATCTTCCGATTTTTGTTAATGGAGCTGCTGCTGGCTTTTTTTTTTTTTTTTGTCCAGTGACATCTTTTTTTAGAAGAGGGCTCATCATGTTTAAAGTTTCAGATGCACTTCTCCATTCCTCAATATTTCTTTTAAGACCTCAGTAAATTGATCCTGTGTTTATAACATACAGAGCCCCCAAAGGGACCTTGAAGTACAAAAAAAAATTGATTTTTTTTTTTTTTTTTTTTTTTTTATATATGTATATACTGTAGAAGAAATAATTGACTAAGAAACGTCTTTTTTTAATTATTTTTAAATTCTGGTCACTATCTGGTGCGGACCAGTTACTATCTAGTGCAGGGGTGGGCAATTGTTTTGACTCGTGGGCCACAAAGGGTTCTAAAATTTGGCATAAGGGCCGGACAAGGAGCAGATGGAAGGAGAGATTGGGTAATCAACCTCATAAACTAAAAAAATAATATGGAATTTAGAGAAAAACATGCTTTAATTTGGATTCAAATTCACATATTAATTTAAAAACAGAAAATTTGGGAGTTTTAATTTCTAAATTTTGATTTTTGTTCTCTTTTGGGTGATCCAATGGGTTGATGTTCTTCAGAGGAAAATGTGAACTCAAAGAAATGCTGCATTTATGTGGTGTAGGAATAATCCGAAAGATCACCATCTGACTCAGAAAGGAACACACACGAATGTCAGAGAAACAACACCATTCATGGGAAGAAACCAGAAATACAATGAAAATAAAACAATAATTAGGATTTTTGATTCAATGTATTTTAATTTGGAGGGCCACATTAAGTACCTTAAGGGGCCGCATGTGGCCCCCGGGCCGTAGTTTGCCCACCCCTGATCTAGTGCGTACCAGATAGTATGGTGCTCATCACATAGTCCCCTCGTTTAAGGGTTCTGTAATAACTCGATCCAAAGCAGCTCTGTTTTTTTTTTTTTTTTTAAAAGGTCAAAGTCATTAGTCCTATTTTTATCAAGTTAAAAATATGACCTATGCATCATTTCCAATTGTGAAGCAATGTTTATTTTTCAGCAGTATAAGGTGCAGGATTGGAGTTCAGGGGTATTTAGTGAGAAAAATGGATTAAAGTTGATTTGATATGATTTTTGTTGTAATGCTGTTTAAGTATTTTGTTCCTAATAAATGTAACATGAGAAAATTTTGTTTTTCCTTAATATTTGCTATTGTTATGACGTTTAGAGTAAACTATATCCCTATATATGATAATTCATTCCCTTTGGTAGACTAAAAAAAACATTTTTTAATTAATATCAGCTATTTTTGCTAACTCTTTTCCTATTAAGAGTAAGACACTAGAGCTGGCGTCGGAGGTGTGTTCTCGCCCACAAAAACAAACAACATCCAAACTTGTGTAAAGATGGATGTGCATATTTTGGATCCTTAAAATCTTGACCCAGAATCCGATCTGGAATTTGAAGTACACTAGGTACCACAGCGACCTTGAAGACATCTGCAGGAAGTTTCTGACTGGTAAATGAAAAGCTAAGAAAAGCTTGTTTGGTAATGTTGCATTTATTATAAATTTATATTTATTATCAAAGGCAAAAAGCAAGACATTAATGGCTCTCCAGATTAGATGCAAGAGAAACCTATTCTTCTCAGAGTCTATGCTAAAATGCCGATCACTGCTGGCAAAGAGTGGATTTGTTACAGACTTTTCTTGGAAGGGGCTGTTCCTCTACATTCATACACGAGAAAGCAGGAACCTGGTCATTCTTTGGAATTTGGAGAAGCTGGTGCTCAGAGAGGAGGGTTGGAAAGGAATGTTCAGAGATGGATCAGAGAAAATATCACTTTGGAGTTGTTTTATGTAAGGAAATGACACCATAATACACGTAAAACTTGATTTTTCATGATATAGGCCCCTTACACTTTTATAAACTGCTAGATGTCCTGAGAAAACTCTGTACTGGCATCAAATATGTGGTTATTTAGCATATTTAATCTCACATGTTTACATTTTGTTATATTTTATCATAGTGACGACAGATTTAAACTCGTACATGCAGATATGAACTGACGATTATTGACACCATTTGCTTGCCATACAATCTTATCTTTTCAGGAAACATTATATGCATAACTGATTAAACATTCAGACAGGATTTTTAAAACATGTTTACATCTACAAACATGTTTCTTTGTGGTTCAAATGTAGCAGACGCCACATATTTTGATGTATGCCAGGTTGAGCGTCATCAGCTGGACTTACCTGACGATATTTCCTGGGTTGACCTCTATGGTCCAGGTGCACCTCAGGTTATTGTCGTAGGGAAAGGGATACCCGGGGGAGAGGATTCGGCCTGTGGACTCACCCTTAAAGCTGCCGCCGCATTCCGCTGAAATAACACCAAAACATCAGCATTTAATGAATGAAAATCGAGCAAAGGTGCGCCAGCAAAAGACAAAACCACACGGGTCCGGCGTCCCTACAATGGCCTCATCTCTGACCAGGGATGCAAAACAAGTCTTGTGTCTTAATGAGGCCATTAATTAACTGCATAAAGATTATGTCCAGAACTATTGGGAGAATATGTCTTTCAAATGTTAATTATTAAAGCAGTATCTTATCATCTCATCCACGGCAAGATGTCTTCTCCCTTATCGCTCTGCCATCTGAATTACAGAATAGAGGGCACTTAATTAATAGGAAGACAGCATTACATAGCAACAGTGCTAGGGCTATAATCAGTATCATAACACTTGGCGATTATTAAAGTACTCAGAGGGAGAGTTGGATGCGGCCCTGGAGAAAGAGCCAGAAACCTATTTTGGAATTCCACTCACAGGGACTTGGGGCTCTTTTAATGTTGACTATTCATTGATCCTGCACTCCTTACAGTAAATCAATCCAATGATTTTTGAAATCATTCAAATGATAATCGTTATTGTTGTTGTTGGTGAGCTTTTTAATATTTAGAACACATCATAAAGTTAAGCATGCCTGATTGAAACAGGCAGTGGCATTTACAGCGTTATTCTACCCACGTTCAGAATTTGTAAATAATTTTTTCCCCTCATCCATCACTTCTGGGCACACAGACACAGAACCTGCCTCTCAGCACCTTTCTTAACTCAGACAGAGGTAAACGCTTTATCATTTCTGCCCCTTTGTGTCCCAGCACCGGCTTTGCACAAACACAGAGTTTCAGAGGCATGCATTTATAATTAAAAAAAAACATTTTATTAATAAAAATGTGTAATAATTGGCTGGAATTAAAACACTGACAATGCACCAAATAAACAAACGCTGAAAGCTGAGCATCAATGCTTCACTATAGGCTTCTGATTGATCGGGTGATTGCATACGAGCAGCTCTGCCTTCAAGAACACACAGAAAGATCAATGATCAACAACGAAACACCAGAGCTGTTTATGTTCTCCTGCAAAATGACAAGCAGCATGTGTCTTTCATCGCAGAGCAATAAGGTGGAAATCATGTCGGGATAAATCCTTTGGATTAGCGCCTAGCTGAGCATTGTTGACACAGAATAATAAATTAAGTCACAAAGAGCGAAAGGGAAAAGAACAGACGAGTACAAGTGGCAAATCTGGGGTCAAAACTAGAGTGTAAGAGAGAAAAAAAGACTCAGCTCAACCAGAAAGTATTACCTATGCATGAAGGGAGGTTGTTGTCCCATGCTCTTCTCTCCCCTGTCATGCACCTGAGCGTGGCACTGCCGTGCAGGGTGTAACCTTGTTCACAGCCGAATGTTATGGAACTTCCAGCAAAATGACCGTGGTCGCTGATTTTGAAGCCAAACTGAGGCACTCCTGGATCATCACAGTGTGACAGCTCAAAACCTGGACGGGTGCAGAGAGAAGAGAGACGTGAAAACATGCATTTAGTCTTAAAACTAAATACAGCTGAATGGAATTGAAATGGTTTGTTTCAAGCAATAAAGCAAGAACGCATGTGGAATACAATCAACAGAGGTTTACATCAGTACAAAGATATGTCAGATGATCGCTTGAAAGAGAATGGAAAGAAAAAAGTGTATTTAATCCCACCTCGGCTCGACTTCGTTTACATGGATGATCATTTTCCAGTTCATAACTTCTGATCAGATATTTTTACCTTACTAACACAGCTACAGGTCATTAAAAAAATCCTTGTGTTTCAATAAACCACATGACTGTGTCAGCAGACATAACACTATTTCAGAATTTATCACAGCATACGCAGATCTATGATCACCATTCAGAAAACAACAATGAAATAATCACACATTATTTTTCATTTGAAAAATTATTAATATATTCCAGTATTGAAGATACATATAAAAAAACACAATTACTAATTTATTTATCATAATTAATATTATGATTCCATAAGAAAAAATCCTTAATAAATTTCTTTCCAATAGAAAAATCATTAGTATAATCCAAGTATCAAATATATATATATATAATGAAAACATGTATAAAATATTAATAATAATTATAATTTTTATTCCACTAGAAAAATCAGTAATAAAATAATTAATATGTTTTTCCATTAGAAATATCATAAAATAAAAAATATATTCAGTTTCTATTACAAAAAAAATCATTAATATAATTCTACAGTCGAAAGATATAAAAAGAAAAAAAGCAATGATTAAATAATAACTATTAAAATAGTTTTGATTCCATTAGAAAAAGCAATAATCAAAATCACTAATAAGCATTTATTTTTTTCAATTAGAAAAATCATTAATATAATTTAAGTATCCAAGATATATATAAATAAACAAACAAACAAACAAATAAACAATTATCAAATAATAACAATATTTATTCTATTCCATTAGAAAAATCACTAATATAAATCATTCATATTTTTTCCCCTTCAGAATCAGAAGAGATTTGTGTCCACCGAATACAACTAAATATATAAATATACTGATTTATTTTGGACAAAAAACAATAAGAAATGCTCAGATTAATATCCTATTAAGTGTAGAAATTTAGAATCTGTTTGAAAATCATTGGGAAAGGAAAGAAAAATAACAACCAGAAGCAAGAAGCTACAATAATTCTTGTTGGACTGTGACCACTGCTTTTAATCTGCTTCTTTTTTTCCAAAACACCAGCGCTCTGCTGTACAGCAACAGTGGCCTGGCTGCACATAAAACCAGCAGCACTGATTTATGGTTGCTTCTGTCTGCAAGGTCTATACTCCATGCCAGGTAGTAGTATTACAAGTGTCATGCCCAGTATAAATTCCCAGCAGTTAATGCTCACATTTAGAAAATTACCTCAGCCCTTTGGGTAGAAAAGTCATGAAAACATGACCAGACTTCTTGTTCAGTCATGATTTAAGCTAAGCGTGCCTCGCTTTCTCCTTTCAGCCTCGTTGTTCGTACATCAGTCAATCCCTCAGGTTGGATTTACTTTAGATGAGAACACAAGGTGAGCGCTGTCTTTTAAGGTGGATACTCGTGATAATTTTTAACTTAATATTTTAGCACAAAGTCTGAAAAGACTTTTATTATACTTTGTTTTGTAAACATAAAATAATCTGTAATTACACATTTTCTCTGTGACAACAGAGGTTGCTCCAGCACCAAGGACTGTTTGATGTTGCTACAAATGAGCACACTTTAATGATGGGTATGCAGCTTTATTTCTGAACATCTGGTTTAACCAATAACAAAATGAGCTGTTGCACTTAGCATACTTAGTGCAATTATTACTGAAAGCCGTAAACTCTCAAACTGCGAGTGGTGGATTAAATGAAAGAGCGTTTGTTGTCCGATCTGAGGGTTTGATCCTTCGCCTATAACACTGAGCCCTGGTGTAAGCCCTGATATGCTCTGCTGTTTGTCTTCTTACGAAGAAAAACAAAATCTGCATTTTTTAGCGCGCACATGTTCACAGACACACACTGTCAGGTGCTTTGAAATTCTGCAACCCTGTGAAGGCCACTACATCAAGGAATTGACAGAAAATGTAAATGTTTGGAAGTGAGATGGTTCTAAATCCTTTGTTGAATAAAAAAAAGATAATGCAATATAATTTATTTTTTTAATAAATAGGATACATTTTGATACTCTGGATGATTTGGTAAGTTTTTGCTCACAAAATGGTTAGTTTAAGATGCAAAAATAATGACATGAGTGTTCAGGAAAAAAAGCAGCTTATTTATCAACTGTCTCAAATTTGATCCACACATTTTTGACATGATGTGACTACATTATAAAGAATTATTTATCAACTATTTTTGCATTTTTTCAGTAGACTCAAAGCAGATGGAAAGAAAACTCTGATGACCCAGCATTCTGGCAGCATTTAAATGTAGAGTCTCACATAAGATTTGTTTGTAAAAGTGTTTTTTTGTGTGCGTAACAAGTTATTTGAGCGCGATTTTTAAAGATTTGTGTGTACAGTTAGTTTCAAGCTGTTATTTTAATGTTTGCGTGTGTAAATCGTATTTTGTATTTTTATGAATTTCATAAATGTTGTACTTATGCACAAAATATGTTGCATGACTTACAAATCAAGAATTACGTACACACAAATCCAAAGTTATTACAAATCAACAATTAATGAAGAGTCCAGCGCCAATGGCGCTACAGGGAAAGCACAACCCAGAGGCTCTGTATGATAGAGAAACTTAATTGTCAATTGTTTGAAAAAACACATATTTATACATGTTTTATATTAATTATCGGGCATATCTGTTTAAGACAGTGGGAAAATGTCAAGTTTCACCAGATAATATCACAATCTAAGTTCAAACTGTCTGAAAAGAAAACTCTAGTGACCCAACATTTTAATAGCATTTAAATGCATCACTTACTGATAAATCTTTTCTTTAATTTTTGCATGTGTAACTTATATTTTGTTATTTTTTTCTTTATTTCATAAATTTTGTACCTTTGCGCAAAATGTATTCTATTACAAATCAAGAATTACGTACGCACAAATTGGGTTGATGCTATTTTCTCTCCATATCCTCCCATTTATTTGCATTTCTTTATTCGCGGTTTTACATACTTGCAGTTTTTTTTTTTTATAGTCACGTGACTCTTCTGGTTGTCACAAAAGTCCTACAACTTAAGATGCTTGTATGAAACTTTTGCATCAAAAGGTTCTCCATATTTACTGATTCGGGGTATTTGCGGATATCTCCGTTTCCTAACCTCCGCGAATAAGGGGGGATACTTTATATACAGTGGATTTATGAGGACGGTTTGGACCATGGTAGTGAGATAGGAGTCATACAAATGGTGTCTGAGTGTAAGTCTCCATTGATGAATTATTTTTGACACGAGGCTGAAAAGTTAGAAAGTTTCAAATTTGACAGAACCTTCCGCTAACATCTGTGCTTGTTTATTCCTTTAAAAAAAAAAAAAAAAACAATTGTGAACAAAGTAGATGTCAAAAAAGTCAATTGTAGGTGACACACAAAAACATTTAATTGGGCAAAAATCTGTGCTCTCCCCTAAGGGATCCTCCTGTCACAGTAATGCATTAGAAATGGTTAGCAGCAGGACCCAATCAGCAGGTCAATTACAGGAGAAACTTAACATTATCCATCTATTTGAGCCCTGTTCACAAACAATATAACAATTAGTTTCCATATAAACATGCACATTTGGATGAATAAAACATAAACAGGTTACACATTGCATCCAGAAACAAACAGCAATTCCATCTGTTTTGATAAAGTAAAGTTAAGCAGACACAGCTTTCTAGAAAGTACTCTAATTGCAGGAGGGGAAAGCACAAGAAAATAGTGAGATTCACATGGAGAGGGAGAGGAAGAGAAAGAGCGAATGGAAAACCACACATTTTCCTGTCAGAGAAAGGCATGCTGTGTTTAATAGACACCCTGACAGTGAAAGACACAGTATGGCAGGGTGAGGGTCAATTAAGACCCTCTTTTAGATTCTTCCACTTGAAATGAGGGGCTCCGAAAATGAGGCCAAAATCATTCATTTGGATAAGCTTTAGGACCCTCCTCCCCCACAGGAAATGAAATGTGACTTACTGTGATATATGAGGCGGAACCCTGCTGCTGTCGACTCGTGGTCTGAGTAAAATTCCAGCCACATGTAGTTAGAGGTGCTGCTGAGGAACAGGCCCTGCATCTGTGTGCCTGTGTAGGTGCCGAGCAGTGGAGCCGTACCGTCCTTCCCATCGTACAGCTAATCACAGACAGAGGGATTGTAAGACAGTTGGCTGTTTTAACAATGAGAAAAATATATTTTAAATAGATTATAAGAAATAGAAAATCCTAAACCTGTTTCCACACTATAAGTGGACGAACTTAAAAGCCTTAATTTTTTAAAAAAATGACAATCTGCCTTATATATGAATTCATTCTGGTTGTGCTCACTGATGTTGAAGTGATTGAAAAGTGAACAGTCAAAATATCAAAATGTCAGGTCTTTTTTTTTTTTTAACAAGTTGTGGCAAATTGGGATATAAATATGCTAACATGTAGCAGTGTTGGGCTGTGTTTTTTACATTTTACTAACAAGATTAGAATATGTATAGTCGTTACATAACGTTTGTTTCAGGGATATGAGTCTGTTTTTTCACATGTTGCAAACAAAGTTGGGAGCTACAGTATTATGCATAAGCTAACTGCATCAAGTTAAGCAGCTAATGTTTCTAATGTGGCTAGCGAGCAGCGTGTTAGCCCTTAACAGATAGCAGTCTAATTAGGTGTGCTACAAGTATAGATACTAAAAGTTCAATTTTTATGTTTTCTATATATAGTAAACTTCAAATGTCCCAATTTTATTTGAAGAAGTATTCATTTAGCATACTTCCTTCTCTATGGCTATGTCCGAATTCCCACCCAAATTCCTAACAACTAAAATACAAAATAATGTGACACTACATAATACCCTGAATTTTAAAAGCAATTTGGACACCATGGAGACACTTTCTTTCTTTTTTTTTGACGATGGATATGACGACACCGATTTCACAAATTGAAAATTTAATCAATACGAACATTTCACACAACTATTTGTGACTCCACTGTGTTTGGATGATGAAAATGTAGATGAGAAAAAATTGTATTCAAGATAAAAAAAAAAGCTATTTAAAAAATTACATTCAAACGTGTTTTTTTTTTTTTTTTTGAAAAAATTGTTCAAACGCAATGCATTGTGGTCTATATTCTCTAATGTAGAGAGCATCGATGCACGCTAGCTTTTCTCAAAGAAAATTGGAATCGTAATCGTTTATTAAGATATACTTAATAAAATAACACTTTAGCATGCTACTTTTTGCTAAGGGACAAACAAGTTCTAAAGTCTGACTGACTAACAGACTTACCTCTCACTCTTTTGCCTCACTATGTGCACCTCATAATTTGGTGTGCTTCATGTACATATGACATAATTTAGAAAACAGATTGTTCATTGACGGTGCGCCTTATGGTTCTGATATGAAATATATGGTTTATATTTATTACCTGAACTCTACATTAAAAAAAAATAATGACAACATACCTCTTAGAAATTCAATTTAATAAACTTTATAATGTTTTGCACAATGTGTAAGGACAGGGATACGACTGAGAACCTGAGCTTGTGAACTACAGCGGAATAAAATAAATGCAATTTTTTTTTCCCTTTGCTCCACTAAAAGATTTGGACACATTGTAATTCCAAAAAACATTTTGACTAAATAAATGAAGCAGATTAAAATAAATAGTTGATTAAAAACAGTCTTTTAAACCCTACAAGTCCTAAATTCTAGCAGCATCTCATTTTTTCCTTATTTCTTGTGTAAAATAACAAGAAATTAATTAAAAATGCTTTGGGACCTTTTTTATGGAAAAACTAGCAAGGCATCTTCTTGATTTTCTTCAGGGAAATTTTGCTTTCTGAATGTGTCTTTCAGCGTTCAGCTTCTCACATAATTACTAAATACAGGAGATTACTAGAAATCCCAATAATAGACTATAATGCAGTTAATTGGTGTATTAGACAAGACATCTGCATCCCAAAAGAGTGCATTCCAACTGTGAAGTGAGAAGTACATGTTCATTTAAATCCCATCTGGGGTGCTTACTAGAACTGCTAAAGTGCTCTTGGGGAAAGAAACAAACTCTTTCCTCTCTCTATGTGCGGTTCTGCAGATCCTAATTGACCTTTGGACTCATTTCCATACTAGTGTGTAGCTGTCTTTAAAAATACACGTCTTTCTTACTTTTAAATAATTAAAAAATATTAGTTGAAAACTTAAAAAAAGAAAAAATAATACAGACGTTTTTTTTTCCAACCTGTTTTTGTATTAATAAAATAGAGTGGCTGCATTATTTACCTTTAAAATGTCACCTTGTGCTAGCTGAAAGCTGCTGGCCGTGACATTAATGCCTTTGCCTGTTTGGACCTGGATGCTGTACACGCACTCGTGGCTATTGTCGTAGTTCTTCGGGTAGTTTGGTGACAACAGAGCTCCCACATTGTTGGAAACCGTGGAACCGCATTCCGCTGCAGGAAAACAATCAAAGCCAATCCACACAATCATTCATACCGCAATTTGCAAATGTGTAATAAAGCAAAAATTGCATAACTGCTTAATTGCTTTAAGAGGTAACAGTATCATTTAAACATCCCTCTTTGAAAAAACAAAAGTGAACTCTGTTTTTTACTACTTTAATGTCATAGTAATCAACTGTCATTATGAGACAATGAGGAGGATATTAAATATTAATTGTAAAAACAATCACTAGCTGTCTTGTACTGTAGAAGACAGAACATGATACGTTTACAGACATTCCATATCTGCATTAACAGGTGCACAATGACTGACAGTGTATAATTTATTAATAATAGCCCATTAAAAAAGACATAATGTCTCTGTTCTAAACTATTCATGACTAAACTTGCTCCAGAACACTTTTGAGTGTAAAAGTCTACTGAAAGAAGAAGACTTTTGATACTTACAAGTTTCTAGCTATATCAACGTACCTTTAGCAAAAAAAAAAGATGTTTGTCGAAAAAGAAAGTAAAAGCAGAAGATCACGTACCCACACACCTTGGCAGAGGGGCGCTCCACATGCGGCGCCCACCACCCAAGCAAACAACCTCCCTCGCCCCCTGCAGACGATAGCCTGAGTTGCACTGGAAGGACAGAGAGTCCCCAATGCCAAACCTGGATCCAGTGTGCCAGCCGAACCGAGGCGTTCCGGGATCCTGACAGGGCTCCAGATTGTACTCTACAACAACATTTAAAGGCGTAAATCTGTTAAAGTCAGAGAAATTTGAATCCTGAAATAAAGGGAAAACAAATCCTCTTTATTTTCTCACTCCTTTACAAAAAAAAGTACATATTCAGCTTGTAAAAGGAATACTGGTGCTTGCGCTGATTAACAGCTATGCTCAAGGATACTTGATCAGGTTGGGATACAAATGTCTGGATTAGCAATGGCTTATGGAAAAATCCTTTCTTTCTCTCATGGCTCTTTTAATGGTCTAAAACAGGGTTCTCAAAGTGCGGCTCGCAGGCCAATGGCAGACCACTGTGAGGATTGTGGACTTTGGTTTGGTTTTTGTCAGTTTCCTCATGGGTTTTGGTAATGTTTTGTTTCTCCATGACCCCTCCTGCCAAGTGTTTTGTTTTTGGGCATCTGAGATAAGCCCTTTTGGGGAGGGGTACTGTAAGGATTGTGGACTTCGGCTTGGTTTTTGTCAGTTATCTCATGGGTTTTGGTACTCTCATGGGCTAATCATCCTCAGTCTACCTTAAATGTTGGGTTTTCAGTTTTTTTCTTGTCAGGTCATCTGCTCTGCTACCCTTCTGTTGCTCTCATGGGTTTTCGGTCATGTTTCAGTTTGTTTACCAAAGGTTTTACTTTTCTGCCACCTTGCCTGTCTCCTGTGTTTGGGTCCACCTCTCTTTGACTTCCATGGGAAGAGTTTTTGTGGTCCTCAATAAATTATAATTGATGGTCATTGATCCCCCCCCATATACTCTATGTAAAACAGCGAGAGGGAGCACGGATTATGTCAGTCGAAGCTGATCCAGCCTGCTAGAATCGGTGCCCCCAAAAAATTTGCTGTAGAAGCAGCAACTTTTTATTAATTGTCTGTTGTTACATGTTTCCATAAAAATGTCACTTTCTTGTTGTGTTTCTTATCCTAAGTTAGCCAAACAAAGTTTTTTTTTAACACAAAAAGTTGCTCTTTTATGCAGAATATGTAGAAAAATATACAAATATTACAGAAAAAAGCAGAATAAAGTACATTGTAATCATCAGCCTCCCTTTTTTAAATGCTTTTTGGGAAAAAATATGTGTTACAAAACAAATCAACGATGCCAAACAGCAGGGAAATAAATTCTGGCAGGGTGAGCGTACCTTGGTACAACACTGGGATAGAAAACCCTTCAGTGATGGAGAGTTTATAAAAGAATAGATGCTGAAAGTAGCTCACATAGACATCAGATAGGTCTATTGTTGACCAAAATTTCTAATATTTCTCAGTTAAAACAAAGCTCTGTTTGGTCTTATGCTCTATTAACTGTAAAAATGACATTCGGTCATTAAAGTTGTTAAAAACAAAATTTTTCTATTTATCCAAAGTGGCTCCCAGTCTAATGTCAAGTTCTTAATTTGGCCCTCCGTTACAAAAACTTTGAGAACCCCTGCGCTAAAATTTAAAAAGATGATGCAACTCAGACTACATTTACACAATCATCATGCCATCAGTACTTCTCTTACAGACTTTAACCTGCAGGTCCATTGATTTCAGTCCAGCAAAAACATTTCAGCAGTGCTGGGCAGCATAATGTGGCCCAAGAGTGTCAGCAGACTTTCATTAAAGGCTGGTAAAGGTTAAAAATGAATTCTAATCACGGAATCTACGAATGCTAATTATAAAGCATGCAAGGACAAACACACACTCGCACAATCAAAATCTGCTTTATGAATATTCATGCATGCATAAGTAATGCTTCACTTAAGCAAACGACTGGCAAATAGTTAGCAAGAAGGCTCACAAAGCGGACCATCTCTATTCTATGTCATATCCCATTTACTCAACTCCTCATCACCTTCTGTCTCACCTCTTCATATCCATTCAGAAATCTTACACATAGCTTTTTACTGTTCACCGTCTGGGGGCCCATTATTTCTCAACACAGCAGTCTCCTCAGTCCTCAGGACACTGGCCCTTATGCTTTGATGAGCATTCACATCATGGTTAGACATTGTCTACCTACCTGCATGACCTCTTTGTGTGTTAATTATTCTCTTCTGACTGGCACAGACCGCAGGCATGGTCTACCTTCAGCCCACTGACCGATAAATCACCCCTCACTTGTTACTTTACGCACGCTTCAGCAGTCTCTTTCTCTTTCCGTCTGCCCGTCACTTGCGCGTCTTTTCAACAGCACCATCTAGCATGTTTTGAACTTTTTTTTTTTTTTTTAAATCCTGGCTTCTGCCTCCTCCTCCACATCCTCGTCTTTTTGTGGAGAGCCTGCAGCCAACACATGCACCCTCCTACCCCCCTATTTCACCCACAGATAGAGCCTGTATGCGCCTTCATACCCGAGAAGGAGATGTTGAATCCCTGAAGAGATATGGAGAAATCCGAAATGAAGCGTAGCTGGGCCTTGAAGTTCCCATACAGGCCGGCATTAACTGGTGCAGGCCTCTCTGAGCCAGTGAGCCGAGCCAGAGGCTGAGCGAAGCTGCCATTTTCTGTTATCAGAAGGTAGTCATGGTGATCCTCCAGGTGGAAGGAGTGAAAAGTGAACTGGACACCTGAAGGGAAAAAGATGAATCTAAGATGAACAGTCTTTTTTTTGCTCGCACGCGAGCACAAGTCAGCTTCCCTGGGAGATGTTTTTACTGTATAAAAATCAACTTTCTGCAAATATACAAACAAACATGTCTATGATTGCAAAAAACAAGAAACAGCTATTCATGAATACAGAAAACTTTAAAACACATTTTTTTGCTGTCATATTGTTGCCCAGTAAGATTATCCTGCTTCTTTCTATGACAGCCAACTGGCTGTTTTTCAACACAACCAGTACTGAAGCTGTTCCAGTAGGACTCTGTAATGTCCTCCAGTGTTTAGCTTGCTTTGTCAAAAAAAAAAAAAAAAAATCACAGATGACCAGAAAATTAAATGATTGATCATGCTGTCTGTGAAACAGCAATTATGTTTCAAAGCATAGAGACAAATCATCAATTAATCCGACTTGGTCTCTGTGAAAAGTCCTCCCACTTCTATAGTACAGTATATACACAATAAGCAAATATAAGTGACAACCAACAGAAATCAATGTCCTGAGAAACTATTTGATGTCTGTCTTTACGTAAGAGTTATAGCTGCCAGAGATTCAGGTGGTACAAACAAAACCATAAATAAAATTAAAAAGCTTGTGGAATAAACATACAGATTGGCAGTAAATTATGCGAACAAAAGCAGCAATCATTTATCATCAGACTGAGGTTTTGTGATCAGACATTAAATCCTGACTGCAATTAGGATCTATGACTGCAATTATTTTTGAAGGTGAAAAGTAGAGAGCAATGCTTTCAGGAGATTCAATTACTTTAATATTCAAAAGGAAATAAGAAGGAAAAATGACAGTACATTAAATACTAAGTAGTTCCAATGTCAAGAAAGGAAACTCCACAGAAGTTAGTTGAGAATGACAAAGCTGTCCAAGCTGGACTTCCAGATACAGACAGTATTGTAATGACTAACAGGCTGGACAATAAGGAGAAGAAGTGATAGGTACAGCCACTTTAGAGACAGATAGAGGAATACCCAGGCTTAAGAGAAGAACTGGATTCAAGCAACCACTTCCAGTGAGAAGTTTATGTATAAACACACATATATGCACATTCCAGACTTCCACATTTAAATTTATTGCCTTTATGCATCGCTTTGAAAGTTTTTAAGTTGTTTCAGGCTCTACATACAAAGTGCATTGAACTAGTTGAACTTTGACGAACCACGGACCTGGATTTGATCGTGATGTATGAGTAGCGTCTGTTTAAATTTACTAAAGTCCCAGATGTTGGAAAATTGATCATGAAGGTGGAATTGTTAATTTCAGTTTGTATGACACCAACTCGTTCATATATCAGAATAGAGCTGTGCAAGAAAAAAAACTTTAAAAAATATAAGGATTTTGAAAAAACACCATTCCTGTGGCCAGTTATGGTTATTAAAAGAAATAGCCACTATGTGCAATTCCTCCACTAGGGGAAGCAAAGGAAAAGAAATACAGACATAACAAGAAATAAACAGCAATTCTTTGCAAAGGCGTGCCATGTCTGGGTTAGATGCAGTTAGGTTTCCTGCCAGTGTCACCACTGTTGCTATAAAACTTATCAGGTGTGACAACACAATTCCTAGAATATTGTTTTCCAACTGAGAAAAAATCAAAACAAAACTTCAGATAACAAGCTGACCATCAGTAATTTTGCTATTATGTTACTGGTCCGGCTCACTTGCTATCAGACGGGTTGAATGTGGCCCCCAAACCAAAATGAGTTTGACACCCCTGATATAGACGGTCCAGTGTGAACACTGTGTGGCAAAAGCGTATTCAAGAATGTCCGTTCAGCGCGTTTTTAAAAGTGCATCACATGCCAGGGTTTGTTTGTAGCATCCCAAAACCATGAAGAGGTTTTTATTCATGGTTTTTGCACTAATGATTTGGCTTCAGTTTTACGTGGTAGACCCTCCCTGTTACAACCCTCTGCATTTATCCATACTAGGGACTGGTACAGGAGAGACTGTCCCATCTGTTCCTAACACTGCTGTTTTCTACACTAAGACAACTAAAGGTTTTTTTCTTTTTAGAGATCAGCTGTATTCACTCTCTAGTTTCTTGTGTTTCAAACGATTCAAACTCAAACTCAAACTTTATTTATTTATATAGCGCCTTTCCTTCGGACGAAACACAAGGCGCTTAACATAAAAGCAAATAAAAGACATATTAAAAACACAAAAATATAGTGTTTAAAAACATTGATTTTTTTTGTTCTTTATCTATCGCCATGATTTCTGGGTGGTTCAACGTGACCATCCTGCACCACTTTTGGATGTGTGTACACGTCGCCTTTTATCTAAGAAGCGAGTTTTGGAAAAAAAAAAGATCTTTAACCTAAAAAAGAGGGTCCACACCAACTATTTAAAAACTTTATCTGCAATGGAGCCATTCTGGATGAACAAGAGTCCTCACAGATATGCGTATTTAACACTTCTCGATTTACCTTGAGAGTCCAAAGTATTTTATTTAAAGTCACAGTCCCAATCGTTCATTAACACACATTCACACACTGATGGCAGATCCACCGTCCAATACTGGCACCAACCCATGACCACAAGAAGGACAGGGGGGTTCAGTATCTTCTGATCAGAGACTGACCATTCTGCTATCGCTGCCCAGATATACTCAATTGGAATCATCATTTTAGCATTATAGTGGAAGCTGGACCATTCATTGAAGGAAAGGACAAAAGTGCACCCTTAATAAAATTAATCCCAGGTGTTCGGTTGTGTGATATATTCATACAAATTCAGATAATTGATTAAAAAAGTCAAAGCAATAAAATTGAATTTTAGACTCCTGTTACAATACAGAGGTTACACACTGATTCATGTTTTTTTTTCTGAATTGCTTTTTAGGCAGTTAGATGTAATAAGATTCGCACCACAGGTGATATAATAGATGGGAGATGATATTTTTTACCTTTTCCATGGTTGACTTCGACCGTCCATGTACAGTTGAGAGAGTTAGGATACAGTTCTGGGTATCCAGGTGAGAGAATGATCCCCGAGGGGCCCCTGATATCTCCTCCACACGATGCTGCACGTAGAAAACAAGATTATGAGTGATAACTTTTTAATGACGACTCATAAATGAATAAAAACCTGCAAATGAACCAATAAATCCTTCATTTGTAGACAAAAGGAGCAATTTTGTTTAATAATGCATTTGAGTCATGTCACATCCTGTTCTGCTATTTTTATAAGCACCTGTAATTCTGCCAACACACTGTTTTTATTCCCTTTCCAATCTAACAGTATAGTGCCTAACATGACACAAGATTATTTATTCATTCAAGCATCCATCCAGATTTTCTACTGTTTCAGTATCTTTGATTAAAAGGCACTGTCAGAAAATGAGAATATTTTTAAGCTTTTTTTGGACTAATTTTGAACTTTGGTTTGTCTTTTTATCACCTGCTCTGTTCTGTTCAGTCACCATTTTGGTTCCTCCATGGGTTTGTGTCATACTTCTGACTACCTTGGACCCAGCAAGGGAATTTTTGCTCCATTTTCAGGGTTTTCTGCCACATCAGATGGAACTATCTGCAGTCATATTTAAGTCACGCCGTGTCCGTCAAATCTGTTCCTGAGGAGGGTCACTGGGACCACTCCTTCATGCTCCCTGTCCCTGAAGATGGTCGCCGCTCATCCCCCTTGGCTGTGTGTCCGGATCCAGAGACGGGTTTTCGGGAGAGCTCTTTTCCAGGCCTGTTCCTGAGGAGGGGTTCTGATTCCCCTCAAATCCGTTTGGCTGCAGGACCCCTGATTGTTTTCTGGACTTGTTTTTGTTTTGTTTTTCCATGTCCCCTCCTGTCAAGTGTTTTGTCTTTTGGGCATCTGGGATCTACCCTTTTGGGGAGGGGCACTGTGAGGATTGTGGACTTTAGTTTGGTTTTTGTCAGTTTTGTTATGGGTTTTGTTCTGTTTTGATTTGTCCCTCAGTCTTATCAGTTTCAGGTTTGCCATGATTCACAGCTGTCTTCATTTCAGTTAATTACCCTCAGTCTATTTAAGTGTCTGGTCTTTGTCGGGACACCTGCCCTGCTCAGTCACCATTTTTGTTTCTTCAAGGGTTTTTGTCATGTTTCGGTTAATTTATTAAATGTTTTAAAGTCCTGTCACCAAGCTTAGTCTCCTGCATTTTGAGTCCAGTGGCATCTATTCCTGACAAAATTCCCAGTTCACACATTTTTGCTAAAATTTTCAGCATACAAAAACTACTGTTTAGGGTTCAGTAGTTGTATTTTTTGGTCAAAACCAAATAATACATTGTACTCAAAACCCCATATGTAAAACAAGATTGAATAGGAAACACTATCTAAAAATACTACTGTACACTCATGTCACCTCAGTAAAGAAAAACCTCATGAGTGGTTCATATCTGCCTAACAAACTGTATGAAAGCACTCATCAAAAACATTTAATGAGATGAATCCGTTCCCTCATTGGCTGCTGAGGGCAGTTGCAAGGTGAATGCCATATCTGCCTGAAGGTTAAGTGCTATAATTGGATACGGTTCAAACTTGTAAGCATTTTCTCCTGCTGTAACTGGCTTTCTACAAAAAGGTCAAAACACATAAAGGGCAGCTTTTGCTAAATACAGTATTCATGAAACCTCACAGGGTTTGTATTTTTCCTTTTTGCTTCAATGACGCATTCAATACAATGAAAACTATCAGTAGATGCACATGTTTCAGTTAGCTGATGTTTTGGTGGATGAGAGGCCCTGGGCTCTTCATCTACCCACACCCATTTCCCTTCACCCTTTGGGCCTTCCAGAGACTGCACAACGCTTGAATTCTTACTCGCCACCAAAAAAAATTATATTATATATTTTATTAATGAGCAAAAATTACATAAAGTCATTAAAAGTTGATGAGCACGCTTGGCAAACGATTCCTTCTGAGGCTCCACAGGCAGAGAGCCAAGGCATTTGGCTGCAGTCTGGCACACACCTAGGCATGAAAAGCCTCTGAGATATGAAATGAATTTTCAAAGCAGCGATTTGATGAAGTTGTATAGCTTGGTGCTGAATCATATGGATGGTGTCATTCTTTGTGGAAACCTATTTTATTTGCCTTTTCGTTTCAGCTGAGTGATCCCTGACAGAGGAGGATCAACCGTTCAACGGGGTGTCACTAAACAAAACGCAAACTTGTACAAACAGCTCAGAGAATGAGAGGCAGTCAAAGAAATGAATGTTTCATGCTCTGAAATGACTGTGTCCACATTGTCCATGATTAATAGCACAGTCGGGTGTTTACACAAGCTGCTTCGGTTGAAGCATGTTTGTTTGTGGCGTTTGCCAGCTGTGGGTTGCAAGGACAGCGTCCCACAATTTTGTGACTCTCTGACAAAGCCTGCATGTTTCTGAATCACTGACACATCATCAGCAGCCCAGCTGTTGAGAGGATCCGTTGGAAATGTTTAATGCGAACTTACCGTCACAAGTGGGCAGAGGGTGACTCCAAAAGTGGTTCTTCTCGCAAACAAGAGGCTCTTCGTGGCTCAGCCTATATCCAGGGTGACACTGGAAGGACACGGTGGAGCCGATGGACAGGTCGTGGCTCAGTCGAGCACCATTCACCGGGATACCGGGGTCCATACAGGAGTACGTGTCCAAAGTGACAGCTAGAAATGTCAAAAGAAATATAGTTGAATTATTGGGATGTAGTTTGCTTGGTTTTATTGACATTACAATGTAAATTCAAATCCCATATTTCACATCCTGTCATGTTTTTAGTTGATTTACAGAACAACTTTACCAGAATGGCATTGGATTTGTTGAAAAATGTATTAAAATCAATTTATTTTACAATTCTCATACATTTTTCTTAGGGTTGTTTGTCCATAATGCAAAACCCTGTGCAATTTAAATGTATTGCTGAAGAATATAGCCTTAATAAAAATTTTAACTGTAATTCTATCTTTACAGTCTATCAATTAAAATGATGAGTTTTTCAGAAATGCCCCAGGCAACAAAAAACAAGCTGATGGTGCAACAGAGATAGTTTGCACCAAGTTGCACTGCTTTAGATTTCAAGTCAGAAATCACAGAAATAAAACCTTAAGACTACCTTCCAGCTTTGGAGGTTTTTTTTAACAATGTTTCACTAATAGCTTTTCTTTTTTTTTAAGCATGGTGCATGCATGTGTGGATGTGTGTTTGTCTCATTGATGTATTGTACCTTTGTTTTTAGAATTTGAATATGTTTGTGTGTAATGAGTGAAAGTGACATGAGTCCTCATGTCACTTTGAGTGACATGAGGAAAAGTGCTATACATAAAGAAAAGTTTGGTTTGAGTTGATTTGATTGTTTTTTGTATTTTGCTTTGTTTTGATTTAATTTGGGCTTGATTTGGCTCAGTTTGACACCATTTGATTTGATTTTAGAGGTCAAGAAACCACGCTAACAATAAATTGATTATTTTAACCAATTAACTCATTATGATGAGTAAGTAAGGTGATATAAACGTTCATCACCAATGTGAACACTAATTAATAGTTTTAAAAGGAAGATTTAGTGTAACTGTCATTTCAAAATGTTTGGGTGTTGTGATCATCATCAACTATCTGTCATTAAATGCCTTTGTAAATTAGGCAGGCACCACAAATTCATAATATTCTGGCACCAATTGAAGGTCTGACATTGTGTAAAAAGATCCAAAAACGTAATTAGCTGGGGGTCAAATAACAGATGAAAAAGCTGGCTCATGTCAAGCTGAAGGATGGGTTGGGTGTGAATTGCCAAATTGTGTTTCATGAAAACAAATCTTTGCCAAGACTGTGTAAATGGGTATTTTACAATTTTATTTACATTTTAAAAATGTCATTTACTTGACTTAAATTGTTTTTTGGCACTTCAATTATTCTAAGATAAAAGTCTTAAACCTAATGATGTCCTTTATGCCCCACATATTAAACAGATAGATGCTAAAAATGACATAAATTACATTAAAATGTACTTTTGTTTAATATACATTATAGATCAGTATTCATATATGCAAATTGTGTGGCAAATTGTGTATCTTCTCTAATATTGCACAAATTGTACTTTAAACAGAGACAATCCTTTGTATGGAATGAAAATGTCCAACACAGTAAAGTATTTTGGTAAAATGCTGTGTGTACATTCAATTTGTTATTCCAAAGGAAGAAAATTAAAATGGATTTTAAAAAGATGAATAATAAACAATTAACAGCCAGACATGACTGATTTCTATTGTGTGATATTAGGGCGTTTTTCTTCCCTATTTCAGTAATAATTAATAGTTTTAGAAAGGAAATTATGATTTTTTTCCCTAATGTGTTCAAACTGTAGAGCTATTATTGATCACAGCTGGCCCTAGCCTCAGGCTGCAGGAATTTGGTAGAAAGTAATGACCTTCATTTATTCTGAAGCCAGTGGAGCCCTGTAAAAAACTGTTATTATGTGTTGCACATTGACCGTGTTGGACAGCAATTTACTTGATGTATTTTCTATTTTTTCCTATACAGAAAAAAATAAAAAAACACATTGAAGAAAGTTTTGCATGTGTCTTTTGCTCATCTAATTTTATCAAATGAAGTAGTCAAAGTTTCCCTAAAGTCTTTCAGCAATTAGACATATCCTAGATGGCAATGTTAGAAGCTAACAGGATTTTACTTTTATTGCTTTCCGATAGCCTCATCAACAAAAGAGAAATGCACCAGAGAGCTAAACATATTAAGACGAGGAGACTTGTGGCTTGCTTTCAGTCAGTAATGCAGACATAATAACAAACTCAGTCTTATGAATCAAATCATGGTGGCAAGGGTAATGCTGCAAGTGCAAACAATTGTGCAAACAGATCTCAATTGAGTTGAGTATTTTCAACTGTATTTTTCAAAGACTGCTCTTTCTTTTTTTTTGCTCGACTGAAAAAAGAGCTTACACTGCAAGCTCTCCTGAAATTATACACCTTTGAGAGTGGATGTTCTTTAATTATGCAGATTTTCTTCGGCAGTCTCTGAACTTGAAGTGCGCCTTGTTAAGCAAGCTTGAATATTTACACTTCAGGCTACCGCTGCACCTAACAAGAGGCATGAAAAGATATCGACTTGTAAAGGTATGTTTTGGTGTAAAATCCCAGATCTAATATCATTCTCATTAAAAAAAAAATCTTCTACAGAAATAAAACACAAATTCGTGACATTTATTTGGTTAAAACTTTTGTTTAGGAGCACCAATTACATCACAAATGCTGGGTTTTCCACCCAAGACAGCCTGAGGCTAACAGAATAATTTGTTTTGACTGCTAGCGAGCTAATTTAAACAGCTCACAGTAACAGAAAGATCTTCAACTCCTTTTCTCAAAAGAAATGCCTGATTAATTTAATTTCTTTGGCACACTAAAATATCCTTTTGAAATAAAACACACAGACAATGGGGCAGTAAAACAGTTTCACTTGTGCAAAAAAACAAGCTAGCTAAAATAAATTAGCTTGTTATTTAATAATGTAAAAAAAAAAACTAAATGTCTTTTAATTTTATGTTTGGAAAAATATATATATTTTAAAAATAGACCAAAGGAAAAAAACTGAATAATTAATTCCATCTGGCACAAGGCGTTCTACTAACAGGCCACCAACAAGCTGCTAAAATCATCAACTGCAAAAGAAGATGTATTTCATTTAGGAGCTGTTTCCTAATCTGTAATGCAGAGCAGCTTTAATCTGTCATGAATAATAAGCATCTGTTAATTATAAAGAATTAGCTGTAGATGATTGTAAAATGTGTTTGTTTTTTGTCTGCTTCTTCAAAGCATTCACACAATAGTGATTCTCCTGCTCCTTTCTGCGTGTTTTTTGGCACGTAAAAACTCAATCACACGTTCAGCGATTTCAGCAAACTTGGTATCAAAATGTTGTTCAGGGCATTACTGATTGTACCTTTGGTATTCATAAACTTTATATTTTTTTTACATATTAAGCAAAAAATGCCCCACAGGAAGTGAATGAGAAATGTTTCCAATTCAAAAAGTTTGTGCCCCTTAAATCATTTTTTTCAGTATTTTTTTTTTTTTTTTTTAATAATTTGGCAATGAGCAGTTATATAAAGATTATGCTATCTCATTTTGGTCATTTGTTAATTACTGATGTTTTTTATGCTCATTTTATCAAATATTTTTTGCAACATGCTGATGTTTTTTAATTTTATCTAACATTTTGACAACATGCTGATGCTTTTCGGCTAATTTGTTATCTACAAAGGCTATTTTTGAGCTTAGCTAGGAAGAGGCTATGTTTTTGGCTAATTTGCTATCTACTCGGGTTTTTTGGGCTACTCTTGAATTTAGCTTATATTTCAGCAGCAGGCTAAGCTGACAATTTTTACAGAGGATTTTTAGGCTGTTTTGGAGTTGTGCTAATGTTTTAGCAATGTGCTAGTTTTTTTGGCTAATTTGACTTCTAGGGTTTTTTATACTAATTTTATCCAACATTTTAGCAACTTGCTGACATTTTTTTTGGCTAATTTGCTATCTACAAAGGTTTGTTAGGTTAATTTAGACTTTATCTTGTATTATTGCAACAGGCTAACATTTTTGACTAATTTAGTTCACCAAGGAATTTCAGGCTATTTTGGAGTTGTGCTAGTATTTTAGCAATGTGCAAGCTTTTTTGGCTAATTTGGCATCAACTAAGCAACACACTGTGTGTTTTTCAGAAATTTAGGCCAACTTCAGCGGTCTTTGGTAGTTCTTTAACTAAATTTCAAGTCTTTAATCACATTTTGCGATTAGCTTTTGCATTTTAAGCAAATTCCTTCAGCCATTAGAGTAAATTGCTTCAGCATTATCAGCAACCATATTTAGAAAAAAGCATACACACAAGCATTTTCACAAGTAATGCAACTTTTCTAGTTTGTTTCTGTTTTAGAGCTCAGACATTACAGATATTAAAAAAAAAAAGATGGTGACAAGATGAAGACTGTTGTTTCAGTGAATTATTTAAGCAAAAAAAAAAAATCAATATCTTCAGTGATTTTTTTGACAACTTGACATATAATTTTCAAAAGCAGAATTATTTAAAATCTTGTTAACAGGTTTTAAAAGTCAACACTAAAAATGAGAATTTTTGGGTTATTTTTAATATAAGATTACAATTATGAGCAGTACAATTGAACACAACGTTCATGCAGTTAGATGCACATTCCATTTACCTTCATAGAAGATTTTGAAGCCGCTGTTTGATCGACTGTTGTCAGTGGTAAAAAGCAGGTACAGGAAGTTACTGCTGCTAAAGAGGAACTGGGGGACCTGAGTTCCATTAAAGGAGCCAATCAAAGGAGACAGCAGGTTGGGACCATCGTGCACCTCCAGGAAGTCGTAGCTGAGTTCAGTTTGAAATCTTCAGAGATAAAAACAAAAGGAAGAGGAAAAATATGTATCATTTTTGGGCTACCAAGAAAAACAAAACTATTTTTAAAGCTTTATCTGCACCAACCTAACTGTACAACTTCAGCATAACAGAAACGACAACTCGATGTTTAATTATTGCAATTTTAACCAATTTTTTGCCATTAATTTACCACAACTAAAGAATTGTAAAAAAAAGAAGCTAGCCATTTACCAGAGAAATCTGTGCTTTAATATATTTTTTGAAACAAAACATACATTATTAGTGTGCTATGAAGATTTTCACTGAATAGTGTTTAAATTTAGATTTTTTCAAGGTACCAACAAAGTAGTGCTTGGCTGATCGATCCAAAATATCCGTAGTATCGACCTCAAGTTGGTATCGGTATCGATCCCACCCCATAAATATCGATTTCCACTCTTGTTTGATATATAGTCCTAATTCGTTTTTCATGTTCATCAATAATTTTAAAAAAGGCAAACTTAAGGAAAAAATAATTGACAGTGATTTAAAACAATTAAGATTTCAAGGATCATGTTGCATCTACGAAAAATATCGATATTGGTATCAATATCGACAATATCAACTGGTATCAGTTCGGTATTGGATCGAGATCCAAATGCTCAGTATCGCCCAGCCCTACAACAAAGTAGATTTTTTATTTACTTTTTTGAAGTTCTCAGCAAATAGGATATAAAGTACAAAGTGTGCCTTTCAAAATTTAAAAAAGACAAGTTTTTTGTGCTCTATCAGTATTTATTTTTATTCCTCAGATTTTTCATTTTTCAAGAGCTTCAGAACAAAGTCTCAGATGGCTGTCAGTGCATGCAGGTGTGTTAAATTTGAGAAGTAACATGTAATTATCCAAAATTCAACGACTACCTTGTACAGCAGTGTAAAGCATTGGTGCTATTATGTTTTGTAAGATAATAATTTGACAATTCCAAATCAATATTTTATAAAATCTATAGACTTTCTTCAGTGGCTCACCAAAATAAAACTATCGTTTGCTGTTTTCAGGAAAAGCATTTTTACACTGTATTTTTATATAAACTACTACTTGCACATGCAATCTGAGTTTGTGTCTTTGCTTTCTTGGTTGAGTTGTTTCAGATGTGTCATACGGACCTGTCAAAGCTAATCTTGATAGATCGTCCCGCTTCAGCCTCGATGACCCACTCACAGCTCAGGGAGTCTTTGTAGTAGCCCGGCCACCCCGGAGAGAGGATGACACCAGATGGCCCTGAATAGTGTCCACCACAAGGAGCTGGAGGAGCAGAAAAGCATCAGTTTGATGAGTGGTGAAAATGTTGAGAGGGAGCATAAAAAAGACAGAACTTCTGTCGACCCACATGGAAAAAGCTGCAGAACATATGAGTCACTAAAGAGATTACACATACAGCTGAAAATAAATGTCTTCAGGATTGACTTTGCTTTGTTTGCACTTTAAATTCTCATAATTCCTGAACAGATTTTACCTTCACATTTGGGAATGAGTCCACTCCACATTGCCTTTCCGTCCTCCAGGTGACACGCGATGGTATCAGCCCCCTGTGTCTTTATGAAGCCTTCCTCACAAACCACAGAGATGGAGCTTCCCAGCTGGAAACTGTCTCCAAAGCGTCTGCCATTCAATGGTATGCCAGGGTCAGGACATTCGTTGTGCCCAAAAGCTACAAAAAAAAAGAGATTGTTCGGGACGGTAAAATATATACAAGAAAAACAGTTAAACATATACATCAATTAAAAGAAATTCAATGCTATTTTGATTTTTAAGATAAGCAATCCATTCAAATATCAGATAATACATTTTTTTTTTTACTTTAAAGTGGTGTGGGAAAACTTCTTAAGAGTTCTGTAATGTGACAATAGGATCCCATCTCATAAGAGAAAAAAATAACATTGAATCTGGACAAAAACATTCTTTCATTTTGCTATAAAATGTATAATTACACTTTAAAACAGAATATTATGGACTTTTTATTTCAAAATTGTGGCTTTTGTTCTCATTTTAGTGCCAGCTGGGCCGATGGATTGATGTCCTTCAGGGGAAAACATAAACTTCAAACAGTGCTGGAATGATCGGAAAATTGACTTTTCTTCTTAGAAAACCATCTGTGAACATGAGAAATTCAGCAACTCTTCCAACATCACATGAATTCAGAATAGCTTAAAACCTAAACAAAGATCATTTAATTTACAGTGCACTATATATGACTAGACATCAGTATTAAAGGGAAAGCAGAAGTTTAATAGGAATGATAAATAAAATTTATTCCAGTTTGAAGAGTCAAATTTATTCGTTTTAGGGGCCGCATATGGCCCCTGGGCCATTGTTTGCCTACCCTGGGTTTAAAATATCAAAAAATATGGTGATAAATTATATAATTATTTTAAGGTCACAGTGGATGCTTGTGGATTAGAGGAGAATTTCAGATTTGCTAAAACTCAACCAAAATCTAAATCACTCTAGTAGTGAATAGGAAAACGCTATTTATTAACCCTGATGATAAAGTTACAAAACACACAAACAAAAAAAATGCATCTCAGCAAGTGTTATTGAATGAGAAAATTATGACTATTTTTTTAGAGCACTGTTGAATTTACAATTTCCAAAATAAATTTATATTTTCATGTAATAATTAAACTTAAAATAATTTTAGTTTAGTTGAATTCTGCCTTTTTACATCCGGTGCTTATGTTAAAACTGTTTTGATAGACTTTAATTTTCATTGTGAAATTTATAATTTTAATACAGAAAGACCCCAAATTTTTTTCAATTTTTTTCTCCCTAGCATTTAATTCAGCTTTAATTTAAAGTTAAAGTAGAAATAATAATAATAAAAAAAAAATTGGTAAAGCAAGTAACTAATTTTGTGAACTGATTTTAAGCTAATCCATTTAGAGATCAGATCCCTCATTACCAGGATATCAATAAAGATTGATCCCTCCTCTGTGAGTATTCCTGTGACCTTTTTCTGCTTAAAGAGAAATAATTACAAAGTTGCTGCACCACGATGCTCTAAAAATAGGGGTGTAACAGATCACGGAAAATCCCTGGTCTGTACAAATCAGAGGCCACGGTTCGGGACACGCGTGTATCGCAGACTACTACGACCCCCCCCAAAACACACACCCTCGCGCTAGCATAATTTAAACCAATTGTCTGTTTACATCGAATGGAATTCTCGTCAAATTCATGAAAATCCTCTTTGTTTGGACAAGCGCTATAGTAGCTGCTTCACGTGAAGGACACGGATCGATAGATATCAGGTTTATTAATTTTTTTTAAGAGCTGACTAAAAGCATCGGTACACATTTCCATTACTGAGTTCAAAGAATCTCCCAGTTAAAAGCAGCAACTGTCCCGCACGAGAAAGACGCTTCTCCCTAATCGACTTGCTGGTGCCGTCATTGAACAATTGTATGGCAAGCCAAAGATGTCAAAAATCACCAGGAAAAGAGAGCACGGAGGTGCCATGTTTTACAGATAATTATTGTTTAAAAATGTTAAATGTTCCCACAGTTAGTTTCAATAAAGCAATTAATACCAAAAAATAATTGTAACTGTTTTATTTATGATTTAATTTTAAGGGATAATCCAGATAGATTTGGTACTTTCAACACTATTCAAAGCATTCTTTTCTCTATTTTTGGAGATTTGGTCTAAAGACATGTAAATGTAATCAGAAACTACATGTTTTAGCATTTTGTTTGTGTTAAGAGTTTAAACATGTTTTGTTTTAATAAATAGGCCTTAATGACCAAATGTTTTGATGTTGGAAATATGAAAATTGTCTGTGTGAAATACTTTATATGCTCATTGAATATATGATTTGAAGCGTTTCCAAAAATTTATTTAGCTTTTATATTGTTGTTTTTGTCGCTTTTTTTTTTTTTTTCCGAAAAATGATCCGGACCGTGACGCTAAAACCTTGACACGATGCGAACCGTGAGTTTTGTGATCCGTTACACCCCATCTAAATCAATCCCCTATCGAGACAGGAAAATAAAAAAAAGATGTAGTTAATCTTAGCAGCGTATTTCCATTTAAGAAATGCTGGAAATAACTAAGAATATATATTAAAATAAAAGAAAAACAAGTTAGGAGGAGATAAAAATAGTGGTCTTATGACAACTTTTTATTTTTTTTTCCTATTTTTTTTTTTCATTTAAATAAATACACTTCAATACATTAACTCGTCTTCTTTGATTTCCAAATATGTAGAATATTCAAATGTTGTCTCAGGAACAAGTGTAAATAGTCCCTCCTTTCTACCCTCACAATAAAATGTTTCCATGTCATAGTTACTTCTGAAACTGCTGCTGTAAATTCAGAGATGTTGCTGTTCCACAACAAACATCTGTCACATTATAGAAGAAGAATGATGCAGTGGTAAGCTTTGAAAAATAAATAGCCCTGGACATTTGTGGGAGACAATATGGCTGGAGAATCACAGGATGCTTTCAAGGAAAAAGAAAAAAAAAAAGTATGTTTGCATCATCCAGTCAGGTGAAGAGTATCCACAAAGAGCAAGTCATGTCATTATCCAAGTCGAGCAGAAAGAAATATTTTCAGAATAACTAATAAATGGGTTCTTAGCCTGAGGTGCAAACCACTTATTTTCCTCAACACGACAGGAGCTGCTGATAACAGAAAAGCTTTCAATTTTATTCTCTTAATTAACACTTTTTGGTAACTGAAACTGTCATTCTGTCACTAGAAAAACAACAACAACAAAAAAAGATACAAAAAGTAGTGGGACTGACTCCAAACCTGCAATGCACAGCATGATCTGCAAAACTCGTCTAAGCCGTGTGATTTCCTGGAAAATGGTGGCATCCAGTCAGACTGAGTCACTATGATAATGTGTCTTGTGACAGAAGACAGGAGCAGGTGGATGAACACTGGTGCTCTTCATTATGCTGGTGGATCAGAGTGAGTCAAATGCACCAAAGCTGACTGGACAGGACAGCGTCTGACAAGGCAAATGTATTATGACCTGGAATAGTTTGCATAAAGTGAGCAATGTTAGAGGGTAAACAAGTGGAATTTTCTGCATTAGCAGAGACAGTGACCTGATCTCAGCTTGGCCGAGCTGAACCAAAAGAGGCTGTAAAAAAAACAAGGCTAAGATAATCATATGCTTTTTATTAATAGGAGATACAAAGCTGAATTAAATAGTTTTAAATAGTGTGTGTGTGTGAGGAGGGGTTACACTATACATTTTAACCCTTTAACACCAGAGCTTCAGTGTTTATGTTCTTTGATTTAGCATTTAGCATCGTGCTAACGGTTGAAAAGTTACAGTAGCTTAAAGATTTTGTGTTTAAGCGTCACCGACGACGCCTCAGGTGTTAAAGGGTTAAGGTACTGTAAGGTACTCCGCAAAAAAAAAATAAAGTTTTGAATAATCTTGAACATTTCCAAAAAAATCAAAGTGTTAAAGATGTTTTATCCTCAAGCTATTCTCCATTCAGCTTCTACTAGCAAAAACAGAACAACTTAAGTGTATGGGGAGAATATAGTCTCAACCAATTTGTGTGTGTGTAATTTGTGATTCGTAACTCAAACAATACATTTTTGTATGGAACTTTATGTTCTTGCATTTATTTTTTCACAAAAAGAAAAATTATAGAATATAAAATATAATTTAAATATGCGCAACTTAAAATTACGACAGCTTGAAACAAACTTCTCTTACAAATCTTTAAAAGAACACACAAATCACCTGATACACACACACAAAGCCGTATTTAAGCACAAATCTGATGCAAGACTATTTTCAATTCTCTAAGATTTGTGTTTAAGTGATGCGTTTAAATGCTGCTGGACATCTGAGATTTTCCATCAGCTGCTTTGAACTTAGATTGTGACAAATATCTGATAAAAAGTTAATATTTTCCCAAGTTCTTTCACACCGGACGGGGGAGGTGTGGCGGAGGCGTCAAGTTTCATAGTTAAGTCAATGTAAAGATGTGATCGTATGCGGTGCGATTTGGATATGCCTGCTAATTATTATAAAAAAGTCTAAATAAGCGTTTTGAATACACTCAAAACTAAAGTTTCTTTAGACGCATTGCTCCCCTGGGGCTGCACTTTCCCTGCTAGCTATTCACTACTGAGCTCTTTTTTGCGATCACCAGTTCCTAGTCATGGTGATAGCAGGGACACCCGGAGAGCGTAGTGGATTGATCAACTCTACATTCCATTGCCTGGATTTGGAGAAGGACCTGGCACTGCCTCCTTGCCCCAGAGAGTCAGGGTTAGGGCTGATCGACTCATTGCTCACTCGAAGCAGCACTCCTATTAGACAGCAAAAGCCGGCAGCGCCAGGTCCTTCTCCACAGTACAGTATATACAGTTATGCACAAAATGGCAAATGAACAAAACCAGAGGACGGAACCTGTTTCCACTTACAAATTGAGTTACAAATCAAGAATTACGCACACAAATCGGATGAGACTACTTTCTCTCCATACAGGTGTCCAGGTTTTGTACAAAGCACACAGCTCGTTAATATTTCAGCATTCTTTTTTGTTTTGTTTGCACATTTAGAGGTGGATATTGCACAGTCATTCTTGATCAAATTGATGCCATTTATAAATGGATATATCTTTGTCTACATGTAGCTGGCACAGCCCTGTGAACTGTAGGCTTGTTTTGGTGTTAAAGACTGTGGAGCCGTTGTTCTGACGTCAAATCTCCAGAGGTAACTCGTAATCCCACCTTGGATCAGGGGTGAAACTTGCTTTTGACCTCTTTCAGTCTTCTTACTGACCTCATCCAGGGGTTGATAATACTGTTATGTATACGTTCCAACTGACTCAATCTGACCTCAAAAGGCAGTGCTGTTGGGACTTCAGTTTTTTTTTTGTGTTTTCAGTACCATTCACCCCTTCCTCCTGATGGAGAAACTGCTTAGTATAGGTCTCAGCAGATTTACTGTCTCCTGAGCAGGTGAATGCCTGTCAGACAGGCCAATGCGGGAGAAATAGGGAACTCCGTGTCTAATGTGAAGGCTGCTAAGACGGGAGCACTACAGGGAAACTGTCTTCTTTGGCTTTCTGCTCCCTCCATGTACCTCGTACCTTCAGTATCGCTCTGAGTCATGCCACCAGCAGTAGTCTTCTTTTGACTTATTTTTATGTAGAAATATATCATAGATGGACAGGAGTGAGTACAGAGTAGGAAATTTGGAAGGAAAAACTTGTAACACAGTTCTATAGTGACTGGTGGAAACAATGTCCTTATGGAGTAAATGGTCTGGGAATGCAGATCTACATATAAGAGCCAATCATATCAACACAATATGGCTTTAATGTTCAAAACAAAAGGATGCATCACCTGGTTATTGAAATAATAGTGAATTTTGTGCTACAAGTACCGAATTTGGCATAGATGTACCTTCGGATCCGCTCTTTCACAAATGCACGTTAGCCAAACAAAAATTCAAGATTTGAAAATCTAAATAACATGTACATATAATAGTGTTTGGTAGGTACCCCTTAAGGTCAAAGACTGCATCTTGTGCACGGACATCTCATTTTGTTGAGATTGGGGCAAACAGACATTGAATACTTTTGTAACAATTGAGTGTCCGACAGCCATTTTGGATTTTTTTTCATGGCTAACATCCCTTTCTGAAAGAAGGGATCGAAAGTACATCCATGGCTAATCTGGTGCTTATATAAAAAATGCACAATTTGCCTGAAGTATCAACCTGACCAACTCCGCTAATTACCAACTGACGTGGTGTTAGGTCACTTTAAAGGAAAGACCAAGCAAACAAGTCCATAAAGCTTTAACTGATGCTAATTGTCATCTTCCATTTCTGAAAATGAAGCAAACTGTGAAATAAAAAAAAAATGTAATTCCTCAAATGACCACTAGAGGTGAGTTTCAGCATATAATATGTTCTATTAACTCTGAAGTTAAGTCTACCCCCATCTGTTGAATTTAAAAAAATATATATTGCAATTCCTGTAAATGTCCACTAGAGGCTGGTATCAGAGGACAGCATTTTCCAAACTCTAAAGTGAAGTCTATCTTCTAAAATCCAGAAGCTATGCACTGTGTGCACAGCATTGTGGGAGGTCTAAACTCCAGTTAATACAGCTTGTTGACATCAGGTTTCCTTTTCACCCTTCAGAGTCCTACGAGTAATGTCAGAGATTATTGACTCAGTTAATATATGTCTATGCACTACATGTGGGACCCTGGAAACCTTATAGAGTCCTTAAAACTGTTTGATCCAGATATTTTTCGTAACATCAAGAGGAGAAGGTACACTTCAAAAGAACAACATCTCTGACCAATCTCATTATATGACACAGGTGTACAGGTACTCAGGTGCACAATGGAAATGTAGACTACATGAAAGAGTAACACTGTTATTGCAAACAAGAGAGATGGAGAGCCCCTGTCTTCTGATGAAATTCTAGATCCATTAATATGTGCATAAAGATGATGGAGATCAACCCCTAGTCTTTGATGGAAGATGCAATCTGCGGTACTGTGACATGCTGAGGGAGCAGTATCAGTGCCAGGGAAAAAGTTTGCTTTGGCAGTATCTTTGAAGAGAACTCTACTTTGATACTTTTCTATTATTCATACTTATTGCTTTTATTCTAATTATACTTTACACATTTTTCCCCTTTTGCATTGTTAATTAACTATATTGTTGCTAAATCACAGCTTTGCCAGAGCAGTAATGTTTATTCTGTGCTTCAGGCAGTCACTGTCTTCAAATGGATTTTATGAAGAAAAATATGAAAATGGAAGAGTTTCAGTAATCTATCAAATGACTGCAATGAGTCACGGACAAAATAAGCTTTATATCAGAGGTTTTCAAACTGGCGGCCCGAGGGCCATTTGCGGCCCCCAAGTCGACATTTTGCGGCCCCCGCCTTAATATGAAAGTACAAAGTCTACTAAGCAAAATTTTCTTCATATCCACACTTCTTTGATTGTTGCTTTTGATGCTGCATCTTGCTTTATGCTTAAAACTTTGCATTTGCTATTGTCGTTGAATCGAGTCATCAGAAAAGTCCTTAGCAACAGTTGCTAGCGTCACTAACTCCTGTCGTCTTACAGGATATGCAGGAAATATTGCTTAGTAGTACATAGACGTGAACACATGTTCAATAACCTTGTTCAGTAGACATAGACAAGGAAGCAAAGATATAGACAGTGGACACAAAAACATAATTTTGGCACAAATGGAACCCCATATGACCCAGCCTCAGCCAGGCTCTGCCTTCAGTGGCCCCAAAATAAATTTGTTTGCACGTTCAAGATCTGTGACTTCAAATTTTAGTTTTCAACTGAGTTCTTTAACCAGCTCAGTGGCCTTGTGGTAGAGTGACCTTGTGGAAGGTCATGGGTTCAAGTCCAGGCCGAGTCATACCAAAGACTGTAAAAATGAGACCCAGTGCCTCCCTGCTTGGCACTCAGCATTAAGGGGTTGGATTGGGGGGTTAAACCACCAAATGGTTCCCGAGCGCCGCTGTGTCTGCAGCTCACCGCTCCCTTAGGGGATGGGTCAAATGCGGAGAACAAATTTCACACACTTAGGTGTGTGACAACTAATGGGACTTTAACTTTTGGACTTTAAAAATAGTGACTTTGAAAGACTAAGCATATACAGATGTAAAATAATAAACACTTGGTCAATAAATAAACTTTTTTTGGACTTATATAAAAGTGTTTTTGAAAGAATATACAAACAACAACATGACGAACAGAAATATGTTTCTGTAGTCTAAAATGATGCCCTACTTTGTTATTAAAGTCGTCCTATAATCAATACATTCTACTTTTTTGCTTATCTTTGTTCCTTTGCAGGGTTGCTTTCACAAAGTGTGTAAATTAAGGAGCTTAGAGAGGTGAATTGATGATTGTGAGTGATAATCATCGCACTAAGCCCTGACAAGGATGGATGAACTTCTAGGGCTATAAATACTCTGTCCTGATATAAGTGTTTGCTCCGAGTCACTTACTGCTGTAGGTGATATTAAAGCCTCGCCCCGACATGGAGTGATCCGCCTGAAACTCCAGCTGCAGAATGTTGCCGTTTGATGTCAGATGAGAAGGAACTTCGGCTCCCGTGAAACGCCCCAGCACCGAGGCTCCAGACTGATTCTCGTCTTTGATAGTGAGGAAATCATAGGGAAGCTCTAAGTCAAAGTCATTGAAGGCCAGATGGATCCTGGAGCCAGGTTCTGAGATAATCAGCCACACGCAGTTGAGGTTGTTCCCGTAGCCCTCTGGGTAATCGGGGGACAGCACGGTCCCCATGGGTGAGGTGAAGTTTGAGAAGCACGGGACTGTGTGATAGAATACAAAAAGATGCATCAGTTACACAGAAATAAAGTCAGCATTATAAGTGAGATAAATTGAGTTTCACCGGCTACAAGAGTTTCTAAAGAATTGGGGACAAAGAACAATGTCTCTACTGCATAAGCAACCAGGAGACACCACTGCTCCCATGGGTACTGTGCAGCTGGAGAAATGTAAAACTGCATGGGGAATAGCCACACTGCAGTACAGACAGCGAAGAATCCCGCAGGCTGTCCCCGTAGGCACTTTAAATGTGAGGGAATAGAAGTTTAGATTTTTTTCATGGATACGAGTGAAGCTTTTTTGAACCGACGGGATGAATTACAGCTGTCTTGCCAAAGATGATGCGCTGCATAATGCAGGCTTCCTCGGAGTTTGTGTTCAGCATGAAAATGTAGAGTTTTTTCCTTTAAAGCAAACCTAAACATGTGCTATCTATTTCCCATTTTACATGATATGTAAACTGCTGGCCGTTTACAAACAGAGTGCTGCATGTTCAATTATAAACACTGTAATTAATCTTCCAGTAGCTTGGACTGTGTGAACTTTCCCATTTTTAAAGTAATTGCTTTATTTCCAGTCAAAAATGGAACTCACATATGCAGATGGGGATATTAGCTGACCACTGATTGTTGTTCTGGCAGGTTATCATCTTCTCCCCGATGAGCTCAAATCCAAACTGGCATTCAAAGCGGAGAACATCACCATTTAAAAACCCGCTGCCTTCTTTGTAGCCATACAGAGGTGTACCAGGGTCACCGCAGCTCTCTTTGTCAATTTCTGTGGGTGTAGGGAAGGAATGGGAAGGGGATGGATGGGTGAGAATAAGTGAGGAATGGAAAAGCAGTACAGCAGAGGATTAAGTCTGCCCAAGTGCTGCAAGGTACTTTTTTTTTTTTTACATTATCTCTGAGAGTCCAGTAAAAGAGTCTGAATTTGGACCCAGAAATGTATTTTCAAGGCAGAATGCAAAAGGAGAGATAGCGAAACAGACAGGAAATAGACTTGTTGCCTTGCTGCATGACAGACAGACAAACATGAATGCAGGCTGGGAGTGATCATATCTGTAGCCCAGTCTGCCTACCTTTATAGTTGATCTTGAAGCCTATCGACCCCACACTCTCATCAGACTGGAGATGAAGCCACATCTGATGGGACATGCTGACAATCAAGTCTGGGACAAAGCTTCCTGTCAGTCTGCAGAGATGACAAAGAAAAGTCACTAGACTGTCATGTAAAAACGCTTTGGAATATCATCTCCACTTTTTAAGGACAAAAATGATGAATAATGAAAGTTTCAGTATTGTTACTATTTTATACTCACACTTGAATTATTGTTTTTGAGTCTCCTACTTCCCCTCCGTCGATTAAGTCAAACTCCTCAAAGTTGATCTGAATAACCTGTAATGAAACACAGGGAAAAGCATGTCAAGTTTACAGTCTGGAGCTGGCAGGAAAGTAATGGTCAAGCATCTAAATATTGGAACATATGAAGACATTTCCCTAAGTGTTTTTGTATAGGTCTTGATTGGCATTCCATGAATACATGCAAGTACATCCAAAGTGTCTTTTGCTTCTCATTCAATTGGCCAATCAGGGACTTGTTTTTCAAAACACTAAAGCACCAACCGTTTGTAAATTGGTTATGAATTCTATGACACAAAGTTTTTCATATATCAAAACAGATCTGTGAAGAAAAATTAAAAGCCTGGATTGAGATTGGTTATACTTGCATCACTTAAACATTTCACATCAAGCCTCTTCCAAATGTTAGTGCGTAAACTAGTATCAGGTAATGACGGTCCAGTGTGAACATGGTATGCTATAAGTATGTTCAACAACCAGAGTTAAGCGCATGCGTTATGTTCATAGCCTTATACCTAACTGGTTTACACCAACAGAAAGAAAACTATTTTAATCACTTTCTTTTTATTGCTTTTGTTGTTTTGGGCAGGCATGCCTCAAGTCTATGGGGAAGCAATGGGACCATGACAAAAACTGGACACCAGTGAGATAAAGGAACAGTTTATTAAAAAAGGGAAACAAAGAAACTATGTCCTGAAAAGCAAAATGGAAAAACAATTGGTGCGGTGGTTTAAACTAAAGAACAAAATAAAGGGAATTGGAACCTTGGCCAAACATAAAATAAGTCAGGTAGACTGCTGACTCAGCCATGTCGATGGTTGGAGTTAAGACTACCTAACCAAAACTACCAAAAGAAAACAAACAAACAAAGCCTGCAAACTAAGACTACCAAGGTTCAACCCCAAACTAAAATAACAAAACACAGCAGTGTAATACTACTGAGGATAAAGGAGGTTAAAGAGACAGAAACCAACCAGCACCACACCAACTAAACCCAACCAGCTCCTCAGCCTGCTGCTCTACTTCCTGCCTGCCTTGGTGAGGCCTCCTCTCTCGTAAATAACCAGCACATTGGCCACGCCTGGCAGGTGAGCAGAAGGACTAGATGGAAAAAAGTTCAGCAGTAGCAGCAGGACGTAACATGCTTTTAACATATAGTTGAAACATACAAGAGAAATGCAGAAAGACAGTAAAAAAATAGTAAAACAAAAACAAAAAATACCTCGGTTCTAACAATTTTTATAACATCATATATTTATAAGTCCTTGTGACGTTATACATGTTGTTGTAGTTGTTGTAGTTGTCCATTTGTCCAATCTTTTATTTTTTATTAAGTTTTTATAGTCAAAAAGTTCTTATGGTCAGTATAGTTCAACAGCTCCATCACATATATTTCCCTCACAATTTTTCTCCCTTTCCTGCTGTGTTGGCGGGTCTTCCATGTACCATTGTCTTGTGATTGCTTTCTTCCATGCAGCTTTTGACTAAATATCTGTCATTTTTGAGTACATTTTCTGATATATTGCCCAGATAAAGAAATAAGCTGGACTTTGGTATTTGATAGCCCAGCAGGATCCTGGTTATAATCTGGTGAAGATCCTTCCAAAAGGGACTAACTTGAAATGGGAATGAGTTTCCATATTTTCTCGAACATGGCTGGGGCACCAATGTATGCTTGTTGGTGTTATAAAATATCTAATTGTTTTTTCCATGTCCGGGATGAAGGGTTGGTTTTCTGTGTTTGCCAAGTTTAAAGCAAATCATCTTCTGATATTTTCTCCCTTTTTTGTGTTTTTTTTCCTTCCTTTTTTATATAAAGTGTTGATATAGTTCTGTGTTTGTTAGATTTTCAGTTCTATTTTCAAATACGTCCAATGCATATGTGAAATTCCTAACATTTCAGCTCATTTCAATAACTCTTTCTTTTTGAGAAAAGGCTTCAAACTGCGGCAAAGTCTGTGAATTACCTTATCCTTTTTCCAGTAGCAGACAGCAACATATTTTGATGAAGTAGCGCTGTAAAAGCTTATGACTTCTACCTAGCTCATAATTCAGATTGCTGCATAATACTGCATTTATTCTGCAGCTTTCATGAATTATGCAAAAAATATCCCTAAAACACAGATAAGCAAATGCGTAAAAAGAACAGAAGGAAGCCAAAAAAAAAAAAGAAAAATTTAAAACAACTCACATCAACTCCTAGCATGGTAATAGAATAAAGCGTGCACTTTCATCACCAGCAACAACAGTGCAAACAGTCTTCAAAGTAATAAAGAAATTGAAAGCTGCATCAGGTCGGATTACTTTGAAGCACAAATCAAAACTCTACAACCGCATTTAAGTGTTGCAAATATATTAATTGCCTGCCGGTATTTACCCTGGAGATACTGTATCTTTCTTGGGTCCATCTCATGGTTTAATAAATGCAGATGGCATCACAGAAGATTGCATATTTAATGATAAAAGTCGCAACAGCTGCTTAAACTAATACTAATCACAAATGAAGTTTACCGCTGAGACATCTCACAGTGAGTCACATCATCATATTGTGCACCCTGGCAGGATTAGCGATGACAGGAGGGACGTGGTAAAGACACTAGTGTCACATCTGCTGAAGACACACATACGACGGCTGCTTGCTCATCCTTATCCTCCCTTTTTCTGGCCAGGGGGAGGACAATTCCGCACAACATCCATGTACAACAGCCTCATTACAATGCACACATAAGCATAATTACCATAATAACACTGACAGGCCAAGTTTCACTGCCAAGTCAAAAGCTTGTTTGGTTAGGAGAGAACACAGTGGCACAAAGCGGTGACACTCAACAGTCCTAGCGTGTTTTAAACGGGTGTCTCTCGGTTAATTACTGCTACTGTTCATTAATATGCTGACACTTGGAGTGACATCTTAGTGTTTTTGATGGACTGGACCGAATTCTAATTAAAACTCAAATTTATGGTAAGGCGATCAAGAAAAAACTTGCAATCTGGGAGAAAAACTGTTTGTTTTTTGTTTTCAAATTTAATTTATTCCCTCAGAGGAAATAAATAAATAGTTTAATGGAGAATGTTAAGGTGATGCCACATCTGAATTTGTCTAGATGCTAGATTTTATTCCCGCTTGCCAAGGCGGCGTTGTTTGTATGCAGGGACTGCATTGTGTATTCATACGCATATGACAGGATTGTCCTCTAAATTCATATTTCAGTCCATTTATTCTCCTTGTAATAATGCTAGACGTATTTGTTTGCTCAAAAAAATCTTTTTGTAATGAGCTTCTGGATTATAATGAAATCTTTTATAACCAATTCAGTGACTTAAAAAAAAAAAAAAAAACTCCCAACAAACGGCTCAAGAAAATAAGGACAACGCCAAAATGGGTTTCTATTATTACAATTCATTTACTTTAACAGACAGGCAACAAAACGCAGGGACAGATTTACAGAGCACAATACTATCACAGCAATTCAGTTTAAGGTCAAATGTCTCTTTGGCTTTGTCCATCACTTTGAATCTTCCCATCAAATTAGACAGTTTTGACCAACCTTTCAGCTAAATTACTCAAAACCCAACCAGACAACAAAGGAGGCAAACACAAGAAACACAAAGGCATTCTGCAATGCTATTACTAGTGTATAACAGATCCTCATCTGCCTTTACATTACATTTAGTCACATATATATGTGCGTGTATGTTAAAGAAGGTTTTCTATGTCACATGTGAAAAGAAAAGTGTCAGCAAAGATCAAATGAATTGCAAACAAAACAACTGTGAGACGCGTCATGTTGCATGGGTGGAGATCGGAAATAAATGCATCAGAGGGACGGCTCATGTTTGATGTTTTAGAGATAAAGCCTGTGAAAGCACAAATGGTTCAAATACATTCAGAGAGGAGACAGTGAAGACATCAGTAAGGAGATTCCAAGGTTGGAGCTGCCAGGAAGGAGGCCCAGAGGAAGACCAGGGGGGAGGAGTCAAGAGGGACATGAGAGTGGTGAGGGTGAAGGAGAATGCACAGGATTGGGTTGGAGGGAGGCAGATATATAATGTGTCTGTGTGGGATTATTGATTAATTGACTGATTAATCAATTGATAAATTGATTGATTGATTAATCAATCAACCGATCAATCGGTTAATTGATTGATGGGTGGATGAATGGAAACAAAAATAAATAATTAATTTAGGGAAATATACAACTTTATCAAAAAAGAGAAAATGAGAGCCGCAGAGAAATTTGCTAATCAGTTTTGCTTGCAAAAAAAGCCACAAAGGACTGTTAAATGTATTTACCAAAATAAAGTTCACAATATTTTTGTTGGTAATTTTACTATGGAGTGGTGATTATGACATATACTCTCTTTCTCTCTCTCTACACCTTATATATCTAAATATATGTATATCACACTGATCATGCGGCAGTTTTGATGTTAAGTCAATGAAACAGGCGTGAATTAAATTGATCTGAAGTCCCGCAGCGCGGCGGTCTGGGAGCTGCTCGATTTTTGCGGTGAGGCGCAAATTGGGAGGCACAGACAATGACTCGATCAGCAGGTAGAATATTAATACAATTGTCTTGAACTTTCATCAATTTCCTTAACCCGCTGGAGCCAAAGGTTTGCAGAGCTCATCCGGCTACTTTGAAGTGGAGGCGGGATACACTCTGGACATAATGCCGGTTTTTGATGCTGCGGTGGAGCTCAGTCGCTCGATATGCCGGCAGATGGAGATCCGCTGCGAGGTGCGGAGGCTGCCGGCTCGGGCCTCATTGAGATATTTAAAAAAAAAAAAAAGGTCTGAATTTTATTTTCCTCCTCTTGGGTTAATGCTAGAGCCCTTCCACAGAGACACAGAAACATTGTGGAAGTGGCTGTCATACAGATACATCCTCCAGAGCAGGGGTGTCAAACTCAATCCAACAAGGGGCCAAGATCCAAAACACACCGTAGGTCGGGGGCCAAACAGGATAAAATTTATTGAACACTCTAAACTTAATCTTTAAACTTTAAACCCGTAACTTTTTTTAACATAATTATGAACTAGATATATAGCATTACCTGTGAAAATGCTAGTGTGAATGCTGTGAGCTGAATTTGGCTTCTGAAGATGCTAGTGCGATAGCTGAACATGCTGAATTGATAGCTAAAAACGCTAAAGTTGATTGCTGAAATCACTGAGGCTAATAGCTGAAAATGCTGAAGCTGCTAGCCAATAAAATATAAGCTTAAATGCAAAATTGCCCCTCAAAAAACTTTAGCCTAAACAGCTTGCATGTTGCTGAAAAAATATCTTAACACAAAAAACGATAAAAATACTGAAAAATGCTGAAATTGGCCAAAGGAGTACTATGTAATTAAAGCTAAAAATATCCTAAAAATTTTTAAAAAGCCTAAGTAGCCAAAATAGCTAGCATGTTGCTGAAAAAATATGTAACTTCAAAATAGTCTAAAAAACTGAAAAGCTTAAAATTAGCCAAAGTAGTTAGTAGCCTAACTCAAAATACCTAAAAACTTTTTTTCTAAAAACCCTAAATTAACTAAAAGCTAGCATGTAGCTGAAAAAAACAGCGCAACTTAAAATAGCCTAAAAAAATGAAAAAGCTAATTAGCAAAATGGCTAGCATGTAGCTAAAATTTCGCTAATCTCCAAAATATCCTAAACCTTAGTAAATTGCCAAAATCGTCCAAAAAGCTAGTAAAAATGACAATTTTTCAAACTTTAAAACTGTTACTTTGAACACATTTATGAATTATGAAAAGACAGAAAAATTATTAGAATAAATCAACTTAAACTTTAATAACTTTCAACATTTTCTCTCCATAAAAAATATTTTTGTCAAAATAAGCGATTGGTAACATCGAGCCATTAATAACAATAAAATAAAATGATCTGGAGGGCCGGATAGAATTACCTGGAGGGCCGGATCCGGCCCCCGGGCCTTGACTTTGATACATGTGCTCCAGAGTGACAGAAGGGAAAGCTTTTTTAACCCTTCCACTATCTTTGGCGTCCAGATGACTCCAACCATATATTGATGTGTGATTCCTTCCATGACAAATGTGGACAAAGGTGGACAGGATTTATGTCTGATGACCCCCACTTTTAATGTAAACGAGCCAAGGAGATACAATCTCATAAATGAGATGCAATATTTTTATAGAACTCTTACAATAAATAAATCTTCTCTACATTATTTGTGTCTTCCATACATTCTTGGTGAGATATCCACATACACCATTCTTTACAGTGATTGCCTTAAAAATGTTGCCTTTTGCTCCTCCTGCATGCGGCTGCGGTGTCAAGCTCAAGCAGGCGGGCCACGTAAATTTGTTGTGCGAATTGCGTTCAGTGAGATGAGAACTTGCCTGTCTTATTTAACAGTAATGATGCTTTCATACAAAATATTTTTCATACTTTTTCATACTTTCTAAAGTTTTTGTGAAAAATAACAATAATAATGAAAAGAAATTAGACTGTAAACTTGTCATTGTTGGAAGTTTAATGATCATTGTAGCACATTGTTGCTGCATTTAAAGAAAAAGAAAAGCCAAGAAAGAGATAAAGAGAATACTATGACTACCTTGTTTGGATCGCTCGCAGTGATGATCCACACACACTGGGAGTTGCTCTCATATTGTATGGGGAAGTTAGGAGATGTAAAAGTCCCAGATGGTCCTTGTAAATTTGACCCGCATGTTTTCACTACAACAGAAAATACAGAAAATACACAAGTTTCCATCATTTCAGATATTTAGCCTTTTAACAATCATTCAGCAACATCAAGTACGTGTTTTATTTGATCTCAAAGACCTTTAGCGGCATGACAACACCACAGGTACAAGGAGAGTCATAAAGAAACATACTCAGTCACTTAAAGAACAAGTCATTTTGTTTTTGGCCCCTGGTGATCTCCGATTTAAACCTCGTAGAAGATTACATGATGAGTCAGGAGCCATTGAGACCGCTTCAAGCTTTCAGTTCACAAATTCCCCCACTCTGCCAGGAGCAACCTGCCTCTCAATTACTTAAAACAAAGTAAAAAAGTTAAAACCAGCGTGTGTCTGTCTTGTTCTATTTTTATAAAGACATTTCACTTTGTCTGTGTTCGGTTACCACACAACAGAACATAACAGTCCTTTCAAATTCAAGATAAATATTGATGCAATTGGTGCTCTCAAGGCAAAGTGTTAACTCTTGCATTGTAGTATGAGTAATGTAATGTATTGAAGAAATAATCTGTTAGCCAGATTTCCATTAATCAAACTTTAAAAGGAGCTCCAGGTAATGTAAAACACAGACAAAAAAATAGCAAAAAAAGGCAGGAGCTTTCATGCATAATTAACAGGAATGAACTTCCCTCTATCTGCATAGTGCCTATATCCACAGGCACTGCCTTAATCAAACAGTTTTATTAGTTCCTCAGCCCCTACGCTCACCCTTGCACACGGGCCTGTGGTCGCTCCAAGCTGCGAAGACTTCAGCCACGCGCTGGCAGGTAATCGTTTTGGAACCCTGCAGCACATGGTCCTCATCACAGGTAAATTGAGCAGTTGCTCCGATGCTGGAACGATAACAAACACTATTAACTCTTGGAAAAGCAATCAATTCCCCAAAGAAGGGTCACGAGAAAACGTCAATTTTATTATATATTTTTCACTGTCACTCATGACAATGTTGCAAACCATTATTGTTCCAAGGACTTACAAGTCAACATAACTGCTGAATGCTATTAAAGTTAGCAATTTTTTTTAGAATTGACTGTTTCAGCTGCATTTTAAACAAAAAAAAAACGAGCTATATTTGACAGATGTTCACAAATAAAAACACATGCAGAAAAAGAGGATAGTGCCGACTAAATGAGTTGTGAGGTGCTGCAGATTGACATGATTGAGAGTAATTGGGTAACAATACTACTTGATTCTCCAAAAAACAAAAAAAAACAAAAAAAATCCCTTTTTTTTTTGCTTCATTTGCAAAGCACTAACTAACCTGAAATCAGAACCGATCCGTTTGCCGTTCTCCGGCTCCCCTGGGTCAGGGCAGTAATTAGATACCTGTTTGACTCCCCCCTCATTCACTAAACAAGGGAGAGAAGAGCACAAAATCCTGAGAGAGAGAGAGAGATGAACTTGGGAGGAAAAAATAAATATATATATATCTACTTTCATAAAAGAAATAAATAAAAGTAAAAATAACAAATGCATGTATGAAAAAGAGGATTAGCCGGTTTAATTGTTATGTTCCAGGAATCGAATAATTGCACATTTCAGTTTGACCTCATTTCCAAATGTGAGAGCAGTTTAACTGGCTGTTATTTTGCTTTAAGATAGATTTGGTAGCAAGGTGAAATGACATTCCACTAACAAGGCTGAAAAAACAGCACTTAATTATTTACTCATTTGTAGTTTTGGACCAGGGCAGGGGTCTGCAACCTTCAAAACTAAAAGATCCTTTCAGGTCGATTTCTTGAAAACCAAAACCCAGTAGGAACCACAAAGTCTTCACTCACCTTTTAGAAAAATAAGATACTGATTCATATTTGTGTTTTTGCTATTGAGATTATACATTTGAATAAACTATTGTTTTTATTTTTTTTTGCATGAATAAAACAAACATGCAGAGAAAATATATTGTTTTTTCAGAATACGTGTTACGTCCTGCTGTAACTGCTGGACTGTTTTAATCAAGACACTAAATAGTTTTTCCCTTTTGTTTTTCAGGAGGAAAAAAAACAGTTTATTTTACTGTTTCTGGTGCATTATAGCCACAAATTCTTCCATATAACTAACAAAAACTAAATCAAAGCCAATTAAGTGACCCCTACCATATATTAAAATCATGAGGTACACTTTAAATCCTTGAATGTGTTAAAAAGAAAAGTGTTTCATAGTCCAGTTGATTATAACGTAACGTAGATTTAATTTTGGTTGTACTTACAGACAATAAATTGATTTTCTGTGATAAAAGAAGCTAAAAATGAAGTCTGAATGTGTCAGTATGACGTTGATAAACTACAAAAGATTGATGGAGAATTAAGAGACCTCGTCCTTCAAATGTGTAGGAATGAGTTGAGAAAAGTTTAACTTAATTTACACTTTTTTTTTTTAAACAAACTACTACACTACTTACTTTTTCCTTACTTTTTCCTTTACTTTGAAAATTTTAAAATCATTTTATTTTAAGCAAAGAGCCACAGTGGAGGGGTAAAAGAGCCACATGTGGCTCCGGAGCCGCAGGTTGCAGACCCCTGCACCAGGGGATCATGGGTTCTTCAGCTATTGAACATGGGGTAGACAAAATAACTATTTAGTCTAGTTCAAGCATTGAGGTTGTACTTTGAGATAAGAATTGTTTTTTTTGTGCTAAAATTTGTGTGAAGGGTCTCAGAACAATGAATTTAAAAAATGCGTGCCTCTTTTTTGACTATAATCAAACCCAACGATCTTCTTCGTCTGATTTCTTTCAAACTCAAGCGCTTTTAAACTTCATTTGTCTGCGATTGCAATGCACATTTATGCATTCAGTTATGGGCAATAAATCCACGAGGCATATGAAAAATCCTCTCATAGTGTTTTAATGATATACAGTATTGTCTCATACAAAAGATTACAGCCCTCTGCATTATTCATGTTTCCATGGAGTGCTGAACCAAGGAGGCATAAGGTAATAAAGATTACAACCTGTTATCATCCGAGTGTTTAGCACACTGCTGAGTTAAAGGGAATTGTGCCGCAGATTTATGTTAATGACAGAGTTCTGCAAGCAATTAGAATGCATTCTGTCTGGTTTGAAGTGTACACAAATCACCTAACAAGTGAGTGGTCACTCAACCTTGACGACAAATCACGCTTAAGTCAATGCAGGGCTTCTGTGGTACTCAGTGGGGCTCAGATGGAAGGTTATCAAAATTTGGCAAGCGGCCGTGTGGTACGTAACTAGGTCTGATCCATCTGAGCGAACTCCTGTCAGGACAGGAAGTCCGGGGCATCAAGGGAAATGGGTCATCAGAAAGAAAAAGAGACTGCACTTCTGCAAAATCTAGTACTGTAGCTTAAATTCCTCAAACACCAAATGAGTCAGCAAACAAAGAGACAGAAAGAAAGAAAGAAAGATAACACAAGCCCCAACACAGGGTTGAAAAATAAAGAGTGAAAACAGTTGCATAAGAAAATCAAAAAAAGACTTACTCAAAGACAGTTTGTTAGTGTTGTCCTTTCCTGGTAATAATTTTACCCCTCTGGATTTAAGCTCTCCAGAGCTTTTCACTGGTCGAGAGCAATAAAAAGAGTTCATTAGATAAAAGAAGTTACAGTATTAGATGTGAGAAGTCACAGTACAAATGTTTCTTTCTCTCCATTCTATTTTTCTGCTGTAAAGCAGATTGCAAATGCAATTTCTATGAATTCCTTTGGCCTTGTCTGTAGTAAAAAAGCCTTTTCGTATGACTTGAAAAGGGCAAAGTGAAGCGAATGTTGTGGGGATAATATCATGCACAATTAAAGAGTCTCCTTGGGTCTGCATATTTTAAAAGTGCGTTAATTCAACGCTGCAGGAGGCGAGACTGCAAACAAAAGCAACTTTCATTAACAGAGCAATTAAAGGTGGATGGAAGACAAGAGAGATCTGGAGCGAGGATGGGCCCTCACCTTCCAACTAAAGCGGAATCAGAGCAAGGGTTTTTATGTGCTGTTCTATAAACCCAAACTGCTTGTCTTGGCTTAAAAATCTCCCATCGATATATGCAAACACGGAAAAACTGATGCATGGCTGCCCAGCAAAGAAAAAAAATAAAAAAATAACACGTAAAAGATGAGAGACATCATTTTCGGCTTACAGTGAGATCCTGCAAAGAGGGATTTTTTTTTAAGCGCCGTTTCTGGTGAAGTTGCAGGGTTCATACGTTGGCTTGGGGCCAGACTTTAAGACTAAGTACATGAAGCACCTACAGTGACTTTAAAGTCATGCCAGGGTACAATGTCAACGTAATGGATTACTGAACTCACAAAGCTGAGTTTTTCTACAGGGCAAAGTGTATGCAGTGTTTTACCTCTCAAATATTTAATTAACGTGGTCCTTTGAAGTCATTGGTTTGAAGGCTTCACGTCCTCTACAGAAGGTATTAATCAAACTGTTTAATATTCAGTTAATGAAGATCAAAAACCTGTTTTTGTAATTACAGCGGGTCGTCCCTGTGATGATCCCTTTCGCTGGTGAAGGGTGGGGGGGTTTATAATACACTGTGCAAATGAACTCATTGTGTTTTACCTTGGTACTGAGCCCTGAAGCCCTTGTGGCGGTGGTTGCTCTCTGTTACAAAATGCAGCCGCAGCCAGTTTTTGTTGCTGATGATTGGTGCTGGGATGTTCATTCCAGTTAGCCTGAGTACAAAAAAAGAGAGGAAAGCTTTATTTTAGCATAAAATTAAAAAAATATTCACACGGACAAAAGAAACAGCCTTACCAATGGACACAAGTGGGAGGATGTACAAAAGATGTAGTAACTTCAAACCTTTTAAAGAGTCTTTAAACATGAAATAAAATCAACGTGCTTTAATCTACTCACTCCAGTTAGAGTCAATATTCGATATATGACTCATTACTCTTTTGTATTTCACTGCTCAGCTCTTTTTATAATGTGTAGGTAGGGTATCTCACCATTTTAGCTCTTTATAATGTATATTTTATTTTATCCTTTCTTACTTATTCTGACTGTACCTGTGCTGTTGCATATTGCAATTTCTCCACTGTGGAACTAGTAAAGGTTTCTTAATCTTAATTGTGATTGAACTCACTTCAAAGCATTTCCAACGATCTTTTCATTAGCCAAAAAAACAAAAAGCAAAAAAAAAAAAAAAAAACCTGTGTCGTTTCTAGGACATATAGTCGGGCAGAAAAGTACCGTATTTTCCGTAGTACAAGTCACAGGTTTTTTTTATAGTTTAGCACAGGATGCGACTTATACTCAGGAGTGACTTTATATATATATATACTGTATGTGTGTGTTTTGAGCAGTTGTTTCTGGTAGCAACCGTTAGAGGGCACTGTGTGTGTGTATTTGCAACTGCACAGTGCCAGAAGAAGAAGTGTCTTCCCAAACAAACATGGAAGAGTATCTGATTGTTTTCCTCTTAAACTTTGATATACATCATTTTGTACACATCAAAAGATTGTTATTCTCGTTCTTATTTATTTATTTTTAGTTACGCCGAGCTTGACAAATTTGTTCTGAAATGTCAGACTTTTCCCTCAAAAGTGCAATTTATACTCCAGAGCAAATGTATGATTTTCATCTTCTTGATTGGACAGTTTTTGCTCCTGCGACTTATACTCTGAAAAATACAGTATTTAATCAGCTACCAATTGTGCAAGTTCTCCCACTTAAAAAGATGTGATCCCTGTAATATTCTTCATAGGTATACCTCAAACATGAGAGACAAAATTAGAAAAAAAAAAATCCAGAAAATCACATTGTCTGATTTTCAAAGAATTTATTTGTAAATTATGGTGGAGAATATGCATTTGGTCAATAACAAAAGTTCATCTCAATACTTTGTGATACAGTTATTGTTAGCAATGACAGCAGTCAGTGTTTTCAGTAAGTCTTCAAAACTGTTGCTTGTATTTTGGACCCATTCCTCCATGCAGATCTCCTCTAGAGCAGTGATGCTTTGGGGCTGTCACTAGGCAACACAGAATTTCAACTTCCTCCAAAGATTCTCTATGTGGTTGAGATCTGGAGACTGACTAGGTCCCTCCAGGACCTTAAAAATCCTTCTTATGAAGCCACTCCTTTGTTATCCGGGCAGTGTGTTTGGGATTGTTGTCGCGCTGAAAGATCCAGCCATGGTTCATCTTCAATACCCTTTCTGATGGAAGGAGGTTTTCATTCAAAATCTGGTGATGCATGGCGCCATTCATTCTTTCACTTATATTACATTATTTATTATTTATTGTTATATTCTATTATTATATTGTTTATATCTTGATGTCTTAATATGCTGGTTTAGCAATTCCTTTCTTTCCCCTAGTGGCGAAATTGCACATTGCAGTGCTTTCAAGATCTGTAACTCGCCACAGGAGTGGGCTAGAAACTAGATTTTTTTTTTTTTCAACAATGTAATATTTTTTTTCTTTGTGACTGGACCAGGTAAACCATCTGGAGGGCTGGATATGACCCATATGTTCTACACCCCTAGTTTACGCGCTTTCACGTTAGCATACATCCCCAGCATGTTACCCACATAACGACTACAAACTTTTCCAAATATTTTTTTGCTACTAATTAACAATAGTTTGAACAAAGAAATACTAAAACAATTCAATTTTAAGCTCAATTTTCTTCATAAATGTCCTTCATCATAAAATGTTGGAAACACCAAACTCACAACTTCAATCGTATGAGATCCTGAAAATAGAAAAAAAAGAATGATAAAGGCAATTTTTTCTTTGTTTAATATGAACAAACATAAAAGAGAATCTGCTTGCTTTGAATAATGGCTCACTGTGCCCTGTAGGTACTTGTAAATGTGCTTATATGTAAAATGCAACTTAGGGAGAAAAAAGAAAAACGACATAGATGGAGCATGCTTTACCTGGTTCACAAGTGTGCTAACAAGTCTCTGTGTGCCCTCACTATATGTTTGCTACTGTCTGGTTTTAGATTTATATACAGTGTGGCTGCAGCATCAGGGAAGCTCTATAATTGCTGAGTTTAAATCTGCCACAGGCCTTTTCATTTGTTGTACTAAACAGCTTTTTTTTTTCTTTTTCTTTTGCTTGTGCTTTGCAATCCTTACAACACTTCCTGTCATACCAGAGTCACAGAGGCTCAGTAGCTTTTAAACAGAGGCTTGGGACAGTCTGGAAGGCCTTTCTTTTTTCAAATTAAGAAAATAAAATACTTATGGTACGTTTGTCCTTTTGTTTGTGCCTACTTGCATGTGGGTCAGTGTGGAGTGCCATTGTTTGGTGTGTCTTTGGCATTTGCAACAGAGTTACCTGAAGGGCAAAAAGCCAAAAACAGAATAAAAGACATGAAAATGACAGATGACGGGACAGACATGCAAACAGACTGGAGATTTGTTATTACAAATACACGTTTATTCCCCCTTTTGATCTTTTTAACCATTTTATATTCATCTATCTGTCATTTTTTTGTTTTACTAGTGTCAAGCATAGGTTCATTCATGCTTCATTTTTAATTACTGAGCAGAATGCAAATTGTGATTACTGATTTTCTGAGTCAAAATTATCCGTCACAGGGGAAGTCGGTGGCAGCTCTTAAAGGGGAGATAAAAGGTAATCAATTCCCGCACAAAAGACGACCTTTTCACTCATTGCATAATTGATAAAATGCTAATGATGACTGTTTTAAAGCAGATTTTTTTTTTTGTTAAAAAAAAGGGATCAGCTTTCTGGTGGAAAAAGAAAACCTTTCTGCGTTGAAAGGAAAATGCTTTCATGTGAGAAACTGCATCCATTCAGGAGAGGCTCTTCTCTTCTTAAAGACAATATGAGCAATGCTGGACATTTAATGCCAGCGGAGGTGAACATATTATCGCCGCACACGCACACGTGGCAGAGGAAGCGAACCCGGACTTTCCATCAGCTGCAAATGCAGACTTAATGACACCCTAAAGAGGACTTACTCCAATGAGTTTGAGCGCAGCAGCTGCAGTTGTTTGATGACAGCACAACATCTCTGTGTGAGAAAAAGCAATGCGAGTACAAAGTGAAACAGTATATTATGCATTATGATGCAGGTCATGAGATGCCTACTCTGCAATCCAGAGAGCACTCTAACTTTTGCTCTCCGTAGAAACACAAAAGAAGACAAATGTGCTCGTAGGCAGAGTGCCAGCAGAGAAGGAACTTGCAGAATCTAATGTATGGGAAAGTAATACAATTTGTGCTTGAACTTTATAATACTTTGCATTTTTTTTCTATTTCAGATGATTATGTTGTAAAGATATAAAATGTTTTTTTTCTCAAAATATGCATTCTCATGTTCCGACTTTACCATGGAATGTCTTTATTTCAGATTGTGATCAAAATGAAAGGAAAATTGAAAATTAAAGGTTATTGATCTCTGGTACTGTTAATGTCCCTTTCGTACAAACATAGACATCCTGTGGCTGCGGATCATCTTTCAAACAGGAAACATCACAGCAGAGCCGTCTGCTGTTTTCTGATCATATCTTTTTTTGCTCGGCTTCAAAAGGTGAGAAAGTTCAATAGGAAAAATGGATTCCTCATATAATGCCCTGCCTTTCTCTCTCCACAGACGCATTCAGCTATTCTATTTATTCTTTATGGCTAGGCAGTATGGGGTTTTTGTAGAATGGGTCTTGGCTGGAGTGTGGTGTTTTGATGATTGGATTTAGCGTAGTCTGTTTCGTACGGTTGATTTGGGGGATTTGGGAAATTGCAAGTCACTTCTGACTTACTGTACATTTGTGCAACACATTAGGGTGCTCATGGAGCTCGTTCAGTCAAATGTGTGTGATTTGATAGCGATGTAGAAGTTAAAGGAAGCATGGCAATCTCATAAAAATATAATTCTAACAAAGTCACAGTGTGAATGAACTATGGACACATGAAGAAATAGCAGTAGCTTAAACTCCCGTTCTCCCATAAAGATCTGCAGAATCTGATTTTATGATATTAAAACATAGAAACTTTGAAATGTTACCATTTTTTCTTTCTCTACACAAACATCCAACATAGTCTTTACATACATATTAACTAATATGATACATAGCAGAAAAAAATGCATAGTGAAACATATATTAATGCTTTATTATACATTAAGTAAGGTTGAATCATAAGCAGTCAACTGCTAATTAATGCATTAAATAAAACACTTACCAATGCAAAGCAATGCATAAATGTGAATATTTATATGCTTTTTAATAGTTAGTTATTGCTTAATTATGCATTAACTAATGTTAATAAAGGGTTACCAGAATTGTATTTATTTTCTTAACTTATCCTGTCCAACAGTTGAGCAAACAGATAAGAGCTGAAGACTTTTTGTGTCTGACATATTTTACTGTTACAACAGGGGGTCGTAGGTCTTCTGATACACAAGAGGTATATTTGTATAGACTCCTTTTGTAAGTTAGGCTAAACTTTGTTTATATTGGTTATATTTGTGTGTGTATATATATATATATATATATATATATTTGTAATGAATGGAAAAGAACAGAAATAAAGGTAGAGGGATATTATAAGGTGTACAAAAGAAAGGGGGGAAGGGGGGGGGGGGGGACACACCCCCAGTCTCTGATGGGACATGATCCCTGTGATTTCTTCATTTTGGTGCTTAACTTGTTTTATTCTCAGCGGTTCTGCTGTTGTTGACTGTGTTTGTTTGCCAGCACACTCACCTCTCAGAAGAGTTTCCAAGTTTCTGTATTTTCAGCAGCTGCCTATATTCATTGTTCTGGTAGAATACTTGAGTCAATTGTCTATTCACATTCTTTCAGTTAGACTAAATTTATCCCGGAATGACCACTGTAGAGGCTGTTTGATGGGTTTTATGTTGCCCGGGGAAGATCAATGGAAACTCAGAGAGAAGGAATTGAATCCATTGCAGGTGATAATTTAACCAAAGCTGTTAATTCAGCTACAAGACACCTCTCTGCCCCGCAGAACCTCAGAAGATCACATTTTTACCTCTGAACATCAGTTACACCGTTTGAATAGTTCATGTTTAATAACTGAGGAAATATTGTCTATTTCTAAAGACAATTCATCCTAAAATTGGCATTAGAGGTGAGTTTATAGCATTCCAGAAAAATGTGGAAGCATTCATAAGATGCAATTCAGAATAGATAAACCAAGTATGGAGAGGCAAAAGGCTCCTAGTTATGCATACGGTGGAAGCTAACTGAATATGAAATATTTTTGCAAACCCTTTAGAGGTTTTATGTTTTGTGTCCGTTTTTGAAGTAATGACTGACATGTAATCTACTGCTTGTTGTTTTTGCCCTTTGTGAACGGGACTGAACAATCATATTAAAGGTCAGGAGAATAACAAAGAGCTGTTTCCCTGTCTGCCCAAACTCCACTGATGTTTTTTTTTTCAAGTACAAAAAAAAAATAGAAAAACTTTTTTTTCTCGATTGATGTCTCGTCTTACATCAACCTTCACAGTTAAAATCATTACAAGTATTAAGCAACTAAAATGATTTTATGTTGGAAATGAAAATAACTGCAAAGAAACAAGAAGACAATACATTTGATTATGCAAAAATGTAATAAAGTAAAAATGCAAATATGTATTTGTTTATTTCAGTGTCAGTGGCATTGCAACTTTAAATATACCATGCAGTGTTTTGAAATAGTTTTAAATGCAATTAATTTTCAATAAAATGTTTGAATCCAGTCATATAAGCTACATTTACAAAAAAACAAACAAAAAAATCAAATAAACAAAGCATTACAGGCAGCTAGGCAACAATAAATCTGTTTTCTTGCCGTCCACTGTTGTTCTGTGGTCGTAAACCTCCAGAGGATGTTGACTGCTTGCTTGTCTGTGTCTGCAGCTGCTGCTATACATTAGAAGGTTTAAATGTTAAGTCATCCAGCGGCAGCCTTGTACCCATGCAGAGATACCCATAAATACAAAGTGGGGGAGAGCAATGAATTTTGTGAGCGCGAGTGCTTCATACACTCTGGACACAGCTTGTTGTGTGCCTGTTTGTTTGTTTGTGGGGCTAAGTTGAAGCCATGTCTGTTAAAATAACTGCACTCTAGTTCTCTGGATCCCAAGAGAATGCCAGAGCTTAAAAGTGGAATCGTGTTTGACAGCTTCGGATGGTGTGGACATGCAGCCACACCGTTCTGGGCTTTGATTGATGTTGAACGCCTTTTTAGCACACGTCAAACAAAGAAAAGTTTTAGCAACAAAGTAGAAATAGAAAGGTTGAATTGCCTGCTATAATGCTAGTGTGAATAAATTAAATTTAGAAGTTTTCTTTATTAGATACAATTTTAACAAATCACTTTATTAATTGACAGTGGGTCACGTGACCAAATTTATATTCCATTTCTTATCCAGTCGAGAAATTTGAGAACAAATGTGCATCCTTAATACTTACAGAGAATTTTTCCATTACAAAATTAATGTAATTTAACAATTACTTCAGCTGAAATTATCCTTCATTCACTTTTGATACCCAAATATTATTTAAAAAAAGTTTTTAAAAAAAAGTGGTTCTTAATGACCAATAAGGCAATGAGCAGGAAGTTGCTCTTTTGTGTGTGAAGGTCATAACTTGAATTCCTTAATGTGTTTGGAGATAATAACATGTTGAGACATTTCATAGAAGTAAACTTTGATGATCTCACACCTCAGAGAAGGAAGTTACCTGATGGCCTGTCAAAACACATCAGTGTCGTTCCGCAGTGACTGTCACATCCCTGTCTTCTATGTCAAAATGCAACACTTAGCAGTCTTCTCAACTCTCACAACATCCTCCTTTCTTTCCAGAACTGATCCAATGCCTGCCTCTCAACTTTATGAATAACATTGCTCCAGGCTGAGGCAGTTGAACTTTGGTTGCTTGGAGCTTTTTTCTGTTTAATTATAAATATTGGGCAGAAGGATCCCACACATCTAACACGTGCGCTCCACTCAGGAAAAAAAAGAGCAAAGTGTTAAAATGCATGACAGAAAAAGCTGCATCACATATGTCCTTTGAATAAGTAACCCTCAAAACTTGTGATTTCAAAAGGAACTTTACAAGAGTTAAACATAAATTACTAATATAAATATAAATAAATTAAAATTAATATTACCTCTAACAGGATCACAATACATAATTACAAGGTTCCCTGTTTGTGGAAAAACCACAACCATTCCATTCTCATCAAAAATGAGCAAAATAAAAATATTATTTGATAGACAAATGTACTCTGTAATTTAATAAAGACCCAATCTAATAAAAATACTGTTTTTTGGTGTTCTTGACACGTTCCTGTGGTATTTTTTCTCATGATGGAGGACATATATGAAGAAAATTAAGATTAAATTACATTTGAGTATTTTGTTATTCAAATCGTGAATCAGGAGAAGACAAACAAATCCTGCTGGAAAAAGCCCGTAGCAGTAATGTGGGGGTATTAGCTCCCTGCTCAGCTCCATTCTGATGTATCCACTTGTAGACATATAGATCCATGTAAGTCTTTGTTTTCCTTGTCTGAGCTGGAATCTGGCTCAAAACTGTACGGCTTAATATCTCCGATATTGCTCGCCATTTTTGTTGTACCGCTAAAGTTGTTTTGAGGTTGTAAGGGGCTGTAAGCTAGAGGAAACACATAGATGATGGGAAACGGGGGTGGACTTATTCCCCACCAACAGTGCTGCCCACAACTCAGAGGCGAATTTCTAATGAACTCCTGCCACAGCAGAAAACCACTCAGGTTTTTTTATTTTGCCTAAAACTGAAATAATCATGATTAAAAGAACACCGGGAACACTTTAAAATAGATCAGAAGACAATTGTAACGAGACTTTAAAAGGGTTGCTAAACAAATCAGTGTTTACTCTGTCTTAAAGTAAACTGATGTGAAAGAATTTGAATTGACAGAAGAGTGGGGTGGTATAAGAACACATTTCCCCACTCCCTTTCAATCAACAAATCAAACACTAATTGGATTTTAATTGATAATCATTATTTCTTAATTAATTTAATGTGACTAATGTGACTTTATCCATTCATTTACTGCAAGAAAAAGTTTCTTTATGAGTATGAGTAACTGCACTGTCAAGATATCATCATCTTCTAACATCATTCATTTTTCTCCATATTCTAATCACTGTATGAACTGATATCTAAAATGGGTTTGATATATCTGTGCTTTCAAATTTTTTACTGCAATATTTAATTTTTTTTTTGTGCTTGAAATCAGTCAATCACATCAAATCAAAGGTTCATTTCTTTAAACTTTAATGAAATTGATTTGGTTGAAAAATGGATTTGGTTGAAATAGAAAAAGGATTATTTTAATTCCATTTTTTTTTTTTATTACTTGTTTTTTTCACGCTTGGGGTCACAGGTCCTACCCAGCTTTCTCAAACAAAGACGAGCGACAATGTGGATAGTTCACCAGTCGATTGAAGGACCACACAGAGAAAGACAAACACACATACTCACATTCTCACTTAAGGGATAATTTAGAATCACCAATTATCTAATTAAGCATGTATTTGGACAGTGGAAGGGAGCCAGAGTGTTCAGAGAAAAACCCCATATTCACTAGAGAAACATGAAAATTCTAAACAGAAATGACCAAACCAGGATTTAAACCTGGACCTTTCCATTACGAGGTAAGAGTGCTAACCACTACACCACTGCGAAGCTGATTCCAAAAGTTTGTATGTTTATTTAACTTAAAATGGGGTTTATTATCAAATTAAAGTCTCATAATGGTATAAAATAAATAGTAAAATTGACTTAAGGTCCTTTACTGTTCATGTTCCTCGTGTTTTTGTAAAAACAGAAACAATTACGACTGCATATAAAACAGGCAATTGCATTTATCCTTCAGGAAGTCAGACACTGCATCTTCAAGCATTGTAATGATGTTGAGCTTTAATACATTCAAATTGCCTGTTTTTCAGAGAGAGCCATTAAAACCCAACATATTTTTTTAACCATTAGATAAATTATCTCTGACCAGCAGCTCAAAACAATAATTACCACTGTATACACACAGCTTAATTCTAGTATTGTGTACAGAGCTCAGATACATTAGATTAAAAACAACAGTACTTTAGCTGAAACATTGACCTCTTTGATAAGATTCATTTAAAGTTTTTAATGGCAAAGACGAGAAATTAAAAGTTCTTGCAAATAGACTGTAGAAAAGCTTTCCTTTTGGAAATAGTGGAAAATGAATTCATCTTTGAAATTTAGCAAATTTAAAAGCAAACAAATAAAATAAGTTATATTTTACGGAGCCCCAAAAGGGACATCAGAAAAAAATACTAACTTAAAAAAAACAGTTACTGTCAAGTGCACACCAGATACTAACTGCCGCACACCAGTTACCGGTAGTAAAAAAAAAAGTAAGCTCAGTGCTATAGAATGAAAACAAGATTAGCTTAGATAAAAAATGAAAGCAACCCCAACGAACTGCATGAAAAGATACACGGCACTGAGAAAAATGTTTGACAGCCAATTAGCCCCCAGAACATGGCACTCTGTTAAGAGAGAAGGACAAGGCATGCAAAACTACAGAAAAGCAGTGCTGAAAAAAACCAGAAACACCGCAAAAATTGAATCGCCATGTCGCCAGGGACATTGTAGCTGACTCTAATAAGGTCTAAAATGTACTCAAATGACCACTTAGTTTTTCCTTTAGTTATTGGTGCGCTCCAGTTAGTATTTTCTGTGAACCAGTTAATATCTGGTGAGCACAAATTAGTATCTGGTGCGCAGAAGTTAGTATCTGGTGTGTACCATTTAGTATGTGGTGTGCACTAGTTAGTATATTGTGCACACAAGTGAGTATCTGGTGCACACCAGTTAGTATCGTGTGCACACAAGTAAGTATCTGGAGCACACCAGTTAGTATTTTGTGCACACCAGCTAAAATCTGGTACTCACCAGTCAGCATCTAGGGCGCACCGGTTAGTATCTGGTGTGCACCAGTTGGTATCTGGTAAACATCAATTAGTATCTGGTGCGTACCAGTCAGTATCCAGGGCGCACCAGTTGTCTCTAGTTTGCAGCAGTGAGCATCTAGGGCGGACCAGTTAGTATTGGTTGTGCACCAGTTAGTATCTGGTGAACATCGATTAGTATTTTGTCCACACAAGTCAGTATCTAGGGCGTACCAGTTAGTATTTTGTACACACCAGCTATAATCTGGTACTCACCAGTTAGTATCTATTGCACACCAGTTAGTATATGGTGGACACCAACTGGTGAGCACCAGTTAGGATCTGGTGCTCTCCAGTTACAATCTTGGGCCTGTTTCAAGAAGCAGGTTTTGCTAAAACTCTTGAGTTCGTGAACTCCAAATTCAAGAAAACTATGAGTTTCTGGTTTCAGAAACGGAGGTTATTTAATGAAGTGGGTTTCACAAAGCTGGATAAGCTGAACTCAGAGTTCATTCCTATGGCAACTGAGTCTGTGAACGTAACTTGGTCTGGAGCAGGTTTTCTTCAGGAAACTCCGAGTTCCCAGCGGTCTCCGCCCCTTCTTTAAAGTTAAGGATGTTCAAATGGGACTTCCTCATTTATATTTTGAGAACGTTCACATTAGATACTGCACATTTCCACCATGCAGAAATCAAAATAGCATATTCATTCACAGAGGATCCCGCAGACGAGGAGGCTGGATAAACCCAGAAGGAATGTCATTTACGTCGGAGGAGGAGTTTAAAGGCCACGAGTCGATTGCCTGGAGTTTCCCAATTCATTTTTATTTGAGTCATCCGTTTTGCAGGTACTCACTATTAGTAATGAACAGTTTTCGTTTCCTCTTTTTAAATCCTTAACAGTAAAAATCTTTAAACCTTTTAACACTGAAGATACCAGTGAAAGAAAAATAATCCACTGTGCTGTGAGAGCCATATTAAATACTAGTGCAGCTGCCTCTCAAAAGAGAGGTTGGAGACTCGAGTCCCAGTCATGGACATGCAGTCATTCATGCACTTACAGAGTTTACTCATCAAATTATTGACAGATCAAAAACCCCTCCTTACTTAACAAGTGACAAAATGACATTCCTGACATTATATAGTCCTTATTCTGAATTGAAATAATTCAAATGTAGAAGTATACATTAACTCTGGCAGCTATTTTCTCTCTCTGTTTTGCAGCTTTAGCTGTGTTGATCTTTTTGCAGAAAATGTGCTCGTAGTCGGCATATGCTTAAGGAACACATCAATTTCCGTCACCGTGAAATACGATGCCCTAATAGCGTCCCCCATTGCCATGGTGAATCGTAATGTCTTGCTCCGGCCAACGCTCGCACTTGATTCCGAGTCAAACAATTCAGAGTTGATTGAATCAACTCTTTTCAGCAGTTCTGAAACCGAACTCTCTAAGTTTGTGAATTTTAAGTCAGTGAACTCTGAGTTCAGGTTTTGAACTCTGAATTTGTTAAACCTGCTTCTTGAAACGAGTCCCTTGTGTGCACCTGTTAGTATTTAATGTGCACCATTTAATTTCTGGTGTGTACTAGATAGTGTTTTTGTGCGCACCAGTTAGTACCCAGAGACTTTTTTTTAAACTTCTTTTTTTTTTTTTAAATGTCCCGTAATATTTCTTCATTTTTATAAAAGTAAACATTTTTATGAAGCATCAGATTCAATAAGTGGTTATAGAATTTACTCTATGAATGTACAATCACAATGAAACAAAACGGTTCAAGATATGGTCAAACGATCATGAAAATGAAGTCTTAACAACAAACAAGAGATTTTTCACAGATACCAGGAAGACAGTCAGTAATCTGCATAACATCAGCTGAAGTTTGTACCACTGACACCATACGCATTCACAGCCATTGTGGCACAGATAACACATCATTCAAACACTCGTCTGCTCCTCTACAAGCACTTCTTCTCACAAGTCTACTCACCAGATGGTTGGTGGTTCAGATCCTTCCACTTCCAGATAATCAGACTTTTCCTCCATCTGAAACTCTGTGAACACCAGCGAGATGGTGTCGCCCGGATCCGCCAGTATGGTCCACTTACACTCCCCGCTGCTGCCCAAACCTCCAGCACCTCCACCTACGCGAGTGCCGGCAGAGTCGCTGCCGGGGAAATCAAAGCTCGAGATGAGCCCGCTGGAGCCCCTCAGGGTGCCACCGCATGTGTCTTCCGCTGTCAGTCACAGCAGGAAAAAAAAAAAAAAAAAAATCAGGGTTAGGAGGTGGAAGCAAAAGAGACAGACAGATGTACTCTAGGTTATTTCAGACCTTTTGCTGGATGGGGGAAAAATAATGTCTACCAGCATAAAGCATCTGCAGCTGTCTATCCAGATAAATGCAGATAAAAAAAAGAAACATTAAAAAAAAGAAACATTAAAGCTGTATAGGGAGCAGCAAAAGCCATTAGAAGCAAAAGCTTTATTTGTTTATAACACATTCCCACACTGTCTAGAGTTGCATCTACACCTAATCCCACGACAACTATGCTACTGACAACAATATGACTATTTAATTTGAAAATAAATTGTTTTCTTTACACATCCATGATTCAAAAGATGCACAAACAAGTGTTAATCAACAATACAGAATATATTATCAATACATAAATTAATTAAACAATTAAGAGTGTCATAATGCATTTGTTGTTTTACTGCAGTCAATATGAGGCAGGAAAGTTTATAATTGTTGTCAGGTTCTTCTCTCCCTTCCCTCTCTGCTCTTGTCAGTAATTGATCACAGTTTCCTTAAAGCCCTGTCACATTTCAAGAAACAAATGGTTTTAAAGTTTATCACTGCAAAAAAAAAAAAAAAAAAGAAGAAGAAAAATTCCTTTGTGGGAAGCCTGGCAACATCAGCTGAATGTTAATGCACTCCATCATAACAGTGGCTCTTTTCCTCCTTTTGCTTTTCCAATTTCCCCATGTTTTTCACAATTATTCATCAAATCCTTTGTGTTTCCTTGTATCTTTTTTTTTTTTTTTTTTTTTTTTTACTGACAAATTATAATGACAGCAGAGCGTTCACATTTTTTCCATCATTTGAGCCAAAACGTGACTCTCAGTTTTGCTAGCTGAAACCTTCGGCAGCTCCTCTCAGGGCTGTCAGAGCTCCGAGACTGAAAGTATTCCCGTATGCTCCATTAAACGATTGGTCAGGGAACAAAAAGGAAAGGGATGTATGAAATTCAAGCGGAAATGCGGAGAGAAACGGGAGAAATCGGAAAAGCAGTGCGGGCTAGTTAGCCTGATCCATGTCTTTTGACACATTAGCGGGAGCGCGGAAATTTATCAGGAGCTTTCGAGAAATGCAGAGGTGGAAAATTGAAACTGTGTGCAACATTAAAGACGGTGATGTGGGTGATTCATACAGTTTGACTCTGAGACAACAGAGGAAAAACCGCAGGCTTACTCTTATACTGTAGGTAGGATCCTGGCAGGATTGTAACTCCATGAATATTGTTTTTGGATTAAAATGATTGGATTTAACCCTCATAATTGGTCACATATGCTCTGCATTTATGAATGCTCTGCTGATTGGGACACAGTTTGATATCAGCTGACATTATACTACAATGAAATCTCACAGGGAGAGCAGTGCAAGTTTTCAGTATAGATAATATGCAATCTTCTTGTAGACTTGAGAGAAAATCAAAAATACAAGACAATGGAAAATGTTTGTCTGAAGCAAAAAAGTGAGTAAAAATTTCATTTAGATATCAATATCAAAGTTATACCAAAATATTTTGGTCATCCGTTACCTTAAGTGTATAAATATGTAAAACAGGGTGTCATGATTCAGTGCTTTGGTTTTGTCATGTTCTGTTTTCTCTGTCAGTCTCACCATGTTCCAGTTAATCATCCACAGCTGTCTTCATTTAGTTAATCAACCTCAGTGTATTTAAGTGTCTGGTTTTCAGTTTCTCATTGTCAGGTCATCTGCTCTTTTACGTTTTATCACCTCACTGGTTTGTGCTCCTGGTTTTGTCAAGTTTAAGTTATTTTAGTAAATGTTTATGTTTCTGCCACCAAGTCTGGTCTCCTGCATTTGGGTCCTCCACCACCATCCCTGACACAGGGATATGAAAGATATTAGATACGTATCGAAAAATCAATCAGTATTACTTGAAAACCACAGATATGAACAAGAATGTGTTGGTTAAAAGGTATCAAATCAATCAAGAAGTAATTGATTTTCTGGCAAACCGCAGTTTCTCTTTCTGCTTTATTTCTACCGTCTTTTTCTTTTTACGTACATGCGATCATAAGCTTGCTTCTTCCAAGTCAATACCTGAATAAATGTATCTGTAAAATGCCATAAGTTATGAATTATAACTTTAAATGTCATATGAATACAAAATTCCTAGATTTTAGCATTTTTGGTAAAAGTATCGGACTGTATCCTATCGCCAACAAGTTCGTTGGATCCTTTATGTATCATTTGTTGGCCATTTATCAAGATGTGAATCGAATTGTGCTTTTTGCGGCTTTTTTCAGCTAGCCAAGATGGAGCAACAACAGCAAACGGATAAAGTCAAAAGAGCAGCTCCACGTTTCTCATTAGGATCCCAGTTTGATGTTTTCATTGGAGGAAAGTTTGTTTTAGCTTGCTCTTGTTTTTCTATTAAAAATGGCCAATAAGACTTTGCTGTTAAATGTTTCAAAGAAAAATGTTATTTATGTTTTATTCACACTGTGTGTTACCTTAATGAATACAGAATAAAAATAAATAAATATAAAACTCCTATTATATCATGACATGCAAAAACATATTGTATTTTGCCCGTGGACCGGGATCCCATTTAGATTTTGGCCTTTTGAGTGAAGAGTTTGGGCACCCCTGGTATAAACAGTTGCAATGTGTTATTTAGGTTATCTCCGGGTACATTTCTCTGCGTTAGAGGGTTATGCCTTCGTCACAACTTCCCTTATGGGTGGACACGAGCTGTCTGCAGACAAAACATTGGCAAGTGTACGGGACAATTTGAGACCATTTGGTGAACCCAACAAAGCCAAAATTTTCATGCACATTTTTTTTCCACAGACATGCTGTAGAATACACACGTAAAGGTAAGGGGGAAGTAGGTGGCCCCCCAAACATTAGGGAATTAGTGCAGTTTATGTGGGCCTCTTATGGTTGTCCTACTGGCACTGACACATCATCTGCATACTTTGTGCATCAATAACAACGCAGCGTGTGCGCCATACTACTACGACAGCATCATCCGTACATTTACCACACGCACAACTAATACACAATCCATTTCCATGAAGTGGCTGCACAAGGGAACTACCAGACACACCTGTGCTCTCCTTAGGAGGCTGCAGCACAACCCAAAGCATGCAGCACCTGTCCAGGTTAACCCTCATATAGGTGCTTGTGATGAAGGAATTAATCCTAAAATTGCTAAATCACATGTATGATAAAAACTAAGAACTTTAAAAGTTGATATATGTTTTAATGTTTTGAAAAGCCTAAAAATGTTAAATTAGAATGAGCCTCATTTATTGTGACATAATAAGCACCTATCCGTGTTCTCTGTAAACAGGAGGTTTTGCTGGTCTGGAGGGATCAGATGTTGTTAAACAAAGTGTAAAAAGAAAAGGACATGCTCAGTGGAGCTTGATGTTGCACAGTGAGAATGATTATTAACAAGCTGAAAGCATTAAAGACAGGTTGACAGTTTTCCCAGGAGCGCATGTCTCAATAAATGTACCCTGAGGTCAAAATGTGTGTTGTTCAGAGGAACACAAAAGCCTAAGCATTATATCTGAGTTGTTGGCAGGTCTTGTTGAGCATGCTAAATACTAAAACAAGGCTGAGAAGCATGATTTACTTACTTGTTTACTTAAGGATTCACCACACAATACGAGTTTTGGAACAATGCCCTTCAAACAGAGGATACCGAACTAAAGTTGCAAGGCATTAATTTCCCACCTCACAATGCATTTTGACAGAAAGCTCCGTACTTTGACAGTGAAGCTTAAAGGTGGTGATGATCTCAGCTTGTTTTCCTGTCACATGACCGGAGCACCTTGCAGTCGTTGAATTCATCTCCTCTTAACACCAAACTAATCTAGCGGAAAATGATCCTTAGCATCTGCATCAGCAGATCTGTATCACTACAGCTGAAAAAGAGAAGAATCAATGTTTGAGAATGGCCTCGTCTGAACAAACCTCAACTCTAATGACACACTGTGTTTGACCTGCGATGGGAGAAAACTGGTAGTGTTGAAAAAAAGGGAAAGGCTAAAAAGTTCTTCATAGCTCCACAGTGATGGAAGATAAAAGTAAGGAAACAAGCAAAGCAAAATAAATAAGGTAGATTTAAGTTAGGCCTTAATTTTAAGAGTTACGTTTTATTTTTACATCTGTCGCCTTGAACGCCAGTTGATTAACTGAACAGAAATCATTATTTATTTGACTATTTCCCATGTAAGCAATAAAAAATCCAATTAAAAGAGGGACAAAAGAAAAAATATTGAAATGTGTTTTCTCATTTTTTACACCACACGTTGTGTTGATCCAAGACACTAACTAATGATAATTGACCTGTTTCCATTAACAGAGTTTTTAATGTTGTCATGTTTGTATTTGATTTTTTTTTTTTGAGGCTTCGCCATTCTGAAATTATGATAGGAAATTATTGCTTTATTTTGCAGTACTTTATTATTTTTTTACAGTTATTGTTAAATGGGCCCTGAAAGAAAATGTGCAATAAAAGATATTTCTAAATAAAAGAGTATTGTCAGTTTGTGAATTGCATAGCAACAACACATTGAAGTCGTTTGAATTAAAATGTTTCCTTATTCTGAAGGCTCACATACTGTACATGGATAAATGAACAGAACAGCTGCCTCACGGTTGGCTGAATAATATTTTATGTCAAACTCTCAGCTAGTGTTGAAACTGTGAAAATAAAGAGTAAAACAATAGAGAACTTATGAAATGATCTGTTTGCTTAATTTAAAAAAAATCTGCAATTTTAGGTCGACTATAAAATGAGAATTCAATGATAGTATATAGCTAACAGCTAACAATTTTCCTCTAAACATTCATATATGGCAAAATTTTCTTAGTCAGACTAAAAAAATATCAAATCATCCCAGAGTCCCAAACATACTTCCTTTATGGTTTTCTGAATGAAGCTAAATATAAAAATACATTACATGTGCACTTACAAGACAGTCCTCATATTTGTGTTGCAAAAACTTGAGAAGTAGATCTCAAGCACCATTAACCAGGATTCTGCACGACAGCTGGGGCCAAAGGGGGACTCATATGATGTCTAATAAAATCAATCAAGCATCAATAAAAAGTAGAAACAATGTGGTGGATAAAAAAAGTCTGGAGGCATCCGCTTATGTAAAGCAAAGTGTTTGTGCTTTATGGGAAATGAGAGGGCGAAACGTTGCCACCAACGAGCATGGAAATGATAACTTTCCTCACTGCAAATAATTATGAAGAAGTGTTTTTTGTTTTAGCATAAATTGTTTGTCAGATGCAGATTAATGTATAATGTGTTGCCCAAAGGCTTCTAACGCCACAAGACAGATGTCTACAGCCACATATAACCAAACTCCAGTGAAAATCGTGTTTTTGGTGTTTTTAACGTGTTCTTGTAGCATTTTTCTCATAATGGAGGAGATGTATATTATAATTATGAATTCAAACTGCTTTTCTAAGTATTCCTTTATTCCAAATGTGTTGGACCTGGAGCAGAAGAAATCCAGAAAAAGCTGGTCTATTCATGCTCTGTGTTTGTGATGCAACCGTTGCTGTAGGCTAGCTAAAGTCTCTTTTCTCCGCTAAAATTCGGATTTATCCACTTGGAGTCAAATAAATTCATTAACGTCTTTGTTTTCCTCACCTGAGCTGCTGTCTGGCTTAAAACTGTGTGGCTGGATAATTCTAATGTTGCTCGGTGTTTTGTTTTGCCATGCTAATGTTAGCTTGGGCTTGTAAGGTGCTAGCAGAAGAAAGTGTAAACAAGGGGCTGATGGGAAATAATAACACTAACTTCTCCACAAACAGTTCTACCTCAAGTTTCTAATAAACTCATGTTGCACTTAAGAAAATATGTTTTTAAACACGACACAGGCTTTAGTTTTATGGCTAAAAACTGTAAAAAATTATACATTATATAATAATTATATAAAATTATAATAAAAAGACTTTTTTAGTTGATAAAAATATAGTTGGAGTGTGAGTTTATGGGTCTTTTTAACACATTGCATAAGAAAACAGAGAAAGTGCTTAAATTAAATTCAAAACTGCACAGAAAAAGTAAGTTTTGTGTTTCTTTTAGGGGCATCCATGGATGGTATTGTAAATGGCGAGCAGGCGAATTCCTGTCATGAGCTTAAAAATCCTTTGAAGCTTGAAATTCTAACCGCCTTCGGTGGGATAATGCCTTGCAGGTTTCATTTATTCACTTGCCATATTACAGCTGAATACATGGTAGAGTGGAGGTAAAATGTTGCAAATTAAGTTTTGCAGCAAAGCAGCCTAGACAGTTTGTTCCCTGTCAAATCAGTCGAGCATACTCCAACTTTAAAAAAAAAAAATGAAAAAAACGAAGAAGGCTCTGTGACAGTGTTAAAAAAAGATGGCAGTGAGGATTAGGACAGCTTTAACTGAGCTCATTTACATCCCCAGCATCAGCAATCTAATGCTACTTGAGAAGGGATTAAACCTCACTCCCCTTGACTTTGATCAGATACACAGCGCTTGTCTTTCGACTTAGAAATATTCACCCCCAAAGATAGAAAGGAAGGAACTTATGTATAATTTTCTACACTACCTTAGGTTTTTTCTTTGTAATAATCCTGGCGTTAATGTACAACATTGACGGTCTACAGTAAGCCTCTCATTTTCTCTGCTCCAGGTCATGTAAAACATTGATGGGGTTGAGGATGGAAGTCCATCAGGCTGCAAGGAAGCACTGCATTTTGCACTTAAAATAGTTTAAAGCTTTGTTTTTTCAAAGTGTCCACACAAATCTTGGATTTTAAACAATTGATAAATATAAGGAAGGCAATTTTATATAAAAGCATCATTTTTTTATAAGTTTTATAGCAATTATTAGTTTTTTCTCACAAGTTTCTGTTTTCATTTTATTTTCTTTTAATTAATTGGAAAATTTGGATTTCAGAATTTTGTGGGAAAAAAAGCAACAATATTGACAGATTTTTTTTATTTAATGCAAATATTTTAATTACCCTTTTATTTTATCAAAAAATAAATGGCCAGTTTGTGATTAGTAGGGTTTGTGCTGCATTATCTCATTAATTTGTTATTTTTCTAGTCCACATAAAGGTATTAAAAAAAACTTTCATGAAACCTCTTAAAAAATGCAGAGGCGGAAAGAAGACAAACTTGACCAACGTTTCAACTTGTCTTTTCCAGACAAAGATTTTCTTCCACCTCTGAAAGTGTGCCCAATTAAACACATCTCCTGTAGAATCTTTGTGAATTTTAAGTTTGACTTTTGTACCCAGTTGACATTTTCATACTATTAATCAGAAGACAAGGTCTTCAACGTCTCTCATGTTCAGTGCTCTGAACTTTACAAAGTTTGGACCTGACCACACCATCCTATGCCTCCAGACTAAAGAGTGAGCTGCTGCTGAATACGATCTGTGACTGGAACCACCTGAATGAAATCTGACTATCTCCCTAATGGTCTGTCAGTCTAATTTAGTTGAAACACTCAACTTTATTATTTAATTCTCTTAGTCCAAGTGAATTTAATATTTCCATTTAAGGTCTCCTGCTTCCTCTAGTAATCCTTTGAATACTTTGCAGATGCTTAAGTCAGTGTCTCTCATGATTTAATTTTTACAATGTATTTAATTTAGAGAAGAACACACTGCCAGCAGCTTTGAAATTGATATATACTATTACAATTGATAAGCTATAATGAATGATTCGTTTTTGTTCCCAAAAGGGAAGACAGTGTCCCTTAAAATATAGGACAATTGTTACAACACAATCAAATAAATATAATTGAATAACATTTTTTTTTACTACACTAATAATGTGTTTGAAGAAGATTGAACTATTTCATGCTACAAGGACAAATTACTGCTACTCATTTTAAAATAATTTTCTCAAACCAAACTTTATTCCAAATCTATTTCAATTCAAATATAGTAATAATACAACAATAGTAACCATAAACATTTTAATTTGTCTCAAAGGGGCACTAGCTTCTCTAAAAGAAAGAACAAATACATTTTGATGATAATTTATTGATCTTACCATAAAAATCGATTAAGAAGAGTAATCAGGATAATCAATCTCAACACTAGAGGTGGTAAATTTTCTTCTAAATTGATTGAATCAGGAATTAAAAACAACAATTGCAACATTTATTACAAAAGCATCCAGAAAATAGATTTTAGGTTCCCTTTCTATAGATGACTGTGTCTGTCTGCAGATGACCAAAGAAATGTCCAAAAGATAAATAATGGAATCTACAAGAGGAAAAAAATCAATTGAATTAAATTGTTCAAGACACTAATTTGAAATTAGGATGAATGACCTTGGCTGTTTGTAACCACATCACAGGATCATGTGGGCTGGAAGATTCTCCCCACCAACATAACTCAAAGCCTGAATTGGAATTTCATACCAGGCTGAGAAAACCTAAAGTGGTTTCCCTTAGGCTGTAGATGGGGATTTTTAGAGGTTGAAGAAAGAAGGATCTGTGTAGATCTCGCACAACTAGCAGAAACTCCGGTTCAAAGGTACAGGAGAAAGGTCGAAGTCTTGTTGATCTGACAGGCAGAGGGGGCTGAAGTGTTGTTGGATAACTGGAGTTATGCAGGTAAACAGAAGATTGACGCTATGGGTGCTCAGCATTTAGAGATATTCCACATAACCTTAAATAAGGCTTTTGATTTGATCGGTTATAAAAGTCAGAAGCAGAAATGCAGTGACATTCAAAAAATAGTTTAAAAAGGGGAAAATATAGGACGATCATAAAATGTAAAAACTATGATTTTAAAAAAAAGATCTAAAAACCCACTTAGATTAAAATAGTGTTTTATATATATTAACATGTTCTTGTGGCATTTTGTTTTTGACAAACAAGTCAAACATTTTATTTTAGGGGGAATGGAGACGGCACATTTTATGTCTTTAATTTCATCTACCACACTAAAACACATATAGTTTTGATGATAGACAGCATGTTGTAAAGCTAAATATAGTTTACACTGGAACCAGAATTTTAATGAAATCATAAAGAATTGCAAAGCCGTTTTTTTTTCCTGTCAAAATCTGTAAAGGAGGCTATGTCAGCGCCAAATCATTTTTAATCAAATTCAAAAAACCTGATGTATGGCAGATTAACTACATGTGTCTGTCAAACCAAGTGAGTTTGAAAAAATTAATTCAAGTCAAATCCAAACATCTACTGACGAAGAGAACTTCTGTCCTGCAGCAGTTCATTAAATAATGATTCATCAAGTCATAAAACCCTAAATCCACTGCAATGCAAAGACTCAAAAGAGGATTTGCATAAAGGGGTTTGGAGATTTGAAGTTAATTTATTTTTCTTAATTTATTTTGTTGTTGTCCAGTGTTTTGCTCAAGCATGTGAACATCTTTACTCCTCAGTAGAGTGAAGATGTGCCTTTTACTATCCTGTGTAAAAATGCCAGCATGGAAGTGTTTAGATAATATCTCAAAGGAGCTTTTATTGCTGAAAAGAAGGCAACAGACTCCTCTTTGGAAATCTCTCTTTCTTTATGAACTCAGAGATGTCAGTGAATTTTTCTCAGAGAAAAATTGAACGTTTGAGACGGCACTGACGCTAGCACATTGCATAACTCATCGAGGATGTGCACAAGCTGTCTCTGGGTTTTGAATTTCGAGGGATCTGCATTACTGACGTCTTCTCCAGGGCAACCAACAGGCCTTGTCTCTTCAAAAGGGCTCTTCATAAAGATATTGAAAGAGAAGCATCTAATTTCAGACATTGAACATTATAACATTCAGAGCAAACTGCACCGCTGATACAGGAGCTTTATGTACTCCGGATGAGATGGGAAAGTTCTGCAACAGATTGGGATAGCGACCTCATCCTTCTGTTTTGCTAACTAAGTGCATTCACAGGAAGAATCTCAGGAGAGGACATGTCATTACTAAGAATTTGTTCCACCCAGACCACAGTGTTGGGTCCCCTGGCCTCTCAGAGGTCAAACAAGAATGTCCAGAGAACATTCAGCACGTTCAGAAACAACTTTTCTCTCCGCAGCAGTTTCAACAACAAACTTTTTCACCTGGTAAACATTTGCAGCTTTCACCAAATTTAGTGCTGATCTCACTTTACCCTTTATTTTACTTCAAATTATTTACATTTTCAAAGTTTTACAATTTTATATACAATACACAATCAGAGATGTATTTCTTAAACTATTGCATTATTTTTTTTGATAAAGCAATATTTCATCATTCATTTTCCATACCGCTTTATCCCTTTCGGGGTCGCGGGGATGCCGGAGCCTATCCCGGCGGCTGATGGGCGAAGGCAGGGTTTACCCTGGACAGTTCGCCAGTCTGTCGCAGGGCCACATTCGTGCACACAGTCACTCTCACATTCATACCTAGGGGCAATTTAGAGTAACCAATTAACCTATGAAGCATGTTTTTGGACAGTGGGAGGAAGCCGGAGTACCCGGTGAGAACCCACGCATGCACGGGGAGAACATGCAAACTCCACACAGAAAGGTCCCAGTTGGTGTTTCTGATCCCCCTGCCGGGATTTGAACCAGGGCCTTCTTGCTGTGAGGCAAGAGCGCTAACCACTGCGCCACCGCAATATTTGACATTACTAAAGTTGTCACAATAATCAATACAAGTATTCTGCAGGGGTATAAATTTAGTTTAGATTTCCTTAGCTTACTTTAGTTTAGCTTAGCTTACCTTAGTTTAGCATAGCTTACTTTGGTTTAGCGGAGCTTACTTTGGTTTAGCGTAGCTTACTTTAGTTTAGCTTAGCTTACTGTAGTTTATCCTCTCTTTCCTTAACTTAGTTTAGCTTACTTACTTTAGTGTAGTTTAGCTTTTCCGTCCTTTAACACCTTAAAAATTAATATTATAGTAAAATGTTCATTATTTTCTTTCTAAATATAACTATAATCTCTTTCTATTTCAGTTTTTGTATAATAAAACTAAAATGATCAAAATAAAGGTTATATATGTTGCTTATTCTGTTAGTAATGATAATAATAATAATCTACCATAATCACTCATTCACAACATACTTCATTATTGTCACATAGTTCTTATTTAAATTTTCTGTTTCTTGCTTGCCTGTTTTATTGACTTGCATCTATTATGGTTTTGTTTAGGATCTTTGTCCAGCCTTGCGATGAAACTTTTGGGGGATACCACTCTATTTCCCAAAAGAATCTAGGCAGACTCCAGTAACACCTCAACGCGAAACAGGAAAAAACAGGAATAGTAATTGTGTCCTCTATCAAAATAATAGCTATACAACAAAAAAAATATGTTATCAGTGTTTTTTTTTTTTAATAGTTGTTCGTGTGTAAATATGTTAAACTATAACATCTTATTTATTCTAAAACCCACTCTATCCCTTCAAAATCCATTTTTAAACATCTCAGTTTTTTGTTCTTTTTTTCTCCTGAACACTGAATGAGTTGTCAACAAAGCCTGCAATAACTTCACGTTACCAAGTCATCATTATTTTGGCAGTACAGTCATAGTTTCATTGCTTAAAATAGCATTTAACGACAGCTACTTTTAGGTGTATCTATTATCCCTTCGTGGAGACTGCTGGAGGTTTACTTCCTGCATTTTTTTCCCTTTTCCTTCTTCTGTCAGTCGTCCTATCAGTCATATACAAACAGAAGTTTGACAAACAGTGGATTTCTAAAATTGGGGAGGAATGGAGAATAGAATGGGGAAATAGATGAAACAGAAATAGACAGCCGCACAGGAAAGTCCCAGGCTGAGGTGTTGGGACTTTGGGGAGAATTTTGTGTTTTCCTGTGTCTACCCTAAAACAATTGGTAATGAGCGCATGTGGCAGAATCTCTGAAGAAATACGATCAGAAGACCATCTGCCCACATGCAGTAGCCGATGTGGATTTTGTTGGGAATTTGCAGCTAAAGATGTACCAGGCCCGAATAAGAGTATTGTTTCTCCCCTGTAGAGGTAAAAGCTGCCACAGTCCTCAGATTGCAGAAACCCTACCACTGCTGCTTTTTACGTCGCCATCTCTATCCTCTGTTGCAGTGTAAAATGAGCTGCTTTGCCTAACTATTAAAACTCTTAAAGCCAGACAAAAAAAAAAAAAAAAAAGAAAATTTGTAACTTTTTATGTGTTTCATTATTTTTTGCAGAACAAATAAGAGCAAGAAATCAACCAGTTCTAACAAACAGAAGTCAGTTCTTGCTTTAGAATGTTTTGGTTTTTTTCTGTAATAACTGTAAAACTGATCTGATGAGGTAAAACTTTGAATAACAGTAAGCATAACCAACAAAAAAATATTCATCCCTTTGTATAAACTAGTGCTGTCAATAGATTAAAAATATATATATATTATTAATCACATTGTTAGGGTGGGATTAAATACAATCGATAACAATGTTTAATGAGGTAAATTTCAATATGCAGCTTTTGTACAAAAACAGACCAGAGAGAAAATATTTCCAGGAAATGATTACATTTATAAAGTGCTAACTCAGAAGTGTAATTAGTTTGCACGAAACGCATTAACAGTAAAATAAACAGAACTCTAAAGACTTTTATGTCTGCAGCATCGAGAAAACAAAGATGTAGAAATACAGCCATAGAGGAAAAAAAGTTACAAACATAATCAATATAAATAAGTTTAGCTTAAAATACTAAAGGGGTTTATACTCAATAATCCCTGTTGTGACAGTAAAATCTGTTTAACACAAGAGGTTGTCAGCTTGTATCTGTTTGCTCAGCAATTGGACAGGGCAAATTAAAAAAAAAAAAAAAAGAAAAAAGAAATTCAGCCATAGGAAACGAACATCTGCACTTTAATTGATCGGGTTAAGACTTGATTTTGATCCGGACGCACGCCTAAAAAAGAAGTTTTGGTGATAGTGTTCTATATAGACAAGCTTCTTAAAAACAAACTTTTGCTTCATTATCTGGACAAAAACAGGTGGTAAGAGGTGAACTTTCCCCTGAACTGATGGTGTATTTAACTTGTCGTGACGATCAGCTTACATTTCTTTTTCACTGCTCTCATGATTGCTGCAGGCTCAGCGACGCGTTGGCGTGCAACTGTGAAAACAGGTTGCCTTACCTATCAAATACTTTTGTGAAAAAAATAATCTGAACCTAAAAAAAGGAATAAAGCCTAAAAATCGATTAAATCAGTTATTTATTTTGTAAGTGACCACGATATAAGCGGCATAGTGCCTGATGAACTCATGAAGGAAGCTTCGTGAAGAAATATTTGTTAATTAATGGAGCGCGTTAACGCTGACAGTCCAAGGAAAGACATATTTATAAAAATACATTTTTCTCATCATGGATATTTTTATCATGGTCCGAGTGAATACTGGATTCTGATTCTTGGCTGCTGGGTCTTGATTAAAAGTATATGATGGACAATGATAATGCACACCTTTAAAAGGATTTCCGGACGCATAACCCAAATGACTGCGAGGGCTTTGTTGAAACAAACTTTTGTTTCATCATAAACAAGTGGTAAGAGGGGAACTTTATCTCTGAAATGATACTTTATTTAAGATATCATGATGATCAGCATATATATTATATATATTGCTTTCCTTTGCTGCTGCAGTTGAGGTCGGCTCAGGTGTTACCATGACAACATAGCTCACTGGGTATCAAATGGACCACTTTTTGAGAAAAGGTGTTTAAAGTGAAAAAATGAAGGTTAAGTACTAAAAATTGATTGTTAGAGGAAGAGACCATCAAATAAGGGAGATAATGCACTTTAATTGTGTATTATCAGACATGAATCCACTTCAGGCTTCAACGTTGTTGCGTTAATTTTTGATAATGCACCCTTCGTCTGGCATTATCACTTAAATTCTGTTTAGCACAAAAAGAGCAAGAAGTCACACAAGACATAAAGACTTTGAATTAATATAGTATAGAGCATCATAGATGTTAGCATCAATCAATAACAGTACAGAAACGAAAAATCAAAACAAAAGATGCAGTTTGTCAGGACATCTCACGTGAACTCTCATTTATAAATATGCACAACAATCCCAGTTTTTACATTGTATGCCGAGAAAAACAAGTTACTTTGGTACAAGTTTTATATATTGCATATTGATATTCACATTATTTTAAAATCTAATTTATGCTGTTTTTTTTGCACACAAGTTTATAATAGCTTGCAAAACAACAAGTACTATAGAAGCCAGATTTCTATCTCACATTTGACCATTAGTTTTGGTTGTCTTGGAAACATTACGGTCTATGAGTACAGTAAAAATATCCTGCAACATCTGTTATAAGGTTTAAAATTACACATCTGTTCAACTTCATTTATAAAAGAGAAGTTTAGTGTACTGTATTTTTTGTTGATTGTTGTTTTATTCTAGGTTAAGCCCTTTTTTCTATCTTCCTGCTGCATAACTTTCACACTTTAGTATCAAACTATCGGTGCTTTTTGTTTCAGAGTAATGTGACATAGATGCAAAACTACAGCCTTGGTTTTTACAGGAGGCACAAAAGCAGCTCTGATTAAATCTATGATTGTAAAACACATAAGACGGGGATGATTACCACAAAAAGTAGGCAATTGAGGTAAACGTCAACAAGAAAAGGTTATACAACAAATAATATACTTTTTTTTAACCAACAAGTTCTTGATTTAAGTCTTTCCTAGGGAAGCCAAACAATTATTTTTGTAAAGTTTCAAGCAAAGTTCTTAATGTAACTTTTCTTCAACAGTTTGTGTTAAAACATTATGGATGAGAGCATTAACCCACATGTGCAAAAGGCTCTTCTCCCAGCTACAGAAATGACATACTCTCCTTGTCTTCTTCATTGTATTATTTTTTTTTTTAATGGCAACCTGTTTAAAGTAAAACTGTATGTGACTGAACCCGTTAATGGCAGAAATATCCCTGCCGATATTTAAATTGAACGCTCGTTGACACACCCTAACTCCTCAACTGTTGACGGGATTAACGTAATTCCAACTGATTTTGATGAAAAACTGCCTACCATCTCTGCAAAGCTACTTTTCGCCCAATAAAATCACCTGATTTATGTCCAATGTGTGAACGCTTCAGTACTGGGCAGTGTTTCATATCAGCACAAGGCTGCTTTTCTCCACTTCTCCTCTCATACTTGAAGAGTTACGACCAATCGAAAGAATGTAAAAAGCTCTGGTGCAAAAACGTTAATGGGGGGCTTCCTCATATGAGAACAACACTAAGCTCAGCTGTTATTTTTATGTTGAAACTACTTGAAATGTAAGATCATCCTGGAGAGTAGACCGGGAATGTCCAAAACCATGGGCCGAATGTGGCCCCTAGAGCAAATTTCTGCCGGCCCTTGGACTCATTTAAAGTCATTAAAGGGTAACCAAACAGGGCAGTTGGAGTCTGACTCCAGTCGCATCCCAGAATTGAAGAATGCCAAAAAGGGGGCAGGGCTGGTGGTGCCAGACTGAGCAGTAGAGGTGTGGTTTGGATCTATGATTGAAATTTAGGTTAGCTTTCTGTACGGACACTGGGTCATTAATTTGGAGAGTGGTTTGTCATTTTTATGTTTAATTACAAAACAAAAAATATAAAGAGTGGTATCAGCCAAAGTGATGCAAGTTTCTTAACAGAACTTTCTGAGGAAGTTGAGAATTATCGCTTCTCCTGAGGTCGGTGCTTATGGTCCAGAACCTTGTTGTTTCGAGCCGCTGGCTCAAGACACTGCTTTACAATGCCTGACAGAGGGGCTGCTGGCGCAAGTTCCAAAGGGGACCCCCACAGAGTGATAAAATGTCACTAGCAGCTAATAAAAGCTAATGTATTAAACAAACAATCCGAAGTGAAATGTTCAATGCAAATCCATCACCAGGACAGAGTTTTCAGGATATAATGTCAATTACACTCAACTTCTATTATATAACTTCCAAGTTAAAGGCAAAAAACCTAGCAACGAGCCATGCTAGAGCGAAAGCTAATGACCGACTGTTCCAGAATCAAAGATGGGCGGGGTTTTTACACTGGAGCTGCAGAGCATGATGACATGGAACTTCTGGGACTTACACCTGTTGACCAATCACAAAATTCATTCTGCAATACCTCGTTTCAACCTGTAGACTATATAGTCATGACTAAAACAAGTTCATTTTAATTTGTCAAAAATGTGGTAACGACCAACAGACAGCACTTTAAAAGCATCATTTATAGAGGTCGACAGATAAAAGTTGATTTAGTTTTTGGTTCTTAAAAACTAGGTGTATAATTTCTAGATTATGTTTGGCTAAATTGCATTTTAAGCCATTGCAAACTCTAGCTTAATGCTAAAATGCCAGCGGTGAATGAAAAAGACAAGTTGACAGTGAGGGCGACTGCTTCCAGGACACATGGGAATTGGAAATATGAAACAACTGTGTCATCCCAATATAACAAGAGACTGTGGGTGTCTTCAAAGACTTCAATATCAAGAGGGATGAAACGCTATCTATAATAGGCTAACTGGGACTGAACGGTGTGACAAATTGTCAGTAATTTTAGTAAAAACATATTTAGGTGTAACTTTTAATGTAAACGATTAACATGTATGCCACTGCAAAAAAAAAAAAATTAATTAAAAAGATCATTTTAATTCACTGCATTAGAAATAGTTCAAATAAGGCCAGATGGTTGTCCCTAAAACATTTTCACCAAATCTGACCCCCTGAGCAAAAAGTTTGGACACCTCTGGTTTAGACACTGTTCATGTGACAGAATTCAGGTCGTTAAGACATACCATGTAATGCAAATTCACTTTTAATGCTATATTTTTCTGCACTTTTAACAATGTGCGTAGGTAAAATTTTTAAATAGATATAAAATTATGTAAACTACATAAATGGGAATTATTGAAACACTAAAGATCCACTGAGGATGCTTTTAGACTGCTCCATCCATACAGAGAAGTGCTCTGGGATAGTTGTAGGTTTTCCACTCATAAAGTTCCAAGAACAGTGCTTCTTGAAACATTATGGACAGAAAACGTCTTGTAATGGTGTTTTCTTGGAATAGTGTGAAAATAAATAAGTCCCAGACCACACTTATGGGCAGACCTCAGTGAGTCCACACAAGTGTCCGTAATTCCTCTGGGGCATTTTCCTGCTTTCCCCATGTCCATGATGGAATCTATAAAAAGCAGCTTTTTAATCCTCAGGAAGGCCCTCTGCTTATCGTTTCTGCTGCTCTTCTGTAGCAGCTGTGAACAAAGTGAGGCAACAAAAACAGATTCTGCCCCTTAAAACAGTAATAATGCAGTGCAACTCAGAGCAGAGTGTTTGAAGAAACTGATGCGGTTTTTTACAAAGCACATCAGTTTGCTGATGTATTTGAGTCTGAATGTTGCAGCTATTTTAGGCTTTACTTTGAAGGAAATTTCAAAAGAAATGCAGAAAGTTTCAAAACTCCAAAGTTGCTGTTTGGAACATCTTAAAGAAAATACTGTTATAAAGCAAATATTAAGTAACTTCATGCAGTCAACTCAAACGGCCGATGGCAGTGGTCCCCAACCACCAGGCCGTGGACCGGCGCAGGACATGGGTCACTTGGTACCAGACCGCAGAAAGAAAAAAATAAAAAAAATGCGCAAACTTAGATCTTCTATTTAGTTTATTTTATAAAACCTGAATCAAGTTTTATTTTGAAATACTTCTAGATTCTGTTCACATCATCTGTCTTTGTCATGTAGCTTAAAGCAGCTAACTAGCATAGCTAACTAGATTGGTAAACTCGTAGCTCAAAGCTAAATACAAAAAAAAACAATATAACATATTTGGAAAGTTTCTATAGGGAGAAAAGAGTCAATGAGGAAACCGAAGAAGAACAATAAAGCTGCTATTTACAAACAAAACTGGGAGTTTTTCTCGACATACAGAATTATCAAGACAGTTCTTGTGTAGTCAAAGCCGCTCTAGCTAATATCCGTCGACAGATTCTCCACTGTTTTACGCACGCAGACAATAAAGATGGAGACACAGTGGGTTCACGTTTATATTATATTTAGAAAATAACATTTTTTTTGCCTTATTTATCCATCACACCTTAAAAGTAGGACGTAGCTAAAGCTAGCGTCCTGTCGTTAGCCTCCACTTTGACGTTATAGAGAAAATCTTCATCACAAGGTTCAAACCAGCCGCAAATATCAATGCAGATTCAATCAAATAAAGTTGCTGATTTGTGGAAACTCAAAAGAGACATTTGAGAATTTTCCCACAGTAAGGCTGATTTAGGCAAGCATCTGTTCAGAAACTTTAGCAAAGAAAATGTTCCTTTGTCTTGAAAAAAACTACCAATGTAAAGACAAAAGATAATGAATCTGTTTGCCCTAAAAGATAATCCGAGTCTGGATTGAGTGTTAAAAAGACGTTCTTTTTTTTTTTTTTATAAAAGAGGAACAATTTCTAACAAAACAACAACTTTGTTTCATTGAATTTTTATCATCTGTATAAACATATCTACTGATATTTTAAGACTTTTTAAAACAAAATTCATTGTAGTGACATTTTATTCAGAAAACAGCTTAAAATAGCTTAAAAATATCAACAATATTGAACCAGTACTGTACAATTTTAAACTGGGCCATGGCTTAAAAAAGGGAGATGACCACTGACCTATGCTGATTGATAAAGTCCTATGATCATGCTAGAATTAAATGTGACCAAAATCTGAATGATTTTACCATCACATATTACTTAGATAAGTTTCTTTGAATAACAGAAATTCATAACCAAATTTATCTGAAGCTTCTGAACAAATATTGAAAGAAAAACACTCAACCTAGATTGAAAGCATTTCATTTCTCTCAATTGTTTATGTTTAAAAACCTGAAGGTATTTGAATGCCTATGGTCCGAGGCAAAGAAATGCAAAGCCTAGAAAAATATTAACCCTGTTAACATTTTGAATCTACGTGCTCCACGGGGAGGAGTATTTAATTAACCCCTTTGATCCATGAAAGCTTTAATCAGCATCTTTAACACGATTAGGATCATTCAGTCCCATTAGGTTATAAATATATTTATTACCCTAATGAAAGCTTGAGCCATAATTTAGTAAATGAAGTACAGACATACCCACCAACAACGCAGCCATCAATCTGTCAATCATTAAAAAGTAATTAGCATTTGGCAGTTAATAAGTAGAGGTCAGAGCAAACTAATCTACCTGCCGTTACAGCCAAGATGGTGATGTGATGAGATCCCACTACCGTTCCATGCAGGTGGGATGGGTGTTTGAAAGGAAATTTTGTTAAAACACAACAGTGATAAACTTACCTCTGCAGATTGGTACTGGGAAATCCCAAACTGCCATTCCGGCTGTGCTGGACACACAGGTGAGGAGCGAGTGTCCATCCAGGACGTAGCCGGTTACGCAGCGGTAACGGATCTTGTCTCCCACGTTGAACTGAGTTCCATTTAATATACCTTTGGACGGGACTCCAGGGTTTCCACACGAGCCACTTCTGAGCTCTGGAAAGTGACAAAAGAATTTAGTTAAAGGAACTAAGCAATCCATTTTAGACTTTATTGACAAATTTGGGGTTTAGCCATCTGAAAAGGAAATATTGCCTTTTACTTGTGCTGATAAAACTCCTTGGCATAACACAACACAGCTTCATCTGCTCATCCTGGCTTCCAAAAAAAAAACAACAATAGCCGCAGTCTTCCGATTGAAATGACCAAAAGAGGGGAGATGCCAGCTCTTGACTCAACTCTCAGTCTGCTCACACTGCTGTTGAATTCTTTCCTAGTTTCTCCTGCTGTAACATATAAAGTCTTTATGAGACCCCCACATCAGCCAGACGCTTTAATGAACCCCATTATTCAATCATTTAAGATGAAGGACTTCATGATCATTGTGTTTGAAGTTACACTCAAATAATTTATGGTTGAGAGCTCTAACAGGCTCAGTTTCAATGCTGTTTTATGTGGAATGCACAATATTGTATTTTAAAAACAGTAATGAAAACATTTCAATTAGAGAATAAGATATATAGTGAAACCATTTAGCATTAATTGAAAGTTATTTAGGTTACTTTGTGAATTAAAATCAGAAAATTAAATAATAGACCTAGATTTATTATTACAAATCACTGATGACATTAAAGTATTAGGTCCAACTCCCCTGGATATGCCTGTTTTTTTTACCACTAGTCTTTAGTTAAATCTATTTGATCTATGTCACAGTTGTGCTTTGTTTTTTGGTTCAGACCAAAGGCCTGCAGCCTTCTGACCACAACTGAAAAGAAAGCCACAAAGTATTTTTTCACCCCCAAAAAAGAAAAAGAAGCTGATTTGTATTTTTGTTATTGTTACTTTTATTCCTTCATTCATTTTCCTTGCCGCTTTATCCCTTTCGGGGTCGCGGGGATGCCGGAGCCTATCCCGGCTGCTGATGGGCGAAGGCAGAGTTTACCCTGGACAGTTCGCCAGTCTGTCGCAGGGCCACATTCGCGCACACAGTCACTCTCACATTCATACCTAGGGGCAATTTAGAGTAACCAATTAACCTATGAAGCATGTTTTTGGACGGTGGGAGGAAGCCGGAGTACCCGGTGGGGTACTCCCTCATTTCTTAACCAATTTTTATAAAATATAGCTCGAATTAAAGCTTGAAAAATGATTGATATTGGGGTATATATAAAAAACAAACTTTTGAGATTCAAGACAGTGAAAATAGCTGTAATGATGTGGCAGGTTAAAGTTTTGGGCCACAACACCTTCCCTAACACCCTAACAACTGCAGTCTTCAGTGTTTATATCACTAAGCAGAAAGTTAGCGTTAGCGCCGCTGCATTTTTCATCTGGGGTTTCTCCGGTTCAAACGACCAAGAAAGAAGCTCAACAGTGGCGGCATGTATTTAGAAAATGATGTCCAAACTCACTTTCACTTTCTTACCAAAAATAAAACAGTACAATCAACAACAACATTCAGAGGCTCCTAAAGTAGCTACACGCTACTTTGCCAGCACAGCAACGTTCATCTTGCAGGACATTTTACGTGTTGCCAATATAAATTTCCATCAATTTTTTTTGCCGGTTTCAAGTAAATATATGCAAATTACATCATCCATGTTTTCAAACATTAATAAAAACATACATCAAAGAACCAGACTAGCATGCTACTCGTGAGTTGCTAGCACCCACTTTATCACAAACTTCACAATTTCCAGCTAGATTTTTCTCTAATAAAATGCGATTCTTTTCCTATGATGATCCTCTCCATTGGATTATTTTGTTGTCAAGGTTTTTCAAGTTGATTGCAAAACATTGCATCCCCTTTTGAGGTTCTGTTTACATTTTCGGCCCTCCTCCGTTCATCACTTGAGAAGACTCAATGCGTAGAAATGCTGTTGTCTGTCACGGTTTCTGTCACGTGATTTCCAATCAGTAATATACATCATTGGTTTCAATACAGCTAATGTAGTAGTAGGTGGTGAAATGTCAGCAATATTAATAAAAATAAAACCAGTGTATTTGGTCATTTGTAGTGCTTCTCTTACTGTATTTATTGAATCATAGGCTTCACATAAAATCCTGATTTATAATCCAATGTGCCCCAGGTATGAATCCGGTTGTGTTTATTGACCATTAGAATTTTTTTTTGTGGAGCTCAAAAATCTGTCAACGTGTTCTTGCAACCATAATCAGGAACTTCACTGTAAACTAGTTGCTGTAGATTTTACAGTAAGTTGCTCCAGCTGGATGCCAGTAATTATTGCAAATCCTTTTACAGCTTTATTACTGTAGTAATTAAATACAGTAGAAATGTTTTTACCTGTATGACAATTTCACCAGCTGTTCTGAGTGGATTCATTTTCACCTTGTTTCTTTCAGTTGTTTTTGCAAACTCTACACAGTTTGACCCAGGAAGGACTTGCACTGTGGCCTTCTTGGTGTGAGGCAACAGTGCTAACCGCTGTGCAGCCCTGAGTTACTTTCAATAATTAGAAACACTTTCTTTTTTTTTAACCAGAGAACCACAATGGAAGGGTCAGAGATCTCAAGAACCACAGATTTCTGACCTCTGCTTTAGGAGATAAGCTTTAGCGCTGCCTGGATTTCTATCTGATGCAAACAAGTGGAGTTTCAGCTGTTAACAATAACACAATATAATAAACAAAAATTAATGCAGTCTTTGTCTTATTTAAGGATCTAATTCATATTCAGATATATTCAACTATTTGACTTCCATCTACCAAAGTATTCTACATTGATGCATAGAGACAATCAAGTTAATGATTTTGGTTAAAGTTTCAATCCTCTAAGAAGTTCCCTTTCATTAAGGGTTTTATCAATAACTCCTAATACTCTTGTGTTAACAGTAACCTGGTGATGTGGGTTAATATATTGGGGAAATAATGTATTAATATCTAGAATTTCCAAAGAGAAAAAAGTCAATTGAATGAAGTAAAATGTATTGGGAAGAAGGCAGACACTGAGAAAGAGTTCATGATGGTGGTTTAGCAATCTTTATACACTAGTGTCTACTTTGCTTAATAATGGAGCTAAACATGCAATCACATTCATAGATTTATCCTCTCAGAAGCCAATGATGCAGTGAATTATCACACGGCCTTGGCTAATGGATGTTTTGTTTATTCTTCATATGATACATGCTAATGGTTTTGAATATCTGGTCCCATTTATGCAGTCACTTATACAGTAACATTAAAGCAGAATGTCAGATGACCATTTTCTGTACTACTGACTATCAGTTAATAGCCCAGTTTGAACCCAATATGCAGCACAAGTTGATGTATGAGCCTTCACTCTGTGAATTTCTAAGTGTGTCTGTCCTGCTGCTTGGAAAAAAGTTAGGCCATGACGGTCAAAATGTTTCAGCAGTAATATATTGTTTCCATAACACTTTATAATAAGATTCCCTAATAAGCCTTACTAACACATTAAAAAGCAGGTATTAATGTGTGCATAAGATGCTGGTAATACCTGTATTAGCACAATAAGCTGAGTAACGTTTATTGACATGCTTAGTAAGATTCATTAACATAAGTGAGGCCATCGTCTACAAAGACCATAATAATAAAGCTTAACAAACATATTAACTATCTTTGTCAACATTATATTTAGTGTTTTGCAGTACCTTATCTAAAGTGTTGCCATAGTTTCAGCTGTGAGGGACAGCAAAACATTTTCAAGCACTCCAGGGATAGATCTACCAAATGCCAATGGATGTTTGTCAAATCAAATTCAACTTTATTTATAAAATTTCAAAAATCACTTTTAGGCCTTGAAAAGCTGCTTTAAATGTCATAAATATTAAAAATATGGGTACAAAAACTGAAATTAAACCCACCACTTTGCTTGCCTTACCTCTCCTCTGTTTTAGATGTACACTCCATGACCCCACATGCAATAAATGCAGTTGTGAAAATGGACTGTAATAATAAAATAAACCTTTTTATACTGTTAGAAAGTTTAGGCAGAGAAACTTCCAGAAGCCTTTTCCAGACTTTAACATTTATTATGCCAACTTGAAATTGCAAAGCTGCTCGTGTTGCTCGTGTTTGTTTTTCCTGAGGATTGTACTTTGTGACCTTGGGGTGTATTTGTTGGAACTCTTGAGATTTTTACTTGGATTTTGAGAGCAATCTTTCTCACTGAATAGAGTAAAATGGAAATTGTTTGGATTTTTTTCTTTTTTAACCAACCCTAGATTTATGAGTAACACACACTGTTTCTCTAAGATCACTGCTTACAACTTTCCCTCTTGGCAATGCATTAAATCATACTTAAATGCTGTGCATCAGCACACTGACAGAACTGTTAGAAGTCTGTAGATCATCACTTTATCTTGTCTGAGTCTCATTGGAGCAGTGAATGTAGTTTTGTCTTGTCCAAATGTTTTTTTTTGTCTTTATTCTTGTTAAATATTTAAATAGTAAAAACATTAGTTTTTCAGTTCAGTTCCTGTTAGTTATACAATGACCATTATATCAAGATAACTAGATGCATGGTATCACATCTAGCCTTTTTTGTAAAGTGTGTTATTATGTAGTCTGTTATTTTTCAATAACAGAATAGTTCGGATTTCTGTCTTAAAATGACTAATAATACATTTTATTATGCACGTATAGACAATTTGCTTTGCTTTGCTAATGTGTTATTTCAGGTAATGTATTTTTTGAATTATAAATCGCTCCTGAATATAAGTCACAGCAATCAAAACTGCATGCAAAAGAAGAAAAAACATATTTAAGTCGGACTTTAGGGATAAATTTATTCAACAAACACAAGAACAAAAATAGAGATTTGATCTTGAAAGGCCAATCATAACAGTGGAATACACTTATTGGCCTCTTACATAGTCAAACTGATCATTAGCACAAATTTACTATCAATCAATCGCATGGCAACAACTCAATTCATTTAGGCACGTAGACATGGTCAAGACGATCTGCCGCAGTTCAAACGGAGTATCAATATGAGGAAGAAAGGTGATTGAAGTGACTAAAAACGTGCATGATTGGTGATGCCAGACAGACTGGTCTGAGTATTTCAGAAACTACTAATCAACTGGGATTTTCACCCACAACCGTCTCTACAGTTTACAGAGAATGGTCAGAATATCCAGGAGCGGCAGTTCTGTGTCTTGATGATGCCAGAGGTCAGAGGAGAATGATCAGACTGGTTTGAACTGATAGAAAGGCAACAGTATCTCAGATACCCACGTGTTACAACCAAGGTCAGAAGAAGAGCATCTCTGAACGCACAACACGTCCAACCTTGAAGCAGATGAGTGACACTCCTGTCAGCTAAGAACAGGAAACCGAGGCTACAATTCAAGCTCTCCAAAACTGGACAATAGAAGATTGGAAAAACGTTGCCTGCTCTGACGTGTCTCCATTTCTGCTGCAACATTCAGATAACAGGGTCAAATTTGGCATCAACAACATGAAATTGTGGCTCTATCCTGCCTTGTATCAATGCTTCAGACTGGTGGTGGTGGTGTAATGTGTGAGGAATATTTTCTTGATACACTTTGGCATCATGGATGTACAGCCGACAAATCTGCAACAACTGTGTGACGCCATCGTGTCAATGTGAACCAAACTCTGTGAGGAATGTTTCCAGTTGGTTGTTGAATCTTTGCCACCCGGAACTAGCAAGGTTGACTTTATAAAACGGCCATTATTCCCTTCATAAATTAGATATAATGATGCAATTTTTAATGGCGCATTTTTAAAACTTTTTAAATGGCTGAGTTTAAATTTGTGGTTGGACTTACTTTTTTTAGACTGAAGATTGCTCACTTTTTACCATAAAGAGTGTGTCAAACTAGCAAAAAATGATTGACTTGTCAGAACTAATACAGCTGATAGAAGGGAGAGGAGGTGAGTTGCCTTCAGGTGCACAATAATTCTAACTAGCACACCTCAATTCTGTAGAGTTCTTGGTTTCACTCATTTGTGAAGCCAAGTTTTGCAAGATGTTATCAAAGTTTAAAATCTTTTAATTTTTTTTATTTAATGTTAAATTCTGTCTTGATATTAAAAAAGTGAATTAAAACAATTTGCCAAACTTTATGAACTACCAAGAGTATTAACAAGTACAGAAAAACAGATTCTGTCTTATTATGAACCTTGCTCATCTGACACCTCAAATTTCAGTTAGCAGATGTTCCAGAGAAATTAAACAGATTGCACTGAGAAAAACAGAAATTTATAACTTATGAAGTGTTCTGTCTGTTCATGACATAATTTACAAGAAGTATATATATATCTCTCACAACTATTCATGGGGTTTTAATGATCACTAGCTGTTTTGATGGCAATCCAGCAGTTTAGAACTCCAAATAGTAAAATAATGTTTTTCTTGAACTCTTCATTAACATATTTAAATTGGGCTTATTTGCTGTTCAATCAGTGCACAAAATATACACTGATACTTGAAATGTTTGATGTCCATAATATTTTACACATCATACACCATTGTGGCCCCAACTTTTCAACTAAAATACCAATTCATGAACACTTCAAACTATTTTTGTCTCTCTTCTGACAACCTAACAAATGTTTTCCCTTGTCAAAATAAAAATAAATGCTGGTCTTCCAGGTGATCTCTCTGTGCGAGTGCTGCAGCCTTAGGTTTTGTGACTGCAAGCAACAGTGCATGCAGTTCTCTTAAATCTAATCTAAGTAAATCTAATTTTTTTGTATTTTGTTTAGTATTTTATGTTATGTAGCCTAACCCCGCTTTATTTTGTTCTTACGGTATATGCGTCTATTAAAAAGCAATGTTGACTTGACTTTTGACTGGACTGAAGTTGACTGGAGGCCCTTTTATTGTTTGTGTTTGGATTGTTCACAAAACTTCACTGAATGCATCTAACTGTCATCCAAACACTCCTGCTGTCAGTATTACTGCAAGTCAATGGGAAGCTGTTTTGTACAGAGACAGCAGGGAACAGATCCTGTGAAAGGAGTCACTGTAGCCGTACACACACACAAAAACAACCTATGAAGCGCACATAAATTACTGTACCCTCTAATGATTCTGTTGACTGTATATATAAGGTGTGTGAGGTGTATTTTTCCTGTTTTCTGTTCCTGTTTTCACTAGCTCCAGTTATAGGTTATTAGGTTGTTTTTTCCCTCCTTTTGATCATTTCTTTAGTTCCTTGTGGTACATGTAAGTGTTAGAAACTCACAAGTGTGGGGAGAGGGTCACTTTCTAGCCTTTTTGTTACTTTGGTTTATTTAAACATGTTGGTTTATCCATATAGTTATATGTTAAAGTATCTGTATTAACACAATTGACAATAAGTGTACTATATGTTACATTAATGTTTGAAAGGTAGCAGGAAGAAGCATTGCTCATTAAAGTCTGCCCCTTAATTTATTATAAATTGACCTTTACAGTACTGGGAACTTTTAATAATGATCATAAGTTTAAGTAAATTAAAATGTTCTCTACCAACACATTGTTCAATATACATAGAATAGTAACCATAGTATTTATATATACACACTAGGGGTGTAACAGATCACAACACTCACGTTTGGATCGTGTCACGGTTTTAGGGTCATGGTTTGGATCATTTTTCGGATCAGTAAAAATAAAAAAAAAAAAAAAACGTGTCCCGAACCGTGGCCTCTGATTCGTACCGACCACAGATTTTTTATTTACGGATTTTCCGTGACGGATTTACACCTAATACACACACACATACTTTTTTTCTCATTAAATATATTCAGTGCATCCTGTCAATATACATATATCAGGATTTTTTTTTTCATTTTTTAAACAAGTATATTATTGCATTGCTTTTGCTGTAAAAAAAAGTCACATTAGCTGGTTATACAGGAATTATAATGTAATTATCTATTTGACTTGAAAAAACTGATGTAATCAGTCAGATTTTTAGGTAAAATAGAGAGAGTTTTTTTGCACATTTTGATTTCCCCTGGAGCGTCTGTCAGCTGCAGACAGATTTCAGTCACCTCCAGACGTGATGCTAGGACATCAGCATTAACAATGTCTAAAGGGAGTTTAAATTAGATGTTGAAGAGACTGCCACATTTGAACTTCAATTAGGTCCCACACGAGATACTGTGGATTTTAATATAAACTATTAGGAGAAAGATGCTATCTGGGGATTCTGGGGGGTACGGTCATAGGGAGTCTAACACAATTTAGAACAAAATGTTGTGGTGGTGTGGCAACATTTCAAGAAAAAGTTGCTCATAAAAACAGGGATTTAAACTGAAAGGAGGTGCAAACTTTATCTAAAGAATAAAAAGTACAAACAAGAGATAATTCATGCCAATGTTTTTTGTCAAGCAGCTCAAATATTCAACAACTCCAAAATCTACATAATATTTTTGTATAGCTCCTTCACATTTCCATATGCTGCAAACTCCTCTGCAAAGAAGGAAAAAAATACATATGTTGATGCTTTTAAACCTCTCAAATCTATCTTTAAAACTCATTTAAAAAAATAAAACGGATCCCTGTATATGTATGTGCTGCATTTGCATGTAAATAAAAGTCAATATTTAGCCGATCCAAGAACCAGCCACAGAAAGACTGAGAAGTGAAAGAGCTTAGGTTATCCATCATTCCAGCAGCTAGAACTTTTTTTTATAGGAATTAGCCAGTAAGAAAGTTGCCTTTTTGACATCTCAGCAGTTGAGCTATTTATTTTGGCGGTATATATAATGACTCCGGAACCCTTTGAAGAGAATAGGCATTTGACAGAGTGGCAGTGTTTGTGAGCACAAAAGCATAACAGTCTCCCAACAGGAGCTGCCACTGTAGACCGGATTCGCTGCTAGACTCTTCACTTAATGCTGAGCTGAGTTTCTTTCTGCAGGTGTGGAAAAACATTGCTCAATGGAAGCGTTAAGCAGCCTATTAAACACAACATGCTTAAACGTGAATGCGTCAATTAACAATTCGAAGGGCCACTGGGAAACGACTAAAACCTTGGTGAAAAAAACGTTTTGTGCTCAAATTGTCTATCAAATATCTCAAAGAAGCAAGTAAACATGGTATCATGGTAGTATTTAATATAAACTCTGGCTTATTTTAGCTTTCTCCTGTCTCAACAGGATTGCGGTGCATGCTGCTGTCTCCATAACCTTCGAAACCCGCTTGCAGTTATTGTTTAGCTGTGTTAGAAAGAAGGACACCTCATCTGTGCTCCTTGATAAATGCAGCTTGACACTTTCAGGATCCAATAAGCATTCGGGTTCCCAGAACACACTGACAGAGTCATGAATGTAGGCACTAATCAGCAATACAGCACAGTGATGCAGGGAAGTGCTTGATAGAGTGACAGACTGTGGAAAAAATTACATTCAGTCTGCAGGTGTCCTTCATTTTGCCCTTCTTGTGCTGGCGGTTTCAAATCCAATTGTAGTCGAGATTCAATCATCTCTCAGTCTTCCGGCATCACACTTTTCTTTTTTTGTAAGAAAGAGATGCTCATCCATATTCATGGAAAAGGTGTAGCCAACTGTGTTAACATTAAATGGAAGTTACATGACTTTTGGGGTAACTTACGATGACAAGTGAATGTTTTAAAATAAATGAGGAAAAGTGAGGTCACTCCATTGGAATTTTTTAATGTTTCACAGAATTTAACCCTTGAACTTTGAACTGCAAGTAAATGTAAGTTTTGCCATCACAATTTTGTATATTTTGTGCATTTCCACATAGAATGCAAGCATCATTCTAAAACACTGTAAAGCAAACACTGTAGTATTTATCAATTTATATCAGTTATGACTATTTTTATTTTTTTATTTACCGTTGTTTTGTATTATTATTTATTTTTACAATTTGCAAGCTATTTACTATTTATTGATAGCTTTCTGGCTGGCTATCAAAATCTGCATATTGTAACCTTCCCGTAATAAAACAAACAAACAAACAAAAACCAAAAAAACTGCTAATCATAGTGCAAAACTCTAAGAGCAAATTTTTACCAGATATTTTTAATTTTCTTCCGCAAGGCTTCAAGAGAATAACAAAAGCAAAAATACTGTACTTGTTAGCTAGCTAGCAAGTAAGTACAGTATTTGATAGCTGAGCATCCGAGAATCTGCACATTGCAACCTTCCTGTAATTAAAAAAAAACAAAGAAACTGCTGACTATAGTGCTAAAGCTCAAAGTACAGTTTTTGAACAGATCTTTGACCTTTTTTCCCACATGGCTTCAAGAGAATAACAAAAACAAATATACTGTATTTGCTAGTTAACTAGCAATTACAGTATTCGATAGCTGAGCTAGCAAGCTAGCTAGCTATTGAGAATCTGCATACTGCAACCTTCCTGTAATTAAAAAAACTGCTGACTATAGTGCTAAAACTCCATTTTTTTTACATTTTTTAAATCAGATCTTTTACTTTTTTCCACAAGGCTTCAAGAGAATTAAAAAACAAACAAACAAACTGTATTTTCATGGAAAAAAATTGTCATTTCACAACAAATATGTCTTTTTGTAGCATAGAGTACCAATGACTAATGTTGGAGAAAGAGTCTTTAAAGTGTTGATGTTCCCACATCAGACTATTAAGAATGAGTGACAGGTCTAAGAAGTTGAGCTGCATATCTTACTTTGTGAAATACATGTTGCTACATCACAGTTTTGGCTCAGTTGCTAATCTGACAACCACATATTAAAGTGACACCATAACTGACATATAGAAGCAACAAAAAATAAAATAAACTACACTTGTAGGCTACTTTACAGATGTCCTTCATAAAAACTGTGTTGGTCTGACTTGAAATACACAGAAAACCTATCATATGAAGGAGGTCAAAAGTGCTGATTTACCTAAAAAAAAGATAACTCGTGATAAAAAAGGAAAGGGGGAGAGAAACTGGAGAGAGTGCAAACAAGCAGATGGAGAGGAGAAAAAGTCTTGGAGGGCCAAGGTCTGGGGCAGATGGGGAGTAGGTGGGAATAAATGGAACGAGTGAGGGAGGGAGAGGAGGCATGTTTGCAAAGAAGAAAACAATGAGGAGGCATGTTTGTGGAGGAGAAAGTAAGCTACTACACCTGAAATTTAGGGACTAACTGAGAAAAACTGAGACTTGCTGACCAGCGCAGAAAAGAAGTAGGTACAAGAGCAAAAAAAAAAAAAAAAAAAAAAAAAAAAATGAGGGCGGGGGAGAAGAGAATTATAGCTAATGCAAATGGAAAAAGAGCAGTCATGATAGCGAGGCAAAGAAGTATGCCTGAAAGAGCAAAGAGTGGGGAAAAAAAGCTGGCCTGAGCAAGATAGTCACAGAGGGATAGTTCATATTTAGACAGTCCCACTCTGCATGCAGCTCTGCTTCAACGCAGATATCTCTGTACGTCCATTAGTTATCTAATTCTCATCTCCATCTGTCATGCCATTTCAATTGCACCTCTGGAGCAGCAGAGAACTTTGTGTTAACTTGAAAAAATAAAACGGTTAATTTGCCTAATTGATGCACTTAATAATTCCAAGGCTCAACAGAATTCCCAAAGGAAGTCAGATGAGTGTGATCACACTTCCATCTCTTGGGAATAACCACTTTCTGAGGTTAATCATTTGTTGCCATCTGAATGAAGTTCCGCTCATGTGGAAGCAGCTTAATGAAAACACTGGTTTTTCATAGAAAGAAAATGCCGCCGCCGCCGTTCTTACCTTCGTATGCTACCTTAAATCCATGAGCGCTTACTGCAAAGTCACTGGTAAGCCTCAGTGAAAAAATGGAGCCGGAACTGGTAACAGGCGGAGGGATGGTAAATCCTGTTAACCTGCAGATGAAAGAAACAGACCTCAGTGCTGCACACGTGAATGCAACCACAGACAAAACAAAAAGTATTTGTAATATGATTATAAAACATTTGCATTTTAAAGCTTTTTGGGGATTTTTCAAAAAGCCAAAAAAACAGAGTATGCCATTTTTGCCTTGAAGACCATGTAAACAAATGTTCTGCATTCTCTTCCGGTTAAGTCGTAATTTTTACAGACAACGTGATTAAACGCTTGACCCAACAGGCAACAAGTATAAGGTTTCTTTATGGAAATCAAATAAGCCTCATTGGAAAGTGACTCACTGTAAACCCCACGACTGAAGGTGTTAAAAAATAATGACAGATAACTGATTCCACAAATGTGCATTTAAACAGAATGGCTCTGAGAAATGTGATGACATTTACCCAACACTTCCACACTGGGAACTATGGAATCAAAGCCCATGTGGGAATCTGCTCTCATTGCTCGATGGCGTTTGAAGACTCGCCGCTGCATCGTAACTGACTGATTCATCGCCGCATTTCAAATTGGGTGCAGATCCAAACAAATCCATTCACTTTGACGAGGTTGTAAACAAGATGTGTTGCTGACCGCTCCTCGGCTGCAGCTGCTGATGTTCTATTGACTTTTCCGTGCTGTAAGCCGGGCGGCAGAGCATGAATTCAACTTGTGCACAAAACAAAATGTCTCCTTTTCTGTTGTCAAATCGTGTTCTATAACTGCTTCCTGTACGTTCTGCAGCTGTTTGTGTGACTTGGAAGCTTTTGCTTGACGCTAAGCCAGGGGAGTAATGTTTCAGGCCAAACGTGGAATAAAAAAAAATAAATATATAATAAATCAAATAAATAAAAAAGAAGCTCTTCTTGTGACAGGAAAGGAGAGGGCGCCGTATTTACAGCTTCAACAGTTTCCAATTACAGAACTGTGAACTGTGATGTAAATAATTACCCCTTGTCTCAGGTATTGCACAGCTCGCCAAGGCACTGTTGAGAGTTAGTCATGATGCAATTTTAAGCACAAGAAACATAGCTTAAATGCAGGTTTTTAAAAAAGGTGCGATCACTGAAACGACACTTCAACTTCATTTGAAACAGCCTACAGTTCAAATTAAAAGTTTGGCAAGCCTTTGAGGGCTCCATGATTCTTTAGCTGCACTAAAATCAAACGAAACACAGGATGAACAGAAATTTTGTCAAATATTCTTAAGTTTGTACTTTTATTGGTGAGGAAGAATAGATATTATGTTTTCACATTTGTAAAAAAACTAAACTTTACAGGTTCACTACAAAGAAAATTGCGTTTTTGGACTTTGAAAATGTTCTTATAGCATTTTTTTTAGATGGAGGACATATTTTAAGTAAATTAAGATAAAATTGACATTTCCGAGTATTTATTTATGCAAACTTTGTGAATCAGTGGCAGAGAAATAAATGCATCTTGAAAACTATTGTATTTGTTATGTAGAAAGTACAATGGACGGGCCACAAGCTCTCTAATGCATCCACTTGCAGACAAATAGATCCGTGTACGTCTTTGTTTTTCCTCTTCTGAGCTGGTATCTGACTCAAAACGTAACGGCTTAAGTCTTCTAATCGCACAATGTGGATTAAAGAAGTACTTAGACTTCCACAACTGGAAAAAGTCAGATTTACACTAAAGGGTTCACTTCAGGAGTTTCAGAAGAAATGGGACCTCTTTTTGTTTATATTGATGGACTGAACACTCCATTTGTTGCAGAGTAATGTATCTTTGGCTACAGGAGGGGAGGCGGTCACGGATTTACAGTTTTTGTAACAGTTACCTATGTTTATTTATTTATTTTTTTCCCTTTTCTGCTTTTTTCCTTTTGCTATCTGTTTTTTTTGTTTCTGTTTGTTTTAATGTAGTCATATGTGCTGTTTCTGCTTTTTATTATTTTCTCTACAAATCTGTCAAGTATAGGGATTTACTAAATCTGAGCATAATTGTTTTTTCACATCTTGCTTGTGTTTGGAAATACAAAAAAGAATAAACAAATGATAGAAAAAAAAAACTTTACAGCTGGAAAGCTCTGATATTTCTTTCCATTTTTTGCTGCACCGGTGACTGGTTGGGGTTGTGAGGGGCTGTAAGCTAGCGGGAGGAGGCTTAAAGTAACAGAAAGGCTAAAGGGGGTGGGTTGCTCCACACCAACAGCCCTGCCCAAAACTTTAAGAAATTTCTAATGAACTACAGCTGCTCTGCACAATTTATGTCCTGGAAAACAACAAAGTATGTTTTAATTATTATTTTGGCTAAATATGGCATAATTATAATAAAAAGAGAACATGAAATGCTTTCACAAAAGATGATTTTCTAAGGAACTAAATTATAATTAAATGCCTGCCCTACTTTTTTTTTTGTCGTTTTCTCGTTATAGCGAGATCCGCTATCTTGTTAAAACGAGAAAACAAAGTTTGTTTTCTCGAGATAATCCAGAACGAAGAATGATGCGTCTTCTTCTACCTTTCCCGACAGGAAGACACAGAGACCTCACCTGTTTGAAAACACTCAACAAAAGTTGTTTTTAGTCTATTTTTTATTTATTAGTGGATCTATGCTCTTTAAACGTCTTAATTCAGTCTCATGCACCAGCCCCGCCCTTAATTTCCCCAAAACCCCGAACAAGCATGGACAGATTGACAGAATTTAGGTCTGCCGAGCGTTTCTGCATGGTGCGTTCATTGACCTATGGACATCAGCAGCAAAACAAAGCAGGTTATCAGAGAAAACGTCGAACCCCAGAACTGACGCCTATAATATCGATGGATTAAATAATGTCAATATTTTTTTTAAAAAACTGCTTTGTTGTGCTGAGGATTGTATAAAAATGTCAAAAGCTAGTAGCAGACTGAATTGGGCCGAGTGTCTGTTTGGGTCTTCTAATGTCCGGAGTTCATTAAACACATCATGCGCAGGGAGGAGAGCTGGTGCATGAGACGGATTGAAGGCGTTTGGGGAGCGTAGACTCACTAATAAAACAATAAAATAGCATAAAAACAACTTTTGTGGAGTGTTCTTCTGCTGTTTTTTCTTGTTAACCACGAAATAAAGAGACTTAAAACAGGGGAAGTCTCTGCATCTTCTGCATCTTCATGTGGGAAAGGGAGAGCAGGACTCTTCCTTTTCGTTACTATCCCGTTATGAACTTGATTTTCACGAGAAAACCAATTCGTTTTCTCATTATAACGAGTTATCGTCTCGTTTTCTCGAGAAAACCAAGTTCGTTTTCTCGTGATAACAAGATACCCCAAATATATATATATATATATATATATGTGCTCTAAATAACATTTTGGATGAAACTAAAAAAATATATGGAATCCAATCTGCTCTATGTTAAAGTGATGTATATTCAATAAATCGCAGCTTGATGCTAAGATGGGTCAACTTTGAATGTTCCCGTTAATCAAAAGTCCCGGGAAGGACAAACCATGGGGTTTATATGCTTGCTGAGCCAAAATCAAAAAAATTAGAACAATCAGTAGCTGTAGAGTGCATGCTCACACAGACATCAATGTGGTCCACCAGTTTAAGTGCAACACAGTAGCACAACGACACTAAAAAGCTTTGACCCGCAGCGATTATGGAGAGGGAGAGCAAATGAACTCTTTATTTGTGCATTAACTCAAAAACTCATATGCACTCTTTTCAATGTGCTTCTGAGAATAACCCTACAAATATGCAGGAAAAAGAATTTGCTGCTATGGCAACATGTGACACGCAACAGCAAGGACGAGGGAGAAAACCTATTTTATGGCTCCACAACATAAACATTCACTAAAAAGACTTTTAACCTAAAACTAGAAAAATATCTCTTGGATTGCAAATGAGAAATATGAAAACCCATTAAACAAACTAATCTCTAATCTGAGCTAAAACATAAAACAATCATTATTATTTTTGCTAACAATAGGAGGCAAATCAGCATACAAAGACTAAAACTCCTTAAGCCTGATGCAAGCAGCAAAGCCTAAATGCTAGAGAGGATTTAGGAACAGCCGAAATAAGACTCAAAAGAGCTAAATTTAGACCTCAGCGTGCAACTTCTAAACACTGAACTAGCTGGCGGCATTTTAGGACTTTTTCTTACACTTGATCGAGGAAAACGAAATATGAACAATTACCTAAAAGTGCGACATGACATGTTCGCAGCTTCGTGGAAAGCTTTGGGATAGCTCACCGTGTATTAGTGTGTTCAGAGCTGAGAAGCACATTGTGACCCGAGTGTGTGCCTGACAAGAAGCAAGCGAGAAGTACTCCATCATTTGGCATTCACTGCAGCTTGTTGCTTTGGCAACTGGAGCATCAGGTAAATTATTCGCAAATGTCATTAAGAATTAAAAAAAAAAAAAAAATGAAGTAGAAGCATCCTCTTAGACCCAAGACATAAGTATGCATTAAAGTCCACCACAGTTTGAGATTCTACAAAGAAAACAAAAACAGGAGGATTAGCTAAGCTTAATGTGAAAGAAGAAATTCATTTCCATCATAGAAGAAAATAAAATCCAATAGCTTAGGCAGTATGGTCAGATAAAATGCATCAAGAATGAAAAACTGCTTAACAAAAAAAAAAAAAAAAAAGCTAATGTGTATTGGTCCATTAGGTTTCAAGTAATATAAGTGGTTTAAAGGGAGTGTGGTATGCCTTATATATTTCGGGAAAATCCGAAAGTCAATATATCTGGTAGTTTCACAGATATTTGCATCGAATTTAAAGTTTATTTCAGCTCAAATATAGTGTAAGCTGACAGGGCTGTTAATCTTTCAGAGCAGCATTCATAACCCTGCTATATTCCATTTCGCCTTTAAAAAGGTGCTGAGTTGCTCGCATGAGAATGTTAAAGGCAGAGCCCTCCAAGTTTGAGATACATGCTTGGCAAAATGTGCAGATCTGACTACAGCTCAGAGATACTGTGTGATTGGTTAAAACAGATCCTGCAAGGCCGTTTTAATTGACTTTAAAGATGACAGAAAATAGGATTCATGAAAAGCAGGTAATTACCTGATGACAAGGATATAACATATAGTGAAGTTCAATAAAAACTAGAAAAGTTGCATTACCTGCGATAGTGTGAATGCTTTTTGCTAAATGAAGTCACTGAAGATACTGAAGCTTTTTGCTGAAAATAATGACACAGTTTACTTTGACTGATAAAGGGATTAGCTAAAAAAACAGACAAAAGCTATTTGTAAAATGTTAAATTTGATAAAAGACTGGAAATATAATTGAGAAACTATAAAAAAGGGCTGAAGTTGACGTACATGTCTGAAAAATTTGTAATAAAATTGCTTAAAAATCCTTAATACATGCCAGTTTTGCAAAAATATGTATTTTGTTGCTTAAACATAACAGAGACTCCAAATTAGCCAAAAAAAACCTTACATGAGGTCAAATTAGCTAAAAAAAAAGCTAGCCTGTTGCTAAAATCCTAGCTAAACTCCAAGATAGCCTAAAATTCTTCAGTAAACAAAATTAGTCAAAAACATAAGTCCATTGCTAAAATAGAAGCTAAACTCTAAATTAGCCTAAAAAAAACCTCAGTAGATAATGAATTAGCAAAAATTAGCAAAAATCTCCATGTTGCCAAAAAAATTAGCAAATCTCCAAATTAGCATAAAAAAACCTTAGAATATAACTAATAAGCCAAAAAAGCTAGCACATTGCTTAAATACTAGCTTAAACTCCAAATTAGCCCAAAATTCCTCAGTAAACTAAATTAGTCAAAGTGTTAGCCTGTTGGTAAAATAGAAGCTGAAGTCCAAATTAGCCTAAAAAACCCCAGTAGATAACAAATTAGCCCAAAACGTTAGCATGTTGCAAAACTATTTGGTAAACTCTTTTTTTTTTTTTTTTAATTACAATAAAATATGAAAACAAAGCCAATGAATATATTTCAAAGGCTTGTTGCTAATCTACTTAAAATGTTGAAATTTGAGAACTTTCTCATTCATTTCCTATGGGGCATAGTTTGCTGAATTTTTCAAAAAATTTAAAGTTTATAATTACCAAAAATACAAGCAGTAATGTCCTGAACAAGCTTAACGTTTTGAAACCAACACTGCTAAAGTGTGATTACTTTTTAATGTGCTAAAAAATTCATGGAAAGGAGCATGAGAGTCACTATAGAGTCGACGCTTCCTAAGCATTCACATAATAAGACAAACATTCATTCATCCATCTTTAGAACCCACTGAACCCCTTTTGGGGGATGCTGGACCAATTTCAGCTCCTGTTGGGCAAAGGCTGGGAATACCCTGAACAGGTCGCCATTCTGTTGCAGAGCCACACAATCACTCATGCACACATCTAGGGACAATAATGACCCACTCTGATGAAAATTGAGTTTTTGGTGTTTTCATGTATTTGTGTCATTTCTCCAATGATAGAGGACAAACAGTATACAGAGAAAATCAAGGTTAATTTCTGAGTATATTTTTACTCAAATTGTGAATCAGGAGCAGATGAAAAAATGTATTTGGATAAAGTTTAGCTGTGACGCAGAAGCTACTATGGTAAGCCCGTTGACAGTATAACCCCTGGACATAGCAACCCAAACCCCCTAGTGTTGCAAATAGGAAGTACCTGCTGGTGTCAAGAAGGTCACAATCCCGTAGTGTCTATTGAGAAATAAACAGTCATCACTGTCATCTTATTTTTCAGAATAACCATTCTTGCTCTGATACCTTCTTCTTAACATCTTTTTTATAATCCTAATTTTTTTTTAAAGATATTTTTTCTTTGTTAGAAGTTAGTTCAATTCTAAATTGACTGAACAGATACCTCAGTTGATGCCCCACATTGGACATTTGATTGACACATTCTCCCGAGCTGCTTTCAGTGGAAAAGGTGAGGACTTCCAACAAGCTCATTCATGATTGGTGACTGCGGTTCCTCTAAAAAGGTGACTCAGCCCAACTCAGAACCAATCACTGTGGACGGTTTACAACATGGCAGTTTACGATCAGGAAGTGACGGAGAAGGCTTTGGCCTCATTTGAAGAGGGTGGAAGGTTTTCAACACCTTGCTTTGTTCAGTATAAAAATATTTGTCAATGGGCTCCCAACTCCATTCTGATGCATCCTCTTGTAGACAACTTGATCCATATACGTCTTTGTTTTCCTCGTCTGAGTTGGCATCTGACTCAAAACTGCTCGGCTGGATAGCTCTGATATTGGTTGACATTTTTGGTACACTGGTAATGTTTGGTTGGGGGTATGTGAGGCTGTAAGCTAGCGGGAGAGAGTGCAAACCAGGGGTGGGCAAACTTCCTGCTACATGGCCCATAAAAGATTCTAAGATTACCCCACAAACCGACCCACATCAGAGAAAGAAAACAGTCATGTGACCCTCACAAAAAAACGTTTAGGGACCCCTGCTTTAACCTATGAAACAAGTCATTGGAGCTTCTGGAGAAAACATTCCAACTGCACACAGAAAGGCCCCACAACATGGGATTTGACAAACGGACACAAATTAGTCAGCACCTGACTTTTTTTTTTTCAGTCAGCTTGAAAGTTCAAACACTTCCTTTTTAAATCAATCTTGTGAAGTCCTATGACTAAAAATTACAAAGTGCTGCAAGAGTGAAACGAATGGAAAGCAGGTGTCCTGCATCTGTATTGGTTTCCCAATCAAGCAAAAATGTCACCTGGGTTTCAGGACACCAGCTGTCTGAGCGCCTACAGCATCCCCCTGTTTACGAATCACAGCCACAACAGAGGCAAAGGAATGACTGTACGTCTCTGGCAACAGAGGCCCAATAATTGCCTGGACAGATGCAGGCCTCACTCCCACCTGAACACACTACATCAGCCCTGAAGGTATCTGTCAGACATTCCCGCCAACTGATTAGTGTGTCACGGTAGCAAGCGTGCCACAGAGAGAAAGAGGAGGGAGACGGAAATGATGTACGTCGATTTGTCAAGCTCACTGTCGCTCGTCTTCCATCTGCCTCGGCGTTTTAGCTCTTTAACTCGCACACATCCTCTCCTCCTCGCTGCGTGCTCTTGTTAAACTGCTACTTTTCCCTTCTTTAAGGCGTGCTGATTTGTCTCTTTGTCTCAGCCCACCTCTTATTGTTGCAACACCCTCTTTGTGTAAAAGAACAAAAGAGAAAAAGAAATGAAGAACGGAAGAGACCTCAACACTTCTGACTGATCTCGCCCAATAACCGCCAATTAAAGTAAACAGTTTTCCTTTGTTTTATGTTAGAACCACACGGCGGCAAAGCATAATAATATCGTTCATGCTGACTGTGTTTAAAAAAGTTATAAAAAAAGATCAACTGGCAGTCTTGCCTCTTACGGATTTTTTTTTTAAATCACTGTAAAAGCCACAGATAGTAATATTTCACTGAAAACGCATTATTGGAGCTTTCAGCTTGTTGCTTCACTTATAAATCCGTAAATGTCACAGTGTGCCAGTTCAGCTGGTCCACATATTAGTGCTAAAATACTGTTGTCTTCTTTTACTTACATTGAACACTTGGTGATTTTTGAGAAGTCTCATTCAGCACTAAAGTTCCAGAAGAGTCACATTTTGTGGAGTTGCTGAAACGCCAAACACGAGTTCAAAAGACAAATTTATGTTTGCTCTAAACTTTGTGTGTTAAACGGTGTTACAATGACATAGCAATGAGAAGCACACGCCTTAAAAAGAGTTAATTCAAGTGCGATCACATGCGACACCTATTCTTTTGGTTGAGTGATAGTCAGGAAGCAGCGCTGCATGCCGCTTCGCTAAATATAGCCATGAATTCTATTTATCTGAGCTGGAGTTGCTAAAAATGTAAGTAGAAAGGAACTATTCATTGGAGAGATGGAGTGAAATCAAATGCCAAACAAATCTGCACAACTTAAAACTAAGAAAAAAAAAAATCTGTGTGCCGACTCTGCAGCGTATCTCCTATAAAATCTATCTATCTTGGACTGAATACTAACTATTTCTGACCAAAATTTGAGGAATTTATGACATTTCCAAAGTGAATTTGTTCCAGGAGATTTTTATTCATTGTTGCATTAATACCCCTTTTTAAAAAGATAAAACTAACATCTAAAATAGTTTCCAAAAACCCTTTTAACATTTATGATTGATCCAAAAAACTCTCCCCAATGTATTTATGCTTTAATACAACCAGGATAAATAAAATAAGCCTGCCTTCTACAAACGTGAAAAGAATGTGGTTTTATTTTTAAATCTGAGAGACAAACAAAATCTTTCTTTCTGTAATACTTTGGAGATAAAACATTATAAACCTGTATGTATATTCAATAGTTGTGAAAAGGTGAAAGTATCTGCTAAGAGTGAAACGTTTTTATCAAACTATTTACAACATTTATGAAAATATTTGAGTGAAACAATGATTTTATGTGTGAATTCTTCAAACTGTTTTGACACTTTTTAGGATGCACAGATACGATGAAAGGCCTGATTTAAAATAAATAAATAAATAAAATCTTTACTGGAAATAAAATAAGAAAAAAAAATCATTAAATTATTTTGCTGTAATGGGCACCATGTGTTGAAAAATATCAACATACTTGACTTGTGATTATTCCCTGTTACCAGTAAAAAAAAAAAAAAGAAAAAAAAAACTGTAAATGTTTAATTTATATTTTTTTCAGAACTTTCTGCCTCTAAAAGTAAATGTTAAAAAATGTTACCCTTTTATTTTGAAATTGCAGGGGGAGAAACGCAGAAAATGAAAACCTATGATTTGTTTGATAACAGGGAAAAACAAACCTCTTTTTAGGATCCTTGATGATGTAAATGTGAATATTCTAGATGAATACGTCACCAGAAACATCAACGTTTTTCAATCATCGGGGCCATGCAACGTTTAATATATTTACTGAAACAAATCCTTGAAAAAAACAGTAATAATCTGTTAATTTAGGCTATGATGACAAAAATATGCAAAAGATTCGGGTTTTAAACATAGAATCAAAACAGAAACCATTCAAATAATTTACATTCTTTCCTATGTCTTCTATTTGTCTCAGTTTTGTTGAAAAAATAAAAAAGGTGTTACTGATACAGCTTTCTGATTAAATGAAGTACGTATCTTTTTATATCATCGTCATAACTACACAACATTTAAAAGGCTGAATAGTGAAATAAAACATGTTATTATCTTCCCACTCCACTATTTCACCGTTCATGTAATTTCTGCAGCAAATTGGGCCCTTTAAGCATACATGCTTAAGAACTGAGGGACTGAACACAATAAGGGCTGCATTGAAATAGAGGGATGAGCTGGAATTTCACAGACAGGAGAATGGAGTCCATGGCTGGGATGTGTTTCTGTTTAAAGAAAAAAAAAAAAAAAAGTCATTGTTGCTTTTCCTGTGCTCCCATCAGAATTCCAGTCTTCATTAATTCAATAAACGAGTTAATAATTAAAGCGCTCTTTAATCTTGATCAAAGTTTCTATTTATGAACGCATCGAAGGAAAGAATGGGAAGTGGGTGGACTATCGGATTGCACTCTTTTTTATTTCATCTCATTAAAATAAACAAAAGCAACCTGAGTAAACAACACATCAGTAACCCTTCAGAGAGTTTGGAACGGGTAAAAGGACTCCAGATGTCACAGTTATGGAAATCAGCATTTTTCTAGAACAGAGTGCTGGAGGAGAGGATGAGAAAGCAGATGATACAAGAAAAAAAAAAAGGAAATTTGCATTATTCTGGCCATAATCTCAAACTGTTGAAATATTCTGCATATAAAAAAAGAAAACTATAAAGTGGGACAGAAACACAGACAGGAGCGCTGCTATTTCTAAAAGAACTGGGTTTAATCAGGGGAAAAGAAACCAAAACAAAATCCAAATTTGATTCGTCTGCTTTTGTCTCAGGGAAGATCTAGTTGTGGTTTCTGTCTGAATAGCAGGATTAGCTCCAGCAAAATCTCATTTCTGCCTTTATACTCAACAAATTATAAATCCTGTATTTTCTAGTAGCACTCCTCATACCTAATGATTTGATGAGTCTTCACAAAAAAATATGACGCAGATCGAGCATCCTGAATTATTTTGGGCGGTATTTGTGATTGCCAAGGACATAAGACATAGATCAGAAGCATTGGACTGCTTTAGCGGAAACATTTTGTACTACACACCGCACTTCCCCATTCATCATCATCTTTTCAAATATGAGACATCCTTCTCTCCGGGGATTTATCGCTCCTTTCTAAGATGATTCATGAGATATTGGTTGCAGATAATACATAATGGGGTTTGGAGAAAATGCATTTTTAGGTGAATATCTTTGGTTTTATTTGGTGTAATTTAGTTTGAGGCATTTCTTAACATCTGTTTGAGGCACATTTATCTTTGCAAATAACAAAAAAATATATTACGATAAATGTGACATTCTTAGGATGATTTCAGAAAGCTGACACAAAAGGGTTTCTTTTTTTATTTCTGTGTTGTAAAAACACTTTTTATTGTGGATTTGTTTTCTTTTCCTCATAATAACATTGGTGTCTACCAGCATTTTAAAGTTCATTGTGTTGTACGACTGGCAAGACTTTTTTGTTTTGATCAGTATATGTCAGAGGCTTTTATATTTACCCAACTTTGTTTCAACATCTTCAGTATTCTGATCCAGTATGACTAATTTGAAGAGCGGATATTTCATTGTAATGAATGGATGCACATTCAATACACGCAGTAGATAAACTAAACTGTATCTACTGCCACTTTGTTATTGGCTTTCCTGTTGTATATATACACAAAAAAAGAAGCAATGCAAAAAAATTTTAAATATATATTTTTTTTATTCATTTAAAAATATGTTTTAATTATTTTTTTAATTTATCAAAAATATGTATTTTTTTCAATAAATGTTCAATATTTTACATCTTTATTTTTTTATATCTAGGAAATTAAGCAGTTAATCTGTATATCATGTTATGTTTTGATTTTGAATAAATCCTAAATTAGTCAGACATAATAGCATATTTTTAGTTTACAAATAATACTGTTTAAATCATTTCTTTTTAATTCAAGTAAAGCTGGATGGACCAAAATAAATTTTCCATTTTTAAACTGTGCAGCTTTAATTTTAAGCACAAAAAAGTTACATTTTGTATTCAATGTTAAAAGGTTTAAATTAAAGGCTTTTAGATTAAACTGTTGATTGTAAAGGACAAAACATAAGTACTGAATGTACATATAAGAAATAAAAAAATAAAAAAACTTTAACCTATAATTTATTGCATATCACTCTTTTTAAATAAATACACAAAAGTAATAGAAAAATGTTTTGGGGAATATATTTTTTTTATAAAAAGGAAAGAAAGAGCTAGTGTCTTGTGTGTTTTTGTGCTTTTCTTACTTTTTTTTATCTATTTTTCAGCATTTTGATTGACAGATTTTTTTACATGAGTCCCGTAAAAAAAAAAAAATTAAGATTTACAATTGTTGAAATTGTCTTACCATTTATTTTGAAGCTTCACCCTATCTCTGTGCACTATAATTATAAACGTGCAAGAATAGGAGTATATTTTTGAGCTAGAAGGGTGTAAAAGAGCAGATTTAAACTTTTTCTTGTTTCAGGTAAAAAACATATAAATACCAACACTCTATAAATGCTGTATTTTTTTATAGATTTTTGTTGCTGAGAGCTTGAAACTGACTCTTGAGCTTCTTGAAAGATGTTGCATATCTTCCACAGATCTGTGGTGCAGAGCGCAGTTTTAGATGCAGCCATCTGGTGGGGCAGCAGCATCAGAGCCAAAAGACTCGAGCTGAACAAGATGATCAGGAAGGCTGCTCCTTAGATTTGTCTGTAATCTTTGGAAGTCATTTAGAAAAAAGAAGAATGTTGCATCAGATTGTTTAAAATATTGCATACAGTGCTTTCTATACAGCGTTTTCTGTTGGAAGCCGGCTCACTGCAACACTGACCACTTCAGAAGAGAATTCATACTTGCTGCAATTATAATCGATAATGACTCCTTAGCAGCCGTTTAACAATTATTGACTGACCAAGACTGCTGCAACAGTTATGATTCCCTTCGAGGAATACATCAAATAAATAAGCCAGAAATGGCAAAATTACAATTGACCAAAGCAAAGAATTGTTTTTATTGCCTATGGCTTGGTGACATGCACCAGTAGCAGAGGTTGTGTGGGTGCTGCAGGCTTTTGAGTATTCAAGTCCCAGGGAGGAACGGGTGCAGCCACATCATAACCTCTTAAGACTTGGCATCTACATCCATGGACATCACCTTTTCGGGTTATATTACCACAGTGGATAATAATGCTTAACTGGGGCTCTCTGACTATGTGTTCAGAGGATCAGCCCAAATATTATCTTGGGCTTATATCATTCAAAATCCACTTTTTGAGTCCTTAAATGTATTATATTGTTCATTTTTCACTATATAAGAACCCCAAAGCGGTATTTTGATCCATCTGCGCATTGCTGAGTAATCATCTTAAAAACCTGGGCTCTCAGCGTCAGCCCCTCCCATACCCACAAAAACGAGCGGGTTCTTACGTGGTGATGTCACAAATTGAGAACGGCCCCTTTCAGGAGGAGTCTGCGCTGCAAGCACCACTAACACAAACACACACACGCTTAACAAAACACACTTCCGCTATCTTCCAGAGGCTAGCTATTATCAGCCAACTTCCAAAAACTAGTTGTGATCAGATAGTTTTGCAAGCTCTCCTGGGTTGTGCACAGTCGAGCAGATGTCAGTTGTTTGTGCTATTACTGTTGTGATCAAGTGTGACAATGGTCAAGAAACGCTCATTTGATTTAAATTGTGCACAGTGGCATACGCCAAAGAACATTCTGGAGAGGAATTTGCACCAAATTTAAGGTGGATCCTTGGGTGTCCGAGAGAGACGTATTGGGAATACGGCTGCAGAAAGGGAGCATACTATTTCCTGGTGGAAAAGCCTAGATGGAACATGGATTATTGAGGAAAGGTGCACTTGTCTCCACAAAAATTATTTACATATAAGTGAAGAGGATTTTGGACAAAGAGATCGATGACGCTTTAAAGTCCCCCTCCAATGAAAATCAAAGTTTTTGAGTTTTTAACATGTATGTGTGGCATTTTTCTTTTGAAAAAGAAAAAAATATAATAAGAAATCATTTCATGTTTGCATTTCAGAGAAAGTGACTGTCAATCAAAAGGCCCAAGAAAAACTCCTCAGACTTCCTGAAACTTTCATACGTCACTAAAGCTAGCTAATCCGGATAACGTCCCACTTGTGTGCGGTGAAGGATTGTAATTTAGTAAAAGGCCATAGTGACGTTATCTTTCATTTTTTTCCTAAAGAATCTGAGAAAAAATGGATTGGATTTATTGGTCACAGCAACGTCAATTGTTTGATTATTTGCAGAAAAAGAGACATTTTTCAACTGGACAAAACCGCGGGTGATTGCATTGCCTGCTTGTATTTTAATTGTGTCCATTTTTAAGTAAGAAACTGAAAGTAAAGTCTTATTAGCGGTCACAAATCTGCTGTTTGATCGAACCGCAGAGGACCGGCAGGATCCACCGGGTGGTTCAGCCGGACACCGGAACAGTTCTCTAAATGTAACCCTTCCTCTACATCTAAAAAACGTCACAGCTGGCTGCACGCATGTACAAACTGATGCGATTAGACCCTCTCTGTATTCTGGCATTTCATTTCATTCGTTTTCTTGTTCAAGTGAACTCAACAATCAGCATGTACTAGCATGAAATCAGTTATGAACCCCAGCTAGAGCTGCTGCTGGTGCAATGCAGCCTGAATGGTCATGTTTTATTTTATTCTTGTTTTTTCATGGGCTTATCAAAGTGTGTGTATCGCAAACATGTCTGGGGGGATAAGGGGTTGGGTTACACAGCTCAGCACCATAAGCCACGCCCACACAGAGGGATTTTTGCAAAAGAATACTTCAGATGAACAGGAAAATGGCTTTATAAGACATTTAGGATGTGGACTTTTTGTTAAAAAACTAATTAAAAAGCCCATTGGGAACCTTTAAAGCAAATAAAAAAATTGTTGCGGGGGACTTTAAAGAAAATAGAAACATTCACAGCCAGTGCTAATAAGAACAATATTCTCATCATTTCAAAAAAGTAATAAAGGTTCATCTTGTGTTTGCATTTTTTTTTCTTACCAAATTTCACCTGAAATGAACCCATTAGCCATCACTACAACAAAAGGCAGATACACAGTAAGCACACCCATCTCTGCAAACTTTTGGACGTTTGTTTCTCTGGGAGAAACGCAGCTGAGGACATCACAAAATGGGCGGCACCCAGAAGGAGCGAAAGGCAGAGTCTCAGAGATCTATGCATCTTTCTTCCGGCTAGAAAGAGTTCACGAAAGTAACTCATGTTTCATAAATAATGTGCTATTTAGTGTTCCAAAGGTAATATAAAATCACATTTATGGATATAGTTTACTCTGAAAGGCTTAAGAAAATTAATGGTATGGGCCCTTTACGGGGTTAAAGGGAGCACAGGAGTGTCTTGCGATCTTGTGGCGGCTTAAAACATCTCATAAAAATGAAATGTACATTTTTTTGTGCGTGTGGTAAGTGTATCATAAAGTATTTGTAAGGATAATGGAAGATGCATGCACCTCTGAGGAATGGAGGATCCTGTCCTATGGAGCCCTTGCGTTACAATCGTGTCATTAGTGAGGCGACCATACGGAGTCCTTACTGACACGGTGTGCAGGTGATACTAAGTGCTGGTGGAACGCCCACACAAACTATACTATGATTGTCTAATTTCCTACACGGACAAAGCATGCAACAACCCACTCATCAGTTGAACAGCACTAACAAACCCCTTGTGCAGTGTGGAGGGTTTGAGCTGAAAAACAAGAAAAACCCTTACCTACCATTATGTGCTGCTTAAGTGTTCGCTCCAACTTGTCGCTTTGTGAGAGCCCCATACCCATTTTTTACCTGCAGATCGCCTACATCCTCACATAAGGACAGTTGTTAGGGCATTTGTTTCTCAAAAGATGCAAGATTTCTCTATTTTGGTGAACTTTCCCAAAATGTCTTAACTTGAGCTAAAAAATAACTAATGAGCATCAGCAAATCTGTGGATGAGTTTGTCTTGAACTGCATTAACTTGCAACCGATTGTTTCAACAAAGCATTTAGCCAAGAAGTTCTTTCATTGCAAAAACCATGTTTTAAAGTGGTTTGTATTCTTTTTCCTCAAATGATATTCATAGAAAACCTTTCATGTCACTTTTTGCCTGGCAATAGATGGAAGTGCTGCTCCCCAAGCTATGATTATTTGCAAGAGGGAATAGTCACTGCTTGAGGCAAAACAGCTTAGGGATTCTGTCACCTGGGGGAATCCTTGGGTGACAGGTTTTTTTTTTTGCGCACAGGCACATTGGTCGCAAGTGTCAGCTATGTTTGCTTCTTTTTTTTTATTTACCGACTGGTGCATCGGGTGGATCAGAAAGGAAAAATGAATGATAAGGCCAGAAGGCAGGGATTTCTAAAACGTTTCTCAAAACTACTTTAAGAGAAATCAGGAAAGGGGCTGCTTGAGATTAGATTAATTAAGATTCTAGAGGAGGACGGTTATATCTATACAAGTGTCTACAGGCACCTGTGGAATCTACCTGCTGCAACAAGTGATAGCAGCTGAAGACAGGTAGGTAGTAGCCTCCTGTCACCGTGCTGCTGAAGCGTAGCGCCACCGTCACCCCCAAATGTCTACGCCGTGCCTGTTTTTCCTCACGGACTGGTTATTGATCTGTGATGTACTTTCGCTTTACCTTTGAAAAGCCGCCGTTGGCTTCATCGGGCTCTATAAATTGAATTAAGAGCAGGTGGACATGGAAAATGAATGGATGGATTTATATTGGCCGCTTCATATTCAGAACTCGCACTGCTGATGAACTGCTTTATGCCACTCTAAAGTCTTTTGATGGACTGTTTGACTTCAGGCAGCTCAAAAAATAGAATACGTCTGAAGGTTGTTTCGGGAATTGGAATTTGCACATCTACATTTTATTTTATCTTGACATGGAAACGAATTCTTTGCAAGAGGAAGAAAAGTGCTATTTTAATAAAGTCACAAGGTGAGCTCCAAAATAAAACTTCCCTAAAGTCTTTTATATTTAAGTCTTTAGAAATGTTGAGCTAACTCTACAAAATAAATGTATAAATAAGTCAGTAAAAGCTGATTTAAGGTATTTATTTTTAGCTGTCACAAGATAACAGATAGGATTATGTTGCTGAAGGCCTAAAATCAAAAAGTTTAAAATTTAAAAGTTTGGTTCTCCTTTAGGTGGATCTCTTGACTTCCAGAACTTCCCATCTCTCTGACGTTTCATTTATAAATGACAATGAATAGAGGCTGGGCTTCTCTTCTCACATGATTATAGTATCACTGTGTAACATGATGTCATGAATTACCCAACTTTTCTGATTAGTAGGGATTAAATCATAGACATGTACAAAAGGATCTCTGACATCACCCAGGAGATTTTAAACAAAGACGATGCAGTCATGCAGCCACTTTTTGTGGGCTTCATCCTGTTAAAGTTTTTGCAAAAAATGGGTGAATTGTAAAGATAGGGTTTTTTTGGGTTGATCCAATGTTAAAAAAAAGAATCTCTCTAAAAACATTCCGACTATTTACTGACTATTAGACGTAACTTTGAATCATAAGCTTGCCTTTACCAGGAATCTATTAGAAACAACATATATCCCTAACAAATATAAAATATACATGCAAACAGTCAGAGCACTGACTATGACTGTACACATTAGTTTCCCAGTACCAAGGGTGTGTTTGAAACAAGTATCCATGTCGAAAATAAAGTGCATCTGAAAACAGTCAAAACAATATTGGTGTTTTTTTTAGTATCGTCCGATACTGATAAACTCAAATTATACAAATATTGTCCGATATCGATACTGGCACCAATACATCACTCATCCTTATATTTGGCTTCGTATTCAAAAACAGAATGTTGGGGCTCAGGTTTAACCCTTTAATACCAGAGTCTTAGCTGCAGTGTTGACGTTCTTTCGACTACCGTAACTCTTCAACCATTTACGCAAATAACGTAATTCTAGTGGATTCTAAAGTGGAAAAAAGCACCGCTGCACTGATATGCAACACTTTACATCAGGAGTCTTTAACAAAAATTTTAAGAGGTCCAGTTAGGAAAAATATCTGGAAGTTAGGGTCAGGATAAAAATAACGTCTAAATGTTCAGTGTATTTTTAAATAACTGAGGATTGGTGGCACATCTGATATAATTATCAACTAACTCTCACTTCAAACTGATTCAGTCCAATATTTGACAGTATTTAATGTCACATAACATAAACACATGGGACTGTATAACACTCACACACAACAGGAACACTACCTGGATAACTGGTGAAATCATCAAGAAAACTAGATGGAAGGATCCACTAGCCCTCATTCACTTCTTCCACAAATCAAACACCTTCCAAGAAGAATGAAAATCTGAACAAATTACATCCATTTCAAAGTTTTTCAGTCTATTAAAACTCCACACAGAGGAAGATTGTCTCTGCTGTAGTTGCTAAGCAGATTCCTGCCTAATTCAGCCTTTCTGTGGGTAAAATTCCTAAATGTTCTTTTTACAATTTTCCTCAGTTCAGAAACATCTTCATCAAGTCGGCAACTTTATTTGGGTCTTCATTCTCTGTGAAATGCTTCTAGCTGCTTTAAATGGCTTTACAGTATTTGCGACTTAGGAGATGTAACGAATAATTAAAGCAAAAACAAAACGACACAACCATCAAAAACTGCTATTTTCTAAGTATAATAATAGGTACGAATCGATTGTGTCTGTAACTTTATTACTGTGAGATTATGTGAAACATTCAAGAATCTGTTGCCACATATTATGAAGAGCGGTTTGGTATGTAGAAACAACATGTCTCCATGAGTCCATAGTCTGTAAACAGCAGTTTAAGGCTTATTTCTTCAAAATAAAAAAACTCTCCAAACGTGTATGTGACCATATGTGACAATTTTATAGTGAGAAAGTGTTGCCAACAAGACAACAAGACCTGCACCATTTAAAATTAAGACATCGTATTAGTTTTGTGTCAAGTTCGGACTCAGATGTTGGGTTATGCGGACCCAAATGTTGAATTATCCAGACTCAGATGTTGGTTTAATGCGGACCCGGATGTTGGGGTATGAGGACCCAAATGTTGGGTTACGCAGGCTTAGATGTTGAGTTATGAAAACAATGACACTCAAAACATCAATGTTCAATGGAATCTTAACCATGCGTAAATATATGACTTGGGAATTAAAATTTGTTGATTTGAGAAGATGTATGCATTTTTTTTATTACCAAAGTACTGAAATTGGCAACGATTAGGAACCAAAGCAGAAACCAAAGAACCGCTTTGGCACTGGAACCGCATAAAACCCAATCGGTGCCCAAGCCTATGCCGTATTGGGCTGGATCGCATGACGGGTCAAAGAGTTACAGAATGTCCAAGAGAGTGTTATTTAGGTATCTTCAGTGACATCCCTGATGTCAAAGGGTTAATAAAACCTGATTACTGGATGAGATGCTGTTAATTGTGATGTTCAACAACTGAAAAAAACTGAAATCTGAATCTAATTAAGCAGAGGAGTCTCAACTATTTAAGAATGTTGCTGTTGCAAGTGGCAAACGTTTAATATATTTCAAAATGAACATTCTAGCAATGAAAAGATGTATTATAACTCACAAAATCAGTCATACAAGAAAATCTCACTTAAAATATGACCTTTTTTGCCCACTGACACCAACTTAACCCTACCTGTTCATGATTTTTTTTCTTTTTGACTTAACAGCTCTTTAAATAAAATTAAAAAGGGATCAAATGTGCCGTATAAGCTTTTTTGAAGTGATTCGGCCGCTAAAGCAGCAGCAACATCTTGTCTGTATTATCTGCCGTCATTGCCACTCCAGTCTGCATATCCTTCATTTTATTAGCATATGACCTCATCCCAGTTCCACCATAGACTGTGAAAACACTGGACAGAACAAGCAATGAGGTCTCCCATTGGAAATGCATTACATCCTCTCCTCGCGAAAGTAGGCCGCCGCTTTCACCGTCACTTCCTGAAACGGCTATCGCCATTTTGCAAACCATCATCAGCGATTGGTCCGAGTCTCTGTGAGTCATGGAAGTACCTTCCACCAATCTGAAGAGAGTTTATTGTGAGTCTCCGCCTCTTTCCACGCCTCTACCACGAGACAGCGGAGTGTAAACAGCTTCACTTTAATAACGGCGGCTCGAGAGAATTGTACAAGTCATTGTTCAAGTCTTTGAGGGAGAACCATTCCAACATTTGATTCTGCTGTTAACCTTTCCTGCTTCCTCGTCCTGACCGTGGTCGGGGCGAGCAGGGGAGCTGCTGCAGCTCTCGGACGAACGTCCTCGTGGTGTAAACCCGGGGTGTTTGGTTCTGCAGGAAGATACTCTCACTGTCTGGTTGGAGGCTGGAATCCACCATTTATTTTCACTTTTGTTTTACAGCACATTGCTTTACTCCAACTTTCCCCGGACACCCGCTCCTTTTCTTTCATCTCTCATCCTCTCTCTCCCGCACACATGCGCACGTGCACGTACAATCACGCTCGCGCCGCCCCGTCCCTTTCTCTCTCCGTAGCTTTCCCGCAACACTGCAAATGTTGTATTGACTTACATATTTTCTTTTTTGTCGAACTAAATAATGTGTCGCCACATATATTCCGGAATAAACATTCTCGGTTATAATCATCTATTTTGATATTGAAACCAGTGACTGTTAACGCGCCTTTCTGAACGCACGGCCGCGTTAACTTTCAACTTCTTCTGTTTGCAAAGCGAGCGTGTTTTTTACACCCGGTTTAACCGCGTTGAGCCTCTAAATCTATTTCTACAGAGTAAAAGATGGCGACAGCATGCACCTCTTGTTTTAAACTGCTGCATTCCATTGAGGAAAACAATAGAAGGACAATGATTGGAACATTGTTGAATTGTAAAGTAGGTGTTAAAAGGTCTTCACGGACGCATTGATGAAGTCTGCTCCCATTGGCTACCCGTCATCTGTCACTCAAACCCCCCAGACGTTCGACGTCAGACCCACAAACGCTTATTGAGCCATCTGATTGGTCAATTTATAACTCAAATAACTTGTGATAATGGAAATAAATCTTTAAAAAAAAATTAGGATTAGAAAAAAGAAGTTAAGCAGAAAGCACCAGAGGAAGAATGATTATTCTGATATTTAAAATGACTGAGAAATAACTGTCTGTTTCTCAATGTAAGTCAATGGGACTTTGGCCTTTTTGCAACCCAGTGGTACTTCCTATATGGAACACGGAAGTAGGGGGGCATGCTCAGTCCAGTTCTCCTATATACAGTCAATGAGTTCCACTGAAGCTGAGACGTAAAAATGGGGCAAAAATCATATGATTCTGATTTCTTTACAGTCAAATACTCGGGTCGGCTTTCAGCTGTGATGAAGGCATTTTCTGGTGAATGGGAGCTGACTATGTTGTCTGTTTAAAAGATTTTTGACATTTCTAAAAGCAATATTCTCAATCATCCCAGATAATCTAGTGAAACATGACTTTCTATTTTAATTGTGAACAGAGAAGGTTTCCTTCAGCTATCCAGTTTAATGAGAAAGATGTGAAACCTTTATTACTTTTTTCCCCATGCCAAAAAAAAAAAAAAAAAAATAGACTTTAAAGGCAGATTTTAATTGGGAAAAATTGACAAGACCAATTATCAGCCTATCTACTTCAAAGTCAAATCAATTTGCCAAATTTTAGGATTTCCTCATTTTTGCTGCAATTATTTAAGCAATCATCACCAGTATTGTGAAATTGCAAACTGCAAACGTCTGTGCAGTTCCAAAAGGAAACAGAACATGGGACACATTCTGCAAGACAAAAAGCGGTAAAGGGCAGCATGGAAATGTAAAATGCTGAATCCCGCGGAGCTTGAATGTCAGGCTGTTGTAGGAATCCAGGAAGAACACTCGCTTAACAGCTGTTTGCATGTTCAGAGACAAAAGCAAACAGGAAGAGTATTTATGTGTGATGTCATGTCTCTATCCCTTTAAAAAAATGCTGTTGAAGATGCCTTCTCTGCCTCCTTATTGTACACAAACATTCAAATTGCAACATTTTATAAAATAAAATATGAGCTGGATTAACTAAAGAAAAAAAGAAAAGAAAAGTTTTTAGGTCCTTTGGTTTCTTCACAGGGCAGTTTAGCTGCACACAAAGCATGTTCAGAAAACAGCTGACACGCCAAACTTTTTTTCCCACCACACCTTTGACCTGCCTACCACCTCGCTGACAATAACAGACGCTTTTTTTGTCCCGCGCACATTAAAGATGACCTTTCATCCCTCACATCTTCCTATCTCTGCCTTGCCGTCTTCAAACGTCACCTTCAAGGCGCCGAGCTTCAGAGGAGCTTCCTTACCTTGTTCTGAAGTTAGCTGGATGTGGATGCCCGTCGTACAAAGATAAAAAGTCATATTCCTCCTCCACAGCAAAAGATTGAAAAACTATATGAATCCTATTCCCTTCGTCTGCAACAATCACCCAGGTACAGTTCGCTCCATTTGGATATCCATATGGAAACCCGGGGCTTTCTATTGTCCCATTCCTTCCTTTTAATGTGCCTCCACAGGTATGGATAAAACCTGAAGACAGAAAGAGAAAGAGCATTATGGCACCATTGTTTCAATATAAATGCATTAGATAGATATTAAACTTTAATTCATCCCATGATAGAGAAATTGCTTTGTTGCCATTGTTAAAGAAACAACATATGCACCCACAAAGAGAAAGTTAAATGATCTGCAACACATAATTAAAAAAAAGAAAAAATAGAGTAAAACATTACTATCTTTATTCATAAAGACAGAAAAAATTGGGCTTGTGTTGTTCATTAATGCTACAGTCACAGATGGAACTGCCGCTGCGTGATGGGGAGGCAGAATCTTCAAGACTTCATGCTGCTCCTTCATTCATTCGTTTTCTTAGCCCTTTGTCCCTTTTGGGGTCAAGGTGGCGCCGACACCTAACCCAGCTACTGATGGACGAAGGCAGGGTACGCCCTGAACAGGTTGCAAGTATGTCGCAGGGCCATAATCACACACACACACATACACACTCTCGTACACTCCTAGGGGCTATTAAGAGTAGCCAATCAACTGTTTTTGGCCCGCTTTTTATGGACCCTCAGATTACTTGATCACCTGTGCTCAGGTGAGTGTTTATGCTTTGCTGAGGTGGATGATGATGGAATGTACAAAGAGGAGACTACCCAGTCATCCCCACGCCATGATCCCCCGCCGGGACAGCAGCAGCAGCCAGGACCCCCCAACACCCACAATGGGGAGCGAGAGAGGGGCCGCCCACCTCCGCCCAGGAGAGGGGCACCCAAGAGGAATGGGGATCCCGGAGGAGTTATGTAAACAAGGCCCGATCAGGCACACCCACTGATGGAGTTTTTGGAGAGGCCCAGTTCTCAAGAGCAAGGACCGGAACCTGCACCACCGAGACATGGACATCCCCCCCCCGGTTCCTATGTAGTTTGATCCCCTGCTCTAGATCTTAAATCTCTGGGATCCCACTCCCGGTGTGGAGAGGAGGCCGCCAGGCCCACTGCAAAACTTAAAAAATGAACTTTTTTAATATATATATATATGTATATATATATATATATAAAAAGCTGAATTTAAACCTGTCCACCTGCTCACTTCAAGTCAAGTTTTGCATTCTAAGTTGTGCAATACTTTTCCTTTCAAAATAAAAAAAAAGAAAAGAAAATCTGGAGTTTTTATGATTACAAAGAAAAAAAAATGTTTTGCCTTACGGTTAGTTATCATATTGTGACTGACTTTCAGAAGAAAAGTGAAAAACAATGAACCATCAACATTTATTTGGTGCCATTCATTTCCTTCTTGATATCTCAAACTCTCAGATAATCTCTTCGCTTTAAACAAACAATCATCAATGTCAAGTCTTGATAGTTTGTGAGTTTTCCTGATCAGTAACCCTAACCCTCATAATTAAATGATCTGCCAAGTGTGGTTCTGTCCTCACAAAATCCGGCTTGCCTCCACACTTCCACATTGTGTTTCCCGCCACACTCGCTCAAGCACCACAATGACGTCCTGCCGCACACACTGCAAAAAAAATAGTGCCCTTCAATTTTTTGAGGTTATCTTGCATATTGTCTAATGAAATGCAAACTTAATTAAGATGCATGGTTGACGCCCCAAAACACACACACACACAATTTACTCATAGTGTAATTAGTTTTTCACACTTGGTAGGCAGAGGATGTTTTGCATAGAATTGGCCAAACACACGAAAAGAAAATGAAAACAAGAAGAAAGGAAACAAATGGAGACATTGGTTGGCAGATGTGTAAATCAAGTGACCTCTAAGTATTCTTAGAGTTGTAGTTTTTCCTGATAATATTTTTCTCTTTGAAATGAATGAAAATTTAATTTTGTCTTCTAAGGAAACCGATGTATAATTTCTGTCTTTTCCAGCTTATTTATTTAATTTTGTCAGTTTTTCAGGAAAACAACAGTAAATATTTGTTCTCACCATCTCGTATCTTCTGTACGTCACCATACAGTTGTCTGAACACATACTTGTGTATTTGCATGGATCTTTCGTCATTGTTTCCTGCTCATGTTTTCATACAAGTACTTCCCCTGGCACACGAGCAAATTACAGAGTAATCGAGTAAAATTTCCTTCACTGAGGGGCCACCCACAGAGATAATGTGATCCAACTTGTGACACTCTGCATTCAAATAGCTTTTAGATGTTGTAATGGGAGGTATTATCAATCATGGAGGCTGGTCGTAACCCAGGAAGCAGGTGCTGGGTGGGCACCATATGGTTTAAAAGTAGGCGGAAAATGTACGCAAGATTTCGACAGCAGAGCTCGCTAGTTCAGTTAAGCGGAGCTCGCTATTTTCAAATATGTCAATATTGTTTTTTTGTTTTTTTTTTTTTTATTAGAGTCGCTAAAATTATATCAATTATTTTGTGTAAAAGGCAATCAATGGAAAGGATTACAAAAGAGTAATAATGAGAGTATTTTTGTGAAATATTGGTCTATTGCAGGGGTCTGAACCTGCGGTTCCAGAGCTCCATGTGTCTCTTTTATGCTTCTGTTCGAGCTCTTTCATTAAAAAGAAAAAAAAAATTAAAGTTTCTAAATGTTAAAAAGTAGCTATAAAGTAAGAAGGGAGAAAGTAGTAAGGGGAAAAAAGTAAACAAACTCAAACTTTAACTCATTTACAAAAAGTTGAAGGACAGTGCGCATCACATCACATCACTTGTGCGCCCCATCCTGTACTAAAAAAAAAAACAAAAAAACAATGGACTTTAATAAGCACAACCAGTACTAAGGTGAACCCGATTATTAAGCAAATTTTCTATTTTTTTTTTTTTTTTAAATAAGAAACAATTAATTGTGTTAAAAAATATGACAGAGGTCACCTAATTATCTTGGATTTTATTTTGGTTTATTAGATTTACATTTGGGGCAGAGATGCACCAACAACAGTGAAAATAACTATTTATATTTAATCAGTGCTCACATCATACTTGCTATAACAACTTTTGCTGCATTGAGAAGATCATATGTGACAGGGTGACTTTTATTTTGAAAGGAACTTCTGTCAAAAGTTAAAAAAGGCTATTTTCTTTTAATGTTTGTGTTTTATTCATACAAAATGAACAACAGTTCATTTATGTTCATCATAGTAGTAATGATGGTATAAATACAAATCAGTTTCATATTTTTTTAAAGGGTGAAGGAAGACTTTGTGGCTCCTACCGGGATGAAGTCAATGAGAAATCAACCCCAATTGCTTTTTCAGAGTTGAAGGTTGCAGTATGGAGTCTCGAAAGAGCCAATATGAAATAAATATATACACCATTAAATAAATAAATAAATGTGGCATTAAATAAATAAATGTGGCAATAAATAAATAAATGTTGAAATAAATAAATAAATGTTGAAATAAATGTGGCATTAAAAGATTAAAAGAGCACATTTAAGTATTTCCTGACATATTTATTTACTTCATTGCCCAGTGTGGGTCAAAAGAGCCACATTGAAATAAATATATTTAATATGAAATAAATAAATAAATGAGGCATTAAATAAATAAATGTGGCAATAAATAAATAAATGTTGAAATAAATAAATAAATGTTGAAATAAATAAATAAATGTTGAAATAAATGTGGCATTAAAAGATTAAAAGAGCACATTTAAGTATTTCATGACATATTTATTTATTTCATTGCCCAGTGTGGGTCAAAAGAGCCACATTGAAATAAATATATTTAATATGAAATAAAATAAATAAATGAGGCATTAAATAAATAAATGTGGCAATAAATAAATAAATGTTGAAATAAAATAAAATGTTGAACTAAATGTGGCATTAAAATATTAAAAGAGCACATTTAAGTATTTCATGACACATTTATTTATTTCATTGTCCCTTGTAGGGTTAAAAGAGCCAAATTGAAATAAATATATTTAATATGAAATAAATAAATAAATGTGGCATTAAATAAATAAATGTTGCAATAAATAAATAAATGTTGCAATAAATAAATAAATGTTTAAATAAATGTGGCATTAAAATTAAAAGAGCACATTTAAGTATTTCATGACATATTTATTTATTTCATTGTCCCTTGTGGGTCAAAAGAGCCAAATTGAAATAAATAAATAAATGTTGAAATAAATAAATAAATGTTGAAATAAATAAATAAATTTGAAATAAATGTGGCATTAAAATATTAAAATAGCAATTAAAAAGCCATTTTTAACATTTCATAATATTTTATTTATTTCATGATTTCATTATACATTTCATGAAACAGGAAGTGGACACGCCATGAAAATGCAAACTGTCAGATTCTCTCGTCAAACTCAGTGGGCGGGGTCTAACTCTCGTGTCTCTGCTCTGTTGATCTGGCCTGGTGCAAAGTTTTTGTCTGAGTCCTCACTCACATACACGCTGCAAACATTGTTTTGGTGAAACAAAGAACTTTTATTCGGGTCACCAAATCAAAATGTTTTCTGCGTCCACTTCATGCATTCTCATTCCCGACTCATCGCTTATCGACGCATGGTTAAAGTCCGTCCTCGTGGAAACTCGAAGCTTTGAGGGAACCTTCTGTCAAAATGTACCGAGTTGGCTGGTCCAAATAGATCACAGCACCGAAAGCGCAACCGCAGACCCGCAGCCGATGCGGGACCGACCCGGACGGAGCGACGCTCGGTCAAAAATGAGAGGAGCTGGCGGATCTGATTGAATCAAACCTAGAACCACCAGCTACCGGGACGGGGAGCGCGTCACCCCCAATTCACGCGCTCGCAGGTGTGTGTGTGTGTGTGTGTAAAAAGTGTCTCTGTGCGCGCGGCACAGAGAGACACACAAAACAGACAGACATGCAGACACGCAGATCAACGTGGGCAGACTCCGGTGCGGGTGAAGAGTTTCGGGAGTTAAAAAACGACAGGAAGACAGAGAGCAGCTCCTCTTAGCAAAAACACAGTGTGTTAATTATGAAACACACACAACACAGACTGACACGAGCGCGCACAGATCAACGTAGTGAGCAGACTCTGGAGCGGGGCTGCTGGTTTTGGGGAGAAAAAAAGACGCAGAGAGCAGCACACACACACACACACCAAAACAGAGACGCACGCGCCAGCACACAGATCCAGTGAGCCGACCAAGCGGGTGGGCGGGGCTTTGGGTGCAAACAGCAGCAGATAGCGGTTCTTCTTTGCAGAAACACGGGTTAATGTCTTTAGATTTTTAAATCATCACCCATGATGGCAAAAAAACAAACAAAGTTCTAGCAGAAGAGCGAGCGGACTCCGCTTCGCGGCGCTTCCGCGTTCAGAGTGAATTGGGGTGACGCGCTCCCCGTCCCGGTAGCTGGTGGCTCGTAGGTTTGATTCAATCAGATCCGCCAGCTCCTCTCATTTTTGACCGAGCATCGCTCCGTCCGGGTCGGTCCCGCTTCGGCTGCGGGTCTGCGGTTGCGCTTTCGGTGCTGTGATCTAATTGGACCAGCCAACTCGGTACATTTTGACAGAAGGTTCCCTCAAAGCTTCGAGTTTCCACGAGGACGGACTTTAACCATGCGTCGATAAGCGATGAGTCGGGAATGAGAATGCATGAAGTGGACGCAGAAAACATTTTGATTTGGTGACCCGAATAAAAGTTCTTTGTTTCACCAAAACAATGTTTGCAGCGTGTATGTGAGTGAGGACTCAGACAAAAACTTTGCACCAGGCAGATCAACAGAGCAGAGACACGAGAGTTAGACCCCGCCCACTGAGTTTGACGAGAGAATCTGACAGATTGCATTTTCATGGCGTGTCCACTTCCTGTTTCATGAAATGTATAATGAAATCATGAAATAAATAAATATATTATGAAATGTTAAAAATGGCTTTTTAATTGCTATTTTAATATTTTAATGCCACATTTATTTCAACATTTATTTATTTATTTCAACATTTATTTATTTATTTCAACATTATTTTATTTATTTCAATTTGGCTCTTTTGACCCACAAGGGACAATGAAATAAATAAATATGTCATGAAATACTTAAATGTGCTCTTTTAATATTTAAATGCCACATTTATTTAAACATTTATTTATTTATTGCAACATTTATTTATTTAATGCCACATTTATTTATTTATTTCATATTAAATATATTTATTCAATTTGGCTCTTTTAACTACAAGGGACAATGAAATAAATAAATGTGTCATGAAATACTTAAATGTGCTCTTTTAATATTTTAATGCCACATTTATTTCAACATTTATTTATTTATTTCAACATTTATTTATTTATTGCCACATTTATTTATTTAATGCCTCATTTATTTATTTTATCATATTAAATATATTTATTTCAATGTGGCTCTTTGACCCACACTGGGCAATGAAATAAATAAATATGTCATGAAATACTTAAATGTGCTCTTTTAATCTTTTAATGCCACATTTATTTCAACATTTATTTATTTATTTCAACATTTATTTATTTATTGCCACATTTATTTATTTAATGCCTCATTTATTTATTTATTTCATATTAAATATATTTATTTCAATGTGGCTCTTTTGACCCACACTGGGCAATGAAATAAATAAATATGTCATGAAATACTTAAATGTGCTCTTTTAATCTTTTAATGCACATTTATTTCAACATTTATTTATTTATTTCAACATTTATTTATTTATTGCCACATTTATTTATTTAATGCCACATTTATTTATTTATTTAATGGTGTATATATTTATTTCATATTGGCTCTTTCGAGACTCCATATTGCAGACCCCTCGTCTAGTGAATTCCCAAATTTAACTAAAAAAAGCAAAAACAAAAAAAGAAAAACCCATCCCGACTTTTAATGTGCGCTGTTTGCTTTGTCAAGATTGATTTTCACATCACTTTGCCTTAGGACAAAGTTGGCATGCTAACAAAAAACAATAATAATACCATTTTACAACATTCTTCCCTAACTTCTGTTAGTGCTGTTGACAACCCGGTATTATTTCAAGGAAAAGCTTTCTGTGTTTGGTTGATTTTTCAATGGATTTAAAACTTTTTTCTTATATCGTCTTAGAGGGTCAGAATTGTGACGTTTGTGAAACGGTGGCTTCAGATGCAATTTTATTGTGGTGTTTCGGCTGAGGCCGTATGTTTTGTTTATTTTTGGAAGGTTTTTCTGTTTTCTTTTGTCTTCTGCTACAGTGGAAGTTTTTCTCTTTTTCCTTTTTTTTCCACCCTGCAGCTTTGCAGATTGGTGCCTGAATTGTTCAGCGCTCCTGGTTGCCTTTTGTTAGAGGTATAATATTGGTACATTCAATTTCCTCTCTTTTCTACCTTTACAAATTAGGGGCTCGTACAGGATGTTACTCCACCATCTGGGATCTGTCATCTGTCAATCCATTATCCATCAGGATCCATTTCTTTTTCTTTATGGCTTACTCGTTCATAATAAAAGAAAAAAAATGTATAAAACCTTTACTCTTATTTTGACAATATCGATTTTCCATTAACCCTGTAACACCTGAGGCGCTGTCGGTGATGCTTGAACACAAAATCTTTAACATACTCCCTCAGAATCTACTGGAATTACGTTGATCATGTTAACGGTTGAAAAGTTGGAGTAAATGAAAGAACATAAACACTGGAGCTCCAGTGTTAAAGGGTTGACCAAACAAAGTGCACACCTTCTTGAGATCTAACATTAAGAACATGTAGAAGAACTCTTCTTAAGTGTGCTAAATCCCTTTAGTTTAAATGTTAGAATATGAATTTTCACTAAAACATGGAAAATTTTCCACTGAAACCATTAAAACAACCAGCTAAAAAATAAATGAAAGCAGAGGAATGCATTTTTAATTGCTGCCACATGACTATCCATGCAAAGTTGAGAAAACCTGAAGTGACTTACAACCACACAGATTTGTAACTGAAAGTGGGTCTTTCCATTCAAGCTTACATTAACCTGAAGTGCTCCTTTCTCCAGGATCAGCTGACAAAAATCTATAAATCTTTACTTAGACTCTGAGGCACTTAGGCTCACACAATCTTAAAAAGTAAACGTGTTTTGGGGTTTAAAAGAGGTTGATCAGCACATCTCCCATTGAAAAGAAATACAACAAGACGACTGTTTGTTCAGCAGCTGTAAATCAGACAAATGTTTTAGCAGCAGTACATCTGATTAGCATTGGAAGGGCAACTATTTGCTTTGGAGTCGGAAGACAAACCGGAGGTTTTCTGCAGAGAAAGAGCCTCCTTCTCTTGAAGTTTCACTCCAGTCGTCTTTTAATCTGCTATAAAAGTGTTCTCATTGTCTTGTTATTACAATTTTAGCCAAAATAATTGAAAAAAAATGTTGTTTGCTATAGTAAGCTATCGCTTACAGCGTGTCAAAATATGAAGCTAACAGTAGAGGTGCAACAGAAATGACAAACAAAATTGGAGCTTTCCAGCCAAACAGCATTGAGTCAGATGTCAGCTCGAGTGAGGAAAACAAAGACTATTTAATATCTATTTGTCTGCAAGTGGGCGGAGCGGTGAAGGAAGCTTCTGGCTTGCCGTAGTCGCTTTATCGTTTACTTCTGATTCACAACCATTTGAAAAAAAATACTGTTTAGAAATGCCATTTTAAGCTTACATTTCTTCACACATTGAAGGGTTTTTATACTAAATGAAGGTTTTATACATGAAGGTTTTTGATACTTTTACAGTATGGTTCACTTTTATACTTTGTAATTAACACATTGATGAATCCATTGTCACATCAAACCACATGTACCTCCAGACTAGTTAAAACCTGTTAGAGCACGCTCCAAAAACCTAATCATCAGTACGTTTCCACTGCAAATCAAAGCCATAGATGACCTTTGCTGACATGACACTAACCAATCACAGCATAGGTTTGGTGAAGACGATCATATGAGGTGTTATGACCTAAAGGGGGTTTCTCCTTTAACATTAGCCTAGAGCCAAATTAAGCCTGCCTTCAATATATATAAGTGAACTATATTTTTTTGGTCAAATGAGGATCAGCTTAAAGTGAATGATCACAAAAACAAGAGAAAATTTTGAAAAACAGGCAAATTGAAAATTTGAAAGCAATTTTAAACTTGAAATATATATTGAAAACTTGAAGGAGTAATTGAAAATTTAAATAATATTGAAAATGCTATAAAAAATAAAATTTAAAATGTGAATGTAAAAAAAGCTAAAACTGTTACCAATAAGAATAAATGTGTATTTGTACTTTCAACTTTTTTCCTTTTTTAGTTTTTCCTGTCTGCTTTCTGTAATCTGTTTTCAAGCCCCGCCCCCACGTGAAATTAGGATCAGCTCAGCAGCAAAAACTCCTCTGAATTGAAACTGAAAACAGAGAACTCAAAGCAAACGTGATAAACGAAAAAAGAAAAAGGTGAATGTACAAACAAAATATGTTTTTTATATATTAGTAACAGTTTTTTTTAATTCAAGTTTTCAATTTACCTTTTTTGAAATTTTCAACATTTCTTTCAAGCTTTCATAATAATCTTTTAAGATGCTCGTTTTTTAAAACTTTCAATAACTCTTCATATTTTCAATATGCATTTTCAAGTTTAAAATTGTTTTCAACTTTTCATTTTTAAATGTACAATGCCTTTTTATCAAAATTTCTATCTTGTTTTTCATTCACTTATTTGACCCCATATTTTGTCTTTGCTTGCCCTGTGACCCGGAGATCTCCGTACACGTTTGATCCAACTTTTATTCAAATGACTAAGTTCCAATTGAGTCTTTGGGTCACTTTCTTCCTCATCAATGAACGAGCAGAAGGCGGGGCTAACTTCACCACATATCCTCCATCATGAAAAAAATGACACAATAACATATTAAAAAAAGCAAAAGTATGATTGGAGTGGGTCTTTAAAATGTCTCCTCAACACACTTCTATTTTAGTTTTATCTTTTAAAACTGTCTTGCGTCTGCTGCTCCGCTCTTTTCAACCTTTGTCTGCCTTATTCCACTTATTCTTACCGGCTGCCAAGTCAGCCAGCTGCCTGCAGAATTCTCCTTTATCTCTCCTCACTCTTCCCTACAATGGCCTTTTCCTGTTCCGCACTACCTGCATCTCTTTTCTTCTGAGCCAGACTTTGCAAACTCAAAACCTTCTTTTAACAGCTTTGACTCACGTAGACTTGTGATTTGTTAAGGACAGCCATCTCCGTGGCATGTAGAACACCGTAAATTTGTGTTATGTTCCCCTTAGGAAACACGCGATCCCTTTTAATAAGAGGCGGTGCGTGAACGTGTTTTATCTGCAGGACCAACAGCTCGGCCTCTTTGAATTCAGCGCCGACCCTGATCATCACTCCAGCTATGAAACACAATATTAGTCCCTCATTGCAACACTGTCCGTAAATCGTGACGAGAAACCCAATTAACAGCACGCTGTGATTACACAGTGGGGAGAATGTGTCTCAGAAATATAAATCTGTATCAAATCATGCAAGCTCGGCAGAGACAAAACGAGCTCAGCAGGCAGTCAGGCTGCCTGACAGGCATCTCGAGAGTGGTCCCAGCTGCTCGCAAATACTTACATTTACCCCTGACCTTTAGGAAAATACTAACAAATACTACCTTTTAGCACACTCTGTATGCAAATGACGGATTATTTTTACTTGCTGAGCAAAACAAAGACAAGAAAATGGCGGGCGGATCTCAGTGTGGCGAGCATTCCGTGGGGGTTTGCTGATTTGAATTGTGTGAATGTTTGTGTTGGATTAGAGCTTTCTGTAGATGTTTTGAATTTACTTTGCCTCCTGGGTGTAACTGAACTACTGAATACGATCTGTATGTATGCCAGCAAAAGTTTGAGGGAGAACGAACCAATGAAGCAGAGAGGTGTGCAAATAAAAATGGAGATTGATAAAAAAAAAAATAAAGGCCTTTTACATAATTGAGGGTATGATTTTGATATTAATATTAAATTCTGAAGGTTTCCCTTTGAGCATAGCAATAACAAAGCTTTTAAAATTACCGCTGCATGCACTTATGCGCGCTTGCAATAGCTGAAGCCTAAAAGTGTAAACAGCAAACTGTGTCAGTTTGCATTGAGCCATAAAGGAGCAACAATTATGTGAAGCAGGGAGGAAGGCAGTTGTTTACTGCCATTCCAGTCAGAATAAGCAGCAAACAGACCATTGAGTAATGGATGACTGCTGATGTGCACGAGGACCCGCTCTGCTAAAATGACTTGTTTTATAAAAAATCTTCTGATTCAGTTCAAAAGCTCATCTGCTTCTTGAATTCTAAAAAGGGCATTCGTACTTGAGTTTGAAGAGAAGTTTTTTTTTAATCATCTGTTTCAACTCCATTGGTTGATCTCTCCTTCAGCAAACAAATGCTATTGTATTCTTAGAAAATCCTCTGATATACAGCTGTAAAAAGTTTATAATCTCATTAATGCCAATTCATTTAACCCCTTGACACCTATTGATGCAAACATGCATCAAACTATTTCAGCTCAAAAATTACCTTAATTTACATGAAAGCTAAAATAATATAACAATAATGCACCTCACCTCTTATAGCAACAGATTTTGTGTCCTTTTTTACATTGTAAAGTTACGCTTTATCTTCAACACAGTGGTTGATGAGGTCCCATAGGTAGCTTTTTTTTCAAAAAATATAGGTTAGACAAGAAAACTGGGATTAGATAGATCGAATTAGGACATAAACAGATTCATTAAACTAAAGTATGACTCAGCTGTGAGGTGGAGGAAAACCACAAAGGCAGAGCATAACAAAGCCTAAACAAGACAAGCGGAAGCCTTGTTATAAAACTGTGAGAGGATTTCTGTGTAGATCAAGGCGTATATTGAGGATTGTGCCCTTTAGTTTGGTTTGATGTTAATTCTGTTTTCTTTGTGCTTGTAGTTTTCTGTTTTCAGGTTGCGTGTGTTCTTCCCTGTCAGTCACAGCAGGTTCAGGTTGTCAATTATCCTCAGCGGTCTCGATTTAGGTAAATAACCCTCAGTGTATTCAAGTGTCTGCTGGTCAAGTGTATCTTTGTCAGGTCATCTGCTTCTGTTTCTCCCTTTGTTTATGGTTTTCTCATCGTGACATCAATACTGATCCCCTGCATTCATCTCTTTCTGACAGCTTTAGATGTACCAATAGCATTTTTTTAAAGTAAGGGTTACTTAATTAGCATTTATTTAATTTAGATTAGTTACATTTATACATTGATAGCTGAGGTGCACATAGATGATAAACTATGTTTAGGTTTTTACATCCCTGTTGACATGAAGATGTCTTGTTTGCTCAACTACCTCCAGAATGCACAGATTTTATATGCAAAGCAAAACTTTGGTAAAAAGTTTTATCTTTTATGAGTTAAAACACATTTTATATCACGCTGTATAAAATTGGTTACTAGCTGTCCAGAGCTGCAGAGATGATCCTGTTTGGCACAGAGTGTCTTTTATTTTGAAAAGAAGTTATTTGAGCTTCTCTCAAACATAAAAAAAGAAAGAAAATTTGCATTTGGAGAGATGCTAGATGCTTTTTATATTTTTGCTTTTGTTTGTGCAAAGAATAAGACATAATTCATATTTCATAAAAAAAGGTCATGAATACAAATCCAAATTTCTCAAAGGCTAAAGTAAGACCGTCCTTGTAGGTTTTAATTTGTACGAGCCCAAATGGCTCTTTTACTGTGAAAGGTTGCTGACCCCGCTCTAATAGAACACATATTTAATGCAAAAATATCAGTTGGTATTTGAAGCGTGTGGCATTTTGCATGAAATATGAAAAAAACTTTCAGCAAAGTCAAGAAAACATGTATTTGATCAATTATAGCCTGTATGTGTCTTTATTTATACATTGATACAAACAGGTAAATAAATGTCAGTTTCTCTGAATTCTTCAAACTCTCCAAACTATTTCTACTTCTTTCCAAACTATTTCTATACTGTCTCCAAACTCTCACTGAATACAACCCACATTTTGAACGGAGCCTTGGGGATTCATACCACTGTCAACACTCGCGTCACAATCCAAACCACTTCAGGAATCAGTGTTACAGCCAGGCACCGTAGCTTCAGACGTCATCATTTTCCACTCCTCCTCAACCCTTAATACCCCCTCCTAAGAAACGCCCCCTCCATTACTTGGCACACGTCTCTTAAGCCTGAATATGGAACGTCACATGAAGAGTTTTCATGCAGGAGTCTCTTTATAAATTCCAACCTGTGGTCTGTATTATGTGTGTAAATGCTCTTGATGCTCTCCTCCCACAGCCTGCCCTCATATTCTGTCCTTGTTAGTGAGAAATGAGTATTCAAGTATTCTTGAGCAGCTTTGATTTACCAATCTGGAAACAGACATAGATGTAAAGATACCTTTATGTATGTAGATACAAACACATTTAGAAAGCATCTTTAGTCATTCCCATTCTATCATTTAAGTTAATAACTTATCTAGTGGTGTGGAAAAACAAACACTTCAGTGAACAAGTGCATTGTTATATCTGTCGTTGTGAGTCATTCCTGTGACGTTGTGCATTATTCACTTCTTCCCCTTACGAATCTCAAATTCTGCTGAGAAAAAGCTTGAGGTGTCTCACATAAGGCTTTATGCCCAATCCATAATATGTGAAAACGTGAATCTTTTTCTGCAGCCACTTAAAAAAACGCATATAACTACTGACACTTCTGTTAGAATTCCACCTTGTTTAAATGAGACTTCTTTAAAAAAAGTCACAAAAATATTTGAATAAATTAAAGGGGCCTACAGTATCCCACCATTTTCTTCAGTCTTTCAGAATAAACTATATCAATTTATATAATCATTATATTTGGAGCACTAAAAGCAAATTATTTATGAAATTTTAGTTATTTTTGGAAATTGTTTTCATACATGGAAGTAAATCGACTCGATCTATGAAACAATTTACTGAAATGATGAGAACATTGTTCTTATTTTCACTGGCTGTGAATGTTTCTGTTCTCTTAGTCTCTGTGTCAGAAAAATCCTTTTGAGGAACTGCGTTCTGTCCTTTGCTCAGTAATGCATGTTCAAACTATTTCTTCAAATTTGTCGGTCGCATTTTCTACCAGGAAATAGTCGGCTCCCTTTCTCCATCCGTTACCAGGAAAGAATATTCTCCCTTTCTCCACCAGCAAATAGTCAGCTCCCTTTCCCCACCAGGAGCTTTTACCAGGAAAAGATTTGCTCCATTTCTGCACCAGGATATAGTCTGCTCCCTTTCTCCAGCTTTCCCCAGGAAATAGTCTCCCCCTTTTCTCCAGCCGTCTCCTCAATATCCCTGTCTGCTAAAGCCATTCTTTGATACACTCAGATCCATCCCAAAATGTCTTGTAGCTTCCTCACAAAAAAGTTCTTTCACAAAGTTGAAACCCTAAATCGAATGAGCGTTTCAATGTCATCACTAAATCACAACACGTCTGCCTGACTGTGCACGGGCCAGGGGGGGGTGCTCATGAAGCTAGCTTCACGGAGAAGGTGTTGGGGCAGAGCAGACTTTTTCTGGAGCGGCGGTTCTCAACTTGTGATGTAAGTATGTGAGGATCCACTCGTCTTTTGGGGTATGGGAGGGGCTGCTGTTGAGTGTGCAGGTTTTTAAGAAGATTTCTCAGAAAAAGAATGAATGGATCAAAATGTAAAATAATCAAAACATCAAAATAATAAAATTAAGCTTAAAATTGCATTTCTGAGTATTTTTTTTTATTCAAATCGTCAAAAAAAGTTGTTGGAAAAAGCTTATATTTGTTATGTAAAACTAAAATGGGTAAGCTACAAGCTCTCTGGTCTGCTCCCTCTCAATGCAGAATCTATGGCCTAGAAAATGATTTAATTTTGGCTAAAAACAGCATCATCATAACTAAAATAGATTCAAATATGATGGGAGAGGGACTTTAAGCCTCTTGATAGTCCATTTTAGATTGATCTTTTATCTTTAAATAGCAACATTGTCCTTTTCTGTGACAAACAAACATAAACACTTCCTGCAGTGTTATCTCACAGCGACATTTATGAACTGGGAATTGTGGAAAGACCAGACTGTGAAGTATCTGCAGCATAAGCAGATTCTACCATAAAAAACGTCATTTAGCTTTGTAATGAAGTTCACATTTACTTCACCTATAAATATATATACACATGCAGGATTTTTTCTTCTGAGGAAGTTGGCAAGAAATGTCATGAGCCACACGACTGGCAACGCTCAAGGTGAACTTTTTTTTCCGTGAGCTGTCGGCTTTTTGGAGGCTATTAGCTCTGTAGCACGTTTCCAAGAAAAGAGCTGTGCTTTCAGGAAGTGCTCTTTCTTTGAGTAGCAGAAGGATCTGTGAGGACATCAGGCCTCTTTGGAGACTTTTTTAAACTTAGATTTTAATTCATAGTTATGTGTATTTAATTTGATTTAAAAAAAGGACAATGTGAGTAAGCTCCACTTACAGTTTGAAGTCCGATACGACTAGTTCTTTACAACAAAAATAAATGTGTATCCTGCAACAAAATAACCTTTGTTTTACATCTATCACACACAAGCCTATCAACTAACACACTGTCCAGTTTTGTGAATGTTGGCCTACGCGCTTGATACTCCATTACCTCCCAGCTGACAGTGGTGTCTGCTCAGCAAAGGACCACCCTGGCTTCAGATGGCATTTCATCATTGTTATCATGATGGCCTATCTGAAACTGTGCGGTAGACTATTGCACCACTCTAAGCCATCACAGTTAAGGTGAGAGAAAAAAAAAAAAAATAACTGCAATGATTTGCACCTGACCTTAAAGGTGAGTCAGCCAATACAGAGATATCCATCAGCGAAGCCTGGTTACAGAGTCCTGACTGTAAAGATAGACCTTACAAGCAAAACAAAGGTCAACCAAGTTGGTGGGCCTCATTTGCTGCAAAGAGGTTGTTTTCTTGTCGTGTTCACAACCCTCACAAAACACCAAGATGTTTTACAATCGGTACAACTGAAATTGATGTTGGAGTCCCACTCTGATCATCTTGTGGTTTCATTTAAAAGTGTCTCCAGTGTTTTTTTTTATTAAGATTGTATCCGGACTGGAATAGTCAGTTGGTCCGGACAGATATTACTTAACTTGGTCCGGATCGAGTCCTGAAGTCCATTTGTCCTTATCTAAAAGACATTTCTGTTTCAAACCAAAACTTGTAAACAAAATCATGTGCCTAAAGATCTTTTCATTCATTGGCCAGGAATTACATGGGCGGGGCAAAGCAATGAGAGAAAAATTGAGGTGTTGCGCTTTGCAATCCTTATCGCGATGGTTCACTTATTCAGACTTTATATTTCATAGACTAATCTTGAATATCTGTATCAATGTCACTTTCTACTTGCTACTTTTGTACGGCGGAGGTAAACTGCCGGGCGGTTACTGGCAAGAATGGTAAATGGCATATACTTGTAGAGCGCTTTTCACTTTCATTCGAAGGCCCAAAGCAAGTTGTTTTAATGAGCCTGCGTTCATTTAACCAAAATTCAATGAGTTGCTGCAAGTTGTTGTTGCACCTCTAGTGTGTTTCCATCCAGTACATGCCTGGCTACAGTGGTCATATCCGTTCAGTTGTTCTGCTCAGAGCAGGAACTGCTTTTAGACTTGAGGAACAGAAGCTCAGTCCGATTGGAAGCGATGACAGCTCCACTTGGGTGTGTTTGCATTGACAATTGGTTCTGGATTATCATGGGGAAACAAACTCTGGTTGACTTCAAGCTCTCTTTCACTGTAGTTGCACCGGTTTGACACACAGCTACATCATCGGTCTACACCTCGCATGCGCAACCTTCACTTGAATTGCACGGACCATTCTAAACCAGCTAAGAGGGGACTGGTCTGGTCCGTACCGCTCAGTGAAAACGAGGCATTAGTTGTAGATGGGTCTGTTAGCCCAGACTAAGCCCACCCTCTTCCCATTATCTACATGTTTACATGCTCTCTCTCTAGCTTATAGACCCTAACATTAGCGGTGCAACAAAAATAGAAAGTAATACTGGAGCTATCCAACAGTTTTGAGCCAGCTGAGATGAGAAGACGTACGTGGGTCTAGTTGTCTACACATACAAGCTTTTTCAAACTGTCAATTCCTGATTCACAACAATTTGAATAAAGAAATACACAGATATGCAAATGTAAACTCAGTTTCCTTTATAAATGTCCTCTGAAGAACATACTAAAAACGCCAAAAACACAATTTTCATCCGAGTGGATATTTAATTTCTATACACTCAGAATAATATTCCTCCTTTCATAGCGCACATAAATATACTAAATGTTGTGGCCTGCAGTCAGTCATTTCACAGTTTTTCAATGCAGCAAGCTCCAAGTTTGGAAAGCTGAAAAGCTTTTCATCCGGACAACACAAAAGCCAATGGGACTGCAAGACCAGCAGACAAAAACTTTAAACTCTTGCCCCCATAGGGAAAGATTGTGTCTGCATAGCAGCGCTGGACCCTCACAATTCATTCTGATAGAATCTGCATAATCACAGGCCCTTACCATGCTTGTCTGCATGCCTGATGAACAGGAAATGGTTTGCACAACAAAAACAGAAAAGAGGCTTTCCAGGGAATGACTATTACTTTACAAGTGTGTCAATGCAATTTGCAAAAGGGCTCTGAAATATTCCATTTGCTGGTTTTAAATTGCCAACCACTGAGGTGAAAAATACTAAATCAAATACAGTGCCACACTTAAACACTGCCGGCCAATCCACAAATACACGCTTAGCACTCACCGCGGCACACGGAAATAACAGAGCTTTGCTAGCCAAGTTTGATATCTAATGCTCAAAGTTGGTGTGCTGTCTTTTCTGCTCTTCTGCTATTTCCCGACAAATACAGTGGCGTTATGGCTGAAAACCAATACCTCCTCAAAGTGCTACTGAGCCGGATTGCACCTGATGCCAGACCACCACTGTGAGAGCTGCTGTGGAACACGGAACTGAGAGCCAAAAGCACATCTAATAGGATGCTTGTCTCTCTAGCCTCCAATCTCACAAACAAACAATAACATCACTACTTCACTTTCCCCCCAAAAGGGAACAGGAATAAGGCGCAGGAAAACAATCTGTCTTCCTCCATCTGAGAAGAAGAGCAGACTATTACTGCACTGATTTTACTCTGCCGGAAAACATCTTCTTCCAGTTAAAACCCTGTTATCACGGCGAGGGTAATTTTCGTTTTGGGCGGAAGAGTCTCATGCAGCTTTCTGCTAGTGTTGCTTTACTCCTATAAAGCACTTTATTAATGTTTATTTTCTTGGATATTTGCAGCGATTTGTTGAGCTCACTGTAACCTGCTGCCCCTCCAGGAAAGAAAATGAATGATGGCAGCAGTTTAGTCCTGCAGATTCAGATGGTAGTAAGCGAAAAAATAAGGAAGTAAACTTCCTCCACCTGCAGGCGGTAATTATCCAGGAAAGCCTTTGAAAGTTTGCTGGAGTTCAATGCACTTTGGATCCCTTAAATTAATAAAATAATCAAAAAATACGGAAGAATATCGTCACGGAGAGCGATCCACAGACGATATGAGTCACATCTGGACTCTACAAAATGACCTGCTGGTTGGGTACTTGCTTTCATCAGGTTGGGGAGTGACAAAAAAAAAAAATCCTCTAAAAAAACAAGTTTTATCCCTTTTAGGTTATAGCCTCCACTTCCGCTCTGCCTGCAACTTTGGCAACGACTTGTTCACATCTGCTGTAGTTTAATGATATCCGAGCAACTTTAAGCTGCATCTGTCTTTTGGCTGTCAGCAGACAGCCCTGACTCCCGAAAAATCATGAAAAAACAAGTGTGTAGGGCCAAACTGTCAGATGCTGAACATCAAACTTTATGATCCTCTACTGTAACTGTTCAGCTATAATAGTCTGTGCAGTAAAAAGGCTCTTCCTCCCCATTTTTACATCTAATCTAACTGGCTGTTTGCTGTCATTGCTTGTAGACACCACAAGCCTTACAAAGGCTCACTTCATCATGCGCAGGGTTACTGATCAGAGATCAAACAGGTGAGCCTAAATTAAAAACTAAAAATTGGAATTTGTCCGTTGATCATTTCTGTTCGCAGTGATGGAATCAGACACAGTTTCAAGAGATAATGAACAAAAGTGCATGAACATCCTCTTTAATAAATGCTGCTCCAGAGGCCAAGATGAAAGGTTGACATAGTCTGCGTGGTGCCATGAAATCAGATCATTTGCCACTCCTTTTTTATTTTAATAGGGAAAAAAGAACTGAATGTTACCCCACCTGAAATTGAACCTTGACGCTCCACGAGAGAGAGAAATTAAAGACTGTGCTATTAAAAGAATTGGAAAAATTGTTCTTGTTCTGTTTATTTATTTAGGAAACATTTGATCTTTTCGGATATAAAATCCCCTTCAAATTAAAAGTTCCTCATAGCTCCAGTGAAATTCATTTAAACCACATTAAGAAAATATCCTTATTGATAGAAATATAAGGTGGTCTGCAACCTTCAACATCAGGTTGATTTCTCATCAATCACAACAGAGCAGAAGCCACAAAGTCTACAAAAATATAAGGCTCCTTTGTATTTATGTTATCTTTATTATTAAGATAAATATCAATATATATGTAAAATATTTGTACATGAATAAAAATGCAAATATTATGATAAAAGTATCACTTTTTTCTAAACATAAAATAGGTTTGATATGACTTCTTTTCAAAATAAAAGACTTAAGATTCTCTCAATGGAGCAAATATTGTATTAGGTAGTTTAATGCCAGCAGTCATTCAAATAAAGACTATGTGCAGTTTATTTTATAGTTTTTGGTGAAAATTCATAAACTTAGTTATGTAGAAATAATTCAGAGCTTTTTAGTTACTCTCAAGGTACATTCACACCAAATGTGATTTGTGCAGTGGAAGTGGCCAGTTTCAATGTTACGTCAATAGTACAGATGCGACACGAGGCGATCTGAAGTCCCGTGGTGCGATTTGAGCAACGCGGCACGAATCTGGTGGTGCAAGCAACATTTAAATATTTGAGTTTGACAGGTGGATGCATCGGATCTGCCAATTAGGAACTCAACTTTGGGGACGTGATGTTTTCAGTGGCTTCCACTCCTCCTACTCACTCCATATGCCGGCAGACAGAGAGCCGCTGCGGGGTGTGAAGGCTGCCGGCTCAGACCTCATCGAGACATTAAGGAAAAAGGTAATCTAATTTTCCCTCTCAGGTTATTAATGACAGAAAGTCTTCAAGTTCAGACGCAGAAACACAGTGGAAGCGGCTGTCATACAGACACAACCCCCTGTACTAAATCTTTAAATAATTATCATACGAACCCAAACATGTAGACATGATTACCAATGTTTTTGTAGAACTCTTCACAATTAATAAACCTAATTTATTTCTCAAAATCTTCCGTGACTTCCGACCAATCTAAGTGAGATATCCACAGACCTTGTTTCTAATGGCAACCATCCTAAATACATTAGCTGGTAGCTCCAGCTCCTCCCACACTCGACCAAAACATCAAACTCGGGAACACATTTTTTGATAGGGGACGACAAGCAAATTTGTCGCGTGATGAAAAGGGGGCGGGGCACGCACATTTTTCGCTCGAATCACATTGGGTGTGAATGCACCTTGATGTGTTTGTGGTGGTTTTTGGACCTCATCGCACAAATAAAACCTTTGAAACAGTCCGCTTTATTATATCCGGTGTGTGTGAATTTAGGTTGTGCTTACTGACCTCGAGGTCATTGGTAAATGGCGCTCTGTTGAAATGTTTTAGTACGGTTATGAAGCTGTAACACTTGATGGAATGTTGGTACTGTAGTCATAAGCCTGGAGGAGGAATACGTACTATTCTTCAATTATTTGTGAATGACAAATAAAGTTTGACTGTTTTGTTTTGATTAATGTGCCTCATAGCCAAAAAAAAAAAAAAAATAGGCTACTTTTTAAAATTAAAAACATTTCAATTTTCTTTAACCAGAGAGCCACAGGAGTCAAAGAGCCACATGTGGCTCCGGACCCTCATGTTGGAGACCCCTGGTCTACGTGGATTTTCCATTGCTTTTGACATGACAAGTTTTGTTGCTCCTAAGTTTCCCCTTTGAATCCCTACACCTTCACTCTCTGATCACGTTTTGGTTCTGCTTATTTTTTCCAGTCTGCAGGCGCAGCAACAAGGAAGAGGAGCTGTGAGCCCCGCAGAGGAAGACTCTTGAGAATCAGGGGTTTATGTTATTCCAAATCATCATCAAATCAAATTATTGCCTCTGAAAACGTCTAAAGAACTGTTTATCCGCGTCTCTGCTTGATTAGCATTTGTTTGGCAACGTGCGACCCCTGGAGTTGCAATGTTTCATGTTCAAATGAATATCATTGTTGTGTATTTCTAAAAGTATGCTTCAAAATAACATCCTAGCTTTGATGATAATGTAGGATTATTTCATAGAATCCTGAAATATTTAAGTTCAAATAAATACATGTATTCTTAATCATGATATTTGATAATTGTTAGGTGATAAAGTCAGAAGATTTTGTTCAAAAACGAAGCCTGAAGGGCAGAAGGAGAAAGCCATCCTTAGACAACCTTCCCTTCTTTTTACCTATTAAAATAATCTTTGCAAAAGGTGAGTAATTCCTTTTTTATAATAAGAATGCATGACCAATCTATCTCCTCCAAAAGTGCTCTTCATATTTAAAGTGACTTTATCAGAACAAGAGAAATAAATTTAGCCTTTATGGGGAACTGCCAACAACTTTAAAGAGGCGGGCCAAGTTCTAAATGAAGAGGCACGAGGCCAGTGAATGAGCTGGCTTGTACTTTAGGTTATTCATTGACATCAACTGTGATCAATACTGTGCAAAATGTGAAAAGGGGAAGGGTTGCCATCTCATGTCCCCGTGTCCTTTAATCTGACAAGGAGGTTAGTGCCCCCCCCACCGGTTCTGCTGAACCAGAGGGAGACTCTTGATGGTGTTCTAGTGCTCCTGCTGAGGAGATCAAGAACCATGGAGGCAGGACGGTAATGCTTTGTGCTACTTGTAGACAAAGTATAATTACATAGACAAATTGTAATCCTGATTAGCCCCAGTAGCCTTTCCAGCCTGTTTACATAATCACAAAGAGATAAAGTCTTCGTCAAGGGCTCAATGGCCAGATTATAGTCAGTTCGGAAACCTATAGATTACCAGCAATTAGTGACTTTCCAGTTTTAGATGCTTCCTTTGAGAGTTCCCACAGCAGAGCATCTGCTGGGGACTTTTTTAAACATGTCATTTTCTGTGCCACTCGTTTGACCTCTTTCATTTCATCCATCAATGAATCTTACTATCGTTGAATCACCGTTTTTATTCAGTCTGAGATCCACTGTATAAAAAAATATATATTTTTATCAGTCACCAATTCTGTAACTTTTACCACTTAAAAAGATAGTAGACGTCTGTGATGTTTATCTTAGATAACAGTGAGACAGAATATAAAGAAAGAATAAAGAGAATCACTTGTATTTTTTTGTATTTATATGTGAAACAGTACAGAAAACAACTGTTCTGTCAACAACAAAGGTTTGTTTAAGTACTTTGTGATATAACTCTGGTTGTTAATGACAGGTAAAATATCTCCAAGTTTTCACTCACTAAAGCTGCTATTTTGGTTCATTCTCTCATGCAGATCTCCTCAACAGTTGTGATGTTTGGGGATATCGCGGACAACATGTACTGTCAAATCCCTCCACAGATTCTAAACTGGGTTGAAATCTGGAGATTGGTTCACCCATTCCTTTTTGTGTAGCCAGTAAGAAATTGAACCACAAGGTTGATTGTTCAGTTAGAGTGTTTGAGATCATTGTCATTTTTATCTACTTTCTCACTGATGGTATTTGCCCAAAATTTTCACCATACATGGACCAGTTCATCTGTTCCATCATACAGGGCAATTGTCCAGTCCCCTTTGCAGAAAAGCAGCCCCACAGCATGATGGTTCCACTCCTGTGCTTCACAGCAGGTGTGGATGTGACTCAGCTTTCTTTCCCCCCTAAACACGGCAAGAGATATTTACACCAAAAACCTCCATTTTGGCAGAATCTGTCCAGTTCATCTCATGTAATTCTGGGGTGTTTTTCTCATCATTCTCTAGATATTTTTTACCCAATAAGGTGAGATCTGGAGCTTCTGGTTCAAGGAGATTATTGGTGATTCTGTATGTATTCCATATTCCCCAATTGCTCCAAAAGTTTATCTTTTCTCAGCAAGCTGCTTGAGTGTTGTAGACTGGCTATTCATAATATTTTCCAGGTGTAAAATCCTGTCTCTGGTGTCCTTTGACAGCTCTTTGGTCTTGGATTTAGTAGAGAGGTTGCAATCTGACTGATTAAGAGTGTGGACAGGTGTCTTTTAAACAAATAACCAGTTCAGCAAGTAACGCAGTTAATAAGTGAAGGATGGAAAAACTTCTTTTAGAAGGAAAATCAGAAATGAGATGAAAAGAATTGTTGTTTGGAGCTAAATACACAGGTTATTTTGTGAAACACCTTTTTTTTTTATTAAATGACGTGATTTTCTGGATTAAATTCACATTCTGTCTCTTACAGTTGAAGTTTACCTTTAATGATGATAAACATCACAAACTTCTGTTGTCTTTATAAGTGGGACAATTTCACTGCTAAATCCTTTTTTTTTTTTTTTTTGCTCCATTATTTTCTTTACTTCCTTCTACAAATCCAAACTCCTCAAGACTGCTCTGTTCTTTCTCAACACCATTTTGTAGTTTAGCTTACAAACATGCACACCACACACACACATTTATATAAACTGGAGGTAATTGATGTTTTTGATTATGCTTATGATGTTTTTTCACAAATGAGGAAAACCTTGTGTAATCACAAGAAATCAAAGATGATTGGAGAAAATAACAACAATATGATTGCCACAATTTGTTTTTTCATTGTATATTTTCCCCCTGTGATGTCCTTCCATAGTACAATAGTGCTTCCTGCTTCTGGTGTCTATCATCAAAGACAAAACCGAATCTCAGATTTGAAGAAGTCATATCAGACACTGATTGACTCCATCAAAGGAATCCCTCTGTTTCAGATGTCTGATAAAGACAATGCAGCAGATGCAGCGATGGACAAAACAGCCTCTTCCTCATTGTCAGCATCATCGTTTCTCACGGGGTACCAGTCACTGTGTCCAAGTGCATCAGGGAACATCGTCTTCACAGCAGAACATGCTCATCTCAGAACATCTCAGAATAATACTCATTGATTATTGAATACATTGTGACTGCTTTAAGAAAAAGAAGAACATAAAAGCATCTCTAGACTCCACAGATAGATTCTCAGCGTCAAAGGACTTATTTAAAATTTTAACAAACATAATTTTTCTTGAAACAAAAAGCTCCAATCTCTGCAATTTGTCTTTCTGTATTTGTATCTGTGACAAGCAGGTTTTTTTTTTTTTTTCCAAATCCCCCAGGGATTAGATGGCCCAGTTACATTGGATGACCACGGCTACATGATACTGGACAAAACACCATTGTGCAGCTTTGTGAATTCCAAAATAAAGCTGCTGCATTTCACTGAAGTCCATTTCGTGGTATTGCATTATCCAGGAATCGCTCAGGTGTGTCAATAGGTTTGTTAGCTGAGAATCTGAACCAGGAATTGGAATTCTGGCTCTGCTCAAATTCTAATCACTCGGAAAAAAAGTGGACAGTACGCATTTTCCTGAATAGGATTCATTTTCAATATTACAGTGTGATTGCTTAATAAGTATTCACACTATAGTGATTCTCCTGCTACTTTTTGTGTGTTTTTCGGCACGTAAACACGCAATCACCCTTTCAGCGATTTTCAGCAATCTTGGTATCAAAATGTTCAGCTTGTTCAGGACATTTTTCGTTTTCATAAACTTTTAAAATATTGAACAAAACATGCCCCATGGGAAATGAATGAAAAAGTTTTCAAATTTCAAAATTTGAAGTAGATTAGCGATAAGCCTTTAAATATATTAATGTGTTGTAATATTTTATAGAAATTTCATATCAACCAAAATAACAAATATCGGATATTTCAGCAACATGCTAACGTTTTTGGCAAATTTGTTATCTACTGGGTTTTTAAAGCTAATTTAAAGTTTAGCTTCTATTTTAGTAACAGGCTAATGTTTTTGACTATTTTAGCTTACATAGGAATTTTTGGCTATTTTGGAGTTTAGCTAGTATTTAAGCACTGTGTTAGCTTTTTGGCTAATTTGGCTTCTGCTGAGACTTTTTATGCTAATTTGGAGTTTAGCTTATATTTTAGCAAGTGGCTAACGTTTTAAACTAATTGAGTTTACTGAGGAATTTTAGGCTTTTTTGAAGTTTAGCTAGTTTTTTTTTTTTTTTTTTTCTAATTTGGCATCTACTATGTTTTTTGGGGGGATAATTTGGAGTTCAGCTCATACTTAAAGTAGCACAATAAAAATATTTTGCAAAATTGGCATGTATTAGGGATTTTTAAGCAATTTTGCTACAAATGTTTCCAGAAATTTAGGTCATCTTCAGCACTCTTTCATTGTTCATTAATGAAATTTGCAGTCTTTTAGCAAATTTAACAATTTTCACTTTTAGGATATCCCTTCAGCAATTAAAGTCAACCGTATCACCATTTTCAGCTAAAAGCTTCAGCGTCGTCAGCGACTATTTTAGCAAAAAGCATTCACAGTAGCATTATGGCAGGTAATGCAACTTTTCTAGTTATTATTTCATACTCTGTCATTATCAAACCAGGAAACGGTGAGTCACAGGTGAGGTGTATTCCAATATCATTTTAACTCTGCAAAGACTGTGGCAACTGTCACAGCGATGGAACAACAGCTGTTCCACGGTCCTTCATCCTCCTCTCTTTTCCATAAGGGGACCTACCATTCCCGTGCCAATTCCCAGCTCACTGGCTCCCTAATAAGTAACAGAACTAGGAGGATTGGCAGTGGCCTCAAGGTTTGACATTGCCTCAATGTGGGTGGTGATGAAACAGCCCCACTCGACTTGACTCATTCTTAGGCGCCGCTATGTTACACATCCACCCCCAATAGCCAGACAATCGGAATCACTGCAGGGGGTGTATGTAAATGAATGAATATATTTATAAATAAAATAAAGAACTTTCAAGTATTCTACAGGTAATAGTTGTGCCCTTCTAATTACCAAGGTGTATGAAACATGTCATATGAAGAAACTGACACTTATGAACAATTGTAGTTTTTTTTATTTATTATTATGAGATCACCAAATAGGAAGATTATGAAATCCAGAGAAGCAACAATTGATGCACATTGATGACAAGAACTTTGTATTAGTTCTGAATGTTGTGAACCAACTTCACTGAGTGATTAAGATAAAGTTGGATACTTAAGAGATATTTCCAATGGGAGTGAGGATTATTTAGCTGTGGGAAGGATTTGTATTCATAAAGGGAGATCAAATGAGCCAGCAGTTATGTCACCAGTCAGAGGCAGCTTTCAAACAGGCGGACCTTGAGCAGGAGCCACCGGAATACTAAGAAGCCCACCTTGCACCTGCCCACCCTGGCAAGTCCGTTTAACACCAAATTGGTTCCACTTGCTGCGTCGACCCATATATGCTGTCCACGGGTCGTGACGCAAATCCAACATCAATACTTTAAAAGTCAGCCCTGTGGGGAAGCAATGTCTTTATCCTCCATCAATTAGAATCTCGCACCATCCTCTGCAGTGCATGTACTTGCACCTCAACAATTCACTTGTCAGCCTGCTAAGCAAAGCAGCTCACGTAGGCTATTAGAAGAGCTACCGCAAGAATATTTATTGAGCGTCTCAAAGCCTGCATTGAGCGCAAAACCGCGCACAGACATCCCCCCGAAAAACTCCAATTTGCGCAAGTCTGTAACATTAAAGCTTCCGATTTGCGCACGCATGCAATCTCACAGCCGCGCGCGCGTTTTATAGAGAGAGAGAAGGAAATATATATGTACAGAAAAATCGCTGCAGTGTCCATACCTTTCACACAAGTGAACATCAATGAAAAGATGAGATTCCAAAAAACAATTCCCGTCCTAATCCTCCTCATTTTGGCTTGAACAAAGTCCCCGCTGCCACATTTAACGCATCTCCTGTTGAAAACGTCCCGTAGTCCAATAGATCCGTCGTAGTATCCGTCTCTATAAATCCCCTTCATCCTCTCAAGTATGCAACCTACAGCCTAATTTATTCTTTCTGTCGGGTGGAAGCTGCCTCTCTCTTCTTTTTTTTTTTCTTCTTCCAGAGGAGAAGCAGCCACAGCCGTCGGCCGCGCTATGTCAGCTGATAGGAGAGAAGAAGAGGAAGAAGAAGTGAGCGAGACTGAATTTTAGAAGAGGACCACAGCAACCTGGACGAGGGCTCAACCATCTCTGCTGAGAGGGGCATCAAGTGTGAGGATCTGTGGCGCACTCCTGGATGCGCTCGTCCCCCTGACCAGCGTTCTCCATGAACCCGGCCGAGAGCGCAGAGAAGTCTAACCTACAATTTGAAGGCTGCTGTTATCGATCAGCAATCGAATCACGCAGAGAGGAAGAGAGGGAGGGAGAACGAGAGATAGACGGGAAGGGGGGTGGGGGTTGTAGTGCCAGCCAGCCATCCAGGGAGAGCGTCCTGTGTAAGTATGAGTTGGCTGATGTGTCGGTAACAAATCATGAAGTGGGAGCAGCGACTTGTGGGTGGCGGGGATGGAGGAGAAGGCTCGTGTCTTTATGGGGGGGATGTAAATTCTGAGACATAAACGAATTCTCTTAATGACAGCGCCGGGTTTATGTGGAAGAGCGCGCGCCGGGAGGAGGGAGAACAAGGAGGATGGGTGGAGGGGGGGTACTATAGGTGAGACTGGAAACATGGCAGCAGTCCCTGATGAAAGCTGATGAAAGAAATCCGCCTCGTTGGCAATCCCACCATAACTCTGATTTTCATTCTGGAGATCGAACGAATCCCTTATTGAGAGTGATGGGGCTGGGCAATTTGCAATGCAAAGATGGAATGATGACGGCGCAAAGAGCAGCGCGCCTGCAGTGTGACTCTTCTGCCATCTAGCTTCTGAAGAGTCACCGACCTTTACTTTGACTCAGGGAGGAACATGTGGGAGCAGGGAGTGCATCTGAACATCTCAACTCGATCAGATTGTTTTTTATGTATTTTTTAAGTTCAAGAGCTCCTCACAGATTATCAACGATAGGCTGTGTTGGTGGCCATCCAATTTGATTCACAAATCAAGATAAATTCTTACTAATTAGAGATGAAAATGATGTTTTCTGTGTTTTTAACATGTACTTGTTGCATTTTTCTCACAATGGAGGACACATATATGAAGAAAATTGAAATTAAATAATTGCATTTAAGATTATTTTTTTATTCAAATTGATGTGAATCAGGAGTAGATGGAAAATGGAAAATAGCTGTAGCTGTGACGTAGATGCTGGCCATAATCTGCCAGCTCTGCTCCCTTCTGACACACTCACAGACAAATAGATACATGTCTTCATTTTTAAGGCTGTAACGAGTAATCGAGTGCTCAGATACTCGCGATCTGCCCCCGAAATATTCCAGATGAACGCTGATTCGCTATCTTTATATATAAATTAGTACAATGTTATCTGGGACAATGTATTTATTGCTCTGAAATGCAAAATAATGCTGGATTTGAAGTTTATAATCTAAAACAAAGCCGAATGTGCAGCACTGCTGTCCCTGGAGGTAATATTCATGGTATTGAAGCTTCCTGTTTTCAAAGTAAAACTAGCAAGAGCTTTTTATCCGTTCAGAAACTGAGACTTAAGTTCCGATCCCTGACATAATTTGTGAAAAAAAAAATGAACTAGATAAATTACCTGAATTACTTACAATAATGCTATAAACTGAATGTGGCCACTGAAGATACTAGTGCTGATAGATGAAGATGCTGAAATTTATAGCTAAAAACGCTGAAGCTGACAGCCAGCAAAATATTAGCTAAATGCCAAATAAGCCTTAAAAATTGGTAACATGGCTAAATTTGCCAAAAACAGCTAGCATTAAGCTGAAATATGAGCTAAACTCCACAATAGTCTAAAAAAATCTTAAATGGGGGATAAGGATGGAAAAACTATGGAGAACATTTTCAGGTTTTGTTGTTAAGTTATCCAAAACAGCAGGGATTTTTATGCCTTTTATGTTACTGCTGAACCAGAGGATTGAACAAAAAAAAGTTTAAATTGACAAACAGCATTTCCTTCTAAGTCTTTGTGTTTTATCAGTTTTGTTGATTCTGATCAATGAATAAATGATGGTAATTTAACACTAAATAATTAAATTTTCATGCATCCAGTAAAAAAACACCCACAAAGCAACAAACATTAAATTAAAAAGTGAGAATCGTGGTTTGAATCGGATCGCTCACGATCCACAGTTAAACTCATTTTCCTCGTCTGAACTGGCATCTGGCTCAAAGCCGTACAGATAGATAGCTCCTGTATTGTTCGCCATTTTTGTTGCACCAGTAATGTTAAGTTGGGGTCTGTTAGCAAGCAAAGAGAGCGAAACAAAGGAATGATGGGAAATGAGGGTGATTCTTCCTCCCCGCCAAAATCCTCGCCCACAACTCAGAAGCAGATTTCCGATGCTGCTTTGCAGAAACTATGTCCTAGAAAATGACACAGATTAGATGAGCTGCTGCAAAACAATGAATGTTGATAAAGATAGTCAATACATTTGTTCTGCTGGTAAGAAGTTTATTAATATGGTTTTAATAGACAATTGTCTCAATTTAGATGTTAATAATTCTTACTTAGCATGTTAATGAATCTTATTTGGCTTATTGTACTTATAAATGCCTTAATAACACCTTCTACACACATTAATAATTATTTTTTTAATGTGCTAAAAAAGCTTGCCAAGGAATCTCTTTATAAAGTGTTATCCATAAAAAACGATCGGATTGGAATTTGGATTTGATCATCACATTTTATACTTTATTTAAAACAAGAGATCAACATCAACAAAACATGAAAAAATATGAAAGGAAGAAATAGTATTAATTACTTTAATTAGTGTCAATCAAATGCTTTTCTTCAACTCTCTGGTTAACATCAGCAGTAAATAAAGCATAAACATTATTGTTGCTTTGGATCACTTAACAACAAATACTGAACATGTTCTCTATAGTTTCACTATCTCTCTACAGTTCCAGTTGATAGATGACAAGAAGACGGTAAATAAAAACATTATGACTTTGGTCAATTTTTCTTCATAAACACCACTGGAATATTGTAAATTCCAATTTTTTTATGCAAAATCTACACATATAATTGAAATTAAATTATTTGGAGAAAAAGTCTCTTAACAGCAACTAAGCCCTGTTGTGCAGCAGCAGATAAGAATGTGGCTTTAAATGTATTTTAATAAGAGTAGATTAAAGCTTTTGCCATCATTTTGCTCAGTTATCTGACATGTCTAAACATAAATATCAAAACACTAAAACAAGTGGACCAAAGTAAGAAAAATATATTTATTTTCATTCAAAAAATTTGCATTAGCCAAAGTGCAAGAATAGAGGGACAAATGAGCCGCATGCAGCTCCAAAGAGTCAGGTTACTGACGATTACTGACAATTGACAATGCTAGCAGACAGTCTAATGATGTCATCTTCATTCATTTTATAGTTTTTATTCAAATTCATAACTTCATTTAAAGCAAAATGTTTTTTAGTAAACTACAGTTCAATCTCATTTTTTTTAACTACTAAAAACATTCAATAGCTTTATTTAGAAAATAAGAACCTTCAACGACACTTTATTTTGAAGGGTTTTGTACTTCCAATCACAGTGATCAGTTTAGTTTATGCGCTTAAAATTCAAAATGATTCTGCATTTCAGGGCAATATTTAAATTGAATTGTATTTTTATTGTGCTGTACTCATGAAAAATTGCAAATCAGCAATCTTGGACCTCACAAATATTTGTAATTAAAATTTTCAGGAACTGATCAAGTATCTTATACTCGTTGCAGCTCTATCATCTGCACCCTTCTTGTTGTGAATAAAAAGTAAATTTCAATGTTATGGATTGAGTTTAAATATTTGATAGAGTTGTAATATATTATGTGAAACTGCTTGGGGTTTGAATATTGCCCAATTAATAATGGTGGTTGAAATGACCTTCATACTATTCAATATCCTGCGCTCTATTAGCAAGATTTAGTAGCGTGGAGTCAGCAAGGGCACTTCATAGAGTGTGACATAATGAATTAGGTTTGAAGGGCTTGTTTGAGAAGCGGCTCCACTCAAGAGTTGTCCATGGTGCTGAAACCATTAAAAAAAAAATGCCTTCGCTTCTGTGGGTGGAGTTTTTAATGCTTTTGCCACAAACTCAACCGTTTTACAATAAAATAAATCTTAAAAAATACAAATTTGCATTTTTTGTGGCAAAAAAATTGTTTATTTGGGAGAAAAGGAATCTGAAAATGCAAATATGCCCTCCAGATCAGCATGCCTCTGCTCCTCTTTGTGTCTAAATGAGTGGTGTTGGAAAGGCCAGAGCCCTTACTCACGCTCATCTCACTTCTTGGAAGAAAAACTACGATTTAAAACCCAGTTTGGTCTTCTTCCAACCATCTGAAACGTTAAGGCATGTTTTTGAAACGATTTTCGTCTAAACAGATGGCAGAATACATAAAATCATAACAAACGCAAATCTGTATATTTACATGCTAGGACATCCACTAAAATCTATTAATAAACCCTGTTATATGATTTATAAAAGGAGATGGAAAGATTCAGCTGTTTGTAAAAAGTAGAATCTTCTTGCTTTTAGTTGTGTGGATTTTAAAAATACACTTGTATTTTTAAAATGGTTACAAGTTCCTTTCACTAGTCAGATTTTATTTTTAATTTTTTAAACTTGGTAATTCAAACTTGTAGGGTGAAATCTGTCTAGAGCAGGGGTGTCAAATATTCAGATGTTATATTGAGCAAATTATGACCCATAGGACATAATTAAAATCAATAAATGACAAAATAAATGACATAAATGAAAAAATCCTCCAAAAACTTTTGTGCACTTTAAAACTTGTGAACTTCTTATATACTTTCAGTTAGAGACACCATTTTAACTTTAAAATGTTCAGCAACTACTGTTTTTTAAGAGCAAAATTAGCTCTTAACTTTAGACCATGCTAGCTATTCTTGGTCATTTTTGACATTTTTCCAGTTTATTTAGGCTAATTTAGAGTTATATTTTAGCATTATGCTAGCTTCTTTGGCATAATTAGAAGTTTTTTTCTAGTTTTTATTTTTCAGGATATTTGGAGTTTAGCTAATATTTAGCATAATGCTAGCTGTTTTTGCAAAATTAGACATTTTTCCAGATTTCTCATAGGATGTTTGGAGTTTTGCTAATATTTTAACAATATGCTAGTGGTTTTGGGAAAATTACACAAGCTTAGCATTTAGCTAATATTTTAGCAACCTTTCAGCTTCAGTATTGTCAGCCACCAGCTTCAGAATTTTATGCTAACTTTTAGCTTCAGCATTTTCAGATGTCGGCTCTGGCATCTTCAGCTACATTCATCTTACAGCATTCACACTTGGATTATCGCAGGTAATTTTACATATCTAGTTATAATATTAGCTTTAATAATAATACTATGAAGTGATTTGGCTACCAGGTGGTTTAAGGCATTTTTTCCAACTGAGAAAAAATCTAAACAAAAATAAAGCTACAGACAACAAGATAACCATTGGTTATTTTGCTATTATGTTACTGGTCCGGCCCACTTGAGATCAGACGGGTTGAATTTGACCCCCGACCCAAAATGAGTTTGATACCCCCTGGTCTACAAGTATCTCCGATGTTGACTTTTGGGTTACAAAGTTTTACGATTACCTTGTAAATGGAGAAGCTGTGACTTTGTTTCTGCTTTTGTCCTTCTGTTTCACTGGAAGTTGCTTTTCTGGATGCATTTTCAATGATCTCCATTACATTCATTACACCTGGACTTCATTAGGTAGCACACCTGCTTTTGCCTCCTTACTTTGCATGCACAGCCTCGGAAATGTTCCAGTTGTCCGGTGCCAGATTGTTATGCTTTTGTTCCATCTTTTTGCTGCCACCTGCCACGCTAAGGTTCACGTTTCATTTCCTGTTGTGTCGATTAACTCAAAACAAATTGCTTTAATTTGGCATTTCCTTTATCTTCTGTTGTTTCTTCTGCTTATTTGATAATGTGGATTTCCATCAGCACAATGAGCAGCAACATTTCCTTCAGTAACACGCTGAAGTCAGTGCTGATCAAACAACAGGTGTTGCTGAGTACAAGAAAATATACTTGTTGGAAAGTTGTACCAGAAAATGAGACATTGGTAAAACGCAGTCGTTCAATATCAATGCCACAGCAGTTTTTATCAGTCTTTTTTAGCTCACATGATCTGAAAATTCTCCAAAGACATGTCACGGTTGGTGAAATACAAAATAACACTCCTGATAAAGTGTCTGCGATTTACCTCTTAGACTTTGCTTTTCTCCACAATGACAGCGATGATGAAAGGTTTCAACGGCTCTCTGCTTTGCTCGTATTCTCACCGTCTACAGGATTTAGAATATTATGCGGGTCATTCCTTTGGTTCCTCGAACACTAAAGCAGATGCTCCCACATGTTTAAAAAAGAAAAAAAACTGTGCAGCGAAACAGATGTTAGAAAGAGTCAAAGATCAGCAAAAATCCTTTAAGAAGCACAGTATTCAAACCAATGTGGAAAGAAAAGTTTGGAAATCCAGGGTTTTTATGGATAAAAGAAGCACAAAATCTCGACAAGATATATACAGTTTTATAAAAAAATAAGATAATCTGTTCGGATCTATTGCAATAGGCTGCTGCAAATACACCTACAATTTGGGGATTTTCTGGAGTAAAACAATTGAACTGAAACACGTATGTGCCTTTTTCTCCCAGATCATAATTGTGTGAATGCTTTGTAAGCATTTTTTCTTTCCCTATTAAAATGAATGGGGATTTTTCAAATTAATATGATTTATGCAAATTATGCAATTAAACATATTAAAAATATGTTAAGGAAATTCATGCTTGTACTTTTGGTACTGTTAAATTTCACACAAATTTTGAAATATTACATAATGTTTCAGATTTTACGCAAATTTAGCTATTTCAAATTTTTTGCACACTTTAAACATGTTCAGTCTTGGTATCAAAACGTTCAGCATGTTAAGGACATTAGTGCTACTGAGGATTTTAAGGCTGATTATAAGTTTGTTTTTGGCTAATTTGTCATTTAGTGAGTTTTTTTGGGCTAATTCTGAGTCAAGCTAGTATTTTAGCAATGTGCTAGTTTTTTTGGGTGGGGGGTAATTGGCAATCTACTTTGGGCTTTTTTGGAGGTAAGCTAACATTTGAGCAAAATGCTCACTTTTTTGGCTAAAGTTTGGATTACATGAGGTTTATTGGGCAAAATCTGAATTAAGTTAGTATTTAAGTGTACAAGCTTTTTTGGCTAATTTGGCACCTATTAAGGATTTTTCGGGTGTTTTTGGAGGTAAAGTAGCTATTGAGCAAAATGCTCATCTTTTTGTCTAATTTGGCTTACTGAGGTTTTGAACAATTCTGACTTCATACCTTTGCACATTTTTACATTTTATAGAGTTTTTTTTTATTAAAAAAAAAAAAAACAAATTTTTTGTGCACTCAATGCAGTATCTGCAACTTTAAGTCTTTTAGCAATTTTAGCAGTATGCAAATAGCTTCAGCATTTTCAGCAAATCCTTTCAGCAATTACAGTAAATTACTTTAGCATCTTTAGAAAAACATTCACAGGTAAAGCAACTTTTGTTGTTGATCCTTTCCTTTTTGATTATTATGAGTTCTTAATACACAATGATATTTGTATCTTCTATTACGTGAAGTCTGTTCTGCAATTTCCTTTTCCAAAGTCTTTTCAAGCTCATTGAATTGATGTATCGTGCTTAGTAAAAAATGGCATTTAACATGTTTCTGCGGAACACTCGATATTAATCTCACTCCGCCTGACTCGCTACCACATGAGAGACACATTTGTACCCGTTCCTCTGTGGAGCTGTTTATCGCGGTGGTTTATGCAGCCGAGGCAAAGCGCGGTGCATCAGCCTGTGTGTTGAGGAAGGTCCCTTATTCCCCGCTGGCATCAGGATTCTTCAGGTGTGTACAGGCTCTGTGAAAGCTGGTGGGGATAGATTGAGGCACCAGGCAGCTTGTCTTAACCAGCGTAATCGACAGGTGGGCCCAGGAGAGTGGGCTTTGGCCGTATTGACACCTCTCGCCAGCTCTCACTTGATTCGTGATGAGCAATGAGACCGCCTCCTGCCCACCACTCTTGTGGTTTTGCATGCATCTGCGGGTGCGTGTCCTTGTCTTCGCATTGATAGCTGTTCGCACATGCAGGTGCATATGAATACAGTACATGTGCCAGCATGCTGTGAGTGGGAAGACACATCTGTGCAGACATTTAGATGCATTAACCCCACAGGGGAAGAGAAGTGACCTCTTCCATGTTCTTTTACACATCCAGAACCCGACAGTTAACCATCCAGATAATCAGTCAACCAACTGAGAAGCCTGTCAAACCGCTACACCGACACAGACGGCCCTTCGCTGTCCCCGACCACTGAACTTCTGTTTGTGAGCAGTCTGTTCTGATCACCTGGGACCGTGTCTGAAGTCTGATTCCTGCTTAAGTTTTCTTGTTGCACAAAAACATAGCTTTCTTAAATCACCAGAAGGGTTTTTGTGTTGTTTCTATATGATATGCATGAACGCATACACGCTTTTGTGTGAATAACAATGTCAGAGGACTTGTGTGTGTACACAGCATACGTGCCCTCTAGTGTTAGTCTGCTTTTGTGAGCAGGTGAAGTGCTTTTACACGTTTTGGCATTCTCATCTAAGCAGAAATCTTCACGCCTGGGTTATATTTTGTTTGTATCTATGTTACTTTTAACAGCAAATGGAGGGAAAGGTACAGCAGGTAGGATGTTGGAACGGCAGACTCTGTGGTCAGATTAGCTCCCATAAAGAAATGTGTCCGAGTGTGGCTTCTCACATGAACACCACTAAGGTGCTGCAGGGTTTCACTCCTGCTCAGCTCCAGGTCTGTATACACATCCTAAAGGTGAAGGGAAAGGTTAGAGCAGGGGAAAGTAGCATGAGGTAAGTCTTGCATGTCAGGGATTCTCAGGGTATGTAGAAATCGAATGATCTCAGTGGATTTTTATGTTTACAGGTTGTTGACTTGTGTTTTTGATATTCTTGTTTAGTGTTCCAGTTAGCTTGACTTCCTGTTGTAATATTTAATCCTTTGACACCTGAGGCTTAGCTCCATTGTTGACATTCTTTTGACTGCCGTAACTCTTCAATTGTTTATGCTTTTAATGTCATTCAAGCGGATTCTGAAACAAAGAAAAGCAGCTTTGTTCTTATATTCAACACTGTACAGTAGTGAAGTGGTTACACAATCCATGTAGATCAGATGTCATGCAAAAAAGCGACTTTGTGTTGTTATGAAACACTTTAAGATAGTACAACATATTATCACTCCCATCTCGTCATGTATGGACGTATGGTCCGGGCCCCCTCCACGTCACAAACAACTTGTTGTTTTTTGCCGTGCTGGCTGTTCCCGTTAAATCATAAGTTCCCAACCTCAGAGGGCTGCTTGGTATCGGCCCACAGGCATGGAAAAAAATGCATACGCTGATCATGGGTTCTCAATGCTCGGACTATCGCTCCAACCCTGTACTGGAATCACGAACACTAACTCAGCACCGGTTTCGTGGGTGGTACCATGTCCAGAGGGTTGGTGACAAATAGCCAGCACCTAAAAAGCAACGATTTGGGGATACCCAAAATGTGGCAGGGGGGGGCCGAAACATGCGTTCATATATGAGGAGTTGGTAGTGAGAATTACTAACAAAAAGTGTTGCATAACGACACAGTGGCTTTTCTCCATAAGAGAATCATCTGATCTACAGTATGTGGATTGTGTAACCACTTCACTACCGTACAGTGTTGCATATCAACACAAAGCTGCTTTTCTTTGCTTCAGAATCTGCTGAATTATGATAATAATGTAAAGGATTCAAGAGTTACGACAGCCCAAAGATTGTCAATACAGGAGCTAAAGCTCCTGTCACAAACGGGAAGACCGCTGGTTCCACGTGCAGCAGGTTTATTAGTTCAGATCTAAGCAGAGCAAAAAGTCCACAAAACTAAATCAGGGTCAGGCAGGCAGATGTCAATCACGAGCATGGGATTATCCAAGAAGACAGGAGAGTGGTCAGGGTCCAGGCGAAGGTCAGGGCAGGCATCATAGATAAAACAAGGTCAGACACAGAAGATCAGGTCCAGGTAGAAATGCTCAGTAATGTAGGCAAGGTGGCACAAACAATACTTCAGAGTGAGTGTGGCTCTGAGTGCTGCTGAAGAAGCAGGTGGGTGATTATCTCATTGGAGACAGCTGAGCAAGAACCAGGAACTGTGGGCTGCTGGGGCTACTGGGGCTGCTATTCCCGCTGGTGACCAGAGGGGGAGTCAGTGCTGTGACTCTTGACAGCTCCGCAGTCAAAGAATTAAAGTAGCACATTAATCAAAAAATGATGCAGAGGGGGCCCGAAAACATATGTTCATATATGATGAGATGGGAGTGAGAATGTAAAGGCCAGTCATGTAAATGGTAAATTCTGTATACTTATCTAACGCTTTACTACCTCCTCAGGTTATGGTCACATATCCCAAGATGCGTGCACCCTACGATTTTTAAAAACATCCAGCAGTGGCATGACATCTGGAAGATTCTTCCAATGACTTCTCATCACACAGTCACGGTTATATTTGTGTCCTAAGAATTAAAGGCCAAAAGTGCTTTACCGTCACAGCCCCATTCTCCCATTCACACAGATTGCCCTTCTGGCTTATACCGGCACCAACTTCAACACTGGGTCAGGCAAGGCGGGAACTGAACCTGCAATTTTTTTAATCAGAGGTCGACCACTCTACCTTTGCCCCGGTTTGCACCGATGATGCATGTTGGTGCAAAGCCAATACAAAAGCCATTTTTCTCCACATAAGAACCGGCTGATATCAAAGCACACGTGCTATTTAATCATCTCGGGTGTTAAAGGGTTAAACAGGTTTTTTTGTTTCATTTATTTTGGTTTTTGTCCTTGTTCTAGAACTTGACTCTCTAATGACCAAACTCCATTCTGTTTGTTTTCTCCTCTCTCATCAGGAATTGCACACCGCACGTCTTGGTGTTGCCTCTTATTGCAATAATGAGTAAAACTGAAAAAGTGAGCGACTGTGTTGGGTTCTGAAACTGTCTCAGAGTGCAGAAACAGGAACTTTTCCCCATTAGCTTGCAGGTAAACATCAGAAAAGCCTTCACACTTCATGATTTAGCGAGTTACATGGTGCTGAACTGACTAAAATGTTGCCTTGACAGTTGTACTGACATGCCTGACAATGTTATCATCAGCAAAGTGCGGGCTAGACTCACAGTAATGAGGCGTGACAATTTGAATCTGCAAATATCTCAAATTTATTGACAGAAAAGGTTTTTTTTTAAAAATATTTCATCTTTAGCCCAAAGAAACTTCATTGTAAATGGATTTTTATATATTACTTTCTTCTCTTTTGTGACAAGTAGCTTACACATGAATTTGAGTACCCTGCTTTAAATTCAAACTACCTTGCCTTATTATTCCACTGCAAGTTTCCCACACTCCCCTGTCCTTGCCTTATTAGATTTTCATGTTGCTTCAAGTCTGTTTCTGGCTGAATTAGCATCTTCAAATGTGTTTTTTTTTCTTTCTTTCATTCAACAATACATTTCCTTAAACCTTTTATCTTCCGTCAAAAAACCTGAAATAGAACGAGAGAGGCAGTGGAAATGAAAGATAAAAGAATGCGAATTGGAGGGAAAATAGGGGATGGTGGCGAGTTTAAAGGTAGAAAAAACAGAGAACAGATGTGATCTGAGAGGAAGGAGGGAGAGACAGTGAAGAGCAAACATGCGAGAAGGAGGGCAGAGCAAAGATGGATCAAGGCTGTTGACACTACACAAAGGAGGAAGAGAATCAAGAGGGAGAGAAAAGCGTTAGAATAAACAGAGCGAGAGACAGAGCCATAAAAAAGGGATAATTTTTACATTTATTTGGCATCAATTTGGTTTTTGTTATCTACTTTTTTTAACTCACTCATATCGTCATGACCATTTTTTTTTGCTTTTGCAACTGACCTTGAGTTATTTTAATACTTTATTCATTCAGTTTTTAAGAAGAAACTCAACATCTTATGTTAGAAACAAAATAACTTGAGCTCCTCATTGTCACTTAGAGGTTTTATTCCTCACTTTAAATTCCCTCCATGTTTTTTGAGTTTTTAACATGAATATGTGACATTTTTCTTATGAAACAGAACAATTGTAAAAATAAATCCTTTTGTTTTTTGGATTTCAGAGTATTTCTTCTTTTAAATCTCTTTCAATCAAACTGTTGCAGACAGGATCTGTTTGAATGAATGATCTTCTTTACGTCACAACAGCTCTGCTGCACATGCACTAAACCTCATCTGGACCGGCTAGCATTTCTAGCTCAGGTGCTGGAGAAGAGACGGTGACATCTTCCCACTGACTGCAGTCAAATCAGCCGTCACTGGACTTTTCTTGCGCGTAACATGCAATACTTATGGTAGCAGGGCTGAGAACGTTGGAAAATCTCCGGGAGCTTCCTGATGTGATTACGGAAATGCGAACGCCGGCTCATTTGACCGCAGTTGTAAAGGATTGTAAACCAGTGAAAGACCATTTTGATGTTAGCTTTCATTATTTTCCCAAGAACTCTTCTCTGAGAAACCAATGGATTGAATTTACTGGTCACAGCAACGTCAATAAACATTGGATAATTAGCTAAAAGAGTCTTTGGTGAACTGGAAGGAAAAAGAATCAGACTTTTGGAGGAAGTTCGGTCCATGAAGCTCTTCACTTCCTCGTCCAAGCTGAGATCCAGCTCAAAACGATACGGCTCGACATTACCGAATATTTGAGAGCGGTGAAGATTTACACTGGCGAGACACGGAGCTATCATAATCAGACAAGGGTGGGGTGGGGGGGTGGGGGTACTCAGCACCAAAAGCCACGCCCCCTCAGGGGAGATTTTGGAAACAGAGGCTTCAGATCAACATGAAAAATGGCTTTTTTAAAGACATTTGGGTTATGGGATTTTAGTTAAAAACTTCGTAACCATAATTAAAACACAACTGGGACTTTAAGTCCCTCGCCGATCACCTTTTAATCAGGTGGTCTTTCATTTCTGAATATGCCGTTTTAAGGCACAGTTAAAAAAAAAAAAAAAAAACTATTATTTTCTTGGACCTAGTTTTTGCAGAGCAGCAGGGGTTCATTAGAACTTTGCCAAGATGGGCAAATCCAGGCCTCGAGTGCCGCAGTGTCTGCATGATATCCAGACATCCAAGCCCTAATCATCATGACTGATCACCTGGTTCAGGTGTGTCCAGCCAACTAGAACATGCCAGAGTCACGTATGTTGGAAAACATGCAGAAATGTAGAGGACTAAAGATACCTATCCCTTTTTTTAAGTTGTGGGTGGGACCATTGGCATGGATGAAAACCTGCCCCCCCTCAACTCTTCCTTGTTGCTGAGAGCTTTCTGTTTACACTCTTTCCAGCTAGCTTACAGCCTCTCACATCCCAAACCTCACATTACAGGTGCAACAAAAATGGTGAGAAATATTGAATCTACCCAGCAACAGAACATTCTTAAACTAAATGTCAGTTCAGACAACAAAGACGTTCATGGATCTAGTCGTCTACAAGTGGATTTATCAGAATGTAGCAGAGCAGGGAACGTTTGGCCTGCCCAGCATAGCAAATAAAATGTTTTTTTTGTTTACTCTTGAGTCACAAGAATTTAAATAAATACTCTTAAATGCAATTTTAATCTTAATTTTCTTTCTGGATGTCCTTCATCATCAGAAAAATGCTGCAAGAACATGTTAAAGTGTGGTTCTTTAAAGTTCCGTCATATAGTGAACTATAAAAAAACAGCCTGCATACACTTAATCATGTGAATGGAAGATCAAAAGGGGGAAAAATTGCTGATTGAAAGAGAGGAAGAGAGAATAAGCAAAGGTTAGCTTTATGACTCACCCCAGGAAAGGAAAAAATGAGCTAAACATCTTTTTGAGGAAGATGAAAAAAAGTCTGTTTGATCAAAAATGTGGACTATACGCTTGAAAATAAGCTGGCAGGTTTAAAAATATGACGCTTTTTTGAAAGAGAGAGTTTTTCAGACGGTCCAAAACATAATCTTGTACTCATGACAGTCAAAGCAAATCGTACTGTGAAATAACAGACTGACTGATGCTTTCCCATAGGCTTAGGCTTTACAAGTAAGTAAAAATGAGGCATCGTCTGGACAACATTCTTAAAGCTTTTAACCTTTTTTTTTATTCATATTATAGGAATCAGATTTTTACTGAATATTCATTAAATCTCTGGGAAACAAGAACTGTTTTTTTTTTTTTTTTTTCCTGAAAGACTTCTACATTTCTTTAAAACTTCTTTAAATCGTATTCGTCTCACAAGCCAACAAAATGTCAATTACACCCAAAAATCATTTGTCAGGGGCATCATTTTTGGCTATGTAGAGCACGATCCCGTGCTTTAAGGCGTGCTATATTCACGCCATCAAAGATTAGTGGTTTTGTTCACTGAAATGAGCATTACATTTGCAGTTCATGCTTCATAGCAGAGGTAAATCAAAAGTCCTAAAAAGCAGCTTAGCTTGACTATATTGGGGGGGGGGGGGGGGGGGGGGGTGTCTCCCAAAACTGTCAGACAGATCAAACTATACAAACCTTGTGGCTTAGTCACTTACCTGAGCCCCGAGCTCCAAGGACTCTCCGTTTGAAATGATGGCTGAGGGCCGTTGCTCCACAGCTCTGCCTGCCATCCTCTCCTCTCATTTCTGCACGGGCCTTTCTTCTGGCATCGCAGCCTTTGTTCTATCGCTGCTTTGATTCAGAAACTGCTTTTTCAAGCAAGAAAGAGAGTAATCAATAGCTGTGTGAAATTACACCACCAAGTAAATTGTGTTCCCTTTAGCTTGAAATGTGCTGTGATATTGTATCAGATCTGCTTGATCTCTGGAGTCACAGCTTGATTTTTATGAAGTCATATATTTTTATAAAGCATGGGATAAGCTTGAATAGGTTGATCTAGTAATGACTGTAGACTAAAAGAAAAAAAAAGCAGAGCAGGGATCACCAAAAGCTTTGATATTTAAACAAACTATGAAGAAAACAATCTTTTAACATGTTGGTAAATTCTGCACCTAAAATCCAACAAAAAGCAGCAAAAAACTGTTGTGTGACTGATGTCAAGGCTTAAAGAGATCACAAATGTTTTAAAGCTGTAAGACCTTGCTGAGCACCTCCTTTCTTTTGCCTAATGAAAGGAAAATTAACCTTCAGAAGAATCCGTTTTTCCTTGTCCTAACTCTCAGCACTATCTACGGCACAGATAGTTTTCGTGAGCGCTTAGAGCACGCCGTGAGGTTTTACGGAGCAAAATCTGATTACCTGCGATAATTGAAGGTAAAAAGGAAAACAAAATGAGCTTCTCCATTCCTCAAAGGAACAAATAACTTGAAGAATTAACTTCCTGATAATTAGATGTTTCTGCTCTCTTACAAGTAAAGAAAGAATAAGTTTCAGACAGTGATGAGATGAGGGATAGTTTATGACACTTGAATAGAGAAGAGATGAAAGGCCTTGAGTGAGGGACACAATTACTGTCCTCTCTAATGAGGACTTTAATATTTTCTTCATACCTCATAAGAAAATATTAGGATTTTTCAGTTTACACACAAAAAAAAAATCATTTATTAAGCAGTTGAATATTACAGTTTTTTCCAAATGCTAAAACACTAAGTGTCATTCTCCAAACCAGCTGATCAACTGCTTTAACTCTTTTCTCACAAACATCACTCTTTGGTCAAAACCTAAAACACAATTTGCAGTTAACACACAATTTGCAAAACCCTAATTCACTCTTTGCAGAACCCAAGACACATTCTCACTTTTAAAACACAGTTGGCATTCACAGCACACAAGGTGCAAAATGTTAACACAATGAGTCAAAACTCAAACTCTGTTCCAACACAACGATCACCATCAACACACAACTGGTCACAACTGAAGACACTTGTTTCAAATTTACTGCAGTGAATATAAGGGCAGTTCTGGAACAACTGAAAAGCTGATGAAAGATGGCAAATAGAGAAAGGCAATTTAGACCCAGACCCCCACTTGGACCCGCACCCCCACCAAGACCCGAATCCAGGCCCAGACCCGCACCCAGGCCTGACCGGCACCAAGACCAGAACCCCCACCAAGACCCATACCCAGACCTAGACCTGCACCAAGAACAGAACCCAGGGTCGCTCCAAGACCCAGACAAAGGACAACAATTTCTGATGCGATCCGGCCACAGTAATTGACCATGTGTTGGTTCATGGAATGACCATGAGAGAAGCGGTCAAAGGAGTCAACCCCCAACTCCGCCAGTTCACTGTGGCATCAATTGTACGGACATATAAAAGGGAAAACAGGTGAGTACAAACTGAGACAATTGCAAGAATATGAATTGAAGGTACATTTTACTTATAGTGAAATGGATCAAGACAGTACCAAATGTCTGTTCACATACAAATACATATTTTTTAAGTTTATGATAAAATTCTGTAATACAATTTGAGTGAAATCACTTCATCTATTCAATATCTTAAATTTACTTTACAGTAAATGAGATACTATTTTGTAATTTGCATTACTGTAACAATTCTCAGTCCTGCTGATTCAGATCCTATTTACAATAAATAATGAGCTTTTTTTTTACAGATGTCAAAAAGTGTACTTCATTTAGGCATTACAAAAGATGCTTTTTTTTACATTTTATTGTAAATTTTGCAATGCATATTCTTTTTTCCTTTCATTTACTGTTTGCATTGTTTTACAGAGCTGCTAGACAGTCTTATGCAGGAAAAGGATGTGTTCCTGTGGTTTGGCTAGGGAGAACATTGAGATGTTGATGAAGTCCTCTGGCCTGATCCAGCACAGAGACAAGATGATGAAATGCAATGAATGTGAATCTATAAATATGGTGAAAATAAAAATTAATCCCTGATACTTTTTATTATTTTTCTCTCTGGTTGGGTGTGTGTGTGTGTGGTGGGTGGGGGGGCATACCTCTATGTAAACCATTTTGTGAACAGTGTCAAGGGTTTTGTTGTGTAGTGTTTTGTGATTGTTGCATGTTTGTTAGTTTTGATGACTGAGTCTTCATTATGAACTCAAAGTGAGATTTTGGCTGAAGAGTCAAGTGTTTTGTACATTTAGCTTATTTTTTGAAAATTGTGTTTGGTGTTTTGATGTGTAGTGTGTTGTGTTTGGTGTGTGTGTGTACGTTTTGACAACAGAGTCTTCATTTTGACCTCAAAGTGAGCTTTTGACTCAAGAGTCAATAATTTTGTATATTTAGCTTAAATTTTGAAAATTGTGTTTGATGTTTGGTTAAATTGGTTAAATGTTTCAGAAAATGTGTTTTAGCATTTCGGAAAAACTGTAAAACTGAAGAGAAACTAAAACCAAAATAACAAATTACTAAAAGTAATGTTTTCTTTTTGAAAAAATTACATTTCCCAAGTTTAGATACAAAACTATGCATTTCCAAAATTGTACATTTTGAGAAATTCAACAAAAAATACACAAAAAAAATCAAATTTTTCCTTCAAAATATTAACTGAGTAAGCATTTTGCGAGCACAAATTAGTATTTTGTAGGTACAAATTAGAATTTAGTGCACAATTTTTTTGTTGTAGGATTTAAAGATACTTAGATGCTTATTTTTGCCCACAAAACAAAAATGTGTGTGCACAAGATGTTAGTAAAATGCTAAATTGTGCTCACAAAAACCTAATTTGTTCTTAAAAAATACTAATTTCTTTATGTCCACAAAGTACTAATTTGTACATAGAAAATGTTAATTTGTAAATGCTAAATTGTTGCTCTCAAAATGCTAATTTGTACCTAAAATATGCTAATGTGTGCCTGCAACATGCTAATTTGTGTCCACAAAAAACAATTTGGTCTCTCAAAATACTAATTTGGTCTCACAAAATACTTTTATGTGTCCATTAAATGCTAATTAGCGCTCACAAAAGGCTAATTTGCATCTACAAAATACTAACTTGTGTTCACATAATTCTAATTTACGCCTAAAAACTCAAATGTGTGCAGACAAAACACAAACCTGTGTGCACATAATGCTAATAAACTGCTAATTTGTGTCCACAAAATGCTAAATTGTACACACAAAATGCAAGTTTTTATGTAGAAAATGTTAATTAAATAATTTTTTTTGGACAGAAAATGCTAATCTGTGTGCAATAAATGCTAATTAGAGACCACTAGAAGCTAATAAATGCTAGTTTGAGGCCACAAAATGCTCATTTGTGCAAACAATAAATTTGTGCCAACAAAATTATAAATTCTGCGCACAATAGACCTAATCTCAGCATACTAGTTTGATCCTTTTGGGTTTTTTTTTGCAGGTGTTTCAATGGGATCAATCAAGAGTTGACCTCTTTTTTAAAGAAAAACAAAAAGACCACATATTTTTGCCTTTGATAAAATAATTCTTGCACAAGAGACATTTGCTTTAGATTTTATTGGTTAGCATTGAAAAGGAAAACTTGAAGGTTACACTCCAGATCAGGACAATGAAGGAAACCTTCACCTTCAGTTTCTCAATCTTTTTAAGCCAATTTATGAAAATAACAAAAAAATTCAGTAAAAATGAAAATATTTCAGCTTTCTAAATTCCTACAATAGATTACAGATACTTTCATAAAAATAGACAAAGACCAGCTGTAACAGGCAAAAAAAAAAAAACAAAACTTATATACAGGAAACAATTAGGAAAATTCAATTAAAATGCGCATCCCAACTTTGTCACTAAGCTACTACATTAGTAATAATTTGCTTTAAAATCTCTCATGTATTCTAAAAGTTAGTATTTTGTTTGCATGCTATAAAATTCAAGTGTCAACAAGAGTTTGAGGAATCTATTTGTTTTAGGAAATTACAATTTCAGTGGATGTTTGCTGTTGAACGGTTTCAAGGGGAATAAACATTTGATTAAAACAATCTATGTTTTCTGCAAGTAAACTAAGAAAAGATGTAAAATGTTCTGTCAGTTTAACAGTTCTATGTATTTCTGATTTCAGCTCAGAAATAAAGTTTTCTTTCAGCCTTTTAAAATCCTATTTTAAACAATAAATACTACAACCCAAGATAGTTATTTGAACAGACCGATGAATTTGCTACATCTAAATTAAGGGGTGATTTCATTTCCAAAGCTTACAGCAGCTATGACATGTTAATAATTAAAAAAACAGCATTTTTTATGGGATAAAAATTTTTCCAATAAATTTTAGAAATAATAAATTCTTAAACTGAAACGTACATGTGGATTAAAGCTTTTTCAGATCTGATTCTGTCGGTTTTGCTTTTTTTTTTACAGTTTTGCTAATAGGACACTTGCTGCAATATAGATATTTATTATAATATTTGTTTTAATTACAGTTATTCGTTCTGGCTGCCTTAAAAGTCTAAAAATATTTAGCTTCTCTGCCTGATGGTGAGGCAGAACTGTTCCTCTGCTCCCGAATGCCATGATATACACTCGTGTTAATTAGCACTGATACAACTGAGTGAAATTAAACATTTGTTGCTATTTCTGTTGCAACTTTAACTGTTGACAGCTAATAAACATGGATCAGACATAAAGTTTAAATTTGCATTAATTGCTCTGTCATTTCATTTGCAAATTCTCATCCATTTTCTTAATCTTGTTTGGGGTCACGGGGTCACCAAAGGCTGAACCAGCTACTGCTGGGTGAAGGTGGATTACACCCTGGACAGGTCACCTGTCTGTCACAGGGTCACACAATCACACATGCACACCTAGGGACACTAGAATAACAAATCAACCTATGAAGCATGTCTTTTTGGGGCTGTGGGAGGAAACCAGAGTGCCTGAAAAAAACATATACATGCTCAGGAAGACATGTGAACTCCACACAGAAATGCCCCTGGTGGGATTTAAACCAAGGCCTTCTCGCTGTGAGGTGAAGGCCCTAGTGAGCAAATGCCGTCCCATTATACGTTTTGATTTTTACCCATCCTTGTTTCTCAATACAATTTCTCAGCCAACTCCTAAAAATGTGGAAATCAGTTCTGGGAGAGATCACAAACCAGGGAAAAAATTAATCATAATTAATTGCAAAATAACTTTTTTTTGTTACAGTATTTAGCGACCACTTATGCATGAACAATCACAATAGGAAATCACATGCAAAACTGTACATTTAGTTGAATCATTAAGGATGTCAAACAATAAAAATCAGATTAAATTACACTTTGTTATGATAGATCACTATTAACCACAATGTTTTACTAGGTACATTTTATGACACTGTAGCTTTTTACACTAACAAGATTACAATACTAAAAACTGAATATTTATTTGTTCTGGGTTTTGTTTTTTTTTCTTTTCCCATTTATTTACTTTTTTCCCCCCTTTTTCCTTTGTTTCCTTCTATTTATTTCTTCTGTTAATGACCATTGTACTGTTTTAACGCACATTGTGGAAGCCTAATTCGGCCAGCCAAGGCAAAGGACTGCTGCCATGCAGGTGCAGTCAAGTTGCGTTTATTATAATTTTTCCCAGTCGCTGAAACACGAAGTGCCATTCCCCAAACCAGCTGATCAACTGCTTTAACACTTTTGTCAAAACCTAAAACACAATTTGTAGTTAAATTGCAAAACTTGAATCCACTCTGCAGAACACAAAACACATTCTCTTTTAAAACACAGTTGGCATTCACAACACACAAGAGGCAAAAGGTTAACACAAAGAGTCACAACTCAAACTCTGTTCCAACACAACAATCCCCATCAACACACAACTGGTCAAAACTGAAGACATGTGACATCTGGGGTGACTGGAACCCAGGAGCAGAGAATCAGGCTTGGACTCAGAAATGCAGCTTAAGACTTTTTAATAAACAAAAGACACCTCACAAGAGGGAAACTGAAAAAAGGGCAGAAAAAAAACTAAAGACTAAGAAAAACACCTAAATGATAGCATACCTCAGTGTCGGCTACAAGAGGAAACTCACGGTCTAAACAGGGATCCACCGACACTGAGAACTGAAATGCTGCAACTTAAAAAGTCTTAATTACAAAGTGCAGACAGCTGTGCACTCCTCCACAGAGAGCAGCAGGGAAGGAGGGACCATCCAGGAGGAGCGACAGCTGACCTGCAAAACACAAAATGGCAGTGAAAACAGAAAGAAAACCACAACCGTGTCAAGACACTTGTTGCAAATCAACTGCACTGACTATAAAAGCAGTTCTGAAGCAACTGAGCAGCTTTTTACAGTAGAGATGGAAAATAAATCAAGACCCAGACCCACACCAAGACCTGGACCCAGATTAAGAACAAGGTTCTGATGAGATCAAGACCATAGTTATTGAATTGTATCTGGTTAAATTGGTTTAATGTTTCAGAAAATGTGTTTTAGCATTTGAAACTGTGATAGTAAAGTGTTAATTTTGGCTGATTAATCGTTTGTGTTAACGCCCTAATGTTTTCCAAAAATGTGAACCTAAGGAATGGCTGTTATGACAGTTACAAGACACCTGAGGGTATTTAACTCTGGAAAATATGTTAGTTCAAGAAGGTTTTCATGTGCATTTTAAAAACACAGTCTCTGTGTGTATGCGACGTAACCCACCTAAGCCAGTTAAAATAGATTATTTTTTTGTTCATTTGAGTAAAGGACAGGGAACTTGTAAAAGGACATAAAACAACCAGAAAAACAGATTCAGCATCTGGCAGCGGAGGACAGAAGGTTTCTGAGAGTTCTGCTGACGGAGAGCAGATGAGCTGTGGGCTGATGATGTGCAGAGCTGAAGTGTTTACCTGCAAAGAGGACCAAGCACAGGTGTGTCAGAGGATTTCGATCACAAAGCTGCTCATCCTCATGTAACAAACTTACGGGGGGATGAGGTTGGACAGAAACTGCTGGTTCATAACAAAAAAAAAAAAAAAAACCTATGTTTTTCAGGAAATTGTTGTCTCCCAGAAGTTGGGGTTTCAAATATCGAATCTATTAGTTTCTACAATTGGCCATCCTCTTATGTGTTACCTACGCGTGTCACTACTTGGGATAAAAAATTTTTGGGGTATTAAGATTTAATACTGATTAGTTTTTGTTACTTCATAGATTTTTAGCAATCAAGTCCTCAATACTTTTACACAAATAACACAGTTTCATCAGCATAATATTTATTTCAATGTATGGCTATGCAGATCAGTCTGTTAATCTTTCTGATCACAATCAAGCGTGCAGAGGTACAAATGAACGGCGCTGAAGACGGGCGAGTAGGCGCACAATGATGGTCTTTGTGGTTTTTTTTTAGACTCACACACATTAACACACAACTATCCTTCTCCATATTTCTCTGTAATTCCTCCAGAGCTTTACAACAGAAAGAGCTTATTAAACAGACTTATGGGACATACAGCTGAATTTTCTTTTCCTAAAAGAAACAATCTTTTTATTTTTATTATTTTCTCTCGATTTCAGGCTAAGCTCTACTTCCAGGTCTTTTTTCTGTTTATTTTCACTTTGTGTTTATCACATCTTTCCTCTTTTTTTGGCTGTTTTTCTTCATTCTGCATTCTCTTCTGTAGACCAGGAAATTCCCCATGTGCCCTCATCAAGGCAAGCAAGATGATCCGCTGCTTCCTAATTACCACTTCCTTTCATCCAACATTATTTTATTAGTATCTACTACATAATGATCAGCGAGGTGGAAACTCGGTAATAGCTCAGAGCAGAACAAGGTATGAACACGAATTCAGGAGACAATTAGATAGCTTTAGCTTTGTTTGAGCCAAGTTTTTTTGTGAAATAGATGGACACGAACGGAATCGTGGGTTTGAAGAGAGAAAGCTTAGAGATTAGATTTCATGCTGTGAGAACCAATCCTGTAAAATCCTAAAGAATAAACTGAACTTACTGTATGCTCACAAAAAGTCATTTGTTACCAAAAAGCAGCAACAGAAAAGAAGAGGGTCAATCATCTGCATCCATGATGATTGATTGGTTGATTTATTGATCGGACACCTGTCCAGGGAGGCGTCCAGGAGGCATCCGGACTCCATCTCACCAGACTCCTCTAAATGTGGAGGAGAAGCGGCTCTACTCTACTCTAAGGGAGCGCCCAGCCAGGCCATGGAGGAAGCTCTCTTCAGCCGCTTGTAGTCGGGATCTCTTCTTCTCTTCTTCTTTCGGGGATGACCATAGGTGAGTATTGGAATGAAAATCAACCGGACGGTACAGCCACCATATATGGGCGGACACCGCTCCCGCTCCGATCTTCCTTCGCTCGTGAACAAGATCCCGAGATGTTTAAACTCCTTCACCTGAAGATAAAACAGCATTTTTTTGTGAAATATGTCTATAAATATGTTGACCTAATTCTTTGGTTTTTGAATTTGTCTGGTTTTCAGAAATCTTTTGAAGAGGAATGGACTTTTTATTTTGTAATTATTATTTTTACAAATTCTTTTAGTAAATATATTTATATATAAATCAACATGTAAGATTAAAAGTTTTGATTTTTTTTAAATTTAAAAGCTTAAAAAGAAAAACAAATCACTGGCCTTTTTTACTCTACTTTTTTTTTACATATTGGTTAAAAAATTGTGTTTGGATGAGATTTTAGCTTCATTTTCTTTTCCTTTTTTAAATTAGAAGCTGAATATTATATTTTGTTTTTCTTTTATATGGCTGATTTAAAAATAAGCATTAAATAAATCAAAAATAATAATTTTAATATAATTTCTTTAAGATAAAATATTAACTTAATCATTAGTTTTGCTTTTGTTTGTTTGTTAATTTCCCTTTCTGTTATTACCTGGTTTTAATCTCTATATTTCAGTAAACAACGTTAAAGAATCACAGAATGCTATTAACATCATTTTGTTTTGCCACAGTGAAAAATACTTCCTCAAGTTTTACATTTGAGAAGTATTTATTTCTGGAGTCTTGTCCAGAACAGCTGGTTGTGGCTGGTTTGGTGTAAATTATGTAGTATTGACATCTGCGGCGCATTGTGATCCATGCATTTCTCAGGATAGTGACTAATTAGTAAGTCATTTTCCTTCACTGCATCTGCCAATCTCATTAAAACAAATGACAGTTAGGGACAACATTTGCATTCAGTCAACCAAGAAAACTGACAACAACCCAAACAAGAAAAGAAAACCAAAAAAAAAAAAAAAAAAAAGAACCAAACACTTTCTTAGTTTTTGTTTTTGTTTTTTTTTTTTTGAAGGTGAAGCTGCGTTTATTCTGTGCAACACAAAGAAAAACGGGCTTTTTGTCAATCAGAGGTCTTAGTCCGTACCTATTCTGGTCCCCATTTCATCTACATTATCTTCATTCATTCACAGCTCCCTTGATTTTCCTCCAAACAATCAGATCCTCAGAATGAACTCCTCCATCTCTCAATCATTCATTTTCTTAGCATCATGATTTACAGTTCCAGTGTTTTTCTTCTTGTTTTTCTCTCTTTGTCTTGTTTTTTTTTTTTTCTATTTGAACTGTATCTTATTTTACACCTCAGTCTACTCTTCTTATTTGTTTCCCTGTCAGATTTAATACATTTCTACAAGCTAGCAGGGTGGGTACAGTTTATTTTGCTCGTTATTTTGTTGTCGTTGTTTTGGAGTTTTCTCTCTCTCTCTCTCTCTCTCTCTGTCTCTTTTGCTAATAATGCATCCTGACATTTAAAGAAACATTTGTTCATGGCAGATGCTTCAGCTGAAAAGCAGAATTGATGGTCGAGTAGAATTAATTCACGGTTTTAAATATCATGGCAATTGTGCAACATTTGAGTCATTTTTCATAACTTGATGGCACTTTGTGCCTGAAACCTAACCCTCTTATTAAAGGATGGTTAAGAAAAAAATCTTATATGTACAAGCATTGCACCCCATGTCATTTCTCTCTGGAGGAACAGTGTGTGGAACAGTAAAAAAGTAATTTTTTCTTGTCCTTTTTTTCCATATTTTACCAAGAACACATGTGTTTTAATTTGATACAACTCTGTGGATGATATTGCACTTGAAAACAAAGTCAGAAATTCTGAAAATTTCAACATTTTTCTTTTTGTTTTGTTTAAACTTTATTTTAAATACTTTTTTTCTGTTTGGACATCTTTTAGAATCTGCAGTAATTTAGGCAACCAGTCGTTGTCTTAATATTTAATTTAATTTCACATTTAAAATGAAGCCTGTTTTTTCTTTTTTTTAAAAGGAGGCTTAACCAAGAAAACATATATCTAAAAAATCTAGCCGTATGTACAAATTACATGTTAACATCAACTATGAAAGACGCAAACTACTTAGACAGTTTCAACACAAATCAGATTTTTGTACATATAACAGAAATTAGAAAGCCTAAATTAATTACCAAAGAAATAATTGAATTGAATTGAACATTATTCATATCCCAAAGGGATAAATTCATCCGTCATGGCACCCATACACCTACACATTTGCAAACACACACACAAACACACATATTCCTATAAACATAAATATGATTATAAGTAATATACACACCTATCTACAATAACTATATATACATATAAGTCGTATATAAAAAAATTTAAACATTTAAACAGCAGCGTTGTTCAGTCTGATGGCTGTGCAGAGGAACATCTGCGGTAGCGCTCATTTCTACGCTGGGGATGTCTCAGTCTGCCGCTGAAGGAGCTTTTCAGCCCCATCAGAGTTTGATGCAGAGGGTGAGAGCTGTTGTACATGATGGATCTGAGTTTGGACAACATCCTCCTCTCACCCACCTCCTCCACAGAGTCCAGCGAGCAGCCCAGGACAGAGCTGGCCCTCCTCACCAGCTTGTTGATTTTCTTCCTGTCCCGGTCAGAGCCGCTCGCCTCCCAGCAGACAACAGCGTAGAAAACAGCCGAGGCCACCACCGAATCAAAGAATGTCCTCAGCAGATGTCTGCACACCCCAAAGGACCGCAGTCTCCTCAGGAGGTGGAGTCGACTTTGACCTTTCTTGTAAAGGTAGTCGATGTTGTGGGACCAGTCCAGTTTGTTGTTCAGGTGAACACCCAGGTACTTGAAACTGTCAACAGTGACTATTTCATCTCCCTGGATGTTCACCGGTGTGTGGGTCACCGTCCTTCTACGGAAGTCAATCACCATTTCCTTGGTCTTGCTGGTGTTCAGACACAGGTGATTGTTCTCACACCAGCTCACAAAGACCACGATGACCGACCTATACTCTGCATCATTTCCCTCAGACACACAGCCCACAATAGCTGAATCATCATAGTATTTCTGCAGATGACAGCTGTTGGTGTTGTAGGTGAAGTCCGAGGTGTAGAGTGTGAAGAAGAACGGTGACAGTACTGTTCCCTGAGGGGCTCCAGTACTACAGACTACCACCTCAGAGACACAGTCGTGCAGACGCACGTACTGTGGTCGGTTGCTCAGGTGGTCCATGGACCATCCCACCAGTCGCTCATCCACTCCTGCTCGCTCCAACTTCCCTTGTAGCAGTCCAGGCTGGATGGTGTTGAAGGCGCTGGTGAAGTGCATGGTGGTAATGAAGAAATGGCTTTTCAGAGAGAAAATTTGTTCCAGGTTATCAGAAAAAAACGAACTCTGGGTCACGTTAAGCAAACCGAATGTGTCCAGTCTGAATAACCATAAAAAGAACTATCAGCTCTTAAGGGGAGCAGTTTGAGTTGAGTTTATTTCTTGCTGATGTGTTTAAGTCAAACATATCAGAGATTCCAACTGGTACACTAAGAAGAACTGGATGTAATGACATATTATCTGGTGTGTGGCAGAAACTTTCTACAACCCCTGGAAAAAAAGAAAAACTTCATTAAAAATGAACGACAACGACATGGATGCTGTTACATAAGAAGCATCCGAGGCTGCACTGACTGACTCCCACACCTTTGTGGGGACAGGCGAAGAGAACCAGAGGAAAAGAATTGAAAGAGGTGGTAATAAGAAATAGGAGGGAGTCGGGAGGGAATGAGCTCATGAGAGACACGGGAAAGTGAAACAGAGAGACAGAGCAATAGAAAGTGTCGAAAAGAGAGAAAGCCTGAGGGAGGGAGCGCACTGGCAGAATTTCAAGTCGTGCTTATGGCAGTGCTCTGGCACCTTCACCTCTGCTGTTCCTGCCTGGGAATCTCTGAAGGCCTGCCAGACTCTGCTAAAGGCTATTGTAATTCACTTTGGAGCTGGGAGATAAAAAGCAAAGACAAGTGGAAAGGAAAATCCCACTCATAGCTTTCGCAATTTATTTGTAGTCACAGTGGAACAAATAAATAAAAAAAAATACTCAGCGTGTCCACTGTCAATAAAAATAGTCAGAAGTTTCCCCATAAGGCATTTCTACTGCAAGGTTAAAACAAAAGGAGAGTAGGCAGTTTGGTTATTTCAGTTTTGCTCGGTGAAAGCAGCATTGCACACGTCAACATAATACACAAGGCATTCTTTAGACCATTTACTCCTGCGTCCTCCTTGTCTTTCTGTGCAACTGGTTCGGTGTACCGCCTTTACCTGAGCTGGCAGAGGCACACGCCTCATTGTACACAGAGAATCAGCAAAATAAATCTCCTCTGTAAATAGCTCCAAGACTGTGAGAGACAGATTATTGCTCAGATCAAAAGAGGACTAACATCCAAGTGAAACAACAGCACTTCAAATGCGCTTGTTAGTCTCAGGCAGTTGAGCCAAAGATATCTCCTGCTCGGTGCTGTTTAGTGCAAAAAGAGAAACGCTTCGCACTAAATAACTATAGAAACATGACAGAACTTTGAGAGAAAAACATGACAATCAAACAGGTTGTGCTTGACTTATTTTTGAGCGAAAATAACTGGTGTTTGTCAGGAAAAAAAGGTTGTGAAATGTCATTTTGTGCAGAGTTCAAATAGTTTTTCCTTCCACCTATTTGAAAAATATGTAAAATAGCATGACTGGAAACTGGGCGCTAAAGTAAAAGATTACTGCAGAAATGATGTCCACGGAGGTCATTATAAGAGAAATGTGTTACATTCAGAACAAACTTTTAACAAAAAAAAACCCACCACGCATGTGAGGCTCTGTCCCCGGCTTGGTTGACTTTGATGTGCGACTGTTGAGGCAGAAAATACAAACACCATCATAACAAGCAATCAAACCGATCCCGTCCACCATTCCAGACTTCAGATGAGTTCCTCAGCCTTTTAGCACCTACTTTTGAGCTAATAAAAATATGTGGCAAATCATAAATTAATGAAGCTCTGAGCTGTCAGTAACCCAAGAGAAAGAGTAAACAATGTTCTTGTTTTTTTTTGTTTTTTTTTCACCGTCCTGATAAAAGAAGCTGCAGTCAATCAGATGACATGCAAAATAACGCTTTGCAAATTATGAAAAAAAAGACATTTGAATAATAAACCTATTTTACTCCATTTTTTCCATTGCTGCTGGATTTTCTGTCATCTCACTCCTTATCTGAGGACACCACAGCATGGGTGTTTAGGCAGTTAACTCTGTAATCCATCAGCACATCTGCTTTAGAAAATTAAGAGCCGCTGACAATTTCATGGGTTGCAGAAGATTTATAACCGCGCTGCAACACACAACACGGCTTTGATGATTTCAGCTGGAAATCACGCCATTTAAAGGGACGCCGTGGCAAACCGAGAACATGTTCGCTTGTTTTTGTTTATGTCTGGATGTTATAATGACCTCTGATTGAATGCTTGCAAGTGGACAGAACCACGCTGTGAAAACCAAAGTGCCAACTAATGAAATATGCAGAGAAAGACTGCAGCATAGCAGGTTATTCAACAACACACTTTTTTGTTGGATTATTATATCTGCAGAGTACATACCACATGTGCTTAGTGTAAGCTGTTTTCTAGACAGAGCAGCAGAAACCAAATAGAGCAGAATGTAAAATCAATGTGGTGAAAGCATGTGAAAGAATTGCCTTTATATCCAGTTAGATCCTTGTTTCAAGTGTAAAAAATAAAGAAAAAGGTGAAATAAATGCAAAGTAGAAGTCAAATACTGTTTTGTATAATGCTAAATTTGTACCAATATCAAACAGCCCAACCAAACCAATAGGTTTATTTATATATATGTCTAAGAGGTGAGTTTTGATTACTCACAAACAAATACATTTTCCTCCCTTATTAATGAATGCTGAAAGACATTTGATTATTTTTTTGATAGCATCACTGAGTGACATGTCGCTAAAGCAGGCAGCTGCTCCTGCCAAGCTCCTTGTTGTGTCAGCATTGCAGACAGCGTTTGTTGGCATCTTTATAGCAAAACCACCTAGAAACCAGATGAAGTCTGCCAATACGTCTACATATTATTAGATTCCATCATTTTGTGCCTTTTTTGTTGACAGTGTTTAGCATCAGTCTGTTTCTGTAGAGCTGCGGACCCCGTGCGACTGCCTTTAGTCAGTCGGCCATTTTGGCAGCAACATGTGCTGAAACTTTCAAGCCATCCGAGATTTTATCTCACTGTACTTCATGACATTGAGCTTTACTTAAAAAAAAAAAATTTAAAAGGTGGTTAAATAATACTGACCGGTATAATGCTCCTGGCGTGCTTTTTAAAGGCGTTTCAGCAGATCTATGCTATCCCAACATTTAACTACCTAATAAACTTCCCATTGTCCTACATGGGACACTCTAAAAGCTCACAAAAGCCTGAAGGGTTTCACAAAACTGCAATGGAAACACTTTTTTAAAAATTAATGCGCTTCTTAGTATGAACTGACTGTCCTGATCTCTGCACAGCAGGCGCCACAAGAGGTCCCATAGCGCCCCACGGCTCAGTAAAAGGTGCGTGTCATGCAGAATTGCTGGACCCCCAGCTCCTCTGTAAAATCAACAACCAAGATTTCCCTAAATAACTTCATCCCTACACCCTACATGTGTGGAAGTGTCCTTGGGCAAGACACTGAACCCCAAATTGCCTCTGGTGGGAGGTTGGCGCCAGTGTTCGGCAGCGGAGCCACCACCAGTGTATGAATGTGTGTGTGAATGGGTGAATGGGTCTGTGACTGTGAAGCGCTTTGGGCCCTCGAAGGAGGGTAGAAAGCGCTATACAAGTATACGCCATTTACCATTTACACATGGGAGCAGCTACGCTCACAGCTCCATGGCCTGAAAAGACGCCAACGTCTCCTTTGATAGATGATTAATAACACTATAGTGCCATGACAGAAATGTGTCAAACAGAAAAAAGGGTCCAACTGCTCACTTGTTAGAATATTTTTTTTTATACAGCTGAACAAGCTTGTAACATGCGTCTCCGTCCGGCTCACTGACATAAATAGGACATGCATGCAACAGTGCTGTGATGTCATCTAAATACTCCCTTCTACAGAATCAACTTGTAACTATACTTGTTCTCATCCATCACCATGGTTATCAATGACTTGTCTTGTGTTATGAATATGCCAAAATTAAGTTGTCTGTGAGCCTTGAATTTTGTCTGCACACTATATTCCAACATACCAGCTGAAACCAGTCTTTGCTGGTTTCAGCATCTGTCCTTGGACTGCTAGAAGTAGAAAACAACTCCTTTTATGGTATTACTCTCATCACTTTCCTTGAGAATTCTCACATTTTGCTGCACCTATTAACTTCTGTGACTATGGGCTGATATTACGTCAACCTGACCATATTTAGAAGTTCCTGTTTAATTAATAAAAGTGATTGTGTGGGGTGAGGAGGCCAGAGACCTGGACGGAGACACTCTGGACGAGTATTCCAGCCAACTTCTCTCTCTTTGCAAAGAATGATTTCAACTTTAAACTTCTGACTGGTTCTTGGATTTTGCAATACACTAATATAGACCTTTTTTTTATCATTCTTAACATCTTGTAATTTGGTTTTGTATTTATTCACAAAATTAAAATTTGATTGAAACAGTACAATAGCAAAATTATGTTTGTTTTGACATTTCTAAAATTCCGATAAAGTTTTGCGCATATGTCTAATGGAAAGGCAGCCACTATCATGCGTGTGCACGTGTATTGTAAAGTATTTAACGTAAGTTAGACGCACTTATGACTTATGGATTAATTACAGTCATCAGTAAGATTCATGTAGTGGCTCCCTACTGACAACATGCAAATGCTGGTCACTCGGTGTGCTTCCATATCGAAGTGCCTGTTCTGTAGGATGCCCACCCAAAAAACACACTGTCTATTTACTGCATTTCTAACAGCCAATCTGTGAGCAAAGACTGTACAGGGAGTGTGCGCCTTTCACTTCAGCACCACTAACAAGCTCCTTGTGCAGAGCACATGGTTCTGGGGGTTTGAAAAAAGTAAAAATCTGTATAACATGCCTTCTTCTCCCCTACTTCCGTCTCACTTGCCCTTACATGTTGTATAATTTGCCACTATCTGTCACCCGCACCATGCCCATAGATAAATTATGTACAGTACATAAATGCCATTGTCCTACTTGATATTTCAGCCCCCTGTGTGTGCCCCGTATCCACCAGTTGTGGCTAGGACGTAACGTGACAGTTGAGTTATAGAATTAAAAACAATAATTAGATCTCTTTTATGGTAGTTTAAACAGTTATAGCCTTGTCATGCTCAACTTTAGTCCAGATTATTCCAACAATTTGCCTATCTCTGTTTTAATAGATTGCAACAGATAACACGGAAGAATTAACAGTGGAATAACTGTGTATGATTTTAAATAAACTTACATTTCCCATACTGTCTTGCAGTTTCAATCACGTGTCCAACTCCAGTGAGATACAAACTTGGCTGGTTTTGTTCAAATTTTTTTGGAATTTATTGATCAAATATTTTATCTTTAAGTGTTTTCTGATTTTGATAACCTTTCTGCAACTGATCAGCCAAAACAAGCCCGACCTGTGCCAAACAAGCAGCTTCTGGCCTTTAAGCCGATTAAAGACAGCAGGCTTTCATGACAGCTTGACTGCTTCCTCCAATATGAGGCAATAAGGATGCATATCTGTCCTGTCTGCGGAGTCCCATCACCCTGTCAATGGAGTGTGCTGCACACATGATTACACGTGTGACCTTGGACATTTGTGCATTCCCACCTGGGACTTATCGACTTTCCTCCTCCAAACCATAATTGCGTGACTCAGCAATCCCCTCAAATTTACATGCAATGAACTGTGTGAATATTGTTGGCCACCTCAGCATGGGCATGGTGGTCTCACAACAAGGGGAACATCATTGCAGAAATAAAGCCTTTAATTACCACGTTGCTGCTGCCTCCCCTGATTTACAACCCTTTAAATATTGACATGTAAACAATTCTAAAGCAACAGAGGACCAAATTAACATGGCGTATTGGCAACACATGAGACATGAAGGTGAATTGTATCTGATGCATGCACAATGGCATCATTTGTGGGGATATGGCAGCATTTTTTACAATCTAAATGCCAGCTGCATTGCTACATGTCCTTATTGGCATTCATGGCATTTGGACAGAATAGAAGCACGTTCGGTTAGCTTTAGTAACTCTAACAATGCAGGAACTCTCAGGAATTTGTGATTATGAAAGACCAAAATTTTAGGAGACAGATTGGAGATTTTAGCCCTTATCGTTTCGTACCAACATCATTCCTTTAATCTCATAACAAAGCATGACAGAGCTCCCATTACTTGAGGCAATCCATGCAAGCAGCAAATCTATGTTCCAAATTTTAAATGCTTCCACGTTGGAAGTGTTTATCGGTTAAAGAAATGTGCTTCTTTTGCCAAAGTCTGAGACCCTTTGGGGGTTGGTGAGAAAAAGGGCAAGTGCTCTTTGGCTTCATGGGTGGAATAATGTGCTTGCTGCTAAAAGTGTAATGAATTATGGGAAAAGGTTTGCCATGTGGCACTGGGTCTTCAGTATTCACTAAGCCTCTGCAAGCTGTGTTATTTCACAACAAAGCTCTGATGACAGTAATCTGCAGCAATATTAGGAGCAGAAATGCTGGCTAAGAAGTCTTTAATGCAAAAGTCAATAAGGAAAACAAATTTGTTTGAAGACATTGTTAACCTAAAGCCATGCAGTTGGATGTGACAGCTCTTTTATGGGGAAATATTATACATTTCTACGGTACAGAGTGAGTTAAAGTTGAAGAGCATGCCCAGTGCCGCTGGTGTCTGGTGGTGATCAAAGCATAGCACAGACAAGAAGTATTGCTCTCCTATGGGCTAAGTCATGTAAATTCACAGTGTCTGCTGGTGCATTTGCAATGCGTCAAAGACAGTCCTCGTTGAAAGTATGAGAAGACAAAGACACCAACATGGATTTGCTTAATAGAGGAGGAAGCAAGTGTGCTTTTTTTGATGTTCACATGTGATCAAGTTTTTTTTTTTCATGTTCTGAACTGCGATTGCAAATTCAGATTATATCCGTCTTTCAGCTACATGTGTCCTCTATTTATATATTCATGTTCCACCCTGACTCAAATTTGATTCAATTCTATTATCAGTTTTGACAAGTAGTAATAAATAAAAGAGCTGCTGAGAGAGGATATTGTCCCATTCTGTATCTTAAAGGGGTCAAACCATAAGTGCGTTATCCTGTTCATTTCTCACTATAGACAACCCCAAAGCGGTCTTTTGATCTGTTCATGCATTTCTAAGATATCCTCAAAAAACTTGCAGCAGCCTCCAATACCCCCCCCCCCCCCCCAAAAAAAAACAAAACAAAACAAAAAAAAAAACAAGCGGGTCTTCACATGCTGACATCACAAGGTGAGAACCGCCCTCCAGGAAAAGTCTGCTCGGCCCCTGGCTAAAACGAGACTTTCTCCGCAAAGCTAGCGGTGATCATCTGGCTTCGTGAGCCCCTCAGCACCGGCTCGTGTGCAATCATGGAGACCAGTGGCGTCGCCTGGCCTGGGCGATTATCTTCAAGCCTGAATGTTTTTTTCGACTCAGAACTGCCTTGTAACGTTAATGAAAATAGCAGTTTTGTATTTTCCTAATTTTAGTGAACGCAACACCTGCACGGCAGACTGACCAATCAGAGAGGAGTTGAACGTAGAGAGAACCAATCCTCCGTGTTTTATTGGCTGACAGCTATGTTCCGCTCCGCCCCCCACCTGCCATGTTTAGTCTGACTCCTGAACTTTTCTGGCAGCCCCGACTTGCAAAAATAAATGGATACTCAACATTTTTTTTGAGGAAATTAAAAAAGTCGAACTTATTAATGTGGAAAAATAACAATACTAGATGAAATGTATCTGCGGACACAAAGTACACCATACAACCTGACAGAAATAATGTTTGTGGTTGTAAGGGAGAAAAACCAAAAATAGTGATTGTCTGTAATATCAAATGTGATCATTTTGTAAATCTAAAATTCCCAAACCAGTAAAAAGTGGTGCAGAGTATGATCCTTCACAGACTGGTTTTGAAGTGAGGATGAGAACATCTCTAATACTGTTTGACTCAAGAGTTCAGGAAGTTGGATTTAATGGTAATCACAGGATTATATATTCTGGGAAAGGTGCTTAAAAAAAAATCATGAGAATTTAGACTGCATCCAAAATCCAGGCTCTAACGCTTCTAACGGTGATGCAAATCCATACCAGGGAAACTACACCAGGAAAACACCCACACAAAACAAGCAGCTTTGCTAGGATGTATTTTTGCATTACTTACAATGTTTACATCCCAAACTTCCCTGATGATACAGATTTATAATGCTGCAACAGGAATCATTCATTTATGTGGTTCTGGCTTTATTCTAATTTACTCTATCAGCAGTAAATGACATTTTGATGCAGAACATTTTCCCTGTAAGTGGAGACATGAAGACTCTTTGGCTGATATTTATGTCCAGGATATGGTAATGCCAGAAAATGTGGTATTCTATGGTATACTGAGTACACTGTTATTTGTTGCAACTATATTCTCCAGGAGGAAATGCAATGTCTTTAACTCAGCTCTTACTTTTTATTATAGCTGGCTCTCTGGTATATAACTAAATATGGCCTTGTTAAGATCCAAGTGTTTTTTTATCATTATGATTGCAGTGACTGAGACCATTTTCAAATGACAGTCTTTTGACATTTTGTGGAAAGTAACTTTAAAACATTTATACATTCATATAAGCGAGCAAGCAAACAGTATTTACAGTGAGGCAAATAAGTATTTGAACACTGGGATGTAAGTTCTCCCACTTACAAACCATGGGAGTCTGACATTTTCATCTTAGGGGCAGTGTAATCTGGAAATCACATCAGACATTTTTTTTAAATAATTTATTTGTGTGCTACTGCTGCAAATAAGTATTTGAACACCAGAGAAAATCAATGGTAATATTTGGTACAGTAGCCTTTATTTGCAATTGCACTGATCAAACATTTCCTGTAATTTTCACCAGGTTTGCACTTGGAAGGATTTTGGTCCACTTCTCCTCACAGAACTTCTAATCAGTCAGGTTTCTGGGCTGTCGCTGAGAAACAGTTTGAGCTCCCTCCAAAGACTTTCTTTTGGGTTTAGGTCTGGGGACGGGTCAGGCCACTCCAGAACTGTGATATGCTTCCCACTTCTTTTTAAGAAATCAATCAAACTCTACTTGACTTCAGGTAATAATGACTATATTTAACTAATCAAATGTGACATAACTCTTTTGTTGTTTTTTTTTTATTAGTATTTTTTTAATTAATGCATTTAATAATTTTGTCATAAGTTTGGAAAATCTGTGTGAATTTTTTTGTCTTGTATTCTCTGCAATTGATGCATGAAATAAACCATATCAACCATTCAAAACCTCACAGGTCCCGGTCATCCTCTTCTTAATACAGTCATCCTGTCCAACGTGCAGAAAAACACCCCCATTGCATGATGCTACCAACCCCATGCTTCACAGTAAAGACTGTGTTTTTGGGATGATACTCATCATCCTTTCAAACATAGAAATAAGACCAGAAAGTTCTCTTTTGGTCTAATCTGACCACATGACTTTCTCCCATGATTCCTCTGGATCTCCCAAATGGTCATTGGTTAATTTAAGTCGACCTGGATATGTGCTGATATAAGCACGGGAACCTTTGGTGCCATGCATGATTTTAAACCAAGACGTCTTAATGTATTGCTAACAGTATCCTTTCAGGCCATTGACCAGCTCCTGTAGTTCTGCGCTAAGTCCTCACCTTCTTTAGGATTCTTGAGACTCCATGAGGTGAGATCAACAGTCATGTTTAGCTTCTTTTATTCTAGCATAATTGCACCAACAGTGGACACTTTTTAACTTGGCATTCACCCTGCAGACCTTTGAAGCCTTATGGAGGTCTACAATTTAGTCTCCGGTGTCTTTGGACAGCTCTTTGGTCTTGACCATGTTAGTAGTTGGAGTCTTACTGGTTGTATGGTGTGGACACGTGTCTTTATGCAGCTAACCACCTCAAACTGGTGCTTCTAATTTATGATAATAAATGGAGTGGAGGTGGACTACTTACTAACAGGTCTTTGAGGGTCAGAATTCTAGTTGAATGTTCAAATACTTACATGCAGCAGTTGCATAAAAAAAAAAAACATACAAAGTGATTTTTAGATTTTTTTTTTTAGATTATGTCTCTCACAGTGGAAATCCACTTAAGATGAAAACGTCAGACCCCTCCATGATTTCTAAGTGGGAGAACTTTCAAAATTACACAAATACTTATTTGCCTCCCTGTATATAAATATTATTTTCTCTAGAAAAGCAAATCACAAAGTGCCTTACAAAACAGGTCAATAGCTGCATAAAAACAGAATAAAACTACAAACAAAATCTAGTGACGATTAAATAAATGCAAAGATTACAAAACCTCACCAATATTAAAGCTTACGTTTAGTTAGCAGCCTGCTGAAATAAAAATGTCAACAGGTTTGAAAAGCCTCAGCAGAGTCAGTAGAGCGTAGGGACAGAGACAGAGTGTTCCAGAGTTTGGTAGCATCGCTTGGAACGTTCGTTCCCCTCAGGTTTTAAAATGTGAGCAAACTACAGGCAATAAAACCTGACCTAATAATCTTAGACGCTTTGTGGAATCTAAGTATCTCAGATGTGCATCCGAATACTTTATCCATATCCATGTCCATAATGTGATCTTTTCACATTATTTGGGTTAAAAGACATGAAGCAGAGTTCCTTTGGTTTAAACGTGAAAGACCAATACGGTAATCAGGGCATGATGAAACAAAAGTTCAAGTCCCACCATGGATACCTGAGGCCTTTCTGGCTCAGATTTTAACGTGCTGACTGAGTGACATTTTAAGGTTATTTCCTTCACAATGCTCTTCCAAAGAGGCTGTGATTTAGACCTTATATGCTCCTACAAGGTTAAAATGTGTTTATTTGAAAGGACAGAAACACAACACTTCCTTTCACTTGCGTAAAAAAATAAACTGAAATACCACAGATGTCGTCCTTAAAGAACAAAGAAAATATGGATATTCATAAAGAACGCCTCACAACATATGTCCCTGGATGCCACTTGTACCTGCTGATGCAACACCTTGAAACAGATCATCTCAAAGACTTTGCTTTTGAGTCAAAAAGGTGAAATTTAGTGTTTATTGCCTAGAAATTCAAGGTAAAACACACCACAACAACAGGAATCTTTTCAATCTATTTTCTTTTTTTTTTCGTTCCAGGCAATTTGTGCATAGACGTAAAACAAAGTGCTTTGCTGGAGCTAGATAACAGCCTTCATGTGTAAGAGGGATTGATAAGCATGGTCCTGCTACTGCAGATAGAGCTGCAGTGTCAAAAGATCAAACTGCCCGGTCGGCAGAGATGCATCAGACAACCTTACACTTGCAGAATGACAGCTTTTTCAGGCTTCCACACTGACCCTTTGACTTGTTTAACAGAAAGTTATTTTTACAAGAGTGGAAAAGTTATTTTAGGCAAATAAATCAAGTGTCAGCCTTTATTCTTAATGTTTCCTTTTTTAAATTATTATTTTATGCTCAGCTGTTTTTTTTTTTTTTTTTTTTTGGGAGAATTAAAAAAAAATATGTGCCCCATATGGTGAAACTGACACAAATTATGTAAATCCATGTCAGCATATCAAACACATTACTTCCTTGACTGATTACATTAGGAATCCGTTGTTTCTGCCACTAGACAGCTGACATGCCAGATGAAGAAATCCCAGCGTTCTCTCTCAAGGGGCAGCGCAGATGAAAGATGACTAACTCATATGAAAACACTTTTTCTTGCAGATAAGCTGATATTTACAAAGAGTCGAACCTTTTTTGACGATAAATCTCACACAGCTGGAAATCTGTTTATTTTCCTTAATATAGCGACTTGTGAAAAATTAACTCCTTTGCTGCTTTTTCTTCTAGCACTGAAAACATTTTCAAATTTTTGTTTTCTACATAGCTGTTGCATTTTATGTATTTAAATGTGTTTTCTTTGCACCAACAACTTTAAAATAGGAGCAAGAGACTGTTTTTTTTTTATTGATTTATAGTTTTTAAATGTGGTAAAAAAGAAAAAAAATAGACCTCTGAATGCATCTTTGTTTTACTTTCAAAATTTTCCCTTAAAAAGGGCTGTTACATTATTTACTACAAGGACATATATTTCCAAATGGCATAGTAAAACAGTGGCATACATTCACCCATGCAAACTGCAAATCAATAAGCATGAAAAAACAGTATTTGCAGCAAAATCAGAGAAAAACGTCTGCAGCTCCATCTCAGCATTTAACTGCTCAACCAATGATAGCGTACATTTCAAACATTTAAAACTATTGATAGGAGTATGTTATTCACCTGAGGCAATAGACAACAAAAAAACACATTTTTATTTATTGTTTTCTTGATTATAGGGTTAAGGACTGCATGGAAAGATGCATAAAACAGAAATAATTTTTGCAGCCAGAGGAGCGGAGAGGTGAAGACCAGATGGAAGCGTCTCATGATCCCGAATCACAAGATGAGTGACATATCCTCCTGTCACTCATCATCTGAACAGATTCACTTTGCCCGTTTTAGCAGGCGCATGCCAGAGGTCTTCTACAGGCTCCACCCCACCCACAGTCTTTAGAGGCACCCATTGAAAAACAGGTATCGGAGTGGCCAGATGGGGTCAGGTGAAACCATGGGGGCAGTTCCTCTCTGTCATTAATCAGTTTGGATGGTGATTGTGCATTGTAGTCAACTTGACTTTCATTTATTAAAAATTCAGCACAAATTCTATGTCATCCTTAAAAAATATAGTAATAAAAGTATATTGTTATTTAAAACACATTATAAGCTAAACAGTTATTTTTTTTATAAAATTAAGAGAAAAACAAGCAGCAGGGTTTTTCTCTTCTAAACCATAAGATTAAATTGCTTTTTTTATGTGGACATTCTTATATTATATAGGATCAGTTATCTAAATGAAGTTTTTGCAACCCTTTAGCAAGATAAACGTATGGCTTAATGGGATCCACAAACATGCCTACTTGAACCAAATCAATAAACCAACAAATGTGGAATTAGATTTGCTATTCGTTTAGAAAAATAGCTTCTGATTGCTGTAAGCAAACGCATTTGTAAGCAATTTGAACCTGTTGCTATCAAATACCAAATATACATCATTTATTGTGGAGGTATGTCTAGATTTCAAGCACCTAGTGACAAATCACTTGGTCTCATTCAATTCCTATGGGAATTTTTTTTTCAGAAACACAATGACTATATTAGCTTTTGGTACCAAAGGTTATAGCACATTTCTCACAATGGAGCTTTACAAAGTACTTTTATAGCATCTGGTTAACTGGTTTTATCTAGTAGGAGAAAAATCTTCTATTAATCACGTTGTTGGATAATCAGACAAAAAAGCAGAAATCCAAGTTCTCCTGCTTTCTACTGGTGCTTGCTGGTGGGATGGTCTGTTAATGAATATAGATGTGATCATAATGTAGCCCTGCATTAGTGTGATTAGGGTCACAGTATTGGCAATTGTGCATTTCGCAATTAAGAAATTAAGAAACCCCTAAATTGCAGTCATGACCCTGCAGGCTCTAAACCCACTTTTTGTAATCCTCAAATTTCTTGGCACATCTTCCAATATAATACGACAGGAATGTTATTTTGGACGAGGTTTCCCTTTAGGGACACATAAAAAAAACATGATGTGATGATTTATAAGCATGCTATTTGCAGCAGTTCTGCTGGCTCATATTTATCAATCATCTACCATGACTTAAAAAGCCCCATTTGACTCAGCAAGAGTCTCCCAGCGAGTTTAAACGCTAATGAAGCCAGACATGAAAATCAGTGTTCATCAGTCAAATGTCATCAGGAACAGGTGCTTCAGAACACCTTTTCCTCTGAGTCCTTTCACATTTTGTGAGATACGATCTCTTCCGGGGTCTACACTTATGTCACTGAGAGTCTATTCACAAAACTCTTGTGAAAGGTTCCACTTCGCAGAATGAGCCTTGTCCTTCATGAAATATTCATAAACACAAAAGAACAGAAAGTACAGATATGATTTAGACCCAAAAGATGAAAAGAAAGACACTTACAAAAGCCTCTTTAAAACCATTCTGAAGTTTAACTTTTTCCCTTCGGTGATGAAAGGGGGCAGTTTTCGTCACTATATTTGATAATTATGGCTGCATACATTACTGTGACCTGAAATGCAAAATAGTGTTGTTTTTGCTCCTCATCATAAAGATGGACTAACGCTTGGAGTGGATCTCTATTATGCTGAGAGCAGCGAAGCTATTATAGTAATTAACCTTATCTCATCTTTAAACAATACCAACTTACCATTGCCGTTCCAATTGTTGTATGTAGCCCAGCGGACAGAAACCTCAGTCCTGTTTGGAGGTGACTTCAGTCACCAGAGACTGGAGTGGGTGAGCCCGCGGCGTGCGGCTCATCTGGCCTAGTGCGGCTAGAGAAAAGGGATGACTTTCAGCGGCGCCGGCTGAGGCTGAATCATAATGGCCAGTGCAGCAGAAGGATTACAGGGGAACGCAGAGACTGGCTACATCTTTCAGTGGGTATAATGAAATGTATCCACCTTCCAGCCAGGGGTGAAAGTAAGCCGGAACGGTCCGGAGCGCCGTTCCGGTAAATGATTTGAAGACGGAACGCCGTTCCGGCTGGAGAGATCAGCTGTGCGGCCAGTTTTCACGACAGAAGCCGCGGTCGCTCTTATGGAAGAAAAATAAGAAAATTGACATTCGAGCTGAGAGCAGGCAGCGCTTTATTTGAATGTTTGCATTGTTTTTGTGGCGCATCAGACAGTTATTGAAACTCGTCTGTCTCTCTCTCGCTCGCTCACTCTCTCTCTCACGCTCACTCTCTCCCTCCCTCTCCCACTATCTCTCTCTCTCTCCTGGTCTGCGCTCTCTTGCGTGCGCCAAGCGTCCCGAGCCCTGCGGACCCCCCACTTTCTGAACAGCAGGCGCACCAGAGAACTGCAGCTGATGATACCCAGGAGTTCGTTCATTGTTCTGTCTAAATTCATCAATGCACTTTATTTAAGATTGAAAAAGTGAATCGTGACGTGAAATAAATAATTAAATTATTTAAATGAAAAAGTAAACAAAAAAGATGCAGAGAAAAGTGAATCAGATTTTTAAGAGGAAGATCCAAAAGTGAGGATGACGATGTGCAGAACAAATCTTCTATAGGAGAGGATGAAGAAGACAAAAGGAGAGATGGAAGTTGAATGGAAAATGCCATTGAGACACCAGGTCCATCAACCACAGATGAATTTTCTATGTTGCCAGATTATTCTTCAATCTGGACAACTGACAATATGATCTGTTTAAAGTCTCCTTCCAAAAAAAAGAAAAACTTTTTTTGAGTTTTTAACATGCCTGTGTGTCATTTTTCTTCTGAAAGAGAACAAATGTAATCATTTTGTTTTTGCATTTCCTTTTAATCTCTGTTAATCAAACTGTCACAGACAGACTCTGTGAATGAATGATGTTCTTTCCATCACAACAGTTCTGCTGCACTAAACCCTCATCTGGTCCGGCTAGCATGTCTAGTTCAGGTTCTGGAGAAGAGAAGATGCTATCTTCACATTGACTGCAGTTGTTCACATTTCTGTGGTCAAATCAGCATCACTGGATTTTTGGTGTGAGTCTCATCCAATACTTACGCTAGCAGTCCTGAGAACGCTGGAAAATCTCCACCAGACTCCACGGAGCTTCTTGATGTGACCACGGAAATGTGAACGGCGGCTCATTTAACCGCAGCTGTAAAAGATCTGTGAAAGTTCGGTCCATGAAGTTCTTCCTTGTCCGAACTGATGTCCAGCTCAAAACAAAACTGCTAGGCATTTTTGTGGTGCTGCGGGGAAGACTCAGAGCCACCATAATCAGACAGGGGAGGGTCCAAGACGTAGCAGGTCAGCTTTGCTCAGCTCCAGAAGCCACGCCCCCACAGAGGAGTTTTCACAGACCAACATTAAAAAATGACTTTTTAAGACGTTAAGGGTCTGGGATTTTGGTTAAAAACAACATAAACATAAATAAAACACTCCTGGGAACTTATTCTTTTTAAATAAAAGTAAAAATTACCACATGGGGACTTGTAAAGGTAAAGTAAAGGTATTGGACTGTGTGGGTGTGTGTGTGTGTGTGTGGGGGGGGGGGGGGGGGCATAGTACCGGCAAAACAAAAATCTCTACTTTCACCCCTGCTTCCAGCCTAATTACAGCACAGCTGAGTCAGCTGCTGGAGTCAGACTTCTTCTTATGCAGCACCAGGTCCAGCACACTGAACTGTCACAGCTGTGTCCCCACGTTCTTGTTTACAGTAATAAAAATGCAAGTGCAAAAAAAAAAAAAAAAAAAAAAGCTTCTACTTGGGGAGATAAAATTGATGTTGAGAAGTTGCAGAAACACCACTGCTTTGATCTCTTGTTTAAAAGTAACTGAGCTCCAGTTAGAACAGAGCTTTCTTCTGTTATAGTTATGTAACTGTACATAGAATTTATAGAGTTTTCACTCTTTGGGCTTAAGAGTCTGCCCGACTTCATACTATTGTCAGTATCAAAGTGCTGATGAAGACACATTAGTTTAGCATATTTTTGTTTTTCTCGCGCATTTAGACAAACATGTCAGTTTAAGATAAAACATGCTTCCACAGTTAAAGTCTCCCCATTTCAGATGACAAAGTTGTCAGCAAACCGCATACCCACCTTTTTGTTTTTGCTTTGTCCTGTGCAGGGTCATGAGGGTTGCTGGGAACTATCCCAGCTAATTCAAGGCAATGGTGGAGTACACAATAGACAGGAGCCACAGATAGACTACTTAGAGTCACCAATAAATCTCTGAGCATTTGGCAAGAAAGCTGAAGATTCCAGGTGGCTCGTCTGCGCTCTTGTTCTTGCCAGTGGACCTCGCCTCTGGCTCGTCTTGCGCCGGATCCGGACCCTGGGCCTTGACTTTGTTACATGTGGTCTAAGGACAGGGATCACCAGTTTAGCTTAGTCTGTTTAGTTTAGTTTAGCAACCAGTTATGGTTCATAATTTATTATTGACTTTGTGTTTTTTGTACAAATACAGGTGTGAAGCCCATTGAGACAACAGTGTTGTGATATTGGGCTATATAAATAAAACTGAAATGAATTTAAGTCCAAACAGGTGCATAGAAAACTATCAGACTCCACAATGGAAGGACCCAGCTGGGATTCAAACCACAGTCTTCTCTTGAGCATTTTAAGGTCCACTTTTGATCTATTTTAAAAATGTCCCCGGTTGTCTTTTAGTTATGATTTTGCCATTTTTAGTCACAATCAAAAACCTGTGTCGTTTCCTAGGACATAGTTTCTGCAGAGAGAATAGAAATTTACCACCAGGTTGTAGAGTAAGCCCGTCCCATTTCCTGTCATCCATCTGTTAACATGCAATATTGGAGCTATCTAGCCATACAGCTGAGCCGTATGTCATAAAACAAAGACATACATGGATCTGGTCATCTACAAGTGGATGCATCAGAATGAAGCAGAGCAATGAGCTTGTGGCTTGTGAGTATTTTCTATGTAACAATAAGGTCTTTTTCCAACAGAATATTTTTATCTGTTCCTGATTCACAACAATTTGAATAAAGGCATACTCCAAAATGCCATTTTAACCGTCAATATGTTATTCATCATGAGAAAATTGCCACAAGAACATTCTAAAAACACCAACACACACCATTTTTTATCAGAGTGGATCTTAAAATGTTAACAAATTATAACACTGATGAATCATTTATAAATATTTTTATCTGTTTTGATATGTCCAGTGTGGTGTGAAATTTAAAAATGATTTCTCATTAAGACAGCAACTGTATAAAAAAATGTAAGCTGCATTTTGTTTCTTTGTATCCCTCAGAGTCCAGACAAGTGCCATGGGTTTAACTAAAAAAAAACACACACAAAAAAAACAGCTCTTTAGCCATCATCTGAGGCCCCCACGGTGCTTTTACATGTGGCACTTGTGACTAGGTAAACCAAAGTAATGATAAGTTGGAGGACTGAAATTTATTGAGAAATGAAGTGCTCTGGAGGAGTTAGCGAGTGCTCTTAGTGGCAAAAGCAGCAAAAGCTGCAGAGAGCTTGTTACCTCAGTATGAAAGCAGAAGACATGCAGTAATCGTGGCTCTGGTTACTCACCACTAAACTACATTGTCCTTGAAGCAAAATGCACTGAGTGGGAAGTTCATTTGAATAATCTCAAATCAATACTGCAAAATTATAAAAAAAAATAAATTAAAAAAAAGAAAAATGTCTGACTCATCATCTGGACCCTTGAATGTGCTTTTTGTTTGTGTGGAAATGGTACACAGTTGGCAGCATACATCTTGTCGTGCTGTTTGCACACTGCCGTCTTGATCGGTGCTGTGAGCCAAACACATTAGCGGTACCTTGAAGCCCTAAATGAATTGACTGATCACAGCTCTAAGCCTTGATGACTCACCTCACTTACAATTAAAACCTGCTCCCCGACACATATGCGTTGCCACAGACAAGAGTGAGCAGCTAATGTGTTGGAGAAATATCAAAGAAACAACGGCCAGATGGAAATGGTTGAGCAGAAGTCTCTTGAGCTGAGCCATAAGGTAAGGGACAGAGTGAGACTAATGCAATGGGACATTATAAAGTGTGAGCTAAAGAACCACCAGGACATGAGGCAGGAGGACTTCAAAGTGGGATTGCTAAGCAGTTGAACCTCTAATCTAGAGTGACACCATTTGAGCCACGGTTACTAAACCACACATAAGTACGGGGGACTCCTTAAGGTCATCTTAGCCTTTTCAGATAGGCTGACATGCACAATAGCTTTAAACAATTTCCAAACGTTATGATCTTAGATGTCAATCTTATTACACCTTCTGCACATTGGGCCACTATTAATTAAAAGAGGGGGAAACGAGAGCCCAGCAGACGCCACTGATATCAAACTGCATGAGAATCGTGTGGTGGCACAGCAGTTGGCTGTGCTTCCTGTTTTGGAATCAGTGAGATCTAAAATTGGTTTTCTTGGCACCGACAGCAGATCATTTAAGGTTTGTTTTGAAGCTGCATCAAAGTTAAAACATATGGGTGCAAACAATGAGAGCTGATTTGCACCCACTGAGACTAGAGAGAGGAGAGCCATAATTGATTTGAGGGAGAAGATGCTTTATTAGCACAGAGGAACTCGAAAATGACTCAAGAAGCTTCATAAAAGCACTAAATCTCTTTGTACTGGTCAATTGTTGTTATATTTAGTGCACATTGTGATATCTAGCTTGAATAGGCCTTAGTCCTTATAGATGGAAATGCAAGAGTTAGTAAAGGGGAAACATTCAGAACCTTAAATGGTCGTCTTAGTGATGATTAGGTACTGATTGGGTCTTCAGAGCACACCCTAACTGGTTTCAACTGGTCTGGAGCTTCATGTGGGTTAATACAACAGTGAATTCATCAGTTTGTTAATATCAAGGTATATAAGTCTTTCATTCATTTTCATGTGTCCCTTTCAGGGGTGCCGGAGTCTAACCCGGCTACTCATGGACGAAGGCAGGACAAACCCTGGACATGCTTTTGTGGAAGGTGGGAGGAAGCCGGAGTCAAATGGATGATGGGATGTTAGCTAAGCCAACAGTCCTGCCCACAACTCAGAGGCAAATGTCTGATAAATCCCTGGACACTACACAAACTTTGTCTAAGAAAATGACATTTTTTTTGGGTGGGGTGCATGTGACCAAGGCTATGCTGACCTATAAACTGATTTTTTTTTTGACAAATATCAGATCTTGATTTAAAACCAAAAGTGTGGCAATCATCAACAATATTTTAATGTTTAAGTCTAAGTTTAATATAAATACAACTGCCTTGCAAAGCCCGGAGAACATTTATTACTATACTGAAAGGAGAATGGTATGAGAATATTGGAAAAGAAAATATTTATTATTTAGAGGTTTCACACATCAGTGAAACACATTTTTGGTTGCAAAAACGATTTTTTTCCCGTCTATTTGATCTTTGTTATTCTGATCAATACATTCATACCTGTGACATTCAGAATTTCAAAAGCCTCCATGTTAAAACATGAGGCGAGGTTGCTCCTCAGTCCAGTCTCTTTCAGGCCAATGCTAACTTGACGTTTGGGAACACCCAAGGACCCAACCTGTTCACACACAATCTGCAGTGGCACAATCCCATTACTCAGCCTGTTATTGGCCCCTTGCACACAGTGCTGCACAGCACTGGATCAGTCAGCCACAGCCAGTCTCGACGCCTCTCTGGGGAATAGACTGGCTGCTTGATTTTCCAAGGTACTCATCTCACCCTTTCCCCCCTCCCTCATCCTTTTGTCGTCCTCACTGCCTCGCACTTGCTGTCTGTTTACCTTTGTCTCCCTCTCTACCCCTTTCTTTTCACTCATTCTCTCATTCTCCCTGCAAGTAAAGCTCTTTCTTCTTCCATCTTCCTCTCTGATTCACCTCCTCCCTCATCCCTCCTCGCTATGGCGCTTTCTTTTGGGCAACACAAAACCTTATTAAGCAGTCTGTTCAGAGCGGCCATGGCAAATTCACCTGCTGAGGTTGCGGTATTCTCAAACTCTACGGCAATTACAGCTTCTGTAAAAGTATATGCACGGGGTACACAGCAGCGTCTGATCAGTCACAGCCTCACATGTGCATGCCCAAACACGGCCGCTGTTCTTAGCTCCATAACCAGCAGAAAAATGCATTATGGCTGTAAAAATCCTATGTTGTCTTGGTGGTTCTTGAATGACCTATATAATATGAATGCATGAAAATGGGATAACAAGGATGCTCCAGCCAGCACTTGAGTGCTTGTTCATTGTTAGAGTTTAAAGCTGGAAAAAAAAAGAGAAAGAAGAAAGAAAATTCAGTAAGTGAACAACTAGATTGAAGAACCTAAAACAGGGATCACCAACCCCAGTCCTCAGGCAGTAAACAAAACCAAACAACTGTAAAAAAAATTAAATCAAATTGGTTTACAAAAACTAAATAGAAAAATATATCTTTTTCAAACATAATCAAGCCCCAATTTTTATACCTCCTCCATGGGAATCCCTTTTGGGTTCACCAGGCTGCTGGAACCAACCCAGTAACTGTTTAGTGAAGTCAGACAACGCCTTGAAGAGATTGCCAAGTCAACAACATGCACACCTTGGGGTAACTGATAGATACAAATCAACCTACAAATCATGGTTTTGGACAGTAGGAGGAATCTGCAGTGCCTGGAGAAAACTTACACATGCGCGATGAGACTCCACATAGAAACGTCCCAGCTCGAATCTGAACCATGAGAGGTGAGAACGCTGAACACAATGCCACCACACAGCCCAATACTGACACATCATTATAAGTCTCTAAAAATAAAATAACATTGAGTTAGATGATTCAGCTTTCATTTTAAAGAAAATCTATATTTTTGCCAATTGGTAAAATATAAAGAGGCTAATTAATGGAATTTATTCAGCCTTCTTTACGTTACTCCTTTTAAGAACCATTTGAATCTGTTTCTGTAATTCAGATTCACTTTCCCCAAACATTTTTCTGTGAATGTCTAAAAGAGACTTGACATGATTATTCTGTTTTTGAGTTTGTTCCAAAGGTCAAAATCTGAGTAATCTGGGCTGCCACAAACGATTATTTCAATAGTCGGCTAATCTTCGATTATTTTTTTTCGATTAGTCGACTATCGGTTGGATGTAAAACACACATCTTAACCATCATTAGCCATTAAATTTGAAGGGTTTAAATTATATCCCAAAAAAAATAAAGACAATAGTTTATTAAGCCTTTAATGAATCATGCAGCTTTTCTCTTTCAGTTGTTTCTGGCATTAAAACAAGACTTCAATCAAATGAGACTATCTGAACGAACCACATAAAACTTAATAAAAGCCTGAAATTATTTTTAAAGCTTTAAAATATATATATAAAAAAATGTGTATAAAATATTTCAAAAGCTATTTTCAGTTATTAACACTTGAAAAAATATTTTGCTCACTAACGCTCATTTACATAAGCAAAACACTAATGACACTAATGAAATCTGAGGATGCCCATATAAACAGACAGAGAGGAATTGTAGAGACGGATCTGCTGCAGATCTTTTGGTTTATCTTCATTAATGACAGCCGCACACAATCAATTTAAACCCGTGAAACTGCCGCTGCAGAGCTATCTATGTCAGCGCCGATGTTAGCTTAGCTAGACGAAGCTCTCAGTTCAACGTGATCAAACTTCGTCACAACAGGCTTCGTCTTCATGCATTGCCACAGTGCTCCCATGAAACACAAGTTCTGCCTTACAGAAATTACATTTGACACTTTTTCCTCTTTTATTTTTCTTTTGTTTCCCACAGACGTTCCAGCTCTCTATATTAGCATGCGTGTTTTTTTTTCTTTTATTAAACTTTATTAACATATTAACATGCTGTTATAAGCCTACCCAGAACTTTCTGTGACATCACTGCTGACCGGTTTAGCACTACTGCGCATGTGTGACCAAGAGAATGGCAGACTCGGCATCAGAAAGCACGCACCGTAGTTTTGAGTTCAAAACAAGGAAAAAACAAATAAAAAAACGACGCTTCGACTGCCAAAATAGTTGTCCACTATTTTAATAGTCAATTAGTCGACTAATCGTGGCAGCCCTAGAGTAATCTGAGTATTTCTGAGCATGACTTTAAAGCACCGCCATCCATTTAAAGTGACTGTTTTGATTTGACACACTTCCTCTAAAGGCCATCCTGAGCTCCTGGTGTCAGAAAATCTCAGATCGGGATGGATAAATCTGTCACTGAGTGCCGGTACAGCAGGGACATTTCTGTTCCCATTTGCATAGTGAAATTCCAAAGTGTGTCCACTGTACTTCTTAAAAAGAAGATTAAAAAAGAGATTTCAATTTAATTATAAATACATTTAAAAGAGTAAAATGTTACCTTACCATTCATTTTTAAAGGTGCACAAGAGTACACTGAAACGTTTGTAGATTATATAATCTGAAAATTAATCTTGAAAACATTTAAAATAATTGTAAAATGAACAAATTTCCTAAAAAGGATAATTAGTCAAGAGTCTCTAATCATATTGTTACTTAAATTGTCTATTTTAAAGGACATAGTCTCTAAAAATGTTGATGATTACATAACTCCTAGCATCTGATCAAAAGCAGAAGTTGGTTAGCCAAAAATATCATGGTTGCAGTTTAAAAAAAGAAATGTGGTTGGTCTTTATATTTGCTTATTTTTATATATTTTTTATTTTATATTTGCTGCATATGTATTGATAAACAGAAGTAGATTAAATAAAACCAAATAAAACTATATGGAGGATGGTTGAAGATCAACTGCCTGACTGCCAATAGGGAAGTCACTATGTCCTTGAAGATTTCCAACTATAAAGAAAATCTATATGTTGTTGTAGATAAAAGCATCTGTTAAACGTTATGTAATGTGATGCTATGACATGTGCAAATTCTGAAATGAAGGTAAATACAAAACTGCTCTTTTTGGTAAAGAAAACCTGGTGTTCCATTAAAAAAAGTGAAAGAAGAAGCTTTGTGACTTATAACAAAGTGCTGGTTTTACTCACAGATAAGAACCCTTTTCTGTGTGTTTGACCTTAACCAGTGCTCCTTTTAAAATGTAAATATATGTCTGACATGAATCAGGTAAGAATCCTACTTATAGATAAGCTCACATGTAAAAGTTTTATCAAAATTAAAATCAGAAAATGGATCTTGAGACTCTGAATCATGCTGCAGAAGAGCAAATAAAACAACACAGATAAAGTCATTGAAATAGATTACCGTCTCTGATGCTTTAGAAGAAATTGTAAACTGAACTTTTTGCTCCTGAAATTTATAGTTACAAGTCCAAAAAAGAGCTATTTTGTTGTCTGTGAGATGTTCTGTTCCCTTTCAACATTCAGACCTCTCGTATTGAAGTGAAGCACCACTTTTTTAGAAGTTATGTTTGTGGTCATTTTATGGTCGTTGCACCAGAGGGACATGCTTATCACTTTTTATGTCAAGACGGAAATGGAACCCGGACATGATTTATACTGTAAGTCCCACAATAAATAGAAAAGGAACAAAAATTTGAAGGTTGGATTGCACAAAAGAAACTGAATGATATGGAATTTCTCAGAATGTAGTGCACAAACAAGATAAATTCAAGAAATTTTAGCTAAAATAAGTGATATATAGATGCAGGTACAATTTCACCACAACAGTAGTTTCATTACATAATAAAAGTGGGCACTGAATAAATGTTGTTTTGGTTTTCCCTCTAAAGAGCTCAGTTCTTTCAGAACAGAATGTTTTTGCTTCCAGTGATTTAAATCCAACTATTCGAAGCTGAATTTTGCAGTCTGCTTTCCAAGAAAAATAAAAAACACTGGGAAACTTAAAAACCTCCAAGGGCTTGTTGCACTGGCTGCAAGCAAATGAATGGTAAGATTATAGATAAAGCTATCTGCAGAGGATATGAGGACATTTCCAATCACTAACATTATTTTTTCTTTTTTGAAAAGTAATAGATGTCTTTTCTCTAAAAACGACAATTAAATAATTAATATTCATGAGTTTAATATTCAGTTCAAATAGCTGCCATAAATACAGATAACAAGTGGAGGATAGAAGAGCTTCTTAAAGAAGAATCAACAGGTCTGTGACGGACAGAGTTAAGCCTCGTTTCCACTGAGCAGTCCGGTACAGGACGGTCCGGTTTGATCCGGTATTGAGCTTTTCCAACTGTTTAAATGGGCCCAATAAAAAGTTCTTTAAGGCCCCCATCCATTGTACGTCCAAAGACAAATAGATGGGATGGTTGGGGCAGAGATACTGTAGCCACACGCTGACATTATGTGCTTAGTGCTAATATAGCGCTAAGCTAGCGATTTGGTTTTCCTCTTCACGGTGGCATTCTTTTTAGCTGCCTAAAATCTTCTTTCAAGCAACATTAATTTCCTGTTATACACGATGTACAAAAAGGAAACTAAGAAAAAGGAGAGCTGCTGGATGACCTCAATTGTTGTTGCTTTTCCAGTCGACGCCCTACAATGACATGCTAGCGGTCTACACAATGTGTGTGCCGTGAAAACAAACCACTCGGTAGCTACATTTACATGGTCACAAGTAATCGGAACAAACGCCTGATCAGAGCAGAAATGCGTCAAGTAAACACAGCGTTCGGAATACTCTGGTCCGATCTGACTCTTTCGGATTCAAATATCTTCCCGATCAAGCGGTGGGTTATACCGATGGTTGATCCAGTCTTGGTGCATGTAAACACATATTCAGATGGTGTGTCAATAGATGTGTTTGAGATCACCCAGCGCCTCGCCTACATCGTCGGCGAGACCAAGCGGTTACAGGAGGGGGCGGAGAAAGGTGCCTGAGATGAGGATGAACTCCGAGACTGTACCTGAACAAGACCCGCAGGATTCTGGAAAACCGTGTCTCCCGGGAGAACTGTTTCTCCGTGCGGCTTCAGGACGGTATGAGCCGGCGGAGGCGAATGGAGAATGGAGGAGGCTAATGAACACAGGAGGGCCAAGAACGCTGAGCTCGTGGCTGAATGCCGAAGCAATGACTGGAAAGCCCGATGCGAACCAGTGGAAGTGGGGATCCGGGGTTTTGCTGGCCAGTCCCTCAAGCTCCTTGGGGTGAAAGGGCAGCTGTGCAGAAGAGCAATAAAAACATCATTGAGGCTGCAGAGAAAGTTTCAAGATGGCTTTGGATTCGGAGGGGGGATCCATGGAGTAGTGGGCCTCTTGGACACAAGTCAGGGGCTGATCCCCCTGGCTGGGTCGCCCGAGCGAGGGTGTTTGATGACCCGAAACACCCCATGACCTCGGGTTCATCACTGATGATGTGTCCAAGTAGCACCTAGTGGTGTATTTTAGAACTTTGCACATGTAAACACAGCTAGAGGAAGAGAGGCTTAACTGAGTAGAAACGCTCGGCAGAATTAACCGGTCTGTTCCGTACTAATCCTCCTGTTCCGGACCGCTCAATTGAAACAAAGCCTTATTGATTGTTTGAGTGATAATCGGGAACATCTTGCAAAACAATTCTTTTAAACTGATGCAATGTGGTTTCCTAGATTCTTTTTACATTCTGTCTCTCATGGCTAAAGTGTATTTAAGATGAATATTACAGACTACTCTCATTCTTCTACTTGGGCTAACTTGTAGAATCGATATCTGACAAATACTATTAATTTAACTCAAAAGTAAAGTTGCTCCAAGTCCACACATTGTAGAGTTTTTATAATTAATAGTCTAGACTTTTGTTCTGAAATGAGATATGAAGATTTAATGACTTCAAAATGACTTTCTTCTTTTGTGAAACATTTACACCACTGCAGTGCATTGTGATTAGTCAGAGAAAGAGAGTAAAATATACAAGAGCAAGCCGTTCTCTACTATTTTTCCCATTAACATAATCCCTTTGTGTCTCAGAATGGCTTTAATGTAAGACAAGATGACACATCCATACGAAGTAAGAAGTCCACTTGTCTTTTTAAATGCTTATAGAATTCTTCTCTGGGGCTTACTTTGATCATTTCTAAAGCACCACTTTCCACTTTCTATCCTTCTAAATATTAATAGGCTGTGATATACTAGTTCTTTGCAACAAAAAGTTGAAATTCGTTTGTCATCTAATGAAAAATAAAAAAAATACTTTTGTGTTTTTTCATAGACTTTCTTATTTATTCCAATTAAAAACTAAACCTAATTCTAAATAAACAATCACAGTTAAATACATGTATGGATTTAAAACAAGCACCCATGCACAAATGTATTTATATAAAGTTATAAATGTAACTTCATTGAAAAGGTCAATTCCAAAGCTAATGATGGAGCGCAACATTCCATTAGTTCAGCAGAATAAATCACCCGTAGCATCACATGTCAATAACTTCTACTACAACACAAAATGTGGAGCCATAAACTCTCAATGTACATAAACAATGATAGAGATAATAAGACCATGACTTCTGAGAATTCCCAATGCATTTTCTTTGTCATCACTACATTACGAACAAGAAAAATTTTCATAATTTATAAAGACAAAGAATTTTACTTAACCTTTATTTTACCAGGAAATCCCATTGAAACTTGCATCTCTTTTTCAAGGGAGACCTGGGCCTAAAGGCATCAATACAGGAAAGTAAAATACAGTTAAAACAATTAAAATAGAAATGAAATACTATTACAGTAAAATACAATAAAATGCAATTTAAAAGAACAATAGGACAATAAATAAAAGGTTAATTAAGAGTGGTACAGATAGTTCAAGAGTGACATGTGCATATTTCCTTTAAAAGCTCAGAAAGCTTTGCTTTAAAACAATTTAGAATCAATGCTCTCATTGGATTTATTTGTTTCACTGTTTTTTTTCCACATAATTTGGCCTAATTTAAGCAATAATCTGGTATGCACATCAAGGAAAAGCAAAAAAGTGTAATAAAACTAGAAATATTGTCAAAGGAAATCTGATGAACGTCCATACACTTACATCAAACATTTAACACTGACTTTGCAGCGATATTCAATACAGGCAGTATAGGTAGGTAGTAGAAATAATTATAATAATGGATTGGATTATTCCAGACGCTCTAAGGGGTTTTACAGTGTGTCTTCATTCTTCATTTCCTCCCCATTCATACTCGGTGATGGTGAGCCACTACTGTAGCCACAACGGCCCTGGGGAAGACTGACAGAGGCGGGGCTGCCAGTATGCGCCTGCGGTCCCTCTGACCATCACCGGGACATTCAGACACATTCTCACGCCAGTGGAGCCACACTGGAGACAGGGAGGGTGAAGAGTCCTGCCCAAGGACACAACAACAGTTGACTGGGGGAGCGGGGTTCAAACCGCCGACCCTGCGATTGTTGGCCGACCTGCTCAGCCACCTGAGCCACTGCTGCCCCTAAACACAGACTCAACTCAAACGTACGTGTAAAGTTTGTTTAACAAGAAAATTAAACTGAAGTAAACTGCCAACTTGTTAATAACTTGATAAACAGAACCAGGTTTGAAAAGAGAAAATCCATTAAGTCTTCAAATTTTTTTCCTGACATGAGCCAACTAAAAATGTAAAAGACCTGAAATCCTGCATTTACCTATAAAATAGTGTTTGTTTGCCATACAGTTTTTAATGACGGGAGTCGTTTCCTGTACAATAGGCAGAATTTTCTTTGCTTTAGATGCACATTTACTGATATATTTACAGTTGGTGAAGCTGACAGACTGTTCCACTCTGAACAATTATACAGATTCAGTTTAACTAAAGTGAACATACAGGTTAAATATTCATTTTTTTTAATTGCAAGGAGAAAATGAAAATGGAAAAATGCTCATTTTTGTAATTAGTATATGAGATAAAATATCGTAATATGGCATAAATACTTTATATAAAATATAATTTACAGGCATCCCATAAAACATTAAGATTTATTACTTTGAATAATAAAGTTGTATTTGCCATGTCCTGGTAGTAGAGGAGGGATAAACAGCATGCAGGAAAACTGCAGACAGATCAGGGCTGTAGTCATTAGGATGCACACAAAACAGAAAGCCTGCAGTGCCATTAGGCTGTGTGCTTACTGGCCCTTGGAGGACAAGCACTCAGCCCGAGAACAATTAAACTAAAACGGATAAACTGTGATAAACTCCACTAAAATCCCAATACCTTTGTTTAACCGCAGTAACTCAATGGTTTGAAAACTGTGTTATTTTAACAACTAAATTGTGGCAGAGGGGCATAGCAGTCAGAGGTATGAGGAACCATTCCATCCTAATAAGACCCCCTACCTGGTTCTGGCAAACTGCTTCTGGGAGAGGAGCCAAACAAATGGGCTTCAAAGACCCTTATGGTGGTTCAGTTTTGTCACCCAAAGAACCTGATCAGATCAGGATGACAGGGCTTCACCCTGGAGTCGAGCCTGAAAAAAAGGTACAAAATTATGGAGGATTTGCTCCACGGAGTGACCTATATAGGACTGCCTTACACTGAATCCTATATATATATATATATATATATATATATATATATATATATATATATTTTTTTTTTTACTGGTAGTTAGTGTAAATTCAAATCCATTGATTCGTTTTTTATCTTTTGGGTGCTCATGCTAATAATCCCACAAATGTTTTGTCGTTTCTGTTTTTGTGAGCTGTGTCCTCCACAGTTTTGTCCTCTTTTTGTTTTCATCAAAAGTGTCTGAATCTCCTGTGTTTACAAGGTACTACAGTCAGATTTTACTGACATTTTTCCTCATAAATCTAAATTTGCATTTGGATTTGGTTGAGAACATTTCCACCTGGTTTCAACAAGTTTTATTTTTTCTGCATGGGCGCTTTCATAAATGAGGGACCAGATTTTTTTCTTAGTAATCCTGTAAATTGTTTATGAGTGCACAACCGCAGTCTGCATTGTGTTTTTGATCTTGGAGTAGCCTCATGTAGGCAAATGTAAGATCCTGGTTTTCATTTGTTTTTTATCTCAAATTTGAAAGCAACAAAAGTGACCTTGAATTCTGAGAAATAATAAAATTGTTATTGACAAATAATTTTAAATTCAAAAGTTGCATAAAGCATTTTTTGTGTAATAAGTGGGGAAAAAATAATTTAAATTTTTTTTATTTGAATGTAAAAAAAACAGTAAATCCAACTTTCTGAAACTCCTACATCTTCATGTCAATATTGTAAACTTTGTCCACACCACAGAATGAAAAAAGCATGCTTTTCTCAAAACTGCTCCAGTAAATTTACAGTGTTAGACGTGGGAGAGAAAAAAAGTTACCACATGTGGGGGAGGACGTAGGTTCTTCAACTATTATGAGTCAACGTGCCACCAGAATGATGCTGAAAGCATTGTTTTAAAAGGAAAAACTTGAAAAAAAAAAAAAAAGTCATTTTCACATTTGAATCAATTTTGCACATCACAGGTATGGCTGGCTCCAGTCCAGCCTATCCTGGATCACTTTTGTCTGTAGCCATATCCAGCTGTGGTGTAAAAAAGGGTTTTGACATCCATTAGCATTTATGAGAAATAAAATAGCAGGAATTTACTTGCTGAAATAAGATTAAAACCCATCTATTTTAATAGCCTGTAACACTTGCTGGTCAATAAATTGAAGAAAATAAAGCTTTTAATCAAAAATAGACTCGTTCTTCTTGCACAGCCAGAGCTTTATATGATTGACATCTGACCTATCTATGTGGAATCTGACTATAGATGATTCAATGTGGTCATTCCATAAAATTGTTTGATCATACGATCTGGTGTATATGGACGATAAAAACAGAGCTTTTAGACATTCATCATTAACTCGTATCCCTTCAGGTTTGTCAGATTATCAAACATTAGCAAAAACTTAAAGGCAGCCATGATTAAAGATTGAGAATGATGACCATTAATCTCACAGACACATTATGATAAACTGAACATGACATTAGCAACTTCCTAAATTAGGTGATTATAAACTCTTCAAAACTATTGGGCGAAATCAGTTATGTTTGGCAGATTCTGCTATCTGTCAGGAACTGGTCAAAATGAAGGAGACCTGGCTAAACATGAGAATAGCATACAGAAACCAAAAGGTAACAAGGCAGATGACCCGACAATGAAGAACTGAAAAAAAACAGACACTTAAATACTCTGAAGGACATGTACTAAATGAAGACAGCTGAGGACGATCAACCTGATCCAAGTTACACTCACAAAGGAGAACCGCATTTCTTCATGGATGTGTCGAAAAGAAGCACAGAAGTTTACACTAATATGTAAGCATTGAGGTTTTGTTTTTGCATGATGTTAAAGTTATACTACAAAGTATAACTTTAAAGTTAAAAAACTGTGTTTTCTGAGTGCTAGCAGTGACGCATTAGCAGCTTGGCTCTGTCCGAATTCCTTCACTTCTCACTATTTGGTCCATTCATCATTTTCTAGTGCTGTCTGAATTTACATTTCCAAAATTAAGCGCCCTAAAAAAAAATCAAGCGCCCTAAAAAATTTCCCACAAGTCTTTGCGAAAAACTAGTTTGCATCGCTGCTCACTACATCAGCAAATATAGACCATAATGCAATGTGATCGAACAATTTTTGCAAAAAAAACACATGTTTTAAATGTATTTTTTTTAAATAAACCATCCACATTTTCATCATCAGAGCACAGTTGAGTCACAAACAGAAGTCCTAAAATGTTTATATTTATTAGAATTTTACTTTGTGAAATCAGTGACGTCATACCCAGTGTTTGAAAAAAACAAAAGAAAAGTAGCATCGTGTCTGAATTTCTTTTAAAATCCAGGACACTGCCCTGCACTATTCAGCTTTTTATTAGTTATGGATTAGGGTGGGAATTCAGACACAGCACTGCTTGGAGGGACAAATTTAGGGATTGGGAGAATCCGTAGGGGTAGGAAAGCAATTCTGATGAATCCATAGAAGTTTATTAAATATTTAGTTCATAAGTTTATAAATATATTTTATTATGAAATTAAGCCAAAATAGTATTTATCTACTTGGCTAACAAATGTTTCTAAAGCAGTCTAAATTATTCAGCCTTACTTTGTCTTGGTTGGATAAAAATCAAAGATTTATTTCCTCAAGTGTCATCAAATATTCCAAACCCAAAGTTTGGAATATTATGGAAAGTTTGCTGTTGAACAAATTAAAATACACAAGACACAATAAGAAAACGTTATTGCTCCAAAGCCAATAAACAAAAGAAAAACTTCTGTTCTATAGTTATGCACCTTGCAACTTAAGCCAGAATATACAATTAACCTAAAGTCATTAACTCTTCTTTTACATAACATATGCTTTATTAACTCTAATTAAAACGACATTGGTTTTTTTTTTACTTCTTTTAATTCAGTGTAAACATTTCAAACAATGTAATTTCTTGAAGTCGACATTAAACAATGTAACTTTCCCTTTCATGGTATGAAATAGGCTAACATTTCATAACTTAAGAGTGGATGCATGTATTGTCGTTTTCTGTCTGACATATGATGCAGTCTAGAAACTTTAACCTTAATGCAGTTTATTGAGAACGCTCTCTTTGGGTCTGCTACAGCTTTTCAATCACTCAATCAAGTCTGACCTTGCCTCTGCAGCCCTGTGATCCGTTCTTTTTATGCCCACTTTGCTTCTCGGGTAAGACAGGTCACTTTACGTTAGTATTTTAGTAAACAGGACGCAGGGCCCCTTCATGTGACTGGAAAACAGGTCCAGAGAATGACCCTCTCCCCACTTTAAATAGGTCGATTTTGAGTTTGGTTTTTAGCTCATCCTCGTAACTTAAGTTCTTCTAGCTGAAAAATATATTGTTCCAAAGTATGACATGTTTGTGCAGTACATTCTAAATATATCTTCATGAAAATGACAAGTCTAGCCTTGTGACTGAACTTTAGCAATTCAATATTCTCTGAGCATCGCATGAACTTTGGAGTGAACCCGCTGCCTCTGATAGATCTGCACAGGTAGAGAGGAGTTACCTCTCAGCGGGTTGGAAGCCTTACTTTTTTTTGGCAGCAAGTTGGTATCACTAGAAGCTAAAGTTTTGGGTTTTTTTTACTGTTTACCTCCAGTTTTTCAGAGTTGTAAATTGTGTTTTACAGCTCAGGAAGACAAATGTGTGATGTGAGGGCATGTGAGGCGTCTCAGGTGAGCAAGGCTACATTTTCTGCTTCTGTCTACAGATTTGAAATGCAAATAGTGTCACAAGAACTGGATCACAAAAAGCGTTTCTTGATTTTCTCTACAGCTTTGGGATGGAGCTGAAGCTGGGAACAGGCTAATGCTGTTTTGTTTGCTGTGATGAAATAATAGTGTCAGAGATCAGATCTGGTGTGGCGGTCAATTAAATAACTAATCAATAATATCCCTAACCTAAAATTGGCCAACTTTTACAGCCTAAAGCAGTTATCAGACGACTCCTCTGAGTTAATTAGATTTTGAGAAACTGTCTAAAAATGATGAAAGGAGCCACTTGAGAGCAATCTGAATCAGAAACCCACAATGAGAGATGGGGAGAAGGTAGCGGGCGCAAATACACGAAACACCTAAACCCAAGATTAACACGAGAAGGGAGCGCAAAAAAAAGTGTTGCGACGCTCCCACTCACTGAGGCGGTGGCACCGATGAGCAAGAAAGAAAGAAAAAAAAGAAAGTCAATATTTCATCCCACTGTGATATTACCCATTAGGTGGCAATGCATTGCTCATATGTCTCACCTCTTACACTGTAGCCACAAAATGCTGCAGGCAAGCAGCCATAAAGCACACTGAAGGTACAGGTGTAAAAGTTAGCCATTTGATTCAAGGGGGCCTCCTCGCTGTTGCCTAGGAAACCAGCTCGGACTTGGTAGTTACTTGGTTCTGAGTTGATTGCTGTAAACCAGGGGTAGACAAACCTTTAGACTTGTAGGCCAGAAAGGGTTGTAAAATTCTATAGAAGGGCCAAACTATGAGAGGATACGTGGTGTTCTTAATCTACCTCCTTTAGAAGCAAAGTAACATGGAAGCTGGACAAAAAAAATGCTTTAATTTTGATTAAAAATCAATATATATATTTTTTTTTTAAATTGAACAATTTTGAGTTTTTATTTCAAATTTGTGGCTTTTGTTCTTATTTTAGCGTCAATTGCACCAGTGGGTTGACATCCCTCAAGGACAAACACAAACTTAGAGAAGTGCTGCGTTCATGCTGTGTTTGAATGATCGGAAAAATGACTTTTTGACTCACACATCAACCTCAGACAAACAACAAGTCTTCACACACCGCATGAATGCTAAATAGTTCAAACAAAGGTCAAATCCAGGGAAAACTAAAACATTAATAAGGATTGTCAGGATGATTTAGTCCAGTTTGGAGGGCCAGATTCAATAGTTCAACAAGCCACATTTGGCACCAGGACCATAGTTTTCCCACCCCTACAGTAAACTTTACAATTGGAGGAGATATAAGATAAAGCCAAGATCATTAAATTATAAAATTCTATTTCCATCAATCCCAGATTTTTGTTTTTTCCTATATCTTCGGTTTTGTGTTGATCTTTGAGTTACATGAGGTAAGACGTTTTCTTGGAATCTCTTGTCGTCCTCGTATCAGGGACATTACACACACACATAGCTGAGTGGGTCTCCAGTGCCGGACTTGTTAAAGATTTCGCCATTGTTGGGTTGTTTTTCTGCTTCTTTATCCATTCCATGAAGCTGCTGAGGCAGCGGGTACATTTTCTTTTCTTATTTTTTTTTTCCAGCCACACAAAATGAATCAGAAGTGGATGATGCTATTGTGAGCTGTTTTTTCTTCTCTGCTGAATTCACAGTATAAAGATTCCTAGTCTTTTATCCACTCTTTAGTTCAGGTAGAGGGTATTGGTGTAAAGTCAGACACAAACTTTAGACTTTTTTCTCTCATTTAGCAGATGTGCTCATCAAACTTTATAATAGGAAGAATACAAATCAGTAAAACATGGTTTCATGCCTGAACGCCTTTCCTGGATGCATTCTTCTTTTCCCATTAAAAGATTATATTCTTTTACAAAGAGCTTACCAACACAATTCGTACACAATGAGACAAAATACCTTTTTGAAGGATGGCAGCCGTATAGCAATTCATCTGTCATGAGCAACGCTCTTTATGTAATGTTTGCATGAATTCCTGAAGTCGAGCTCAGATGGATGACAGTCATTTGGAGCAATAAAATGTTAGAGATGATCTGCACTGACTTTCTATTGGCCGCTGAATCTCGGGTCAAGAGATCCAGACAGATGGAATATAAGGACTTAAGGTCAGATATCACAATAGTACTATTCCCATTTCTAATAGCTTTAGGCATTTATGTATGCATCAAACTGTTGCATCATAACTCAACTGGAAATAGTTTTGGCTTGAAAGCAAACTTTTTGATCTAACGGGGGAAGAGGGCCTTTAATCCTGATGCAACTGTGCTCTATGTGCCTCCTCCCCGGGGTTCATGGGGAGATCAGTAAAAGACTGGGGGATGAAGAAGCCAATGTCATCAGTGCAGAGTCAGAGCTCCCAACTCCACAGTCCTTTAAAACCCTGAACAACAAAGCATCAGCTGGGCTTGCACATCCTTCTCATGATGTCCATCTGCGTCTGGGACCATAAGGGCACTCTGGTGTTGCACCTTGAACTCCCCATCAGTCTCCAACCCTCTCTGTCCCTCATCACTTGAGCTCTACCTGGAAAAATATATTTTTCGCCATATTTCTAAACCCCAGAAAAGAAAGAAAAAAAAATCCCTGTGACACATTAACAGACTCCATCAAAGCAACTGCTACTAAAATCCATCAATACACTTTGTGAGAGTCACTAAAATCTCCTGGAAAGGTGTGGAGCAGGGAGGTACTGAGCTCTGCAGCACTGAGACGGGTTAAAACTGGAGATTTGGAGCTTTAGCTGACTCAGCACAAAAGAAAAGGTTAGTGCAATAGGATTATTCTATAGACACGCTGCAGCCTGGAGAGTTGGATGGCTTCTAACCCCCAGAAGAAAATAATAATTTGGTGTAAAGTTAGGTTAAGACAAGTAAAAATGCATTCAATAAAACTCCTCACTTGCTAAAAGCTAAATGTGTATTCTCTGTTAAAAAGCCTTTCTTTATTTTAAAAGTCTGCTCGTTTTCACCTATTCACTGTCACACCCTCAGAAACAGCAAGTTATTAAAAAGGAAAAAAAAAAAGTCTTTTTGATTGGCTTTCCACCCACTTGTCACTCACCTTTACATCTGCAGATCAAGTACTCCTGTAGTGACTTTAAATATTTGACAGGCTTGATTAACTCCATCCCACTTTTGATTTTTCTTAATCCAAATTTCAAATCTCCTCCTCTGCAACTCCAGCACGATTCAAGAACATAATTCTCTTTATTATTTAAATGAAGTCCTCCATCATTAGTATGTGGGGACATGATTCACATTTTAAGTGCTCACCTCCGCTCATTAAGCTCACTCATTCAGTAATTACTCACTAATGCCACTTTTTTTTCTAATGGTCGCCAATGCAAAGAACAGCTAAATCTTTGCAATCAGTTTCAACCTATGTCTTAGCCCGTACCCGTGCCCTGCAATTCAGCGTGCATTGTTCAATCACTGCACAACTTTACAAGAGTCTTTTGTAATAACATTCAAAGACCTGAGTGCTGTAATTTAAAACTTTATTCTATGTGGGCCAAATGTTTTCTTTGAAAGTCATTGATTTAGAGCTGGGAATGCAAGCTACAAAAAAAATAAAAAACATAAGAGCAACAAGTCAGAGCTGGTTTTTGAGCTTTATAATAAAAATGAAATGGCACTTTAAAATGAGTGTGGAATCCTAAGTGAGGCTTTTCTTTCTCTTTGAGACGAGGCTGATTATGAAGGTATTGTTTGAACTCTGAGGTAACTGAGTCCAGTTGCAAGATTTTTATAAATCTATTAGCTTTTTAATTAAACGTGAATATCTATGGACATGCACTACAAAATAGTGGTTTGGATTATCTTAAAAGCAACAATAACCAATCAGTTTCAAACCTGCCATTATGTAAAACAAAAATTAATTGATTTTAGGAAATTAAACATGTTTTTTTTAAATAAACATAATATTTTAGAGACATTTCAGTCAGGTTTTAGATCCAGTCACTGAACCAAGATGATACTGCTCAAGATTGTTGATGATCCCAACACTGATCCCGCCTCGAACATTTGATTGATAGTTCCCCCCCATCAGCTTTCAACAAGCTCACTCGTGATTGGCTGCAGTAGTTCTTCTAAAAAATGTGACTCAGACCGACATCGACTAATCGCTGTTGAAGGGTGGCAAAATGGCGGTAGACTATCAGGAAGTGACGGCGAAGGATCTGGCCTGATTTCACGAGGGCTGGAGGTAAGGCTTTTCCCGTGGGGGATCTGAACACTTGTCATGTCCAGTTCTTATAAACGGTCTATGATTTGGTTTAAATCTTACCACAAAGTGTGTATATGAATGGATGTTCATCCAAAGAACAGATATTGACATGTGGGGCCCACGCATTATGCAGCACTATTAGGACAAAGTTGAGGTTTCTATAGTTGGTCCTGAGACTGAATGAGAGGGTCGGAATAAAGCTGCTTAATGACATTATGAATGTAGAGTATAAAGTCTGAGATTTTGACGACACAAAGTGAAGATCTCAGCTTTGAAGATCACACAAACAACAGCAAAGACTGCATTGATGAGTCAGAGCCTTCCTCTCCAAGCATCAATCGCATCCAGAAATGACAACTCTTTTTCTTCTAGCCACAATAAAACGAGCAAAAAAGTAATTAAAACTTCATTAATTTAGCTCAATTTAAAAGCAACAGGATAAGAAAGAAGCAGCACATATACATCGATTTAACCTCTTCATGCCATAATTTGCAAAGTACCAATAAGTTCAGGACTCAACATAGTTCAGCGTCAACTTAGCCCTCCAAAATTGGAAATAAAATCTGGCATGAAGGGGTTAAGTCTCTGCTGCACTGGCTCCACGTGAGCTTTAGGACCAATTACAAGGTTCCTTAATTGGTTTGTAAGCATTTGTCTTTTTCAACTGAATTGCTTTCACCATGTGAACCTCCCACAGCCCTTAGATCTTCGGGTGCAGGTCTGATTATAGTTTCAAGAGTCAAAATAAGAACCTACTGAGAGGCCTCATTATAAAACCGCAGGCCTCCACGAGGATCTGAAAAACACAGTGGAAAAATTTCAAAAAGGAATCCGAATATAATCCACCATTTAATTAAAATCATGATTGCATTTATTGTTTTTGATTTTGTTCTTTGATAATTTTTTTTCAATTTTACTTGAATTTGAATATATCTTTGAATAATTATTGGTACTTAATAGTTTCACCTCTTCAACATTAATTGCATTCTAGAATAGCTTTTCTATCGTTCATCCCTTCAGAGGCTGCTACAGCAAATCAACCTGCAGTTCATGCATGTGATTTGGCTTCAGTTTTATGGCAGCAGCCCTTCCTGACCTCACCCTCTGTTTACCCAGATAAAAACACTGGAAAGTGGCTGCAAGTGATTGCAGTAAATCACAGCGCCCGGTGGTCCCAGGCGGTCTCCCATTCAAGGATTAACCAGGCCCAACCCTGCTATGCCTCTGAGATCAGTCAGACTGGGTGTGTACAAAGCAGGCTGCTCGTGCAATCGTTGTATTATAGAATTATGGCACAATTCAGTTTATTTATTTATTTTTTACTATTTCATTAACAGTTTAAGATGATTTAATAGGTTTTTATTATTATTTTTATTGGCTTCTTTTTAGTGTCTCCTCCAGTTAGACAGTGTTTTATGGGCTCTTTCTTGTTGTGGCTGTTTAATCCATGTCTGTGTGAATATGATTTTTACACTGGTAAATTTCTTTGTGCACACGGCTTTGCTAGTTTTTTAGATAACCACTTTGTGATGCAAAATTTAATTAAAGAAAATCACTTATGCTTAATGGTTTCGCTCAAAGCTCACTCAGTACAATTGACTAATATACAGTGTGTGTGTGTGTATATATATATATATATATATATATATATATATATATGCTTTTTATTAACAGTAGATTATAGACATTACAAAACATTGTAGGCCTATTATATGTACATGTGAAGACAAAATTGATTCAATTTAAGAATTAGTAAAAGATAAGGGGAAAATAGAAAAAACAACAATTATAGCATGAATCATATTAACAACATAAAATAAAATATAATATAATAAATAAAATAAAAAAGGAAAAAAATACCAGCTGTACTCAGAAATTTAAATTAAATTGGAAAGCATCAACACGTAAATATTCCCAACTCAAATTATTCATAAATTAAAGTGTAAGGAAAATTCACATAGTTGCCACAGTTTTGTGGCATTCTTACTTTTTAAATCTTTTTAAAGATTAAAGAAAAGATTAAATTCGTTTAAAAAAAAAATGGGACTCCCTTTCAAAAATTGACATTTGAGAAAAAAATGACCAAAAATAACTAAATTGATGAATAAAAAAAATATACATTTTTTTTGTCAATACAACCAACTAAAATAAATCAGTTGTGTTTTGACAGTGTTTTAAGAGAAAAAAATTGTATTCCATGATTGACTGAAATCTTTTTTTTTTTTAAGATATTTATTTTAAAAACAGAAAATCCCACTGATATACTTCGAAAATGCTGACTTTGCTAAAACTACCTACACGTCAAAAAAAAAAAAAAACGTACATTCTGTTGTCACTTAGCACAGACTTGAGTTTGGCTAAAAAGCAGTGCTGGTGAATCATTGCTGCTCATCTTTAATACACCAGACTCACACTGTCTAGCACACACACCTTTTGTCCATTACGCTGTCCTTGCAGAGTTGTTTCCCGTGTGCAGGGATGCATGGCTTAAAAGCTGGAGTGTTGCTATCAAGGTTTGAAAGAGACACAATCAAATTCTATGCAAACACTGTGGAACCTTTCGACCTCAAAATTAATAAGTTATATCCAACTTTTGCTCAAGTTAAAAAATATTGCATGATTTTTTTTAGATTGTGCTGTGTAAAAGAAGCCATGTTGGCGTGTCCTGTTACAACAGGAATACATGCAACACGTACTATTATTTCTGTTGCTGGCATGTCTTGTTGCCGTATAGTTTTTGTGCGTTTGTGTTTCACTGAACAGAGACACAGAAAATCCCAGTGAATTAAACACATTAAATGAGAGTAAATGTATTTGTCCCCTTCTACCCTTCTTCAAATGAAATGACGGTCAATGTTAACGCGCTAACACGTGCGATTAATACAAAATTTAATGCGTTCGTTTTTATTAAAGTAAAATAATCACAACTCTTCATGAGGCTTTGACAGTGTGCCTTAAATTCTGACAAAGCACACTTCGTCTGGGTTTTTCCCACTTATACCATGGTCTCTTACAAAAGAAATAAAAATCCAACCAAAGCGATCTATAAGCTGATCGTCACGATCAAGTAAATAAAACAACAGTTCAGAATGATGGATCACGTCTAACTGCTTGTTTTTGTCCCGATGGTGACGCATACGTTTGTCATTGATATTGAACATTTGGGCCACCAGAATGTTTAAGGTGCACATTTACACCCAGCAGCCAATCAGTATCGAGTATTCATCCAGACTGGTAGAAGTTCATCTTAAAGTTGGCTAAAGTGCTGAAACACAATGTTAGTTTCTTACAGCATCATGTCAGTACCTTGGAGTATTCTTAGAGTAATACTGGAGACATAAAAGTATTTCGAGTGCTGCTTATCTGTCTTGTTTTTGTGCGCACAAATTCCACTTCTGGGATTTCTGAGTTAACACTTCATAAAGTTAAAAATTTCAGACAATAAAAGGGAATTCAAATGTTTCCTTTCTGGCTTGTCTTTGTTCAAAAGCCTGCATACAGTCATAAAATGTACCTAGAAAAACATTGCAATTAATCGTCATTTATCACAATCAAAAAGTGTATATATTTTCTAAATTAAACCAATTTTTTTTACCAAAAATTATATATTTAGATTAAGTTTTAAAGATTTTATGTTTGTGCTATGGTTGGTACTAAAACCTCATAAGAAGGACCTGGTTCAAATCCTCGCTTTTCTATTTTGGAGTTTGCATGTGTGCATGCGTGGGCTCTGTTTACGTCCTCCTCCTTCAGTTCAAAAAAACATGCACGTTGGGCTGATGATCATTCTAAGTTGCCCTAAGGAAGGAATGTTAGTGTGTGTGTGTGTGTGTGTGTGTGGTTGTATGTTCCCGATGCATGCTCCGCCTGTCTCCAGATGACAGCTGGGAAAGGCTCCAGCGGACCCCCTCAATCCTGACAAGATGAGATGGGTAAAGAAAATGGATCTTATGCAAAATAGGTGGCATGGGAAATGTACACAATATGCAAATGGATTTATAAATAAACAGAGAGATAACAAGAACCGTGTAAAAAATGAAAAAAAATCTGCAAAACTATTACAGTTTTTCACTTAAATGTTTCCGATTTGTGAATATTTAATGAGTAAGGCGTGAGAGCGGACTGTGAGTTTGAATTTACATCAACCTTTACCCCGTAAGCAGTTAAGCTTGAACTCCATGAAAAATCAAGGTGTGCTCGGCTCCAGGCTGGAAATAAAGAGTCATTAGCAGACATCTGAAGTCATTAAGGGTAGCCTGACAGTGTCTGGATGGTGCACTAATGTATTTTAATTTTCCCTCCTGCCGTGTCATGTGGGCAGGCTGAGGGTGAGGGCACAGGTGGGGAGGGTCATTATATCAAAGTTAAAAAAGGATCTGTAGTTAGTTGGCCTCTTCCTCCTTAGGGAGTCTGTTCAAACGAGAGTTTTCGTTCATCATTTCTCTTCTTTACTTGTTAATTGTCCGTCTGTGTTTTATCATGGTCTCTTAAGGTTTGCTGGAATATCGCCATTATGCTGGTGCTGGGGGGGTTCTGCATATTTGAATGCGTCATTTATGGTAGCCATGCCACAAACAATAAACTGTATTTTTAGTCTTTTTCCCATTCTAGATGTCAGAATGCAAAACATGTTGAGACATGTTTGAACACTTTGCCTAAATAATTATCTCTGATATTGTTTTTTTATTGGAGCGTGGACAGGAGTGTTCGGGGGGGCTGCTTAATATCATTTCCACTGAAGAATTTGCCTCATATTTGTTTTCCTGGACTTAGAGATGAAGGATATTTATCCAGATTAAGATCATAAGTCTGCGTTACCTTGGCAATCTATTTATGCCCGAGTAAAGTGAAATATGTTTGCAGGAATTGGAAAATGGTGAGCTTGTACTTGTGATCAAGCGTTTTCCTACTTGTTTAAGATACATCTTCGTCCCTTCCACTTTCTGATGCTCATAAAAATAATACAGTGCATTTGAAATGCCGTCGACACGACTCTAGAAGCTTGTTTTTGCTTTAACTGATGAAATGCAGTGTGGATATACGAATCTGATATGTGAGCGACCATGGGAGACAAAAATAATGAACTGACTGCAGCATCAATTAGGAACATCCATGAGATAATCCTTAGCAAGAATTTGTTAACAAAGCCTTGTATGTTTGTGTGCGCTGAACAAAAACAAGAACACTAAAATACATTTTTCAAAAGTGTTTCATCTGACTGAATTCCGACTGAGCCGACGGAATCTCAAAGCAGGGCTGAAAGTAATATTTTTCATCTGGGAGATGGGCTTGAAACTTGATGGATTTACCAGCTTGTGAGCGATGCTGAGAGAAAACTTCTTCAGGGAACAAACAGCAAACTGTCAATGTGGCGTCAGATGTAAGAAGCATGTAATGAAATTCATGGTGTCTTCGCAAGGTCACGACCAAGGACGCCGGGACAAACAAATTAGGAATTTTTCCCCTGCTGACCCGCCCAGAAGGCATCAAGGTGAAGGCCAAGGATGTATTCACATCACACACTGCTAACGTTTGTTGCTTTAAGAAAATACGCCTTATGAATAAGAGATAAAAATAGAGATTGAAGTTGTATTTTTATACAAAAATAAAACCAAAATAGTTGTGCTTTTATTCTGAAATAAATACTGTTCTCCTTTTAAAGCCTCACTCTGATCATCGTTTGATCTATTTTAAAAACATTCCCAGAGGTACTTTAAGTATATTATGCCGTTTTGAGCCTAAATTAGAAAAAAACTGTAATTTTCTTGAACATAGTCATGTGACAGCCATTCATCAGAAAAATACATCTAACTTAAAAAGATATGATGAAAATAAACATTATTTTGAAATTAATTAAATTGTAATTGAAAAGGTTTTCAGTGATATTTTGCCACATAGATGTATCTGTTTTTTTTTTATATGAACTGAATTTTGTCCCATATGTGTGTAATAAAGATAACATTTTAAAAAGTTGTGTTCTTCAGAATAAAATGCATCAACATATTTTTAAATCTGAAGTTTGTAAACACCAAAGTTAGGTCTGTGGCTATGTCTGAATTCCTTCATTGCTTTTGCCATTTTGTAGTGATGTCTGAATCTACAATTCCAAAATCGAGCACCTAGAAATGTCCTAGAGGTCTTTGCAAAAAACTAGTGTGCATCTATGCTGACTACATTAATGAATATGGACCACAAAGCACTGCAACTGAACAATTTTGGCAAAAAATGTGTTTTAAATGTAAATTATTTTACACTCATTTTCATAATCAGAACATAATGGATTTATAAATTGTTAAATCAGTGATGTCATTTCCACCGTTTAGAAAAAAAAAACAACGAAGTAATAAGCATGGTGTTTGAATTGCTTTTAAAATGCGAGGCACTATACAGTCCTGCACCATGTAGTAGTTAAGGATTAGGGAGGGAATTCTGAAAAGCTATATCTTTGACTCTCAGATTTGTTGTTTTTTTTTCAGTTTTGGTTCTTTCATTTTTGTTTTTATGCACCAGAATTTCACAGCTTTGACTGCAAACTGCATCTGCATCAGTAAAACTCTTCTCTCGTATGCAAATGTATTTTTCACATCCTTAGAACAGAATTTTTGCTCTCAGACTCACTGTTGCACATCCAAATAAGCCGTGCTTCACTCTAAGCTCATCTTCTTTCACCTGAGCTCTTTCTGTGCGTTCACAACTCTGAAATTACCTTCTTTAAATTGTCAACTTTTACCACACCTATAGTTTTATTTTTTAGTTTGGTTTAGTGCTCAGGAAACCAGAACAATATTATAAATGAATGAAGAATTTAAAGGATTTAACAGACTTTACTCCACTGTGAAATGAAACACAGTAAAAAGGATTTTGTCTCATGTTGACTAGATTTCCTGATAAGCAAAGACTTTGATGGGGATTCAGTCTCTAGAATTGGACTTAAGTTACACATTCCGAAACATGAAACTTGACTTTTAGCTCCAACTTAAAAAGTACAAACCTATTTTTTTTTTTATTAAATAAATAATTAATTATTTGCCTTGTTCAGCAGTGGAGAAAACAGATGAGACCTACAAGCCTCTTGTGTTGGATAGATTTTACTGCTAAAATATGAATAAATAAAATAAAATATACATATTTATAAAAAACTTTAGACCTGACTCCAGACTTAAGGTTCGGCCTTTAAGTTATTTTTTTATTTGTATTTATTAGACTTATAATGCTCTGAAAAGTCTTTTAAACCACTCTATGGCTTCACTTTTTGATCTTCAGGTCTAAAATCCAGATCTTGCCAGAGTCCATGATGGAATTATCATCCTCTGCAGGTATCACTTTTATGTATTTAATGTCACAAACACATTGCTAAGTTTAAGATTTTTTTTTTTTTTGCCAGGAGCACAATATCTTAGTCTTTGACATATATACATTTTTAAAAAAGACAATGCAAAAGTTCACTGTGAGCACAGTACCACAGGCATGCCTGAAGAAGAAGAGACTATGATTACTGCACATCCTCCCTGAGGTCCTGACCCAGCCTCAGCTGAGACTTTGTGGAGAACTTATAAAGGGAAAAAATGCCCTGTTGACCTCTCCCTCTCTTGCACGTCTTAAGAAATATTTGCCACAAGAATAGAAAATGACACCTGAATCCCTTTATCACTTGATATCTTTAGTGCCGGAGTGTCCCCGAAGTGCTCAGAGAAAAAAAATAGCCAGGAGCCAAAAGTTTTGCCGTCCCAACGTTCTTGGAGAGAGCTGCAGGTCTGCAGTGCAAGAATAGAGGTCTGCTGACAATGGTAGTTAAGATACTAAAAGACAAAATATTACTAAAAGCATAACTTAATAAGGAATTTGCTTTTTGATGCCTCAAATTCTTGACATACTTACTGTTTTTGTGGTCTGAATGAAGATACAGTAATTCGGCTTCCGTCAGCCGTTTTTTTTTTTGGTTGCTAGCGCTGACAAAGATTAATCAGCGAGTTTGAAATGTTCTTGCACCAACTCAAGGCCACTCCGCGCTGAGAAACTGTGACAGAAGGGGTTTGCTTAATGGATAGGCAGGACCCCAGGAGGCATAAAGGTGAGGGATCGACCTGTTGTTCCCTGGGAACAGACTGACAGGAAACAGACTACTAAATGGCAGGGTGAGCTGGCGACGGGTGTGAGGTTGAGCCTGACCCCTTTATCTGAAAACAGCGCCGAGCTGCCGAGTCCGGTCCGACACAGCACAAATCACCCGCTCGCTTGGCAGTAAAAGAATAGAATCCGGCCCGAGCTTGGATTCATTCAGGCTGCCAAAAGACAGCCCGGTAGAGAAAAATAACTGCTTTGAGATCAGTATCACTCATATTAGTCGATGAACACAACAGATTTTCACCCGCACCCCTGCCATCACATTTTCTGCTGTGCAAAAGGCAGCAAGGTTCAAGTCTTTACCTTTTTTTTTTCCTTTAAATGTTGGTGAGCAGCTAAAGTGAAGAAAACAAATCATAAGCCACCACACTTCCCAATGACAGCTAAATCTCTCCGTCAGGAGTTGTGTTCCAGGATCCTGTGGGGGGCAAACAGCCTCCAACATGCCAGCTAAATTATGGCATGAACATTTCGAGCTTGGTATTTAACCTCTTTAGCTCAAGTTTCCTGCATTTCTGCAGAAAGATAGAAAATGTGAGGAATGGTGCATCTTTTTTTTTTCTTGTTTTGAGTTGTTTAGATGAAGTGATCTTCTGTTTTGTTTTCAGCTTGTCTCTTGATTTCAGTTTTCTGTTTCCATCCAGTCACTTAACCCTGAATTATCTTTCTGAATTGACTTTTCTTCCTTTTATACAGCATCAAAAATACAAACACGTACTGAATACAATATACATAACATTCAACTTCACAGTTTTATAGCTCCATGAGTAGAAAGGAGCAGGTTGGAGAGTAAATGTTGTTTTATGTTTAGGAACACATTCATGTCTCTCCTTTTGTTTGTCTTAATGCACTTGGACAAATTTCGTCCCCTTTAACTTCAGGGTTTTAGTTCTCATTTTTAGATATTTTCTTTTTCTTTCAAATAAATAAATTTGTTGTACAAGTCATCCAGTAACATCTGATTTTGGATCCTGCAACAACCACTCTGGACAATACTTAAACACACGAGAAGGTGTGCAAAGTAGATTCACTTTTGCTTTATCGTCTATTCATTATGTCAGAAGAACAAATCAGGATTATTTTTCTTTTTAACCATGTCAGGTCAGGGGCTCTGTATCATAGTGATAATTTAATAAATTAATAAAAAAACATAAAACCAGGCAGAAATTAAGCCCATCAAGCCTTGAGTTTTATTAAATTTGAAAATTTTGTTTCAAAAATTAACAAAAAAAAACATGAAGTGAAGGCTCAGTGGGGAAAAGTTAAATTCTGCAAATGTACAATGAATGAATGAATGGTTTACTTCATACATGAGATAACATATCACATAGTAAATCACAATTAGATCGCTTGAAAGGGTGTGGAGGGAAGAAAACTTGTATATTTCCACCCCAGAATTTAAAATAATTAAAAAATGTTGCTCTTTCTAAGAAGTTATAAAGCAGTTAATCTGTTCCTTTTTTTGGATTACAAACTAATGAAGTCATGTTTCTGTTTTCTGTTCAGGTGAACTGCAGTAGAGGGTAGGAGAAAGGGTGATCGCTCACTCAAGTAGACCTAAGGTGTATGAAGGGAAAATGTCATCTTTGTCCTGGGTTGTTTAAACACCTTTCACAGGAGCACATTAGCTGCACTGAGATGATTATGTGTGGCACAGGAAGTCTTTTATTTTGAAAGGAAGTCACACAAACTTCTGTCAAAGTTAAAAATAATTTAACATTCAGAGAAAATGCTAGATTTTCATAGTATTTCTGTTTTTATTAATGCAAAGAAATTAATATAATTCATATTTATTATAATATTGTTATTATATATTATTATTCTGCAAAGCAGTATCATTTTCCTAGAGGTGAACTAAGACTTTGCAGCTCCTGCTGACTTTGTTTAGTAAGAAACAGCCCGAAATGACTCTTTTACTGTTAAAGGTTGCATACTGTTGCCTTAGACATTCAAATAAAAAGAAATAAGGACAAATCTACAGAAAAAACTTCTAACTATTAACATCTAAATGACCAAAGCTGCAATGTGAATGCAGTTCCACATGTAAAGGAACCCACTGAGACAGAACTTACTGGACCAGGATGAAACCAAATCTGTATTATTCATTTACAACAGAGTTAAAACTGCTAAAACCCAAACAAGCCAACACAAAATCAATTTTTGTCATAATAATTGTAATTTGTTTGTCCCATCTGTTGTGGATTTGTGGTTGAGAAAGATCCAACAAAAAGAGAAAAGAATTAGTGGCAAACTTGCAGTTTAATACATGTAAAATCATTTTAACATTTTAATTATTAGAATTGAAATTAAATAAAAACTGAAATAGTTAGCTGATTGGAACCTTAACCCTGATGTTTAAATAGAGAAACTATAACCGTCCAGCAGGAATTTACCAAAGATGCAAGTAAAATAGAGGCAGATAAGTCAAAAATAAGCTCAGGACTTTTTTAAACTTTTCATTATGAAAGGCAGTGAACATAATCCAGACAGTCCTTTAGTGACGTTCATATCATATTTCTCTTCTGATTCCAGAATGAGTCAAACGTGAAGCACATTTGGCTCAAATGTGTCATCATCCTTCTCAAAAGAGAACTATAATCCATCCTGTCTGCGTGTTCTGTTTCAATTAAAATATTCCTCTTTGAAACGGCGCCCTTAACAAAAGCAATTTTAATGTAGAGATAATCCAAATACAGAAGAGCTCGAGCATCTTTTATGTCTTTTTGTTAAAGATGTCTTTCATATAATAACATCACATTTTAGATTTCGATCATTGCAGTTCCTACGTCTGCAAATGTCCTTTCTAATTTCACACATTTGCTTTTATAAAAAATCGCTTTGCCTTTTAGTCAGAATCTTTGCACATTTGTCACATTATATTTATAAAATCCCACATTTGATTATTTTTTATTATAGATTACATTTACATGGTGTGTTTTAGTAGTTCTCCACAGTAATTTACACCTTTTGAGACAGTGCAGATGCTTGCCTTTAACATATGTGCTCCCCTTCTTGTCTATAATGTCAAACCATCTGTTTGAATTAGGTGAAATATTCAGAGCCTTTCTATTTACTTAGAATAGATATCAAGTTGCAGGTCAAATTAATATTGAGAGATGTGAGCGCTCACATTCCTCAAAGGCCTTGAAGGTAATAGTCACACCAAGAAGGAAAATTTTTCAGCTCAGAAAATCGTGTTTGAATTTATTTCAACGCAGCCAAAGGTAAGTGATCCGGAAAATGCTGACACTTTAGAAAAAATTTACAACTGCTTGTCCTTGGCCGTGCCTCTCCAGCAGAAAGGTTTGAAGAGCACAAACCTGATTTCCTCAAAATCACTTACCTGGAGGCTATAATGCCCTTAAAAAAAAATAATAAAAATGGCTACTATAATAGCACACACCATCACACTCGGGCGGTAACAGTTCAACAAGCATGAGAATGATGCAGCATCATCCCTCAGGTGGTTTGGAAGAAATTGAATTAAAACATTGTGGGAAGGAGTGACTGTGCGACCCTGGATGTTCATCACAGCCTACTTTGTTTACTGAAGTGCGCAGTCATCTCAGTAGCAGATCCAGGACCGGCCGCACTTTTGGCAGGTGTGTATTAGTGTTGCGGGGTCTGATTTACACATCATTTGTCATGCACTGTGTTATGTGTGGCTCAGGTCACAGGTGGCTGGGGAACCATTGTGCCAAAATAATGTGATTGAATGTCAGTCGATTCACTGCCTTCCTCAAAGGAAATAAATTGATATAGAATGACAAGGTTCAGGGCCTCGCCATCAGCATCAGTTATGGTGAAAATGCAAGTGCAAACACAAGGCGAATGAGTAAAGTGCTTTCGTTTAAAGCAAATTTAATTTGTCCTCGTGTGAATAATGCTACTAAAGGTCAAAGGCAGCTGCCACTCCTCAGATACTACGTTTATAGTCAAACCATCACACAACAGTTTAAAACATATACATTTTAACTGTAAAACATCATTTCCATATGCAAAAATAAAACTCATTTAGCAACTCCAAATCCACTCGTTTTTGTAAAGCTTTAGCGCAGTTTCACTCTGTTTTATTTATTTTATTTTATTAACTTGTCCTGTCCAACAGCTGAGCTGATACAGATTTTACTGTCAATAAAGTTTATGCTAAACTTTATTTATTAGTATTAATTATGTTTGTATCTCTTTCTTTTTTTGTTGAAACAGACGGAAACAAAGATGGGGGGGTTAAAAAAGGTAAAAGAGGGAAGTTTAAAGAGAGAGAAGTAACATCATAAAACAACCAGGTCTAAATAGCAAACTGGAATGGGCGGGGCCTGTCTACACAAACAATTCAGTGTAGCTGTGGATGATTTAACCTAAACATGGTGAGACTGAGAGGGAAACAGAACATGACAAAACCTAACCCCAGAATCATGACAATATAATAAAAAAATGTTTTTTATTGGATGACATCAGAGATGATTTGTCTGATGTTGTATGTCTGTGATCACAAATTAATCTTTCCTTATTCAAAGTCCTAAGATCTCTCCTTAAGATACCAGATGATAGTTTGATGTATATTTGCATCAATTGTCATCAAGGGGTTAAAAGTGAAGGAAATTTAGAAGACACTGAAGCAGAATAACATTCATATTCCAGGGAATAGATAAGTGCAAGTGAAACTAGTAAAGTTTTTAGTTTTAAAATCTAGTTATAGATAATTAAAATGGAGACCTGTCTGTGGTGTACCCCAACTTTGCCCAACAGTAGCTGAGATAGGCTCCAGTAACTCTTAAATCCATAAAAGCATTCAGTACAATCGGAAGATGAATGAATGGATTGATAATTCAAATGAGCAAAGCTGCATTTAAAACTTTTACCTGAAAGCTTGAAAAACCAAAATTATTTGTGAGATGAATATATTGTGGTAAAGCACAACCCCAATTTAACGTTCAAAGTGATTGTAAAGGATGTTTACAATACCCAATTCAAAGCAGACCCAGGTTTAACTTTCAAAAAAGATTTCTCTAATAAGGGTACACCTAGGTCAAAATAAATCTCTAAATATTCTTTAAAAAACAAACCTGACCCTGGTTTTCCAGGATTCCAGGCAGAACGTCAGACTTCATACTCATCATTGCTACACTGCACCTTGAGAGCAGAGCCTTTACACCATTTCAACAGCTAGCACCTGGTTTGCCTGCCAGATGCCTCCAACAAATATGATGAAAGTTTAAAAAAAAAAAAAAGAGAGAGACAACCTCTGTCAGTCTATATTTCAGTTTCAGCCCTGTAGGCCTATGTCACAAACATAGGTTATAAATAACTAATTGTGTGCAAGTCTTCACAGAAGAAAAATAGAGCCCATTAAGACTTAAAGCGTATCTGACTTTACTAAACAGATATTAAATCAGGAAAACGCAAAACATAACTGATGCTCAGTTGGAACAAACAAGAGCCAAACGTTGCTATCTAAATGGACTTAAATGTATTTAAAACTACTACAAGAGCAATTATTAAATGTAAGTGTAGATTCACTTACTTATGATTTACTGACTGAATGGTTGTAGATCGATGTCAAAATAAGTCAGTTTGAACACTAAAGTTTACTCAATGTAGAAAGCAAGCTCAGTCAAGGGGATTCTTTTGCTCCACTTGCTCAATTTTTTATTGCTACTTCATCGTTCCAGCCTTGACCTGCTCAGAACAACCATATGTGAGGAGCATGAACATTCTCACCACACGCTCTTCTATTATCTGCATCCCACAGTGTGTGTGGGCTGCGGCATGTGCATTGTTCATACACATGACCCTGAGACCTATAGGTGCTGCAGTCAAGTAGACTGTAAGGGTTTCGAATCTCATTGTAGCTCCCACGAAGCCGACTATCAGCCTCTAGATATAACTGGAATCCTGTGCTTTCATGCCTCAGTCACCTTTCTCTATAAATAGTTCAGTTGTGGAGATGGAAGTATACATTATTAAAAATAATTGTGAACCAAAAGGCTTCCGATACATGTCTCGTAGAATACAATCTGACAAATGAGCTGCAAAGGTAGCACAGGTACTGGTGTGCTGGTCGATTTAGGCCATGGAGAGATGACATTATGAATGTCTTTAAGAACATCTCTGGCTATTAGTTCGAAACAAAAAGTTCCCATTAGAAAACAAAAACATTCTTTTTTTTGCCTTGGAACCATGAGGCTTGGTAAAGGACATCTGAACTAACAAAGAGAGCATGTTATGTATAAAAATAACATAAAAAAAAGTCAAATTGATGCATTTGTTTTTCACCGTATGACACCAGTCAGTAAAAAACTTACAACAAAATAAGAAAATATGTTGTTATATGACACAAGATCACTTGATTTTTTTTTTATTTCTACAGTTTTTGTTTGTTTTCATTGTGTGAAACAGACTGTGATCGAGGAGGCAAGATGAATGCAAATGTTTACATTCTGTGAAAAAAAAATCCAAACTCAGTCAGTCTGTCAGTTTAAGGACAAAGTCTGAGGCCAAGGCAGGCAGTACATGATCAAACATGGCAGGGGAGAGTGCCATCAGCATTTATCTTTGATATTCGCAGCTGGAGGATGAGTCGAGCCTTAATTGTTGGTCTCTCTAATGTAGGTCACAAGCATCCCATCAATCACTTCACCAGCAGCAAATGGAGCCTCCACACTTAAAGGAACAGAGGCAGAAAACCCTGTTCATAAAGGCATGATATGGTTTTTTCTTTAAAAGGGTCATTATATATTTTTTTATTCAAAATTAGAGAAAAAATTGTAAAACTAAAGAGAACATTTTCATTTGCTTGTGTCACAAAAAAACATTAAATGTGTTTTCTGCAGCAACACTGATGGGAAACATTTTAGTAATCCAGTTGTAACCCAGAATATTTCTCCCTCCTGCTGACTGTGTTGCATAAGAAACAGCTCAACACTTACTTAACAAACTCCAAACTACTTCTGAGCACAGAAACCAAAAAGTGAATAAGGGAGCGAGAGCGGCTCTCCGGGGTTAAAGATGATTCCGAGAAACCTCATCTTCATCAGAAACTTCAGAAAACAAGCTGCAGTTTTTATTATTTTTCTCTGTACCTGAGTGTAAAATGACCACACGACATTTGATATGTGATTTTATTCAACGGTCTGTTCGAGGAAAGAGGAGAGTATCACATTTCAACTTCTGAGCAGAAAGTCACAGAGTTGGAATTATACCAGAAGCTAATTTGATGTGTTTTACGAATACTTGTAGCATAATAACCCTAAATTTATGGACTCATTAATTCTTTACCAAGTGGTTCTGGAGAAAACTCTGCTCCTCCTGACAAGGTTCCATTCCTAGAAAATCAAATTATATTCTTTTAATTATCTTAAAGACCCACTCCAATGTCAATTATGTTGTTCTCATAATGGAGGACGTGTATAAAGAAAATGCATCTTACAATGGCATTTCTGAATTTATCTCTATTCAAATGGTTTTGAATTAGGAGCACAAAAAAGTGAGTTTGAATGAGCTTGTAGGTGTGACGGTGAAGCTACAAGCTCCCGGCTTCGCTCCATTCTGACGGATGCACTTGCACACAAATAGATCCATGTACGTCTTTGTTTATCCCGTCCAAGGTGGCATCTGGCTCAAAACTATAGTTCAGTTGTGAGAGGTTGAAAGTTAAAGGGAGGGAGTATAAAGAGATGGATGATGGGATGTGGAAGAGGACTTACTCGACACACGCAGTCCCGCCCACGACTCAGAGGTAAACTTTTAATACACTTCTGCTGTTCTGCAGAAACTGTCTTAGAAACCAAGATAATCATAATTAAAAGTACAATCGCCCTGAAGGGTTACAACACAAAACTTAAAGTTAACAGCACTTTAGGGTCGCAGCACAACACTTTAAGTTCACAACAAGACACTTTAGGGTCACAACACTTTAAGTTCATAAAACAACACTTTGAGGTCACAACACAGCACTTTAGCGTCACAACACAACACTTTAGGTTCACAACACAACACTTTCAGTTCACACTTTAAGTTCACAACACTTTAGGTTCACAACAAGACACTTTAGGGTCACAGCATAATGCTTTCAGACCACAACACAACACTTTAGGGCCACAACCTAACACTTTAGGGTCACAAATCTTTAGGGCTATAACACTTTAGGGTCACAACACAACACTTTAAGTTCACAACACAACGCTTTAGGGTCACAACACAAGACTTAAAAGACTCCTGAGAACACTTCAAAAGGATCAAAAGATAATCAGAACGAGACTTTAAGTATTAAAATCATGTCAAACATCATCTTTATTCCAAAAAAGATTGGTATAAATGTGTAACCACACAGGTAGAAGCTGCTATGAAATATTATCCAGAGAAATCTCAAGATAAACTAATCTGGCTTTGTAAACACCACAATTAAATTTACATAAAAGTCATCCCACCGGAGAACGTGGTCTTGTTTGCTATGAAGTTTTGTTGCTTCAATTTTTAAGTGTTTTTTATAGATGTTTGTTCTGATCTAAAATTAGAACGAAATTCAAATTAAGCATGCTTCATTTGATCATGGGAACAACATCAAATCACTGTTTTTTTTCACATAAAACACTTAAGAAACAACTTTGTAACAAATCCAGCTTTATGATGACTTTTATCCTTAAAGCGTTCATTTGTGAAGGACCACAGTTGTTTTTCTGGCTGGATGACACTCCATCCCCTGCTGCCGACTATTAATATTGTTTGGGAACCAAAAAACATCTTCTGTGTTTTTGTAACAACAAGAATTCACAGTGAAACTTTTATTGAAGCAGCACTGAAAACAGATTTGACAGGGTGATCGCCGAGACAACCTGCCTTTGCTAAATGCTGCAACAACACCCAACGTTTTCGCCTGTCACAATTCCAAGAATTAAAGTATCTATCAGGGTACCCGGATATTTTATTTTATTTTATTGCCTAGTCCAAGCACATATGGCGATTAGAGGGAGGATAGGAGTTATATGTTCACGCCTTGAGGTGGTGGTTAGGAGGCAAGCAGCTGCATTCTAAACAAGCTGTAGAACGAGGATTGACTGATACCAATGTAGGCTCCATCTGAGTAGATAAAAACATGAATGTTGGGGATGTTTTGCTCGGTGACCATTCAATTTGTTACCGATAAATTCACAAGTGAAACATTGTGCCAAGAGTTTACAAGTCGCAGAAGATACCAGCATGTCACAAGCCTTTTTATTTGTTCAAAACACAGTGGTCACATTGACTGATTCTAATTTTTTTTTTTTTTTTCTTATTCACTGGTTTTTCTGCAGTGGTGTCACCGCAAAATGCTCCACGGAATGTAAATGTTTAAGTTCTGGAGGGAAAAATTCCCGGGGGACAAAAACAAGGTGTAGAAATGCTCTCAGGAATGGAGGAACTGTCAGCTAACTCACATGAAAACACACAGAAACAAGTAAAAGTCACCATTCCACATGTTAAAGCAAACATGACCATTCTTAAAAAGAACAGCAGAAATTGAGGGAAAAAAAAAGGTCTGGTAAGGTGAGCATTCAGCATTTCAGGAATTAAATGCTTTAGTCTACTATTGCTAATGTACTGTTCAGTAAGTTATGAGCAACAGATATGATTGAGTGAACTTTAATTTTCTGAAATAAAAGAAGAGAAAATCACAAACGTCTACACACTTCTAAGTTATTCTTTTACTCTAAACTTTCCACTAACCAGCAGAAATGCTTTTAAAAAATACTCTAAATAGGCCACTAGTTAACTAGTTGTACTTATATTGATTTAATGTTAAAACGGCCTGTCATACACATCCACTTGGAGACGACTAGATTCATCTATGTCTGCTTTTCTCATCCAAGCTGGCGTCTGGCTCGAAACTGTGCGACTGGAGCTGCAATATTGTGCGCCACTTTGGTCACATGCAAGATGGCGCCTGAAAAAAATCTCAAGACAAAAGCGGATATTTTGCAGCTTTAGCTGGTTGCATAAGTGGAGGTTTTCTAAACTTCAGGCAACTCTTTCAAAAATGATATTTCAAAAGCTTTTCAGAACTTTAAGCTTTTAAATGCAAATTAACTAACTGTTTAGCAGTTTAGTGTGCAAGATGAGCTTCTAATGGGACAGAGAATGTTGATCGTTTTTTTTTCAAATCAATATTAAAAATGGTTTCAATTTGTAGAATTACACCAGTTTACCTCTGGACAAAAAGCCGGAGAAATGCTGCTTTTTCTCCGTGAATCACCTGATCAGGTAAGCAGTTTCGGTACGTCAAAGGGACAAAAGGTTGAAAGCTTCAAACGGGGGGTTCCAGTTGAGGACTTCCGGCTATTGCTTTTCGAGGGCCATATTTTTTTCTCTGTGGCAAGATTCTCTAGACTTTTGTTGCTGTAAGCTAGTGGGAGAGAGTGTAAACAAAGGGATGATGGGAAATGGGAGCAGGCTTACTCTGCACCAACAATCCCTCTCTGACAGCTTGAGGTGAATTTCTAATGAATTACTGCCGCTCGGCAGAAACTATATTCTAGAAAATGACAGATTTTTTTATTTTGGTTAAAAACAGTATAATCATGATTAAAAGCCCACTAGGAATGCTTTTACAACTAATCAAAAGATGATCAGAGTGGGACTTTAAAGTTCTAGTTTTGACTCCATCGACCTTTCATGCTTTCATCTTTGCATCACATTTGCATCTGTCGCTCCTGCATCTGTTACTATCACAGAACAATAAGACCTCCGAGCAGATCCTCACAGCTTTCATTTCACAACTTGTTTTAAAACAGGGGAGCAAGTATGTGAGGTAAAAAAAAATATTATTCAAGGAATAACAGAAGCAATCATCAGCGGATTGATTTGGTGCAGAGGAACTAGAACAGCAGACTGAAAACATCTGATTATACAGTTTAATTAATTTGAACCCTGGTGGTTTTGCAAACACTGCTCCAACTGACAGAAAGCAGCAACTGCTAACCAGTCGCAGCAGATTGCGTCTCATCATCAGCATGCTCAGAGACACTTCGGCTGCATGGCTGACATGGTATGTCCACCACCGGAGCATAAATTGCATGATTTATCAAACCTGGTCGCAGAGCTCACAGATGGAGACGGGCTCCAAATATTTAACATTCACTGGAGCAAACGGGCAGGAACTCTGCTCTGTTGGACTGTGAGTCAGTCTGGTCTGAGACCGGTCAGTCATATTCAGCAGGAGCTGTACAGTGGAGCATACTCCTACTTACGGCGCAATTTCCTAAATTTTAATTTTAGATGCTCTGCAATTATTTAAATCATCGATGCTTGGCAAAACAGTTAAAAACCTATTTATCTTACTGCAGCAAGTGGAATGGAAGACATGTATGCCACATTTGGTTGTGCATATAAGACGCTTAATAGCTTGGAATAATTTCAATAAATGATTTTCAAGGTTTTGACAATTTATTGTAAACTGAGTGGAAAAATAAGCAGCATCAGTGTTTTTAATTTACTTAAGTGTACAATGTCCAAAATAATCCAGTATTTTCTCTGCAAGGCAGCACCTTACAAATGATTCACCTTTAACATGATATCTCCATATCTCTAGTTTTTTCCTCTTATTTATTCATGTGAATGAAAGTTCTAATTATTACACTTTAGACTTTAGCTTGTCAGTACAGACAACACCAAGCCTTGGGCAGTTGGGTTAATTATCACGTTCTAATAAAATAAAACCGTAGGCTGCTTTAGGCTTTGAAGGAATTTTAATTAAAAAGGAAAAACTGATGCTTAATGTTTTTTTTAAGTTTTTCATGCGTTCTTGGCTCCATTGCAGGTCCACATTTTTTTTTTTTTTTTTTTTTTTTTTGCTTTAAAGCAGAACCCTCAGTGGTCTGAAGGTTAGCAGAATATTTGTCCTACTTTCTTTTTTACAGGAAGCCCCCCGGACCAACCACTGCCAGCTGCACATTCTCCCGGATTTGCTTCCCTGTTTTTAAAAAAGAAAAAAAAACATATGGCTGTGACAGCAGTTATTTCTTTCAAAGGGAGATATAAGAGGCTTGAGGGCTATCACTTCCCCACAAACCCAACCGGAAGCTCCAACGAAGCTGAAGTTCGCTTATTTGAAATACACTCACTCTACAGTAGCAGAGCTGCAAATCAAAACAAGGTAAATAAAGATTCATTACAGTTTAAGGATATTGAGAGGTCCTGAAAAAAATCTGCTTTTGAAAAGTAATTATGGGATGTTACACTTTGAAATCAAAGCTTGTTGTTGTGTATATATCTGACCATATCTGTGTGAACTCTTCTTCATGCAGGTTGATTTAATCAAAGCAGTAAATATAAAAAAGCAGTAAACTGGACTGGGTTTATCTTTTATTGAAGACTTTTCTCCTCTTCTCCAAAAGGCTTTCTCAATTCTGAAATTTAGTAGTCAGAGAGCTGGTTTATATGCTTCTAGGAAGACGACGTTTAAGACATGACACCTCATTCTATTGGTCTGGAGATTCATAGGCCAACAAAAAGTCTGGGTGGTTTTGGGCGAGGAGATTGGGGGCAGCACTACAGGCTTGTTCACAGCTCTGGGTGAAACCAGCTTGTTGAGTTTCAAGAAAGGAAGTGTAAGGAAGACTGTACCTACGGTGGCCCTGAAGGGTAAATGACAATAAAATCACTTGATGAAAAAAACTGTGAAATTAAACATAAAGAGACTGAAAAGAGTAAGGTCTTCTGTATGAAGTGATACTAACACAAGTGTGTATGTAAATAATTTCAAATTGTCCTTTGATAAAAATCCTGTTTTTTTAGTTTTTGACGTGTTTGTGGGCCATTTTTCTTATGAAAGACAACAAATTTAGGAAGAAATTGTTTAATTTTGAGTTATTTGCATGTTTTCATTTTTGAAATGATATTTCTCCTATTGAATTGCTGTCAATCAAACTGTCACACTGACTCTCTATTTGAAAGAATGAGCCATTGTGATGTCAAAACGGCCAGGGCCAAGCCAAGAGCATATGCGCAAGGTCCTTGATCTGCTTGATCAATAAACGATCAGATTTATTTTGCTTAATACCAAACAACTTTCCATTGAAATAATGGGCAAACATAACCATCCAATTAGTTATATCGCATAGTACCTACCTTTTTCATTTTCTTATTTTGTTTCATTTTTTAATATTTTTAATATTTTATTATGATTTCTAGAAATTGTTTTTGCTTATTTTGTTTTTTTTTACAAATGTTGGTACCATGGGACATTTCTGATTGGATGATGACATTTGTCGACCCTTGCCCTATCCTATGCATGTTTACATTAAAAGTGGGGTCATTCGGACCCCACAAAACATTATTTTAATGATTTATTATTTTCACTGTATCCCTGGCTGACATAAATCCTGTCCACCTTTGTCATGGGAGGGATCACACATCAATGTAAGGGGTGGGTCATCTGGACCCCATAAATGGTTAACATTTCCTTTTGATTCCTAGAAATGACTTTTATTTTCTGAAAAAAAAAAATTTTTTTGTTTTCATTTTTTTGGAATTGTGTTTTAGTTTCTAAAATATAATGTTGCATTTTGAGTATTTTGTTTTGCTTTTGAAACGTCACTGTGATCTTCAATGTGTTTTTGTGTTAAGTGATTCGTTGGTGTGATTTGCACTTCAAGGCCAGCATATGTTCTTGAGTCTGCCATATATGTAAAGGGAAGGATTGTCTTTTTTTTCTATTACGCCTCACTCAAACCATTCTTCCTCTGTTGGCTTGCTGTCAAAAGAATAGTTTGTGTCCTTCAGCTGGATATCCATTCAAACAGCAGCAGCTTCCTCGTTCATGCAGGTCCAACGATACTGAGCTCAAAGAACTTGTTGACTATGTTTCTTGACTTGATCTGTGAGGCATTTGGTGTCGCTCCTGGTTACTCACATCGCCAATAACTGCATGCAAAGCCGAGCACATTACTTTTGGACTTCCACTTATGGGACCCCAACAGTTGTGTAAAGCTGCGGTATATTACATTGCATTTTCCAGAAACACAATCACTTTTCGCAGCAATATAATGCATAATTTGACAGACTTAAATCCATACGTCAAATTAAGAGTGGACGAGAACAGCCCAAGAGAAATTACAAGATGGGAATTTACATAATCAGAAAACACAGCTGAATGTTAAGCACTGAATAAATTTACCAAAAGGCAGTTTTGTCTACCAAACCACAAGGACATGGAGAATTAAGTCGGAAAGAAATACTCTATTTGCCACGTGCAACAACCAGGGATTACTTCAAGTGTTAGCAGTAAAGAGGTGATCAAAGATTGCATAGAACATGTGCTTGATCTTGTGCAGTACATTTGTCTCAGTGGCTTAAGGATAGGGTAAGACATTGGTGATGGAGTGGGATCACAACGGTGCACTGTAACCTTGCCTGAAGCTGGCGGTTGCATGTGACAGACAGGGTATCATGCTCAGAAACCCTCCTTGAAAGGCTCCTGTTGCTGCTGTTCTAGGGATTAAACCAGCCTCATAATGGCCTGTGGGATTTGTGGCGCTGCTGGGTGACAGCCGTCAAATTGGGTGGGAGGCAGAGACAAATTGCAACTCCAACGCTGCGCTCAATCTATACAGTTGCCAATCAAAGATGAAGATCTATTGACCATGAAGAAATAAAAGAGATAAGGCACATAAAGACTTGCCTAAGTGACAGGTGCTGAGGAGAATTGGTGTGTAAAAAAAATAGAAAAAAAAAACCACATGCTTCGATGTTGGTTGTGTGGAGTTTGTGTAAATAATCCCTTAAGTGCTAAAATCCCAAACCCACACCTCTCCTACAACTGCATCTGCTCTTGTTTTGGGGATTTGCAAGATTATTTTTCCACGGGAACTACTTTACATCCTCAACAGCTACTCAATACAGGATCCACTGTTGCCATAGCAATATCTGGGCAGGGGGGAAAAATGGAGAGAAACAGAGAGAGAGAAAGGAGGAAGAAAAAGTATTCACAGTTGACAGGGAAATAACGGGTTTCATTATATTCAGCCAGCTGATTCTCTCCATCACCAATGACAGGGCGGTGGCAGGCACAGTGAAAGAGCTTGTGTTTGTGTTTGAGCGGTAATAAATTACTGCTGGGGTCAGGGCCGCGCGGGCTGCGCGCGCTGATTAAATGAGACCAAACTTATATCCCCCTGACATCTCCCAGCCTCCTCCTCTGGAATCTGGAGGTGCAGAGACAAATCCCATAATCCAAATTAAGCATCATCTCCCATTTTAGCCTGCAACACCACTGGCTGTTTACACAGCTAAAGCCCTCATTCGCTTCCCATGTTCAGTTCAAAGTGTGGTTAATCTGCACACACTGAGAATAAAAGTGACATCATAGAACTTTGGAAAAGAAAAACATTGGAGAAGAAAATGAAATGATTGCGTTGCATCAGCAGACCACAGGCTCAGCGTGAGGGCTGAGTTTCGCCTCAGACGTAAGAACGTTCATTTGCAAAAAAGTCACAGCCGTCTTACGGTCAGCTTTGCAGGATGCTGTGGGAGGTGGAAAATGCAGCTGCTGCTCTGGGCTTTTGCACCTGTCTCCTCCAAACAGATGAAATATCAGAACAAATAGCGCAATGGAGCAAAGGTGCTTTCTACAACTAAATTCATGAGTGAGAACAAATGGACCAACATGGATGTACGTGAACACCATTTTCAGAGATGAGCTAAAGCTAAATGATTCCTTTCAGTGTCCACTAAGAATATTTTTTCAGCTGCTCTCCTCAGCAAACAAGTGATTTTAGACGGAAGCTGAAAACAGGAAGTCATTCCTGACCAAACCAGCCGGTGAATGAATCCGATCTTGAACCAGCAACTTGTTAGTTTTAAGTCCAGGTGCTGAATTCCACTGCTTTACAGTATGTTCCAGAGGTGCAATCTGGATTTTTTTCAATCAAATCAATCAATCAAATCAATCAATCAATTCAATCAATCAATCAATCAAAACAATTCTAGATCTGTTGGTCTTCTGTTTAAATTCAGTCATGTATTAAGCAAAAAGAGTTTGTATCTTGTTTACCCTTCATTAGTTGTTCCTTATCTTTCATATTGTATATATTTGGAGGAAATGCAGGAAAAACTTTCATGGAATTTGGTTAAATTACAAAAAATCTTTCTGAATAATTAACAGAGCATATGTAAATCAAAAAATCTTTATTTTGTTGGACTAAAAGCTTAAAATGAAAGGACGTTGTTTATCTTAAGGTCTTACAAATTGTTTATAGAGTAAGACAGAACTTAGTTTAAAAAATATACAGAAACTATTTACTTTAAGGGTTAGCCTATATAATTATTATTTTGAACAGGTTAAAGTTCAAACCAATGTTAGGGTGAGACGTGTTTCAGTTCTTGGAGTAAAATTATGGAATGAATTGAGCGATGAATTCAAATTAAGTGAAAGGCTTTGCCTGTTTGAAAAAGGTTAAAAACGTAAATGTATAAATTATTACAATACACATTTATGAAAAGGATTTACTTGAATCTGTTTGTAAAGATTGTTTTATTGTATCTATTTCTTTGACATGTGATCAGCATGGGCATCAGCTTGTGCCTACTCCTTACTTTTAATGGTTGTTTGTTTACCCTATATTGTGTTAACAGTAAAAATGGAAACTAAACCAATCAACATGAACATAAGCATGAATATAACTTTGCTACTGTTGTTGGCCAAAAGGACAGGTCTCCAGCCCGTCATACACAATCACAAACCCGTGCACATTCACAGTCACATCAGGCAACTTTAGGATGATCAATCAACCATGAAGCAGGGTTTTGGACTGTGGGAGTCAGCCAGAATACACATGCATGAGGAGAACATGCAAACTTTATTTTTTTTAATCAAACATACCATAATTTTTAAATATATATTTTACTTAATTTCTTTCATGTGTAGATTAAGTGCATACATAATTTGGAAGATGAAATTAGATTGCATCTAACTCGGATGTGTTGCAACACACTGGTATTAGCCACAGCTCAAACAACAGGAATGTCTCTTGTCTGCGTGGATCAGCCTCATGTGACGAATGAGTGCAGCATTGACCACATAGAAGTCTCTGCATGGCCTTCCTGCTGAATACCCAGTTCATGAATTGTGAATGGACAGCAGAGAGCTGACATGCTCTTCAATGCTGTGACTGCTGCTGTTTCAGGGAGAGCTATGCTATGCAGCGGCAGCCCAGGAGGATTCGGTATGGAAACAAACTGGCATCAGTGCAAACACCTTTAGCAGCCCATGTCTCTGAGATGTTGACCGAAGAGGGCTGCATTAAAACAAACAGAAATTCTGATTCAATCTTTGACATTTTTTTAAGCGGAAGGTTGTTGCATTATATCTAGTCTGTTTTCTGTAGCATACCCTTGTTTTTCAGGGTTAAAATACTGACTTTGTTTAAACGTGATATATTTTCTTGGGATCTTTTGCAGCATTTTTAGTTTTTGTTCTCATTTGTTTCCAAAGAAACAAAGACTTTTCACACATGAGCATAGGTTATTGCCAATTTAAAAGCACAAGTTCCAGCAAAATGACCTGAAATCCTCCCTGCACTACATCACATATATATATAAAATAAAAAGCAAGAGATGAGTAAAGGAAAAAGGGAAAAGGTTTGAATCTCTGATCTTGAAAACCTCAGATCTCTGGCTTCAACAAAAATCTAGCCAGAGTTGCTTCTTCAAAACTATGGCGAACACCTTTCCTTTTGGTAAATTTGGAGCAAAGGAATGATAAATCTACAACAGGGTTCACAATCTTGTAAAAGTGCATTTGATTTGCCATATGTGGTGGATGTACTAATATTTATTTATGGAGCGTATTCTTCTCAAAAAAGGTTTTCTTCATCCGTCGTGAGAGGCTATTAAAAATATGTGGAAACAACCTTATATTAAATTGTGTTTACTTAATTTCAACTCGTAATGGAGACTAAATGATTTTTTTATTATCAGTGGACAAGTCATGTCAAAGCGGCCGTCATTGCTTTGACATATTCTACATCCCCCTGACCCCGGAGACCTCTGTCAGTGATGTCAGCTTAACTAAAGTGACATTTGCTGCAGCACCTGTGCCAATCACCACACTGAACGTCAAAGAAGAAACTCAAGAAGCCAAGACGTTCAGATGAGGCTGGGATTTAAACATTTTCATCAAGAGGATTTTGCATAAAAACGAAGGGATTAAAAGTTTAACGAAAAAGTTGAGGCTAACCTCACGTGAGACACTAAGACTAAGAAAGATGGGTTGTAGCCTCCCCAGAATGGTCGTCTTCACATCAGAATAATTCAAACTTGTGCTTATTTGGCCAAAAGCAGGCTTCATGAGTTTACTTGTTACTCTGAATTGTTCAAAGAATTGTACTGTTGTGCGATTGTGGCCCTGTGACGGACCGGCGACCTGTCCAGGGTGTACCCTGCGTTTGCCCACGAGTGGTTGGGTTAGGCTCCGGCAGCCCTTGGAAGGGACAAAACGAGTTTAGAAAATGAATTGGTTTCTTTGGCATTTGTACATTTCACAGTGAATTCTTAAGTTTTATATACACTTATATACTCAAGAAATGTGTCCTGGGCTAAAAAAAAAAAAAAAAAAAAAAAAAAAAAAATATATAACATGCAGCAGTGGATGCAGTTTATTTTTCACTAACAGTGAAAGAAGAGAATTTCTACCATGTCTTTGTCATTAAAGTGCTAAGTCAAGAAATTGACAAATTTTCTGAATTGTTATGGTGATTCAACAACTTTTGTAAAGTAAAAAATACAGCCAATTTTTTTTTTTTCCGAAAGATCCACAAATGTCTCCTTTATGTCTAGCAAATATTGATCATGATACCAAAACATCCATCATCTGTAATCTACAAGCAGCAGCACAATATCTGCAGCTGCAAAGTTTAAAAACCTTCTCGTCCTTCAGGAGGTGCCACCCTCTAAATGTTATGGTTTGTGTTAAAGTTTTGACATTCAGTGTCTTTACTTTCAAACAAACATATATTGATACTGTCCTACAGAAGTCCAGAGATCCTCATGTCAGACACTTTAGAGAGATATGGACTAGTGGTTACAAAAAAAGGCTACAATTGTTAGCAGATTTCTCAGACATTTAGATTTAGACCCCTGTCAAAAATATATATATTTTTTGCTGTTTAGCCTTAAACATTTGAAGTTTTTAAATGACTGTTAACCCTAAAAAGGAACTGAAACTCTTGAAAGTTTAGTGTTCATCTGCTGAAATGTATCCATCTATAATTTTAGTTGTAGAAAAAAAATGCTTTCAATTTGAAAGTCAAAATTAAATGATAAACTTAATTGTATCCCTATTGTTGCTCTTTGCTAAAATGGTAACATTTGCTGGAATGTCAGGATTTCTGCTTATTTGGAGTGACTGGTAGCGCACCACCAGTTTGACCCCACTCCACCTCCGCCCCCTTTGCCCTTAAGCCCTGCAGTGACTACACAATCCACTCCAAAGTGCTTTCTGCTCCAATCAAAACATTGTCACTTTAAATATCATCTGAAGCTTTGCCACCGTTGCCCAGCAGGGGTGAATCCAGCCTCTGCGGCCACACACTGTGCATTCAAGCTTTAGTGGAAATTTCAGGCTTTATAACTCTTCAAACAAAGGCAGCGGCCATCAAGATCTCACTCACCTATTTTAGATCCACTGGACACAAATGAAAAAAGAAAAAAATGAAAAAAGTTGTCACGGCTTTATAAACCAATCAAAAAGATGGGTGAGCCCATCAAAGCTTCAGATACCTTTAATTAATGGATGTCATCCGATCCCTCCTTTGCAAATTAATATTTTTTATGAAGCCTGCATGTCAGGAAATATGAGGAACGACTTCCGGCTCATGTGCCGCTTCTCTAATAAGCCTCCGTCATGTTGGTTGACTTGCAATTACAGGTTATGTTCGCTCCTAAATTAAATAACATCCAGATTCTTAATTCTTACAACAACAAAAAAATACACAGGAACATGAAGTGATCTGCTTCCACTGTGCTCAGTATTAAACAGCCCACAGCTGGATCCTTTATTAAGTGAAGAAGACGTGTCAATCTTAGTGTTGGTGGATGGAGCAAACACACCTGACAAGCTTCTCCAACCAAAATAAAGTCTGTACGTTGAGTTCTAATAAACAAACACTTTTAAAAAAAATGCAACTTGTGTGGAGAAGGTTTATTGTGAGCTGTTTTAAGGACACTTGACTGACAGCAAACTGATAAGACATGCAGCATCCATACAAGTGAAGTCCAGGATGAACAAAAGTTTGTCTGCAGTGACACTTTTCTCAGGTCCTTAAGGGCATTGGACAACCAGAATGTCCTTTCGGAGATCAATAACGTTGTTTTGTTGGAACTCATTCCAGAAATTTATTTCAATCCAACGGCGTGGCCTGATTTACAGTCCCGTCATGAATTTAACATTTAGGTAGACGTAGCACTTTTTGAAGCGGGTTGGTGGCCCAGAGGAGGCAGAGGCCTGTTCAAATCAATGAAATTCAATAGCACTGACAGGGTGTTGCTGTTCTCCCTGGTCAACAACTACAAGAGCACAGAAACAGAGGTGAAACATCTCGGTTATTGAGCCAGTTTTGTACTTTGCTGACCTGTGGAACTATTATTAACTGCAAAGCTCCTAACCTTCTGCGTTTAGTACAGGGATCGGCTTTAAATGTATTTATTTACTATTCAGTAATTAGCCTTTTGGAATCTACAAGGAGATATTATTTGGGAATTCAGGATTTCAGTTAATATTGAGGTTATTTAAAATAAACTATCAGAAGTTGACAATTTTCTACTTAAAAGAATTAACCCCTTAACGCCTGAATATATTTCCAGCTATGAAAAAAAAATTAGCTTAAGCTTTTTGCTTGTAAGTAGATGTTATATTTAGGTCATTTTAGTGGTTTGTCGTCTTTAATGTTCTTTATTTAATCCGACATATTTTTAATGATCAACACATTTTTTTTTATTGTGAATTGCATTATGTTTACTTAACTGTGTTACCTAAAATATCTGTTTTTCCATCACCTTGCATGATATCTCTGATGTGATATTTGATGGGCGGCAACAAATTTGCTTTGATTGCAGCTTGATGTTTTAGATAATTGTTTATGCTGTAATTCTTTGAAAGGAAAAGAAGAAATAGAAGAAAAGACATGATGTACTTCTCCCACACTTCCCCTGTGAACCAGAACAGGAAATCTAAACATCTAACAGACTCCACCCACTTGAAGTTTGAACTGTGAAGGAAAAGGCGAGCAGCAATTATCTTATAAGTGATATGTCACTCTACAATTAAATCATATTAATAATCAAGAAAAATTGTGTGGTAGAAAGAAGTCAGGGTGCTCAAAGCAAAACACACAAAGAGGCGGAGATCAAGCAGAGATGCAAAACTTTTATTGGAATCAAACAATATCAATTTTACTTTTGTTTATGTGAACTTTTGAAGAATTAAAACCACAAAATGTAACAAACTACAATAGATGATTTTGCGGTTTCAGTGTTTGTGCATCGTCTTCTTCGCTGCTCGTCTCCCCTCTAGTTCTGGCCTTGGAGGGCTTCTGCCATGAAAAGCTTCCCGAGGTTCTGCGAGGTGAATTCCTTCACATTCTGGCAGTAGTTATTAATTTGCCCTGTTGGAGAACCGCCACACAAACACACACAGAAACATGAGTATATATATATGTGGAGGAACACACATCCATACACTGAAACAAGCGGAGGTGGAAGGAAAAAAAAAAAAAAAAAAAAGCAGCAGCAAAACCCTGAATTAGCAGGGAGCGGAGTAAACAGCAGGATGGGAACGTTGCAGAAGGTGGAGACGAACAGCGTGAAACGGCAGGCAAAGGGGCGGTGGAGTTGGAGATTGAGTCAATAAACTTTAAATTAATGTAATTTCAAGATAATGGCAGAGATAATTGCAAAACAGAACCTGAGCTCCAGTGAGGGAAGCAGAGGCGGCTGATGGGATTTGGGGGAGGGGAGAAGGAGGGAGGGGTGGTGTTTCGGGGGTTGATGACAGGAGCTGGAAGTGTGCAGACATTGTGTGTGCGTACCTGCAATAAGCAGCGTGTCCATGCGTGGAGGCGGCTGAGGGGGCTTGAACAATTTGTTGATGTCCTCCTCAGGCAGCGCGGCCTCTCCCCGGCTCTGTCGCTGGGCGTTCTCCTGCTGCCGCCTCTGGAGGTACTGCGACCCGGAAAAGGTTGGCATTAGTGGAGTAAACACAGGACAGGAGAGAACGGGCAAAGGCACGAAGATTGTGATAAAAAGACTAACGACGACATGAGACAGTGGGAGTAATAAAAAGGAGATGAATAAAGTTGGAGGTAAGGAAAGGCAGGGAAGGGAAATGCAAAGCAGAGAAAGCTTGTAGTTAAGAGAAATGCAGAGAACACAAAGTAAAGAAGTGCGATGTAGAGATGAAAGCAGATATGGGGTAGACTGTGAGAGGAGTTCTGAGTGCGAGCGGGAAGGATATGTGGTGGGCTGAGAGTCAGTAAATCAGTGAGGTGCCATGTCTCTGGAGATCCTTGTTAATTTGGCGAGATGGAGGAGAGACTGACATATTCTGGTTCAAGCAAGGATGCGGTGTGGGAGCGAGTTCAGAGCGCTCGTTCTAACCCCGCATTGTGCATCAGTATAAGATACCAACAAGAGGAATGGAAATAAAAGTGTTTAATGCGTTATTTTTTTTCCCCAATCGTGTACAGTCACTGCATGTCTGCACAAAACCAGAATGATAATGTGTAAAACCTCTGAGCTGGTTTCCCACTTAACATCCAAATATGACAATAGGATTGTCATGAAATGCACAAAGAAATAAAAAAGTTACACTTTGGAAGGTAATGTCAAAGTTAAGTGAAGGTGCACTCTTGTCGAAGTATCTTCAAGCCAACAGAGCTCCTCTGTTTCTCCCCACCTTTCCATTCAAAGTGCTTCATCTCAGTCAAGCTGCGCACAAACTTTTTCCAACCACAAACTCTAAACCCTGGCATTAAAATTCACAAGCACTTTATGATTTATATTTGAGACTGGTGTCTCATTGAAAGATCATATTTCAACAAAAAACCTTCTTGTGATCTGGAACTAAACTTCTTTTTTACAATCCCACTTTAAAAGATGAGTTTTGCCCATAATGTTCATCATAGATAAACTTCAACTGTAAGACAGAATGAACCGTCTCATTTTTAAAGAATGCATTAGTGCAGAAAATTCATTATTTGGTCAATGACAAAAGTTTACATCAATACTTTGTAATGTAACCCTGGTTGTCAATAACAGAGGTCAAATGTTTCCTGTAGCTCTTCACCAGGTATTCCCTGTAGCTGCTGTTTTGGTCTTTGTTTCCATGCAGATTGTATTGTTTAGTTCTCCATGCCTCTGTATGGTGCAGTGTGATTCATGTGTTCAAGTGATTTCAGTTTCCAGGTGCTCGTCTGTGCTCCTGTTCTTGGCCGTGGACCTCTCCTCTGGCTCGTCTTATCTCGCCCCCACCCTCCTCACTGATCTTAAAATCATTTGTACTCTACCAAGTGAGATCTTGAATGGAGCTCAAGGTGGAGCCAAACTGTCAGTCATCTTGTATTTCTTCAGTTTTCTAATAATTGTTCCAACAGTTGATCTCCCATCAGCTTATTGTAGATTGGTCCATTTCAGTCTTGTTCAGGTCTACAATCTTGTCCCTGGTGTCCTTTGACAGGTATTTGGTCTTGGTGGTGAGGTTGCAAACTAATATACTATTAATATGCTAATATGCTAATATATACAGGTAACAAGTGGAGAATAGTGGACAGCGTCTTAAAAAGAAGTAACAGGCCTGTGAGGGACAGAAGATGTTTCTAGTTTGTAGGAGAGCAAAACTTTCTGTTCAATTATATTATAAACTTTGTGATTTCTGGATTTTTTTTTTTTACATTCTTTCTCACTGTAGAACTGTGTCTATGACAAACATAACAGACGTCTCATCTTTTTAGGTGGGACAACTTACAGTATTGATGACTGAACATTCAGTATTGAAAAGCAGATCTTGGTATGTTTTTTGTCTTTAGCTAAATGATTAAAGGCAGTTAGGGATCAGGCCCAAAAATTCATCCCAGCTAGAGAGTTTATTATAAGCCAATAGGGGCATACATGCGAAGATGACAGCAGCTGACCTACTCTCATGATAAGACAGACATTATCAAATAGATTAGACACAGTTGAAAGGGCATTTAATACACTTTCTTTGAAAACTTCTTATGGATCTGTGCATAGAATTTTTTTCTTACTGTATAGACTTAAAAGCTTAATTTTATTTTAAAACATTGGTTTTGAAGGGAGCATTTTACCATCTGCATGGTAATTGATAGTATCATGTTGCTTCTTGTACAAGCGCTTACTGCAGCCATCTTCATCGCAGATTAGTTCTAATTATCCATTGGACCCCTCTGGCTCATGTCTTTTTAAAAAAAAAGAGAAAAGAAAAAAAACCAAAAGATAGAAAAATCAATTTCCGTGCTTTCTGTTTTCACACTGTGCCTCCAAAACCCCTTTCATCAAAGCCTTAATGTGCCCTCCACTCATTCTCTGACCTTCCTTTTGTCACACCAACCCAGACAGCATGTGAGTTTTTACTGAAGATCCTTTCTCTCTTTTCAAAACAAAAGCAACTATTATCTATTTCTGAATCTTAAAATTGGATTAGGTTTTAAAAAACGACAATATTATATAAAGGTATATATGCACGCAAAGACCTGTGTAACATCAAATTATAATCGAGAATGGTTTCAAGTTTGTTTACCAGTTCCTGAGTATAATATATTATGAATTAATGTCATCCATAAACATCTTATGGGGGGGAGTAACTTGTTAAATGCAGATTAAGTCGTTTATTTTTTTTTCATTTCACTAAGACAAAGCATTCAATATAAGTTTTGCCACTAAAGTTCTGTACAAAATAAGTATAATATAGATTTTTTTTTTAATCGTAACACTTAAGTGGACTTTGCTAACCACGTAAATACATCAGTACTGACTTTGTATATTTTTATTTAAAATATACATGTCCCACACCGATGACTGAGACTCTAGGTACATGGAACGTACTTGACTGGGGATTGTGTCAGGAAATTTGCTAAATTCCAGAGCTCTCTAAAAGAAAAATGGGATCCTCTCAGCACAATAGCTTTTTGCAACTTTCTATGATGATTAATAAGGTTCCATTTGTCCTGGAAGCAGCAGGGTCAATAGCACAAGATTACCAGGGGCACGCACTGTAGACGTCTGAAAGGTTTAATAGAGGCTCACTTTCTTTTTCTCAGTGCGCACAATTTGTTCATGATGGAGAATTGTGTGAAACATGAAAAAAGCTGACGCCATTAAAGGGGTTCTGTATACTGTGTGTGTGTGTATGTGTGTGTTGGGGGGGTAAGGCTTGGAGGCTGTGATGATGAGAAGCTCAGCACAGAGAGGATGATGGATCATAATGGTCTGAAAATGTGGGCGCATGGCCTGGGGATGATACATATGTAGGTGTGAGTTTACTTTTTTTTTTTTTGGTCTGCATATGGAGTGCTGGGTATGCTGATGTATGGTGCTTTTCCCCGTTTGCTGTATATGAGTCTGCTTCTAGCTTTGTCCACTTTTAGATGAGATGATGACTCAGTCTGATCGCCAAAAATACTCCTCACTTTGGCCAATTTTTAGCAAATGATGCAGCTATTGAAAAGTAGGTGTGTGCTTGGACATCAGACACCTTGTGCTGTTTGTGTCTCCATTTCTTCCCAGAGTTTCCTGATGCTTCAAGCTAAGGGTGTAGCTTCTGTGTAGCTCTCTTGGTTTGTTTTGTTTTGGGGCTTCTAAGCATGCCGCTGGTGTGTGTCTTTGAATAGTTGCACTTGAAGTGAACCTGTGAATCCATGACTGTTTTGTTGAGTGCCTGCATTTAGCTGTGATGCAGACACATATCTTGTTAGCAAAGACAAATTTAAATACCAGCTCCACACAGGATCTCACATTACCTGAAGTATTTCTTGTCTCAACCGGTTTTCATCCCATTAAGTGTAAAATATATAAAACCTTGGCGAAAAAAAAAGCAAGAACAGTTAAAAGAAAAGGGTAAATTGTGCCGGTTTGAGGCAGAAATATAATAGTTCACTCAAATGATAGCTATTACAGTTTAATATCAGTTACTTCGGCCTCACAGTAAATTGAAGACAACAAAAATTGTCTGAATGCAAACCCGTGTCTTTGCTCACTCGCACCGGTGGTTCTGGTTTCAGGGATTTACTTGTTTCGAGCGGTTCTCATTTTTGAGTTAATGTAGTTTCTATTGTTAAATCCTGCAGCAATTTCACTGCAGAGGATTTTCAACTCTGAAAAGCTGTCCCTGTTAGGCTGATTGTGTCTGGAAAGAAGGTTTCACCTTTAGCCAGCGTGCTTTTTTTTCTCCCTCCATTTCTTTTGGGACTGGAATCGTTTTGAGTGTGACTTTAGACATTTTTAACAGGAAAGGTCCAGCGGGGATTGAAATTAACCTTTATGGACTGAGCGTGACTGATATCACACCCGCTTGTAGTGTCAGGGTTGTGAGGTCTGGAATTATTTTAAACCTGCAGCGTGTTGACATGAGATGTGGAGTTATAACTATTGCCTTCCAGCGAGAGGATTTCTGGTTCAAATCCCAGCTGCAGTTTCTCAGTGTGGAGCTCAGATGTTTCCTCTTTGCCAGCGTGTTTTCTGCAGGAACTCACAGTTCAGAGGTGCCTATGGTGGACTGACTGGTTTGTGAGTGAGAGCTTCTTGTTGCCAGAAGATAAACCAGTGATCTGCCTGCACATCTTTCATCCGTACTAGGGGTGTAACGGATCACAAAACTCACGGTTCGGATCGTGTTATGGTTTTAGAGTCTTGGATCGGATTGATAAAAAAAAAAAAAAGTAAATAAATGAAAAAATTAAAACAAGAAAATAAAATAAAAGCCTAAATTATTTTTTTTAAAGATTTAAATCGTATATTGAGAGAATATATATAAAGTACTTCTAAGCATAAATATGCACCCACACATCTTTGAACATAAACAAAAATGTAAAAAAACATGTAGTTTCTGATTATATTTGCATGTCTGGAGACCAAATCTACAAAAAATGAGAGAAAAGAATGCTTAATATGCACCCAGACACGGAGACGTGCACCAATCTTTTTGTTCAGCTCTCCAAAACAAATAAACGTGATCTCTCAGCCATGACGAGTCCCAGAAAAGTTTTTGATGGAAGCTCCTCCCATGGAAAAATATGAGCAAAACCTTATTTAACCAGATTTTTAAACTATATCTAGACATTTAACTCTATTCAATTTCAACCATAATAAAAACTGAGACATCAGCTAAACTTTACAATGTTTACTCACCAAAAAAACTATGAAGTTAACTGTGGAAAAAGTTGGTGAGGCAACTTCAGAATTTTTCTATTTTCCATAGGGGGTTTTGAACTGTAAACTGAACAAAAATGTCAATCTTTTATAGAAAGCAAAAGTTTTGGGTGTTCTTTAAACCTAAAGTCTTCAACAACAACCATTTTTCTATTGTTCTATAACTTCAAAGTGCTGCATTTATCGTTAAAAAAAAGAAAAAAATGGACTGGATTTCATGACTGTAATGAAATAAAAATGTTTTCTCTGTGGGCTAAACTTTCACAGTTAGATTGGAAATTTAGCACATTGTGTGCCAGTAAATAACTTGAGTCTTGGTAACTGTAAATCAATGGCTTTCACTTGTGTACTGTACAAAATTTGAATTTCTCTTGCGCTTTTGAATCACCAAGGACTAAACTTTCCTACTGATTGTCCTGCTGCTTCGCATTAATTAAGCTACCGTCCTTGAGAGGAGAAAGCGTCTAACTTGCAGCATCTCGCGTGTCCTGCTGCTTTCCTCAATGACATCCAAATGTCACTGGTATGAAAAAGAGAGAAGACGCGCCGGATGACAATTTACCCAAACAAGACAAAAATGCATTTTTATTTATGTATTTATTTAAGGGTTGTTTGGCTTGCAAATTATTAATTCCTTCTCACGAGAACTTCTATCCCCCTGACTGTAAAGCTCCAGCGTAAAGACAAATGTGTATTTAACATTTTATGGTGACACTGGTTGTTGCTATTATGATGCGTGTGTTTAAATGTTCAAGCCCAGAGTGTGTACGTGGGCGTTTGTGTTACCTACTTCCTCTGTTGCTTGCCTGCTGTGATTATAGCCACAACCGGTCATGTCCATCTCTTCCAGAAATATAGCTGCTGTTTTTTGTTTTTTTTCCCCCTGCTGAGAGTGTGGCCGTGTTTGTTTGTGAATACCCATGCATGTGTGTTTGCGTGTAAGGAGTGAACATGCATGCTGATAAGCTGATGTGGTTTCTGCTCTGGCTCATTGTGTAGGAGGTGTGGGCACTTTGGCTGCTGAAAGCCTGTGTGCCTATGAGTGTGCATGCAAGATTTACCTGATGCTTCTGCTGCTGCTGCTTACTCAGGTTGCGACTGTAGGTGTTGTATTTGACAATTTCCTGGCTCATGTCATCCACTCTGTCCATGAGCAGCTGAAGGCTCTTCTCCAAGTGATTGCTGCAAAGAAAAAAAATGGTTTTCGTGTCATTCAAAAAAGTTTTTGTTTGGTCAACAGAAGTACAAAACAACAAGAAACATTCCTTCAAAACATGATTTTTTATCGTTGCTGATTATTCATGTGACACTAACAAGCTATAGTTCTGAGGCAGCACGTAGGAACCTAATCTCAGGTATGTCTCTTATTATCATGCATATCATTTTTATTATAATAAGGGGCAACGTGTGGGTCAGGGCTTTGACAAGCGACAGTTGGGGACTGACCAAAGGGATTAATAATCTTGATGACCTTCGCTGTTTGTTAGACAGCTTCAAGTCTATAGATCTGTCATATAAATAAGAGGCTCCTCTGCTCTAGTTACCAAGCATTTTACTGAACAACAAGTCTCTACAGTACAAATGTTGGAGCTTGTCTATTGATTAAAAAAAAAGATTGGAAAAATAACCTGGAAGTATTAATAATTGAAAAGAAATACAAAAAATTAAACTAATGATCTTGGTTTTGAGTTGCTTGATTGTAAAAAAAAAACAAAAAAAAAAGATAATTTCCTTCATTAAGGGATTTAACTTTATTTAGTATTATTTTGATTATATGTATTGTTACAAAAGAAAAAAAAAAAAGATCATAGCTTCATGCAATACACGATACATTTCTAACAGTATCGATAATTGGTAAGAAAAAATTCTAATAACTCACATTACATAGAATAACACATTTTTTAGGAGAATATATCCCCATTTATTTGTTTAGCTTGAACACAATCATAATAAACTACTTGTGTCCTATTTTGTGCAACAAATATACACTTTTGTGCAAAACAGTAATACTATGTCTTTGACAAGCAATGACATCAACTGAATTAGAATTATCTTTAAAATTCAGTGTTAACAAAAGTAAACATGAACAGCACTATTTAGTGCAAAATTGTTGTAAGCAACAGAACAAAAATTAAATAATTCCAGAAGCTGCCAGGCACATTGGTGCCCGCGACAGCCGGTCTTACCCCCTTTTCGACCTCCAAATGAACGTCTCAACAAAGGATGACAAATAGAACATTTAACAGCCTCTTTAAATGAAAATAAAAGATGATGCTTGGTGAGAACTTACAAAGAATCAATCGCTGGACAAAATGTCTCGATATATCACAATATCGATATTTTGGCACACCTCTATTTAACACGATTTAGATCAGGGTTCTTAGATGGCCTCTTCAGTGTTGTCCAATGTTCTGTTCTCAGTCATTCTTGAATGTTTTTAGTCATTTATTTGTCATCACCCTGTTGGAAGACTTGCAGCTGAGACTAACACATTGTGCTCCATGCTGTCGTTATGGTCTCGAGATTTTTCATTTTATTGTGCACAGATTCAGATTTCCGCTGGGAGATGTGGCGAAACAGCCCCAGAACACAACTTAGTCCCTTCCATGTTTCACAGAGAGGACAGATCCTTTTCTTGGTATGCTTCATTTCTGTATCTCAAAGCTCAAAAGTGTCTCATCGGTCTAAAAGACATTTCAGGTTTGCTTTCTGCGATGGTGTTCTTGGTCGGCTCCATGAAGTCTACTTTGGTTTGAATCATGATGGATAGTGAGATGCGGCACTGATGCACATTAACCGTGGGACCTTTAATGTCTTTGAAGGTTATTCTGGGCTATTCAGTAACCATTTGAATCATCCATCTCTTCAATTTGTCATGAGTTCTTGTCTTGCAGCTAGGTTGGCTATGGTCCTATAGAGCCTAAGTTTTATGAAGTTGTAGTTACAGAACATCAAGCTGTTTGGAGAAGCTGTAAAAGCCTGCTTTTAATTTTCTTTGACTGCTGCCAGATTTCAGTTATGCATGTTAAGCTTATAGACACAAGATAGATACATCTTAGTTTAACCCTTTGGCCAGATTTCTTTCCAGTATTTTTTATTTTTATTTTGACCAAACCAAAACTATTTTTAATGAATTACTGACTTTTGAATAATAAATCAAAACAATTGTTTGTATCATTTTTTTGTTGGATCTAATCTTTTCTTTTCCATAAAGTTTACTTTTCTCACCTTTGTCACTTTCAAGTTGTTTCAGAGACTATTGCAGGTTTTTTATTTAGTATCAGACAAGTTCCAACAATTTTGTCCAAGTGTGTCAAAAGACAGAAAAAGAAAATAAAAATAAGCACCATGCAAGAGCGCACACACTTGCACACCAACAGTTAAAAGCAGAAGCAACCTGGGATTCTGTGTCTCGCCAAAGGACATTTTTCAGTGAATCAATGTGCTATATTTGTTGGCAGATCCACCAGCTCTGCATTGCCAATTTGCAACTAAAAAGACCATTTCGACATTTTCAAGATAACAAGGGAGCTCTTGCGAGGCCAAAATGTTTCAATGGAATAATGATGCTGCTCTGAAAGAAGAACAGTGAATGGCGCAGCTCTAATAAGGTCTTTAGATACTCTTAACGTGTTGATGAGTCTGTCGTGTGAATTTTAAATTTCTTTGGGACAGCACGGAGTCACTCCACTGCGAAAATCAGTGTCAAAAGAACAGACACAAATTATCAAATGAGAGAAGTCTGTTTTGAACCTTAGTGCCACAGGTGTTTGACACTCGAGATTTGAATTCACTAATCAAATACACTGCTGGAGTGTCTTTAAACATTTGTTATCTTTCTTGTAACCCTAATCGCTTTTTTCCTTTTTACTTCAAACACTCAGGACACAAGAGACAGAACGCGTCCTCCAGTTTCAGTTTTAGAAAGTCTGTCTTTTTTAAGTATTAATTTGATGAACTTTTTTATCATTTCAGTAAGGACTAGACACCCTGACAATGTCTTTACACAAACATTAAACATGCCGTATTTCAGCTTTATTTTTCACTATTAACAACACACCAACAGTATGTTAAACACCTGCTCTCAGTTTATCCAATTTAAACCACCGTTAGCAGTAACATGTGCCTTCACTTCACTTAATCTGTTCTTATTACAGATGAATTCCTAATGAAGCCATTTTCATTTACACTTTTTTCCCGTCTGTGAGTGACGTAAAAAGTGTTGGAAACAGCGACAAAAATGTGGCCGACCGTACTCTACTCGTCAGCCACTAATTCTTCAAATGTGAGCTGCATAATCCGGTCTGTGTATACGTTGCAGCTGCACGATGAGATAAAGTGATTGCTCACATATGCAGCTAAAAAAAACAGGTTATTGCGGCTTTGCAGACACAAATAAAGGTTCCTGGAGTTGACTCTTCAATAGAATTCCTCTTTTCTCGACATGTTGCTATTTACGCTTCAACACAAACACCAAGAGAACTATTGCTCTGCATGACCTGGAGAGACTGAAGTCTTACTTTGAGGTGAAAGTCCTTTCATTGCTCATACCTGCCTGTTATTACAAACTGAGAGACATAAGGGCATGTGCATATAAAGAAACACATGCATATAATATTACTTTGTCTTCAGCAGAAAAATACAATCCTGGTACCATCCTCTGTAATTTGTCAGTGCACATAATTGCTGTTTGCATAGAAAAGTTTGTTTATGAATTGACTCAAACTCAGGAACTACAAAGTGAGATCATTTATTTTCTTTGCAACCATGTTACTTTAACTGCAACTAAACTAAAAAAATATGTATGTTATGGAACATAGTATTAAAAACTTTGAAATAGAATGAAATTTCACACTCACCATATGTCATATTACAATTACAGATGGATAAACTACCTAAAAAATGTTGTGCTATTTCAATACAAAAGAGATCTAATTAATTTAATAGTGACTTGAAAAACTGTTAAATAATCAGCTTTGTACGTACTAGTTGTAGTTTCTAAGTTAAACGTCTTAGCTTTTTATTTATTTTTTGCATCTATGAAATAGTATTTAATATCAGGACTTTCTTGTTTTTACTTTGCTATTTAAAGACTACATTAAAAAAAGGGGAAAAAAATAAATGTAAAGAAAGAGTAGAGTGCAGCATACACTTAAAGCTCTCTGCACTGCACCTGGAAAGACCTAAATGCTCCTCATGATCATCTGGAGCTGTTTGACTGAGACAGTAAGTAAAAAGTGTTCTGAAAAGAGCTTCACTCAGACCAGAGAATTTGAGTTGCTGTGTTCTTCAATACAGAAAGTAAAGGTCAGAAAGCCAGTGAAACGACAGATGTCTCTGTGAAGAAAAGTAGATTTTGTTTCACTCTACCAATCAGCACGACCCATTAGTTTTCTTAAAATACTAACAGACCTTTTTAATAACAAACACGCCGACACTCAAACGCCACACAAAAGCCCACCACATATTTATTTAAACACCTAATGAGAATTTATGGTGGTGCCGTTCTTGCATGTTAACAGTGTGTGACATGATCCGCATTAAAGCCATGCACATGCATAAAGGGTGTGTTAATTTATATGATTTAATTATCCCCTGCTTGTAGTCCTTGTACTACACAATTCCACACTCTCAAAGTAAATGAATAATTGATTTTAGTCGGGGTTAGCCTACTTTAAGTTTCCCCCGTTTACTTTTGAACCCCAATATAAACCCCACAGATATTCTGGAAATCCTTCTTAAACTGAACGCATTTCCAGAGCTTGTTGTGTTTGCCGAACGTTTGATCAGTTTGACACTTGTAAACATGAAAACTGATGGCCCAGGACCAGGGAAAATCAGAGCAAAACTCGTGTACCGCTGATGGTGTCAAGATTGATTCTCAGTGACGGAAGCTCATTCAGAAGCGTTTTGGTAAAAGCAATATAGAAGCTAATAGGCGTGAAGAGAAGGGAAAATATAAGCTCAGGGACATCATTTTAGAAGGAGAAAACACAATATCTATCATTTATGCTGCAATTGTTAATTTTATGTGTGTGTTGGGTCTTGGCAGTGTGTGAGGAGAAAGATGATATTCATGAGTTTGTTAGGCGTAGCCCAAATCGTGTTTCTATTAGGGGAGTAACGATTTATTTTAATAATTTGATTCATATCATAATTTGTGGTTGTTGATACAAATAATGCTTGATGTTAGTTCATTTTGAACAATGTGTTGTCCGCTGTGATGGCCCTTGGTCCTTTTTATGGTGTATTCACACTGGACACGATTCACGCGGCAGGGTCTAGTGATAATGGTGAGTCAGTGTACAGACGAGATCTGAGGTATTACGGTGCGATTTAAGTGTCGGGCGCGGTGCAGTTAACCAATCAGAGACTCAGCTTGGAGCATGTGAGGCTTTCAGCAACTCGATCAAAGAGTAGAAAAATACATCCAATATGATCGATATATGTGGGGATTTTCGTCCCAAACTAACGTCCATTTTCTTAACCCACGAGGGCTGCGAAGTTGCTGGACACTGTCCTGGTTACTGTTGGGGGAAACAGGATACAACCTGGACAATAAACCAGCCTGTCATAGAGCCCATGAAGTTAAAGATATCGCGCCCGCTATGCTAGCCAGCTATCCCATTGCTGGCAATGAAGGAAGTCCAGAAAAACTTACAGACACTGGCCATGCCACAGCAGAGGGGTAATAATACGGATGCAGGAAAATTGTTTAATTTTTAGTGTGAGGTAAGTGTACTCTAGACCACGCTAGTTGTAAAATTGATGAGATCTGGAGAAACTCTGCATCAAATGAAATCAATAACCAACTGAGAATCAACATTTCTGTATTCAATAGAAAGAGACTACATGAACTTGGTTCAATCAGCTTTTGCTGATATTGGAAATTAGAAATGTTTTCTACCACGTTTGGTTAGCTTACTAACAAACTACTCTTCATTATTTCTTGAAAACACTGCTTAAAACATTGAATTCAATCAGATAAATATGAGTGTAAAAAATGCACACTGTATAATACATTCCGCACTGTAGGGCAACTGTCTGCAAGCTCCAAAGACTTTAATTATTTCAAAGGGGCGGCAAACTTTGCGATCAATATTGCATTAGAAATCAAAGTCTACCTAGGGATTTCCTATCATTACCAAGTCTGCTTTAAGGTCAGCTTCAATAGTAGCCAATTCATTTTACTGTAGGGTAGCTTTTTACATGCTCTTATTTTCAGGAGAGAACAGACATGCAAAAAGAAAAGAAAAAACAAAAACTGGCTGACATTCAGTAAACTGGAGGTTCAGAGGGCGGCTGCTTAACAAAGCTGCCAAGAAAATGACTTCCCTTCTTAGATGGAACGTTTTATTCTGATGAAGTCTTTTTAACTGATTGACTGGGGCGCAAAAAGGATTGCTGGCTTGCCTCTATAGCTGAATAATTTGTTTCTAAAAGGACACAAAATCCTCTGCATATCTGTGCCTAACGGTGCATGATCTTGGCTAAAACACAGATCTGATAAAAAGCTTGCAGGAAATTTTCCCCTTTGGAGAAAGATTTATGTGGAAACGGCTGAAAGACTGCAAAGCGTGCAGCTCCAAGCCCAATCACTCATTCAGTGTAGGGTTAAATAGCTTTTTATTTATATGTTAAAAGAATCTATAACAATCCTTTAAAAGAAGAAACTATGGCAGCCTTCAGTGATTAATTATAAAGAATTAAGTTTGTTGAGGAATCTCCAGAAACACCCACTACAATATTTAATTTATCTATTGTAAAATCATTTCCAGTGGTCTTTTCATTATATCATGGAATTTAAAGCCCCCCCCAAAAACAAATTCAGTCAAAAAACTGGCTCTACTTTGATAGAAATTTGACTGAATTGTGGGTGGGGCCATTGGAGCGAAGAACGCCCACCCTACTTCCTGCATTCCACCTGTCTAGGCACTACCAGCTTCCAGCCCTTCACAAACCTAAACAAATGTCACCAGAGCAACAAAAATGTAATCGTTCTAGAAGTCAGCTTAGTACTGCTAGCAGCTAATGCTTCACACGTGTCCTCGAGAGCTTGAATTCGTTGGGCTTGTAGTTTGGCGTGACTTCATTTGCTGGCTGTGCTCTGTAATCGTGATCTGAATTGTGTCGAGCCTTGATTACAGGGTAGCAAAACGGTTTAAGGATCCACCCCGATGCTAACTCTATGCTCGTCCAACATTTTCGCTATGCTAGCTAGCATTTTGCCGTCTTCGTTCGGAGAAGATGCAGATGAAGTCTTTGTCTGAATCTGTCATCGTCAGCTCTTTTTTCTTTGCCATTCATCAAAAATTATTAGGGCTCAGATGTGAGTTCTTCCCGACTTAGAGAAATGAATAGTGCAAATTTTTTAAAGTTCTGCTACAGATGACTGAGATTGTGCCGTCTTTACATGCTCGCCCAAACTGGAAGCCCCTGGCGAGCATAATTTAAGCTGTATAGTTTGGAGACAGATTCCAACTCGGATGAGGAAATGAAGATGTTCATGGATCTATTTTTGTTTACTCCTGATTCACAACGATCTGAATAAAGAAATACTCAGAAAATGCAATTATAAGCTCAATTTTCTTTACATATGCCGTCCATCATCAGACAAATGCAACGAGAACATGTTAGAAACACCCCAAACACCATTTTCATTGGGGTGGGTCTTGAAACTTAAACATGTTCACATTGCCAACTCCTCTGATTACTCTTCCCTTGCTTTTGACATCAGCAGAATATCATCAGTTTTCTGATGAAAGTTCCCCATGGAGTCACTGTAAAGAAAGCGCGGCTGAGCTGATGTAAACTGGGAGCTTTAGAATTACTGCAACTTCTCACATATTGACTCGGCAAATAGAACTAAAATGAATAAAACTGAATAAAATATTAAAATATTCTTCTTTTGGCTTCTTCCCATCGGAAATCGCCACGGAAAATTGTCTCCATCTCCTTTCGTTCTTTGTCGTCTCATCTGTCATGTCTTCTTTTATTACACCTATGATCCTCTCTGAGGTCTTCCTCTGGTAGCCCCTACCTACCTTAACTTTAACCCCCAATAGACATTCTTTACACTTGACCAAACCCTCAGTCTAAGCTAACTCCCTCTGTCTCTAAACTGTCCTACCTGTGCTGTCCCTCTAATTTACTGCCTGTCCATCATTGTCGTTCCCAATGAACATCTCAGCATCTTTAACTTCTCCACTTCCAGCTCTGTTTCCTCTGTTTTTGTCAGCGCCACTTTCTCCCCTCCATGCAACACAGCTGCTCTCACTGCAGTTTTGTAAAGCTCCCTCCTTCGCTCTGGCAGACACCCTTCCATCAAAGATCCCTCCTGGGACTTTTCTCCAACACTTCTACCCTGCATGTTTCCACAATAAATAAATAAATAAATGCTTACAATGATAAACTATGAACGCTAACCTGGATTTGCGCTGCCTGCAATGACAAATTTGACATTTTTCTAATTAGGAATTTTTCTTTGCAAAAGCCTAATCGATGAAAGTGCTGCTTTTTGCTTTTAGCAGATACTAATACGGTGGTCGCTTGCTATAATACAATTTCCCTATTGTGGTCTTACTTTTTTCTCTATTGTTTTATGGTTACTTTTTTTTTACGGTGCATTGGGTTCTGTATTCTGATTGGCTGTACAGCACTGTCCATCAATCTCTTTTGTGTTGTGTCTCTTGTACAGATGCTTTCAGTTTACCACATTTAGATAAATCTTCATCAGCTAGCAGGTCAGCGTTTCCAAAATATAATAGTACACTTGATATTTTTAAACAAAGGTTTGAACTTGAAAAAATGTACAAATATGAATGTAAAAAAAAAAGCGTTTAAAGTGTATAGAAAAAGGGGTTTACATATAAAACATCTGTAATAATTGCTTAAAAAAGGATAATTTGTTGCAGATTTTAACTATTGCAATTTATTCTTTGAACGCAACTCATGCGATAAACAAGACAACCCCAGTACAGTGACTTTAGGCAGGAGTGCCCAAAAGAGAACAAATTAAAATCTAGCAAGGTGATCATACATAAATAAGCAAATAGGTAAACAAACATTGTGAGTCAATAAAAATGACTGCTGCAGTTCATTGAAAACTGAGATTTGTGCCAGGTAGAGTTGTTTTTCTAAATGAGTAAGAAAAAATATGTTTTTGCATAGCTCAGAAAGACTGTTATTAGAGTCTTCTGTTAAAATATTTGGGGTTTTAATGTGGGTTCATGTAGATTCTGGTTGTGTGAACGGCACAGTGTGAACATCACGATTGAAATTTTAACTCAGTCCAGTATAATCAAGGAAACTGCCCATTTTCGATAAAAGTTCTGGACATGGAAACGGACAAAGCTTCACCGAATTTGCTTAGAAGATTTGCTTAATTTTAGACCATTTTTGTGACGCTCTCAAGCACTTTTTTTTTTCTCTTTTCAAAAATGATCATTTGTTTACTTTGTTTCTGAATCTGTAAGCAGTCCTTGATGAGGACAGTCTATCTGGTGACGCCGCAGAGACACTTGAAGGCTGTTTGGGGTTGAAAAGGCTGCATAGATGATTTTCCATTCATGCAATCCATCACCTTGATCAACATCATCATCTGTGGTAAGAACAACCCTGCTTGGTGGAGTGAAACTGCACTCGCTGAGCCTTTTCACATAGATGACATTGACAAATGGGGCTGCAGATTGGAAAATGAGACAAAAGGAAAAACAGTGAATAAAACCCATTATCGTGGACTTTTTTTTTTTTTGAAAGAGTAGAAGTGTGTAGAAAAAGGGTGGGGCTGTCAGCCGAAGATGCAGAAAGATGGACATTACAATCCCTTTCAAGGACGGAGCCGCGCAGCTATCTGACAACTTCAGGAAACAATTTCATCTTGCAAGACACTGCAGGGGCAGTCTTGTCAGTCGGCCCGTGGGGAAGACAATTATGATACACCCCCATTTGAGCAGTATCAAAAGCTATGTTTCAACTTCAGAGCAGTCATACTGGAAAAATGAATAACATCAAAGATAAGCAAGTCTATCTGACAACTCATAATAAATGACTGTGTTGGTGCTCAGCTTGGTTAGCCATATATCCAGAGGAGCTGCTCTCTCCTGCTTTTCCATTAAGTAACTTGCGCAGAAGAATGTAAAGAACAGGCGCTTCCGTGTCTAAATCAGCATTTTCTGTGCTTATTGTGCTAATTTCTCCCACCTGCCCCTGGGAAGCGTTTTGATTAGCAGCTTCACTGCTGTTGCTCCACTTGCAGCAGTTTATCTCCATAAATGATTGCTGATAAATGCTCCCGAGACTGATGCTGAGAGCATCTGAGATTTAAATGCACGACTTAAAGAGCCTCAGTTTGAGCTGATACGGAGGGCAGATCTTTGTTCCAATCGTGCTCGTTAGTTTGAGAGAATATCCTATTTTCAAACATGTCACGTGTGACATTAAAATGTGGCGTTTGCTGAAATCACTTAGAGGTGCAACAAGTGTCGTCTGCGCCGCAGAGCCAAGATTTTACAGGAATTATATCTACAGCAAAACTACACGGTCCTCTAAAGCCATTAAAAGCAAATACAAAGGTCCGGCGTGCGGCGCTAAGTGACACATTCCTTCATTAACTGAGACAGCGGAGTTTATTTTATCCAGCTTGTTGTAGTTGTTTCTATGGCACTGCAGAGCCGCCGATTCTGACCTTGGCCTCGTGGATACCATCAGCCGCATATTAAATGTGGCAAAAGTGATCTGAATGTGACCCAGACGCTGCACATTAGTGCTGGTCAGCTCTGCATTAAATGACAAATAGGAAACACGGCAGATACAAAACAGCTTTTCTGAGAACTTGCTTTGCACAAACACATTTTATACCCATTTTCTGTTTTAAACAAAATATATATATTTAAAAAAAAAACATACATTATTAATATACTGCATGAGTATGTGTGTAATTTTTCCTAGTTTTTGTTTATAAGAAAGAAAAAAGGCAGAGGTAAGCATAAAGCTGCAGGCATCAATCATTTTTTCTGTCTCTGTTCTCATCAGGTGGCTTTTAGAAGTTTGCAGAGGACAGAGATTAATGCCCAACAGTTCCCTAATGTCAAATCAATTTTAATTCAGAAGTAGCTTTAAGTCGCTCCAGTGAATGCAGCCAGCAGGCTTCTAGACTCACCACGATGTGGATTTGAAGCAGGTAAACAGCAATTTCCATGCAATCCTGTAGAAACTATGAGCAATAAATTGTAACACATGGTAATTTAGTTTTTCCATCAACATAAAATAATTGGAAATTTAAAAATTACTGATGAAATTAAAATTTCATCCGTTGTAGGGAGTTTAAAAAAAAAAAAAAAAAACATTCAATGTACCATATTAGACTTTTTTTTTCACCAGAATTAGCCTGACCTTTAGCTTAGACAACTCAGTATATGAAAGCCCTTTTCTTTTCCTGGACCATTGGTTGTCTACTGAAGTATAGACCCATGGAGATATTGGAGAAAATGACTTCAGGCGCCAGCGATGGTTATGTATGTAGGACAGGAAAGAAATGGTCTGAGAAGGAATCTGGGATCCTAATCGAAGGAGAATTTATTTGTATTTTCAAAAACATGCACAAACGTGTAGCCATTCGCTTAAAGTATTCAAGAATCAAGACTTAAATGTGTGCAGTTGATGCAGAGGAATGAAATTCTTTTCCTGTTATTCTGTCTGTTTTGTTTTTCTGAGGTGTTTTCCTTTCAAGAAAACTGTAATGAGATCATCTATCTGTGTTTATGGAGAAAGCTGAGTGAAACTGACACAAGACCTTCTGAAAATAGGAATATTTTTTCTTTTTTTTTTTTTTTTTTTTTTAAAGGGAAACTTTTCACTTCATGTGAATCATCTCAGCTGCTTAAAAATCAGCAGGTGACAGAACAGAGTAAAAAATATTTTAAATAAAAACTTCCTGTTGAGGAAAGTATCATGCACCGATTTTAATTAATCTACAAAGTTAAAATTATTGAAGTAAAATGCTGCATGAGGTTATGTCTGACCTGCTGGAGAGGTTGAGCAGTTCGTGCTTGTCGGCAACGGTGGACTTATCCTCCAGCTCCCACATCAGCACGCTGATGAGGTGGGAGTTTTTGATGACGATGGGCACCTCCTCAAACATGTTCTCAAATCCAATGCTGGCCTTCTTCAAGCTGTAAACACGGAGAGAAGAGGAGAAAAAAAAACTTTCATCTCACTGGTGTGTTAAATAATTAGATACATTAAATTCTTTTTCACATTTGAGTTTGAAGTTGATTCAAAGCAGAAAAGATTCAAGAACTTCTTTGATGGTTCTGATCCTAACATGGGTCACACAGCATTAACAGATGATGAATTCAGATCCAGGATTCTGTTTTTCTATCTGCAAATAGATCTTTTTATTTCTTTTCCGACACCGGAAAAGGCTGGTTAGATGGATCAACATTACAGTCCACTTTCAGAAGATAGAAAATGAGTTATTTCTTTCCAAGAGGACAGATGGCTTTAATGAAGCTGCTAGAATGAGAACACACAAGTGTCAATCAGTAATGTAAATTAAATGAATTAGGTTAGATCAATAAAAAAAAAAGATAAAAGCAGAGTTCAGAGGAACACAGGCAGTGGGGGGAAACGGCTACAAAGTGAAATCACTTTTCCTAACCGAGTCTCTTGTAGAATCATTATCCTCTTTTAAAAATTGAACAATGTGCTGTAAGTTAAAAGCTAAACCTAACAAAAACAGTTAAAAACAAGCTTAGGAAATAAGTAAATAAAAGCACAATAAAAGAAAACTTGAAGGCCATAAAGAGTACAAATATTAAAAAAATAAGTAAAGTTTAGCCTAAATATAACTTGTGTGTCAGAAGATTCATAACCTCCTATTTTATCAGCAAAATATGTCCAACTCAAAAGGGATTCAGCTTTTATATCTGGCTGCTCAGCTGTTGGACAGGTCAAGTTAAAATGAAAAGGAAAAAAATAAAGAAAGCTTGAAGGTAAAAACATTTATATCAGTAACCAATAGGGCTGGGTTGACAGAATCGATTGATCAATCTGAATCAATCTAAGTTTAATAGGTCAATAATTGAACCTTAAAAGTAGAGATCATACTTAAAGACATACTTACATACTTAAAGTCTACTAGCTTGATGCTAACGTACAACTTGATTTCCCATAGGACGGTTAATGCTAACACTTGGTTGACCTAAACATACATCGCTGACTGAATTAACATCACAGGTATGAATTTTCCAAACTCTTAGGAAATGAAATTAAAAGTGACCATTTGTGGTCTTAAACAGTTTTTTGTTCATAATTTCTTCTTCTTCTGGAATAGGGTGTAATGCTATAGTGCGACCACCACCTAGCGAAACTGAAACTCTCCAGGAGAGGCAGAATAATTGTTGGAACTTCTCTGTTTGAGAATCCATGTAACACTTTATGGTATTAACAATCTCATTATAATGTCACTAATAAATATTACAGTATGTCAACTGTATCAGAGTAATTAGAATATCTTCAACATATATAGATCAATAATGTGTTTCTAAACAAGTCTGTCTAAATGTGTAAAGTTATAGTTGAATTGAATCAAACTAAATTGAGTGATTAAAAGAATTAAAAAAAAAAAATTGAAATTGAAACAATCCAGGCTCTTTAGAATTGAATCGATTCTGGAAACTATTGGCAATACCCGGCCCTAGTAAACACTTGAATTTAAAAAGAAAAAAAAACAACAAAAACCCAACAAAACCTCATGTGTGACCAAGTGCTTAGTTTTAAACATGATTAGTGAGGATTATGGTCTAATAGTTAGCAGGACATAACGTTAGAAAAGTGAAAAATAATTGAAGTACAAGGTTGAGAGGAGAGGTTGCATAAGTTCTGAATGAACTAACAGGAATAGGTCATTAGTTCAAGTTTTATCATATTTCTAACCCTCTTTAAACTGATTTTTCTCTAATACTGTAGAACAAATTTACTAACAATGATGAGGACCTGCTAGATCCTTTTCGCCTGAGTCTAAATGTTTATGGTTAACTACACCCGGTGGAATTAAAAAATACTGATGGATTGTTTTTGCTGAGTTTGCAATTTGTTAATTTTTTTTTTTTTTTTTTTTTACAATAAAGAGGTCAAGGTGTTCAAATCTCACCCCAGGATCAATATTTAGTGTGTTACTCTCCTTTGTGCAGTGTACCAGAAACAAAGATGTTTACATAATGCTGGTTTGTGTGATACATAGTCAGGGAGTGCATCATTTGATAATGCTAAGGATTCTGGGAAAAAGGATTCCCTCAGGCAGAATTTAAGATAAGACTGGGGCACAAAGAGGGCAAAGCTGCCTGAGGCGTTGAGCAGAGAAGACAAGTGAGAATGAATTATAGCAGAACATAGGGGGAAATCAATAAAAAGAAAAGTGTTTGATGGAATTTTTGGAAAAATATCCATTTAATAAACTATAAAATGTATTATCAAAACAATAACCTCTTCAAATGTCTGCAGCTGTTCATAAAACTCTGTCTGAAGGAAAACTTTGCAGACGTGAAATGGAGCTTTCTCCTTAAGTTATGCCCGGTCGGATGCAGCCAGAGGGACTGCTCGGCACATGGAGCCTCAGATTCTGTGATGAAGTGGAGGCTATTGAACAGAGCCTTCATAGTGCAGTGGAGTTGGAGGGAAGTTCAAAAGGGGCTGCATCCATTCAGCACACTTCTATCTACATTTCTCACTTAACAATGTGGACAATAATAGATTCAACCTTTCAACATCAAATGCCTGGAGCTGAAGGAGAACCGTTCTTTCTTTCATTCTTTCTTTCTTTGCAAAATGTAATGAGAGATGTTTTGGAAGTCTGCATCTTTTGGGGATAGAACAAAAAAAAAAGAAGAATTTTGGGTATATAGAAAAAAAGAAAGGGAATAAAACTGAATTTGTAATAATGGAACTAATATTACCCGTTCTTGCCCTGGGCTGTCCCATTTCAGCCGAGGCTTGTTGGGAACAATGAAAGTGGCAGATCGGAGCGCTAATAAATCATAGGAACTAATGAAAAGCTGCAGAAACTAAAGTAATCCTGAGTCCAGGCCCATCACTAAGGGTCAATAACAAACTGGCTGGAGAGAGACTCACATGGATGAAGAAATACAGAGGAAGTGGAAATTAAACAGTACCAAATACACTTCCAATATTAGGCTGCTTTGAATCGACTGCAACTCAAAGCTTCTGGGACTTCCATGTTCCACTGACACGCTTGCATTAGCCCGAGTATTCGTGGCATCCTTGCACATATGCTTTTTGCATGAGTGACTTAGTGCTCTAGTGGTGCAATGAAGTGCATGGGAAAATAGTTCCCTCATTACATTTGTTTTTAGCTGCAATTTAAAAGCAATTACGATAAGCCTCGGGGGTCACAAAAAGCGTAAACATGGAACATTTATTTGACGGGCAAGGGGGAGTGAGCTGATAAATCATGATCATCATCATCAGCGTCCATCTCCAACTGCCACTAAATGCCTCCCCTGTGGATGCACCAGGCTGTATTTGCATTCCGCAAATAAACAGAATTAAATCAGCAAAAAAGGGAAAATTTAACTGTAACTATGAGCAATGAGGACCAACTGTTTTAAACACACAAACAAAAGGAGATGAAGAATATTTGACAGTTGCTGCACTTGATCAAAAACGCAGTTGGATTCAGATTTTTTGTGTACTCTTGTAAGAAACGACTCACCCCTCTGGTGTGAAATCTTTCTCTTTGCAGATCTCCATGAGTTTGGGGGTGAGCCGGTAGGCTTTGAGAGACAGGGAGCCTTGGGCTGTTTTGATGGGATCTGGAACGAAGAAAAGAAAAAAGTGAATTATTTACTTTTATTCAGCTAACAAATCTCGATTCCTTGTTTGTTTTTTTTTCCTTGACATAATAATGTCTTCGTGCTCTAACATCACTTGTGGGAGGTAAAGAGAAATGAGAGTTCTTAAGATGCTAATGATCAAACAAAGAGAATTTCTCAAACATAATGATTTTTTTCAATTGTAATGATGGAGCCTTGAGAGCAACTGTTCCCCATTCCCTGCTATGAATCTTAGAGCTATTCCTAAAAACAATGACTTCAAGAAAGTTAACCCATAAGAACCCATGGAGACATCAGTGTAACAGAAAAACTAAAGGAATGTGTTCTGTGGTCCACTTAGCTTGGGAAAATGGTTTCATGGTATAATACAGTACAAAAATCCGGACAGTAAATCCAGGTACTTTGACATTGTATTAGAATAGGTTTCACTGGTATGTTAAAAAGAATCCCATCAGTAGCAATACGCTTAATCTAAAATATATATTTCTACAGATTACTCTGACTCCGCCAATATGATGTTATAGATGCTGAATAAAGTGCTCACAAGGTGTTACATTTTTTTTTTTATACAATCATTTTAAAATGACTGACTTTCAACTTTCAACTGTTAAAAGTTCCAAGAAATAAAGCAATTGCTAAAGATTAATAGTGGCTAAATCACATTTTATTTCTTAACGCAGTTTTTAGATTTTAAAAAAGCAAAAACAACTAATTTCACGTTTGTTCCTTACGTGGGCGCTGATTTTACAACTGTTGAAAACATAGAAAACGGTGAGCAGGAAAACTCTTCTAATCTAACTTTTAAAGACCCACTCTGATGAAAATTGTTTTTTTTGTGTTTTTAACATGCTCTTGTAGAATTTTTCTCATAATGGAGGACATATATAAACAAAATTAAGCTCAAACTGCATTTATGAGAATTTTTCTTTTCAAATTGTTGCGAATCAGGAGCAGAAGAAAAAAATCTTATTTAAAAAAAAAGAGTTTTTGTAAGACAGAAAATACAATGGGAAGGCAAAAGCTGAATTCTGTGGATCACTTGCAGAAAAATAGATCATGTACGTCTTTGTTTTTCTCGTCTGAGCTGGCGTCTGGCTCAAAACTGAATGGCTAGATGGCTCCAAGATTGCTCGACATTTTTGATGCACTGGTAATGTTAGTTTGTGGTTAGCTGAGAGACACGGCTCATCTCCTCCGAGAGAGAAGAAGGTCCTGATCAGGACAGCTCTCCTAAATCCACAGAAACCAGGCTGACTGCATTGAAATGCAGAATACAGAGTGGCTTTACATACAATTTCTACCCCTTTCTTGCTTAAAAAAAAAAAAAAAAAAGAAACAGTTACTATATAATTTGTTTTCCAAAAACCAAAAATGTTTCAATTAAATATGAAAATGCTAAAAAAGCCCAAAAAATAAAAGAGAATGTGAATATTTTACACAGAAGTATCAGAGAGTTCAAATGGGCGCTAACACCCATGCAACATTCAGTTCTGTTTAGTATTTTCAAACAAGGGTAAACTGTTATTATAAAACATCTTGCTAATGAGGCACAAAGCTCCATCGGATGCACTCCACGTTCCTGACTCAGCAGCTCCAGTAAGATTTGTGTGTAAGTGACCTTTAACCTTCAACTATTTGCCTCCCTCGTAGAAACAATTGCTGCAGGCAATGCAATTAACCAGTTAGCTTAACTACCCACTTTATTTCTAAGCTCGCTGCACAGGAGCTATTTACCCACTAGTTGTCCAATTGATTGATCCTTTCATCGGCGTGAAATGACCGGTGAGCCGATGACAAAGAAAACAAAGAAGAAATCAATGTATTTCTTCCCCTTTGACTTTAAGCAGATAATGTAAATTCCTTTGGGTTGCTTTGATCCTTTAAGTGCTGAATTATTGATTGACATTAACAGGAGGCCTGGTTTGGAATGAGAAAACGGCCTGACTACAAGTTTTTAGTAGTGCTGGCGGGAGAAGATCACAGTTATGGTTCTGAAAATCATCCATCATCGGTTTGTACAATCTAGAAAAAAAGTTTCAGAAAAGACAATGGCTGCAGTTCTTTATACTCACATTATGAAAGAGCAGCTCTATTTAAAAACCCACTCACATGAAAATAGTGTTTTGGGCATTTTTCACATGTTCTTTTAGCAATTCTATCATGATGGAGAGCATATATGAAAGAATTTAAGGTTAAGATTGCATTTTTTTTACTAAAAAAAAAAAAACGTTTGAAAAAGCTCTCAGTTGTGACGCAGCAACCAAAATGGGCGGGCCAAAGAGTCCCTGTCCCGCTCCATTCTGACACATACACTTGCAGACTAAAAGATACATTCATTGTCTTCGTTTTCTTTGTCTGAGCTAGCGTCAGGCTCAAAACTGTAGAGCTGGATGGCACCAACATTGCTTACAATTGTTGTTGCTCTGCTAATGTTACAAGGAGTTGTGGGGGCTGTAAGCTAGTAGGAGAGAGTCTGAATGAAGGAATAATGGGATGTCAGTGGAGGCTTACTTATGATCCCACTGCAACTCAGAGGTGAGTTTCTGATGAGCTGCACAAACTTTGTCTTAGAAATGACAAAAGTTTTTTGATCTTACCTAAAAACTGAATAATCATAATTTAAAGACCACTGGGAACACTCTCACAATAGAACAACATATGATTGGAGGAGGACTCTAAAAGAGAAAAATGTATTTTTGCTATTACAGTACTGATATGTACCAATTAAAAACAATCACAAATCCAATTTGGCATTTTAATAGAAGGGAGACTTTTTTTTTGTTTTGTGGTGATTTTTTTTTTTTTTGCAATCTAAGAATCTCACCAAGTAAATATATTTCTTCTTATCAGGCATCAATACCTCATGGCTTCTCTAAAACACAAGAACACCTTTTCAAAAGTTACCATGCTAAAAAAAAAAAATGTGATTTGACAGTTGTAGCAGCAAAATGGCAGACATCAGTTGGTGTTTTCTTATATCGGTAGAGCTGAAACAACCATAAAAAAATGACGTGTTTGTACAATTGCTACTATTCCCCTCTAGCAATTGTCCCCAGAACAAAGACAGGTGATATAGTGCTAAACCCCAGTCAACTAACACACCGGAAGCAGGGATCACAGAATCAGATGACTGACGGATGCCCCCGCTGTGATAAACCGTGTGCCTCGGCATCCTGTCAGGTCTGTTCAAACAGTGCTCGCTTTACTACCAACATTACAAGATTGTACAAAGGTTTAACTATGATGATAAAAATCCCTTTAAGCAATTTGAAAGTGTGTATGTAGGGATCAACAAACGTGTTTTCATTGGTTTGTAGATAGAATCATATTTGAAAATGTGTGACAAATTTCTTAGGAGTTTGGTAAGAATCACAAATGTGTGTAAAAGGACTTTAAAAACCCACACGAGCCACCTCAGGGTACAAATACCAATCTTTTGAATCCACACAGATTGCAGACACTTTATAACTTTTAGATGATTTTTCCACTTCCCATAGCTTTCGAGTCACGTACATGTTTCGTGGATTTTAGGATTATCTCTTTTTCCTCCTTTTTTTTATTAGTGTTTTGTTTTCTTTCATCTATCATGGTATGTGCCACTTCAAAGCAAAGCTTTGCATTTTATCTTCTGTCACTTTTCCTTTCATGAGTTGCAAGCGATTATCAATTTTACAGGTTTCATTCTTTTGGTTTTTTCTAAGAACTGTGTTCTGATCATCTACAAAAAATGCATAAAATGTAAATATTATTTCATGTTAAACACTGTGCATCATTTAAGTTATGCTAATTTCTTAAAATTTAGGTTTTCAATTTTCAATGGGAAAAAATGCATTGAACAAAAAAAAAAAATTGGTCATTTTGTCAAACTTGTGATCTTCTCAAATCTTCAAAATCATTTGAAAAAAAAACATTTGTATTTGCTTTTATTTTTTATATATCACTTGTTTAACTACTGTGGTTTTATGACAAGTCATAGCCACGCGATATCTGGCGATAAACAAACGATAGCCAGTTAGCTCATCTTGATCTCAGTGGATCTGGGTAAATAAAGTCTATAGCGATGATTTAGTTAGTAGTCTGTGTTTATTCTATAGATTGTGTGAGAAGAACTGACATTCAAAATCCTTTTTCCCCTCACATGAATCTAGATTTTTTTTTGTGAATCTTTTCATACATGTTTGTGACTCCTACAATTTTGTTATACTTTTGCAAACTCTACTAAATTTGGCTACCTTTAAAATCACATCAGTCATGTCCTAAAGACACGCATTACAAACCTTTTGAATTTATTTTTAGTTCATATAAAACTGAAAAAGAGAGAGAAAGGCTATAATTTTGCTGTCAGTAGAAATGGCATATCATGGCAGAAAAAGTGGATTTACTGTATGATTGGGGCTAACAAAGGTACCATTCTAACTCAAATGAAGCTGAGAGTCGCTGGAATAAACTTGAAAGATGTCAACGGGCCTACTTGGGTCTCCATGTTGCTCCCTGATAAAAATTCTCCCATGTTTTGATTTGAAAGACATAAGATGCAGATTTGCATCAAAGCTTGTATAAACAGACCCTCAGCTCCTCAGTATGTTTGAAATGTTCTTCATTACAATACTGATTTATCTCTGTATAAACATCTGATTCAAACCATCCCTCTGCTTGGAATTAGACGGTTTTTCATTCTGCTTGCCAAAATAATACTTTTTATACAGCTTTGTGGTTGATTCTGCTGCAAAAGGGTCGCTTTGGGAATCTCTTCAAATCTTCAACTGCCAGACAATTGGGGGGGAATCTTTTGATTTGAAGGTTTATTTAATTCAATGTCTGGAAATGCAGAATAAATCACTTTAATCAACTATCATAAGCTCCACTTCATAGACAGAGAAGGATTGTTAACCCTATAATAACCCCCACCCAAAAATAAATAAATAAATAATAAAAAAGATATATTTTTATGGCGTATTGCCTTGGATTTGCAAAACACCCAATAATTTTTTCAAAAATGCATGTTTTTATCTGAAGTTTATACCTACATACAACCCATCTGTGATCGTCCACGTGAACATCAACACATGGTTGAGTGTCTTAATATGTTTCCCTTGTGTTTTAAATTGATCAATAATACTCTTTATGTAAAAGTAATACTTTTTTTTACTTTATTAAATTCGTTTGACCATAATAAAGTTCTTCCAATAGTTGGAAGACATCTTGCATGATGAAATCCTGGCTGAATCCATTCAGAGAACCCATTTCCTGTTTCTACTCACCGTAGATGAGAACGACCGATTCCTCGATGGCATGCTGGTAGCTGAACTGAGAGTCCAGTAGAGCTCTGCTGACAAACGAGCCATAGAGGGTGGACTGGTACCAGCCTACATGCAGATGGTCAATGTTGACGTGACGCAGGGAACGCATCATCTCCATCTGGTACTGGACTATAGGAAGAGAGAGAGACACAAGCGGCGGGTAAGGCATGGAAACTCAGAGAAATGAAACGAGAAAAAAAATATACATCTCCAAGATGAGCTTCACTATAATCAGCACTTTTTTTGGACGTGTGAACATCTAATGGCCATCTGGAACTGGACATGGTGTATGAACAGAGGAGGAACATGGAGGGGGGGGTTAGAAATATGGCGAAAGAAATTGAGTATTTGGAGCGTGAAGGACGGATTTGTTCAAACTGAGACAAACAAAGTAAAAACTTCCATATTTTGCTATCAGATGTTTGTAACAAAGTTGTCAAAAGCAAGCATCAACTGAGATCAACCGTCTCATCTTCCGTGTCAGTAACTAGATCTCAGTGAGGATAAAACAGCTGGACAGATACGCGGGTAGGCTTCAGCTTCTGGAGAAGGCTAGATCCATTACAGGGAGAAGCCATTTCATTACAGCAGACACCTCCTAAGGACGCGCAGCTAGAAATACACCCTGCCTCATCGGCTGTAAGTAACATCCAGCGCAAGTGAGCAAAGCAGTATGTCTATGTAGGCTAGCTGGAGGACGTTGATAAATCAGGTTGTGATTGGGCAGCTGTGGCCCCCTAGACCCAGTGAAGAGCCCATCTCTTTCCTGCTGGGGATGTTAACAAGAACAAAGTGGAAGACTGAAAAACAGAGAGTGGAAAGCAATAGGTAAAATATTTTTTGGGGGGGGGTGCAAGAATAGGGGGTGGAGATGAGGAGAGGCGTTAAAAGGATGAAATGAAAGATCAGCACCTGACAAAAAAAGAGCAAGAGAAATAAAAGAGAGCCAGTACAAAAAATATAATCTCACCTTCGTTACAAAGGTGGCGTTTCTTCTTTGTCTCTTTCTAATGGCATAAATTTGACCCTCAAGGCGATGCTATGTAAAGCAGGAAGCAATGTAATTGAAAAAAGATTATCATTCCATTTGATCACTTGGAGGGATGTGACCTCACAGAGCTCACACTGCGTCTAAAGTGGCTTAGAGCAGAAGAATCTGCAGACAGGGATGTGACTCCTTCAGTTTTTCTTTTTTTGCATCAATTTAACACATCCTGAAGCCAAAACGCACATATTTTGTCGAAATGTTTTTAGTGCCTTAAAGGAAAACGCACAGAAGCAAAAAATAAATAAATAACCACACGCCTTTGCCTGGGGGGACGCTTCTACGAGAACGTAGCTCTGAAATTCACCATCATAAGCAATGGAGGACAGCCGGGCACAGGGGCCCTATTCACAGCCTGTCGAGTAAAGGTGGACCAGATGAAACTATCTATCCTTTTAATCTCGCCCTTTTATTTTGTGATTGACATGGTCAAGAGACAAAAGTAAGCGCGGCAAATGGGCAGGGGGGAGGGGGGGGTGAGAGAGGGCCGGAGAAATTGAGGAAGATGTGGTGCAGAATGGAAAGCGAGGATGTAATTCAGAGACAAACCGGAGAAGAGGTTGGTGTCAGGAGTCAAGTGAAAAGAAATACACAAACCTGAGTTTTGTGGCTGGACAAAAAATAGCAATGATATCGAACATTTAAAAGGGAACAGATGAGCCGGATTAAAGACCCTTAGAGGATGATGGACAGTTCCGGGCATATTGCTAGGTTTTGTTATTTTAGTTTGGGGTTGGACCTTGGTAGTTTTTATTTGCGGGCTTTGCTCGTTTCTTTTGATTGGTTAGATTTAGTTAGGTAGCCCTAAAAGGGAGCCGCTGACTGACGGTCAACGCGGCTGGGTCAGCAGTCTATCTCACCAAGGTTCTAATGTCTTTGTTTTTATTTTTTGTTTGAACAAGGACACTAATTATGTTTCTTTATACTTTACAGGCCTTTTTTTTTTGGTTGAATACAGTGTGTTCCGCATGGTGTGTTTGTTTTCATGTGTTACTGTCCTTTTTGCGTTTCCCCTAGACTTTAGACAGGGTTGCCTGTCGGGGCCGTAACATGCGTACAACTTCACTTGTATCTGCACATGCATCTACGCACCCCTGTGTGAGTCTTCACCTCTCAGACACTGCTGATGCATAAACCTGCCCCGTTACCCCGTCACTAGCAAGGAAGTTATGCACAAGCTCCCCTGTACACAGAGTGAGAGCTAAAGAATCGTCAACAGCAGCAGAAAAACGATTCGCCATTTCCTCTGCCTCATCTAATCTTTTATAGCCCTAATGTGTGTTCAATACTTCAATATTCAGGGAGCAGTTTGTTTATAAAACTTTACAAAGACTCACTTCTGCAGCGATCATTCAAGCGCAGAGCTGTTTACAGCAGATGGCTTGAGAATGATTGCTGAAGTTCAGCTAGATTTCAATCAGAATTCTCTGTCAGGATCGTGTTTTAATTTGAATTTAAAAGAAAACTTCTCTTTGAAAATATATTTTTAAGCCTATTATTTAAGGAAGACTATGTCATGGTTATTGAGAACCAGAACCAAAAAAAAAAGATGTGTAGCACAGCAGGCATCCCCTCTCCTTCAGCCCCTGTATTGATTTACATGATCAAATCTAAGTGAGCAGTAAGATGCTTAACGCACCGTCTTTGGCCATACTTCTCTCTAACCTGCTGAACTCGAGTACATTAAGCAACACTTAACGCTCACTAATGTTTTATTTAAGAGACACTACAGACGAGATTCCTCACAAATCTTCGCGTTGTCTTTACAGGTTTTCAAGGGAAAAGTGCTGAGATCTGTTTCTAAATGTCTCCTTTTTAACCACAGTTGTGAACTTAGTCATACAAATCTGAAATGTTGACAAGCAGAGCAAATATAAGCTAAGAGTCCACTTTTATCCAGAATAGAAAAAAAAAAAGTTGTGCATTTGTCCCTAAAAACAAGGATTTTCACTAATATGTATTTCTTGATTTTGTGTATTTACAATCCTGGAATCACACTGATGTCCTGTTTCTTCTTAGTAAAGAAGTTAAACATTTCTTGACAGGGTTTGTCTTTGATGGGAGCTCTGTTAGAATCAATATTAATTAAGCGACAAGCCTTATAAGGTGGAAACTCAATGAGTGTCAGAGAGAGAGACACAACTAACCACCACTAGTCAGAATATTTAGAACAAAGTTAAACAAAAGACAAACTTCTGTTTTGTTCCATCTATAACCAATTATATGGTCACAGAACTAGATCAGAATTTATAATAGACATATTTCGAAATGTGACTTAATACCTGCAGCTTATTTCAACCTAGAACCTGAGACAACAGTGCTAACCATTACACACAAGCAGTCTGAGGAAATGAAACTGGAAAATACTTTTCCAGTCGGTTATCACATCCAAACACCGTGTCAGTGAGTCAGCGGATGATATCGAGCAAAGGCCATCTGGTGAAATAACTTAGGAATACTTCACAGTCCTAAATCTGCACCGACTGAGCTGCAGCCCAACGATGTGAGAGATACTCAGCCTTCACAAGAAACATACAGGTGGACTTTAAAGCAAACAACTAAAGGCTGCACTGGGGGGTCAGACAACATGCAGACAATCTTTCAGCCTGATACAGAAAGCGAGATTGAGAAAGCTGAGGAAGGCTACAGGCCAGTGGCAGCCGGCCAGCTCATCCACCTAAGATCTAATACAAAGCACAGAGCCTTGTAAATGCCACAGGATCAGTACCTTGTTTCTTCATATAACATGAATTGCAGGTGTGAGGTATAGAAAGAAGGAGAACAATCTCTGGGCTTAACAGAGTCGTGTATGCGGCTGATGTGTTGAAGCAGAAAGACATCACAACATCTGAACGGAAATAGAAAGGTAAAAAAATAGGATTGTTTTTTTTTTTATTACTTATCAATAACAAAGGCTCGTAACCATTCTGCTCTCCTAGGCTTGTTTACATTAAAAGAGGGGTCATCTGGACCCCACAAGACAGTGCGCTGAACTTTTTTTTTCAGCGATTGTCTTTACTGGTGTCCAGTAACAGACATGAAGTCTTGACCACTTTGTTGACTTTTGGTCATGGAAGGACAAGCACCTCAATGTAAGGGTGGGGTCATCTGGACCCCATAAGAGAGCACGAGGGTTAAAATAGTTTTTAAAGAGGTTCAACAAAAAATTTAAAATAATACTCCAAGAAAGTTCAAAAACTGTTTTTTTAACCTTGTATTTGAGGTTAATAATAAGACAGAATTGGGTAAAAATTAAACTTTTTTTGGTCATGGTAAAATTCAGAGTCATTTGATTTTGAGAATGTGCTAATATCATATCCCATTCCAAAACTTTTGAAACAATAATAAAAAAAACAAATGCAAAAAAAATATATATATATCAATTTTCACCTATTTTTTATAATTATCATATCTGATCATTTATCACTCACAATTTATCACTTGAAGTTGCTTGAACAACGAAGTCAAAATAGTGTAAATTCCAACTAGAAATAGCAGTTAATTGTAAACTAGTAAAAATAGGTGATAATTAGTCATTAGTTACTGAAGCTTTACTATTTTCAGAACTTTTTTTAATGTTATGTGAATTATATTTCTGTTTAAAAAATGTAAGTTTCTCCCAAAATCATAGTTGTTGCATCAATATGATGATGAAAAGCTCAAATCAATGATGTAACCATTTATCAGTTTTGGTTGCTTGCGAGACATTACATTTCTTTCAATCCCTATTCCCCCAGAAATTAGTATTTTGTAGATGGTCCCGTAGCATTTGATTCCATTTGATTCTTATACATTTCTTTTTTTTTTTAATGCCTTGTGGACTTTCCTTGTGTTAAGACAAACCAATAGAGACACTTGTCAAGATTTATACATTTCTAAAAGATTATTGAGCCGGAAGTTCAAATATCTTACTAACTTTACCAAGTGGTTTTTGTGCACCCATCTGTTTAAATTGGTGCCATGTTCTGCTGTGATTTCTAGCAAGAAAATGTCAAGATCGCTTCATGAAATGTAGAATTCTAGTAGAGAATCTGTTCTAATAAACTTAAAATTTATATCACTGAAGGATTCCAAACTGATCGGAATGTAAACATCTGATGTAAATTGAGTCTGAAACTATGTGATCTGGTCCAATTTCAAATCATTGATTGCATTAGGACATCACAAGACAAAACTACTAAAAGAGAAAAAGACAACAAAAAAATAAAATAACGTCACTGATAATTACAATTTATGTGGTTTTATAATCTTTAAGTCATGTTGTCAATTTCTGTGTCTATCAGATAAAAAGAGGAATGGTCAGTTAAGAAAATATAAAGGTTATAAGACAAGCAGCACTACTGATTGATCGCTGCATCCATCATCGCCTGCGTTGCTAGGGCAGCTGATATGTACACAATGGCAACATTAGCCTGGGAACAGTCAATTTAGCGATATCGTCGAGTTGTGGAGGTGGGAGCGTGCCCACCTTTTGCTATTCCTCTCTCATTTATGCCATCCTGCTGCCTCTCACATCAATCAGCCGAGGTCTTGAGGGCCAGACGGGAATGAGTCTGCCCATTCCCTTAGTGCTCCCTGATTGTTTGTGTGCGTGTATGTGAGACAGTGAACGGAGCAGAGACATCTGACAGAGACAAAGTGAATGTGTGTTTAAGGGAGATTGTGTGAAGGCACGAATTAAGTAAGGCTAACAGGACCCGGAGAAGGAGGGAAAAGATGTGTGGATAAAATGTTTTTGTGTGTGTTTTTTTTCACACATTTTTGCATGTGTGAATAACACTTAAGAAGAAAAAAAAAAAATAAAAGTAGGAGGCGTGAAGCCTACAAATGCTGTGCAGCGCATGCTAAACATCTAACGGCAAATAGGTGTGTGTGTGTCATCAGAAGGGAGGTTGTTTATCAGCCAGGAGCAAAACTCCTCACCTTTTTGCAGTAAAAACCAACAGTTGCAATCAACACAAGGCACGGCGAGAGCATTTGTGTGTTTGTCTGACATGAAGCAGACAGATAGTCCATACGCTAATGCTCAATGACACTGGGGGTTAACTACAGTGGACCCAGGCCACCGCTCCTCTGTGCGGGAAGGGAAACCGTTTTAGCATGCATTTTGTGTTCGAGTGTAAAGATGCACCAAGTGGGGCTTAGAATCATTCAACAGATGCAGTCTTAACAGAGAAATACTTGCACACCCACACCCCAGCAGTACACTCTATATGCAGAAAAGGCTAGCAAAAGATGAACAGTACCAGATTAAATCAGGAAAAAAAAACTACCACGTTGCAAAATGTGACTTCATGAGCCAGAAATGGTAGCTTATATTTAAATACAAGAGTATACATACCCCCAAGCTTTGTCAGGTTCATTTGGAAAACAACTCCCAGATAAGGTTTCCCATTTCCCAAGTAATATAAATGGACTCTCTTAACTAGATATTAATACTTCCTTTATGACAAATATGCAAATACCTCAACATCAGTCCATCCATCTATTGATCCATCTCTATTTTTGTGTTCAAAAATTTCAAGACAAACTCCAATAAAATGTTTTTCCATATGTTCTTGTAGCATTTTTCTCATGATGGAGGACATATATTAAGAATATTAAGATAAAAAAAAACTGTTTCTGAGTATTTCTTTATTAAAATTGGGGTGAATCAGGAGCAGAGGAAAAATAAAGTTTAAAAAAGCTTGTAGTTGTTGTGTAAAAACTGCAATCAGCTGGCACTCCATCCACGTGGAGACAAATAGATCCATGAACATCTTTGTTTCCTTGTCCAAGCTGGTATCTCGCTCAAAACTGTACAGCTGGACAACTTCCAACATTGCCAGTCATTTTTGATGCTCTGCTAATGTTAGCACAGAGTTGTGAGGGACTGTAAGCTAGCAGAAGAGAGTGTAAACAAAGGGATGATGGGATATCAGTGGAGCTTCCTTCCATGCCAACGGTCCCACCCACAACTCAGAGGTTCCTGATTAACTCCTGGCGCTCTGGAGAAATTATGTCCTAGAAAACAACACAAGTTTTTTGATTTTGCCCAAAACCTGCATAATTATATGAACACTGGACAGGCTTTTAAAATGGATAAAAGATGATCGGAGTGGGACTTTAACTACTAAAGTTCTTTGCATCTTAAAGACTGCAGTGAAAACTGTTTGTTTTTCAACTCCTTTACACCACAGCTTTAGCTCCAGCTTTGACATTCTTTCGACTACTACCAACTGTTGACACAGTCAGCGTAATTCCAGCAGATTCGGATTCGGAACTGACAAAAACAGTCATGCGCTGATATGCAGCACTTTACAGTAGTGCAGTGCTTGCATCGCTTTTTCTTAAATAACAGTGCAAAGCCGCAAAAAAAACGCTGCTTCAGCTGACTCTTGTTGACTGGGCCAAAGAGCATATGTTATTTAGTTGTTGCAAGCGATATCTCGTGTTAAATGGTTAATTTTGATGACTTAAAATTATGTTAATATGTTTAAATTTAATTTTGCCAAACACAGCTTCACACTTCACAAGTTGATGTACCTCGTATTTTAAATTCATACTTGGAATTAATGCTAATACAGATGAAACACAAATTGCAATTATATGTGTCATAGGATTTGTGCTACTTTTTCTTTTTGTAAATTTTTGCAGTCCTCAAAATGCCTCAACTTAATTGCATATGCATGTGGAGCATTAAACAAATCACAGGGCAGCAAAGGTCGTAATAATCAATAATCCATTTTGATCCACACAGATACTGTGTGTTGTCATTTTCCTACAATCTAGGTGTAAAAAATGGTCCACCACCTCTACTTAAATGTGGAGAGGGGAACATTTTGTCTTAGATTTCAAACAATTGTAATTTTATAAATGATTAAAGCTGATGTTACGCTTAAATATGATCTTTTTCTTACATTAGATTGTTAACATCACACAAAAAAAAACATTAACATTTCCTAAAATGTACCATAAAAAAGGAACTTTTGCATATTGGCTGGTCCTGTATGTGTCTGTGAAGATGGTATATCATCCACCCGCCACAATCCAATTAAAACTTTAGCACCACAAGTAAAACAAAACTAATGTTTAGAAGCATTACACTTTAAAGAAAACTTCTTCCACCCGTCCTTTTGCTAAGTGAAGAACGGTGTAGTTCCACAGATGCTCTAACTATTTCATTTTCCCCTTAGGACTCGGCACACCACACCTAATTTAATGAGTCTAAACTCTTGACCCACTCGTTCAACACAGCTGGGATCCTGACTTTACTTCAAACTGCATTCTAAGAGCCCTGTAACTCAGAAAGGCAGGCTGTTTGTAAAGCTAATAAAGAGGGTCAGAGTACTTAATAAATGCAGTCTGTAGATCCATTAATGGGGAAAAAAGGTGTTTAAATTTTGGCCTATTTTAAGCACAAAACTTCTATTCCATAAACTTTTCTACAACTACTTTTTAATTTATTGTGATTTTGTAAGGTTCTGAACTCCTGGACACTCGATTGTTTTAGAAATAATCTTAATATTCAACATCAACTCCTGTCTGCAGTAAGAGCTGACATCATTCTCTGGCCTGTAATGAGCTGATCTGAAGCCAGTTTCTCTGAGGTATTGTTATCGCTATCATTTGACTCCAATCTATCCAAAAATGAGCTGTTAGGATGGCTAACCAGGCATGACAGCCGCTGGAACCCAACCAGTGAAACAAAGATGATCACATATCCATCGAATGGCCATACTCTCGATTTAGAATGATTTTAATCACCAACATAAAAACAAGTATGCAAGATTTTAAACCACAGATAGATGCTGATCTCTGAAGAAAAGTTATGGAGACATAAAAACTATTAATTTGTTAGGTAGAAATGTAAAGAAAAACTACTGAACTAAAGCAAAACAACAAAAAATGTCAAGTATCATCTTGTGGATACTTTTTTATGTAATTATGATGATATCTACAATTAATTCTTTAAAGCTAAGTTCATACCAAATATATTTGGGGGACAGTCTCAATATTAAGTTGATGTCAGCTGACAGGATCAGGTCCTACGGAACATTGTTCCGTAGGAACGGCGATTCGCTGCAAACATTGTGTTAAGTATAAAGGCAGCATGACACACAAAACAACAAAATAACACACAATCTTGAACTAAGCAAATCTTTGACCGTTGAGAAATCAAGATAATTCCCACAGATTGTATTGCAGAAGAAAGCAGCTTTGGGCCGATATGCTAAACTTAACTAGCATAAAATTAACAACACAAAGCTGTTTTTCTCTACTGATTTATGTTGATTGGGTCAACAATTCACTACTGTAAATTGTTGCATATGAGCGCAAAATAGGGAGAGAATATAGTATCATCCAATCTGTGTGTGCTAAATTCTGGATTTGCAACTCATACATTTTGTGTGTAACTTTTTGTACTTGCAGTTGTGTGTTCACATGTATGTACAAAATCAAAAAAAGAAAAATACAATGTACACATGACAACTTTAAATTACAGCTTGAAATTAACTGCACACTCAAATCTTTAAAAAATGAATGACGACTCACCAACTATACTCATACAAAATTGTATTTATGCATAAAACTGATGCAAGACTCTACGTCTACAAGATTCATGATTGAGTGACGCATTTACATGCTGCTAGAATGTTGAGTTATCAGACGCTTTGAACTGTTCGATTTTGAATAATATCTAGTGAAAATGTGACATTTTCTCCCTTTCATAAACAGATATGCCTCAATAATTAACATTAAAGTCTTAATATGCGTTGTTAAAACACTCGACACTAAAGTTTCTCTTTCTCGTCGCTCCCTCACGGCTTGCAAAGCTGCTTTTCTCTGCTTCAGAATCTGTTGGAATGACGTTAACTGGACAAATTCTCAGATTTAAAAAAGAATCTCAAGAGTGATGCTAAAGCTCCGATGTACAAGAGTTTAGTGTAAGTGCGTTTCCACTGTCAAAACACATTGTGCCTGTTGGGTTAAGAGCAAACGGCTCAAACCCTTTCTTTTGTGAAACTTTGTCTATGTGTTTGTTTCTTTTTCCCTATGTTCTTAAGCAAACTAAGCGTATTTACTTGCAGCAAAACCGAATTGTTCACATATTGCTGTAATAAGATTTCCCCCTAAATTAAGGACATTATGCAGCCAAGGTATGTCCCAATGTTCTTTCAAGGCTTTTGTCAATTTGCTTTTCCATTTACTGGAGCACAAGAAAACAGACTAATTAAATGTTTACATTTCTGTCACCTAAGGTAGAACAGGCTCAGAGGATTCACTGCACACAGGCTGATCATGCTTTTATTGTGTGTATAAAAGGCTTATACGAATCAAAGCCAGAAAGAAGTATATGAAGTGAATTTTTATATGGAGAGTGTCATCTTTAGCACATTCAGAGACCGAAGAAAACAAAATATGAGTGATATGAGATCTTGTGATGCAATTGCTTGCAGGGATTACAAATACACTATGGTGGGGTTTTTTAAGCGTACATACAAAAAGAGATTCAACAGACTGGAGTGTCTCAGTGGCAGCTCCCTGAGTCTGGGCAAACAAAACCTAGAAAAGGTGAATGAGCTTTCAGATGACTCAAGCCCATGCACCTCACTGTGAAGAGACAACTAAGATAGATCCCAGACAGTCAGGTAGGTGAAAAAACTAGAAACCTAAGGGAGGACATTGCTGGCAAAAAAAAAAAAAGAGAGAGAAAAACAAGTGAAAGGCACAACAAGGGCAAAAAAAATTGCTGTTTTTCTAGAAAAAAAACCCATTGGTCAGAGAGTGATGTATGACACGACCACTGATGGCCAAGGGGTTAGTAACAGGAGAGGACACCATGTAAGAATGAGTCAGTCCTGTTCACTTTTATATACATTTTTTTTTAAGTTACATCACTTTTTATACAGGGACAAACTCTAGGAACATCTCAGCCTGGAGAGGTTTGAAAGAGGACACTAGTTAAACACAAAAATTCTCAGCTCTGAGAAGTGTTAATGGAAGCTTCAACTAAGGTAATTAAAAATGGAGATCATTATGTGCATAACTTTAAATTAATACTAATTAATGATGGTTAAATGGGAATTTAGAAGGTAAACGTTATTCTAAAAAAACTCAATTTATTTTTTTTTCTTCCTCTGCAAAGAAAAATCACATATTTTCTACAGTCTTTTGGGGCTCACTGCTGCTGCTCGCCTGTTCATCTGTCGCAGTATTCTGCCCGTGCACGTGTTCATCTGTCAGAGGACGGAAGTGGTGATAAATGTGCAACTTGTCTGAAAGTAAATGGCGCTATCCAGTTCTGGTTTGGTCCGGAGCCCCAGCAGAGGTGCGAGGCTAATTTACAGACGCCTGTGCTATAATGGGATGTGTGCAACCTCTTTGCAAGCGAGCTTCTGCGTTCGCCTGAGTACACCCAGCACGGTCCGTGTTCCACCTGGCACACTGGATTAGGTGCAATTAATCTTAGTTAAGCAAGCCCTGCGGAGAGAGATGCCTCTCTTACAAGTGCAGGTACGTGCAATAAACAGACACGCACACAAGTCATGACAAAAACAGACGCACAAACACTCTGGTGATGCACCTGAGAGACTGAGAGCACGGAGAGGCAGATGCACTGCGTGCATAAGCTCACCGTATGCAGGTTTGATAGTGTTTCTTGCCACAGAGTTTTGTTTTTATATGGGAATAGTGTTGGATCGGAACTTGTATCCCCCCTCTGCATCCACCGATGTACTGTACCAATAAAAGGAAAAAAAATCATTTCCTTATATCTTTGATAAGTTATTTACTTATTTAAGTACAGTCATGGGGTTTAGAGGTTTTTATAATGCACATTTTTTGGTTCAAGTAAGTGTTTAAATGCTTTCCAAAATTAAATGTTGCATTCTTTCCTTATAAAACTCATTTAGAATTGTTTTTTTTTTCAAGTTTAATTGGGTTTAAATCAATGAAAACACTTATTTGTGGGCTGTAAAAATACTAAAAGATATTTTAATAATTTATATTTTATGTATTACTTTCAATCTTACTTTTTTTTTAAAGCACTTTTTATTAGAGAGTCTCTACATTCCATCAATAAAATACAAAGACTAACAAAAAAAAGGAATATTTCATTTGAGGAATGGCCTCGCTTCTTTTTAATAATTCATGTTTAACCCTACACTTCATCCCGAAAATGTTATTTATTTTCCCTCAACTCCCCACAGATTCGCCATTTCAGTTCATATATTTATAGATGTTGGTAATCTATGCATGAGAAATTAATTGCTGCGACACCCACTTCATTTGTCTTGAGCGGGCCCCATGTGGCCACACCTGCGCAGAGGAGGTTTGGATTCACAGAGGCAGACACAGGTACACCTGTGATTAACACACACCCACAGAGAAGCAAAGAAGAATGTATTTCAGGGTTTTTTTGGCGTCTCCTGTCAGAGCCTCTTAATCTTCTCCCCAGACAATGTTAAGTAACTTCTAAAAGCGTGCATGAGCAGAAAATGTTTTAGTCAGTGATACTAAAAAGAGCAGCTGGTTTATTAAGAACAGGATAATTAAAGGAACTATTAATCTTCTGGTCTTCTACTGGTGTTTAGCTACTTATTCATCAGTGGAAAATCATTTGTTTTTCTCTTTTAATGACTGTAATTCATATGTATGATTCTTTCTTCTGACTGCTGCTCCACATTTACAATTATTCTTGCATTCGCCCCATCTATTAACTATAATTCTAGAAGCCTGACAGAATGTGCCAATCCCTCTTTAACTTCACATTATTTTCTTTTTGAAAACAACCCAATCGCCACACTGAACATAATTTTTTTTTTAAATCCAATGTATATATGTTTCCACACCATATTTTCCTCTTCTCTTTCAACCTACCTGAAGTTCCCATAACCCACTTGGTTGAGCAGCAGATGGATGTAATGACCTCCTGCCACACGCATAATCAAATCCACGTGGAGAGAAATGAGCAGAAAATATTTTTTCACAGCTTTGAAAATGAGCACTATAAAAGGAAGCTTCAATGCTAAAATATAATGCCACCATGTATGTATTTCTGTTAAGGTGGGCTGCCAAGTGGTTTCTAAGTAGCCTTGATGAGGAAAAGAAGAAGAAAAAAAAAAACCCAGAGGCAATCAATTTCCCATTTAGAGCAGGTAGAGCGATCTATTGAAAGGCTAACCCCCAAGGTAGACCTTATAAGCATAGGGTGAGACTAACTTTTAGACAATGCATGAAAACACACACAGAAATATGCCTCGGTGCATACTGAAAAGTAGTTTAACGGGAAAGTGGAAGGATCATGACAGAGGTGGTTTTAATCCTCACGACTTCAATTAACCCACCGTGAACATGTCTGCCCCCAAACGTCAGTTAAAGAACGGAAAACCCAGCAAAGAGAAATATTGAAATAATTGCTCATAATTAGTTTCATTTGTATTTTTTTTTAACAGTTTACCTTTGTAGCAGTTTAAGATTAGGCCTTTTTCTTGTAATATATGTGGTCGTAGATAGTCATGGTGGTGAATGTGAATTTAACAGGTGCTTCTAACCTCCAAAAGCGGAGGCGTATTTACCAAATGGCCAACTTTTTTTTTTTTTTTTTGGCTTTATACAAGACACCAAAACAAAAACCATCATTATCTGTAAAAAAAAAAAAAAAAAACTGTTCCCACTGTCAAACAGTTTCTGCTTTAAACTTGGTGCCAGCGCACGGCGTCATTATCTGCACCTAGACCAGTCGCATTGCTGCACTGCTGCAAGGTAACAAAGCATGCAGCATTCCAGATTTTGCTCCAGACCTGCATCCTCTGCTGCCCTTCAGTTTGTTAGATTAAAAACTCTCTTATTTGCATTAGCTTAGTTTCGGAAGATCTAATCAGCTGCTCTTTCATGTGTGGAACTTTCCCTGTGATGCAACAATCTGTGCTTTAATGGAAACAAATGCAGGGAAAATGCTGCAAGAGGATACAAGGATGTTGACATTTTCTCAGCTAAAGCAACAAGATGTCATTATGTGACGCTCTTATTGAATGTGAGAATAAAATAATTTTTTTATCTCAAATTCACCTTGATTTAATATGTTGAGAGATTGCTTGAAAATCTAAGTTCAGTGAATCAAAATGTTACAAATTTGTTTCCCATCCTACCAGCAAAGATTATTTGTCAGTTTAAACAAAAACATTACAAATTAAACTAAAGGTATAGATAAATATTACAATAACTTTAAAACAGAGATACGCAAAATGAGGACAATGTTTTAATTTTAAAGAACCACTCTAATAGAAATAGTATTTTTGGTGTTTTTAACATGTTCTTGTGGCCTTTTCTGATTGATGGAGGACAATAACAAAAATTAACCTAGAAATTGCATTTCCGAGTATTCCTTTGCTCAAATCGTGAATCAGGAGCAGACGAAAAGATGTTATTTGAAAAAGAGCTTACCATATTTGGGACATTTAAAATACTTTGAGAGGACCTCAGCCCCAGCTCACACTGCAATCCTTCTCACATTGGCTACAAAGCTGCAGTCCTGATGCGGCCAAAAGCACTGACTCCGAATCAAGTAGGTCATGCATTAACCCATCTTTTGTAGAAAAAGTACTAATAAACAAACCTTCATTCCACTGGGATTTTGAATCATAATCACAACACTTATTTTTCTGCATCACTCGTCTTCATACAACTGGTAAGCATGGAACTTGTTTTAATAATTTTGTCTTATAGGTTTAAATGTACATATTTGACTGTGTTAAACATAATGTAAACAAGTATAGGAGATGGGGTTGGTTGTCACAATGGTGTTTATGTTTACAAGACTGTAAAAACAACGATAACAGCGGAAAATAGGTTTTATTTTGAAAAATTAACCAGATGCACTTTATACTCGCTCGCATGATTTCCAGTTTAGGTCGTTTATAGCCCCAACTTCACAAAAAAGTGCTTCGGCTTGGCCCTGGTGTCTGGAAAAAATTTAAAGCCAATGAAACGACCGGTTCCGTGTGAAAGCCTCTAGAACTTTTCATTTTACATAAAGACTCCGGCATTCACACCAGAGCTGGACAGGATGCAGTGTGAGCTCAGAGTTGAACTCTAAAGTTCAAGCTCTCAGCAACAGGAAGGGGGGGGGGGGGGGGGTCAGGATAGCTTTGCACCAACAATCCTGCCCTCAAATCAAAGGCAAAAATCTAATGAATTACGACCGCTCTGCAGAATCTATGTCCTAGAAAATAACACAGGTTCTTTGATTTTGCCTAAAAACTGCATAGTCATAATTAAAAGATCACTGGGAAGGCTTTTAAAACAGATCAAAAGATAATCGAAGCGGGACTTTAAATTAGATTTTTTTCAAAAAAACTTTCAAAAAACCATTAATAAATTGTAGCATGCTGAGTTTAAATCCTTCGATTTATTTTAAAACTTTTCTCAGAACAAACATTTTTTCTGGCGGAGATGTTTTTCCTTTGTCTTTCATCACTGATGCTAAATCCACTATAAAGTTACATTGCTAATTGGTTTGATTTGCATTTTAAAAAGAGCAGGAGAGACAAAAACAAAAACGGCAAAAAGGTGCATCAATCAAACAATTAATCCCAGTAATGAGTGCAGGTCGTTTATGCAAGACGAGAACCCTTCCAGGCTCCTTTTAATGATGTGTCTCGTTAGGACCAAAGTCACTAGTAAGTCTGTTTTCTACTGACATGCGTAATCAAATGTTTTTTGGTAAGGAGAAAAACAATCCCAGTCAGAAAGACAAATACATTTCTAATTACTGAACTTGAGCATCTGGTAAAACAAACCCCAGGAAATCTTGTTTGCCCCACCAACCTGACAGATCCTCATGTCTTTATGCCCAAAGAGAAGGGAAAGCTGGGTGAAAGCTTTGCAGCACCCCTGCACTAAACAAAAGAGGCTAGGTGGTACAGTTTGGAGCAGCTCAGAAATTAATGATTGCAGAAAGAAAAGATGGACAGTAATACTTAAAAAACAAAAAGAGGAAACAAAAGATGGGAGATGTGTATTTGTATATTAAGGGAGGAAGATCACATTTGGGTTTAGTTTTGGTCCCTGGTTTAGCAGCCAAATGCTTAAAATGTGAGAACATCAGCTTTGAGTGTTTTATAAAGTGGAAAAATAAGGAAGAAACATGCTTTCTTTGCTCTGCTAACCCCCTTGTCAGAACTTAAGTCCATCATAACTGTGTCCATGTTCAGACACTGCAATTTTCCCACTTGCTTGTGAGTGAAGTGCCTGCAACTCACAGCTCAGTTGTTATTATGAAAAGCCAAGCAGGAAAATTGCTAGTGGACAGACAGCAGGCTATGGATAGCTGCCTAATTGCATCACACGAAAGCATTAAAGTAGAAATGTATCGTCCCCGGTATAATCACTATGATTTGCATGGACAGTTGTTGTTAATTGCACTAAGAAAGTTTTAAATTCTGGCCGTCAGGTTCCACGCGTCGCAAATAACCTTTTTCGGCTTGTTCACATTTAGAAAACTGGGTCGAACAAAAATCTCTCTAAATCTATTTACGAGACAGGTGCACGGTGCAACGCACAATTTGACACAAGAGAAAATAAACACCCACGCACACACTCAACACTTGAGCTCCAGAGACATTTCAATAAATTGCCACTGTGTGTTGACAAAAGGTGCAAGTTTGGGACGACCATAAAAAAAAAATAAAAAAAAAAAAGCCAAATGGATTGATGTGCTGAAACAGGAAGTTGAAGGCTCCAAGGAACTAGGTTGCACACCCAAAAAAAAAAGATGCATTTAACTTGTAACTGTTGCGCAGCTTCATGAATCACACAAGAGACAAAAAAAAAAAGCTATATAAATCATACATCAGTGAAGCGGATAATCACGCCGGCACATGGAGCCTTACAGCCTACCTTGCGAGGCTTTATGTAGATTTTGTGTAAGCATCCATCCCTAATAATCTCTCTGTCGCAGGATACTACTTCTATATCACAACAAAGGCAGAAAGCTAGCATACATTATTAACATGCTACTCATGTGCTTCTATTGCACAAATGTCTTGAGAATCACTGTCTGTGGTTCTACACATCTCACCATACATTAAGTCAATGATAAAAGGACAGTGTGTGCAAGGGCACAGGAGATAAGAGAGTTGGGGGGGTGGAGGTGGGGGGGTTCAGCCAAGGTTCTTTCTTCTTCTTTCTGATTTTGCTGTGTGCACTCAATTACTCTTTTTCTCCATCATTTGGTCACAGTTGCTGCCACAGACGTTTAGTCAAGCGCAGCTCCACACTGGCACCTGTTGATGGAGACGCAGCATAGCAACGGGCTCTCCCAGCAGAAACACGTGTGTGGAAAATGACTTCAAAGACGACTTTCTCCCTGGTTTTTGAGCTGATGTGGAGACATGCAGAGCCTGAGCAAAAACTTTGGAGGCTTTATGATTTACTAAGACGCTGCCATCACCTCACTTGTAACTTTAATGTTTTATTGTGAGCTTTTAACGGCAAACTGAATGTGATGAGAGAAGAAGCTTCACCAGTGGTTAAAACTGAATGAATGTCTTAATCCTGCTACTGCTACTTTGTATTGGACATATAACCAAACAGAGTGATGTTTAGATTAATGGAGGTTGTGTCACTTAGAATGCAAAAAGGAAAAATGTTTCTATTTTAACATAACACATCAACAAATGCATTTATTTATGAGTTTAAATGCTGGTTTTTGGCCCCAAGTGATGATCATTCAGACATTTTTTTGGGATCATTGAGTCACAGTCTATAAAGAAGAGAATTTCTGCTTAAAGCTGAAACAGCAACAGGTAGGCAGACCCGAGACTAAAGGCATAAAAAAAGGCTGAGTATCACTGCCATAAGACTGAATTGATTTAATTAAATCTATTCATTCATTACATTTTGATTCCAAAACCAAATTTGATTCAGCTTTAAAAATCAGTTCTCACATTATTATTCATTTTCTTATGAAGGAGGGCATTTGAAGAAAATTAAACTTAAAGTTGAATTTCTGCGTACAGCGGTACAGCTGGATAGCTCGAATATTGCTCATCATTTTTGTTGTAGCGGTAATGTTAGATTGGGGGTGTGATAAGATAGAGGGAGAGGGTGTAAACAGATGGGTGATGGGGAAGTGGAAGGCGGTCTTGCTCTGCGCCAACAGTCTCGCCCACAACCAGACCATATTTACTGAACTCCTGCCGCTCTGCAGACACTTAGTCCAAGAAAACGACAATTTTTTTGGGATTTTGGCTAAAAACAGTATAATTAAAAGACCACTGGGAATGCTTTGAGAATAGATAACAGAAGGATCAGAGTTAGACTTTAATCAAATGAGAAAGTCTTACAATAAAAAACTAACAAAACAAAGAGTTAAAAAAAGACATCAACTTGTTGCAACACTGCAATACATCTATATCTAGATAGACTATATCTAGTGCTACAGATAAACTAATCACTCATTGCATAAGCCTGGTTTGGGCTTACTATGTGTATTACCATCTGAAAATCTCAAATTAAATGTTTGTTGATCATGCATACAAAAACCAAGAACAAAACACACAGTTAGGCTGTGTTTATTCTCTAAAACATAGTTATAAAGATGTTAATGAGTGGAGTTAACTCTGAAATCAATATGAAACGCAACAACGAAGGAGCTGGGGAGCTGTGGGACTGGAAGGTCAGAGAAAGTAAAAGGTTTCCTCAGCAGCAGCTGCTGCTAGCTAAGACAGGAAAGAAAGTTCAGCCATTACATCTAAAAGCTCAGGCGAGAGCTAAGTAATGTGGCTTTTAAAAGGACATCTAGACAGTTTGAGCTACGTTCTCATACAGAATTGAATTCTGCTGTTTCTTTCTTTTAAATCACCAAAAACTACATCAATAGAAGAACTACAGGTGCCAAAATAATTTATTCCTTTCCAGTTAAATCATTTGTTATTAAGGCGAGATTTCTAAGCCACTTTTTAGAACTGCTTCACAACCCTCTGAATTGTAATTGAAAGTTTGGCAGTAAACACTTCTGTGGGACTTCATAAAAGTCTGAACCCGCTCTGTTTTCTTCTTGAGGTCTACAGCAGTCCACTTTAACATCAGCAGCAGACGAGACCCTAACAATTAGTAACTACACAGCAGAGGAGGCAGAGGGAGTTGAGTGGCCTGGCAGGTCAGCTGTGTGTGTGTGTGCGCGCGAGTGCTGGGTGGACAACACAGGCTCGAGTACAGAAACAAAAAGATCAAATGTGCAGACAGAAAATCCATTTTCCATGTCATGTTTCATCAACAGATTAATTCTCCCGGTAATTGTCTTTCCATGGCTTTGAGTGTAGCATTAGCATCTTTTGGAGGGCGCTGGGAAAAAGAAAAAAAAAAAAAAAAAAAAAAAAAAAAGAGGGGGGGGGTGAGCAGGACACTGCACAAATGTTATACCCCTTCCCATCAGTCAGCACAAACAACACAAATGAAGCCCATTTACATTACTAGTTTTGAGTCCTGACCAAAAAAAAAACCCAACAGTCTGGAGCGAGATCAAAATCTTGGTCCACAGAAATTCTATACGCCTTTTTGTAAATCTGTCCGAGTTCACAACAAGGGACTAGTTAGCAAAACCCTCGTCAACTTAAAAAAAGGAAAGACAGGTGGACAACTCAAACTCAGCCACATTCAGCAACAACATCGCCTGATGCAGATACATCTCCACAATACGACACTAATGACCTTTAGCCACCACCGGCCTCCTCCTTTCTGATGAAGTTTTGACAGTTGCTCATTAGCAGGGGAAGCCTGTTAAAACCAAGGTGTTGTCCATGTCCGCTATTCCCTGCTGTATCTGTTGTCTTTTCTCCATACCTCAGTTCAAAATGTACAAGGAGACAAAAAGGAAGCGACTGAGAAGAAAATACAAGCATACCCGCAAAAAAAAAAAAAAAATGCTGTTAATACATATTAGAATACTTCCATCCAAAAAAAAAAAAAAAATTTGTATGATTAGATTTTCCATAAACCTGATTGAATAATCACAATTTAGCATTGTAGCATTTTTCTCATAGTAAAGGAAATATATAAAATAATTTACAGTTAAAACTGCATTTCTGAGAATTTTTTTTATTTAAATTACGTTGGATCAGAAAAGCGGATGCTAGAAAATGCTCAGATTAATGACACAGCGCACCCCGGCCCGCACACGCTTAGATGTGCGAGCCGCGATGAGCGCTCAACACTGCTGTAGCGAATTGCGATTTTGTCTCAATACTTTACGGCTAGATTGATCCAATAATGCTTGTAGTTATTTTGCGCCTCTAATGTTAGCTTGAGGCTAAGAGCTTGCGCATGAGTGCACAAACAGAACGTGGGAAGGGTTGCTCTGTGTTACACGCCCACAACCAAGAGTTGTAAGTCTGATGAGCTACTGCAGCTGTGAATTAAATATCTTTAAAAACGACAAAGGCTTTTTGATTTGAGCTAAAAACTTCACAATCATAATTAAAAGATCACAGGAAACAATTTTGCAATAGAAAAAAAATATGGTTGGAGTGGGACTTTAACTGCAGCTTCATATTTCTCACACAGCAAAGAATAAAAGAACAATCCAGCTCTTTACATTTTTCAGTTGAGGGCAAACCGTCACTGTTTGAAACAATTTACCACTTGAAAACGGCTGGAACAGAAAATCTCACATCAAGGCAGCGCAGAAGGTGGTACTCCTAAAGTACTCTTGACCCAGCCAGTATGAAGATCACACTTTTTTTTTTTTGTCTGTAATGTTTTCTCGTTAGAGCATCTGGCCATAATTTCATGTCTGCATCTGGCATCCAACCGTTATTGTAAAGAACAACTCTGAAACATGCACAGCAGCTTGTCGTTCTACCCAACAGCTGTTGTGCTCTAATGTCATTTGTAGAAGTCTTCCTGCCTGAAATGCTAACCATACCAGCTGAAAGAAAAACAACCATACTGCAGCCAGAAATGATAAAGACTGAAGCAAGCCCGCATCAAGTCAGACTTTACATCAAAATGTATTCAAATTAGTGTCTGGGAATATATGTATTATTATTGGGGGGTTCTTTTTTAATTTGTTCCATTGTTGGACTCAACAATACTCTCACTTCACTTGTGCCCATTTTTGGTGCGTTTTTGTGTTAAACTCATTGATTGTACAAGAGAAATGGACCAAACGAGTGTGACCTCACCATTGAAAATTGACTTATTTCTGGCTCCAACACAATGAAGTCAATTCACTCACCTTGTTTTAAACGATACGAATGCTGCCATGTTGGAACCAGAAATCTTCAGAGAGCAGTGATTGGTCAGAGTCAGTCTGAGTCAACATTTCTATGGCAACCACTCTTCTCTGAAGGCTACACCCCTACCAGTGAAAGCAATCTCAGGAGAATCTGTTTATCAAACGTTTCGAAACGTTCAGCGCGCAATTTTATTGAGTTACCCGATTGGTCACTTTATAACTTGATTAACTTGCCTTACATAAAAACAACGGAGCAAGAACAGTTATTCTGACAAATAAGACTGAATAATAGCTGTTCATTTCTCAATAGAAGTCTAAGGATTCTTTGCTTGGAACCAGCAGGTACTTCTTGTTTGAAAGGTAAAAGAGGAGGGGGTCACTCAGTCCAGTTCTTACATACAGTCAATAGTTAAACTCCGGTCCATTTCTTAATCCCCTTCAAGCTTTATTTTTGGATAAAAGATAATCCAAAAATTATTGTCGACGTTGTGTGTATATACAATTGACTGTATAAGAGTACTGGACTGAAAAGGACTGATGTCACCTATAGAAAATGCCTTACTTTTGGCTCCAGCGAAATGAAGCCAATACAGTAGCCATTTTTCTGTGATACGAACGTCGGCTTGTTGGAGTCAGACGACATTGATTTATTCGAGTGGGTCTGAATCAACGTTTCTATGGCTACTATCATGAGTGAGCTTGTTCGAGTCCACACCCCTTCCAATGAAAGCAAGCTCGGGAGAATCTGTCTCAAACGTTCGAGTGGAGCACTACATGCTTTCACTGAGGCCTCTGATTAGCCAGCTTATAGCTTGAATAATGCCGATAAATTAAAAAAAGTGAAAAAAAATTAGGATTAGCAAGGACATTATCAAAGAAGGGTTCATAGCATGAATGATGACTGAGTAACAGTTGTTTATTTTTCTATAAAAGTCTAGGGGATTTTGGCTTCTCTGGGCAAGCGAGGGGGGAGGGGTCACACAGTCCAGTTCTCATATACAGTCAATGGTACAGTTTAAACAACCACTTCCATTACCTATAATGCAACCCTTGTGCTGTACGTATGTAAAACATTTAACTATAATGATTGTTTATATTCAGTATCATAGTCTAGCTTACTACTGAATCTGAGTGTCTCTGCAAAAATAACGTGCGCTTGCATCATCCATTCTGTCCTGCTTTCACAATCATGTCTGCCTAGGGCTCTGAAACGCTCACAATGATCTATGAGGGAAAATGTCACTTTTACTGACCGATGAAGCCATAAAGGTCACAGCAAAGGGCTCAAACGGCTGAAAAGATATTCTATAAAATCAACAATTCATTTATGTTTTGTGTTACTTATTTTCAGTCATTTCCTAAAGTGTTAAATCAGGCTGAAGATTCATTTGAGATTTGCGTAAAAAACTTTATCTCAGTTGTTCCTCATCATGATAGTTTAAAATTATGGCATTTCATTTTTCTTATAGATTTTATGTTTATTTTCCAGCACCATCTGCAGTATCGACTCAAGAAACCGGAGCTAATTACAAACCTAATTATCAATATTTTCATGTTATGATGACATGCTGCATAATCTAAATGACAAGCAGTAATGACAGCATCCATACTGCTGTAAAAAATATCTGAAATAATAATTGTAGTAATTACTTCCTCAGAGCTAAGTCTACGTTTTGTGCCGTGAAGCCATCGTAAGTAACTCGATTTTTCCGTTTCAAACACGGAGAGATGGGCTACCTTCGTCGAAGTCTGCATCGTCTTCAGTGTGCTGGGGGAAGGGGAAGCAGTTGGTGATCTCCAGCCGGTCGTCTACCACCAGACCCAGCAGGACGCCCTGAACCACTTCGCTGCCCTGGCCCTCTTCCTGGTAGTGCTTAATTATTTTCAGCACCACCTGTGAAAGCAGAAAAGAGGAGCATCATTGCAATAAATTACGGCAACAGCAAAAGAAAGCAGAGGAGGAGAAGGAGCTGTACCCTCCGTTCCAATTACTGCTTCTCATGAGGGCTTTTATATCCTCAAGTTTATGTGTTTATTGTGCATTTATTTGGGCTCTATTTAATCTTAGCCATAGTTATGTCATCAAGCTCAGCTGGACCTGTGCATGTATTTATTTTTTTTGTTATTATTCTGGGCTGGGGTTACTACAGGGATTTTTTTAATCCATTAGGGTACATTTGTATTTTTTATGCTTCCTATAAAATACTTTTATAGAATTCAATAAATATAAATGTGAATTATGGTGCCTCACAGAATACATGTATTCCATTATTATGTATTTAAAATTTGGATCCAATTAAATAGCAAATTGTTTGTTGAAACATAGGGGAAAATAAATCTAAAATGAGTGTGATTCCATGTTACACACCTGCAAACTGTTAAACAGTGCTTGCATACAAGAGAATATTAAATAATATAAATAAGAGTATTATGCAGAAGTATTGATGGTTAAATATTAACATAGCAAAAGCAAAACTAAATGTTTCAATTGCCGAATTTAAAAAAAAAAAAAAGCAAAAAAAAACTAAAACTAGAACCCAACAAATTACATATTTCCTGAAGGGGCTAATCCCCCCAGACTTTAAAAAATAGATTTAAATATTGTCGACTGATTAAAACAGGGGTCTGCAAGCTGCGGCTCTGGAGCCACATGTGACTCTTATCGCTCCACGGTGGCTCCTCGGCCAAACTTACAATGAGTCGGGGAGACTGCTGACCCTGCTGACCCAGCCATGTCGACCGTCTGAGCCAGCAGCTCCTTACTAATGGCTGCCTAACCAAAACTGCCAAAAGAAAACAAATAAACAAAGCCTGCAAACTACGACTACCAAGGTCCAACCCCAAAATAAAATAACAAAACCCCGCAGTGTAAGACTGCTGAGGACAAAGTGGGGGAAAACAACCAAAAATAAATAAACAAAAGAAAAATAAAACAGCATTTCTTTAAAGTAAGGATTGCTTAATTACCAATTATTTAATTTAGATTAGTTAAATGTATAAATTAATGGCTGATGTGCACATAGACGATAAACTATGTACGCTTTTTAATTGTTTCTTTACTTGTTTGCTTAACGCTACCTCCAGAACGCACAGCAAAACTTTGGAAGAAAGTTTGATCTTTTATTAGTTAGAAGCACGTTATTTTGGTCTGCACAACACTGGCTTCAAGCTGCCTAGAGCTGCACTGAGGTGATCCTGTTTGACACAGAGCTTCTTTTATTTTGAAATAAATAAATAATTTCACTTATTTTTTAAAGGCTAAAGTAAGACGATGTGGCTTCTTCGAGCCCAAATGGCTCTTTTACTGTTAAAGGTTGCCAACCCCTGGATTAAAATCTAGTGTGCATCAACCTAAACTAAACAAAAAGGATGAAATAGATCTATTTAAACAACTGTGATATTTTTTATGTTGCTGATTTTATTTTAAATGTAATATTGTACAGTACACCATGCTTATACAAAATGTAGGAGGCTGCACACATGCTTAATCCATCAAAATAATCGAAGTACATAACGGTGCAATCAATCACACGTACTGTGCTTGTATAAATCCCCTTTTAGCGCTGAATGTAAAGATGGATTCTTTTCTAAAATCGTTGTTAATCTCTACTTTGGGCTTTGAAATAGCATCAATGTGTTGGTTACATAAAAAAGGAAAATATTGACTACGAACGGTGAGTGCTGGAACTCTAAAAACATTACAAAAATAACAAGTCTGCAGAACCTGGAGAAAAAAAAAAAAGAAAAAAAAAAGAGTCTGGGGTGTTTGTAAATGGTTATCCAGAATATCTATTGTGCAGCTGCAGGTAAATAAAAAAAGAGGTTTACCTACTGAATTATTTAAATAAAGACAACCCCATGAAACCTGTGTTTTGGTGTTTTTAACATGTTCTTGTGCAACTTTTCTGTTGATAGAGGACGTGTTAAGAAAATGAGGCTTAAAATTACATTTTCTTGAATACTTCATTGTGAATCAGGAGCGAGAGTCTGATGAAGCAATACGTATCGAGATATGCACCTCCCGCTACGATACGTGTCGTGATATATCCAAAGATTGTAACAACGCACTGCAACTGTATTTCATAGACAAGTTGCTTATACCCACAAATTCATGGTGCTTTTCTTCTGGTAAATTAAAAAATATTCGTTCTTAAAAGGATAAAGTCAATACTGCCTACAGTAAAATATGTTTCAGTAGAAGAAAAAAAAAAAAAAACATAGAATGAAGAAGCTTTAATTAACCAGTGAGGTTCTAAAAGTCTGATTTACGAAATAAAATGCTGTTTATTTCCAACATTGGTAAATCTAGCTTTAAGCATTTTAAATCAATACAAATATCGTCAAATAAATTACAGAAAAATATCGGTAAATTGATTTTTCCCTTCACCCCTAGTAAACAGAGAGGCCTCAGCAACGGGGAAAGGAAGGGGGACGGGGTTACTTTGTGCAATCAGTCCTAAAAGATTAATCTGATTAATTGCCACTCTGCAGAAACTATATCCTAAAAATGACAGTTTTTTTTTTTTTGGCAAGAAAAAAAAGCAGAATTTTAAAAAACACTGGAAGCGCTTTAACATAGCTCAGAGAAGCTCAAAATGCTAATGAGTAAAAAAGACTGAATAAAAAGTGTCTCCTTGAAAATGTGATCACAGCTAACTAATTCTCACCTCAATTATACTTAACATACACATAATAAAAGCAGTCCAATAATTCCTCAGCCGTCACTCTGTCTAAGAGCTCTAAACACCTGCATTCAAGCACAAAACTGCCAAAAAGACTTGTTATATCAGGAAGGAATTCTGGGCCACGCTGCTGAGGCAATCAGACTGTGACTGAGTGGTGGAGTGGGAAGCACCACCTGCAAGCTCCATTATCGCTCCTTTTGAGTGCGTACAAAAAGGCCGGTTAGTATTCAGCACCATTCACCAATTTACACTTGAGCACGAAGAGACAGTGCACGAGCATTTTTGGGAAAATGCTATACTTATGCGGGGACGGGGGGACTGCTGTCCCACGCCCGACTGCTCCATCTATGGACTCTTTATTTATCAAGATCTGCATTTGATTTCACAGCTTGATAAAAATGTACCAAAAAGATATGTCTCCAAATATGTATTTTGATCCAAATGTAATAATAATAATGGTGCGGAAAAGAGTAGAGAGCAATTCTGAGTGTTTAAATGAACAGGAACAGGGTGAAGACAAAAAAAAAACGGAAAGCATAGTGGAGAAAGAGAGAGCATAAATCACGCTGATAACAGTGTGGGCAGATCATAGCCGGAGGCATTAATAACACACACACATCTACACAGCAGCTGGGTGGCGGTCCTGCAACGACGCCCACAAAAAATAAAAACACCCAACGCCACTATGAAGTAGTCTGCGCTTCGCTGCCCGTGAGCACATGCATGCATACCCATAGTACACGTCCACAGAGAAGTGATTTATTTCATGTCGGTGCTCAAATTGTCATGCAACAAGTAAGGAGCTTGGGGGCAGGCGGAAAAAGAGAGACAATATGAGGTGGGGAGGGAAGACAAACAAATTTACTTCCCCGCCAGTCTGCCTTTTTCTTACCGAGAGGGCACGAGGGGCCTGACTGATGGGTCTTCAGGGGCAAAGACAGGAGAAAGAGTGAATGCAGGCACGAGTGAAAACTCTGTAGGGTGGGGGGAGGGGGGGAGGGGGGGGGGGTGCTAGGGGAAGGAGGTGAATACAACAGAACCAAAGCGAAGATATGACAGAGAAACTAGGAAATGCTGGAGAGAGGGAGCACGAGGAGCATTGGTGAAGGTGTAAAGAGATAACACTGCAATCAAGAGAGACATGGGCAAAAATCCCACAGGAGAAAGACAGGTACAACAGTGACAGTCCTTAATATTGGCTTACTCTGATTTCTGAATATTTTTCACCTTCAAGGCTAGATATAATGGAAACCACACATGACCTAATTTTATACTTATTTCATTTCATTTGATCTCAGAATTTGGAAACATAGTCTTTGATTAAAGACCCACTCCTGTGAAAAATGTATTTTTAACATGATTTTTGGGCAACTTTCTGACATATATAAAGAAAATCAGGCATAAAAATTGTATTTCTGTGTATTTCTTTATTCAAATCCTGAATCAGGAGCAGACACAAACAATGTTGTTTGAATAACAGTATTGTGGTGTAGAAAATATTTTGGATGGGTAACAAGTTCCCTGCTCCAATACTGCGGAGTGATTTTCACACGGGTAAAAGTATTAACATGTTTTTTTAATTGGTAGCAATTTTTCTAAGTTTCTTTTTTTGTGTTGTTTGTTCTCAAATTCTTATTTTTTTCAGTAATTTTCAAGCATGTTTTTAGGATATTCCCATCTTTCAATTTTTCATTTTCATACATACCCAAGGTTTAAAATGCTCCAATATACTACTCCAGTATATCATGTGTTGTCATAATTTGATCTATTTTTTATGACAAATACTTTTTATTGGGTGTATTATATCAGGTAAAAATTACCCGTCAAAAATGATGGTGTAACTGTTTATAGCGAAAGTGTTCTAGGGTTAAACAGAGAGATCTCAGCAACAGGGAGAGGAAGAGGGGCGGGGTTACTCCGAACTAACAGTGTAAACAAAAGACATGAGTGGGGGCTAACCTCCATCCAGTCAGTCACAACTCTGAGGCAAATTTTTAATGAACTACTGCAGCTCTGACAACCAGCACAAGTTTTTTCATAAAAAAACAATAAAAAAAACATTATAATTATAATTAAAAGACCCCTGCGAAAGCTTTAAAAATAGATAAAGACGATTGGAATGTGTCCCTAAACTTGATGTTACATATATAACAAAATTGAGAAATTTATAAAAAATTCTCGATACAAATGTAAAAAATAAACCATTCAAAAGAGCAGAGAGATCACCAAAAGAAATGACCTGAATTTAGTCAGTTTCCTTTTTAAAACGTGCTTCAATCTTGAAGTCAATAGGTTGATTTGTAAGTATTTTTGTTACTCCCTTTTGTACATTTGTTGCATTTTTTTTGTCCCATGACACCTCTATTCCTCTTAAAGTGCAGGTCCAAAACAAAATACGACCATAATCATTTTCTGAATGTTGGGATTAGTCATGATGTCACTCACGAGAACATGCAGTAAAGCCTAAATAGTTCCTGTTATTTTTATTCGATGACTCCCTTTTACTCTACAGATGAACAATCTGTAAATTTTTTGTAAAGGAGACAGTGAGAGGTAGCAGTTATCTAAAAAAAAAAAAAAGAAGTACCATCAAACAAAACAAGTTTCACGCAAATGTTTGAATCTTTAAAGAGGTGAAAAGAGGAGGCATCTGTACTAAAGTAAAGGGAGGATGTGCTGTACCTTTGTACCTCCACCTCCCTGAAATATCATTACACATTATTAATAAATCCTAGAAAGCTCTCATTTTGTCCTGACATGCAAGCCCACATATTTAAGTTCAACTTTCTCCAGTAGTATCTTTACCCGCACACTTGCTCTCAGATACAAATTTATTGATTTAGCTCACCAGCGGCTAGCCTAGCAAGCTCACCTCGTGTGGAGAGACTCCAGATTGATATGTGAAAAAGCGTATCATAAATCAACGAGCTTAAAATTGAATTGTGCTAGATCAATTGCGGTCCAAATCCCCCGTTGGCTGCCTTTAATTCTTTTCATAAATCTTCTTCCAGTCACACAAAAGGGGCTGATATTCCCGACACAACAGGGCTCAAGTTATGAGAGAGTACAGCAAAGAGACAATCCTTTAATGAGTTTTCTTTTCCCACCATTGGAGTGCAGAAATACTCTCCACTTGGCTGTAAACTACCTGACAATGGAAACATTGTGTGGCATAAGTCCCTTTGGTGGCTTAAGCCAGAGATAGAAAACCCAGTAGGGTTTTTTTTTTTGTCTGCCAAAGTTTGTCTGTGGACTTTAAGTCATTTTTTTCCAAGTCACAAATAAAAATTACAACAAAAATGGGACAGGCAGTATAAAGCAAAATCAAACCATAAATGATTAAAAATGAAAAAGCGCAAAAACAGATCAAATACTTTGGCTCAAATGAGTACAAGTATGAGTTTCAGTTTCAGAACAATGAAAAAATTCCAATAAATATAATCGAAATTTATAATGACCCCTTTTTTTAAGTTCCTAGAACTATTATCTAGTTCTTAGAAATGAAAGCATTCTTGCTTTTGAGCAGTTTAAAGCTTTAAGAGTCATTGTGAAAATATGTGACTGCCACAACAATCTTTACTCTGAAAAAACGATCAAGAAGAAAAAAATATTACTGTTATCTTCTTTTTTTTTTCAACCTGTGATGATTCCCAATAAAAGTGCAGCTATTAAATGTTTTATTTTCCCCTAAAAGACAGATCATTTCTCTCATTTTTGGAAAGATAGCAAGTTAAAATGTTAATTTATAGATTATCCACTGCCATTGTAAGCTACAGGTTGACTTTTGGATTTTTGTTGTTTTTGGAAAATGCGATCTTTCAATGAAAGCTACATCAGTTAATAAGTTAAGGAGCCAAAGGGTGGCAAAAAAAGTATCCAAAATCAATTTTTGTTAATAAAACCAACCTGATGAACTTAAATCACCACATCAATATTTTATGTATTCCAACATTCCTCAACACCATCAGCAAATTGACATTGTTCTGTTAGTGAAGCAAATTGAAGTTGATTAGGGGTTTAATTTGAAAATGGAATCACCAGTAAATGCAAATTATTAATTGTGTGAGTTTCTATAAGTTGCAGCACATTACAACAGAGTCTAGTAACTCTTTTCAAAAGATATGCAACAACTTGCGTTTCTTTATTTCTACCTCTTCCTTCTCTCCATCACTAGTTAAATCCCCTGTCTCTCATACACGAATCGATGAGGTGACAGATCGACTCCGTAGTGACATGTGGAACTGTAGATATTTGTATAATCAGTGGATTACCTAGATTCTGTAATATTAATTGCTGAATTCTACTTCTGTTGCAAAAAACGAGTGGAACCAACCCGAAAGCAAAAAAATATATAATAATAATAATACAACAACACCGCAACACAGCAGCACTAATTCACTCTACGGGCAACCTCACGAGCACACCGTGATGCAACAGAACAGCAACTGTTACATCCAAGTGCATTAAGGGGGAATGCGTTTCATAACTCTACCTGAAACAAACACCTCTCCGACTGTCTCTGTCAAGCACCTGAATAAATATCAGGTCACACATTAAAACAGATTTGACTAACAGATTTAAGTCCAGAATTTGTTTGGTTGATAAGACTGGGAAAGGAATGAGGAAGAAAAATCTCTGAGGTCCTAACACTAAACATCAAGGTGAAATATTTTAATTTAAATTAACGCCAGAGCAGTTTTAATGAGACAGATAAAAGGTAGGAAACAGCTGTCAACTTGAAGTTCTGCTCGTGTAACACTTCTTTTATAAATAAATAACTTCATTAATTAATAGTTTTTTTAACCGGTGCATTTTGGGTCACAGGGTGAACATGCTCCGCAAATGAAGCAATTTTGTCCTCTGCTGTTTGGACAGGGGTACTACAATATGAGGAGAGAAGAAGATGAGTAAAACTTCTGCTTCACTGATGATTTATAAAGTATAGTAAAAACTATGATTTGAAAAAAACGAGGTGGTATTTCAATACTACTAATGACAGATCTCTTGTGCCTACAGGTATTAAATTATTTGCTCTGTAGTACATAATGTGTGTGTTCATGGTTATTTTACGACCTCTTTTTGTATTCGAATAAAAGCGTGAAAACACAAATTACACAAGTCCCATGTGTGGCGACTGGGCCTGCTATACCGTTCACATTGTAGTATTCAACATTAACCATGTAAAGACATTCAAATTGATTAGATTACATTTCTCTTCCTTTCTGCTCGGTGTGGCAGATACTAAAGAGTAAAAGGTAATGAAAACAATGAGAGCATCCTGGAATTAAACTATACGGTCGTGTAGCTCACAGGAAGCTAGCTTTTACCGTGGCTACTCGTTAGATTAGGTCATTTAAAAGCTGTTTAAAGTAAAAATGCAATTTCTGTTACATGTTAATTCAAGTATTATTTTAAAAATACAAATAAATATCAGTTGAGAAAACAAAAACAGCATAATAATAATCTTGTAATCTGGAAAAACTCGGTGTTCATTTATAAAGCCTTAAGATAAGGCGTTAAATTTCCCCACATCTTTAATTTTGAAGCAGAATCGAAAACTGTCCAATAAACGTACCAATCCCTCGATCTGGACCTGCTTGACTGGAGAGTCCAGCGTGCCGCCAGTAGAAGCCATTCCAGAACCTGATGCCGAGCTGAGTTCTTTACGTGAAGCCATGAGTCCCTCACACCAAAAAGGAGGACAACATTAAGAGACGGACTTTTCCGGGAAGAGCGGAACGGTCCGTGTAGAAACATGATAGAATAGTTCCGCTTGCCAACGAGTCCGAGACTATTTTTTTTAAAGCCACACTTTGAGTTTAGAGTGCCAATATGTAGCTTTGGATCCAAGAGGATAATTACATTCGAAAAAGAAATTTGTAAATTCGCTTTTTCTTTAGAAACGCTGAAAACCCACACAGAAAAAAAGTAATCATATAAGACGTGTCTAAAATTTAATATTTGGTTTAATTTTTATTTAACCCTTCCGCTCTCCTTGACTCGTTTATATTAAAAGTGGGGTCATCTGGACCCCACAAGACAGTGCGCTGAACTTTTCTCATTGATTTTTGAGTTTCACTAATATCCATGGCAGACATAAAATCCTGTCCACATTTGTCATGAACAGAATCACGTATCAATATATGGTTGGAGTCATCAGGTCCCCAAAAAAGTGGAAGAAAAAAAAATGTTTTATTAATTTTTCAAGCTTTTTTTTTGTAGGTGACGCCTGCACATCACTGCTCTATTTTACAATTTCAATGAATAGCACTGAAGCATGTACTTAAAACACTTTATTTCAAATCTTTACAGATGTATCACAACTAGGAGTTACCCAAAGACTAAAAAGGTGTGATAGTGACCTTAACAAGTACATATAACTGTGTTACATAATGCAAAAAAAAAAAAAAGAAAAACAGAACAAAACAAGGCATCTAAGCATAAATGTATAAAGATACGAAAACAAAAGAAACATTTTTACATAAAACTTGAAATCATTACTTTTGAGAATTATACATCTGAAACATGACTTTAATTCCAGGAAAGATCTGATGATTTATTGAAGATTTTGCTTTTTGATTGTTAACCACCAAGTGCAACAGGGGGGAAAAAATAGGGAAGGTTACATGTCTGAGTAATAAGTACCTTTTCAGGATATTTGCAGTCAATACAGGATTCATTGAGACAATGCAGGTATTTTATCTAAAAGTTACATATTTCAATTGAAAGAGGGGCACCAATACAAAAGGCATGGAATGAGCAAACAACAGATTTAAGTTAAAAAGTGAAGCTAAGTGTACAAATTGGTGACTGAAAAAGATTTTTGTTTTTTTATAAATACACTTGTTACACATTCTCCCTCGTACAATATGAACCAATACTGCATGATTCCATCAGAGGTACAGTAAAATCTTTTTAAAAATAAAAAAGTGGCCATGGGAAAACAAAACGGGTACAGTTGAGTAAATTATATTAAAAAAAAAAAGCATGTTTGTTGCAAGCAGAGTGTATGTATTTTCCAATGTCTAAATAAGATTGAATCTTGGTCCAGCGGTGGCGATGATGTCGCTGTAGGGCTGAGTCTGAGTGACCTCAATGGCTTGCTGCTTCTTGAGGACCAAGAAACTGTAAAACTTGGCAGCTGCCTGCTTCCTGTTGTTATTTCGGCACAGGTCAAGCAGGCTAACCGAGTCTGCACCAGTTTTAGCCATAACACGCTGAAAGGAGACAAGAGGTGATACATTCATAAAATATTTATCAAATAAGGTGATAAAATAAAAAAAAAACAAGCAAGAATGTAAAATAATTATAATACAATTGTTTTACCTGTAAACCGTGCAGCATCTGTTGGGTTCTTTTGTTCCATCTCTTCTCTTCCTGATCCTGGTCACCAGCCTGACCTTCTTCCTCCTGAAAAAAAAAAAAAAAAAAAAAAGATCAGCATCAATTAGTCAGGTCAACATATCAACAGATAAAATGGATCTTAAGTGTTTGTCAATCAAGTGATCGGTTTTATGCGAGATATTTATAATAAATGTCCCAGTGTTGTCTTAGAAGGTTGTTTTTCTTCTCTCTCTCACCTCCTCCTCATCACTTTCATCTTTCTTGTCTTTGCCTTTGCTGCCAAGAAGGTCAAGCTCAGGGACAAGCTGGGTGAGGTTGACAGTGGTCTCCTCGGGCGGGAGGTCAACCTGAGGCATGTCTAGCCTCTGTGACAAGTCTGAGCGGTCAGTCACTTGCTGCTGCTCTAGAGGAGTCATCTATCAAAACATGGAAAAGGTTAGAGTTCAGCACAACCATATGTTTACACGTCATTTCTCATGAACATATTTATCATTGATTAGTGTTGAACAATTACAAGACAAAATATGAGCTAACAGATAATTTAACAATGCTTAATATTTTTTTATAATAAAACTGATCAAAGTCATCTGGCTTCTAAGTGTTTTGGTTTAAATGAATAAATAAGTCTTTAGCCGTGGCTACTCACAGGAAGGGCAGCCTCTTTGTCAATGTTCTTGTGTTTAACACCGCGGGGGGTGGAAGGAGGGGGCATGACAGTGTCACTCAGTGTTGCCCTGCTGCTCTCCATGGCAGAAGCTGACAGCATACTGGGCTCCTCCAAGATGGTCTGGTCTGAGAGACGGGCGACAGAAATGGTTAAAATGGCAGAAAATGGGGAGCATCATTGAGCAACATTTGACAGAATATACAACAGCAACGTAAATTTGCTAACATCTTCCCTCCTGATTGAACCCAGAATGTTTCAAATATGAAACTCCCTCTGTAACTCACCAATGACATCTCTGTGTTGAGTCATGACCTCCTCTCTAGGAACTTCAGGATTTTCAAGTTCTTTAAGGAACTCATCCAGACTGTCTGCTTCGCCACCTTTCCTCCTCTTTCTCAGTTCATCTGGCACCAGAGGTGTTAGGCAGCGTGTAAACATCTGGCAAAAAAGGGTTTACAGTTAAGAGCGTCACTAAAAATTTTAGGGATAAAGAACCCCCCCAAAAAATAAACACTTTGACTTTTTTTAAAAAAACAATCACAATCTAAACAGAATACAATAACATTTTCACAAAATTATCCAAATGTATCTGATTTATAGTCAAGTTTTGCATCTACATGTGTGTAAATGCAATGCAGAAAGATGAAAGACCTGTGATACCAATGCGTACCCTAAACAATAACCATTTCCTCCTTGCATGGTCAAAAAAATAAACAGCACAAGTTACCAAGCTAATCCTACAACATTTACCAAGAAAAGACCACAGAAATGTTGATATGCATGTATATTAAAAAAAAAAAAACTGTTTGGAATATATGCAGTTACACAACTGAAGTCTTGATATAAATCAAATTTGGAACAGGATTACTTCAAATTATCAGATTTGTGTGGGCATGTAAACTGGCTCAATGATCGACTGATTGATTGACACATTAATAAATGGTTCAGATCCTAATGATACCTTGAGCAGCCTGGCGTTCCAGAGTGGTTGAGCAGGAAGAGAGAAGAGCTTTTCCACTCCTCCAGTCTCTTTCCACATCATGAGCTTCTTAGTGGGAGGTGCAAGGTCCAGGGTGGTCACAATGTCAGAGTAGTCAGACAGCTGGGCTCTGATGGTCTTGCTGTCCAACTCTTTCACGCTGTCCACAATCAGCTTCCTCTTACGCTTCGCCTTGGTCTCTTTAACTAGACATAAGCAACACAAATCAAGTGAAAATCACTTCAAAAATGACTGATTATAATTAGTTTTGTCCCCTCATTAAATATTTCTAACACAGAGATCTAGAAAAAAACAAATAGGTATGAATATAGATTACAAATATACATGGATGACATGGGAGACAATTAAAAAAAAAACCGCAAGAATGATATCCCATCCTTCAACCAGCATTAGCTACAAGTTAGCCAACATAGCTGTGTTGGTCACTCTGGCACCACTAGCATGTCAAAGCTGATTCCAGAAGGATTGATGTCAGGAAGAACAACTGACAATTCCTGACTAAAATCATCTGGAGGTTCCAGACGCTCAAAACTGCAACAGCAGAATGAAGTGTTTGGGATTTCAGTGAAAATGAGCATATTTTATTAGGAATCTTTATCGGGAAACTTAATCAGCTCTGCTGCTAATTACAGAAACACAGGTTCCCTACAAATGTGGCACCAATTAAAAAGGCATTTAAACTAGTTTTCTAACAGAGAATTCATTGCCAAAGGGAGTGGTTGCAACAAATAATCTACCAAACAAGAATGTTAAAGTTTGGTTATAAAGTCTAATGTTTTCTTTTCAGAACAAGTAAAGAGATCCAAGAATTGTGTGATTTGTCAGCAAATAAATAGTTCATACAGTGGTAAGGCTGGTGTAAAGTGCAAGTGGAGAACAACTTTTCTTCAAGATCTCAACTTTAATAGTGTGATTTTTAAAGGGAAAATCAACTTCATAGAGCTGCAGCTAAATGAATGATGGTCCACACAGACTTCCAACAATACATTACAACTACATAAAAACCCCCTTTAGATGCATTTGTTCACAGAATGGATAAACCTACCTGTGATGTCAATCGGCTCCAGAGCAAAGGCCTCCTCTTCATTGTGAACCAGAGTAGTTTGCTCTGTTTGGTCAGCCATTGCTGGCAGTGGCTCTGCTGGACCAGAGTCTGGACTGTCGGGATTTGCTAGATAATAAAAAATAGTTTTCATTAGTGAGAAAAAATAAACATTCGCTTAAAAAACTGTGAAAACGTCTTTAATTTTTCACAAGCAAAGTGTTTTAGCCTTACGTGACTGGAGGTTATCAAAGTCGTCTTCATCATTGTCTTGGTCTGGAGGCATTATGACGCTCTCTGGGATAGCAGGGGGATCATCAAAGATGCCACCTCCATCTTCAGAGCTCAGTAGTTTGTCAACTGAAAGAAACATTTTTTTTTTTTAAACTTAGCTATAAATATCTCATGGATTGACAGTTTACCAAAACAGACGAGAGTGAAGTAAATATGAGCATAAAAGACCACTTACCCAACATTCCTCCGTCTGAGTTGCCCATGGAACCATCCCCAAAGTCATCATAATCCATATGGTTGGATTTGTCAGGGAGATTAGCTGGACCAGGCTCAGCTTCAAGCAGAAGGTTTGATGCTGTGGCACCGTGGATGATGTCCTCCTCAAATGTACTGGCATCACGCATCATCTCTCTGTCATCCATGCCAAAGTCAGCTAAGAAGAACCACAAATAATTACACATAATTAAATAAAAAAATAAAAACATAACTTATCATTTTTTTTTAAATCAAAGTGGCAAAGTGTTAATCTGCACATCAGATTATTGGTTTGACCTACCAAAGTCAGTGTCCTGCAGGAGGCTGAGGTTACCAACATCTTCTCTCATGGTGATTTCTTCTACCCTGCTTTGGTTCAAAGTGAACTGCTGAGCAACATCAATGTCACTGTTGGATAATAAACAAGTAACAAATTAAACCAAAACTCAACAACAAAATTTTACTTAAGTGTTCATACAATGTAGATGAAAGTGAGTGAAAATGGTTTTAGGCCCACTTCACAGGGATGCATCAATTTTGAACTGCTGAATTTTTGTATACGATCTCATATTTTTAAAACAGGTCAAAAATGTGCTTCAATACAGCAGCAAAAAAGTTCTGGTACTTGAATATAAAAAAAAACATCTACCTTCTAGGAAAAAAAAAGAAAAAACACAGGTTTAGTAAATTATATGCAAAAAACCCTCAAAATTATAGAAAACAATAAAAAAGTGTTTAATTAATGTGTCATCAAATATGATGCCTTTTTATAGATAGGAAATGGGTTTGTACTCAAGTGTCATAAAGAACCACAACTTCTATCTAACACAAACCCATTTACTTGATCAAACAATGATTGTTAATCTAGTAAACCTACTCCAGGTCAGGAAGTGGCTGGTCAAAATCATGGAACTCCTCAGGTAAAGTGATCGCATTGTATGCAGCCTCTCTGTTTTCCTCAGGAAGATCCACCACACCTGAAGACAAAACAAACAATACAGGTCGTCTTTACTATCTGCTTACCATTAAGAGAAACACAAAAATCATCAGCATTTTGATTAGGTTTCCCCTTACCTGGTCTGAAAGCCATTTTAATCTTGATAAAAGCTTCATTGCAGTCAGCAAGCAGGTATTTTGCCTTCCTATGGTAGATCCTGACCACCCCAAGGAGCAGGTGGCCCGATGTACGCAAAGCCATTTTCACCTTAAGGAAAAAAGTCAAAGAAAAATAGGGAGGTATTTAGTTTGAGAATATAATAAACCCATCACTTGACTTCAAAATTGGAATCACATTCTCTGAATGGTCAACTGTTAATTAGTGAGTACTTGGTCTAATAGAAGCCATTTTAAAAATGAAAATCCCCTTCATTTAGTTCCTAACCTTCCATAAAAACTTTAAAAGTTTTGGGTGTATTATAACATTTTTTAAATAAAGTCTTATATTTTCAAACAGTGTTTGAGTCATGTTAGTCAATGCACAAAGTAATATTTGTACTTTTTTAACAGAAATATTGTTGCTTTGTGCACCGTGTAATACAAATTAGTAGGAAATGTAAAGAGCAATATTTCTGTCAAAATTTCCTAGGACATTTTCACAGAACACTAGTTAAGTTGTGGCAGAATCAATCCAAACCAAAAGTAAGTCTTTTTTTTTTAACTTGCTGTGATTAGTCTGGTGCCATTTCTTGGCTCTGACTGCCAACCTCACCCCAGAGAGGGGTGCCTCAACACTGGCCCAGGAACTCAAAACGGGATAGTGGCGCTATAAGCACAAGCTGTGACGGATTTGTCGGCCAATAGAAAGAGGAAACGTCGGCAAGCTGTACTAGGCACTGACTAGGGAGCGGAGCCAGGAACGGTGAGCAATCAACTCCCCGTAGCGCTGTTGGAACAGGCCAACTGCTGTACTTTTGAGTACAATTTTGGTCAAAAGTTTTTCCTTTGCAGTAATATAAGCAGGAACCCTTAAATTGCTAGAATTATTAGATCAATCGTCCTTAATGTATGTACATTTCAAGTGAGTAAATACTATGTTTTTGTGACTTAAACCTATACAACAGGACCAATGCAAATAAACCAAACAGAATGCACCTCATCTTTTTTTGGTTACCTTAGGTGAGATGATGCTTTCCACGCTGCTCTCCAAGTTACACTCAAACACATGGGCCTTGGTCAACTTTTTGTCCCAATGGGCCGCCAGCCAGATTTTGGCTAGCGGCCCACGTTTGCTGAGGACAAAGTGGGCGTAGAACATTGCCCCTGTTCACCTGGCCCACACACTCAGACTGCGGGATGGTTCACCTGCAAACACACAAACCTATTTTATGATAACCAGCCACTCCAAAATACAAACTAGCTTTATTCAAAAGCTTACAAAATATGGACGTTAAAAAGGTTATATTAATTTCGTAATTAAAAAAAAAAAAAAAAATGACGGCAAAAAACGCTATAAAAACACTGGTGTTTACGATAAATATGAAGACATTTGTATTCTACTTTACAGAACTCGGTACACTTCGGTTAAATTGCTGATTTAGTGGTGCGGTACATACTTTTGCCTAATACTTCAGTAATCTCACTATTTTTCTAATTTTGCCACAAAAAAAAAGCCATTTACAATGTATATGCTTAGCTTGGTAAAATACTTATAAATATATACACACAAGAAACCAGACTAAGAACGAACGTTTTCAAAATAGGCGCCGTCTGAAGTTCCACCTATTTTCAGTCTGGGACCAAAACGTCGCAGAACCACATGTCTATCGAGAGAATAAAACTAGTATATTAGACAAGGTTGAGTACAAATTCTAATATCATTTCACGTCAAAAACATTAAGAGTGGAGGAAAAAGCGAACTGTGATATGCTGAAATAGAACATAAATATTAATCGCTAAAGCGCCAAGTAGTACGCAACGCCAGTAGATAGTCGGCGCCATCAACGGTTGAAACAAATTAGCTAACGCGGCTAACTTGTGAAAGCACAATAAAATTGCTGGGAATGCGGTTTAAAAAAACAGGCATACGTGTATTTATAGTAAATTCACATTTAAACAAATAAACCCCAAAAAACAATTTTCAGTCAAAGAAATAAAGCGCCAGTCGATTCCCGTCCATACTTTTCTCCGACTAACGTAGTTAGTTGATGGCTAACGCTTGTCTATACAGGAAAGGCCGCATCGACAATACCCGAAAATGCATGAGTCGTTCATTTATTAAAACACACCAGGCAACGCAAAAATATTCCTGCTGCAGACATACGTACGGAAAAGTTATTCTTTAGAGTGAAATCCCAAACGTTAGGTTATTTCTCCCAGCGAATTGTCCCCTGTTGTACTCATTAAAACAGTCAAGATGGCGCCAGCCGCCTTCCTCCCGCTCAGCGCTGTCCTTTTAAAATCGGCAGGATGTTTACAGTCAAAAATGGCGGAGGAGGAGTCTACCGAGGAAGCCGAGAGGCCGGCAATCTGCTGTGCCCTGTAACGGCCTGTAGGGTGCATTGTTACACCAAATCTTCATAGGCGAATTCACTTGGTTAAAAATAAAAAAATATATAGACGAAAATATGGACAATAAAACTACAATATACGATTATTCTAATTACTGCCATTTTTTTGCTTTAAAAAAGGTTTTATAATGATTTTTACTTTTTCTGGATTTTAATTTTCATTCACTTAATCTAAACACAAATCTTGTTCTTTGAACTAAGAATGACATGCAATGGATTTAAATTCCATTTACTTGATTGGTCGAGTAGTAAACTTCAGATAGTCAAAAAATGTGCTGTAAGACTAAACAGATCCCCAAACCTCTTTAAGTTAAATAATTAATTCAATTACTCAGTCAACTGGACATGGATGGAGACTCTAAAACTAATTTCCTGTCCATATAACAGACACAGAGACGAGAAATATTCTTGACAGACAGACTGACTCATCTACAATCAAATTGTAAAACGGGTATGCAGTAAAGAGGATTTGTCTCATAGGCATCTGTTGCAGTAAAACGGCTGCCAGTGGAGCTGGTTCATAATTCAGCAGTAGCAGAAGAGCTTATTGTTACTGTGTAGACTGAGAATCTGGTTGCTTTCGTTATTTATTTTTTATTATTTTTTCTAAAACGTTGGAAATAATAGATTAATCTCTGAAAAGATGGATTTTGTGAGAACCTCAGATGTTTTGAATTTTTTTTTTTTTTTTTTTTTATCATTCTCACATTTGTGAAATGAGAATATTCTTGATCCTTAGGGCAAATGTTTTCCTGAACAGTACGGAATTAAAAATGTTGAATTTCAAATTATAACACAGCAATGTCGAGTCATAGAGTTGCAGCTTTGTGCTCCCATCTGTTAACCAAGATAACTTTGAAAGATGGGCAGCTGCTATAGTTAACTATTCAGCATGACGGAAGAATGAAAAAAACATACTTAGAAACAAATACTTTAATTCTCACATTTTAAAGTTGTGATTCTCTTTAAATATCACAGCGAAAGTGAAAATGACTCCCTTCAAATCTCTTTAAAGCAGAAGAACTTGAGAAGTCTTTAATGGGAGAAAAATCACTGATTAATCATTATGTTTTGCAGAAGATGTACATTAAAGTATCTACTGTCTGACAGTTTTATGCATTGTTGATTAGATCATCTTACGTCAAGTCAAATTCTGGCACTGCTTTAGGACATTACTGCAAAAAACATTTTTTCCCCACCTCTAACCTAAGGTCAGGCTTGCTGTATACTTTGAAGCATCTAAACTTTTAGAAAAGTCACCTCTCATTTGTTTTGTGAATTTTGAGTATTTCTCCTGGGGATTACCTACATTTCTGCAGGTTTTCACCACCTCCAATTCCTCAAAGGGAATGTACATTGCACTTGTCTCAATCTCCCAAAAGAAGTTCAAAATATTTTGTCTCCATAACCGCAGAAAGGTTGGAAAACATGTGGGGGCACATTCAATTGTTATGCAATTATGAATGAAAATGTTTTAGATAAGTCTTACTCAGATGTATGACTGAATGAAGGGATCAGATCAGAGGAAAGCAATTTTGGAGCTGTAGGATTTAACAAAAAAAAGAAAAAAAAAAAGAGGAGAATCAAAGCTCTTCTTCACCGGCGTGAGTTTATCAGCAGACATTTGACTGAGCATGCTGCTCTGATATCTGATGGAAAGATGACAGGAAGAGAGGGACAAGCTTGCCATTAAATCACAGTTTAATCCAACAGCAGACCCGTTTGCATGCCAACTAATATTTATCTCGTCCATAGGATTAAGAGAAGTTGAGCTAATGCCCACCATTAAATCAAACAAGACTGTTGGCCAAAGATAAGCTTCAGGCTGAAGAGAAACTCTGCAGCCATAATGTGACATTTTATGTCTCGGTTTATCGAAAGTCACATCTTTCGACATACTATGACAATCTTGTGCGTTTTCCACCAAACTAGTCATGGTTGGTAACATTTATGATATTTTGCATTCTTGCTTGCTTTTTTGACCAGATGATTTAAGACATTAAAACACTTTAACACCCCCCCCCCCCAACTATTAAAATGAAGACTTCAAAAAATAGACAGAATTCTTATCAAAAGTTTTATTTTGGATTTTTTTCAAAAATTAGTTTTTATAAAAACTCATTTACAAAATTGTGATGTTTGACAATTTTTCCACTGTTGTAATTCAAAGCATGTCAGCAGTTTTAGCAGTGTGAAGGAAACAGATGAATCTCAGACATGATCTCATCTTGATAAATATTGTGTGGAGGAAAGAGAACTACATGTACTATAACTGTGACGGAAACAGAGCTCCTGGGGTCTAGCATGTATAGCGAAGCAGTACAATAAAATGACTGTCACAAGACGGCATACATCTCTGCATTATGGAAGCCGGAATGTCAATAATTAAGAGGCGAGGTGGCAAATCTCAGGAGCATCTAAGTGTCGTAGACATTTGAGAGACCGTATGCTCGTAAAGGAAGACAAACGCACAAAAATGCTTTAAAAACAAAAAAAAAAAAAGGTCACATTTGCTTCAAAATGGAGAAAAAAATTAAACTTGTGAGTTGTATTTCCTCTGAAGGCACATTCATATAGAACATATCCAATGCCCCGCCATAACATTAACCCAATGGAGAAAAACAAAAATGTAATCCTAAATATTGCACTTTGAAATCTGACTGTCAAAATATTCTGATCTCCTCACAGCACCATTTTTTTTTTAGCAAAAGTGTGTATTTGCTTTCAAGCTGATAACACTTTTACACAAGACACTCCTCCCCTGTGCAGCTTCGTATCTACTGTACTTTTCACTCCCACATTCTTCTAAAACAAAAAAGTTTAACTTTGATGAAAAACACAAAAAAATAAGCACTTCTGCAAATGTCCGTCTGAAATGCTGACAGGCGTCAAAGTTGGATTTTTGATTAATAAAAGATGAGAAAAAAACAGCAGTTTCTATTTTGAGTAGAGTTGTTTTCATCTCGAACATATTAATTATCTAATGCAAGGGCTGGTTTCAAGCAGTGAATGTTCACTTAAATCAATTCAAATAAAATTAAAGAAATAACTGTCCTGGTTTTATTCAAAACAGAATTGTGAATATTTACCAAACAGCAGTCTACACATCTGTTCTTATGGAGCTAATAAAATAATCATGACATGTGACTTTGGGATTATGTTGCTAGAAAAAAAGTTCAGAATGGCACATAATGGCAAATATATTTATATATATGTTTTTAAACCACATAGTAATTTTCTCTTCTGACCTGGAGAATGTAACGTGCTGCACTGAAAATCACAATTAACAAAAATAAAACCAGCAAGGGTAGCAATCTGTGCCAGGTGATTTTTTTTTTCTTTTTTAAGATTTCCACACCCCGATGATTTGGATAAATGGTGAGGCACTGTGGATGTCACAAGGACTTGACCTCGTAATCCACCTTTCATTTGGGTCTAGTTAAGACATTACATGTAGAGCAGTACCGGCCCTTCATCCACTGCATAAAAAAATAACAAAAACAATTCAAAATAGTGTTATCCTCTTCACAATTATCAACAATATATACCATCGGCTAGAAAACATTCAGAAACCTGTGCATAGTGTACAGCGCAACACACGCAAGTTTCAGCAGGTTGGAGTTGGATTCGGTATTGTTGAGATTCTAAAGCAGCAAGCTGTGATTTCCAACTCCACCAGTCTGGAGTTCAAGTCCACAGACCCACAAGGTCAGGAGGAGGTCCAGTTATTCGTATGAGAACTATGAGTTCCATTTACAGCAATCCCTCAATACAAATGTGGAGATGTGAGAACAAGATACAAAACAAAAACAACCAACAACACAAACAAATAAAGTCTCTTCCATATTTGTTCTGGTTTCTTCACCCTCAAGATTTAATACACTTCCAGTCTTCAATGATCCATACGTTATCTCGTTTCTCACAGGTGTCCACCCCCCCCTCTGGCTCTTCATGGTTGTGTCCACGGAGTGGGGGGTCTTCAGAAAGGTTATAGCCTCTCAATGTCTCTGTATTTCTTCCGTAGTATGGAAACCTGGTCTTTGAACAAAACAGGGTCCATCCTCATCTGAGAGTGTATCAGGGGCATGGTGCCGAACCAGTTGGCAAACTTGTTCATGCATGTTTGGCGCTGGGCAAAATGGTCCGGGTCAGCCCATCGAGACGCTCGGGAGCTCTGGGGTTGGGGTACAGGGTGATTCACACACACAGAAAAGAAAGAGATAAAAAATAGACAAAATGAATAATGGAAGTAAAGCGAGACTTCAAGTTCAACTGAAAGGATTCTAGAGGTGCCTGATCACCAATGTGGTATTTCACTGTCAAGACAATGTGAACAAATAAAAACAGTTTTGTTGATCAAATAACAGAAAAAGAAATAAGGCATTAAATTTCCTTTTTTATTAAGCATTAGGGGTGTAACGGATCACAACACTACACGGTTTCGATTGTGTCACTGTTTTAGGGTCACGGTTCGGATCATTTTTCGGTAATAAAAAACAGCCAAAAACAACAAGATAAAAGCTAAATTAATTTTTGGAAACACTTCAAATCAAATATTCAATAAGCATACAAAGTACTTCACTAGGGCTGGGAATCTCAGGGTATCTCACAATACAATGCGATTCACGATACATGGCTCACAGTACCAATGTATCTCGATATGGCAAATATTCCAAAAACCATTATATCACCTTGGTAATCAATGATATTTAATTATTTTTTAAAACAAAGATACATTTTATTTTCTGCAAAAACTTTTTTTGAACAATTTAAAACACGATCTAATAATTTAATGCCCTTTCCAACATTAGGATAAAACTAACAATTAATATGAACGGGTCTTTACGATAACATATTTAAGGTAAAAAAAAAAAATAAACAAAGCTCCACCTAAGAGTTAAAATGCAGAGCATGTCAAATGGCCTTCAAAGAACAAAAACTGTGGAAATAAAAATTCATAATGCAGCATTTTAATTCATTTTACACTTGTCAGATAATTTATTATTATCATTTAGGCATAATATTAATGCTCAGGCTGTTAATCATTGTTTATTGTTCATTATTGTACAGTGCCGGTATTCATATTCATTTCACCTCCTTTTTATTATATTTTCCTGCACTTTTCTTTTATAATCATCACTTCAATCATGCGTGTTCCGCTAGCATACTCACCTGTTTGATCAATAACACTGCTAGACGTCTCATTTAGACGGTCAGATGCTCTGCGCCTCTCCGCTAGAATCTAGTGTATTTTAGCGAGGTGTTTGGACAGGTTACAGCCGTTACCGCCCTTACAATCCATGTGTTTGTTGGATTACTGTCCGCACCTACTTTAGAAAAATACCGACACAGCTCTGACCTTTTTGAGGGTGAGGAGCCCAGCCCCTCCCCTCTGCCTGCAGAGAAGCAGCGTTGATCCGTGTCCTTCATTATAAAGTCGAGAAAAGTTTTTGACAGAAGCTCCTCCCACATGCAGCAGGAGCCTCAGGTGAACAGACTTTAAGATAACCATGGAGCAGCTACGTTAGCGCTTGTCAAAACAAAGAGGATTTGCATGAATTGGACACGAATTTAAGTGATGTGAACGGACAATTGATTTAAATTATGCCAGCGCGAGGTGTGTGTGCGTGGGGAGTGGGGGCTGGAGTGGTCCGCGGTACACACGTGTCCCGAACCGTGGCTTCTGATCCATATAGACCACGGATTATCAGTGATCCGTTACACCCCTATTAAGCATTAATTAGAAATATATGACTAAAGTCAGAAAAGATTGAGGCTTAATGTGAAAATCTATAAACATTTCTACTTTTTCTGTCTTTTTCAATCGAGAGACAAAGCGCCAACAAACTCCTCATGTATCAGCTTCATTCTGCCTTACCTGTCCCATCATAGTTTCCTTGTATTGTTTCTTTTGGGTGACTTTAACGGGTGGAAGTTTAGTCACAGATGACACAAGGAAATTCATGAGAATGTCCTCGCAGTTTGACATCTGGTCCACCATTGTCCTCAGACTGGCTGGAAGGTAGGTTGTGTACAAGTAGTGGTAATACCTGAGGGAAAGGCCAGAGTGCATGGGAGTGTTGATAGGGCGGCACAGAGAAACAGCTTGTGTTCAATAAAAACGGAGAGCAGTCTCTGTACTTGTGATAGATGGCAGCCCCAGTTAGCACCATGGAGTAGTCATTGGTCCACTTAGAGGTGTAGCCCCACCGCTCCTTGTTACTGTCCCAGAAGTGGCTGCGCGCTGGGTAACCAACAATCCTGTCGGGGAAACTCTGCCACACTGTGAAAGCAAAGTCAACCTGGATGGAGAGAATATAAAAAAAGAAAAACAAGAGATGAATTCAGAGGATGAGAGCAGCCAGGAAACAGTATTTCAAATATGCAGAAAGCAGATAAAAGTACATAAAAACAAGTGTAGGTTAACAAAGAGTGAGATTCTACTAATTTAGATGGAGACTGACCTCTGTGGTGGAAAGCACTGTGTCTTCATCCAGACTGAGCACAGCATCAGTGGGGATTGTGTTGTAGGGCAAAAAGCGGCTGTTTATCACCTGAGGAGATTTTCAAAAGAAGTGCCATGTAAATGGGTACTGAATGGAAGTAAATATTCTTTAGATGTGATACTGTATCTTTCAATGAATAATGTGAAATTATAAGACACTAGTCTGGGACACAGCTATAAAAGATTCTGCAAGTTAATTTGTATTACAAGTGTAAAAAAAAAAAAAAAAAAAAAAAAGGTGTTAATACAGTATAGCATCCTCAACAAAGTTATGCATCAACAAATACAGATTTAGAGATAAAAGCTCAACTGTTTCCCTTCCTCTACTTTGCAGAGCATTTCAGTCAAGACAAACAAAAAAGAAAAAGGTTCTTTAGGGGATTATCTAAGTCTCTAGTTAGTGGAATTTATGCATACGCCAACTAAAGATGAGATTTTTTGTTAACATGTGACTTTTTTTTCTTTTTTAAAGTCAAATTAAATGTTAAAAGTACTAGAAAAAAACAGATGCAGACGCAAGTCAGCACTGAATTCCTTAAATGTACCTTGCTATCTCCTTCAATGACAGAAACAGGCGCAGAGGTGACAGGCCAGCGCTGCTTGGCTGGAAGAGGTTTGTCAGAGTTCCACAGAACTATCACCTGCACAATGCAAACGCATGGAAGAATCAAATCTTGATTATTAGTTCTGTAATTCATTGATTATTTAACCAAATTTTGATCATTAAAAGTGAAAAACATGTTCATATATTAAAAACAAAATCTTAGAATGATTTAAAAAAAAATGTAGAAATTAATTTCAACCTGTAATCAAACGTTGTTACCATCAAAAACAAAATGTGATGCAAAAGCTAAAATAAAACTCAGTATTTTTGAGAATTGTTATGCATTTGCTAAATATTTTTTGAATGTGTATATAAGAAATTATGACTTGCTGATTCATCTCTGTGCAAAACAAAAAAACAAGTTGTTAAATGACCTGAGCACAGTACTGGGATTTGGCCACAGCTACAAGCAGCTTCATCACCGGCTGGGATTGAGAGACCAGAGGGGTGACCATGTGAATGATTGCTGTAAACTTGGGGTATGGCTTGGTACCTGTTAAGAAGAAAAAAATAAAACAAAATGCTTTGATGCTGTTGTTTACACCCATCACCGTTCCAACTTTGGTACTTAACAAGTACGACTAAAGAATGGTGAACAATAACCGCTTTTGATCTGTAATACCTTATTTAAAGCCGCTTTGGGTTCGGTTGTTTAATTCAAAATGTTTTGATGATGTAAAACATGGCTGATCAAGTCTAATTAGACTTGTGAAGGAATAAATGCTCTTTAAATCCTATAATCCTTGGTCATTTAAACAAGCATAACTACAACATGGCCGTTTTAATTGGTGCTTGTCTTGCATAGTGTGACTGTGTGCATGGTTTGTGTACTGACCCAGCTTAGCATAGTAAAAGGGGAAGTCTCCTAAGTTTGTAGAGTATTGAGGCAAAGTGAAAAGTCCTCCAGGAAGGCTGTTCCACATGAGACTACTTCTTGAGGCGTGCAGCAGAACCCGGTCCTGGATGATCTACATCAGTGAAGGGGGAAGAGCAATCTGTCAGTTCAAAGACAATACTTGAAGAATTGATGTATCAAATAAAATTGATTGCAAAACCTTTTTTTTGCATTTTAAAAATTCATTTAGAAGTGTTCTTTTTTATCCGTTTTTGTTTAAATCTATGAATCATATTTTTTTTCATTCCAAAGTAGTTTCTTTTATGTCCTAAGATGTACGTCACTTTGGTAAGGATTCTTTTTTTGTTTTGAAAGGCTTTCTAAATCAAATCTTGATGATGATGATTCCATTTGACTGTTTTTGTTAGACTGCCAATTCTCGTCAGAGACAATCCTTCCCATCATCCAATTATTCCACTCGACTTTATCCTGCAGTCTGTGAAGAAGGACATTTTATTTTTAGCGCTACTGTCTATTTTTTCTTTTAAATCTTTCTTTTATATACCCAGATGATTTTTTTCAAATGAAAGATTTCTATCAAGAAAACTGTTTGCATAAAACACTTAAGAATCTGTAACATCCAATCAGTTCCTTTAGGTTTAAACCACAATCATCTGTCCTTCCGGTCCATTTGAAGAAATATGAACACACGTTTTACAGATTTCATTGTATGACCTTCACTGAAATTCTTAAATGTATTTGTTTAGCTTCATGACACATCAATGACTACTGCACACCCACAGAATCCACTTCTTCCACTCCAAAGCTCTGAGGAGACTCTCAAACTACGAGAGTTATAATTAGGCACTCGAACAGATCATACTGCTACAGACCAAGGCAAATTCAGCTCAAGTCAGACCAGAATTTGTTCTTTTATTACCCTTTCACCCACTCAAGGTGGACATATTAGTATGTCATAGATAAATATTTTAAAGTGTCAAGATTTGAGGATGTATGTATTTTGAAAGACTCACTCCAATATAAATTGTGTTTTCGATGTTTTAAACATGTTTTAGTAGCATTTTGTTCATATTGGAGGACATGTATTAAAAAATTAAGTATTTTTTTATTCAAATAGTTGTGAATCAGGAGCAGACAAAAATATGCTGTGTGAAAAGGAGCACATTTGTGATGCAGAAAATATGCTGGGTGGGCCACAAGCTCCCTGTTCCGCTCTGAAATGGAGAAGGGAAAGGGAGCGGGGTTGCTTAGTGCCAACAGTCCTGCCCACAACTCAAGGTAAATTTCTAATTAAACAGTATTTTTTTTGGACAAAAAACCAGCATAATCCTAAAAAAAACACAGAATGCTTTGAAAATAGACTAAAGATGATTGGAGTGGTAATTTTCTGGATATGTGGAAAAACACTTTGATCTGTAAGATTTAGAAGATGCTGGCTCACTGATAGTGAACTTGAGTCCGGAACAGGGTTGACCTTCTATTGCATTATTACGATCTGGCCAATTCCAGAAACGAGGTTAATCTCTTGATGGTGTAAACAGATCGAAGATCAGCTTTTTGGAGCTGCAACCTAACCCTGCTGACAGAAGACTTCCACATCTGCCTGATTCCTACTAGCAGGGACAGCACCTGTGTAAAATGATCTTGAGATGGCAACTGATAGTGTAAAACGCTGCTGACAAATAGACCTTGATCTAACACAAAACTGACAGCATTTTAAAGATGAGATACTTTACAGAATCCTAAACTTGAGATACAAATTTAAAAATCCCCTGATTATTAAAAGGATTAAAGTTAACTGGTAAAAAAATAACAAACTTATCTGTTTATATGGAGATTTAATTTACAGTAAAAGAGTGTGTCTTCATGAGTCTGCGTTCCACATCCTGTTCAGTGCGGTTCCTCTTATCAATTTTCATTCCTTTCTCTTCTCATGTTTGCTAGTTTGTAATTCTAGCCCAACGAGCAGAGTGATAGCTTGTTCCTCCCTGAGAAGAAAACCGATAGACTGTGGAACAAACTACTGGCAACACTGATAGGCAAGCCGCAGCAAGATGCAGCCACAAAACATTGTAAACATCTCACTTCCTCCTCCCTCTGGTTTACAGCACATTTTTCTTATATGTTTAATGCCTGTAAGCACACATTCTAAACTCATTTTATCTCAATACAAACCAAGAAATGTAGTGAGAGATTTTTACCCTAAAGAATACATGCATAATTTGAAAGATTTACAACCATTGAGTACAAAAAAAAGTCTCATTCTTACAACGTCTCATTATTATTAAGGGGAAACTAACATGTTTTATGTCTGTCTAAATCCAGCTTGTGTTGCTTTTTTAGGAAATGTTTTTTTTCCTGTCGACCACCTTAATCTTGATCTATTTGGTGATCCAGAAGGAGGAAGTCAGATTTTTCCCCTCACAATGAATGAATGAATGAATATGCTTTATTGTCATTGCAACAAGTACAGGTACAATGAAATTGCATTAGTAAAACAATATAGAATTTCCACCATTAGAGAACATTTTTGAGGAAATTCATTAGAAAGCCAGATGTTCTTTAGTCTAATGGGTTGAAATCATTGGATGGCTACTCTGTGAACCATCTGGTAGTAAATATAAATCTATACAATACATTTACAATTTCTGTGGAAGAAAAAAATTATTTTGATCTGAGGTTATAGACTGAGATTTCAGTGATTTTAAATTTTTTTTTTATTTTTTTTTTTAGAAAGTGCGGCTGTAAGATTAAGAGTCGTCACATCTGTAAATATGACAAATTCTGACCTTAGCATTATTATTTTAACTTTATCAGATAAGTAATCCCAGTCAACACAGAACAAACTTTCTTCCAGAGCAAAATGTTTCTGCATTCAGAGTATGCCTCCTCTAAACATGAACGGCTGTATTTATGCGTGTACCTCCAGTGTGGTTAGTACTATCTTCTCCAAAGAGTTGAAGTAAGCCTCCCACAGGAACTGTGTCTGCTGTCTCAGAGACAGAATCTTATCCTGGTGGATGGAACGCACAGTTGAGGGAATCTGAGGGAGAGATAAGACATGTTAGATCAATTTTTTTTTCTCAAAAAAAAAAAAGAAAAACTGTAATCCAGCTCTCAGTTACAAAGCCTTCATGCACACATAAGATAGAAATCTAAAGTTAATTCATATTTTAATAAAACTAATCAAAATGTTCTTTTAAACAAATGTAAAAATCCAATCTATCTGGATGATACAGTTAGGAGATAACTGCTACCACGAATAAAACCTGTTTCTGTGCTTTTAACAATGAAATGCAATTTATAAAAAAGAAGAAAATCAATTAGGTAGAAGACATCAACAGAATTTTGTATTTATAAATATGTCATATTGAAATCATATATTACTCTAAATGTCTGTGTCTTAAATTTTTTTTTTAATACTTATTCTTCCCAAATTAAACATATTGTAAATGCCTTGGTTGAAAGCCAGTGTTAAGAAGCATTCTAGTGTTTCCTTCCACAGGTACAGTTTAGCTCTGCTTATACTCATCTCAACTTTTGATCACGTTTGTGTGCAAACTTAACTAATTCAAACTTTTCAAAACATAAAATATGTACCTGTAACAGCAGCCTTTCATCCCCAATCACAGCTGCTGTATTCCAGTTGATGATTTCAGAGAATGGAAGCTCCCAGCCATTGCTTAGCATCACCGGCACACATGCTGCCTGCAAACGGACCAACATGTAGGGAATGAATCAACTGAGCTTCTGTCAGGAGGAAACTTATGACAATAACTCTTACAGTATTGAAATAATACAAACTAATCACAAAGCATTTGAGAGTCTAGAATAAAGTATAAAGAATCTGTCAGCTGATTTCCAAATCCTTACAGCTTTAGACTTCACTTTAACCCAGTTAGAAAAAAAACTAAAACAAACATTCTTTTATTTTAACTTCTACTTCTGCAGTGAAAATAAATACACACAAAACAGCTAAAATTATTTTTAAAAAATCACTTTACAGTCAACTTTGACAAAGAACTTTATAGAAAGCTGCTATTTTTAAAAATACATTTCAATAACTGGCTACTTTTTAGACATTTTAAGGACCCATGTGTGTGTTTTTCACTAAAAGTATTTTTAGTTAGATTAAGACGGCGCCACTAGGTCTAAATATAAAAATTATGTTTAACTAAATGTTACTACAGAGTTAGGAAATAGAAGAAAAAGACCCATTTGCAAAAAATACAAAGATCAAAGACTATTCATAAATGAATGAAACATTGAACCACAATATGAAACAAATTCTACAAACTATACTGAAAATAGAAACTGTTGGTTGCAGCTGAACAACATGGCACCGCATTGAATATACTTTTGCGTACAAATACAAATCTATCATGGCTTTGTGTGCTTTCATGCAGATTGCAGCACTAGTGGCTTCATGCCAGCAGCGGGCAGCTTTCTAATCGGCTAAGCAGGATACTGATCACTGATTGGTCGCTACGCACACATACGACCGGCCACCAATTCCACTGAAATAGAGCTGCAGTGCTTCTCTAATCTCCGCGGTGTCATTAGCAAAGGTAGCAATCTGCTCAAAGGCCACCATGCTTTACCTGCTTATCTTGTCTTAAAGAGCAATCCACTCAGGATTCTAGTGGAGCGACGCTCTCATTACTCAGCATATTACAAACGGGCAAAAAATGAAGACATAAAACTTGAGTATTCTGCATTTGATAAATGTTTGTAGAACATGTTTTTGTAATTTTAGAATTCAGTAAACTTCTTTGATATAAATTTCTGTTATTCCATTAGCAAAACTAGTAAAAAGAAGATGCACACAAATGCGTTTGTTTTCAGTTTCTGCAAGTGTCAGCCTCTTTTTCTTTTTTTTAACTAAGATAAGTTTATTCTTTTAAATGCCAGCCCAGCCTATTGCATTCCAGGCAGCCTTGACAAAAAGAAATGTGCTCAGATGAACAGCCAACTCAATGTATTGAACTTGTCTTCAGTTTGATGCCTCACACCTTTGCTCCTAAATCCCTGGAGGAGTAGGTTTCTTACAGATTCATTCAGTTGAAGACATAAGGTCAATTCCCGTCTCTGAAACGTAAAATAATTATTGTTGTTCTAATCAACTCATTAGACTTTTCCTGTAGTTAATTTATTTTTTTAACCCACAGCACAGACGGCAGCACACTTTGGAGGCTGATTTACATGAAACACCCTGAAGTGAAAAGACATGCAGGTATCGGAACAACGAAGCAACTCAGCAAAAACAAACAAACAAAAAACTCCTAAAATGAGGATACAAAGCCAGAAAAACACAGTGCACCTACATGGACGAAAGAAAACAAACAAAAGCATTAAATGCAACTGAGTTTAAACAGACATACATAAAAAATCAGAGAAAAAGGAGTCAAAACTGAAAAGAAGATCAGATGTGATGACTAGGAGGGGACTGATGACTCGCTGAAGCAACAACAAACACGCAACACAACTGGCAGTGAATGAAATAACTAGGAATAACCATAACTTTACTTTCAAAAGGCACACAGCTTCAGTGCTGATGTCTTAAAAAATTCCACCTAGATCAGTCACCAGAAGTCATTATGGAAACCTTAAGGTAAGAAAGTAATTTCAACTTTCTTAATGTATATGCATGGGCCACTGATATATGTACTAAATTTGGGTCTGAGACTAGGGTTATTTTAAACACATCTTATCTGCATCTTAAATATTTTATTATTTTATGTCCAGCAGCAGTTATGACTGCTCACCGGTATGCAGGACTGACCTGTAAAGCTTCTAAAAAGCGAAAGGAACCCAGCCGTCGACCTCGAGGTACAAGACAGAATGTGGAGTTGTACAGCATCTCTCTGTAGTCGTACCTGCAGAACAACACAAGAGAAAAGATAGAAAATGAAAAAAGCTGATCTGTAAGCATTACAACTTTACTGTTGGGGGTTTCTTTCAGTGTTGGAAGTAGGAATAAAAAAAAAAGCTTGTAAAATAATGGATAGAGATACCGTATCAAAGTTAAACTGTTCTTATTTCTAACTGTATTTCTGCAGAGTATTTCAATGGTAAAATGAAGGAAAATAAACTATATTTGACACCAGCTTCCCCTTTTCCTTCTATATGGCTGCGTTTATGCCCAGCACCCCTCTGACATCCACACCCCATCATCCCTTGCGCCTCCTCAATCCAAATCTATCCTCCGTCAACACTTGCTTGATTGGTGAGGCTGCTTGGAATTCTTTTACTTATGAAAGCAGGACGGCGAGAGAACCCAAGCTCATATTTGCTCAACATTGTTGTGCGTTTGGTTGGATCTTATTAATCAGGACAGGAAGAATTTGTTTTCAGTATTTTCCATATCAAAGCAAATTTACATGCAAATGTGTGCCATGTGAACTGGGTGGCAGCACATCTGCAGAGACAGGAAATATTGATTTAAACACAAACATGAACACAAACGGCTAACTTGTGCACACAAACCATGTGCCAATTTAACTAGAATCATTGATTGTTTACTTGTGTACACAAGCTTATTACACCAACAGGACCTTCACTTTGTATCAGAACAAGAGCAATATTACCACACTACATATCTACAAACCTGCTATTTTAACTGATTAACTCAAAAACTGAACATCATTACATTCTCTAGCAAAAACCTACATTTACAAAACATATTATTTACAATAGTCCTACTATACAAATAAACATTATCAGTACATATCCTTGCTTTAATAAAAATACATTTTAATAATAAATGTGACAACTATTGCACGACTACAGCAAATACAAATGTATGTCTAGCACCTTCTGTGCAGCTAAATGGTCAGAGATGTGATTTAAAAAAGACCAAAGACAGAAACAACTAAATTGCAAGTAAAAACCTTTATCAGCAGACACTATTATAGCTTAGAAAGTCCATAATCTGAAAGAATGTAATGCAACAACTTAAATGATTCATTATATAAAAATGGAGTTGGTTGTATCTAGCAACAACATCTATTCACTGGAAGGAAAAATCTTGTTAAAAAGTAAAGTAATCCTCTTATTTGCTCTCAATGGAGACTGGAACATCTTTGGAAGATACACAACATAGAACATTCAAATATGTAGTGAAAAAAGGAATTTGCTTACTCGCATTGTAAATTAAAAAAATAAAAAAATGTTTATGAATATATTATATTCAATTTAGTAAACTTCCTTTCTCGATCAAATTTTTGCAAATAGTTCTAGGTCAGTTAAGAAAAAAATACAATAGTAATAATCTATTGAAATGTTAAAAAAAAAAAAGAATTACATGAATATCTTTGTAAGACTGAGGGTGTATTCAGACTGGGAAAGTCTGTTGGTCTGGTCAGAGTTTGCTTAACTTGGTCCGGATCGTGTCCTGAAGCTTATATCTGGTCTGTATTCAGACTGGCATCTATCAGAGATTGCTGTTTTGAACAAACGCTTGTAAAGAAAACCACATGACTAAAAATCTCTTCAGTTATTGACCAAAAGTTACAAAGGTGGGTCAAAAACAAGAGAAAGATGGAGGTAATGGAGGAAATTTGTTCTGGACTATCAGGGGGAAACAAACTCTGGTTCGCTTAACCCTCGTGCTCTCTTATGGGGTCCAGATGACCCCATCTTTACATTGAGGCGTTAGCCCCTCCATGACAATGGTGGACAAGATTTCATGTCCGTCAATGGACACCAGTAAAGGTAGACAACCATTGAAAAAAAAAAAGTTCAGCGCACTGTCTTGTAGGGTCCAGATGACCCCTCTTTTAATGTAAACACGCCTAAGAGATCGGAAGGGTTAAAGCGAACTAAATGTGTCCAGTCTGAGTACACCCTTACAGTCTATGGAGCTACAGTTTAAGAGCTTTCCTTAACAAGGAGAAGTTTCATGGCTACAACTTGAAATGACCTGAAACTTATCTCCGATTTTTTTTCATTCCAAATTCAATGTTCGATTTTAACCATATTTTTCCTCCCTCCTTTTATTTTCTTTAACAAAGGTTACAAACAACAGAATATTTTTAACAACTACTTTCTTTTAACATGTCTTTTGGAAATTGGCCCAGAGACAAAGTCAGACTAAATATAAACTGTTAAAATATTTGTAGAACAAGCAGTAGATGTTTAATGAGCTGCAGCTGGTTTAGACATCCTATAAAGAAAAATGATACACTCATACAGCAGAGCAATTCTGGTGGCAACAGCCTTCAAACTGATTTTGCTTTTTGTGGTTTGATGCTTCAAGTTTGAAGTCACAACCCCGGTGAACAAAAAACTGTTTTTGACTCACCAGCCAAGGTGTCCAGTAGATAAAAAAAATCTAAACCCATTTTTATAGGAAAAATTATTAGATTATTTTACTAAGAAATTTACTTGGGTGTTATTTTAAGAAATATTTTGAATGCAAACAGAAAGGAAGTCACAATATAAAAAAAACATCAAATTAAAAAAACTAAGGAACTCCTTAAATCTCTAATCGGTCTTTGGTTTTCTATGAATATGTCTACGCAGAGTTTTAGAGTTTTATTTTCTATCCCAAATGCTCCTCTGTACCCCTAAGAAGAGCGGTCAGCAGGCAAGAGACGGACGGGCTAACTTTACCCTGGACTACGGACGGCCAAGAAGGGCAGAGTGTGGGGAAAATAAAATGTTGATTTTCAATAAATAGTCTAAAACATAAAATTCAAATTAATCGATAATATTGATACATCACCCAGCCCCATCTAAAACCCAACAAATAGGTCAGTGTCGTCACTGATGGGGAAAAAAATATTAAAAATTCACAGTTCGAGCTGGAATTTATCAATTAACAGCTGCATAATAAGAAATAACAAGGCTTAATCTGATCATTTAAAAGGTTGTAAACTCAGATGTATGTCTTATACACATGGCAACATAACCAATGATCATTTTGAATTGCTCATTAATCACTGCAACTCCATTTGAGACTTGACACATTCCACTATTAAGCAAAACCAATAATAATCAAGCCAGAACTGTGTGACTAACGTCTTGGAAAACTAGAAAAAACACGGGTTTAACTCCAAATGTGAAACCAGGCTGAGTTCAAAACTTAAAATCCCTCATACTTCAAGCCATCGAAAACTCAAAGAGGACCAGATGTTCCTCGCCTCACATACCTCAGTTCTTCCCTACTCCTCCAGATGGCTGCTGGTGGGAGGCTGCACCCCCACAGTAAACTATTCAGTGTGAGTGGAAATGTCAAAAAAAAAAAAAAGCATTTGGTGCTTTTTTTTTTTTTAACACCATAACGGTGCAATTTCTAAAAGTCAGATTTCAAAAGATGCAATCTTTTGCAAGGCTGCGTGAAATGCTTTAGCCAGAGAGAATGCATGTGGTGAGCAGTCACAACCACCAAGGATTCAGCTTCAGCCAGCTGTGCTGTCAGAATGACCATACTGTTGACATTTCCCAACTGTGCGGGGAGTGATGGTTAGAGATTGGCACCTTTTTCAACAGCCAGTTCTTTCATTTCCTTTTTATGTGCTTGCTTTTAACAGCAACAAAGACAATTTCTTTCATTTTGTCCAAGTGCTGTGCCGTGTGTTTTTTTTCTTCTGTAAACTGCACATCAACAGTCCTCCTATTGGCTTCTTAAATTGCTTCCAGGTTTGTTAAAAATTGCCCAAGTTGGGCTAGCTCTCCTCACCACATTTTATGATTAAAGAAATACAGAAAATGTTCAATTCTAAGAAGCATCAAAACTCAGACCTAAAGATATTTTTATTATAATTGTAAATAAAACTGTTATTGGAGAGCTAATGGGGGGACTTGAAAAAGGGAAGTGGATAAGTCCATGTACCAAGGGAAAAATAAAGCATTACAATACAAAAAGAATCCAATAAACAGCTATGGGGAACAAAATGGTCTCCATTGGAATACACAACTGAAGCCAAAAATGCTTTTTGTGGTTTGTTGACATTTTGGTTATTACAGTTTCCAGACAGTCTAGAGCTTCCGATTGTTTTTTTTGTAATAACTCCTTTATGTTTTTTGATGTTCTAGATTAAACACATTGTTAGGGAGGTTAAAAAAAATATAACTTAAAAACAAAACAAACCTGCCTGACAAATAAACTGCTGAATTAAGCAGTAAGAATAGTATTTCAATAATTTTAAGTTTGGGACTTTTAGGGTGGATCCTTTTCGTAAAGGGGCCATACCATGATATTCTTAAGTATTTCAGAGTAAACTATATCTATATTTTGATTATATTCTTTTCTTTCCTTAAAAAAAAAAAAAAAAGGCCTATGCCTACTGAGTTATTTTCGTGAGTTTTTTTGGAGATCCTTTGTAAAACGATCACATCTGAAGCTGCCTGCTGCGTGTGGCTACCGCCCATTTCATGACAGAGCAAGCAGCGGGTCTGAATTTCTCCCACAGAAATAATCCAAACTTCTTCAAAGATTGGTGCACATACCATATATCTGCCTTTAGTAGGCCTGGCCATTGCTATACTGGTTCACAACACAAATACATTTGACATCTGCACGACTGTGTCCGATAGGGGTTGGGGGTCTTAAAGGAGCCTCGTATCTAAAGTAAAAAACACCTGTTTAAGATGGAATTTCTTGATGACAGGACTCAGATGGAGATATACAGTATTGTGCATCTAACATGAATAACATGAAAGTTTTTTGCTGATCACCACTAGCTATGTGGAGAGTTTGCGTGTTGTTAGACTGGGGACAGTGCTGGCAGAGCAGACTCTTCCTGGAGGGAGCTGTTGGCATCGTGCTTACGTCAGCACAATTCCACATGCTCATTTTTATGGGTATAGGAAGGGCTGCTGCAGATAGCGCAGTTTTTAGAGGATTACTCTTAAATGCATGAATGGATCAAAATACCACTTTGGGGCTCTGTATAGAGAGGAATGAACAGTAAAATGCACAAAAACGTCAAACAGTTTCCTCAAGAATTTTCATGGTATGGTCCTTTAGAATTTTCTAAAATCTGTCCTGAAAAGGTTCCAGTTATTTATACGGACCAGTATCACCGCAAAAGGCACATTTATTTCTTGTTTGAATTAATTTTTAAACTGTGACCAAAAACATAAAATTACACTTAAGATATAAACATTTCCTTTTTATCTACTAGATAATATACTACATATTTCAAAATTATTGAAATAAAGCCCTCTAGCAATACCAATCTGGTAAACATATTAATCCATCTGATCATTTTAAAGTTCTGTAAATGCGTAAAAGATTAATTAACACTTTAAATACAATTTTTTTTAAGTTAACTCTTTAGTCAAGCGTACATAAAACCACTTGTTTATTAACTGTTATCAAATGTCAGTTTTGGTTAAAGCAGCACAGTATGACAGAGAAATACAAAGCGAGCCAGATAAAAAAAAAGATCAACCAGTCTCCTAGCAACAAGAATGAATAGTGTAAAAAGAAAATGTGAAGCTCACTTTGTCAAAGACTGAAAAGGACTCAGGAAAACAGGCAAAGTGTTTGTCCTCAATTATCTTTGCAAGAGACCACACACTTGTACAAAACAACAGAGAGACTGGACGGTTCTGACATCATCTCCATACTGTGTAGAGCAGACGAATAGAGCCTCACCGCCTGAACAGTGAAACCAATGCAAAAGAAAAGCCCTAAACTACACTTCTTCCTCAGATTGTGACTTTAGTATACTATTTTAAAGGGTTTAGGTTTTCTTGTTCATGTTTAAATTTAAATTAAGAAAAAAAAAAAAAGGGCTAAAAAAAAAAAAAAAAGCTTTCACTCAAATCTCTGTTTTCTTTAAATGTAAAACTAAACGGGGTACAGTCTGAAATCTCACAAAGCTTGTTCTGTAGTGCTGTTGATACTGTTGAAGATTTATTAGTAAGATCACTAAATACCATCGCGGTGTAATAGCTGTGAATCTGTGTCAGGGACACATAAAATTAGATTACTATAAAATCCTTACAAATAAGTACAATTTCCCAAGAGGAAGTTTGGATTGAAAGTTTAAAACTAACTAGAAAACCATTTTAATTAAGTAATAAAATCTTTCTCTTGTCAAACTAAGGTTTTGTCCACTTTTCTGATTTAGTCAAACTGATGGGTTTATTGCTGTTCCCTGATTGCAACCTCAAGCCATCATGATTTCACCACGAAAAAGTAAAAGTAAACCTCCAAAGATGAAAAAGTTGAGAAGGAAAAAAATGCAGTTGGTAATTATGCACACAAGTCTTGAACAGTCACAAACCACAAAATAAATGTACACAACTTTAGGCTAGCCAAGCCAAACTTTACCCATACACAAGTCAATACTTATGTTAGATTTTACAATGCATTTATGTATGCATTAGCTGTAATCACTTATATTTTCAAAAGCACTGGGTCAGTCTCTACAAATAATAAAAATTGTGAATATATCTGAAAAGATACATCTAAGATAATTAAAACAAGTACATGGCAGTACATCTCAGCATTCATTTGGGTTTCAGAAATTTTGAATTAAAAACAAGACTATGTCTAATGTAGAAACGGACAAAAGTAGAACAATTCATCAAAGATGAAAGATAATGGAGGGAAAGTTATGTCAGAGAGAGTTCTCCTTACAGAGCTTACACAGTAAAACTACTCTATCAATAAATGCAAGTTTATAACCCAATTTAGAAGCCAACATATTTGGAAAGATTGTCACAATAACTTACTTAATGTTATGATGCTGAAAATAGACCTCCTCGTGGCCTAAAGGTGGGACATTACAGATTAATGACTGAGCCTATTATGAATGAGCTTCCCTGCAGTATTTGGGAGTAATGGCATAGTTAATCATGACTTTTTTTCCCCCCTGAAGCCACGTTAAATGAGAAAGTCTGTTGAAGCATTAGCACAGGCCAACGACCCTTATAGCGGGTTTGAGGAAACAACATTTGGACAAAGGAAATGGATAACAGAAAAAAGTATTAAGGACAAAATAACATTTAAAGTGAAATGAGGCAGTCAGGTCAAGTTGGTGATAAAAGCCATCAGGACTGTCAACAAGCCTTTAATGTAGGTAGGTGTATTATTGGTTAACTGTCAGTCTATACTTTACAAATGCATCAACAGATTCCAATTTGTACACAACCATCTGAAAATGTACTTTAAGTCTGTTAAAACATTAACAATGTGTGGTTTACAATGAGTTCAAAGAAAAAAAAATGTTAGTTGTAAAATGCTTTTCTTTCCCTTAAAGAACCTTCAATAATCATACTCGTAAGGAGTATTTGGTGTATTTATCTTCGCTGGTTAATGAGTTCAAAGACAGCTTTATAAAACATTTACAGACACAAACAGAGGTGGCTGGTGTCTACAGCTTCACCACATTCCATAATCTCAGGTTAATACACCAGATTAACCAAGTTTTAGTCTGTTATTTTTCTGCTGTTGTGCATTTTTGCTCTTCATCCATGTTTTCTTTCTTTGTAAATATTTCAGCTGTACTAATACCAAAGTTAAAATCATGCACATCTTGATTTACTGGACCTTAACTTGACACACAAATTAAATCATGTAGTCCTTTTATATTTTAGACAATATAACTTTCAAAATCTTGAACAAGCCACCAAATATCTTGAGGAGCCACACTACTTTAGGTATTAGAGGGAGTCTGGAGACCAAAAGACTCCCTTATAATTCAATCATTTCACAATTCTTTGAAGTGCTTGCCATTAGAATCAAACACGAAGCTCGAGATTACTTAATAAAAGAATACAGGTCAATTTGAAGATATAAGATCAAATAGATCTTACGAGACATGTCCAGAAGCAAACATCCAATACTGTAATAATCGGTTCTACAGAAGAGGCAAATCGAGGTCAGAGATTTTCCTGAAGCATGAACAGTCGACAGGAAAATACAGAAGTAAACCATTAATAGTGACTGAAAGATAGTCAATATTGTGAGGCAATAGGTAAAAAAGAAAAATGGAGAAACTGCAGTGATAAATAGGCGAGATTTGAGGATGAAAAAAGGTGGAAAGAGACTAACGAAAAACAGAGAGATAAAAAGGTGGGGTGTGTGGAGAAGAAAAACTAATAAATTACATTAGAAAATGGAAAAACATCGAGCTGGCACAGGCTGGTGCCCTTCATCAAAGAAGACCGACTCTCTTTAATGCTAAAGCTACTTTAACAAAAGCAAATAGGGAGAGAAGGGAACCGGATAAGCCTATCTTTGTTCAGAACAGTATCAGCTGAAAATCTGCTATCAATGCAGCATCAAATGGACTTGCAGCCTGCATCTGATCTGCTGTGATATCCATCATGCTGGAGAATTTAGATAAAGCCTGGCTGCTGAGGCAGGGATATGCCTGCACAGAGTCACTTTTGAAGGGCTTTGTGGTTATGTGTGGGAGTGATTTTAAACCATGTCAGGGGAAATACAACAACCAACAGGTCATGTGTGCAACATTTTATGTTTGTTTCCATGGGTCAATGAAAAGATATTAGTCAGGTTTGTACGTGTATAAGTATGGCACTTTTTTTTAAAACAAAAATCATCTAGAAAGCAATCAGACAAGAGGTAAATATCAACCAGCTAAAATTTGCCTGTCCTAAATTAGATACAGAAAATCAAATTTATTTTGAATTTTTTTTTTTAAATAACTGCACAGAAAAAAGGTTTTTATTTGAAGAATCTAGTAGATTTGATCAGATTAGGATTGTTTCAGAAGAACTCTTACATGAGAAATGTTTGATTTTTATGATGATTAATGTGTCTTTAAAAAGTATACTTATTTACTTTATTACTCACTTTATATAAATCAAACACTTAACGCATTAATGAAATAACTTCCTTTATAATAATAGTTGTGTATTTTATCTTTTTTTTTTATTTCTACTGTCAATTAACTATAATATCACAAATATAAAAAGCATTTTTGATAAAAATATGATTTAGACGTATCAAGTCTTTTTACATAGAAAATTTAACTAAAACATGCCAACCTTCACCGGGTCATAACTGCATTCCCCAGTCAGACAGCCTCTTTTAAAAAATCTCCAATTTCAAGCAAGCAAAAAGTGATGAAATGACATCGAGTGCTGCTGTTCATTTGGGCTTGATTTCGAGCTCTTGAACAAAGTAAGTATGCATTTTTGGGCAACAGCTTTTCCTCCTTACCCATATCTTCATTATTCTGTAATGTGGCAGAGGCAGCATTTTAACAACAACAAATTAAAAAGGTAAATGCGCCTTTCAAATCTGCAACCTTAAATGAACATTTATGAAGCAATCAAAGTGGCTTCATTATGCTGCTCAAAGTAGAAATTAGTGTCTAGCCAAGTCAAGCCTAAAAAAAATGAAGTGTAAACACAGCATTTTAACTCTCAAGAGAGGATAGATGATTACCACACAATTACAAGACCAGACGAGAGGAAAGCCTCACTGACACAGTGACAAAGAGGGAAAGATTAAAGGCTGGCAGCTGCGGTGAAGATGCCGGCTAAAGTGTAAAATACAGCAGATTTCCTAAGAGCAGAGGAAAAACCGCATGAACTTGCAGAAATTGTGACATTTTGCTAACGCAATGATACTGCTCGACAATATAAAAGATTAAGAGATGTAGTAGGGAGTCCACTGCATGGAGGCAGTCTCCTTTTCACCAAAGCACTATTCAAATAAACTGTGAAAAATGCTATCTGTTACCAGTAAATAGGTTTTCTAAACTAGTATGTTACTAGTAATGTGTGAAAACTTTTCTAATTTAAAAGCAAGGCAAGGGCAGCAGTGCACGGATGCATAAATATTCAATTAGAAACTATTCCTATCCAATCAATACCTGTGATTGTTACAACATGGACTTAATTAAAGTAGAAGTGGGAAACTGTGAAAACTAACTTTCTTTAGGTTTGGGATCTTAAGCATTGGATTTAAATCCTAAAGAAATGGAAAAACATGAAAACTGGTCGTAGGCCACTCGAGGAGATCAAAGAGAAAACATGTTCATGATCATTCTTTCATGCTGGGAGCCACAGGTCGTAGTGAACACTTATATAACATTCAAGGGCAAGGAAGGATTTTTTTTTTTTTTTTTTGACCCCCACCTCAAATCCAGTGGACTGTGCAAGAGCTGTTCATGTGATAAGTGCAAGTCCAAATCTCACATTCAGGGGACAATTCAAAGACTAGAACATTCCAAAATCATTCTGTACTTTAATAAACACATCTGTCCAACTTGTTAGAAGAAATGAAAAACTTGCAAATGCTTTGGATTTTTGCTCTCAACGCTGAAGTATTAAACCCCTCCAGGACACGACCGGCATTGCTTTTTAGAGAAATCATTAATTCTGCATCCAGGATTTTCAACATATGTCATTGTGCATGAGGGATAACTGATAAAAAGAAGAAAAAAAATCTATCATACCCAGCAAGTGGCCGCGCTTCTTGGTCGACTCTAAAAGCATGCGATGGCTCACATAAACACTGGCTTACTTAATGATGACACACTTTCATCTAGTCCCACATGCATCCCTAAATCTGGGCACAACTTCACAAGCTCTAGATGAGAGCACTATTAAATATTAAATATTAAATCTGAAGTTCTTTTTATAGCGCTTCTTTTGCAGCTCTTTACAGGTTGGCATCTGCATCATTTTGACACAGGCCAGTAATAATGTTATTCACATCAGCAAAGCAGAGACTATGTTTGAGTGAGACTGCCCATCTCAAATCTATCATTTTTTTTATTGACATAACAGCAGCTTTAGTAAATCTGCCCATCAACCATTTATCATTAGGGTCATACTTGTCTTTAATCACAATTTAATTACAACTTGATCTCCCTCTGAAATACCTTCATTCTCACAGCTTCATCACTCATGGTGGAAGTCTTTCTGTCACACAGTTACCTCAGTGGATCACTGTTGGCCTGTAGCAGGCGGATATCCTTTCCTCTTTTCACTCTCTCAGCGTTCCAAGTAGAATACATCACCTGAACATGGCGGCCAAGGACAAGACATACATCATTTTGTCAGGACAAGAGCTGGGATGTTGGGGGAAGGGGGTATCAAAAAATACCACTGCTCTTTGTCCTAATCCACCACAGCATATTGATAAATGACTTCCCCTCTTTACTACTATACACAAGGTAGTTTTCCCAACCACCATGATTTGCACTTCTTCAAAATTGCACTGTATGCAGTTTTTTTCCCACTCATACAGTTATGTACACACTGATTTACTTCCACACTTGTGTTTACTAAATTAATTCATTGAATGGTTTGTTTAGAATCAAGCAAATGAGTCAAACCAGAGTTCATTTGCAATCGAACCAATAAAATCCCATTTTCAGCTAATCCATAAATTGTTTATTTGGTCAGCACAAGAGTTTAGGTGAGACTTTGCAGAGCACAAATAATTGTCACCTCAATTCAGAAAAAAGAAAAAATGGCTGGCGTTAAAATGTTGGTAATAGGAAGAGAATTTCCACATCATGGTAGATGACATTCTAACTATATGTATTTTCTACATAAGGGGATACCTATTGTGATACTGTAGCAGTCAAACTTAGCTTACAGCTACTCAAGAGTCAATTTTTCTCGATATAAAACTAAGCAGAAATCATGGAAAAAGCTCCTTCAGGTGTTTGATGAATCCATGACGGAAACATTGACTGAAAAGACAATACGAGGCTTTTAGAAACTGTATAGTTAAGGAAACAAGATCTCCAAGTCTCCATTTCATGGCACAGAAGAAGTACATCCTCCTTGTTTTAGTGATGTGCAAAGCACTAATAAGGCTGACTGAGCATAAAAGGGCCTTAAAAAAAAATCAACAAAACCAATCAACAAACTAAGCTAAGGAAAGATACTGGTGGAGTACATTGCTTTCTCCAACAATATTTCAATAAAAAATGCACAGCATGTATTCTTGTCCATGCATTGCCCAAAATAGGACCTTAGTTTATCTCTATCAAAATACAAATTAAGTGCAGAATTGGTGAAAGACTTTAGGAAACATAGTGAATGTAAAAATGTTCAGATACAGCTCAATTATTTTACTGACACATCTTCTGTAAATTGAACCATTCGTTCAATTAGGAAACTCACCATATTAATACAAAAAAGCAGGTGTGTTGACACAGCAGATAAACATGAGAAAAGATCCAAATGTGGCTGATGTGCAGAAACTCAGATCAACCATCCTCCTAAAACGATTATCATTTTCCCCAAGCTCCGTAAAGCCTGCATCAGGTTGGCTAGCAGCCCTCCGCCCGGAGCTTTGGCCAATACGGGGGATTAAAACTCTGCTAGTCTATAAATACACCTAGCAGACTCACGTCAGCAACCAACCAGCTATTGCACTCACCTCTAATTGTTAGATATTTGGCAAATTTTTTCCTCTGTTCTGATGCTTTCACTCAATCCTTTCCATCTTAATGCTCTCTTCGGTTTTGCTCTCTTTGTGTTCCCATTTCTACTCCCAACTTCCTCACAGTTGGTTTTCCACTCTTCTGTGACTCTGCCCTCGTCTCTCACTTTATCCTGATCATGCTCTCTTGCTTGGCAAGGTCTCTTAATTGGAAACAAGCTGGGAGAGATCTTTCAGTTTGAAGTTAAAATTGCATCTGACCTACCTCCTGCTGAGTCTTTTCTTCTGTATTTTGGCTGCATTACAAGGATGAATACAGTGGCCCAGAACTGACGTAAAAGAGGACAACGTGGAGAAGACGGAAACAAAATAATGGGCTTGTGAACGCCAGAACAGAGGCTGACTTTGTTTACTACAGCCACTATATCAAACATACAGTAAAACTTGACATTTGATAGTGTGTCTTGCATAATTCAAAAGATTTCTCACATCTATTTAACATTTCAGAATGTGCCAATAAAAAAAATAGTTCACATTTTACAGAGCCAGCTAGGCTTAATAGATTTACTGTCAACTTAAAGGTCTGTCTCATCCAAAGAGTAACAAAAAAAAGACTGAAGATACTAGGAACTCTATTTTATAACGATAGTGCTTAGATGGAAAGATCATTTTTCTGCAAAAAAAAAAAATGATGCCCTAATAAAGTTCAATAATATAAGCAAAAGATATGTTAATAAAAAGGAAAAAAGGTAGATGTGCTAAGTAAACATTTGGAATGTTAATTCTCCATAAATACACAAAAATGCCAGTCTTTCCATAGCAGTCATTGTGTGAAGCTGCTTTGAGTCAGTCATAACTTCCTTGTTGTGAGTGGGAGAGGATAAGAGGGATTTATAGCACAAAGGACTATAGAAACAATGACTTCCCATTCAGTTAGACTCCACTGTCTGACCTAAAGGGCTGTGCAATGGGACACTGTAACCCACCAGACATAAGCCTTTATGATTAATACTTTACAAAAACAAACATAAAGATCTGAATACCATTTAATCTTTCCTTCCGAGAACTAACATCCTGTAAGAAAAACTGTATGCTAAACAGTTGATATATAAGCTTACTTTCCTGTGCCAGCATTGCATTCCATTCTGCTTAAAGTCTTGGCATTCATTTTTGGAGTTGGAAAAACAATCTTACACAATATTAAAACTGTCCACATAAAAAAAATCTTACTTTAAGAATTAAATCAAAAGCAAAATGTTTCTAGATATTGCAAAAAAAAAAAAGAAAGTAAAAATTAATAGATCAATCAGCCAAGGCTGTTTAGCAGCCAAGCAACAACACGTTTTTTTTGGTAATAAAGTTTTCCAAACATAATTAAGTTTGAAGAGAAAACTGATCATCGTCTCAGAGATCAGAGCTTCCCAGTTGCAGTTTAACCCTTCCGCTCTCCTTGGGGTCCAGATGGCTCCAACCACACATTGTTATGCGATTTTTTCCATGACAAATGTGGACGAAGGGGGACAGGATTTTATGTCTGCCATGGACATTAGTGAAACTCCGAAATCAGTGAAAAAAAAAGTTCAGCGCACTGTCCTGTGGTGTCCAGATGACCCCACTTTTAATGTAAACGAGCTAAGGAGAACGGAAGGGTTACGCAGGAGATTTTTGGCGTGATCAGTCTTTGAGTCTAGACTAAAGTTGAATTGAACTCCAAAAATCAGCCATCCTCCAATAGTAATTCAAGAAGGGATGTTTATACCAGAAGAATTATCCTATTTCTGTTAACTTTCCTTGGATGCATAAAGGCACTCTTTCACCTGGGTATTGTTACTATGCACTAGTGCTGGGCGATATGACAATACAGATCGTGTGGACAATAGAAAAGTGTCTATCGTGCCATTTCTCGTCTATTGTTTATATCGTTTCTAACCTAATTTGATCAATTATTACACCAAATATGTCATTAAACAGTCTGAGACAATTGCACAGGTGTTGCCTCGTCAGTGTGTACACAAAGTGAAAATAAAGACAAATTAAAAAGATATTCTTCATAAAGAAATTCTGTGACGTAAAGCTGCTTGACGTTCTTTGAAGTAAACAAATCTTCTAAATAAAATGTAGCTGAAGCTTCCTGTTTTCAAAGTAAGACTAGCGAGTTCTTCTTTATCCATTCAAAAAAATGAGACTGAAATGTTCATCTGCAAAATGAACCCATTACTCAACACCATTCTGTTTGTGATGGGATAAAAGCCTTTCTCTAACTGATGCCTGCGATACCCCTAGCTCCACAGAAAAAGTGGGTGTGTGTTAGAGTGGGGGCTATGCTGGCAGTGCAGACTCTCTCTGGAACAGGCTGAGGTGCACTTTGTGATGTCATAATGTGAGGATCCAGGTTGACAGGGGCTGGTGCTCAGAGCTCCAAGTTTTAGAGAAATGCTCAGAGATGCATAAATTGATCAAAATACTGTTTTTGGTTGTTTTTTTGTGATGAATTAACATTATAATACACTCAAAGCTTAAAAAAAATTTGCATGATATAGGCCATTTGATTCAATTTGGACACATTTTACTACCTTTTCTTTTTTTTTTTTTAAATGGTAGATATGTCCTTCATTTGCTGAAGTACTTTTAAAGGTCAAGTTCCTCCCGCAACTTGTTACAATTTTCCAAAGGGCAAATTGCTCAAACACAATCCATTGCGGTTTATATTTCCTAATCCACTGAGCACTGATGCTCACTGTTTTTTGCAGACTTCTAGGAAATTTCATATGATTTTTGGAATTGTAGGTTTGGAAACCCCTAAAAATGTCAAAATATCATTTTTAGTGCAGTAAGTAGTGAGTGAATTTGGACAAAGACTTATGTTTGCAATCTGTTTTTGTGGAAACCAGAGGACACTGAACTTTAGCTTCAGTCCGAATGAATCGTGTGCTACAAGTCGACCTTCAGTTAAACTACTTGATAACTTCAGATGCTTAATTATACCTGGTAAAATCATTTTATTGACAAGAAATACCTGGATGCAACCTGTAGTTTTTCAGTACGAGTCACTTTAAGTGGTTCACAAAGGTTAAAGAAATGGTCTGTATCTCTGATTGGTGTTTATAAAACACAGAAAGTCAGCTGATCTAAATCAAGTCTCCATCATTTTACACAGTGCTCACTTTGCTGTTACTACTTCACGGGACACTGCTAAGTGTGACAGAGGTCGAATAAAATGTTAAGCCGTTCCGCAATGATGCCATTTCACAAAGCACAACAGAGAAGATAAAAAGTCACAGATACACAGATGGTGTGAATGAAGCTTCAAATCTAAAAGAAAAAAGTTCAAATTTAAATCAAGAGGCAGAAAACATTAAGTATTTCTTAATTTAATTAAAAAAAAAAAACGAGGAAATACTGTTTCTGACTTTTGGTACGTTTTTTAGACATGTGCAAAAAAGAAAACTTAATTACTTCCAAGTTTTGGTAAAGCACAGGGAACTGCAAGCTGAAATTTTGATTACAAAACAAAGCTTGATGATCAGAAATACCCAATACAATATCATTTTGTCATGCTTTCTAGTGAGGTTTTTTACTTTGCTGCAAAGGATGACAACAAGTCATTCATACAAAGCCAAGCTGCCATTCATTCTGTCACTTTGGTGTGTGTTTTCTCACAGCTATGTTAATGTTTCAAATGCTCAACATGACAACGGTGTGAAGATTAAAAGGCTTCATAAAACATTAAAAAGGGCATAATGTGTTTCAGAAAATGTGCCTAATCAATTGCCTAAAAAAAGAGCCCTGATTAGTTGTTAGTTACAAAACTTAGTTGTTTTAATGATATTAAGACTTAGCGGTCTCGCATGACAAATTGTTATTGTCACTGTCATGTGTGGCTTATGGATATAGATAAAAATAAAAGTCACCCACCCAACAAATACGCATATTTTCAAGTAAATATGAAAATATGAAATCAATGAGGAATGTCAACAAGAATGACGCTCAAGCCAAATAACTAAAAATTATGGCTAAGAAGAAAAAGTTTGCACAACACAGAAAAAGAAAATCCATTGCAGTAGGAGTTTTTTTCCCATGAAAAGTACCACGGGGGAACAATATTATGTGACACTAATGATATATTGATGGAATGGCAGACAGAAAAGAAGTTTCAATTTCCATGAAAACCTATTATGTAATACCTTAATTCTTTAGTAAAGAAAAACAAAGAGTTGTAAGATATATTATTATTATTTAGGCGAACATACAAATATGTAATCATTTTTAACTGGAATTTATTTGAATCTATGAGTGATAAAATCCTAACATCAAATAATCAATTTCCAATAAAATTAGCTTGGTTCTGAGATTAGAATCAACCTGCATACTGACAGGAGTATTGCTTACAAGAGACATACAAACTGAGAAACACTGAGAGTGCCGTTACTATGCAATACAGCTAAGCTGGAAAGCGCTGATAAAGCTTGGTTCTTCACTAGTGCCACTTATTGACAGCAGGATTAATATTTTATTTGGGCTACGGTGCCAGTTCCAACCATCTCTCTGTATAGTCATTTTCTTAGTCAGGCTGGCAGGAAGCAGTGAGCTGACAAAGTATAGCTGACAGGACTTAGAGTTTCTGTCGGAAGAGTAATGGGAGAATGTCATTTGCTTAGAGAGAAAATGAGCATAAGGAGCGGCGGTTACATCTTCTTAAATTCAGTCAAACTGTGAGGAACAGTAACATTCACGAAGTCCTGGAAATAAAACTTAACTATCTTATGAATGGGAGGATGAGCCAAAAACATGTCAATCTTTTACTATTTTTGGGGATAGGTATAAAACTAAAATAAATGCAAGATATTTAGAAAATGCTAAATCAATTTATTAAACCTATATTTAATTTTAATTTGAAGTAATTTCCTTTTTTCCTTAAAAAATGCTTTTGTCGGTAAAAGTATGCAAGAATCCATATTGGCTTTATTTAATCTAATTGTGTTGAATCATGGAACCAACATATTTTAGTAAAATAGAAAATAAGGCTAAATGGAAATTCAAAAGTCTATGACAAGTACAAATATTAATAAAGAATGATAAAAACTAATGTTAAAAAATGCTGATACAGCGGTCAATCTTAACGAGTACCCAAACAGCGGAGGGGGTCACACGGGACGCCGACTGGGGCCACTGCATTCCAGGCTGATGCAGCTGGACCCGTCTGGGAAATGACTATGCAAACAGGAGCCAGAGTGGCTTCCCCTTACTGGCACCAGTGCTTTGTCCTTACTAATCCACTCCACAGAGTGCCAGTCAAAGACCCAGCACCGTACAGTCATCAGAAATAACACGGCATAGTCTGGGGGTACAATCCCACTGGACCAAGCAGAAGACAGACGCCAGCTTCTCGATCTACCTGATCACAAAGTGTGTCTTGGCTCAGTGACGATGGGGCTGGAGTTTATTTCAAGAAAATAAACTTTTTTTTTTGCTCCAATCACTGTGGTTTTTGCCTTAAAGCTTCTTTGATTAGCAGTCCCGCAGGTATAAATCAACTAGGAGACACTAAAAAGTGTTTTTAAGACAGAGAAAGGAATCAGCTGAAGAGGTAAAACTAACTAATGGAATAATATTAAGGAGTGTGCCTTTTTCAAGTGGGGAAAAATAATAGAGAAGAATCCACAAAAGTAAAAATGCACTCACTTGTCATACTCAGCGTTGTCCTTATCACAGCGAGCATCCTTGTGCTTTTGCCAGTCTTTCCCATGCTTGCAGGTGGTGAGGAGGACCACATCCTCAGAGTTATGTACATGATATAAAGCATTCCTAGTGTCTGAGCCTATCCCGGTCAGATAGCGCTTGCCTTTAAAAACAAGCATGTATTTCCTATAAGGGGGGATTGTGTTGTGTTTCAGAAAACCCCTTTCCCCTCCTGTCCTGGGTGGTCTTTAGAAAAAAGGGGAATAGAAACATCAAAGTTGGGCCTGAAGTTCTCTGTGCTGATGCTGGCTTTGGCCAACATGGCAAAGCCAATGTCAAAACCCAGATCTTCCGTGTAATCTGGCCAGGTGCCAGAGTATAGATTGAAAATGATGTGGTTTCTGCCTTCGTTCCACAGAGGAAGGCTCTGGATTTTTGCTTTCAAGTTGTGGACATATTGAGGCGAAAGCTGGTCCCGATCCAAAGTGTCCAAGCTCAGGACAAACAAGCAGGCCTGCGCCGGGTCTGGGGTATAGAACCTAGACCCCTCGATAGAGGACAAGATGTTCTGGTAACTCTCAGAAAGCTTCTCTCCCTTCTGCTGGGGGTAAACGTAAACTTTAAATCCATTCCTCTCACACAGAGAGACGTCAAAGCAGGACTCCATTCTGCAGCGTCTTCCAGTGTAAAGCCCTGAGTTGGAGTCCCGCTTTTGTCTGGGAGATATGTGTTCGTGGAAGTCATGGTCCTTTTCCCAGGTACTGAAAGCCTTCAGGTAACCCTGGAGACGGCGCCACCGCGCGCCGGGGTGATAACCGGTGAGGCTTTGGTCATCACGCCGGCCGGGACCCCGCCTGGACAGCGGGACTTGGATCCCCCCAAAGCAGAACAGCAGAATGAGACTGGCACCAGCGGAGAACAGGATTAAGTAGCGTTTTTTGGCCTGCATGTGTCCAACGGTTTGAGACCAGGCGTCTGGCGATGAATCCAAGCAGCCCCGAAGTTTGGGTCTCACCACCTCCGGCGAGAACGCTCCGCCATCTTCCCCCGAGCTGCAAGGGTTGTGCGTCTCCCTCCTTCTGCTTCAGATGCCGTTCACAAGTCCGGGAACTGATCCAACGCATGTGGGCGATTTTTTAATATTCATCCACCGCGTCCCCTCGTCAGCCGTGCCACTGCTTTACCGACAATCGTTCTTAAACAACAGAGCGCCGCAATCTGGGCATCTCGAGTCAGGCACTACTTTTTCAGACGCCACTATCCAAACAGAATCAACACGACTAACAATAACACTCGTTCTACGTTATAACTAATGTTGACACGTACGATGGCGTGGATTAAAACAGCAGCGTGTACGGGACTTGTTGCCTGGACACTGAACTATTGTCCCTAACAAAATAGTGAGCAACCGGGCATGGGAGTTGTACAACATTCAACGCACCCAACAACATTAGCTTTGTTTCCCGCATCAAAACACACGCTTATATTTACAGCTGGTAACGAAATACAGCACTGGTATTCAGTTTCTGTCTGTAATAGCTTCCCGTTCACGCTCACTAACTAGCTAGTTTCAGAAAACATTCACAGTTAGCTTCTAAGCTAATCGTTCGAATCAAAGAAGCTCGAGCGGTAAATAAAGGAGCCAAACGGGCGTCTTGCTGAAAAAACATTGTCGCCGTCTGTCGTGAACAACTTATCTCCGACTTCTCCCTCGTTTCCGGCAAAAGAGCGTCTCAGAATCGCGCCAGGCGTCTGAAAAGCACCGGCGAAGGCTCCCACACACAAACAAGAGTGTCGTACAGAACACAAGCCAAGCAGCTCAGCATGGCTGGGCCGTCCCACCAGCTCCACCGCTGCCGCTGATGTGACGTTCTTCCACGGCCGACGGCGAGCTGCGATTGGCTGCGGTCATGTTCGAAGTGGGCGGGGTATCCAACGCGTCCATTCCCGACCAAAGGTTTTAAAGGGCTGAACGGTCGACTTTTGTTTTGTGAGCTAAAATAAAATAAAATAAAATAAGGCATTTTAGGAGTTTTTCCACATTTAAGGAGTTAATTAAAAAAACATGTTTAGCCCAAATGTTAATTAAATAGCCTTTCAGGAACTGATGTACCATAAACAATGCAAACATATTAATTAATATGAGTTTCCTGGTTTTTTTGTTTGTTTGTTTTTTGGTATTTTTTCAAGCCAGTTTTTTTTATCATGTTTCTGCATTTCCTAAAATTTAAAGATTTTGCCAAAATAAAATAAAAATCTAGTTCCGTCTGGTTTTTAGCTTTAAGCAACACAAGTTCTAAAACATTCATTATTTATCAAATGTGCAAGTAAAGAAAAAGAAGAACAAGTAAATAAAATGCATATAAACAAATTAAGATATTCTGGTTCTTATCTATTCTCTGAGTTCACACACAGAGAAGTGGTAAAGTGTTAAAAAAAACAAGTGTCATCAGTCATGACTGTCATGATTTACTAATATTTCTAAATTATATGAGATTTGTAACTGTTTTAGGCATTTTGCCTATTTTTTAAAGCTTCAACTGTACCTTAATTCATGCATTTAATTTGGTAAAAATCAGTGGGTGATTCAAATCATTTTTCTTTGTAATTAGAGTATAATTTATAAGCCAGGTGTTTAAATAAAACATACAGTTAAGTATAAATCCTCGAAAGTGAAAATCAACGTAAGAGCAGGTTTATTACCCAGCCATAAATCCTGTGCATAAAGGAGCCATTGCTGGTCATGCCTTCAGTCCTGCAGCATAGAGGCCAACAATATTTGCTGAGCTGTAGTCTGAGTATTTTATTTTATGTTTTATTTATTTATTTTTTGGCATAAAGTCATCTTGTTGAAGTACATTGAGCTAGACACTTAAATCTTTCTTTATCACTGCATCCATTTGTCGATCCTCTGCTTTAGGGTTGAAAAACAACAAATTAATAAACAGAAGAAAATTTAAAAAAAAAACCTAATGGACATAAGTATCTTTTTCTGTCAAGAATCACATATGTAGATAGAATGAGCTTTGAGCACATACGATTTGATTGGTCAAGATAAAGGGTGGGATGTTTTCACAGCCTTTGTATTCTTCAGGTCATTGAACCACATCAACCTTTTCAGTGTTCAGTGAAATACATTTCCTCTGTTATCCTTGTCTGTACTGTAATACCTACAGCTAACATCACCTCACAGAAATGCATTAAAGTTTTTTTACAGTGCAGCAGGAGAACACCATAAGGCAGCAGAACAACTGCAAAGATTTTGATTCTTTGTAAGAATTGACAACACAATCCGGTCTACCACCCACCATCTGGTTTGTTTGTGACTTTAGCACGTCTGACTAAAGTGTAGATGCAGCAAGACAGGAAAAAAATGACACAACAATGCTCGCTTTAGCTTTCCTGCAGTGTTCACAATCTGCAGTAATTGGACTTGTTTGGTATTAATGCATCTCAAGGCTGTTTATAAAAATATGGAAGAATGTTAGGATCCGAGGATTGACTGAGTGCTCAGCCTCTAATCAATAACAGAGAGGGGCTCAGTGGCCCATGTATCACTCTTTCTCTGCTGTCTGCCTCCTCAATCCTGCATTTCCAATTTCTGACTCCCCTCATCAACCTTTACTGTACATTGCATGCTTTCTCATCTCTTTTTCATCTCTTCATCTGTAATAAGCCACGGTTGCAGTGATGGATTGCAATGATAAGATGTTATCTTCCACCATCCAAATCATCTTTGTTTGAGCTTTTTCAGAAGGTCTATTTCTGCAAAACTGCGTCTTTTCCCTTTTATTTCATAGTCGGAAAGTATTTTGGTACGTCTGTGATCCGACTGCTGCACTTCAGAGCCAGCAAGATGAAAGACAAGTCAACAAAAATACAGACAACTGAATGCCTGAGGGGGTAGAAAAAAAACTTTGGAGAAGACTTTTTGTCTGGAAATCAGACTCAGCTTAACGAGGCTGACGCATTCGCGAGGATGAGTGCTGGCCAGATTTAGAGGGGGGAAATGACTGAGCGAGGGCAGCACTCCCCACTGTGTACTACGTGCAACCATGCCAGTATCTAATTTGCATGCACACAGGTCATAGATTTCCCAGGCAGCCTTGCAAATCGGCCTGCCAAGCAACCAAATGGAGATGCATTATTTCTTTCTGAGGATATTCGGATCATTCTTTCTCCATACCTGATAAACTTTAGAGATGTTTTTTCTTTAATATTATTTTTTTTATATCAAGGATGTTTGTGTGAATCCTGCCTATATATGTGTGTGCCTCTTTGATGTAGAGCGCAGCCTTGGAAGTGATAATTTAAGCGTCCCTCCTGACTCACAGTGACAGCCTTGGTGCAATGGCTCATCCATCTGTGTTGACACGGGAATGCAAAAATCGCATCTGAACCTATCAAGGCAAACATTAAAATGAAGGTTTCATGTGACAAATGTCTTGTGCGTGTTTATGCTGCGAAGACCAGCATGATCACCCACAAAGATTGAAGTGAAAGCTCACAAGCTGCTGGATCCTCTCCATCTCAGGAAGAAAGCTGTCAATTAAGAGTGTGAATTTTAATCTTCTTAAGCAACAAGTATTTTAAACGTTATGCATTTCAAAATAAAATAAAGTGACTTACTTTTTGCTATAAAGTGTCAGTTGTTGCCCAAACATCCCGCTGGGAACTTTGGGAGCATAACAACACAGAGGCACACCAGACAGTAGATTGGAGTTACCATGGAAACAGAAAAAACAGATTAGGCAACATCTTAGCAACCACAAGTCCACAATTAAATGTTAATAAACACAGAAGCAAACAAATTTAAACAGTTTTTTTGGTTGAATTCAGGGTTTTTACAAAAAGAAACAGCAAAAACTGGGAAAATTTGACCTTCTGTGTCATGTTTGCAGAGACTTTTGTTCTAACAGCTTTCCCTGATCTACAAAACTTGCAAGGCTTTGTTATGAAATATTAAGTGGCATCTGATAAAAGATAGAAGCAAAGTAATACCATTTCTCCACAGTAAAATAAAATTCATTTCTTTCAGACTTAGGAGCAACATTCATACTAAATTCTTGTTTTTAAGTCTGCAGATCAGTATCAAATGGATCTTTGGATGCAGTAATGTAAATGCATGTTTTTCATAATCACATTATTATATAATTGCATTTGAGACAGTCTAAAAGAGATATTAGTTAATTGACTGATTTGTTAACATTTGACACTATAAAGTAAATTTGAATCTGAATAACAGACAACTTAATCTTATTTACATTTGCTGCTTACCTTTTTTTTTCTTGTTTATGTCGGTCATAGTTTTGGGAAAAAAACAGTTAAAAAAAACATTTTAATCATATTTTAAAAAGGATCTTAGAGCACAGGTGTGTGTGTAAGGAGCATTTGCACTGATGTGATGACATCATAACGGGTTAAAAAAACAAGTGACAATTTTTGCTTTTTGGTTTAGGTTCAAAGCGTATAAATCCAAGTTACAGTGAGACTGAAGTTGTGGCATTGAGGTTAGAACCTATTTGACCTATTTTTAAAAAAGCTGTGGGGCAGGAGAATAGTGCCCTCTTCAAATATGAACACGTGTGGCTTTTGTGTATTTTGTGTTCAGCGTTTTAGCTTGTGTGTGTATGTTTGTGTGTGTGCTGGAAGACGTCCATCACAGAGAAGACATCAGGTTCAATTACACGTACAACAACTTCCAGGTCTCCGCAGGCCTAAAAACCATTTATATGCTAATAAGTGAGACAGCAGTAATGACTTGCAATAAAAAGAGATCTGCTGCTCTATCCGATCTGATATCGGAGCATCACCAAAGTCGACCTTTGCTGTTTGGTTTTAAACTGCTTGTTAGCCTTGTGGCACCGCGAGGGAGGTGTTTTGACACCTTTTATTGTCAATGATACAAACATTTTTGTGGCCTTTCACTGCTGTGTTGGAGCTATATTTGCATTAGGAGCAGGGGCGGATTTATCATTAGGCATTTGCCCCCCAACACACAGGGGCCCCGAGCTAAACACTTAATAAAAATATCTAAAGTAAGTGTTACACCCATTGCTATTTATCTCTGTAGTTTAAAAAATACCCCAGATCACTGATAAGGCATTAGACGGATATCATGGAAGTGGTTCATTCTCCCCCGTCTCTCTGCAACAATGGAATATTCCAGGCGGCAGCAAGTCAGTGAGCGGAGAATTCAGTTTTCCCAGCGGTTTTGATTCCAACTTTGCAAGTAAAAATGTGCAGGTGGACATATTTGGAATCAGTTATGCAGCTTTTAGTTCCTTATCAAAATTCATTTTAAATTTATTTTATTTTTTATTTATTTACACATTTAAACTAAGATAGGAGGATAAACCCCGAGAGATGAAACATCTCGTTTTCAAGGGGGTCCTCCATTTCAAAAGATAATAACAAATGACAGAGTAGAAGTCAAACAAGATAGTAAAAACAAATATCAAAAACACACAATAAACACAGACACATACACACAACTCATAACTGGACAGGCTCTCAATATCCACCCCTACCCAACATAACATTTCAGAATGCTAAAATAAACACATTTGCCAAAGGACATAAAAAACAAAAACTGAACTACTAAATGAAAAAACAAGTTACAGATAGTTAAAACTAAAACAAAGACAATAGGATTTTGAAAGAAGAAAAAAAAATCAGAAATTAAAAGCAAACACAAGTATGTTTGAGATGAATTAAGAGAGCTTTCTTGAACGATGGCAGAAATGAAATTGATCGTAGAGATAAAGGGAGGTTGTTCCAGTCATTAGGAGCTTTTGCACAAAAAGCATTTTTCTCAAATAGTTTTTTATGTCTTGGAACACAGAAGAATACCTGATTATTATTGTGTAAAATATGTTGGGAAGTAAAAGCAACAAGGTACTGTTTCAAATAAAAAGGAAGAAATGATAATCAAACCCTAAATCAACTTTTTTTTTCTTTGCCTGTTGACCTCCATAAATGGGGCTTTAAAAGTGCTGTTTGCTGGTCATTGTCAAATTAAAATATGCTTGTTTAATTCTTTAACATATGGTCTGTGTGCTGCCCTCTACAGGTTGAATGAAGGTTTTACATTGAATTTAGCGATTGGTCAAACCACCTAGAATGGTAAATAAGGCCCAAAGCGTTTTTTAGCCACAGACTCATACACCCATATGTTCATACACTGGTGGTTGCTGCACTGCCACCAACCTCCCACCAGGGGCAATTTGGGGAATCAAACCCACTATTTTCCAATTCAGAGACGACTGCCCTACCACTGCACCACGGCCACCCATGGTCCCATGTTATGATCTGCAGATCCAATAATGATAACAGTCAGCCCCACCCCTCTGACTGGAGCTTCCAATTTCAGCTGTGGATGGAGTCAGCCTCCAACTTCCCTGTTTGGTTACCCTTTAACAATGTGGTGATGGCAGCAGGTGAAGCAGTGCCTCCCCTGTCACCATGAGATGTATAGCCTACTGAAATAAATATGTCCACTAACCTGCTCTATATAGGCATTTTTTTTTATCCTAATCATTTTATTTTTATCCTCAAAATCTCTGTATTTTGAGTATTTCCTTTTCACTTTCAATGCCTCATGGCAGTTTTGAAAGGATTTCAGTTTTTAAATGCGTATCAAAACATTTTGTTTGCTAGTAGACCAATGAAGAACGAAGATAAGGTCTTTTAAAAATATAACTGCTGCAGAGGTCACCATTTTATTTGTCGCCCGGGGCCCCCAAACTGCCATATCCGCCACTGATTGAGAGACATATAGTCACATCTCTATAAATAAATTTAAAATAGCGCTGCATTGTTTTAGACAACAAATTTGCTTTAATTTCTCTTTTTTTAATTATTAAATTTGTGCCAAATTTATGTTATTTACATTTATATACAATCTATATTTCTTTTTGTTATAAAAAGACCAGATTAAGCTGTCACACAATCATAATTAAACTCTACAAGCACAAGGCAGCTTCTTGGAAGGTGGAAACGACTGTTGAATGCATGCTGACATGGAGACATCCACGGGGGCATCCTGTCTTTTCTGCATGAGAATGGGTTCTCGCTTTTAGGGCTCGAAAGAGATCAATGAAGGGAGAAGAGCAGTGGGACCGGACTGCAAATTGAAAGCTCTTTAATCACCTCACACAGAGCACAGAGGTGTGAAAGCTGCAGCCATGAGAAGGTTTAATCACAAGTCAAGCTGAATGGAGTCAAGCTGCTGTTACTGAAAGGGCCCGAGGAGACATGAACACACGTGCACACAACTTTGTGTGTGTGTGTGGATGCTCCTTTTACATATTTAGATTTTTAATAGAAATCTTGGGTTTAAATCTTCCAAATGATCTTCCTGTTAAGCAGATTTTACTATATCAACAAATCTAAAATAGTATAACTTTCAAAAACTGTTGAAATTTGCTCATTTTAAGTATATTAGAAACGGTTCATTAAGAATGCAGCTTTGTTGGAGATGTTTCAAACTCAAAATCAAAGGTGACTGAAAGAGAAAACCTAAAGGGCACATTTAGGGTTAATGAAGAAAGTTTATAAAGTGAGGCTTCATTAGTGAAAACCTTTCTTGGTGCTAGGAGGAAGCCCATATTGCTGACCCAGCTGCCCTGAGACTGTGACCTCAGTGTGATGGAAAACAGGTAATAAATCCAGTGACCTCAGGGACAAAGTGTACGCTCTGTGGACGGGGAGGTCAATAAGGAGCCAAGCCATGAATCTAAATGTGCATCTATCTTTGTCTGTTCCTCCTTTACCCCGCTGGTCTCCACACAGCATTACCAAATCCTCACACTCAAGCTTATAAAAGAGGTGAATACTCTGATTCAGAGTTGAGTCATGAAGTTATTTGCAGTTTTCAGAGGCCAATTTTGTCACAAAGATGTCATCTTTGATTTAAGCTGAGTTTAAACATTGCTCCGGTGTACAATGAGGTAACAGGTCAAACAAACAGCTGTCACCATGCAGCCGTTTTCATCCTCCGGGACGCTCCGCTTAAAGGAAGAGAATGCCATCGGGTGAGACTTATTGAGCAATAAAAGTCCAGTTCCATCAGGGCCTGAAGGTGATGTTAGAGATGAAAGGCGCAATCAAGCAGACTGGCAGGACGGACACAGGCTGAAGTATTTATGGGTAAAGTTAATTATTTGAGGACCCAATCTGATTGTCAATGAGTGTGTTTACATGTGTTTGAATAACCAAGTTAAAATGGATGTTTGTGAGTAACAGGTTTCCTGACTGCAATTTAAACCTCAACGTCTTTAACTAGAGGATGAACGATTGGGGAAAAAAAACTTGTTTGGTACATAAATTACTTACGCAGTCTATTTTAAATCATACAATTTTGAATAAAAAGGATAGGTCACATGTTTATCACACTAAAAAACAGGGTTATATTGTAGATATAAATCTTTTAAGTGCACTGCACTTTGTATTTGCGGATAGTAACATACAGTTGTGTACATATTATTGTATTATCAGTGTAAAATACTGCTCGTTAAAGAAGTTACTTTGTTGCAACTCCTGCAGCAAAATATGTATGTAAAATATATATGTAAAAATGGCTCGTTAGGTTCTTATCAATTTATGAATTAACAAAAAAATAAAATTTAAAAAGTGCCATTCAACAAAGTACATTCAATTTCCATAAACATTTTAGAAAGATAATTAATATCTACTGATAAAATGTTTCAATTTAAATTAAAAAAACAAAACAAAAACAAAAAAACTCCAATTTTTTTTGTCTGAATTTTCTTTGCAATTCCTGTATTTTTACCAATGACTTTTACTTTAGAAGTCTAACAGGCTGCAAAGACATTCCACTTCTTCATTTAAAACGAGCTAACATAAATGTAAAAATCATGTTTTTAATTTAGAATGGTCTGGTAATTCAGATGGCTTGAAAACAAAGTGATGGGTTCTCTTTCTTGAATTGAAGGAAAGAAGCGACAGAAACAATCTGAGGATTCCGTGGATCTTTGTCGCCATCTAGAGACACCTATAGGAATAGCAAGAATTTGAATCAATAAAGAGACTTAAAAACGGTTCTAGTGAAATAGCTTTTTTTTTAAATTTAATTTATTTTATTTTATTTTATTTTTTTACTTTAAGTAGATAGCAAAAAAGACAAGTTTGAAGTTGGTCACAACATAATAAATTACTCAAAGACGTAAAATAAACTCGATATCTGAACTGATTGACTTCGCACTCACGTTGTTCCGGAGAGCTGCGTAATGTGAATCTAACGTACCCAGCAGCGCAGTCATGTGACTGGTCATGAGGAAGTAAACAGGGAAGGAGAGCTCCAGAAAGGTAGACACTTTTGCCCGCAATTTCTACCATTTGGAGGATACAGTGAGCCCAATACAGAAAACTGAAGAAGGTTTTTAGTCACAAGTATGCACGTTTGCAGATATTCTTACGTTTGTTGTGATATCAAGTATTATTAGAGCAAAAAGTATGCTACATGCTAACGTTAGCATTCAGGCTGAAGTAACAAATGGGGCATTCTTTCTTTATAAGCACCCTTCTCACATTCTTAAACGTAGGTTTCATATAACAAATTCAATGCATGTTAAATTTGTTTTATTTTGAAGTGGCCTAACATAATAGTTGATGGAAAACAAGCATTTATTTTATTTGAATATTAATTACAGTTTTGTGTGACAATAGGTTAGGTGGTAAATAAAACGCAAAATAAAGCATTCTTAAAAGCTTCTCAGCATTATGACTCCTTACATTAAAGAGCCAATGTTGTGGCTTAAATATGTATGCTTAAGCTTTTAATCTGAAGGAAAAAAACCTCTTCTGTTTTTCATATTTCACATGAATTTAATATCTCTTGTGACTTTCTGTATGAAACTGTTTTACCCCTGTCTGTTTAAGAGATCATTACCAGTCCTTTTCTTTCCTTAAATCTATTTTTTTCAATGAAGTAAAATTGGTGTCATGGTTACATTTTAAATACTACACATGTATGAGGAACCTACAATTCATTTAATCATAAACTGTTACCTAAAGAAAATAAAAAGGCATTTTACTGTGACGTTTGCAGACATCAGTAGCCAGTTTTTGTCATACGTTTGTCATGTGTTGCCCAATCAGTCCATTTCCTAGAATGGCTTTTGTGTTAAATCTTATCTTTTTTTAAATTGTCATTTCACAGGACTATCTGGAATTCTATCTGTAGCAACAGAATAAAGTCACGGGCTTCTATAAACTACATTAAGCCGCCATGGTGGACTTCTTGGCAGAGAATAACCTCTGTGGTCAAGCCATCCTGAGGATAGTTTCCAGAGGGAATGCCATTATTGCAGAGCTCTTGCGTCTGTCTGACTTCATCCCCACAGTTTTTAGGCTCAAGGACAAAAGTGACCAGCAGAAGTATGGAGACATCATCTGTGACTTCAGCTATTTTAAGGTAAAAACGACACTTGGGATGGTGTAAGGTGTTGGAGGCAAGTATTTGAATAAAAAGTTGTTTTTTTTTTTAAGCAAAATGTGTTTCCCTGATTAAATGATTTTCCTGTGTTTTTATTTATTTTTTTATATGTCATTTTAAAAATACATTATCAAATGCATTTCCTTTGCTAATCTTTCTTCAGGGTCCAGAGTATTATGAGGGTAAACTGGAAGCCAAACCGGAGCTGCAGGACCTGGATGAGGAGTTCAGGGAGAACAACATAGAGATTCTGTCCAGATTCTATCTGGCTTTTGAGAGCGTCCACAAGTACATTGTGGATCTTAACAGGTACAAAAAGACATAGATGCTTAAAGCTGCTGTCCAGTTCACTTTGAGATGATTAAAAATGTAAAATTATTTTATCAGGAATATTTGAAATTTGTTCAGTTAAATAATGAAACATAGTTGACAAAACCTAAGACACTATCTTGTTCGGCTGCAACCAAAGGTGTGTTTTGGATTTTGGCCCCCTGTGCAATTGAGTTTGACCCCCCTGCACTGCCTAAATGGTGGAAAGCATTCAGTTCAGAAGTTCCGAAGAGAGACCAGTAATATAAACCTGCAGGCCTGGAGACCCAACAACGCTCTCAGAACCGCATTCTCAGGACCCAGGTCTTTTACATATAGATTCTTGAAACATTTGACTAGAAAATCCCAACTGATTTCTCTTTATTGTTTTATCTATCTGCTGATAGAGAGTTGAGTCTGATATTTTCCAACCAACTAAAACTTATCAGAAGTTGAGAATATTGGGATCCTAATATAAATTCGTCTTTACATTTTGTCTTATTCTGTTGCTTTAATTTAACACATTCTCAATAAGAGACGCAAGTATTTCACAATTAAATAAAAATGAAATATAATAAATTAAAAAGTGCCAAAAAAATCTAGTAAAAACCAAATCCAAAACATCTGGGAAGATTAAACAGGATCTGCTGAGGTGGGAAGAATAACTTTTATTTGGAGTTACATTAAATAGAATAACTTTCATTTATTTGGCGTTACATTAGGCTTAAAAAGAAAACAATACTTGTAGCCACCTAACAGCTGTTTTCTGTACAAGAAATCCCAGCAGTTTAAAGGACAGGAAAAATATATTAGAACAATTTTTCATATTAAACATGAGATTAAAAAATACTTTCAACTTTGGGAGTATCTCTGCTTTTTTCACTTCTATACCAATCCTCTGTCAAATATATCTACTTTAATAAAATAAATATTTTGCTCTAGGAACTGTCTTGTAACAATTGCATTTATTTCTGATTTTTGAGAATTTTTGATCATGAATTTTAACTTTTTATAATCTTGTTGGTTGGAAATACTTTGTAGAACAATTCATTCAACACACTGTTTCATCTAGAGACTTCCTCTTTGGATTGTTGTATCCATCTGGAAAAATAGTTACACAAGTAAAATGTAAAATAAAGAGTAATTTAGTTCTGAACAATACACCATAAATACTTAATATTATTATAAAAAGTAAACATGCTCAGTAAACATTTTGTTTTCCCCTGTTTTGTAATACACGTAGACTATACTTGGATTATAATTACACAATATCAATGAATTAAATAAATAAAATTATAACACATGAAGATGGAAAAATAAAAGAAATAACTATTCTATAAAATGCTATAAGATGTATTCCGAATAAACCATCATGAATTTGTTTTTGCACAAACAACATTAATTTGGATAAAAGCTAAACTAAGCTACATATAGACATTTACTTTATATATTTTAAGATTCATGTGATAAATTACCTAGTAGTGTATCCTTTAGCAGTGCTTGGATCATTTTTTTTTACTCTTACTACTCTCGTGTGCAGTGTGTCTGGTCAAGTCTTCAGAAAATAACAAAACAAACTCCACCCTGTAGGAGGCGTGTGTTAAAAATGCTTGGGTCCTTGGATCCTTTGGTCCTAAGAATGTTTTTGGGCCTCCGGGCCTGCAGGTACACCCTTCTCAAGAGAGAGCCAAAATAGAAACACACTTAGAGCCAGGACGTTTAAACAATCTGATTAGAAATAGATTTGAAACAAATATATATGTTAGCCAAACAATTACTATTATTTCAAAGAAAAGAGGAATTAGGGATGTGTTTTTTTTTTTACTTTCAGGTATCTGGATGACCTGCATGAGGGCGTTTACATTCAGCAGACCCTGGAGACTGTGCTTCTAAATGAGGATGGGAAACAACTCCTGGTAACAGGCACACATCCACATCCTTCATGTTCAGTTTTGATTTTAAGTACAAGAATTAGGAGTCACAGCCTGGAAATTATATACATTTGATCAACTATTAAGTAAATCTTTGGACTTTCTGTGGAAGAAACCACATATTAGTTGTGTTTTGCAAAAAAGTTTGTCTTTTATGGTAAATATTTTGACTGTGTCTGTGCAGACTAATGTGTGTTTGTGGGGTCTAAGTGAAGCAGTGCAGCTGATTTCAGGTGTTTTTCTTCTCTCTCAGTGTGAAGCTCTCCATCTGTACGGAGTCATGTTGCTGGTTATCGACCAGAAAATTGAAGGAGAGGTCAGAGAGAGGATGCTGGTTTCCTATTACAGATACAGGTAACCCACACAGACGTTCATGAACTCTTTTTGTCTGAGTTGAACCGTCTACTGCTGCATACAGAGTTCAGAAACGTTTGGACTTTTTTTCTGGCTTCTCCAGTGCTGCCCGCTCCTCAGCCGATTCCAACCTGGATGACATCTGCAAGCTCCTGCGCAGCACCGGTTTCTCCAGCCAACCCGGTGCCAAACGGCCCGCCAACTATCCCGAGAGCTACTTCCAGAGGGTTCCCATCAGCAGCACTTTCATCAGCATGGTCATCGGGAGGCTGCGCTCCGACGACATCTACAACCAAGTGAGAAATGCTGACTCGGATTGCTGACTCTTTAATGTCAGGTTGGGTGTTGACAGTCGCTGTGTCGTTTTTACCACTCAGGTGTCTGCCTATCCTCTTCCTGAGCATCGCAGTACAGCTCTGGCTAACCAGGCAGCCATGCTGTACGTGTGTCTGTTCTTCAGCCCCTCCATCCTGCAAACACAACAGGCCAAGATGAGGGAGATTGTTGACAAATATTTCCCTGATAACTGGGTAACCTAAACCGAGTGGCAAGAAATGTTTAGATTTTCTCCTCAGGAAAAGTTATGGTTTTCATTGTTGTTATTGAGTCTTCATGTTGTCTCGTTTGTAGGTGATCAGTATCTACATGGGGATCACAGTGAATCTGATAGAGGCTTGGGAACCATACAAAGCTGCTAAGACAGCTCTCAACTACACACTGGACGCTGCTAACATCAAGGAGCAGGTATCACTAATCAGTTAGCACCTTTCTCAGAGTTTTTAAAGTCAGTTTTGTGATTGTGTTTTCTAAAGTAAGTTAAATGTGAGACAATTGAAACAGTCACAGTTTCTGATGAGCTACTGCAGAAACTAACGCCCAATCTGAAATCCTACCTTGTCCCTTCCCTTTCATTTGGCCCTCCACACGGAGAATTAGGAAAAAAGAGTGTCTCATATTTCAGACGTCACTTTCGTTCAATGATGTCACCAATAATTTCCGGTCCGCTAGCTTTAGCACGGAGCTTCCAGCGCTTGAATATGCATAACAACAGCTGTTTTATAACTGTAAAAAGGTCACGCTACAGCAGTAAGTCATTATTTACATTTAATGTAAACTTCTGTGCTTCAGAGCACACCCACGTGAAGAAAAGCGCTTCTCAGCGCGACACGGTTTACCCTCCTGATGGAGGACTTTGTTTTAGTCCGGTTGGAGGGTGAAATTTAGACAATAAATTTCCTCGGACACGACTTGTACCCAAACTGCCCCTTCAAGTGTAGAGGAAGAGCGAAGGGAAGAATTCTGATTGGCCCTATGTCATGAGAAAAACAATTGTGTTTTTTTTTTTTTTTAATTTGGCTAAAATCAGCATAAATCATAATCAAAAGAGCACTGAGAACACTTTAAGGATCTTTCAACATGTCCTCTGTGCAGGCCTCTCGATATGCGACCAGCATGGAGAGCCTGAGGCCTCAGGTGCAGCAGCTGCTGAAGGAAGGTTTCCTCCGGGAGGAGATCATCCTGGACAACATTCCCAAACTGCTCAACTGTCTGAGGGACTGCAACGTGGCCATTCGCTGGCTGATGCTGCATTCTGCAGAGTCAGGTGCAAATTATAAGAGGAAAAATAAGAATATAGATTGAAAAGACAAGTTTTCTTCTTATTTTATCATGTTTTGCTAGATTTGAAGTCAGTTTCTTGCACTTTCTGAGGTAAAGTGTCTTGCTGATTAATGAACTTGAATTGGTGCAAAAAAAATGTTTTTGTTAAATCCTGATTTGTTCTTTTAAGCCTACGACCCAAACAACAAGCGCCTTCGCCAGATCAAAGACCAAGTCCTGAACGACTCCAAGTACAATCCAAAGACTCTGTTCCAGCTGCTGCTGGACACGGCACAGTTTGAGTTCACTCTGAAAGAGGTGAGATCCTTGTGACAAATAAAGTGACGCTGAAATTGATCCGTTTCGAGCTGTCTGTCGTCAAATAACTCCCAGTGAGGTAGCATATGGCTAACCGGTGTATCCGTGGAAAAAGAAGCAAATTTAATGATCTGACTAATTACACATCTCAGCTGACGGACCCTTTGTCATGAGCATATGTGTTCCCCCCCGTCCAGATGTTCAAGCAGATGCTGTCAGAGAAACAGATCAAGTGGGAAAACTACAAAAAGGAGGGATCTGAGAGGATTATGGAGCTGGCCGAAGTCTTCTCTGGCGTCAAACCTCTCACGAGGGTGGAGAGGAACGGTGAGCCGCTTTTGTCGGTGGGACACCGCGACAGCTCCAGGCGCACGCTGCACAGTTATCAGGCAGCACTAAGCTTTTAAGAGAGCCACTCACACACCTCTGTTTTCTACGATTCTATGATTTGCCGTTCCTCACAGAGAACTTGCAGGCATGGTTTCGGGAAATCTCAAAGCAAATCGAGTCTTTGAACTATGAAGACTCCACGGCTGCTGGGAGGAAGACGGTTCAGCTGATCCAGGCTCTTATTGAGGTGAGCGAAACAAGCACATCATCAGTCAGAGATGCAGCGGTTAGTCGTGTCTGATCTTAGGCTCACGTAGAACTAATAGGTGAAGGCAATGCTCCCAAACATATCTCTTCTTCTGGAATGTTCTGTGAACTTGCTCCTTTGAAGAGCTTCAACTCTTCTGAATTCAGGTCCAGGAATTCCACCAGCTGGAGTCCAACTTGCAGGTTTGCCAGTTTTTGGCCGACACCAGAAAGTTCCTGCACCACATGATCCGCACCATCAACATCAAAGAGGAGGTCCTCATCACCATGCAGATCGTTGGAGACCTGTCCTACGCGTGGCAGATCATTGACAGGTGTGTCAGTCATCTGCTGTATTGGAGGAGTTTATAACATGCTGATGTAAATCAACCTGAGAGATAATATAGATACCTTCAATTAGTTTTTTTTTTCTTCATTTTAGTACTTCAGACACTCAGTGGGAGCTGCGATGTCATAACATTGTTTTGTGTTAACAAAAGAAAGAAGTTACACTTTGTTTGATCAAAAGTTCCTCCTGCACAAGCTTCTAATCATCTGCTTTGAATTTTTCTCTCATCTGCATCCTTTCATTTTTCAGTAATTATCTTCAACTTCTCTTTCACTACATCCATACATTTTATTCCTGGTCTCACTTCCAACATAACCTGACTTGCTATCTAACTTGAACAAACATCTAACCTGAACTGGTAAAAATTAGTTGTTGTTTTTTTTTACTAGGTTTTTTTGTATTTTTCCCATGATGGAGGGCAAATATAAAGAAAATTAAGATTAAAATAACTTTTTTTAGTATTTCTTAAATCAAATCGTTGCAAATCAAAAGCAGACAAAAAAATGCAGTTGGAAAAAGAGGTGGTTTGTGACTTGCTGGGTTCACATACTTTCTCTTTCAACTGTATGTTCTTCTCTCTCCCCAACCATCCAACGACCCACAGTGTTGCAGTTCGTCTAACTCTGTGAGCTCTTCTGTATATATTTATGACAGATTTGTGTTTTCTTTGTTTTCTGTAGTTTTACGTCCATTATGCAGGAGAGCATCAGAGTGAACCCGTCCATGGTCACAAAGCTTAGAGCTACATTTCTGAAGGTCAGGGTCAAGGTTATCTATGCAGCACAGTTCATTAAGAAGACTTTATGAAATCTGAGGTGTGGATATTCAAAAAAAAAACCCTCAAATGGTGTGTGGTGTTTGTTCCAGCTGGCATCTGCGTTGGATCTTCCGTTGCTGCGGATCAACCAGGCCAACAGCGCCGACCTGCTGAGTGTGTCTCAGTTTTATTCTGGAGAGCTGGTGGCTTATGTCAGAAAGGTACTTTTGTTTGGGAAAAGGGAAGTAATATCAGGGAGGGCTGATGGTTAATGAAGCAGTAAGAATTATTTCTGCAACCTTGAGTTTTTGGCTATGATCACTTGACCAGGATAAGATTCATTTATGTGTCATTTGTGTATTTTTTTTCTTTTTTTTAGGTTCTTCAAATAATCCCAGAAAGCATGTTCACATCTTTAGCTAAAATAATCAAACTCCAGATCCACGACATCATGGAGGTGCCCACGCGACTCGACAAAGATAAACTGAAGGATTATTCCCAGCTGGCTGCTCGCTACGAAGTAAATCACCTGCCTGTGGCTCAAAGCTCCTTTACTGCTTTACTGTTTGCAGAATGTCTCACTGAAAGGGAAAGAAGATGAAGTCTTTAAAAGTTATATCAAATTAAGAGCATCAATAAGAGGATGCTCTCTCTTTTGGTGTTTATTTCAGAATCCCCTGAAGCTGCAGATGGAAAATACAAATGAAAAAGAAAACTTGATGATTGTGCCAGCAGGCTTTAATTAGAGAGCAAAGCAAGGAAATTATTTGAAATGTTTTGTTTTTCTGTTTATTTGAGGGTGAAACAGCCTGGTAAATGTTTGTAACCATAGTTAAGTGTAATACCCCGCAGCAAACACCTTTTCTTTATAGTCCAAAATGTAAAAATGAATTGCAAAAGCTGATCTTTCTATTCTGTGTTCCTGAACTCAAACTTGTTTCTCCCTTGTGTAATCACAGGTGGCCAAACTCACACACGACATTTCTATTTTCACTGAGGGGATCTTGATGATGAAAACCACGTTAGTCGGGATCATTAAGGTAAAAGCTTTTTTAAAAAATAACATATTTCCTGTAGGCAGTTTAAAAACTTCTGTTATTATTTATTTCATTGTGCTATTTTTTTTTAGGTGGATCCGAAGCAGCTTCTGGAGGACGGCATCAGGAAGGAGCTGGTTAAAAGGGTCGCCTATGCTTTGCACAAAGGCTTAATTTTCAACCCTAAAGCTAAAGTGAGACATCAGTGCTGTATCACAGTGTCATCTTATGACAGCAATTTCCTGTTTTACTTTCATGCTTTGACTCAATGAAATGTGTGTACAAAATAATTATAGTTATTGTAATAGTTTCTGGGGTTCTTGCCAGAGTTAATTAAAACGCAGTTGTAGAAAGATATAAAAGCCTCAAATTGTGCATTTTGTTTTTGAACAAATTTGATATAGTTTTTTTTTTTTTTTTTGTGAAAATAAAGAAACATGAGCCCAAAAATGGGAGCATAACTGAGGTAAAATGAGGATTATTTTTGGATAAAAAAACCAGATGGTACAATAGAAAATAAAATGTTTAAAAGTTTTAACTCAAAATTAAACATTATAAACTTAAAGGAAATAATAAAAAAAGTATAAAATAAAATTGTTGATGATATCTGCATGTAATTGCGCGCAACCAGGACAAAAACTGACGGAAATCCATGTTGGCTACAAGATGCTCAGTGCAGTATTCTAAATGCGTCCAAGACTGGATTTTGTTTTAGGTCTCACATATTGAAAGTGAAAGCCCTGTTAGCTGCCACATTTCTAGGTGTGTGAAATGCATTCTCCACATTTGGTTCTGCAGGAACTATTCACCTTAACTGTAGTCTAACCTTAATCCTTCCACTGGATCCGTTCAGCCAAGAAAAAAGTTTAGCATTGTTTTTCTAAAATTACACGAAAATAGTCACGTTCAAATAAAAAACATTGTAAATTTGAAAGAAAAAAAAAGTTGTTTTTAAGAAATATTGAAAATTAAAAAACAAAGTAAATTTGAAAATTAAATTAAAAAACTATTACCTTGAAACTGTTACCAAATGAAAAATATGTTTTTTTGTAACCGTCTCTGTTTTGTATTTTCAATTTTTGTTTTTCAATTTCTCTCCCTCTTCACTCTCGGTCCTCAATTCACAGTTTCAATTCAGACGATTTCGCCTTTGGTATTGATGGCCATTTTACATGGGGGTGGGACTTTGAGCCCATTTACATGACGTTATGGTGACATAATTACTGCTTTTACTGATGTGACGTATAGCATAGTTTTAATGGTCTCTCAAAGTTTGCTACATCACCATAGCATTAAATTTTAAACTGTTTCAAATTTTCTTTATTTCAAATTTACAATCTTGGTTTTCTTTCACTTTGAGTCTATCCTGATTTGTCTCCATATATAACTTTACAGCCCAGTGAACTCATGCCCAAGCTGAAGGAGATGGCAGCCACCATGGACGGCTTCTACAGGTCCTTTGAGTACATCCAGGACTATGTCAGCATCTATGGCCTTAAAATCTGGCAAGAAGAAGTGTCTCGCATCATCAACTACAACGTGGAGCAGGAATGCAATAGTTTCCTTAGGACAAAGGTCAGATTTAAAGTCTCTCTTTCCATAACCGATTAATTTGAAGAGGGAAAAATCTGCCATCATTATGAATAAAAGAGAGTTTTTCTTTCTCAATTCAGATCCAGGACTGGCAGAGTGTGCACCAATCCACCCACATCCCCATTCCTAAGTTTCCCTCTGTGGATGAATCGGCCACTTTCATCGGCCGTCTGTGCAGAGAGATCCTGAGAATCACTGATCCAAAGTACATCTGTTCAGATAAGCCTTGAAAAGAAGTGAACATAAAGATGGATAAATGAGATTTTTCTGATCTCCACAGGGTTACCTGCTACATCGACCAGATGAACACCTGGTATGACCTGAAGAGTCACCAGGAGGTGACAAACAAAAGACTCTTTTCTGAGATCCAGAACACTCTGGGTACATTTGGACTCAACGGACTGGACCGGCTTCTGTGCTTCATGATCGTCAGAGAACTTCAGGTTACTTTTGTCTTCCCAATTTTCAAATAAAAGAGCTCTGTTACAAAATACCACCCTAAACTTAAAGTTGAACTGTATTTGTAAAATTCTTTTCAAATTATTTTTTGTATCACTAGAACTTCCTCACCATGCTTCAAAGGAGCGTCCTGAAGGACAAAGCCTTGGTGGAAGTCTTCAAAACAATGCTGACTGCAGTCAACCCAGTCCAGGGCATCGTTGGTAGATTTTTGTTGTTGTTGTGAAAATCTAGAACCAGACGAATTATTGATATTAATCATAATACTATATATTTTGTCCATTTAGCTAATGCTAACAAAGTGTACACGAGTGCTGTGGCCAAATCCCAGAAGGTCTGGGGTCCATACTTGGAGGCCATCATGAAGGTAAATAAAACATAATTTTTTTTTCAATGTCTGTTCATGTCATGAACATAAAGCTCCATTCCTTTGTTGTAGGTTGGTCAGATGCAAATTCTCCGACAGCAGATTGCCAACGAGCTAAACTTCTCCTGTAAGTTTGACTCCAAACATTTGGCAGCTGCCCTGGAAAACCTCAACAAGTAAGTCAGTTCTCCATCAAATTCAGGCTATTTTTTAAATGTTTTTTCATAAAAACAAAAAACATGTATCTGGAGGCATCATTCATAAAAAATGATTACATTTTTTTTTAAACAAATTCATTTCTAGCAGCTGCTGTCCATAGATGTTAGAGAATATTGTGTTTTTGCCTTACAGCTACATTTTGTCACCTGTTGTGATGTTTATGATCTTATTAGATCCCTACTGGCAGACATAGAAGCACACTACCAGGATCCGTCTCTCCCTTATCCTAAAGAAGACAACACTCTACTTTATGAGATCACTGCCTACCTAGAAGCTGCTGGAATTCATAACCCTCTCAGCAAGGTCTGCAAATTACAGCATTTTTTTTAAATTAAAAATTCCACATTTCACTAGAAAACAATGTTTCTTCTTTGTGATTTAAACAGATCTACATCACCACAAAGCGTCTTCCTTACTTCCCCATCATCAACCTCCTGTTTATCATTGCTCAGCTGCCTAAACTCCAGTACAACAAAAATCAAGGTGCGTTTCATTTCTCGTCATCTTGGCTTGATGGATTGGGAGCAGTGACGTTTTTTCTAACGACTTCTTTGCGTAAAAGGAATGACGTGCAAGAAAGCAGCGGATCCGGTGGACTGGCCCCCGTTAGTTCTGGGTCTGCTCACTCTGCTCAAGCAGTTCCACTCCAGATACACACAGCACTTCCTGGCTCTGCTTGGACAGTTCATCCGCTCTGTTATGGAGCATGCACAAGGTAATAAAAGTAACATGAAAACTCTTACATTTTGATTGAACCTGGTATTTGTTGAACATATTGTTTTCAGTTTACTTAAGTTTATGTTTTATTTGCGTCACAGCCAGAAAATCCCTGACATGCCCTCTGATGTTGTGGGAGCCCTCATGTTCCTTGAAGACTATGTAAAGTACTCAAAACTTTCACGCAAGGTAAGATTGTTAAGATGGTGATTTATTTTCAAGATATCTGTGAGAAAATATGTGCTGAGTTAGGGCCAATATTATGGCAATTATTTTACAGATTTGAAGGATTATAACATTCATTTGTTTTTATTTTTTCCCTACTTAAAGGTGGTTGAAGCTCATGTACCCAGTTTCATTTTTGACGAATTCAGAACTATTCTGTGAGGCCCTGGACGAGGACATCCAACAAAAAATGTAGTTTTAGTTTCTACTGTGCTTTTCTCTGTTTTTCTTCGTCTTGATCTAGTGGGAACAGCAAAAGTTTTTTGTAGCAACAGCAATGATCACTTTGCTCTAATTCACTGTGCAAAGGTTAGTGTGCTCTCCCGAATACACATTTCATGCCAAGCCTTAATGTCAGTCAATGCAACATTTTGCATTGTTATAACACAAAAATTGTGTGGTTTAAGTTTCATTTTTATCTCAAGCAGAAGTGGCCAAAATGTAAAATGTGAAAAAGTGGCAAGAAGTGGTTCATATTTCATTTTCTAGAACAACAAAGTTTTGTATTAATGAAATGTACATTTAATGCTCAATCAAAAACATTTGCATACTAATATTTTGTGGTATTGTTTGTCAATAAATACAGTATGATTATTCACTTGTCGTTTTCCTTTATTTATCGATTTGACGGCTTTTAATTTGAAGAGACAAACGGAAACAAAAGCGTAACTTCCGCTCAGCTCTAATGTTTGCATTTTCTCATCTTTTGGCTCGCGCGCTTTTGTTATCTTCTTTGTAATGCTGTAGTTTGAATTTAAACATAGTTACTTATCTTTTTTGTGGTTAAGATACTTTTATTTGACATTTCTAGTCTTCGTAGAAAGTGGTTAGTTTAATGCTTGCTGGTTAGCAGTAAGTTGGCTAGCTAGCTGTTTACGTTGAGGAAGAAATAAAAAACTTGCGGGTAGCAAAGGGATTTTTTTTTTATCAGACTTTGGGGATAATAATTACGACCACAATGTCTTTGAGTGCTGTCAATGGCGCGCTGTCAAACTTAAAAGCGTGTCTGGTGGACATTGCGACGGGAATGGACATCGTGACGGACGTTGCCATAGATCTGGTGGAAACTCAGGGTAAATATTGCGAGCATTAATTCTGTAAGCATAATCAGAAGAGATAGTGATCATTAGTACAGTGAGGCAGTGCAATTACATTATGTTTTAATCAGTTGTGTATAACATTTAGGTGACGAAGCTCCATTGCAGAATGCCATTATATTTTGTAATTTAGTTTATGATTTGTGTCATTTTTACATTTCAGATGAAGAGATGGACTCTTCCATCAAAGAGTTGGAGGCCATGATCCTGGACTGTGCCAAGCTGGACAGGGAGATTAACTGCTTTATGGACATTGCAAAAGAAGTTACATCCAAGGTGATTGTTGTGAATGATAAAAATTAATAAATAAAGAAACAACTTCAAATTCAACTGTCAATTGTCAAGTTGTTGATTCAACTGAGATTCCAGGTCATTTGCTGGTGTATTGTCCCCATTTTGCTTTTCTGTGCTTGATCAGGGGTTTAATGTAAAGTTTAGACTAGTTTTGAAAGCTAAAGAAATCCCCTAAAATGCCCAACTTTCTGCAGGTGAATGCACAGCAACCAGAGGCCTTGTTTGGCCTTTCTGACCAAGTGAAGGAGCAGTTCTCTGAGAGAATAGCCCAACTTTCTGAAGACGAAATCCACAGACATCAAAAGGTTGTTGCCTTCATGGAGAGCATCAATAACTCCTCAAAACAAAGTAAGGCTGTGGGAAATTTTCCTTTCTATGATCTCCATAAAGTAATTTCACTGATAGTTGATTTTTGAGACATTGTTTGAGAGCTCATCTAACTTTTTTTGAAGTATAAATTGTACTTTTCTATGTTCAATAAGTTCTTTTCAGACTTTTGTTTACCTTAATGTTTGTGTCTAATTTTCTAAAGACATCGATAAAGGTTGCATGTGGAAAAAGAAAAATACAGACATTGTGTTTAAAAATAACAATAATTTGCATTTATTTGCATAATCCTTGAAGAGAATTTCAGCTGCCAGCATTTGGAGGCCGTCATGAAGTCGAATATGATGTGAAATTCATCTATAAAATGAAAAAAAGGGAGATTTATGTGGATGTTTTGAATGTCTTTTTTTTTTTGTACATTTGCAGGCGAATGTAAGAATTTGAGGATGGAGGTTTATTTATATCTCTTTAGCCACATGCTGCCATTTCCCCCCCTAAAAGATCCAAGCAATATACTTCCAAGTTGCATATTTTTCTGGAGTCTTTTTAATGTTTCAATGCCACATTTGCAAATTAGCTGCTTGTGTTTGGTGTTCTTAGCCAATCAGAAATCATCGGAGAACACTGAGGAGGTTGACGAGGACATCGCCGTCACGCAGAGCCAAGTTAATTTCACCTGCCCGCTCACACAGGTACATCCCTTTTATTTTCTCACACACCTGTTTAACTTTTGATGTTTAGCTTCTTAACTTATATCATTGCGTATTTGGTTTTTTTTTTTTTAGGTGGAAATGTTAAAACCAGTCAAAAATAAAAAGTGCAACCACTCCTATGATGAATCTGCCATCTTGGACCTGATCAAAACAAGACGCAACCTGAAGAAGAAGTGCCGGTATGAAGTCTTTTCAGTCAATGAAACATTAATGATGAAGTGAGGTTCTTTTCCACAAGGGCCATGTTTGTGTTGCAGGAGTTCAAATGTGGAAAAAAAGAAAAAACACATTTTTAAAACTAACATTTGTATTCTTTTTATTTGTGCTTTGTTTCCTTTTCTTTCCTTAGATGTCCTGTGGTGGGCTGTGCAAACACAGATGTGAAAGAGTCAGACCTCATTCTTGACCAGCTACTGAGAAGAAGAATTCAGAACCAAAAGAAGAAAGGCGCCAAAAATTAAAACTCAAAATTTTGCCTTACAGATAACACGCCTGTGCCTACTTTATCCTTCTTTAGGAGATGTTCTATTTTTATATAAATATGTGTTACTTAAATCTGAATTTTTGGAGAATTTTCTGTTATAGCTCAAAGTTTTACATTTTTTCATAAATAAAAGTTCTTGATTATATTTGAAATTTTTGTGATGCAGTATCTTGGCGAAACCACAAGAGGGCAGCGTTTCCACAGATCTATTGGAGGCAAAATATTCTCGTTTTATATCAAAATGTTCTGCTCAGGTTAAGATAAATACAATAAATGTGAAATATTTATAGTTTACCCTCTTCATTTTTGTATGAAGAACTTTTTGGATGTAAAAAACAATAATCTTGAAACTTACAAGGTGACAAACAGTCTGTTCTTTCACCTCTGTGGAAATGCTCTAAACCTTGCTGTGCTTGTTCACGCTGCTTATGAAGGGTCATTATGTCACAGGAAAACACAAACGGAGGCAGTGTTGAAGCTAATCTATAATAATCTTGCATCAGCCGTTTAGAAAGCAAGAGCCTTTTACAAATTAAGAAATTAACAGGCAACAAATTCTCCTGCTATTGTCGACTCACTTCCTCTCTGCTTCATTTTAATTACCATTCTGCAAATCTCATTGTGTTTGCTACACGCCGTGCGTCACGGATAATTAAGCAACTGCAAAGTCTCACCTGTAATATATTAACTGATGGAAGACGCTTTTTTTGTTTGTTTTTTTTTTCTCTCAGCTTGTACATTAATGTAGTTAGAAATGAAATTATTGACTGCGATTGCCCACGTTTGACCTCAAATTAGCATTCATCTCCTCTAAAGCTTTAAGGCGTGAAAGCTGCCTGTAAGTCTGGATGTCTGGCTCATCCAAGCAGGATTTTACCTTTGGCTGCCTGGAAGCAAACAAATGATCATGTCTTGGCAGAGGTGTCTCGGCTGTGCCGGAGCTTTAGACAAATGAGCAGAGAGCAGCAGATAAGAACGTCAAAATTAAAGTTTAATCTTAGCTTTTGCTTTTTTTTTTTTTTTTGGTTTCAAACTCATAGATTTGGAAGTGATCATGAAAAGCGACCTGTTTTTTGTTGTTGACGCAGAGCGTTCAAGGAAAATAATGTTGTCGGCGTTATGACCTTCTCTAAGGTGAACACAACTATTAAGGTCTGGCAGCTGAAAACACTCCAAGTGATGCATGAGCTTTTCAATCTATATATTTTTTAAGCCGTGCAGGGCTGCTGTGGTAAGATTAAAAAATGTGATGGAAAACTTTATGAAGATGTCAAAAGTTGAATCTCACAACATTTATTTGAAATGTGACTTAATGAATGTGTTTCGCCACTGTGCGTGACATGCTTTGATGTTCTATCAGATGTGGACTGCAGGCAGGCAGGGCCGGTTTTGCATCCCTACCCTTCACCGTGCAGCACGTTTGCAATGTATATGTAATGTGGTTTACCATTCATTGTGAAACATTTGAGGTATTTATTAAAAAGGATTGTGCTGACAAAATGAGACGCTCCAAATCTTGAATATGTAAAAAATCTGCAAGTCATTTATGGTGTGCTGTATAATGCAACCTGATGCTGCTTTGAAGTGGAAGCTGATCAACCAGGAAGTCTCTTTCTTTGTTTATAATGAGGGATGTGGCTATACACACACCAGCCACTTTATTAAGCACACTCTGCTAGTATTGGGTTGGACCATGTGACATAGATTCAACAAGGTACTGGAAACATTCCTCAGAGAGTTTGTTTCATATTGACATGATAGCATCATACAGCAGATTTGTCAGCTGCACATTCATGATGAAAATCTTCTGTTCCACCACCTTCCAAAGGTGCACTACTGGAGCTGATGACTGTAGACAATTTACTCATTGAGATGTTCAAAAAAAAAAAAAAACAGTCTGAAATGATTCCAGCTTTATGATATGCTGGAAGTATTCATCAGAAGATGGTACGCTGTCGTCATAAAGAGATGGACACGGTCAGCAACAATACTCAGATAGGTGGTGGTGTTGGAACAACAATCACTTGCAACTAATGAACCCAAAATGTGTCAAGAAAATATCCCCCACACTATTATACCACCAGCAGCCTGAACTGTTGATTCAATGCATTATGGATCAGTGCTTTCATTCACCACTGAATCAGTGAAATTTCCAGGAAGATTTTCCACTACTCCAGGAAAATACTCCCCATCTATTGATTTAAAAACATTATGAAGATGCTGGAGGTTTTTGAAAAATATTCTCTTAAAAAATGAAGGAACTAGTTTTTTTCCTAGATTATAATGACATAATTATTGTCTTTTTTAAATTACTAATCTTTAGGACCTTCATCTCCACATTTTGTGACATAATTCAAAATAAGCCCACATGTTAAAAATCACTAATGTATTCCATATTCTTACACATTAAAATCCAACTCCAAATACTCAGATGAGGAACATGAAGCCACGGATCTCGTTTTCTAAAAGCAGATGCATCAGAATGGAGCAGAGCTGGGAGTTACTCGAGAAGCTTCTACGTTACAAGCTTTTTCCAACAGCATTTGTTCGTCTGCTCCTGTCCAAAGAAATACTCTTTTGATCTGAGTTTTCTTTATAAATGTCCTCCATCATGAGGGAAAAAAACACAATACCATGTTAAACCACAATTTTTATCGGAATTGGTCTTTTGTGACATAAAAACTTTGGCTTCCCATTTGTGCGCAAAGCAACTTGGATTCCCCGACATTCCCACTTGGATTGGGAATAAATGTTGGCACCAGCACAGGGCATGCTGTCGCTTTAAGAGACAACACCTCCCAGCAGCAGTCAGATCTTGAACGAGTTTCGTTGCAACAAACAGGGTGTCTCATACATACAACACAGCAGGATAAACCGCACAGGAAGTGGAGCGGCCGACGGCGCACTGGGCTCATGTAACCATTGAGAGGAAGCTGTGCGTAAAGTGACAGCCTGGTGAGTCTAAATAAAAACATAAAAGTACTGATAAAGTCTCATCTAACCAGAAAAGTGTGAAGGGGAAGAAGATTGTCGGCGAGTTCGGAGGGAAATGTGAGTCAGCAGGTGAGTCAGGTCACACCTGTTGTGAATGTCAAGTAAAACTGGCAGACATCCGCCTGTGAGCGCGCCTTAACGCTGCTCTTTTTACGCACAGGTCCGAACAGTTGGTGTTTGTTGAGGACGCAGCCTTACAGCTGGACATGGATTACCGCCGCCCGCTTTGGATTTAGTTAAGACGCGGCGCAACTCTCCGCGCGCAGAAGAACAGGTGGATCCTGTTTCCGAGCCCCGCGTCACCTTCCTCCTCTTTCCGTATGGGGAACCAGGTGGAGAAACTAACGCACATAAACTACGCGGAGGTGCCCACGTCCGATCCGAACGGGTTCGATCCGGACGGCGATGGACCCAGAATCGGCGTCTCGTACATTTTCTCAAACGATGATGACGACGATGATCAGGATGAGCGCGCGGATCGATACCCTCCCGAGCGGGAGCAGGTGAACCATGAGGAGAAGCCCTTCGACCTGCAGGACGAGCTGGACTGCGCCATCTACTACAGGGAGGAGTGCGTGTACGAGCGCGCTGGCGGCGCGGCGGCGCACGCCCCGGAGAGCCTCCTGAACAGGTGCAGACCTGGAGACCTGCTGGAGTTTCTGGCCACCGGACAGTACCCGCACTGGGCCGTGTACGTCGGAGACTTCCAGGTGGTTCATTTGCACCGCGCTGAGATCAAGAACAACTTCCTCACCGACGTGAGTCAGGGCAAAAAGGGCAGGATTGTGAACGCTCTCTACAGGTTCCGCGCGCTCCCGCCGGAAGTGATCGTGCGCAACGCTTTGGACCACGTTGGCACGAGAGACCGAGAACTCAGCTGGAGGAACTCTGAATGTTTTGCCGCGTGGTGTCGCTTTGGCAAGCGGGAATTCAAAATTGGAGGCGAGATAAGGATAGGAAAGCAGCCGTACAAGTTAAAGCTGCAGTTCTCTGAAAAGAAGAGCCACGTCCTGGAGTTCCAAAGCCTGGAGGACGTGATCATGGAAAAGAGGAGGAACGACCAGATCGGGAAAGTGGCTGTGACGCAAGAGCTGGCTAATCATTTAAATTCCACACATGAAATCAAAGGAGATTATTATGTCAACTGATCCAAAAGCTGTCAATCATCTGGAAATAATATTTTGGAGACTTTAAGGAGTTGTGCGTAATGATGAAGGAGCGCTGTTAACCTCTTATGAGCCAGTTAAGAGCTTTTGCTTCCTGTGACACTGTCAACAAATGTGCATACTCCACAGTTTCTGACAGTTTGTCCATAAATTTTGGGGAAACAGTTGGTTCAGATCTTATAAGTGCATTCTGAAGCTCCTGAGAGTTTGGATAAGTCAAACTTTCCCTATTTTCTCAACCCCAGCTGTGATGGACATCAGACTGCATCTGAAGAGAATAATTTAATTTCTCCTAATTATTTTTCTATCCCAAATGAATCTTTGCACAAATGGAGACGTTTTCTTTTTTTAATCTGACAATAGCGTGCCCACTGAGACTCAGGTATTGGAGACTAACCCCAGAAGTGGAGCAGACACAACCTGTAGCTTCTATTGGATTATCACGTTCCTTTATCTCCTGTCATGCCACAGTTTGACCTCCGCTCAAAGCCATGTCTGTGCACCTTTTATTGTCCCAGCAGTTTTTACAAAAAATATGTTTGTATGAAGAATTATGGAAATAAATATCTATATATTTGAAGAGTGACGCCTATTTTCTTTGCTGACATTTACAAGGCTGACGGGAGAAGCATCAGTCATCAAGGATTCAAAGCTCAGGAGGAGGTGATTCACAAACTTTGAATTCTGAGCATGCCTTGTTTTTGACTGAGTAGTTTACACCCAGATGAGCTTTTTGTTGTTTTTCTTAGAAAATAAAATAATTATCATTGATCCAATTTGGGTAAGACTAGATTCAAAATAAGGATTGTTAGTTGAAGTATTAAGTTATATATATCTGATTATTATGATGACATCTCATAAATGAGAATTTTAACAATTTCATAGATTCAAAAATGTTTTCTTTGACTTACATTAGTATTGGACTTGGCTAAATGTGACCTAAAACTTCTCAGATCACATGGTTTAGACTCCTATTGATTCCAAAGCTGCCAAAGATATAAACTTTATTATTCCAAAAAGGTGTACATGACTTTAACATGGGACAATGCTTAAGCAGCTGTGTTTCAAATGTCAGGAAAAGCCAATGCAAACTGCAGTTTGCTCCAATAACAGAAAATAATAATAATAATAATATATATATATATAATATATATATATATATACCCTTATTGTGCGTCACAGGAAACTGTTGATTTCAGTCCTTGTAAACAATCTGTAACTTTTACCTGAGATGTTTCCTCAGGTAATATTTGTATGTGGACAAAGCTGTAGTCATTTGGTGGCAGGTAGCGTCCCACAAGACCCAGAGGAGGGTTGTAAGCCAATCTGGCAACAGATTGGACGGCTGCCAGGCACATTAGCATTTCTTCAAATCTCTAGTCTGCCAGAGTGATGAAATAGAAACTGCGTGTGATGCATATTTATGATAATGTGCATCACATACAATGATAATCATTGTTTTTACAGAATGACAGCAGCACTGAAGCACACAATATTGAAATAGCTGCAAGTGGTGTTTGGTAATTTGAGACGTTAAAAGTCTAATTTTTTTTTCAAGTAGGACAAATTAGAAACAAATTGCTCATAAATTATGTTCAGCTACATTTCCTCAGCCAAATTAGTGAGTGTTCTGCCATCAACACTCTGTGCATGTTGTAATACATCCTTTATAGCAAAAAAAAAAAAAACAGTTTAACTAAGTGCAGGAAAATCATCAAAAATGTCAATGTGTCTGCATAAAAGCTAGCTTGGTTTAATTGCTAAGCTTAGAAATCAAAATGTGAAAAAATACTGCCTGTCCAATTTAATTAATTAGGTTTGCTTTAAAACAGACAAACTTTTTTTTTGAATATTTAAAAAAAAACTTGTTTTCTTAGCTAAATTTGCATTTGATGAAAACTATCTTTAAATTAGCTTGTCGCCAATTAGCTTCTCCTCATTTCTTTCTTTGCATATGTCTGCATACATTTTCTATACTTCTCTGGACATTAATTGGCAAAAAAAAAAAACTGTTTGGTAAAATGTTTTTATTTTGGTCACAGTTTATCAAATCAACTATGAAGCCAGTTGACAGGCGCTAATCATTAAAAAGTTCACATGAGACCAGCAGTTAAGCTAGCTCCCCATTTTCAAGAACCCATGTTGTGCTAATTTATACATTCCTTCAACTTTGCCGCAGACTTTTTTCCCCAATATTTCCAAAAGCCAATACCATAAAAAGTTTTGCAACCCCACTTATTTTTTCAAACACACAATCAAAAAAACTTTAATGTCACACCACAACAAAAGAAACCATACATTAGCCTATTAGCAAGTAAAGCTGGAGGAGAATCAATATTAGCTTTAGAGCTGACTTCAACATATGACATTTTGAACATGTTTTATTTTTATCAAAACAAATGTTTTATTTCAAATTTAAACATGTAAATTACTTGTAAAAAAAAACAAAAAAAAGAAATCTTCTGTTAAACACCAACAGTCCACAATTCCTAGAAATGTTGAACATCCTGCTTTTGTTATCAAGGAAATGTGTGTCTAGCTTGTGTTTCAGGGAATGTCAAAGCTAATGAATGTTTGACTGAAACATTTCATGTACATTTGTGGCATCTTTACTGAAGTAGTTTTTAAACACAAAATGTGTAGATTAGGAAACAAAACCGTTTTTTTCCCGTATAGTCCATGTGTATAAATATGTATGCCATGCTGTTTGTCTGATGTGCTGGCTAAATCTCATCAGCTTTTGGCCTTTTGAGTGTCACATTTTCTTCAGAAGATTAGAGAAAAGCCCACACCCTTCAACTGGAAGTTTTTTTTTTTTTTTTTCTGTAGCTGGGGGACAAATCAGAACTCAAACCAACCCACCCCTTGATGACAAACTCCTGTTATCTGCATAAACTTCTAATGTTTGCCCTTTAGAAGAGAGTGCTTATTAAAAGATTTTGCTTGACAGACCGACAGGAAGTGGGAGAGGAGATGTGGCCTCAAGCTACTGCGGGATATGCATCCATGAGGGACAAACACTCATGGGGTGTGTGTGTGTGTAAAAAAGTACTCGTAGTTTTTGACAGTGAAAGAATTCACAAAAAAAAATGTTTGTTTGTAACTCACCACAAGGGTTTAATTTACTATTTTCCTTCAAATCCATTCTTTACTGTCAAAAAAGACCTCTACCGCTAAATCAGATTGAACAAACATTGTTATGGGTAATATTTGGCTAGAATGTGAAAAAAAAAATCACTTTTAACATCCCATTCCAACTTCATCTTTTTTTGCTTTAGCAAAAGCGTTCCCAATGGTCATTTAACTATGATTATACTGTTTTTTTAGCAAAAATCCAAAAACCTGTGTCATTTTTTTTAGACATATTTTCTTTACATTTCTGACATAAAGAAACTCCGCCCCCTTCCCCTCACTGTTGCAGAGAGCTCTGTTTACACAGTCCTGCGCACACTTATAGACCATTAGCTGTTGAAAAAAAAGGCAATCAATACTGATGCCCTCCAGCTGTACAGTTTTGAGGCAGATGCCAAATACTCTGATATGTAATTTTAAGTTACATTTTCTTTATAATTGTTCCCCATTATTACAAAAAAATACACAAGAACATGTTAAAAATACCAAAAGCACAATTTCCGTCGGAGTTGAAGTCACGGAAAAGCACTTAAAGCATTTGAGGAAGTTTCACAACCTACTCACCTAATTCATTGTTCATGTCACACATTTCCTTTAAAGCAGAGTGAGGCAATAACAGAACTCAAAAACTCGTATGCAGCTCTCACGTACATCAGAATCAATTCACAGTAATTCGGTGTGAGCAGATGATTTGGATTTTCACATTTGGCATTAAGCCTCCTTCGAGCCCCTTACTCGCTCAGAGTTAATCATTCATGAGGGGCTCCCGCAGGTTTGGCTCTGTTTATTCCTCAGACTGCTGGTCTCCTGTAATTCTCTCTTGTGCGGATGTTGGATGATAGTTTGTTTTCTCAGCAGCACAATGACAAAGTCCGCTCCCTCCCAGTTCCAGTTTTCTAAAGGGGTTGAAGTGTTGTCCCCACCGCCTGCTGTGAAGCGTGTTTGCTTTGCAGTGTCTTGTTTTTACATTTGAATTATGTGTATGGTGCAACACATACAACCACAATCCATTGTGTGTGGCTTTCTTTTGTTTTCCATCATGGGCAAATGTGGTCTGTCTGAGCAAAAAAAAAAAAAGAAATGAAAATCAAGGCAGTTCAAAGGAAACAACAAGGAAATGTATGCACAGGAAGATATCGTGTCTCTATGTGAGGCGTAAAACCTTAGTTTGAATCAATGTGACTAAAAAGTTTAGAGAAGTTTATGAGCTCATTTCAAAGTTGAGCTGTCAGGTTCGATCATCTATGAATAAGAAAATAACAGAAAAAAGGGCCAGAGAAAATAATAATGACCTTTGATGGCTGAAGGAAAGGCAGAAAACAAGCTAAAAGGCCTGGAGTCATAAACTGAGACGGAAACAAGTGTAGATATCAAATCTTCAGAGTCGCTGCCTTGAAGCTTCCTGACCTGTTTGTCATTTTATTTATGGTAGGCTGGTTGAACACAGGATTTCCTGCCCTGCATCCTTGACACTACTGACTTTCTGCTGTTTGAGACAACTTATCCAAAGCTTCTCTTTATCAGTTTGGTGACATAAATAAAGAACCACTATTTCCCATTTTCCCTCTTAGTGACATTTCTTTAATCTCTTTTTTCTTCTGCACATAAGTGTCTGACTGTCATGAAGAATGGATTTTATGTAGGTTGCAGACAAAACTTACACCTGCACCTCATTAAAAGCAGTTCCACTAAAGATTGTGGAAACATCCTCCTTAGAAAAGCAGGTTTGTAAGATGAAAAAACCACGCAGAGTTTAAAAAATATGTTTTTCTATATTTTTAAAACTTTTATTGGCAGCAGGAGTCATGAATACCGTAGGGAGACCTTGTCTTTAAATTATTAGAAGTTACTCTGACTGCTGCTTTTCAAACCATCCTTCTAGGTCCCAGGGAATCAAATTAAAACTGATCAGTATTCTTGCTGCTCTGTCAATGCATTTCAGTGTCACTGCTTCTGCCTTTTGCTTCTGTAATTCATAAGACCTTATTTCTTGTCACATCCTCAAGAAAAAGACACATTTAGGTTTTTGGTGTTTTTTTTTGAAAAAAAAAAAAAACAGTTAAAATTGCCCTCTTTAAGGCGGCTTTCAATTTTCTGGGTTTATTCTGATGTCGTTTTAAAACATCGATGAGAGTGTATTAATGATGAGCAAAGTTAAGTTTTGGAGGATGAGAGAAGCTCGGCCATCATTTGGTCTTTGCTGAATCAAAGGGCAGGAGGAAACGAGGTACGACTGTCAGTGTTAGAGAATTTGGTCCGTATATATATATTTATTTTGAAGATGTTTACAGAAGAGATTGTGTGGAACTGAAACACAAAAAAAGGAGTCGTTCAACACAAGTTGAGAACAAACAGAAAAATACAATAGTATGTCAAAGAATTTATGATTCAAACCTTTAAAAGTAAATGAAGATGACCAAATGATTTCTAAATAGGTGCTACAAGTATACACCATTTAACCCTTTAACACCAGAGCACCAGTGTTTCTGTTCAGTGATTTATTCTAACTTTTCAACCGTAATTCCAGTAGATTCTGAAGGGGAAAAGTGGTGCGAATGGTTGAAATGTGGAGATGCCTCTGGAGAAAGCCTGATTAAGGTAGGTGTTTGTTTGTTGATTTGTCTGTGTGTTGTTAGTTGTTATCTGGATGTATTCTACTCTTTTTCTGTATAATCTATGTATAATGTTTTGTTATTTGTTTTGGACCCCCTCCAAAATGAGATGGTACATCTCAAGGGGCATTCCACTAAATAAATACTAAGTACTAAATACTAGTACAAGGGGTAATTACTGATTAGGTAATCAGATTGCTCCTCTGGGCGGCCATGTGCCCTCATGGTCAGGAAACGTTTCTGTATTTTGGATTTTTTTTTTTATATAATTGTGACATGTGGGTTGAGTAGATTATGTTTTAGATGTGTAAATTAAAAAACCTACTTCAATAAAAATGGTGTTTTGAACATGTTCTTGTAGCATTTTTCTCCCAGTGGAGGATGTACATGAAGAAAATTCATCTTAAATAACTTTCCTGACTTTTTCTTATTTCAAATTGTTGTGAATCAGGAGCAGATAGAAATATCCTCATATTTGTGATATAGAAGAAATGTGGCCATTAGCTCCCTGCTCCGCTCCATTCTGATGCATCAACTTCAAGATAAATATTGGATTGAAAACTAGTAATTATTAATGAATAATTATAATTAAAAGACCACTGGGAACGCCTTAAAATAGATCAAAAGATGATCAGAGGGGAACTTTTAGACAGCTGTAATACAACTGGACTATTTAAAACAAAATACACTGTTGGAGATCTACAATTAACAAATTTCTGATTGCTGCCTTAATTTTTCTCCCTGATGAGCTTCATTAACTTTATTACACAACCCATAAGCATCCCAAACAGCAGCAGGTGTGTACGGATACACATTTCTAAACTTGCTGTATCTGATTCACAGTCATTGCTGACTGAAATGGAGAGAACTTCCTGGACAGAGCAGAGCAACAGCAAGCTTTGGCTTCTAGCAGATAAACCCAAAAAACAAGATTCTGCCTCTGACAACCCAAACACAGTAGCTTTACACTGGAGTTTTTACACTCAGATGTGAACATTAGTACTTTTGATTTTACTTTTGTTGGTGCATGTTCTGTAAGTTAACTTCAAAAGCCAAAAATGGTAAACCTCTTATAAAATTAATAAAACTTTTAAAGTAGCACAATTTAATTATATCCAAAACAAGAAAAAATCTGCATGGCGATTGGTGCCAGAAAAAAACAAAAATTAATATTTAATCAAATGTCTCATTCCACACAGGAGTAGTAATAAAATGTGACATGAATAACTAAATTTATTTGCCTAGTGTGAACAATTATTTTCAAAATAAAACAAAAGAAAATGAGCACTGGCCTCTCTTTGGAGGCTCTGTGAGAAGCACGTCCACTGGGAATAGAGGATTGACAGATCTCTGATCAGCTTTAATTTGAATGAGGCAAACAGACCTGAATTCATTGTATTAAACCAAATGCCAAACGAGAAGCAAAATGCAAGTTTTAAAATATGTTTGGTCACCTTCTGCCCATTAAAACTGCAGCTTATGTGCAGTCTTCAGGCCAACATTATCAAACCTGTGGTGGTGACTTTGTTGAAGGAAACATGTTCCCCTGAGGGAATTTATCTTTGTGTTGTGTTAATGAAACGCTGCAGCAAACATTGAAATCTGAGTGTGAATTTGCACGACTTCCAGGTGTCGAATGAGGCAGATGTTTGCAGTAATCCATTACGTTGTGGTTTTATGCAGTTCAGTTTGTTTTATTTTGATTTAACTCTAAATTATTATCAGATATTTTACTTTGGAAACTACAAAACCAACTGCAAAAAAGTGAACTACTTGACCCCTCAATCCACACAGATTCTTTGACTTTTGCTTGCAATTTTCCTCAGATTTACAAAAGAAAAAAATACAAACAGTTTTCATTATATTTCAGCCTGTGAGTTTCACAACCCCTTGTCAAGGGAAAATGATTGTAGTGAGTTAAATACCGATGATTTAACTGGGCTGACTGTCAAAGGCTCGGTTGTATTATAGCGCTGACTCATCCAAGGCTAAATGCATGAAAGCAGGCTTGTTAAGGATTTTATTACTGTTCTCACAAATGCCACAAGAACCCTGACTTCAGAAACCTTGAGAATAAAAAAAATCCATAGAAAACATCACAATTTAAAACATAGCACTACTGTTTACAATACTGGTGTAATGCTAAATTGCCCTGGACTGATTTATACACTGAGGCCGCTTTGGATTTAAATGTTTGATGTTGCTTTCCCTTCACTTCAAAGTTGCTGTGGTTGCTGACCTGCAAGTTGTACTTTAAAGAAGAAAAAGACATTTTTGAAGTATGCATTCTAAATAAATAAATTATTGATCCAGTGGTTCACAAAGTATATCTTCCAGGCATGATGCTTGCTTTCAGGCTGTGACGGCTGATGTTGAGAAGTAAAAATAAAATAAATAAGTCTCCACATTATTGGAAAAGGTTGTGAACCGAGCTGCCTTTGCTTGTGTGTGGCTGTATTCATAAGTGTGTAATCTTTTTTTTTTTTTTTTTTTTTTTTTTTTTTTTTTTCTTAACTTGTCCTGTCCAACAGCTGAGCCAACAGATGTGGCTGAGAGCTTCTTGTGTTGGCAGATGTTACTGTCACAAGGGATTTATTGAGTATAAACTCCTGTTGTATTTAATGCTAAACTATTTATATTGATTATTGTTTTATTTTATTTATTTATTTTTCTTTGTCGTTGGACCGGACGAAAAAAGGAAGAGGGTGGGGAGGGTGGGGGGGGAGATAAGATGGCAACAGAGGGAAGCAACATCATAAAACAACCAGGACTAAGTGATAAACTAGAATGGGCGGGGCCTGTCTACACACACGCTCTATAGTTACACACACACTTGTTGGCCAAAATAGTCTCTACATTTAAACTAAACATACTCACATATACTATACATATACTACACATGTACGCAATTCAGCTATAACAGCAGCTCACACACTCCATCATACAAACCCATTCAGATAAAGACTTTCATTCTGTCACACAAACGGTTAGTGCTCAGGTGAGTGTTTATGTTTCACTGAGGTGGGTGGTGATGGAATGTACTCAGGGGAGAGCGCCCGGCCATCCCCACGCCAAGACCCCCCGCCGGGGCAGCAGCTGCAGCCAAGATCCCCCAACACCCGCCGTGGAGCCGCGGAGAGAGACCGCCCGCCGGGCAATCCCGCCGAGCACCCAGACCGGGGCACGCGGACCGCCGCAGAGCCCCCCACACCCAAGAGCAGAAGGCACAGGAACACGGAGAGTGCAGGCCCCAGCCCAGCCAGAGGAGCACCCCCCCACTCCGCCAGGAGGGCCAACGCGGGACCCCACCCCCCGAGAGCCCCCCAACCCCCGAGGAGCAGCCCACCACCACCCAGTGGCGCAGAGACCCCCCCGCCCCACCCCAGGTACGAGCCAGGGCCCCCCAAGGGCAACCCACCCCACACTCCAGACAACCGCCTGCCCCCACCGCGAAGGTCCAGCGGAGAAGCAGGGCAGAGGCCGCCCACCCCCGCCGAGCAGAAGAGAACCCAAGAGAAACAGAGGCCCCAAGGAGTGATGTACAAAACAAGGCCCGACCAGGCACACCCACTGATGGAGTTAAGGAGAGGACTAGTTCTCGAAAGCAGGGACCGGATTCCGCACCACCGAGACCTGGACACCCCCCGGCTCCGATGTAGATTGATCCCCTGCTAAATCTCGGGGATCCCACTCCCGGCGTGGGGAGGAGACTGCCGCCCAGGAGACCGGCACCCAAGAGACTAGACCACCAGGCCGAGGTTCCCCGCACCACCCGCCAGGGATGGGTAGGGGACAGAAGGTCGAAGGTCCCACCTTCCTTGTGTGATGCGTGCGTGTTTGCTTTAGAGTGTATGTTTGTGGTGTTAGGTGTGTGTACTAAAGGGGTGCGGTTAAAATTGGTGAGAAGGCCTTAACAGGGCATCTCCTGATTTCTCGCAGAGATGCCCCGTCACCCTCCCACCAGCGGCCCTACATGTCTATGGTGCGGTTAAAATTGGCGGAAGGGGCACTGAAAGGACATCGACTGTTTGCTGGCAGTGATGTCCAAGCACCCCCCCACCAAGGGTCCTAAATGTCTAAGGTGCAAATAAAATCGAGGGGAGGGCAAATCCTTGCAGCGGCCACAGGAGGAGGGCCACTGGCAGGTAGTCCACCCCCCGCAGCGCACCGCAATACAGACACCCTCCCCTCTCCCTATTGCATGTTTGTATGAGGAGGGTTCACCTGTAGGGTGATCTGCATCATGCTGCGCCACAGAGGAGAACCACATTCCTTCACGTGGGTGTGCTCTGAAGTGGATAAGTTTATATTTTAACTGTAAGTAATGACTTTGTTTTAGCATGACCTTTTTAAAGTTATAAAACCCATGTTGTTATATATTGTCTGAGCGCTAACAGCTCTGTGCTATAGAAGCTGATCGGCGACTATTGATAACCTCACTGAGTTTGAGTAACGTCTGAATTTGAAGACAAAGACTATGTCTGAATTCTCAACCTAATCCCTAACTACAAAAAAACTATGTAATGCAGGACTGTCTTGTGCCCTGAATTTTAAAAGCAATTCAGACACAATTCTCACTTCTTTTACCTATTTTTTATCAAACGCTGGATATGACGTCACCAACATCATGAAGTGAAAATAGTGTCAATGTGAACATTTCTTTTTGTGACTCCACTGTGTTCTGATCATAAAAATGTGAATTTTTTTTTTAATTACATGTAAATACCTTTTTTTTTTCTTTTTGCAAAAATTGTTTGACCACAATGCATTGTGGTGTATATTTTCTAATGTATTTAGTATTGCATGCACTCTAGTTTTTCATAAAGACTTCTGGAACATTTCTAGGGCGCTCGATTTTGGAATTGTAGGTTAGGACAGCACTCCAAAATTCGCTATGTAGTGAGTAGGGAAGGAGTTCGGGCACAGCCACAATTTTTCCATAACTCTCCGTTTGGAGGGCTAATAGTAGGAGTAGAGAGAAGCTGGAGGGGTAGGGGAATAATTCAAATTCAAGGAGTTTGCTATAATTTGTTGCCTGCCACATGCCCATAGAGAAAAACATTTGCGTTAACATTTTCGCTCCATGGCTCACCGAGCAGTCTACAACTTTGATATCTCCTGTTGGCTCCATACAAGTTTTCCCATTTTTTGCCCACAGACCGTATCCACCTGTAAGAGTAGTTGTGATTAAAACTTTAGCTGTAAAGTAGCATTCCTTTTTCCTTTTTTAATTTATTCAATTAAATCATTTTTTTCAGTAGTAACCCGAACAACCCACTGATTTAATCAAAGAAATCGAACATAACATAAGAGTGACGGTACAGCTCAGAGAGATCATGGCATTCATAGAAAAACAAAGAGGTGGCGGAGCGGTCAAGGTCAGGCCAAGCATGTCAGGTCTTGGCTTCCAATAATGAGGCTGTGTTAGAAACTAATAAAGGCAAAGCCAGCTTAGTTTCACCCTGTGGCTGCCTAGACATCATTTTCTCAACCACAGAGCTGCATTCGAAGACGTGGATTTGCATTGTTCAGGCCGGCTTTGGAGAAGAGAAAGAAAAAGCAACCCGGCTGCTATTTGCTGTAAGTCAGGATAAATCCGAACCACCGCCCTGTCCGCTTCAGGAAGCAGCCCAGATAAACACTGAAAACATCCTGTCTTGGCACATATATCCACCCTACACAAGCGGAACGGAGCGCGTTCTCTTGCCAGTGTGGAGTTGCACTTTTGCTTCTTGGAAATTTGTGACAGCAACACATTTTAGCAGGATAATTGCAGCATAGCAGAGATGGATCGTTCTCCCACAAGTCCTGAAGTTTATTGCCTTATAATTATGAGCCTAATTACAAAGATGTATTACAACTCCCCCTGTGCAAAGATATGTGTGCACAAACATTTCTGGCGTACACACATCAGTCAGGAATAGTGTTGCCGATGATTAAAATCTAAATATGAAAATTGGAGGCAGTAATGACTAGCGCACAGCCTTCACAAGCCTGAGCATTTGCTCTGGAGCAATGATGCTACTTCCACTCTAAAGATGTTGGGATTTGTTGTTGGAATTTGTTTTCAGCTAAGCTCCGGATTCCATTTTTTCCAATTTGAGTTGACAGATAAGTAGAAGTTAAGCCTTTAAATATACAGTTTTTTAATTTTTATACCTATCAAAATCTTGATTTAAGAACAATATATTTTCAATAATAGCCACAGGGAAGGATTTTTGCTATTTGTTACAACTTTCAGCTATGAGGATCCTTTCTAGTAGATTATATTCTTATGTAGAACTATCACCATGAATGGTGGCAATAAAACAGAGAACATGAGAACAATAATTGTTACAAGACTCTTCTATGTCACATCAATCAGAATACAAGAGTTTATTTTAACAGTCTTATAGATGTGATCATTACAGACCTTACATCAACGGTTTTTGTCTGTTTAAAGACTTAAAGAACACATCATTGGACAGTGGCTGTTTACGAGGAAGTATTGCATCATAATGCAGAGAAGTTGAGAGATTCAATGCAGACTTTTTGTAAATGTAATTGGTAAACGTGACCAGGATAACTGCAGCCAAGGAGTTTAGACTGATCAAAGAAATTAAAAATATAATTAGAGAATTAGTTATGGAATGAACGATGAGGAGGAATCTATAGACAGTCAAAGAAAAGATGGAATGGATAGGATGAAAGAATAATAACTATGTATTCCTTCACCACAGGTAACAGATGGATGGTTAAATTGAAATAAAAATATGTAAGGAGGGAAGCAGCATACATTGACTGGAGGAGAACTGGAGCAACAGGGCAGAGCATGGCCTGAGCATAGGTGAGCTAGGCGGCCGCCTAGGGCGCCATCTGCTGGAGCTTGACACACCACTCATTTTGTGCAAATGTAAAAAAAATTTAATAATTAAAACTATAAATAAAACACAAAAGTTTGACATGATCAGTAATTTTGTCTGGTGCTGCAGTCCCTCCTTGCCTGACGCAGCCCCTGTCGAAGATAGGTGGAAGGAAGAATCACGTTTCACCAAGGGCGCCATGCAGCCCAGGGCTGGTCCTGCAACTGAGTGTGACGCCACCCATAGAAAGCTCCAGTTCCAACTAAATGAAGTCAGTTCGGTTGCAATTTTTTTTGTAATACAGATGCTTCCATGATGGAATCAAAAATAGTCAGTGAGAAGAGATTGGTCTGAGTCAACAATTCTATGGCAACCATTCTTGCCAATCACGAGTGAGCTTATTGTAAGTCCACACTCTCAGGGATGTGGTGGGGAAGAACCAAAATGCAGGAGACTCATTGGCAGAAGCTAAAACCTTTACTAAATAAACTCAAACATCACAAAACCAACAGAGACCAAACCAGTGACATAACAGAACAGAGTAGATGACCTAACAAAGAGAAACTGAAAACCAGACACTTAAATACACTGCGGTTGATTAAATGAAGACAGCTGTGGATGATTTGATCTGGTAAATCTGAATTGATCTGGACACGGTGAGACGGACAGAAAAACAGAACATGATAAAACTGAAGCACACACCCCTACCGCTAAAAGGGGCCTTGGTGGAATCTGTCAATCATTTCAAATGTTCAATGTGAGACTTGTATTGAGGTGTCTGATTGATCAGCTTATAAAATTATTTGGATCAGCATATGCATGTTTAAAAAAAGAAGCAGAGCAAGAATGGTTCTGACAAAAAGAATGGCGGAGTAATAGCTGTTTATTTTATTGTTGCAGGTTTTTCTTATCCTACTGGGTTTGATTTGTCTCACAATTCTATAAGAAATAGAAACAATATCTGCACTGAAGTGTGAGAATCAGAGAAGACAGAAACCTTTTTCTTTTAATTAATTTAACACATTTGATACAATAACAGGGGAATTATAAATATTCACCAAAGAAGTACACATAAAAGCAAAAAAAAAAAAAAAAAAGATTTCCAGTACATCCACTGTAGTAGACGTATCCCAGAAATGTGATTGTCACCCTTCTCTTTGTTTGTTGTGGTGATTGGATCATTTGTCTTAAGTTGTGGTTTGTTGGGTCTTTTTGACTGTGAAGAAAGAGTCTAATGTCAGTGATATCTTAGTTAATCATGGGAAAATCAATTCTTCAAAGGTTAGCTTCATCATTGCAGCATCTAACTGAACACTTTTGACAAACGGAGAATGTAGTTTTGCTATATCCTTGGAGAGCTCTGTGATCTAAGGCTAAATGCTTTGGGGGAAAACACTGATAGGTCAAACACATTAGGGTTTACATGGTATTCCTATATCCCAGAGATGTTCAAAGGTTCTGCATAGAGGGCTATATTTTGTGAGGTGAAGATGTGAGAGAGCCAACCAATCACTCTGCTTTCTGTCAACCCTTATAAACAACATTAAATGAATATTAACTATTTTATTGCAGTGGAATATTTCACACAGAATAGAAATACATTTAAATACATTTCTTGCCAAAACTACCATTAATATCAATATCAAGTATTGGCCCACCTGCCTTGACTCAAATATGAGCTAAAGTGTCATCCAATTCCTAACCCATGGAGTTATCGGTCCAGCTTTTGCAGCTATTACATTTTCAATTTAGGAGCAAGGAAATTTTCACAGTTGGATTTGTTGCACAGGTGGCATCCTGTGACAGTTCCACGCTGGAATTCACTGAATGGTCCATTCTTTCTCAAATGTTTGCGAGTGCTTGATTTTATACATCTGTTTCCAGGTCGAGTGATTACAACTCCTGATTCTAATCATTTGGATGGTGAGCCGATACTTATAGTGTAGATAAAGTCTGGAAAAAAAATATTTTGTCATCATATATATGAAATGTTACACATTAGCCATAATTAAATGTTCACAGTAAACTTTTACATTCTTCTTGTTTGGCTCTTACAGAAGAGTGGAAATTTGAAGTGGCTCGGACCAGACAATGTTTGTGTCTTTGTGTGAATAAATGCTTAGATGTGAAAAAGTGTCTTTGAATAACATTTGGTAGAAAACGCTGCAGACCTTTTACCATTGAGGTGCTTCTGTGTCAGGAATCCTGTTTGGAGCCGGATGTAGAGAAGTCATGTTGGCATTAAAGCTCTGAGAGAGGATGGCTGGAAGAAAAACATTTACCAAACGACTGATGAAGCTTTGAAATTTAGACAAATACAAACGCATTTTCATCTTTTTGTAGTCCCAACAAAAGCTGTTGCTTCCTCTGCAATTTTAACATTAAACTAATGCCAATCCACATAAAAAAAACTCATTGAACTTTTGGAAATAACTATTAATTTGCACAAAGGTGGCAAACTCAAAATGTGAGCAGATTTTTAGTCACTTAACAGAAACTAAACAAAGGCATTCCAGCCTCCTGACCACACATTTTTCCGGCTTTGTTTTCCTCTTCCTGTTATATCTTTTCTTCTTCTTCTTCTTTTCATGCGTTTCTTTCTTTACCAGCTGGTTTTCAGCATAATCAATAGGTTCACAGATTGAAATGAAACCAAATGTGACAACAAAATTCTAGCAAGTTAGCAATACAAAAAAATTTTAAAAAAAGCTCTCAGTAGACTTTCATTGAAGTTTATCAACGTACATTCTTTCCCTTTTGGCAAATCCAGTTTGCTCTTGATCTGTTGCAGCAAACCAGTGATAAGTCAGATGTGATAAAGACTCCTTTAGAGTCTCACAGGGGGGGCTCTGAGGAGGAGGAGGCGGTGGTGGGGAGATAATAACACACTGTTTCTAAACAACTGCATGACACATCTCCTGATGGTTTCCTGTACAGAACATTCCCTCTGGCTAAGAGTCATCCAGATCCATGAGGTCGTGCTTTGGTATCCTCAGCTTTACAGTTTTGTTCTGCTTTGTCGTTTTAGCTCAGCGAGTTTGTCTAATCATTAGCGTATCATGAGCCGCAGGGACAAAGGTTATCTGGGTGCTGAATCCGTGGAGTGGGCGTGGAGACTGAAAGTTGGTGCTGTGCGATGGGGTTTTCATCAGAGATAGTCATTTCCTTTTGGGAAAAGCAAGATGCAGCGTTGTGGCCCTGAATACACATCCCGACCCCACTTTCAATGCTATCACGCTCTCTCCAATACAGTCATTCAAGCGTACAAATATTCAAATTTGCGTTTGGCATTTTCACCACAACTTCCAGATGAATAATTCAGAGAGTGGCGTGAACTGAACACAGTAGATCAGTCAAACGCCGGCTTCGCTCTGCTTGTGTTGAATGATCAACCTGTGAGCGCTTTTCTTCTTGTTGACTTATAGGTGTGATATCTAACCAGTGAATTAGTAATGTTGGAAGCTGACCACAGTCAAAAACATGACCCCCGGCCCTTCTCTTTCTTTCCCCTCCCACTCTCTCCATCCTTTTTTGGCTAGTAACTACAGACTGTAAGTCCTTGATGAGTCTTGGTGGGGTGAGGACGCTCTCCAATCCCCACATTGCTCTTTACTCTGCCAGTGACGCTCATCCTCTTGGTGTCACATCCTGAAGCCCTTGTTAATCCCCTGGTGGCGTTGCGCGAGGGGCCCCAGCTGTCTGATCCCATGCCACGCTGCTTCTTTGCCCGTGTGGTCTGTCGCCCTGCTTGGGATGCTATCAGTCCCTCCAAGTCCAGCAACTTCTTCAATTCTTCTTGTCTTTCCCACAGACCCCCCCTTTTCTTTCTCTGTGTCTCATGAGCTAGTGCCATGTCCAAGCTTTTGTTGTTTGTGTCTTTCAGTCACTCTTTTACATAAAACAAGGAAAAACTGCCTCCTGCTCTCCACCCAAAGCCGAATAGAAGTGCAGCCGAGGAGATTGAGACAAATGCAGCACAGAGAAAAGTGGGCAATAGATTAGACATCAGAACGATTGCACATTAAGAAAACTCTGTTTCAATTAAAGATGCCTGGCGATGCATCAGTATGCAGGGTAGCTGGTGCCGTCTTGTTCTGGCAAGAAGAAAGGAGGCTGGAGGGAACAAAGGGAAGGGGCGTTAGGGTTGGTGGTGTGAGGGAATGACTCGTACTCTTTTCCTATTTTCTAAGCTCCGTGGTGCAGTTCAGCAGAGCAGTGGGCTGCAAAACAATTTTGGACACCTTGGTGATGGCCACCCACACTGCCACCCTTCCTTTTTCTGCCAGGGATATGAAAAATAAAAATATAGATTGTGTTTTTATTTACCTGTTTGCTCATTTTAAGTGATAAAACATGCTTTTCATGAACAAGTAATATAAAAAACGGTTTAAGAATAAATACATTTTCTCTCCTAACATCCCACATGATATCACTAATTACACATAATGTTTCTTTCTTAGGAAAAATAAACATTCTGCATTGAACAAGGGTTTATTTCTATAATGTGATCTGTGATTACTGATGTTTTGAATATAAAAATTTATACATGCTTTCTAGAGTTCCAGTTTTCTGAAATGTGTAATTAAGTTTTGCCAGAGTGACGTGTGTGATGCACAGGCGACCACCTCCTGTGACATTGGTATCATTTCAATTGGTTGCTCGTATGTTGTCTAGGGTGTCTGAAATATTTATTTTATACATTCTCCTATGTATGTAAACTTATGGCCCACCCTGTACATGACATTAAAATGTTTTTTAATTATTGTTATGTCCTAAATATAAACAGAGCTCATATTTACTGAGACCAAGATAACTGCATTTTTTCAACTGCATTTACAATTATAAAAAGTTTTTTTTAAACTATGTTCTATTATTAATAATACTAAATTTCATAAGAAAAAATATGTAAAAATGTCTTTAGATAAAAAACACAAATTGAAAACCAAAATCCAAATTTGTTTTTCTTTTTTTTTTTCCTTATGTGGTGTAAATTGTAGATGTTAGTTTATATATTTTTTAAAATCTTTATTAAGTTGCTGTGTATAGCCTCCTGCAGTAAAAAAAAAGGTGACTGAATTGCTTTTAGGAACCAAAAAGGGATTTAGAAAGAAAGAGTGACTAATCCAACAACAACCCAGAGGAACCAGAGCCTAAAAACATTCTTGTTGGTTTGAAACAAACAATTTAGAGTGGAAAAAGGAAAATATACATTTTTTGCCTCAGAAAATTACATATTAAGGTCCATGTGACCCTTTTTTTATTGAGACCACTGAATGCTGCAACATACACTGTTTTGCACAAACTGTGTTCTGTTTTTGCCACATGGATTTCTTGCAATACTGACCAAATGTTTTTTCATTCTCCTGAAACGATGAAAAGGAGTCTTTCTACAATGTTGATCATTTTTAATAAAATGTAAATAAACTTAAAATGGCTTTGCACTATAAGTTTGAGTGAATAAGGGCCATAAGACAGAATGAAACATGGATCACGCTTACTTAATGCACTGTATTGTTGCAGTTTGTAAATATGATTTATGGTTTTGTATTAATAAATGAGTGCACTTCACAAGCTATTGTGCAGTTCAAAAAAGATTTAAAAGGAGCTGGTCTCTACCTTGAATTGACTGGCAGTAAAAGCTTCAGCAAATTAAAAGGTTTTTGAAGAATATTTGAGAGTTTTCTCAGTCAGACAGGGAAACAGGCAGGAAGAGAGAGAGAGCTACCAAACAATAGCAGCGAAAACCAAAGAAAAAGCTCCCAGCTAAGACACCAGGAGACGACACATGGAGCTGACCCCATTCCCAACTTCTCTGTGCGTGGCATCATCGATGTGACATGCATTTCCAGTGCAGCTCCAGTCCGTTGCTTTCCCTTTACTGAGCTCTCTGTTCTGCCAGTCACGATCACAGGCTCGTGCTAACGCTCAGAGCCAACCCACCACACTCCTCAATCCCTATCATCCTTTTTCCTTTTTTTTTTTCATTGTCATGAAGATAAAAAAGAAAGGGAAGTCAACGACAATTTTCCATCAGTCACTCTTTCTTTGTAGACTTCTCTTCTTTGCTGGTGTGTGAGGGTGCAGGATTATCCCGCGCAGTTTACTGGAGGTCAGGACGAGTATTTACGACAGAAAGACGGAGATGATTGAAGGAAAAGTATCACCAATGGAGTTGGGAGAAGTGGATTTAAAATTCCAGTCTGTTGACATGGAGCACCTTTGAGCTATTTTTAGCTGAAACACGTTTAGGGAAACAACTGTAAGGTCTTGTTCGCTTTTGTGCACAGACTTGGTTGTGTAGAAACTCAATTATTATTTCAGGAAAACAGCCTGAAAACAGCAGAGGGTAATTTTAATCGTAACTTTGATCATTTTTTGTTTTTCTCCCTGTCACTTTGGTGGAGTGAAGCGCACTCTAACTTCCCATGAGTGGGAAAAAGGGAGCAAACTCAGTGTTTGCTAACAAGCATTTGTAATTTTTACCCGGCGGAGTGCTTCTGTTTTCCTTTGACAACTGAAATCAGCCCCCAGTCCCGTCACTGGACTGAAGACAGAGAAACTGTGGGGTTTGAAGAGACAGGCAATGAGATGACAGAAAATTTGAGCAAATAACCAGCATAGAAATTAAGTCTTCTTGTTCGCTTCAGTTACATCTAAAAGAAATTAGAATATTGTGAGTTGTTTCAAAAAGAAGAACTTGCCTATTATACAGAATCACTGCAGAATGAATTGTTTTAAGCCTTTATTTGTTGCAACTTTAATTATTATGACCCATGGACATCTGAAAGTTAAATAATCAAATTAGACCAACCAAAAACAGAAGTTTTTAGCATAAACATCAGGCTTTAATGGATTTCACTTTTCCGACCAAACTCTTTCATTCTTTCATTCATTTTCAAATCTAACCTCTATTTAATTAATCAATTCAGAACCAAATCTCATTTATAGTGTCGACCTGTCTTGGGTACAGCACTCTGTGAACAACCAGCTTGACCTTTTGTGACCCCTTTGTGAAGGTTGTCGATGAAAGCCAACATCTCCATGATGGCATAGCCCACCGGTCCAGACTGAGAAACCTTTTAAAGGCTTCAGAAAGCTTTGCAGGGGTTTTGAAATAACTAGCTGATTTAAGGCGTCACAGCACTGGAGGGTCTGCGGTGTGGAAGTGGGAAGGTCAACCTCTGATCAGAGGATTGCAGGTTTGATTCCTGTCTCGCCTTCCTGGCTGTGTGTTGAAGTCACTGAACCTCACATTGCTCTTGGTGGTGATGCTAGATATTCAAGTATTTACCAAAAGTTTAATTTTTCCTATTACAGTGATCCATCGTCAATCATGGGGGTTACTGAACATTCTAAAAATAATCCTGTGATAGCTGAAATCCGTGAAGGAGGATTAAAGATGTTTTAAGGCTGTAGAACCTCTCATTACACACTTTATAGACTTTTTTCAGGCAGGCATGAACATTTTCATACTTTTCTCGCTTAACTCTTCATAGAAAAATAAGTTCAATATTACAGAATGAAAACAAAGATCTGATCATAATCAAAGGTGAGTTTAGATTTGGCATCTGAATGCAGTCTGTACCAGAGACATGGCACATAGGAGATTGATTGACAAGGTCTACAGCCAATCAGGACGCGAAACAGCGAGACCGTGAACCGTGATTGTCACAAACAGCTGGTTCCACGGGAAGCAGGTTTGATAGCACATGTAGGGTGACAGGTACAGCTAGAAGATCACAAAGGTAAAGGAAGGTTAGACAGGCAGAGATCAAACATTCAGGCCCCAGGTGAGGGTCGGGGGGTCGGCAATGAATGGTACAAACAATACTTCGCACTGAGCAATGCTCTGTGCTCTACTTAAGTGCCATGTGGGTGATTGCCAGTGAATCTCAGATGAGCGGCATGCGAGAACTGTGCCCTGGGGCTGCTGGGAGATGTGATGAGTAAATACTCCGGCGAAACCTCCCACCGGTGACTATAGGGGAAGACAGAGCCCATCTGAATTTGAAGACACTAGTTTTCTGTAACTCTCCATTTGAAGGACTAAATGTCAGGGTAGGGAGAAGATATTGGGGTAAGGGAATAGTTTGAATTCTGACTATTTTCCAGCCGCCATTCACCTGACGCTCATTGACAATTGCCCTCATGAGGCTTAAAGAGTAACCAAACCCTAAATCAACTATTTGTCTGCTATCCTTATAAATGGGGGTTTAAAAGTGCTGTCTGTTAGTCATTGCCAAAGTTTTGACAAAATTAAAATAAACTTGTTTAATTCTTTAAAATAAAGTCAAAAACTGTCTTAAATCAACGTATTATATTTGAATTAGGTCCCACGTCATTTTAGAAGTGCCACGTCATAAACTGCAGCTCCAGTAAAGATGAAAGTCCAACCCCCTGCCCCACCCCTCTCACTGGATTTTCAAATTTTGGCTGTGGGTGAAGTCAGCCTCCAACTTCCCTGTTTAGTAACCCTTTAGGCAGCTTCACTCAGTGCTGCATGCATACCAAGCGTTATTTTGCTGACCCATCTTCTCGTGCCTATGACTCTGACATGAACTTCAACTATTCTCCCCTGCTCTCTGATATTGTTATGCCAACATCCGACCTCTGTCTGCCCGACCCTGCTTTAGCTTTGTGAAATTTGCTTTGTTTGACTCCTGTCATCCTGTCTGTGCAAATAAACCTGCTGCACATGGAACAAATTGTCTTCCTGTTTGTAACACCACCATGTCTGTGATTAGCATCCAAAACTATGGGGTTTTTGAAAACAGGAAACTCATGTGCCATACATGTTTGGATTTTGTTCTGTTGAAAACAAGCTTGTGATTCAAAACCACGACCATAACTGAAATCTGCACGCCAAAAAGTCTGTCTGCAATTTATTTTGCATTCTCACATGAGACAAGTAGCTTTGAATGACGCACAAGTTCTCACTGTGCTGAATTCAAGATTTATATTTCAGATTGACTCCCTGTTTCCTACACCACGTTTGAATATTACACAGCAGTAGCCATCATGCATGGCAACAACCTTCCCAAATATTCAAACACTTCATCCATTGGCCCAGCTTTGTGCCGATGGATGGCGGTATTATGTGCGCTGGAGCTCACATGAATTTTGCAGGAGAGATTATGGAGGAGCCTGGGAGCTGCAGCGATGAAGTCTGAGAGCTAATACCTCAACGGCAGCGAGGCTGACATTGATGTGGGGAGGAAACTGGACAACACATTATGTTGTGCTTGCATCCCAACAGCACATGATTACAGAAAGAGAACGAAGGTGCAGAATAGGCAAATATGCAGACATGGCATAGATTTAGTATATCACAAAAACGTACCACTTATAACCTCAGTTTCCTGCATTTTCTATAGCCGATGGAGGTCCAAAAAATCTAATAAATTTAGATTAAATTGATATTTAAAGGATAATTTAGCCATGGAATAAAAATGATATTATTTAGCTTACAGTTCCTGATCTACAAACATCCATAAACTCAAGTTTAAGTAAAAGTAAAATAAGCCTTGGAATCAGTATGAATTATTCATGTGAATGACATAGATCTTTCACCCCTTAACTGCTAATAACACACAGAGGTGCTGCACCATGTGCGAGAAGCACCCCAGGGCAGGGTTAAGCCTGGGATTTCTATGGGAGCCTCTGGTGGTGATTTGCATCACCCCCTCTAGGCACTTTCATCCTGACCTGGCAGCACTCTGCACGTGGCGGCACAGTAGCCAGTGCCGTTGCCTGGACAACAGATCGCAAGAATCCAGTTTGTGAGAAAGCAAAGAAAGAGGAAGAATGGAGGTGAAGACACAGAGGGGAGTCTGGGACGTTTGGATCATTGCTGGTGGTTTTGGCCAACTAATGATACACCTGGAATGCAGGGGGAATGTAATTAGTGGGTTGGCTGCTCTGTGGTCAGGTGTTGTGAACTCACATATTGTAAATGTGTGGCATTGAGGATATCTGCATGCTGAGAATATAAAGGCAATCTGTGAAGCCCCTTAAATCTGGAGAGGCTTTGCTATTGAGTTATGAAACCGATGACTCTGATTGATGAGTTTCCCAATCTTGAACTAATAGTTTCTTTATTTTAAATCTGTTTTTAGCAATTTGATTACAACACATTTAATGTTTTATTAAACGGAAAGAGAAAATAATGTTTTCATGCCACTAATTCATGTGCCTTATTTTACTTTTCGCATTAAAATAAAGTTAAATATCAGTTTTAAAAAATAACTTTTTTTAAGCTACTTTCAGTCTGTTGTGTTTAAAACAGACTAACAAGACCACTTTTATAAAAATCTTGGGGGACAAAGTAGATTATTTCTTTTTTTCACCTTTCCTATAATTTAGATGAACTTTTTTCCCTCTGTGATTGTATTTCTCTGCCCACATTTCTGTAATCATCAGGCTGACTTAACTGGTATTGTATCCATTTTTTAACCTTTTATTTTTGCTATGATGGTCCAGTCTTTATTTATTTATTTTTTTGTAAAACCTTTTATTGTCTGTGACCTAAATTCTTGTTTTATTTGAACATTTCTGGAGTTTTCTGTCATTGGATCGTTTTCCCATTTTACTCCGTTTGCATGGAAGCATATTTAAGTTTTTTACTATCATTATTTTAATGTCATATATAGAAAAAGTCTTGTTGGTGATCTGTCATTTTAGACTCACCCCTTTCTAGGATTTCCATGATTAGTCGATTAGTCACGACTAGTTCGACTATAAAAATAAAAAAATATAAAAATTTCTTTGTGAAGGGAACATCTGTTCTCAAGAAAGATCAAGGCTCAATCTGAATTCTTTCCTTCTTCCTAGCCCTTCTCCCTTTCCCTTCATTTAGCCCTCCAAACAGAGTTATTGCGGTCCGCTAGCATTAGCGTGGAGCTTCCAGCGCTTGAATATACATAACAACAGCAGTTTAATAACTTTAAAAAGGTCACGCTACAACAGAAAGTCATTACTTACATTTAAATGTAAAGTGGATCAGAGCGTTCCCTCGTGAAGAAAAGCGTTTCTCAGTGTGAAACAGTTTACCCTTAGCTTGGAGGATGGAATTAAAAAAATACATTTTCCAGACACGACTTGGACTTTAACTGCCCCCTCAAATGGAGTGGAAGGGGGAGGGAGAGGAAGAATTCAGATTGGGCCCAAGTCTTTCTGCAAAACATGTAGAAATGCTAACTTTCCTGGCTACGAGCAAGAGCATTGTATCAGCATCGTACAGAATGATATAGTCAAAGTGAAGAGAAATTGAACACAATTGTGAGCGCTCAGCACCACAAAAAGCACTTTTGTTATATTTGAGTCAATGAGACCAAAACTTTATGCTTTGTGAGAAATAGTTCCTTTGTTTCAGATGCAAACGTCATTTGATTTATGTCATGATTAAGTCTTGTAATGCCTGAAATAAATGAAAGAAAGAAGCTGCATGATTCATTAAAAGTTTAATAAACTATTGTCTTTATTTTTTTTAGTTAGCATATAGATTAAACACTTCAAGTTTAAAGCTAATGATAGTTAAGATGTGTGTTTTACATCCAGTCAACTAATTGAAAAAATAACCGTGATAAATCAAGTATTGAAATAATAGTTTCTAACACTTTATACATTTAGTTCATGCTGTTGAGAGCTTTATGTTTTTATCTTTTAATACTGTAGAAGTTCTTGAAGAAATAAAGGAAAATAAAACTGCTTTATTTTGCATTTCCAGCTAGATTCCTCCACTCTTTCTGCATAAACCAGCCCAACGCTTGAATCAGTTTCCTCTGAGGAGATGAAGACTTTCTTCTCCTGCTACATATTAAATCTAAGCCGCTTTCTGTGACTATCGCATGTTTTTTTTTTTTTTTTTTTTTATCGCAGGGATTCCACAGAGACCCATACGGGTTTGGGCTGGCAGCAGCGTGATGAGAGTGGGAGCTGCTGTCTGACTGATAGTTTCTAATAATGCTGAGTCGCTGTACTCACATTTGTCCATATCTAACCATGGAGATGTTGGAGCGGTGGCGCTCTGTTTTCCCATTATCATCAAGCAAGGACACAGGTCATAATTTATGACAACAATAGACAGGCTTTATTGTGTCTTTCTAAATGACCTCTCAGTGCAACATGAATACAATTCATGCTCATTTTACACAGATCATAGCAGGTTCTTGACTGGATGCCTTTGGTTCACTTAAGCTGTATTATTTATTGAAAAAAAGCTTTTTATGTTGCTGATTTGTAAGAACCCGAGTGTTTTGAAGGGGTCTGCTGATGGTGCTGCTTTCTCTAGATTATAATTTTGGTTTCTTGTCCATTTTAGGATGCAATCTGCTCTCCTTAAATGAATCTTGCACCTCTTCAGGCAGTGCAAACTTAAAAATATGTCTCCAAAAGTCCTTCGTGCTGTCAAACAATTTTTATTTTTTACCTGTAAACATGAATCTAAATACATTCTCCATGACATCAACATTTATTTACCATACGCTGATCGTCCAGCATCTATAATTTAGATCCATCTGCTTCCTGGAAGTCATTTGAGAGCTTCACCTTGAAGAGCATCTCATTCTGTTCACATTATGAGCCCCCCCATTGATTTGTGGATTAACATGCATCGCTCATAAAAAAAAAACCTCACCCTGTGGACGTTTAAGAAAAACAAACAGACAGAATAAAAAAAACCTTATTTTGAGGGATCTATGGCTTTACCTCTGCTTGTACAAACCAAAAACTCTCCAGCCTCAGCTTCTTTATCTGAGTAGTTTGGAGCACCAAGATGGTGCTCCATTCTAAGCAGGTGAAATAGAATCTTTTTTTTTTTTCCAGCGTTTTCTACTGCATTCACCAGAATAAAAACAAGCTGCAGGCAAGAACTTCATCTGCCTGAAATTATAATTGTTTCATACAGATTTAAATATGGTCATAAACAGTTTTATTTAATCGATAACTTAAAAGTTTCTGTCCAGCATATAATTGTGTGCTTTTTTATTTAGTATTTTAAAAACCTCTATCAGATCTTTATAAACAAAAATAGATTTTTAGCTCAAAAACTACCATCAATCATGCAACTTAAGTTACTCCTATTTTTATTTAATTTTTTCAGCTAATTTTTAGAAGCTTATTTTACTTAAATAAATTCCCTCCCTAACCCAATCCAGTCACTTTTTTGTATCAAATAGATGACAGGAATGATAGACTGTCTAGCACGCATGACAGGTCAATCCACATTTGTACCGCTGTGAGATCATGTGCGTGTCAACCTTCAATAAATCCCTGCAAACCCACTGAAAACTCTTGAACCTGAGCAGCGCTCTGTCAGCATCACCTGAGATTTAATTCTGTCAAGCAGGGTTTGACTTACTGTCTGAATCTGTTTTATCGTTTCTGAAATCCCTTTAAGGAATCACGCAGTATATTTGAATAGTAATACAAATGTGGTAACAGTACGACCCTCCTGCTGCTAACTAAAGACTGACACATATTAATACATATATCCTACAATGAAAATGTCACACCAACCTATCTCCATATTATAGTAGAATTAGCAGATGACAAAAAGGGGTGCACTTCTGGCTTCAAATGAAACTTACATTAAACTTGTCCTCTTTTCCTTCACTTGGGGTTTCTAGCTTTATTTGTTAATTTGTATTATTCGAATCAACCGTTAGTATGTTTTTCAACTTCACAGTTTTAGTTCTATTCATAAACCGTTTATTATGTTTGCTATTTCTTTTATATTTTTACTACCTTGGTGGTCCTGTTTTCCTCTTCTTCATTTACAGTTTTCAAAATTGTTTCCATAAATAAATCACGTTAAGTCTGCAATCTTACTTGTATGGAAAAATGATTATTTACATGAGAGTTAAACATCCCGATTGATACTAGAGCAGCACAAACAAATCCTGTACAGCTTTTTTTCCAAAGTTGATGGAGACTGAACAGTAATGTAAACATAAAATGCAAAAGTCAAAAGTCTACTATAGTGTGACATTCAACATGTAAAAAAAACATATATTGTCTAACATTCAGTCCTGTGATCTAATCCTAAAATGTCAAAGTGTTCAACAAATAGGATAGGCTCCAACAGCCCCAAGACCCCGAAAGGGACTCAGTGGGTTCTGGGGATGGATGGATGGATGGAGTGCTCCACAAATTTATAGAATTCTTTAGATTAGCTATTTTCTCATCCCTGACTCATCCATCCATCCATCCACTTTCCTAACCTGCTTTATCTCTTCTGAAGTCACTTGGTTGCTGGAGCCTGTCCCAGCTACTATTGGGAGAAGAAGAGTGTCGCAGGACACAAAGTCACTCCCTCACACTTGCACACCCAAGGACACTTAAGAGTAGTCAACATAAAGGTTACAATAATTGAAATAAGGTAAGACAAGTAATAGAGTTCAAAACTAACATAGTCAAACACAAAACTTCAGAATATTGTTGTCAGGTCAAAAAAAAAGCTTTTTCCATTAATTGCCAACTGTCTGTTTTTGTGTCCACACAAGTTACCATTTATTTAAAACCTTTATTCATACAAGCAAGACAGATTAAGAAAAACATTCAAATTTTCATCTGCGGCCTGACAGAAGGCAAGATGTAAAAATACAGATAAAATGTTTTTAATTGTAAGATTTGCGCAGTAACGTTTGTCACATACTCTCTAAGACAGTCAGTATCATAGAGAAGACCACACAAAGTAGCTTAGCATTGAAAAAAGGCAGTTTAATAGAGAAGCCATTCTAAACATCTGACCAGCATTAATTGTGTGAAATACCACATGCAGCACTGTTTCTAAGTTAATTATTATCTTGGAGACATAACACAAACACACATGCAAGCTAGGTTAGCCAAGCAAAAAGAAGACCGTGTACATCTAATTGTTCTGGATTTTTCACAACAGTCCACTTATCAGATCTAAAGATGCAGTTTAGATGTTTACATGGACTATATGGCACTGCTTCAGAGGGGAGTCTTTAGTTAAAATGAGACTTATGCTTCTTCTCCTGACTCTCAGAAAGTTTTTGTTTTCTAATTGTTAAGAGTGACTGCGCATCCAATCACCGAATCAGCCGGGCTCGACGAAACGCTGCCAACACTGGCCGTGCTCTGACCAGTCATTGTGATAGCCCAGCCAAGTCACACAAAAGGACATTCCATTCATTTGGATGTTGTTTGGAAAAGTGAGGACGGCCGATAAGAGGGAGGAAAGAGCGAGGAGCGTGAGAAGAATGAGGGAGGAGGGGAGGTGGAACAGGTTTCCAGGAAGAAACTGGGATGACGCCAGGCTGCAAGAATGATAAGAAGTGAAACCGAGAAAAACCTGAGGGAAGTGATGGATGGTCAGTAGAGAATGTCAGCAGGATGGGAATCTCATCAGACTTTGGCTAAGAGTTTGAGAAATTAGTGTGATCATAGCAAACTACAAAAAATGCTTTGTGTCTAAGTGAGGACAAGAACCACAAGCTTTTATTTTATTAATACATTGTGATTTTTTTAATTGCTCTTGTCAGTAGATGGGGACAAAATAAGAGGATAAACACAATCCTGACTCAATAGTCCTGTCTAATCTTTTTTTTGTCAGTGTTTTTGGTTTTTTGTTTATTTATTTATTATTATTTTTAGTTGAAGTTCAATAATTATTGTAATTATTTTCATTCACTTTTATGAATCCTTAACCTTGATTTTTTTCTTTTATAGCCCTTATGACTTTAATCCGTCCCACTGTCTGTCCCTCCCTCCCTCCCTCCCTCCATTTATCCAAACATCCATCCCAACCACTATGTCCCTGTTGGGATCACAGGTCATCCAAACCATACCAATAGGACTTCCTATTTGTCAGAGTCAAAGGGTAGAAACACTAAAATATGTGAGTACATGGCTTTTATTATGCACTCTTAAAATACTAGATATTTCTTCAACCTAATCATAGATCATTGATGTTGGGATATATATTTTTGGGCTACTTTATGGAACAATACACATTTTTAGGGAGTTATAGTGCTTTCGTTTTAACCCAATTTGTGTTTTTTTAGTTAAAATAACCTAAATGAAAAAAAGTCAATTTTCAAAATAGGATTTGGATCAAAAACAACTCAACGTAGGTTGTTTTTAAATATGTAATTTTAGAGTATACTTTTTAATAAAAAAAAATATCTATCTATATAAATATATGAATATATAAAGATGGAAAAAAATCCCTTTCTGATTCATAGAAGTGTTATTGAAGAATGTCAGAAGCCAGACAATAGGACTGAGACGTTTTACCCCCCACATCAGGAACCTGGTGTTTAAGGTCTCTGAAATGAGAACTGTCAAGCTGCCAGAGTGTGACAAAAAAGTTTCTTTAAAAATAACAAATGTTTTAACTACACATTTTGAAAGAATGTTGCCTTTCACACAGATGCGAAAAATGAGTCAGATCAGAGAAATGTGTTTTTTAGTGGCTGTAAACATCTTTTCAGAGGCAAAAAGGTTTTTCTTGAGGTTTTATGAACTGAATAGATTCAGCTCTGAAGTTTATGTTTTTTAAAACAGTTATGATGTGAGATGATTCAGCAGAGAGCTGAAGTGGAACCAACAGAAGAGGTTGAGGGCTGTTGGTTCCACCACAACAGTCCTCTGCATCTCTGCTGTAAATGAGTCTTTGGCCAACCCCTGTGCTTTGTTTTCACTTCACACTTACAGTTCAGATAAATAAAAACTTTGTTTTCACCAGTGGAGAATATCCAGAATACTTTTCATAGCTTCTGTTTCCTTCTTGTCCCTTTTAAGCAAACCTTTCCTCGTCTCACACACACTGCTACATCTGAAAAATGAATATCTTCCTTTCTTGCCTTAATGTATTTTTTTACTTTTGTTGTTTGATTTGTTGACTCATCTGTTTTTGTTTTCAATGTTCTCAAATCATTATCAATAGGCCATCTCGTTTTGAGCTGACTTACAAAAGGGCTGATGTGGAAGTAAGCTGTTCTGCTCATCTTTGCTGTGACATTTCTCTTGTTCTTTTTCAGCTTCCTACTGTGGTTTCATGTTAGTTCTACTGTTGGTATCAAACATCACTTCCAGTTCATTTGCACGTAGATTCCTTTTTACCAGGGTGGCTCGTGTTGTAGCGTCTTCAGTGTTCTGTTCTCCTAAATCATGTCCGCTTAGCCAACACTTTGACATCTGTGGGGGCTTCGTTTGCCATTTTTTAAAAAACAGGTGGTTCTATGACACAAAAACAAGATAAGAGCAAAAAATATGGCTTGGGTTTGGCCCAAACACAAACCAGTGTGTGATATCACACACCCTCTGAGCTTCTAAAACAGCAATCTTGTTCCAGTCAGACGTGGTTTACCCAGTCAAATATCAAATGAATGCATGTCAGTCGCTGAATCTGTCATGTTCTGGTCGCAGAAACAGTTTTTGTGAATTCTGCATCCAGTATAAATGCAGATTTTTGGGCAGAAGAATGACTATTTGTTTTAAAAGTCAATATTGGAAAAGATATTCAATATTACAAGTTTTATTGCGAAAGTTTGGGTCTTTAAGGCTTTAGATCAGGGGTAGGCAAACCACGGTCCAAGAGCCATACGCGGTCTGTTAAACAAAGTAACATGTCCAACCAAACTGGAATAAATTATATGGATAATCCTTATTAATGTTTTATTTTTTCCATAATTTTGAAGTCTCTACATAGACTGTGCAGTACAAATAAATCCATTAACCTTAATCTTTAAACGAACCAAAAAGTTATTCTGCATTCCTCTGGTGTTGCAAGATTTGTTGTTTTTCTGGTGCTGAGGTGTTTTTCTGAGTCAGACAGTCGTTTTTTACCCCTGACATCAACTTATTGATGCAATCAGAGATAAAATTGGAACAAAAGCCGCAAAATGTGTAAGAAAAACTCTCAAATATTCTATTTTAAAATATGAATATTCATTTTTAATAAAAATTAAAGCATGTTTTTGTTCAGATTCTACATTTTTTATTTCTGTTATAAAATGAATTACCAAAACACTCCATGCATTTGCTCCTGATCTGCTTTTTGTGACAAATATTAGAACCCTTTGTGGTCCACAAGTCAAAATGTTTACTTTAGGTCCTGGGAGGTAAACACTTTGCGGTGTAAAAACACAAAACTGTGCTCTTTTTTGCCAAAAAAAAAAAAAAAAAAAAACAGCAGTAGTTATGGGCAGAATTATTGGCACAGAGTAAGTCTGCCCCCATGTCCTGTCATCTATCTATTTACGTGCTCTCCCACTAGCTATGATCCAATTGCTTCATGCAGCATTTTTTCTGAATGAAGAAACAATTAGAAATACAAATTTTAGCTTAATTTTCTTAATACCGGTATATGTCTTCAATAATGTAAAAAATGCCACAAGAACATGTTAAAAAACAACAAAAATACAATTTTCATTGGAGTGGGTCTTTTTTTTTTTTTTTAACTTGTCCTGCCAACAGCTGAGCAAACAGATAGGAGCTGAGAGTCTCTTGTGTTGGGCAGATTTTACTGTTACATTTATGTGATCATGTTTGTGTCTCTCTTTTTTCGGGAGTGGTATTTAATAATTTGTGCCCCCTGCAGATACAAGTGTGATATTTTACTTGTTGTCTTTTGTTTATTTTTCAAAACAGCCCATTGGAGAAAGACCTGACTGGAAACAGAGTTGTTGTTTGAACCGTCTGCACACCTCAGGAGAGCAAACACTGTACCAGAGGAAGTATAATAACACTTGAAAATCAAAATAGTCCCGAAGAAAGCCATACAAAAAATGCTGATCTGCAGAACTGGCTTTAAAGGTAACCAGCACATTTTTTGACTGTGTTTGTGCATTTCTCTCCTGTACGTCTGTGAACTCGCTGACCTTCTCAGCACCTCACAAGTGCACTTCTGCTTTTGTTTTTGAATCCTGACAATTTCAGTGCATGTCTCTGCAGCCACCGCTCCCTCCGCGACTATCTGTTTCTCCGTTTGTCTGAACACAAAAGGGAGAAGAGACTCAGAGGCCTTCAAAGACATGAGTAATTTCACCTCTGGCAAACCTGCCAAAATGTCCCCTTCCTCTCTTCAGTCTTCATGTTTTCTCCCCTCTTTGTGTCTCCTCATCTCCACTCTTCCTCCTATTGCCCTTACACCGCCTCCATACACTTTCTACCTCAGGTACACCTGGCTGGCTGCTTAGGGCTGACACTTTAAAGACACTGGCTTCAGCTTCTGCTGCAAGCGGAATATCAATGTCGGCTTTTTTGCACACTTACATTCACCCCATGTTCCAGAAAAACATGGAGCTCTCATGAAGTCATCCAAATCACCAACCCACCTGGTGCGGGGAACACCGTCAGACATTAACGAAGGCCATGTCTGCCATATTTCCCAGTTGAGCTAAGGGGCGCTCCTTCTAACACACGTGCAAAAAAAAAAAAAAAAAAAACAAACAACTCCACATTTCTTAGAGGTACAATGGATTTTTTTCTTTCTCCTTTCCAAATAATGTGTCTTGAGTGTGTTGGGTACATCAGAAGAATTTTAAGCAGCTAACTGTAAGCCCCTTAAGACCACATAGCTGCTTGTGCAACAGTTTATATACAGAAACACAAACACACTCCATTTCAAAACAGCCCTCCCACATAAAACACACACTCCTCATCCCCGGGCACCTCCACTGATTATTTTTTCTTCCACTTATCGCATATTTTTAGATTTGGTTGTTTTTAACATTCCTCTTTAATTTTCTTGGAGCAGTGACTTCATAACTTTCTTTATTCTATAAAAACTTCATGTGCAGGGTTCAAATAAAGCAGAAAGTGAAATACAGTGGTGGTGGTTGTTGTGGTTATTGCAATGATATCTGTGTGTTGCAGACAAAGTAGAGGGACAAAGTCTGTCTGCCGCTTGGCAATTTCCATAACGTTGCCCTGACACCTAGTGGATGGAAAGATTTCAAATGAAATCTGACGAGAAGATGAAAATAATCTTTATTCCAAACTTTAGAGAGCAAAGAAATCTCAATTTTTTTTAACAGGAAGTGTGACCACTTTGGTACAATAACATGAGGAGAAAATGTAAAAGTTATTGTAGAAGTTATTGAGAAGTTTAATGGTGTTTATTGCCAGTAAAACTGATGTTTTGATACTTTAAAAAGTAATTTCCCCTTTGTGAGATCAAAAAAATTCTATTCTTTCTATTCTATTCTATTCTATTCTATTCTATTCTATTCTATTCTATTCTATTCTATTCTCCTGTCCTAACAACAGCATATTACTATCATTGTAGTGAAAAATTGAGCTGTAAATGAAAGTGTGGGATTTTAAGGCACAGTTTCCACTTCTCTTATATTGCAGATGCTGTTCACTAAAAAAACACCTTCAGTTTTATAACTGCCACCTACCAGTGGTGGTCTTCAAATGAAAGATTCAGTGAGAAATCAGGAAAAAAAAGGATTTTCTTAATAAAATCTGCCCACGTCAAGTGTTGATGCTTCTGGTTTAAGTGCCTGTAAGGATTTCAGCGCCGCCTAAATACTAGCGCATCTTTCAAAGCAATGACTCATTCAATGAAAAAGTCAAGGACATAAATCAAAGCGTGGTGGCCACACTCGTGTGGAAACAAAGCTAGCTGGGGCTGGAAACCTCAGCGAGCTTAGTCAAGCACGGAATCGGCACCCGGGCGAAGCTATCTAAGCAGACATGACGGAGTGTCAGTGGCGTGCACTTCAGCCGGAAAATTTACAGCTCCACAACAAGAGAGACATTTTTCTGAGAGGCTTCCAGCTGAAAGGAAAAACAAGTCAAACCCAATCCGTGACAGGCTGGTTTGAAAAGGTGCTGGTGGCCAATAAGATCCTAATAAGCAGGATTTACCTGCAGGGTTCCTCTTTAGTTCACAGCAAAACCCTGATGCAAACTTTCACATTGATTTAATAAAAAAGGCCTTAACTGAGCACACAAAATAAAAAGTGATTAGATTGGCTTAAAGGGAAATAAGATCTCCGATTTCTAACTTTAGACCCAACAAGAATGTTTTTTTTTTTTTTTTAAAGGCCAGTCATTTCAAAACAATTCACCTCATTCACAACTCCACTTTGACACACTGCAGAAAGGATTTTTGAAAATATTATGTTTGTCTTGATTTGAAGAGAAGCAGCAAATACAGTCAGAACTTAATGTCCACTTTCTTTTAAATAGTATTTGACTCAACTAAATTATGAAAATCTAATTATTTGAATAAATAAAAACTGTGTTTTTTAGTGTTTATTAATGTTAGATGGAGGTGTGAGGGGCTGTAAGCTAGAGGGAGAGAGTGTAAAGAAAATGTAGCGAATTCAATTAAAAACAAACAAGTCGCTGAGAGACTGAAGCTGGGCCTGGTTACTGTGTGATGTGCTAAACAAAGGCACTTGAATTAGGTCATGTTTGAATCTTTTAGTTATAAAAAAGGTAATTACATCAACTTGGGATAACTCATATTACTTATTGAAAAAAAGTTCAAAAGCAGCAAAAAAGCTGTCAACCCAATTCACCCTGTCCCCTTTAACTTCCAGGTTCAACAGGAGAGTTAAAATTACAAAAAAGTCTCCGCCCACAAAAAATATTTAGTAAACAATACTTTAATGATAAATAAATAAAAATAATATCCGTTCAGCTTGATGCAAAAAACTGTTAATTCATGGCTCCAACACAAAGGGATGATGGGAAATGAAGATAGGATCAAAACAGAGCCTTGGGGAACACCACAGGTTATTATCCTTTGTTCTGATCCTGTGCCATCAATTTCAACATATTGAAGTCATTTATTTAAGTAGCTTTGCAACCAATTCTTAACCACCCCTCTAATACCATAGTGTTTACATTTTTGTAACAGAAGTGAATGATTAATTGTATCAAATGTTTTGCTGAGATCAATAAAAACACCTATAGCGTTCTGTTTGTTGTCAATAGTTGTTGCAATATTTTCTGGGAAATCCATCACTGCTAAAGATGTTGACCTATTATCCCGAAAGCCATACTACTGTTCGTTTAATATGTTGTGCTTTTCAACAAAACTGTTGAGTTGTTAAAGAAACATTTTTCTAATATTTTTGAAAACTGAGATAACAATGAGGCCGGTCTGTAAATGCTCATTACCTTTTTGTCACCATCTTTATGAAGCAGAATCACTTTAGCAAGTTTCATTCTGTCTGGAAAAAGACAATATGACTGTTGCAAAAGACAGGTTACAGGTGTATGTGAGGGGCTTGACTATACAATCAATTACATGTTTTTACCAGTGACATATCAATATCATCACAGTCTGTATATGTTTTATTCTTACATTTACTAATCACCTCCAGTAAGTCGCTCTCACAGACTCTACTGAGAAACATTGAGTTCTTACTGTTACAATCAAGAAAGACTGAAACTATGTCCTAGAAAATTACATTGTTTTTAAAATGTAACCTAAAAATTGGATGATCGTAATTAAAGTCCACTGAGATCGCTTTGACAATAGATCAAAAGATGATTGGAGTTGGATTTAAACATGGACACTTTCTGGAAATGTCACAATGTATCAGGATGACTCAGATGCAGGACAAGACAGCAAAATGAACCCTTTCCCACCAGAGCTCCAGTGTTTCTATTATTTGATTTACTGTAACTACTGGAATTACTTTGATCATGTATAATAGTAATATGTCATAGTCAAGGCCCGGGGACCGGATCCGGCCCTCTGGGTAGTTATTTCTGGCCTTCAGATTATTTTATTTTACTGTTATTTACATTCCAATGCTATCTTGCGCTTATTTCTACCTTGCATAATTCTGACAAAATATATTTTTGTAGAGTGTAAAAAATTGAAAGTTATTTAAAGGTTTAAATTGATTTATTCTGGAACAATATTCCTACCTTTAGATTATTCATACTTGTGTTAATACGTTACATTTTTAAAGTTTTAAAAATTTAGTTTTCGTCTGTTCAATATTTATCGTGCTCAGTCCGCAACCCAAGGTGCTTTCTGGATTTTGGTTCCCTGTGCGATTGAGCTTGACATCCCTGACTTTAGGCAAGAAGAAAACCTGGAGAAACAAGACTCCAACACTCTGACACAGAGAGCAGACACGCTTAAGTAGACCTCAAACAAATTAACCTGGAGTGCAGGCAGCTGTGTGCCGTGGAGAACCACAGGAGAGGGGGCGGAGTCCTCCACGAAAACCCACAGCCGACCCGCACAGAGGACACAAGGACAGGGTAAAAAAACAGAGGTGACAGGAAATGTTCTGCTGGAAAGAGCAAAATTATAACTTACAGGTGGAAATGGCTTCTTTTTCATTAGGTGACAATAGCACTTTTAAGTAGAACGTTATGTTTTTACCTCACTGAACTGTTGTCGGTCATGAGGAGGAAAAAGGGTAAACTTGATTTAGTCAAGTAATTTTCATTATTAATACAAAAAAATAATTGACTTGTTTTTGTGACCACAATGATATAAATAAAAATAAAAATGAGAAGTTTCCAGATTAGAAAGATTTCACCAATGATGAGGATGTTTTAGTGCAACAGACTGAGGGGCGCAGACTCAAACAGCCTGCATGAACAGATCTGTAAGGTTAGGTACGTGGTGGGAGTGAAGTTGGACCACTTAGAGACAGTGATGGAGAGAAGAATGCTTCAAAAGCTGCTGGATAACTCCACCCATCTCTCCATTAGAACAATGCAGGAACATGCGAACAGATGGACTAAGACTTTTTGTGAGAAGAATAGAACGCCACAGAAAATTGTTCTTTACCGTGGCAAAAAAATTGTACAACTCATCTACATAAATCCGCAAACTTCATAAAACCACTTGACAGCATTCCATATTTCATTTTACTCACTGCTAATTTGCACTGGTTTTCCTCCTGGAATAAAGAAAGCATTCTGATTCTGATCAATATAGCCACTAGATGGAGCTGTTTGGTTATTACTTCTGTGTCAAAAACTATACCTACATGGATGTACTTGCCTCATAACAGCAGTGCAGCTGATCCGCCAGCTTCACGTGCTTCCTCCTAAACTGAAGCAGCAAAGTGGCGACCTACAGTTTAAACTGATGACCGGGTTGCGCAACTTTTATTCAGCTACACTCAAAGCAGTCACGGTGGCTGAATCATCCGTTTTTATTTGTGGAGCTCAGTAAACCAGCCAGAGCATGAGGAGGAACATGCCTCGTTGGTAACTGCGATACGTGTTTTGGTTTTATTGTTTCTTTGTGCCCACATTTGAAAAAACACGCTTTCATTCTGCTCCAGCTTTAAGGCCCAGGCAGGCAATAACATTGCCACCTTGTGGGATGTTCTCCACAAAAGCTGCAGCGAATGAGAATGTTTGTGTCTATGGAAGCATGAAACAAATGATATGGAAATGAGCTGCACCGCCAATGTGCAAGCATCAGTTGTAGACACAGTTAAATTAGGGTGAATCGTCTGTAAAACAAAATTGAAATGTTCTTATTTTTCCAAACTCCTCTCATCTATTTCCATCTTTCTCTCATAATTTGAATACACTTTTTGGCTAGTAGCTACAACCAGAAATACTTTACTTGTTATTGTTCCCTTCACTTGAACGCTGATCTCCTCAAATCTGTGTTTATATCGCTTCTGCAGTAATATGACCCTGCTTTTCCATCTTCCAGCAACAAGCCAGCACCTGACAAATTTAGTGTCAAGTACCTCTGCTGTTTTTACTCCAAAAGCATGACCCAGACACAGAAAGAGATAAATAGAACAAGACATGAAAGCATAGACTGTCCATGTGAGAAGGAATGAAAGGAAGATAGGTGGAAAAGTAAAAATCCAAAAAACAACAACAGTGGAGAGAGATATTAGCCTCTGGAATCAGATAGATACTGGGAAACATTTCTGACATGTCACATGTGAGTCTGCAATGGTCCTGCCAAGAGAGGCTCTATTTTTAGGGGAGGAATGTACACAGGCCTCGTGGAAAGAGACCATGACAACAAACAGCATGCAACCCCTTCCCTACAAAGAGGGAGGCACATAGAGTTGCACAGCATCACCAACAGGAAAACGCCAAGAAATTGTGTTTTGTTCTGAGAATTTGCACCGAAGAAAGCATATTCCAAGGAATACATATCTGAAAAAGGAAAGGATAAAGGTAAGAGCTGGTTTGTGGTGAAGCTTCTGGATATGCAGCGAGCATCTGCTTAAGCTATAAAACATTCACTGAAATGCTGAAGTATAATTTGGCCACAAAGCTTTTAAAACTAAATGATTCTTTTTGCTGACTTCAAACTCAAATGTTGCATGAACTAGATTCTGAAAAAAATCGACTAACTTTTGAAGGCTGCTGTAAACATGATGCAACAAAATGAATGCATGACAACTGCAAAGGAGTAAAAATGTGTAGCTGTTTTTGCAAAAAAAAAAAAAAAAAAAGAAGTTGATTGTGTTGTGCAGAATGAGTGCAATGTGACAGTTAGTGTTAGTTGAAAGACAAATTTTCAATCAAATTTGATTAATTTTGTATAAAATCTAGACTTTTTTTTCATTTTATTTTATTAAAGGTAAGTAGCTAAGTGGTTCAGTTGGCTGCATGCAGGACGGGCGCTTGGGAGACCAGGGTTCGTTTTCCTGGTGGTGGGATAGGCTTACTTCAGTGAGGGTCCTTAGGAAATACCCTTCACACAACCACCTTACTATATAGCCATGGAGAGCCAAGAGTCTAGGTGTCCCTGTGCCTGTCCGTAGCCCAGATAGTGTCAGGAAGGGCATAAAAAATGTGAAAATCTGTGAAAGCTTGTTCATCCCTGATAGGATGTGCTGAAAGGTGAACAACAACAATGAAAGCCAAGTAGCTGCTTAATTTTAACCCTTATATTGTGTTTGGGTCAAAGTTGAGCCATTTTCAATTGTAAAAATTGGTCAATGTTGACTCAAACACAATATCTTATAAATGAATATCTTCATTTGGAAGAACAAAACAGTTATAAGTTTCAAGTTCTCCAAAGAGACTTTTAAAGAACATGAAAATCCAACACTATTTCCGTGACTGAGGCCTAAATGGTTGTCTTCCTTTCAGCATGGAGGCACCTCTGACTGAGGTCCACCACTACAGAGACAAGGAGCAGTCTTCTAGTCTGCTTCTGCAGCTCCACAGCCTGAGACAGGAGAACATCCTGACTGATGTGTTGCTGTGTTCCGGCACAACTCAGATCCCCTGCCACCGGGCGGTCCTGGTGTCCAGCAGTCCGTACTTCAGAGCCATGTTCTGCCACGACTTTGTGGAGAAACAGCAGACCAAAATTGACCTAAAGGGCATCTCACCAACTATTCTAAGCAGCATCATCGACTATGTTTACACCGGACTCGTTAGTCTCAGTATGGAAGTCGTGCTCCCTCTGATGCAGGTGGCGTCCATGTTGCAGTACGTCCGTCTTTTTGAGATCTGCTCAAGTTTCCTTCAGGAACACCTGAGTCCAGACAACTGTTTAAGCATGATAAGACTTTCTGAAATCATGAATTGTAGAAGTTTGAGAGAAAAAGCTAGAGAAATGGCCATGAAGAGCTTCTCTGAAGTGTCAGCGTGTGAAGACCTGTGTGAGCTCTCCCTATCAGAGCTGATGGGTTACCTGGATGATGACAACCTGTGTGCAGAGGAAGAGCAGGTCTTTGAGGCGCTTGTTGCTTGGATCCACCATGACCCCATGTCCAGGAGTGGGACCATCAGTGACCTTTTCAAAAAGGTTCGCCTTCGACACATCCACCCAACCTACCTCTTCCAGTTCATCGCAAATGACCCTCTGATCCAGTCCTCCACCCTCTGCACTGAGCTCATAGAATCTGTGAGACGCCTCATGTTCTGCGTCGACTTAAAATGCATCCAAAACTCCACGGTTGACTTATCGCCTCTGTGGCACGCCCCCCGGCGAAGCGCCTATCAGGAAACGTTGGTGGTGATCGGAGGGAGGAAGAACAGCGAGCAGACGTCCAGGGAGGCTTTAGCCTTCGATGAGTTAACCCAGAGGTGGAAATGGCTCGCCAAAGTGCCCGTTCGTCTTTACAAACCGTCTTACGTCGCGCTCCACAGCGTCCTGTATGTAATCGGAGGCCTGACCACAAACACAAAGCACAGCCATGTCAGCAAAACCGTCTACACGCTGTCTCTCAACAGCAACCAGTGGCGAACTGCAGAATCCATGCTGGAACCGCGCTTTGCCCACAGAAGCGTCTCATACCTGCACTTTATCTTTGTCCTGGGGGGTCTCGGACCAGACAGACGACTAACAAGCAGTGTTCAAAGGTAAGATTTGTCTGTCAGCACCTCTTTTAGAAAGAACAAGAACTATTAGAAGATAACAACATACATTCTTTTAAAGGTACAACAGTATGTTCAATCAGTGGGAGTGGATGGCGCCCATGCCGGAAGCCGTCCTACACCCTGCAGTTGCTGCTACAAATCAGAGGATCTATATGTTTGGAGGAGAGGATGCTTTGAAGAACCCTGTCAGGCTGATACAGGTAGTTGGTTTCGACTGTTATGTTATACTTAAATATGCTCCTTTTCTGAACCTGTAACTCCTGCTGCAGGTGTATCACATAGGCCGGAACATGTGGTCTAAGATGGAAAACAGAACCGTGAAGAATGTGTCCGCTCCTGCTGTTGTTGTTGACGAGTTAATCTACATTGTTGGAGGTGGGTAGTGGAGCTGTTGCATGTGATTATTGACACAATATTTATAAGAACATGACAATCCAAGATGATAAATCATTAGCTTTCTGTTTTATAAAGATTATAAAACAAGTTTATGTGAGAACAGCATCATAGCAAAAGCTTAACCCCTCTAACCATAACGTCTCCACTGACGCAGGATACACCAGGAGAATGCTCGCCTACGACGCCAAGACCAACCGCTTCACTGTGTGTGCCAACCTGAAGGAGAGGAAGATGCACCACTCGGCCGTCGTTCTCAACAACAAACTCTACGTCACCGGCGGACGCTACCTCACAGGACAAGACGATGTGGAGGACTCGAACGCCTTTGAGGTCTACGACTCAAAGACGGACTCTTGGACCTCAGCGGGGAGCTTGCCACACAAACTGTTTGACCACGGCTCTGTGACTTTGACGTGTGTCTCAGAGACTCGAGCAAAACAGAACTGACAGAGACAATTTTGTAACAAGATGCTTGTTACTTTTTTTTTTTTAGGGAATTAGGTATAATGTCTATGTAAACTAATGTGTATTTCAAGTATTTTCTATGTTTTTATCATTTTTTTGCACATTGGGTTTAAACCTGCTTGACTTTGGAAACTTTTTTTTATTTTATGAGAGTTTTGAATCAAAAAGTGTCAAGTCGTCAATGTCCCGGTTGAATGGTGTAAGCTGTTTGGTCTCAGCTGTCAGGCCTGTATTCTGATAACAGAGTTTCTCCAGTGGAAACTTACTGAATTGAATGTGATAAGAGTGCAGAACAATCTGTAGCCAACCTGAAATGGTCTACTGATCCTTTTGTATTGTTTTGTTTTAAGGTTTTTATGTTTGTTTTTGTAATAAACCGAAGTTTCTATCTGGACCATCCTTGTTTCCCTAATTATAGTATGTCACAGCAGTGCTTAGTCAGTTGAGGGGACATTTGAGCAGCACACGTGTTGCTTATGTCTCACTTTATGATGGTCTGATCCCCTCCTAGCGTGTCCATACAGGACATAAACGTGACCAGACATGTTTCTGCTCTGGGAGACACAAGAGAACACATCATTGATGGAAACATCAAATAGATTTTTACCACACATATGTTCAATCCAACACTCATTTGGAGAAACATGAATGAGTTCATAAGGAGCAGTTGATCTGATGTTTTTTTTTGTTTCTGTCAGCCAATGGCATCCAGGGGTGGAGAGGGTTAGAAAGGTGATGGGAGGGGCTGGGAAAACTATAGGCGATCTGATGTTATTTCGAGTAACAAACAAGGGAGCAAACGTTACACCACGTGTGCCAGAGCGAGAGCTGGCAGATCTGAAGGAAGGCTAGAAACCAAAGTGCCCTGTTTCACAACAGAGAACCTGAGAGAGTGATGAAACTCGTGCAGGAGGAGCAGCAACAGGTGGAGGAGGTGGTTGGGAGGGTGCATGAACACGTTTGTTTGTTTGTTTGTGCGTCTGTGGATTCAGAGAGTTCGAGCAGGACTGACCAGCTGTCATCTCACTTCACTACATCCGCAGAGGCGATGGAGAAATCTGTGGGAGGAGGACACAACCATCAAAATTCAAAACCTCTTCTAGTTTGATAACAAGTCCGTATGTCCTAGATAGAAATAAATAGATGGCCATGGACACAAACAAATACATGCTGACAAAAAAAACAGAATTTTGACAACAACAATATAATGCGATCTTAATTAAAAATGCCAACATTGTAATTTTTCTGAATCTGTAGGATGTACTGAGACACTTTGTTGTGTCAATTGTTTAACATTATTGTTTCCTTTAACTGTTCTTATCCCACTTTATGTAACCATTCCATTCATCTTTTGATCAATTTTTATAGTGTTCCTAGTGATCTCTTTATTATGATTATGCTGTTTTTAGCCAAAAAAAAAAAAAAAAACTTGTGTTGTTTTCTAGAACATAGTTTCTGCAGAGCTGCAGTTTTCATTGGAAATTCATCTCTGAGTTGCGGGCAGGACTGTTGCTATGGAGTAAGCCTTCCCCTACATCTCATCATCCATCTGTTTACTAGCTTACAGCCCTGTCAAATTCACAACCCTATTTTAATTTATTTTATCGTGACCTTAAATCATATAATAAAACAATTGGATGCCAGTTCAGACTAGGAAAACAAAGACGTCTGTATGTGGATGCATCAGAATGAAGCAGAGCAGGAAGTTTTAGCTCACTGATTGTAGCTTCTGTGTCGCAACTACAAGCATTTTCATACAGCAGTTTTTCATCTCCTGATTCACAACTATTTTAAGCTAATATTTCTTTATTTAAGTCCCCAATTATAATAAAATGCCACAATACGTTAAAAACATAAAAAATATATTTTTATTGGAATGGGTTTTAAGGCAAAAACTTGACCTGAACTTGTAAAAGTGTCTTCTGAGCATGTTTAATGTAAATTTGGGATAAAACGTATAAAATATACCAATTTTATTCAGTATAATGTGGCATGTGAACACCTTATTTGCAAAAACAATAAACATAGGAGGAGACACAGAAGTTTTAACCATGTTTTTTTACTCATTCTTTCAGCTAATGAAATGTTCTAAAATAGACCAAGCAGAACATTTAATGTTTATGAACAGTGTGGAAATTTGCTCCCTATCAACGCAAGACAAACTAACAATGTATTCATTCAGAGTAAAAATCTTCTTAGGAAAAAGGGTTGCATGTAGAAGCAATGTGCTATTTTAACATTATAACTAAAGAATGTAGAACCTCTCTTGGTACAAAAGATTATGTTTTATACTTCTAGAAAAAAAGGATGCATTTTTCTGTAGAGAGCCTTGCAAGCCCGAGATTTTCACACAAATATTAACTGCCAAAGATCTCCCCCGCTGCAAAACTATCTGAAAGGAATTTTTGGCATGCCTTTAAATCAAATAACTTAGTTAGTATCAAAAAATAAATTAGTAATCTGAAGGGAAAAAGAACAATTATTTCTATATCTTATGTTACTCAATTTGTTTTAAATGTCTTATATACATTAATCTAGTGGAGGACAAAAATCTAACGTTGCCTCAGACACGGAAGGTCATCAATCAAAGGGTTTTGTTGGAGTAGCAGCATAAACTACATTACCTTAATGATGACTTGTGTGACTCTGATCAGAGCCAACTATCTGATTCACTGATGCTCATCATTCACTGATTAAACAGATCTAAAAATATCTGTTTGTTAGGTCATTGCACAGTTGTCAACTGACCAGGCACTTGCTGGGACTTTCCATGTCATGCTGTGGTTCACCCTGCTCTTTAAATAGTCTTTTAATAGTCTCTCGGGACTCACAACACCATCAACAATACCTCAGCAGTTCACACGGTAAAAGCCTTTTATTCTTAAAGTTCCACTTTCTACCACATGCATCAACTCTACCACCCAAAAGTGAAGCAACTTCTATAGCGACACAATTGTACGATCAGTCAGAGCTCACATATCCCTGTCAAACACAGGTTTTTTTTTGTCAGATGTCACATTCTGAGCAGGTCATCAACAGATATGACGACACTTTTAAAAATCAAACTTAAAACACAACCTTTTTTTAGTTAAAGGGGCTACTTTTTAGAAAAGAGTCCACTCGTTGTGCACGTCATGCTACAGCTGCCATGCTTTGTCTCACACGCTCAATAAGAGCTTTTGTAATGACATTCTACTAAAAGTAATAAGCACTAAAGAGGACTTTCAGGAAGTAATGCATGCATTGTGCTTGTTCTATATGTGACACATTAATAGGGTTTCCTGTGTGATTTTTTTTTTTTTTTTTTAATGCTGTTGATGACAAGTTTGACAGACACATTCATTAGATGATCTTATGCTCGCAGGGTTTGCTGCTAAACTAGTAAGTTAAATAATATAAAATATTTTTAAAAAAAAGCTTCTTCCAATGTGAAAATATTTTGTCTAACCACAGGGTCGAATTGCATGACAGAATTTTCCATTGCACGGGCCAAAATCAAATTATCTCAATAAAAGTCCTTTCAAGCAGTTTTGGTGGATCAATAACACATTTAAATACAGTGGTAAACATCCAGAGATTAAAAGCACTGTTCTACAGTCCAAAGTGCATTTTCAAGAAGTTAAAATCTATAGTTCAGTCTGTTAGTGAATAAAGGGGGAATTCACTTCCATTTTCAAAGTTAAGAGGACATGACCAAACTGCTTGAAGACCCACTCAAATGACAAATTGTGTTTTTGTTTTCAAATTGTGTATAATTTAAGATTATAATTGTGTTTCTGTGTCTTTCCTTACTCCAATGGTAGTGAATCAGGTAAAATTTACAACTGAAATGGGAAGGTCTTAGTCTTGTTGCTCTGCTCCATTCTGATGCAGACAAATAAATTGATGTGCGTCTTAGTTTTCCTCACATTTGGCTTAAAACTGTACGTTTGGATAGCTTCAATACTGCCCGTCACTTTTGTTGGACTGCTAATGTAAGGTTGTGAGCAGCTGTTAGTTTGTAGGAGAGTGTAAACAAGGGATGATGGGATATCAGTGGAGGGTTACTAACAATCCCACCCACAACTCAGCGGTGAATTTCTGAGGAACTAGGTCTGCTTTTTTAAAAAAAATGACACATGTTTTTAAAATTTTGGCTAAAAACTGCATAATCAGAAGATCACTGGGAGGGCTTTTACAATTGATGAGAGGAGTGGAACTTTATTGCATGATGTAATGACGGTCAGACAGCTGCGTAAATGCTAATCATCTTAATCATTTAAAACACCTGTGACCCATGCATCCACACAACAATAGGGTGGGAATGTTTGAAGCTGGTTTGAAACCACAGACTACTTTTGAGCTCAAGCATACCTGAGTAATCCAACTACAGGACTCTTATATAACAGCTTTCAAAGCTCCTCTTCCTTCAAGTCTGTCCTCACATTTAATCACTTTTTAAAAAATACATATATTTACTTCCTTGTTGTCTTCTGTCTCCCATCCTCCGCGTAATCGAACCCCTCTGATTCCCGATCCCCCTCCCCCCTCCTGCCTCCTCCCAGAGGTTTTGCAATCCTGGAGATGATAAACAAAGCCACGTGTTGCAGCAAAGTTTCCAAAGTGGGCGGGGCCGGCGAGCTTCCGGGTTCTGACTCGGAGGATAAAAAGCGGAGCTGCGCAGTGTCACCAGGAGGATACAAACCGAGGAAAACTGAGCGGCTGCTGCACGACTTTGACTCTCACACAGTTTTTATTTTAATTTCAGAGTTTATTTTATTATTTTTTTAAGATTCGGCATGCCTTTTCTGGGACAGGACTGGAGGTCCCCGGGTCAAAACTGGGTCAAAACCGAAGATGGTTGGAAGAAGACTTTAGAGGAGAACAATAAAGTCTCGCTGGAGAGGTTTGTGTTCAATCGACTCCTTGTTTTCTAATGCATTTAGCTGCAGGAGGAGATGTTTTGAAAAGCAGACAAAGATGGTGATAGATGAACTGGCCTGACACGCTTGTTTTGTTCCTGGTTGCCAGGCTCCCTTTTTCCAAACTCTGCTATTAATAACTTCAAAATAAGAGAGGGGCTTAAATCTTTTGAGTCTGACTCTTCCAAACTATGACTGTTATTTTCTCACGCTACAATGCAAAACTCAACAAAAAGTCAAAAAAATTTAAAATAATCTTTAAATAAGCAAAACCAAATCAAGAATTTTTATTCTAAGAAAACACATTTTAGTCACTAAAATACGTTTCTTAACTAAGATTCTTTTGCTATTGAAAAAAAAATCCTGATGTTTATTTTCTATTTTAACTTTTTAAAATATATTCAAAATTGGCCCTTTTTACTTTTTATAAATCAAATTTTCAGTGTAAAAGCCTAAATGTGGACATCCTCTTTTTATTTTCAGCCAAACCTTTCAGCTAACCTGTTTGTTTTTCCTCATCTCAGCTTCTGTAAAGTCAAAGAGGAGGAGTGCTTCAACAAGGAGAACCTGCTGCTCTCTCTTGGTTATGACATGTCTGCAAAGAAGAGGAAAAAAGACCTGATGAACAATAACACCAAAGCTCCCTGTGAGTCCTAGAAGTATCCCAAACCCACACAGATGTCATGATAAAATGCAAGAGTTAAACTCCAGGTGCATTGATGATTTATGATCAATCAAATAGTCTGAAACTGTATCATGTTTTTTCAATCTCCCAGATTTCCACAGGGAAAAGTGGATTTATGTTCACAAGGGAAGCACCAAAGAGGTAAACCGTCTCAATTAGTTTCATATTTTCCTATCTCATTTGCCAAAACTCGCCAAAGAAAACTCAACTCGTGCAGAGGATTGCAATCTAATGCCCTGATAATTAAATTCTTTAAGCGCCATGGATATTGTACGCTGGGAGAGGCCTTCAACCGCTTGGATTTCTGCAGCGCCATCAAGGACACCAGAAGATTTAATTACGTTGTCAGAGTGAGTTCTGGCCTCTTCTCCTGATACTTTTTTTTTTTTTTTTCTTATTGTCCATCTGTTTCTATCTGTGGTTAATGTGTATAGTCGGGGTGGATAGGAGCTGAAAGGGTGTGTGAGCCACGGCGAGACTTATCATGGTTGAACAGATAGGCCTCTTGGTGTTGATGATAATGACCCACAGAGTCTGGGGTTTTTAAAGAGCTTAAAGTACTCCCTTTACTACACAATCTGCTCCAGAAGTCATTTGTCTGTCTCTCCTCAGGGTGTTTAATTTTTTATTAAATGTAATGGTTTAGGTTTTTTAGATGTTTTTTTTTTTTTTTTTTCTTATTTAAGACTTCCAGAAGCTAATGTAACTGTCATTACATTTTAGGGTTCAACTTTCTCCAAAATGTGATCTAATGGGAAATGTTTAGTTACTTTTGCAACTCTGGAGGTCAACCTTTTTGTGAAGCATTTCACTAACTTGTGCAGTGTAGTGTAGCTAAGCCTAAGAGAACAATCCGCCTGTGTAACTCTAGCGTCCGGCCTGGACACGGTGTGCTAGGTCACCGCTCTTCACTGCCACACCATTTCCAGGTTCATTTAACGTGGTCTCAGTTACACGGATCGGGTTCTTTCAGACGGAACACGTGCTCGTCTCTGGTCTCTGGGCTTATGAATGAAGGGTATTTCAAGGAAAAGGGATGAGGGAAACCACATTTCTCTATATGAAAGGGGGGAAAACTGAGGTGTCGCTGCGTCTAAAAGAAGGATGAGATAAAGTTTGATGGGCTCTTGGAATAGTTGATTACTATGAAGCTTTTATGAAAGCTTCCTCATATATTTTTCTTGAGATTATATCTAGCAGGGAAATTTTTACTCCAAACTTTTAACCCTTTCACATCACAAAATCTTTAACAGACTGTAACTTTTCAATTGTTAACATAATCAATGTAATTCTAGCAGACGAGTCGCTTTTCTCCTTCTGAATCTGCTGGATTGCGTTGATCTTGTTAAACGGTTTAAAAAAAAAAAAACACTGGCGCGCCGGTGTCGAGGGGTTAATGCTTCTCTATTTGGACTGTAGTTTCCCCACATCACAACATCTGTGACATGCTGTCCTGGGAGACACATTTGTCGACTCCCCGGTGGCATCAACCAGACGTGCACGCAGACCCGCAGGCACATTCTGTCAGGTGATTTGACTAACACATGAACACATGACAGGATGATCAGGAGGACTGACGCCGACTGTCTGGGCCGCCGTCCAACACCTTTCCAGTAGCTTCTACTCCCCCCTTGAAATGAGTCCAGCCAGAGCCAGCAATTTGACTTTTAGGCTTTGTTGAACGCGGCCTCATCTCAAAGTAACAACAACCACGTGGAGCATTCCCATATTTGTCCATGGCAGTGGTTATTGTCAGGAGTGCAAATGCCTTTTGTAAGAATGCAGGCGAACGCACGCAGAGCATCCAGGCCGTGGAACAGAGCGTCTCTGCTGCAGACGGGATGAAATTTATGTTGTTTTTTTTCCCCTTCTTTTCTACTGCAGCTCCTGGAGCTTATCGCCAAGTCCCAGCTCCCCTCGCTCAGCGGAGTGGCACAGAAAAACTACATGAATATTCTGGAGAGGGTTGTTCAGAAAGGTGAGCCCTGTCACTCTTTGTTTGGACTGGTTAACACCAGGCGGGCGCCTCAAAGTTTCAGGCTTTCAAAACACGTGTGAGGCTCGTTTAATTGATGTTCTCAACTGAAATAATGGGGTTAGAGCAAGAGGTAGAACCGTGTTGTTTGCTTTAGCAGGTGAGTAAATGAGCCCAGACGTCTCTGAAGAGGGATGTGGATTCATGTTGGAGAAAAAACAGACTCTTCTTTGCAAGCTACAGTGTAAACTGAATGTTCCCTCTGATAAACAGAGTTTTGTGTTTGGATGGTTTTGAGAAAACCTGCCAAGTATTATACAGACAGTTTTGTAATGATTCTGCAAATGTTTAAAATAGATTTTGATAATAATTGAGGTTAACAACCCTTCACAGTCCTGGATGACCAGCAGAACGTGCGTCCCATCAAAGAGCTGCTGCAGACGCTCTACGGCTCGCTGTGTGGTCTGGTTCAGGACATGGGCAAATCTGTCCTGGTGGGAAACATCAACATGTGGGTGCACCGCATGGAGAACATCCTGCAGTGGCAGCAGCAGCTGGACAACATCCAGATTAACCGAGTTAGTGTCCTGCAGACGGAATTCCTGGTGTGAATTCCCATTGTAACGTTTTCTGATGCCCTCCCCCAGCCCACATGCACAGGGATGACTCTGACCGACCTGCCTGCCAGTCTGCAGCTCAACATTATGAATCGTCTGTCAGACGGCAGGGATCTGGTGAGCCTGGGCCAGGTGTGTCCGGAGATGGGAGCCCTGACAGAAGACCGGCTGCTGTGGAAGAAACTCTGCCAGTACCACTTCACAGACAGACAGGCATGTCACCTTTTTACACAACTGAATGACTGATGATAGGAGACAAGGGGATATGCACACTGATGGAGCACTTAAGAGACCCACTCCAATGAGAAATCCTGTTTAACATGTTCTTGTGGAATTTTTCTAATGATGGAGGACATGTAGAAAGACTATAGAGCTTAAAATTGCATTTCTGAGTATTTCTTAATTCAACTCATTGTGAATAATCAGGAGCTTGTGGGTGTGACATTGAAGCGAATTGGGTAATCCACCGGCTTCCTGCTCCGCTTTATTCTGATGCATCCACCTGCAGATAGATGGATCCATGTACATCTACATGTTTTCCTCATACAAGCTGACATCTGGCTCAAAACTCTACAGCTGGATAGCTCTGATATTGTTCGCATTTTGTTTTTTTGCATGTTAATGTAAACAGATCGGTGATGGGAAATGGGGTTGGACTAACTCTGCACCACAACCCGGAGGTGAATTTCTAATTAACTAGAAAACTACTAAAAAGTAGGGGTGTAGGGGGAAAAAAATTTGATTTGGGAATGTATATCACGATGTTTCTTTTTGTGATGCTTGTGCCAACTTAAAATTCTAACAAGACTGTGTTTAATTATTTGAACGTCCTTAAGGATTTGAGTTTTTTTTTTTTTTTTTGTTTTTTTTCTCTTGTTGGCAGCACACTGAGTCTTTTTGAGAAACTCTACATCGCACAAAAACAACAAGATCTCACGAGAACCAGCTTGTGTTAAATGACCCGTCCCAAAAAAAAAGCGAAGTAGTACCAAGTCTCTGTGCCATGTTGCTGCCAGGATCATATAAAAACATGGATGGAGATTTAATCAAAATGCAGTTGGCAAAAGCTCTGCTGAACTTTACTACAAAAGGTTCCAAATGACAGAGGAACCGTCTTGGGATTTATCGTGATATGTGTTGTATTAGGAGATGCATCGCGATTTATGTATCGTATCCCCAGACTCTTACCAAAACACACCCCTACTAAAAGCAGCATAATCAGAATTAAAAGACCACTGGGAATGCTTTTACAACAGATGAAAAGATAATTGGAGTGGGTCTCAAATGGTTGAAGTTTACCACTTGGGTGTCAATGAATCTTTTTAGTATCAATTTAAGGGTCAACTTTTAGCATTTCTTTTAGGCCTGCCTTGTTTTTTCTTTAGATTCGCAAGCGTTTGATGTTGTCGGACAAAGGCCACCTCGAGTGGAAAAAAATGTACTTCAAGCTGAGCCGCTGCTATCCTCACAGAGAGCAGTACAGCGACACCCTACACTTCTGCACACACTGCCACATCCTTTTCTGGAAGGTATTAGTTCAACATTAACATTTTTTTCTGTGTTTTTATCCTTAAAAACTTCAAAAGCTCAATTGAAAATGTCCACTTCCTTTTCAGGATCATCCCTGCACAGCCAACAACCCAGAAAACTGCACAATGTCCCTCTCTCCTCAAGATTTCATCAACCTGTTCAACTTCTGATCTCATCAACCCAAATGAACTGACATGCTGTACATAGTGTACAGGATTTGTTTTGTATCAGAATGATATTTAATTGTGATGGGACACAGGCAGTGGGACAACTTTGCAATTGTATTTTTATTTTTTGGGAGAGAACAGAAGCTTCTGTGAAGGTTCATTGTTGAATGTGATGAAGATCTTTTTTTTTTTTTTTTTGTGAGGAAAAAGGGAGAAAAGTGAGTCTCAGTATTTGGAGTTCAGTCTTGAATTAATGTGGTTTCTAAAGTTTTTTTTTTTCTTTGTTTTTGTTTAGATTACCTTTTCACTTTTTCTTTAATTCCACATTTCATACTTTTGTTTTACCAAGAAAGGATGAAGACCTGCAAATACAGGGTGGTGCAATTTTTATTTAATGTTCCTAGAATGTCAGTGATGATCATTTCGATTGTGGAATACAAAATAGGAAGTCAGAGTAGCAAATGGTAAATGAATAAAAACAGTATTTTTATCAGTTTACTAGCTTATTTCACTTTTTTATGGAATTGATATTGCTTTATGTTTGGCTGTTACAGCGACAGCACTGCAGTGCGACATTACCAAAGATTGTTTGTTGTAATGTATGGAACTATGCACTCCTTTTCAGATTCTGCTGCCTTTTTTTATTTCCAGTATTTTTATCAGAACTTGTGACAAGTTAGTTTAGGAAGCCTTCCCCCCTCCCACTTCTTGCAACCAGCCAGCTAAATGTTTCTACTTATTTATTGACTCTTTGCACAATAGGTTTTGAGGAAGTGTACTTTAATTTTTTTTGTATTCTTTGTAAAGATGCAGTTTACAGCCTTATCTGCCTTAGACACTGCTCAGACACCAAGGATTGGTCTACATGCGATGCAATAGTTTGTTCTGCAGAGTGAATAAAAATAAAAATTAAACCTTAATTTTGCCTCTAAGCGTGCATTATTTTGCTTCATTATTTTCATTCGTTTGCAGACTTCTTGAAGGGAAAGCAAAATGAGTTGCAGCAGACCTGCTGGCTTCTGCTGCAAGTTTGCCACCTACTGGACAAATTAGGAAATGCAATAACTTGACAAGAATAAACAGGGAAAATGCAGTTTATGGACTAAGAATTGACAGAAAAAAAGATTAAATAAACTAATAATATTGCTAAGATAATGCGCCTTAACTGACCCAAAATATATCTGTTTACTCAAGTTATTTTAGTAATTGCTTTAACAATGTTTAAGATTTTAGCAATAAAAGTTCAAAACCAACATTGCAATTTCAAAGATTTTTTTTTTCTTTACAATTTAAAAAGTCCCTCAATTTCAATTTCTAAAAATGCTTTGCATTGGTGTCTCCTGGAAAAAAATCTCCCTTATTATAAAGTTCTTAAAGAACACCTTTAAAATATCAATTAAATGAAAACATTACATTAGGTTCAAAACTTAATTTATTCTTTCATAGTGGCAGAATAACACCCAAGGTCTCAATCTCTTAAAAAAAAAAAAGTAAACTACAGTTTTGTACAGCACAAATATTAAAAGCAATGTGTTAAGTAAAATGCAATGTTTAAATAAAAATATAAGTAAACATAATGCAAATACTTTTTTTTCAATCTAGAAATATTTTAGCACATAAATCTTCTGCACACAGCTGTGCAGCATTGCACTTAGTTATTTTTAGCATCTACATGTATCTTGTAAGAGTTAGCACTACATTTGGAGGCATGATGTGTACCACTGGCAAAAGGCATGAGAGTGATTTCAAAGCAATAATACACCGGTAGTATTTCAAGGCCATAGGAAAGGACAATTTAGTCCATCCAGTCTTATTTCTACTTCACAAACAAGCTGGTTAAAGAAATGCTGTCCCTTCTTTTTTGTTGAAAGAAATCAGTGTATTCGTACCTTGAGAGGAAGAATTCCCTTAAAATAAATATTTGCTGATGATTTATTTATTCTCAGTTTCTTTGATGAAACCTCAAAGAAATATATTTTCCCTACCACCTCACCCTGTTCCTTTTGCTTTTTCACTCCCTTCATGCAAACATGTACAGTTCGTGCTGTATTATATCTAGAAGCACCGGTCACTTATTTGGGATTTGAACAGGCTTCTACTTTAAAATACAATAAAAGATTTTATAAATGAAAAATAAAACTATTTTGTTTTCTGTTGCATATTCAACATTGTACCATCTTCACCTTCAGTGACAAGTTTCTACTTACACTGAAGATACTGCATAAGTTAAACATAAATGGATGGAAGCGACTGTAAGTTTGACATTTTCTCAGTAGTTCTGCTTGGCTTTTTTTTTTGGAAATAGTAAATTAGTTGATGAGTGCTTCATGAATGGCTAGTTACACACTTGTCCTGTTTTCTTGTAATAGTTCTGAAACCATTTGAGTTTAGCGAAAGATTTTCCTCCTACGCGGGCTCCAACGGTGAGATCAGCGACACCGGTGACAGGTCCAGAGAGATGCTGGGAGTGCCCAGTCATTCAGCTGAGGTCAGTAGTCGTCACGGTAACCCTTGACCCTTAAATATGCACATAAAGAACCATTAAAAGTTATATTCGATCATGAAACAGCTTGCAAATGTCTTGAATGTTTGCAAACGAGAGAAAATTCAAAGTTAAATCAGGGGAGGTTCAAGCTTACCGGTGTTAGTAAACGTCACATAGAGGTACGTTTTCTCTTTCAGAGTTCTGAATTATCCATTCAATTGCATCCCAGCCCTGAAAAGTATACAGTATTACCATAGTGTTACCATGCATTAGAAATAATTACAAAACAACTAACAATATGTGTGTCCATTCGACAGAGGAAAGAATGTAGCATAGCCAGTGTCTCAATATTTACATCTGAGATTACGATTGGGCCAAGGTGGCACGCAAAATATGAGCAAATAATCAAAAGAGTAAATAATTCCTTAATTTGAAAAATGGCTTAGACTCAGAAAATATGTATATATTTCAAATACCTTGTGTTGTTTATTATAGCTAAACAAAACATAAAAATTGCATAAAGCAAATATTTGATTATTATTTTAAAAGATATTACATTCTTTCACAGTTTTTCAAAAGTCCTTCAGTTTGTTTGATATCTGAAAAAAGATATTTTGAGGTAATTTAAGACCAGCATGATGTTTTTGTGTTACTGTTTTAATCTACCCTGGAAGAGTATTTTTACCTGATAACACAAGCCCAAACCATGATGAATCCTCCCCCGTGTTTTTGAGTTGGAATGCATTGCCTTAAATTCGACTAGTCGACTTTTTACTATTAATTCCACTTAAAAGAATCAAATCTGCATTTGGATTTTTTTTTTAACTGGAAAATTTTTAGAAAATGTACAAATTGAATAATAAAATTCCTGAAATTATCATTTCTAATCTATTATACCTTATAGCAATGTAGTATGCTTCAAAGTTTTAGTACTAAAAATCATCTTAGAAATGACATATCTGACAATTGACAAAATATAGACTAGAAATCATCTGCTTATTACCTTTCGGGCGTTAGCAGACATACTCCTGACCATCATCCCCTCTAAATAACTACTTAGGCTGACTCCTTTGACGGTGATGATTGCTTCTTGTGTCAGAACAGTACTGAGGAGAAGACGCAGACAGATGGTATGATATAACAAATGTGATAACTGTAATATTCCCCAGGTAATTTTATTATATACAATTAAAAGGAAAGGCTATACAAAATGGGCAAAAAAGGTGGACTTACACCTCGGGGTTGTCTGGGTGTGGTCTGTAAACAAGCCTCTCATCCACTGATATTAGGTTGGTAAGAGTAATCTGGAAAAGCATCACAAAATGAACGTTATTGAAAGTTAAAATTCATTAGAACTGTGAGCAGAGATGTGATAAAAGCAGTTTGTTCTCACGTTTGTCGAGCACAGCTCCATCTTCTTCTCGTCTGGATCAACTATGGAGTGTTCCTTCACATAGGTCTGTGTCTGGTTTGTTCCAAGTATCTGCAGACAGGCAGAGGAAAAATGAGAAAATGTTTTCCAAAATTGGTTCTGGAAACTAATCTTCTGCCCGGTTAGTGTTTGTGACTGACCGCGCGCACAATACCCGGCAACCCCCACTCTGTGCTGAGGAGTCTGTGGCTGTGAAGGCGTCCCTCTGCATCCAGAGCACGGTCCAGCACGTCAACCCCTACCACATTAGGGTTCATGGGATTGGGGTACTTCCTCATGGCAGCCTTGATGACTGTCTCCCAGGGGTAACTGCAGAAAAAAAAAGCATAAATTAAAATTATTTGACTAGAATCAACACAAAACTGTGTTTTATTTAGAAAAACTAATTGCAGATTGTTGGAACTGACACAACAGGAAGAAGTTTACAATCAATCCTATTTATAGAAACATGTATGTATGAGCATCCGAATTCTATGCAGTTAGTTAATGAAGGTGTAAATGAGTCTCCGCCCATATTTCTTTAAATAACGCCCAAAAGACCAACCTGAAAACATGTTCCGTGCTCCAGATCTTCATCATTCAGTGAACACTTCTGTCCAATTAAAGTAAAAGTAAAATAAAACTAAACCCAGGCTTAAAACAATGGTCCAAAAAACTACATTTCACCGGACCATTATAATCATATAAGGAAATGGCACCGGTAACAGAACTGGGCCTGTGATGCGACGAGGCTCGCAATCGTCAGTGAGCCAAAATGCATCTCAACTCCTGTTCTCATGTGACTATCGAGATAAGAAGGGCTAAAAAAGAACAGCCAATAATTTAGACGTCGCGACAACAACACCCGGAAAACACGAAAAGGACAAATAACGGGGAAGACCAAAGAAGAGCCGGTGCATCGGCGGAATGACAAGAGTTAAGCTCAGAGAGTTAAGATCGGTTGAGATACAGGAAGTTGATCCTGATGCCAAAACAAAATTCATGCTGACTTCTCGCAGTTCACCATTGACTTTAAAAACAGTTTGAGACATGTTTAGTTAAGGTTTATGAGCTAAGCATAAAACAAAACGTCCATTTAAAACGAAAAAAATTTCAAAAAGCACCACTTGCAACACTTTTCCAAAATAAACAATTTCATGATACTTTTATTTTGGTAGATAAATAGACACTTGTCCTCGGGACCATCTTTTCCGGTTTAGCTGGTATCTGCTGCTGGCCGCCTCTGTATATGCGCATGCGTACAGCATCCTTCTATCATCCACCCCATAGACAAGTGGAAGAAAAGAAGCAAACATCAAGCTGCGCATTGACACATTGGAGCAAACCGGAAATAATTTTATAATACACTTAATTGAATATTTGAAACACCATAATGATGTTTGTAGTTTGTATATAAAATTTGTAACATTAAGAATTTTATGTGACGCTAAAATGACAAACATTTAGGAAACATTTAGCATGATAATTATTGTTTAGCTTTGCGCAATAAATCTACATACTTAAAAAAAGTTTGAATATACATTTTAAAAATGTTGCTCTATTTTCACACCTTTATGAAATTTTTTTGTTTTGCTTGAAAACTCGGAGCTTTTATGTGGTCAATTATTTTGAAAGTATTACCGGATGTGGTTTTTTTTTTTTTCTTTTAGATTGGACTGCCGCTCGTGTTTCGGGGATCTGGGGTGCCATTCGCTAAAGCAAATCTGCGGTCAGTATGGTCCCTTAACAAGAAATTCGTGATATCGTCGTTAATTGAACGGTGTGTTTACTTTAGCAGGGAAATCGATCTATTAAAAGAAAAAAATCGGCCGATTCGATGCCAAAATAACACCGTCTGGATGACCTTCCATTGAATGTAATACCAGACGGATTTTATAACGGAAACGGTAAGGTGAAAAGCATCCTTATCCTCACGAATCAGCAAAAGGGAAGAGCGATGGCGAGAAGATGCTGTGTTCTCTTTTATACATCCCGCTGCAGACATGAAATCATGAGCCATCGGTTCGGAGTGACAAATGAAATAAAGACAATAACAGATTAGGATTTTTGCCCCTCTCCTTTTAAAGCAGATTATTATTAGGCCTAACTGTGGCGGATCGTCCTGTGGAAGGCCAGACTTGCATGCTGCAGAAGGCAAATTCAAAAGCTTCAATTTTGGGGAAAAAAATCCTAAAAAAAATGTTTGAATTAGACGGGATGTGAAGAAGTGAACATTCAGGGATGGTTGTGTCGTTGTCAGGTAATGCAGGGAGCTGCAAAATGTGCCAAATCCTGCAGTGGCGCTCCATCCGCTGGGCTGCATGGGGAGAGGGAGAATGAGGGGTGGTGGTGGTTGATCCTGAGGACTGGGGGTTTCAAACATGAATACCGTGACGGAAATTATACGTTTACATTTAGTTTAGTTTATTAATTTATCAGGACAGTGTACAAATACATTGAGCTTAGAAAGCAAAGATGCTTGCACCAGATTGTATCTTAGTAGCTAATTTCCATCTGTAGTCCTTTACAAACCATTTTAAGACATTTTAAAAGAAATCCAATGTAAAACAAGTTATCAAGGAAAAAACAAACAAACACAATATAAAATACAATATGAAATCTAAAATATTTTATAAAACTAAAACTAGTGCAATATAAAATACATACACCATTTTCCAAAAACAACATAAAAATAAACACATTTCCAGTTAAAAATAGGATAAAACAATTACAGCAATGGTCTTGTACTCTGATAGCCATCTATTAATGTGTGCAAGATTGTATACATTTCATCTTTACAATTAAATCTGTCTAACCTTTGTGCACAGCCGTGACGCCACAGACCTTGCTTTCTTAGTGTCAGGACGCCTTGATCACAATGTATAAACATTTTGACCTCATTAGAACATCTTGTCCATATTAGATTATGTTCCTATCCTAAGTTTCTGATTAAAGTTGTTTGTATGGCTCTATAAAATACGAATGTCCTTCATCAAAGGCAGGGCTCTGCAGACCTCTCCTCCATGCTTGCAAGACGTGTACTTTTCTCTGCTCTGTTTTAATGAACATTCTTAAAACCGTTTGACAACATTTCTTTATTCCATCGGATCCAACTATTTTTCCACCACAATACAAATATTGTCCTTTTTTTCCATGTGAATATGTGTAAAGGTACCCATTTTTTTTCATATTGTAATAGAGCTGCTGTTCTAACCTGAATGCTTTTCTCGTCCACTTTTAAAGGTTAATGCTTTAAATAGTCTCGAATCTGTTATTTCAAACTTGTCTGTTTGATTCCAGGTTGACCCTCACAGCCATGGAGATTGTCACACATTTAATCAATGACACCATAGAGCTCTACAAATGGACCTTGACTATTGCAGGTAATGAAAAAATATGAATAAAGCTTATCCTGTATCCACTCTTCTGTTTTTATAGTTTCAATTTAATTGTTTAGAGTTAATATAAGTTGTAAAGCCACAATGTCTTTATTAAAGTTGCTATTATAGTCTATTAGACTTAAACAATGCTTTGTTTTTAATGTAAAACAACAAATTTACTATTTAAATCATATTTTTTACATTTACCACATCATGATAGTATTATTCAAAATTATTTTCTGTTTTTTTTAGATAATATGATTTCTTAATATAGATTTAAGTGAGGCCCAAAACACTTTTATTGTTTAATAAGCTTGTTATACCACTTCTAAACACCTAAATGGGATTCTTGCCCCAATATGAACCGGTAAAGCATTGGAGATGATACTTTTGTTTTTATTCTTACCCAACTAGATTTTGAAATTTGTAATGTTGCAATAATAAAATATCTGTGCATTTTTTTCTTATTGCGATCTCAAGATTGCAGACAGTCCATGCCTTTATAAAGTGCCTACAAGCTGTAGTGTCATATAACATTATTAGAGAATTTAGTCTTTGGCTTTTCTGTTAACAGATGGATAGTTTTTGTAACAAATGATGCAATTATTTCTAATAAATTAAGTTCTATTCTACCACTACAGAAGCATTAAAGAGTAAATATAAATGCTTCAAACAGAGTTAATTGCAGAAGATAAATTAGATTTAGGTTTTATTTGGTTAAATTAAAACAAAGCAATATTTATTATTTTTAATTTTATAAGTTCAATCTAAACATTCAGTTTTGTTTTATTTGGGCAAAAGTGCAGGAAAAATACTAGTTATTGCTAGAAGCTTTCTTAAGACACAATTGTAGAACATTTCTAGCATTAAATTGAAGTTAAAACCCAGCACTGGTAAGTATAACTTCTCCTTGACTTGACCTTTCAGCGATGTAACACTGAAGTGGAATTTTGTGTAAATAAATGTTGATGTCTCTTTCAGACAAACGAGTGGAAAAATGGCCTCTGATGGACAGCCCTCTGCCCACTCTGGCCATCAGCACCTCTTACCTGCTCTTCCTCTGGCTTGGGCCCAAATACATGAAGAACAGAGAAGCTTTTCAGCTGCGCAAAACTCTGGTCATCTACAACTTCAGCATGGTCTTTCTCAACCTGTTCATCTTCAAGGAGGTACTGTATTTCCCCTTTTTCTGCGCGAGTCTCCTCCATTAAATACAGTTAACTGTGTATTAAATCTTAGACTTTCAATGTTTCAGCAGAGACCATTTTTTTGTTTTTCAGCTATTCATGGCAGCACGAGCAGCACAGTACAGCTACATTTGTCAACCGGTGGACTATTCAGAGGATCCTAATGAAGTCAGGGTGAGCCTTTTGCCCCTCTGGGACACAGATATTCATACCTCAAAACAACATTAATGATGTTGGCATGAGTATGTAGCTTCAGCCTCCAAGTTCTCTTCCAATACTTTTACTGACAAATTAGCATTGGAAGCTCCTCTGTTTATACATCATTCTCACTTGTCAATGAAGCCTCACTCTTCTTAGAAACCCGATCAGCTCGCATTCACCTGAACTGGGATCCAGTTTTCAGAAAGGTGGGAGCTGGTGGGTGTTCAGTTTCACCTTCTTCTTTTGCTCCATGACGTACACCTGCCTACTAGATAGAGAACCGGGAGTGTTTTGGTCTCAGGTGACTGCGAGGTGCAGAGTCACCAAATTTAAACACAAACGCACATCCTTTAATTCAGTTTCTATGCTAAAACCTAAAGCATGAATTGAATATTTGCATTTCTCGTTCTTTCCCGTTATATTTTCACTTTCGGCCGGCGTCCTGGAAACAGATGGCTGGAGCTTTGTGGTGGTATTTCATCTCAAAGGGCATCGAGTATTTGGACACAGTGTTTTTCATCCTGAGGAAAAAATTCAGCCAGGTTACCTTCCTGCACGTCTACCACCACTGCACCATGTTCACGCTCTGGTGGATCGGCATCAAGTGGGTGGCAGGAGGACAGTGTAAGTTGCTCACATTACAGTAAATCCCATGATGCATTTTGACAGTAGACATAGACAGTTTTTTTTTAACTGTTATGACACTTAATTAAGTAATAAGAACACCACTTTAATATTTGGGAATGGTCAGAAACTTGTTTTTTCTCTTTTTACATTTTCTCTTCTTGTTGAAGGGTAATGTAGTATTCTTCTGAGATATTCATGCTTTCACTACACTTGCACAGGTTTCTTTAAAGCGTACAGAGATGGAAAAAATATGGACTCTCTAAAAGGGTCAAAAATACAGATTTAACTTATTTAAACATCCTCTTGTCATTTTTTAAGGACTAAATGATGTCCTTACAGAGTTACTCCGCCCCCCCTTCCCATCACCTACACCTGAGCTATCCATGCTCTCCCACTAGCTTACAGCCCCTCACGCCACCCCACCAATCTCACATTACCGGTGCAGCAAAAATGGCAAGCAATATCAGAGCTATCCAGACTTACAGTTTTGAGTCACATACAAAAAACAAAAATGTACATGAATGTAGTCCAAGTGGATGCATCAGAATGGAGCGGAGCAGGAAGCTGGTGGTCTTCTTTACATCACAAATAAGCTCTTTTTCCAAGTGGATTTTTTGTCTGCTTCTGATTTACAATAATTTGAATAAAGAAATACTCAGAAATGGAAATTTAAGCTTATTTTTCTTTATACAGACGTTTCATTATCAGAAAAATGCACAGAGAATATGTTAAAAATATCAATTTCTTTCTTTTACAGCTTTCTTTGGGGCTCACATGAACGCATTGATTCATGTTCTGATGTACCTGTATTATGGCTTGGCCTCCTGTGGACCCAAGATCCAAAAATACCTTTGGTGGAAAAAGTATTTGACCATCATTCAGATGGTAAGGAAGCATGACCCTGATGAAAGCACGTTCCCATTTAATAACTGAGAGTATGGATGTCAGAAAAACGATGAGTCAGGCTAAAAACTGTGCATAAAACCAGCTGTGATGTTTCTCTCTTTTATCTGTCAGGTTCAGTTCCACGTCACCATCGGCCACACGGCGTTGTCTCTCTACGTCAACTGCGACTTCCCCCACTGGATGCACTACTCTCTCATCTGCTACGCCATCACCTTCATCATCCTGTTCGGCAATTTCTACTACCAGACCTACCGCCGCCAGCAGCCCTCGCGCCGTGAAGCGTCCTCGTCCTCCAAAGCCGGCAGGGCTTTCTCGAACGGCACCCTGAACGGGCCCAGCAAAGCCGCCGGCGGAGCAGCGCTGATGAGCAGCAAAGAGGAGAAGACCCAGGAGAACTCTGGGAGGAGAAAGAGGAAAGGACGCGCTAAAAGAGATTAGACAAAAAAACAAGAAAATGCGAGGTAGGGTCATACTTTTAGGTTGCTTTTTCTGAAACACGAAAGACTAAATGTGAGGATGTTTCTCATGGGTGTGAGCTACTTTTTTAAGCCATGATCTGAGTTTTAGAGGAAGAGCGAGCCAGTATTGCTCAGAAGAGAGGGTTGATCTGTTAATGAGAGGTGTCAAAGGTCATATATGAGGTGACCATCATTCTAAAAAACTAAAAACAACAACAAAAAGCAGTGCTGGGGGTATGGGAGAGCCTTTCTCGTCTTCATTGAGGTGCCAAGTTACACAGATCTGGTTCAAAACGTGACAGAAAACAAGCGGATAATAACGCCTTCCAGGCTTTTTGGATGTGCTTGGAAACTTAGTTAAAGTAAAAAAAATAAGTAGTTTTAAAAATGCTGCTGTATCAAGACAACACATCAAAACATGCACACAACTGTTTGAATGCATTAATAATCCTTGTATATATATATCTAAAAGTGATAATCATGTGCACTAACATCCTCTCATCTTGTTTAAGAGACTATTAAGTTTACACGATCTTACATTGAAAGCATATTTAAAGTTTTGAAATGTAAACTCTTATTTTTTAAGCTTCTGTCCATTTTTATGTGTAGATAAACTAACATTATTGAGAGGCTAGATTAAGTTAAAAGCAGAAGAAAAGGGGGATTGATCTTGTTTTAGCATCTACTTAAGATTCAGACCTGTTTCTGTGTACCACCATAATCCATTTCGCATATCCACACGTGTGTGTCTCGTGAACTGTAATGAGTAATATCCAAATGGATCTGATGATATGCCGCGTTTCCTCCTGGACAGAAACACGGCCGGAGGTTTGTCCTTACAGGTGTTTATCCGTCTTTTTTGTATTCTATCCTCTCTGAAGTTGTTGTTTGTCTTAGACGCGCCGCTCCCGACCAGGCCTCTGTGGTGTTTTCTAGTTTTACATCCCCTCCTGACCACCTTCACTTCCTTTAGCACCGCTTTCTTAAAGTCTGCGCATATTTAAACCCCCTTTTTGCAGCTCAGCCCTCAGACCAAATTCATGGCCAGAGCTGGCTTGAATGTACATTTATCAAGGGAAATATTTGTATGAGAAAAGGCTTCTACACAGAGGGAACTGTTGCCGCTCTGTATAGACGGTCTATGTAACACCACTGTTACGAACACCTTCCTGTAATGACCAGAGTAAAATTCTGCAGTCAGCTCTGTTTGCTTTATATTGAACTTTGATGTTATTTATTCTTTTTTTTTAAATTATTGTTGTGTGGAGATTTCCATCTAGCTGAGATAGACTGCTTGTTTACGTTTGTTTTATGTGCATATCATGTGGTGAAATGTTGTATACTGCACACTGTCTGGACAATCATTTGTCCATGATGCTTCTGCTTTGATTAAATTGGTTATAATTGTTCTTTTTTTCGTATCACAACTTTAAATTTTCCTCAGTCAAAATTAAACTGATTGCCTGTAAACATGTCTTTGCCTCTCCTTTTATTTATTCATTGTGTTTTTTCCTGCAAATTTATTAGAAATGTCAGTTTTTTTTCTGACACTAGAGGGCGCTGTGTCATAATCAGAATGAGATGGCAGAATGATGTTTGAAGTGAGTTCACACAAATTGATGGAAGTTCACAACACCTGACTGAATAATTTTACTTCAACCTATTTTTGTCTATTGTAATCATTTTTACTCTTCTGTGTTACTTTTATTTAAAAAATTAATTAACTTATAAATTTGTATTATTAACACTTCTCAGATAAAGTATCCTGTTACACGATCCTTTTGGAAAAACAAATCCACTCATTTATTTGGTTTTGTCTCCACCTGTAATTGATGGGATGACATTGGACAAAGGTTTCCATGGAAACTGGACACAGTAGCTGTTTGACCCCACCCCCTTTCTCCTCCAACAACACCGTAACCACACACACTCCCTTCTCCGGCTTCTCCTTGAATCAGCTGAGGACTGTACAGGAAACAGCATAACAAGCTATTGCATAAGGTTTCATTACATGTGTGTGAGTGTGGTGTTACATGCTTGTGTACGGCTCCTGCACAATTTGCAAGTGGGAGAATGATAAATACAAAGGAAAACCTTGTGCTGTACTAACACAAAATATGTTCTCCTGAGCAAACTTTCCCTTTTTATTCTCTCTTCATGGACTAAATCCGTGAATTCTTGCATTATTTTGGAAGGGAAATGATCAGAGCCAAATGATCAGATTGTCAGAAGAATAGCAAATATTTTAATGAATTAAATCTGTGAAATTGAAATTTAAAAAGTTTTCTTAACTACATTGTACTTGTTAGAACGGTAAATTTAGTTTCTCTTTAAAAAAAAAAAAGTGTTTTCTTTGATTCCTGTTATTTAAAATTCAAATACTGAAAACTTCCAACAATGCTAACAGTTTGAATAAAACAAGCAAAAACATAAATATACATGGTTTTTGCGATGATTGGATCTGTAACGGACATTTATTTCAATGCCCAAACCGTTTAAACTCACAAAATGAAAGAAATATTTCAGATCTTTATTGTTGAATCAAAAGAAGAAAGTCCTCATTATTTAGACATAGACCCTGTCCAATGGAAGTAAATGATTGAATTCTCCACTGACAGAAGGCGGTTGGGGGGAAGTGCTCATTATGTGTGGCTGTGCATTAGAAAGTAAGACATCTGTTCTTGTATTCACAGAAAATGAATAATTCTTGATGCCTGATTGGTGCTAAAATAATTTTTCTGCCAGAAAACCCACTCAAAAATGAGTTTTCACTTTAAACAAAACAAAGTGTTATCACTGTTTTGAGTAAATAGTGAGACAGAAACATGTTGAAAACTCAAATCCATGCTGAGCATTTTTAGAGCAGGACATCGTTCTCTGTTCACAACTGCTACACAATCATTTGTCACTAAAGTGTGATACAAACTACACCCATCCACTTCCTCTGCTGTAAATTTTTTAACGGGCTCCAAAGAATGACAATCCTCTTTTCCTATGAGACACAGGGGTGTGGGAGTGGAATTATATTTGGACAGGTGCAGTTAAACTGTCAAACTTGATGGATTTCTAACGCTGGTCTGCACTGCCCAGACGGCAACAAAATCTAATGAAAAAACTTTTTTCCTTTTTTTTAATCAACTTTTCTCAGGACAAACAGAACATGTAAACAGGATTTAACCATCATTTCAAGTCCCCCTCCCAGAAGACTTGTGTTTTTAAGCATGTTGTGTCATTTTTCTCTTGATGGAGGACACATTTTCAGAAAATTTAGTTAAAGTAAAATTGCATTTCTATGTATTCCTTTATTCAAATTGTTGTTAATCTGATATAGACAAAAAAATGTGGATAAAAAAGCTTCTAGTTGTTAGAAGCTATTGTCGTCCTTACTCTGCTCCATTCTAATCCACTTGCAGACAAATAGATTCATGAACGCCTGTGAGGTAGGAGAGAGTGTGAACAAAGGGATGATGGGAAATGAGGACAGGCTGACTCCATGGCAATAGTCCCACCCACAACTCAGAGGACAATTTCTGATAAACTATTGTTGCTCTGCGGAAACTAAATCCTAGAAAACGTGTTTTTATTATTTGCATTTTTGAAATGGCATAATTATAATTTAAATACCACTGGGAATGTTTTTAAATGAATTTTTAAAAAGATTTGAGTAGGATTTTAAAAATATATATCGTAGAATATTTATGCAAAAGAAAAAGCATTGTCATGCAAAATTACATAAAAGTAAATTTAAAAAAAATACAAATTTTTATCATAATATGTTATTTTTTAAACATCAGATACAGCAATTTCGGTTTTCTCAGATAAGTCACGTATGTGAATTTTTTTCACATTATTGTTAAACATTAATTAACATATATTCAGAATTTTTTTGTCTAAACTTTTGAGAACCCCTTTGACCTTTGACCCTCTTTGTTTCCTCTCCTGCATGAGAAATCCCTCTAGCTCTGTAAATGTTTCATTTTTTTTCCTTTTGTTCTGTTGTTAAACTGTGCTCATGGCTAGCTCAAAATCATTCTTCATGTTTGGGATAAATGTGAGATGGAAAATCAACCATCCATTCCTAAAACTTCCTGTTTGGGTCACATTGTCCGGCATGTCAATCCCGCATCAAGGTCAGCTCCCTCTGAAGAAAGTGAGTTTGAAACAGCAGGTGACCGTGTCCAATCACACCTCAGAGAGGGGGCAGAACCGGCAGACAGCAGGAGCGCATGTTCGCTGTGGTCCTCCAATGGGAGGAAAGCTCTCAGCTCCCATCCGGAGCTTCCCGGCCCAGTGGTGATGTAATGTCATGAATATTGCAGCAGGCTGCCTGCTGTCGGGGAGGCGCTCTACTCAGCATCTCCTCTTCCTCTCCATCACTGCTACCCTTCAGCATTTGACAGAAGGAAAAAAAACATCACAATTGGTAAGAAAAAACATTTTTATCCTCATTTAAGTGGAACATGTGTTAATATTGAATGCAAATTTAACCAAAAGAGCAGAAAACTGTTGATGTTGGATGATTTACTTTAGGTTTTCAGGGTAGGTTGATTTATTTCTGCTCTCAGTTGTTTTTGGTAGAAATCTGAGTCAAATATGGAGTTGAGTCCTTCGCTTCTACAAATTAATTCACAGTTTTTCTATCAACTGAGGTATAAAAAATGTAACAGATGATCAGGGGCTCAGTTGTTTGTACTTTAGCAGCTACAGCAAAAACACAAAAGATACTAACTAACACAACTGAGTAATGATCTGCAGCTTCCATCAGTTGTGTGGCTCATCGTTTGGTTCTGAGTCATCCTCCATGAGAATGATAATGGCTGACTGGAAGCAGCAACACTCCTCATGTCTTTGTGGTTCATATTTCTTAAGGAGTTTTTATTATTATTGTCTGGTGAATATTCGTAGATGATGTGTAATTAGGCAAGCTTGCCAGGCTGCTGCAGGTCACAGACGGTTTTGTCATCCCCTCAATGCCCTCTGCGCGCATTTTACGCAAACCTGAATGGTCTCATTAGGCGAGCAGCAGCTGATCTCACACAAAGCCACGTCGCCTGCTCAAAGGGGGTGGAGAGGATGGAAGGGGGGGACTTTGCTTACCCACCTGCTGTCAGCTTGGCACTTTGGAAACCAGACCGAACCATTTTTGTTGCCTGCCTTTTCCCTCCAGGGCAGCAAACTCTTTAATTTAGGCCTATTTGATCACATTTTTACAGCTCCCGGATCTAATTGGTGACGGATCGGTATCTCTGGGAGACAGAATGGATGTTTTTGAGGAGGAGCTGAGTCTTTGACACCGTGATGAACCCGGCATCTTCCGACTCGCCCCGGCAGCCAGACAATAGCAGCCGGAAGCAACAGCGTTCTTCCTCTCCAGCTAAGGAGAGTGGATGTAAAAGTGGACAGAAAAGCAACAATTCGGCCAAACCCATCACTCTGAAGCAAGGAGGAGGAGCAAGAGGCAGTCGAGGTCATTCTCCCGTTTCTGCGGGCAGGGAGCGGCAGGCTGGGGGCGCTCCCGCCAGCAGAGGCGCGGTCGCTGTCCACGCCGCCGGTGCTGAAAGCCCCACGCAGAGCAGGCCCGCCGCGGCCGCGCAGGAAGCCGCGGAGACACCCCGCCCTGCCGCTGACAACCCCCCTACCCCGAGAGCAGATCCAAGCCGGGTTGTCTCTGACCAACCCTGCGCGTCCAAATCCCCGAAACTGAAGAGCAAAAACCCGAAAGGAGGAGGAGGAGGAGGAGGAGGAGGAGGAGGAGAGGCCAGCGGGGCGAAGAAGAGCAGCAAGAGCGCAGTGGGCTGCGGACCCGGGTTCTGGAAGGAAGGATGCTTGCAAACCGAGCTGATACAGTTCCACTTGAATAAGAGCTTGGGGAAGAAGGGGACAAAGATGCAGGCCAAGTCTGCATCCCCACCGGCTTCAGAGCCGGAGCTGTCTCCGGAACCAGACAGCCCAAAGCGGGAGCCTCAACCGGACCAGAACCTGCAGGACGAGATCGAACGGCTGGAGGACGAAAACGAGGATCTGAAGGTAAAATAATAAATATCATCTTATATAAGGGATGCACCTGTTGTATTTCTAAACATCTTCATAGTGACTGAATCCAATGCATCATTTTTCCAGATTGAAATAGAGGAAATGCGGGCAGAGATGGATGAGATGAGGGACACTTTCTATGAGGAGGACGCCTGCCAGCTGCAGGACATGCGCAGAGAGCTGGAGAGAGCCAACAAGAACTGTAGGATCCTTCAATACAGGCTGAAGAAGGCCGAGAGAAAGAGGCTCCGCTTCACAGAAACCGGCCAAGTGGATGGAGAACTGCTCAGAAGTCTCGAGCAAGACCTGAAGGTGACTCTGAGAGAACATCTCGCCTTATTTTAAGGACCAGACTTTGATAAAACCTTTTCTTCCTTATCTTTTGTCCCAAGGTGGCGAAGGATGTGTCTGTGCGGTTGCACCATGAGCTGGAGAATGTGGAGGAGAAACGGACAAAGACAGAGGAGCAGAATGAGAAACTCAGACAGGCGCTGATTGAGGTGGAAGTCACTAAACAGGCTCTGCAAAATGAGCTCGACAAGGCCAAAGAGGTGAGAACATCTGGAGATAAAAAAAAAAGTCATTTAAAAGAAGCTGAAAAATGCATACACAACATAATTTTTACAAAAAACCCCACTGTAAAATCATGACAGTTAGCAACCATCATGAAAAAGAAAATGATAGTTTAATTAACTGTTAACTTCCTTAAAGTCATAAATGTTTTAAATTATTTGTTATTATGGTTAAAATCCTGGCAACCTGAGCTGAAAGTTTGCTTTTTTTTACCGTAAAAATGAATGTATGTCTTTATTAATTTAACAAAGACAGTAAAATTAACAGTAAACAGTAAAATCAATCAATTAATTATTTAGTTAACAGTAAAATTATTCAGGGTCATAAATTTCAGCCCACTGTTGTTTTTCCACATCAAAATAATACAAATTGAACATTATTAGAATATTCTTCACACTGTATGGTTACATAACTGCAAAATTCCAAGTATTTCCATCCATTAGAATTTAATGACGGTTGATCATTTTTTGCTGCCATCACATGTGTGTTTTCTGCTGTAATAGTGTTTTTATGCCACAATAAAATAAACCAACCATGCCTCAATCCAAATGTTATTTTCCAATATTGATTTTTGATTTATCTCAATTAACCTTACTAATATAGGTTGATTCGATAACAACTTGCCTCAGACAGATCAATCTGTTTGGATCATAGGATCATAAATTGATTCATTGATTAAGTCAATTAATCATTACACCCCTTATAATGGTGTAACAGTGGTACCCCAAAAACTATTAGTTACTGCTTTTACAAATGTAGAAAAAGGAAATATATTGATATAAACCAAAATCATTTTTTCACAAGTGAGCTTCAGTATTGGATGACATGTCCTCAGGAAGAAAACTGATAGCTGATGGTAATGATGATGTCATGACTTCTGTTTTCCTGCAGCTCTCGCTGAAAAGGAAAGGGAGTAAAGATGGACAGAGAACAGAAAGGAGGATGCCACAGACTCCAGTGGAGGTAAGAAATGAACCTGATACACCTAAAAGTTACAATTAAAACTATTCTTTTCTATTTGTCATAAAGCACGCAGACGTGTGAATCCACAATGGCAGTAACTAATCAACGTTCTTTTCTAACAAGGAGGAAAACGATGATCTGAAATGCCAGCTGGCCTTCATCAAAGAAGAGGCTGTTCTCATGAGGAAGAAGATGGCAAAGATTGACAAAGAGAAGGATCGGCTCGAGCATGAGCTCCAGAAGTACAGGTCCTTCTACGGCGACGTGGACAGCCTCTGCCTAAAGGGGAAGCCGGAGGGCCCCCCACCACCCGCGAATCCGAGCTGAAGCTTCGTCTGCGCCTCGTCGAGGAGGAGGCAAACATCCTGGGGAGGAAGATTGTGGAGTTGGAGGTAGAGAACAGGGGACTGAAGGCTGAACTGGATGACATGAGAGAGGAAAGGTAATTAAAGTATTCATTTGAAAATGTGAACTCCAATTTTGGAGAGTTGGACTACAATTTTTACTAAATACATAAATGATTGTCCACTCTTGTTTCCTATAGTCTGGCAGCAGCAGGTGTAGATGGTTCCAGCAGTGGAGGTCATCAGAGTAGAGAGCAAAGCGAGGCTCTGTCTGAGCTGAGGCAGCAGCTGCAGCTGGTGGAAGATGAGGCCGAACTTCTCCGCAGGAACTTAGCAGATGTAGAGGAGGAGAACAAAAAGGTGGAGTGTGTGATTTAATGCAGAAATTCTGCATATTTCTGCTGCAGGGATTGTGTGATGTCATTGAAAATAGTTAAATGCAGCAAAACAGTAACATTCAGTTTGTTCTGTAGGTGACAACTGAGCTTAATAAACTCAAGTACAAGGCTGGGTCCCACGAGGCCGGGTCAAGACATGGAGGTTTGTAACCAACTTTATCAGCCCCGCATTCAACGGTTTAAGCAGGGGGTCGAACTTAATCCCACGGGGGGCCAAAATGCAAAACACACCATAGGTCACAGGCCGGACAGAATAAACATTATAAGAATAAACGTTATTGTACACTAAAACTATTTTTTTAAACTTTAAAACCATAACTTTTAAACATAATTATGAATTAGATACCTGCGATAATGCTATAGTGTGAATCCTGTAAGCTGAATTTGGCCACTGAAGCTGCTAGTTCTGATAGCCGAAGATGCTGAAATTGATAGCTGAAAATACTGAAGCTGATAGTTGAAAATGCTGAATCTGATACCCAGCTAAAATATTAGCTAAATGCCAAATAAGCTTAAAAACAAACAAACTAAACTTAGTTTAGCCAAAACAGCTAGCATGTAAACATTAGGCTAAGTCCAAAACAGCCCAAAAAAACCTAAAAAAACAAAATCTAAAGTTGCAAAAACAGCTAGCATGTGACTGAAATATTAGCTAAACTCCAAAATAGTCTTAAAAACTAAAAATAAAATCCTCAATTAGCCAAAACAACTAGCTTGTAGCTGAAATATTAGATAAACTCCAAAAAAGCCTAAAAATAAATCTTAGTAAATGCTAAAATAGTCCAAAACGCTAGCAGACTGCCAATTTTAAAGATATTTAAAAAGTAACTTTTAATTGTCAATAGTAAAAAGGCAGGAATATTATTCCAGAATAACTAAATTAATCCTTAAAGTCCCCCTCTGACATTTCATTTTCATTAAAAAAACAACCATTACTCATAGTGTTTTAATATGTTTATGACGTTTTAACCAAAATCCCACAACCTAAATGTCTTAAAAATCTATTTTTCATGTTGATCTGAAGCTTCCGTTAGAAAAATTTTCTCTGTGGGGGCGTGGCTTTTGGAGCTGAGCGAATCTACTCTCTCCCGGACACCCCCCATCAGTCTGATTGTGGTGGCTCTGCATCTCGCTAGCATAAATCATCACCGCTGATCCACAAAAATGTCTAGCAGTTTTCTTTTGAGCTGGTTGTCAGCTCGGACAAGGACGTTGAGAGCTTCACAGGCCGAACTTCCACAGAGCCTTTATAACTACGGTGAAAATGAGCCGCCGTTCGCATTTCCGTGGTCACATCAGGAAGCTCTGTGGTGTCTTTCCAGTGTTCTCTCAGTCCTGCTAAGTTAAGTATTGTATGAAACTCACACAAAAAAATCCAGTAACAGCTGATTATCTTCTCTTCTCCGGAACCTGAGCTCAGCACGCTAGTTGGGACAGACAGGAGGTTTGCACATGTGCAGTAGAGCCATTGTGACGTATTAACTACTCATGAATTCAAACAGAGATTTCCTGAGACAGTTTGATTGACAGCGATTTAAAAGGAGAAATACTCTGAAATGCAAAAACGAAATGATTTTTTTCTACATTAGTTCTCTTTCGTAGGAAAATGCCACACATACATGCAACTCAAAAAAACATAGTTTTCATTGGAGGTGGTCTTTAAATAACTGTTTAATATTTTTACTCTCCATAAAAATATATTTTGTCAAAATTATACAAGTTAGAAATAAGTCCAAGATAACATTGGACAATTAATAACTATAAAATAAAATAATCAGGAGGGCCGGATATATTTACCAGGAGGGCCGAATCTGCCCCCGGGCCTTGACTTGGTTTTCAGTGTAATTTGTTGTTCTGCTTTTGTCTCTTCCAAACCCAGGAGGAGCCGATCCTGCTAAAGTGGAGGCTCTCCAGGAGGAGCTGAAAGCAGCACGTTTGCAGATCAACGAGCTGAGTGGAAAAGTCATGCAGCTCCAGTATGAGAACCGGGTGCTGCTCTCTAACATGCAACGCTACGACCTCGCCTCCCACCTGGGGATCCGCGGCAGTCCTCGAGACAGTGACGCAGAGAGCGATGGGGGGCGGGAAGACGACACTCCCATGGCCTCTGCATCCTCTCCTCGCCTCCTTCCCCTCACCGAAAACGGGAAGGCCCCATTGGGGGAGAGAGCGATTCGGATGAGGTGAGGAACATTCGCTGCCTCACCCCGACGCGTTCCCTCTACTCACCCGTAGACAGCCGTTTTTTATCCAGAAGCCTGAAGGACCGGCAAAACTTGATAGACATCCGCATTGAGGCGGAGAGGCTGGGCCGGACCATTGACAGGCTCATCGCTGACACCAGCACTATCATCGCTGAGGCTCGAGTATACGTCACTAACGGGGAGCTCTATGCCAGGCTGGATGAGGATGAAGAGGGGGGCAGGTAAGACAGTAAAAACATAGTTTTCATAGTTTTCAAACAACTTTGTCATGAATTAGGTCAGAGGTGTCAAATTAAATCTCACATAGGGCCAAAATCCAAAACACACCTTAGGTCTGGGCCGAACAGGATAAGCATTTATTGACCACTCTAAAACTAATATTTTAAAACTATAACTGTTTAACATAATAATGAACTAGATATATAGCATGACCTGCTGCGATAAGCTAGTGTGAATATTGTAAGCTGAATTTAGCTGCTGAAGATGCTAATGCTGATAGCTGAAGATGCTTAAATCAATAGCTAAAAATGCTGAAGCTGATAGTCAGCCAATATATTAGCTAAATGCCAAATTATCATAAAAACAAAAACAAAAAAAACAAAACCAAAACAGCAAGCATGTAGCTGAAATATTAGCTAAACCAGAAAAGGGACAACAAAATTAAATAAAAAAAAAATTTAGTCAAAACAGCTAGCGTGTTGCTGAAAAAATATCTAAACTTCAGCCTAAAAAACAGAAAAAAATAAATTAGCCAAAACTGATGGTGTGTTAAATATTAGCCTAACTCTAAAAAAAGCCAAATAAACAACAACAACAAAAAAGCCTAAATTTGCCATAACTGCTGAGATTCAAAGGATGTATAACGTCAGACCAGTGGACAAATTAATGTCACTGCAGAGATTGGAAGCTAGCATGTTGCTGAGACATTAGCTAAACTCCAAAATAGCCTAAAAAGATAACATCATGCCCATTTATAAAACTTTAAAACCATAAATTATTAACATAATTATGAGTAGTAAAAAAGTCGGAATACTATTCCAGAATAAATCAACTTAAATCTTAAATAACTTTGAATATTTTACCCTCCATAAAAAAAAGTGTTTTGTCAAAATTATACAAGTTAGAAATGAGTGCATGATAACAATGGGCCGTCAATAACAATAAAATTAAATAATCTGGTGGGCCGGATGCGGCCCCTGGGCCTTGACTTTGACACATGTGAATTAGGTGCTTTGGCTCCACAGGATCCGAGAGCACGAGCTGTTGTATCGCATCAATGCTCAGATGAAAGCCTTCAGGAAGGAGCTGCAGAACTTCATAGACCGCTTGGATGTCCCTAAACAGGAGGATAAACAAGCAGAGGAGCCTCTGTCTGTAAGACAAATTAAAACCTTTTAAGATTACTGCCTTTCAAGATGACCTCCTTTTGACTTTCTGTCATTCTGCTCTTCATCCCTGCCTCATATACTGTCAACCCTCCAGATGTTTCAGCCCATCATTTTACTGATCCTCATTCTGGTTCTGTTTTCCTCTCTGTCTTATGCCACCATTTTTAAATTAGTCTTTCTTTTCACCCTGTTCTTTGTTCTGTAAAGCACTTCATGATATGCACAAATTGTTTCTTTTTCAAATCTTTGGTTTTTTCATTCATTCATTTCAGTTTTGTCGTATAGAAAACATATTTTGCATCAAGGTACTGGACATTTACATTTTCCAAATATGACTCAAGTAATGCAGCTGCTTGGATGCTTAAACGATTATTGGCCATGGCATCATCTGGGGGAAACAGTGAAGTGTTAGGTGAGTATGTCATTTAACTCTTATTTAATACACTATGTTCAGTTCTTTTAGTCCAGGAAATGCAGCCTTTAACACTATATGATCACCGTTTAGAAAAATAAACCTCATTTATGCTAATGTGGCCATGAAGTCACTCATTTAAGCCTAAAACACCATCACTGGGTGATTTTTACCTGAGCAAAAGTATTTACATGATATTCAACATGTTGTATTTTTTTTTACTTTCCTGGGTAAACTATGTCCTAGGACTGGGTGGACCAAAGGCCCAGTCTCCAGTCTCAGTATTATTATTAATATTCTCGAATTCCTAATTTTTCAGTAACTTTCTAGCATGTTTTAAGGATCTTCCTGTTTTTACACAGTTGAAAATCAAAGAAAATTACTCTAATTTATCATGTGTTGTCATAATTTGATCTATTTTTTATGACACATACTTTTTATTGGGGATATTATAGGGTAAAAATTACTCGTCAAAAGGGATGGTGTAACTTTTCATAGCGATAGTGTTCTAGGGTTAAAAAATACCACTTTTAAATATGTACAATAACTTAATTGTAACTGGGTTCTATTTTTCTGTATCAAACAATTAAACTTTTTTTTTTACTTTTGACAGCAGCACAAACAAGTTCCTTTCAAAATAAAATAGACTGTATCAAATAAGATCCTTGTTCTGGAGCAGATTTACTTGAGTTAAAAATGCTAGAAACATGGAATGTTCAAGCCTTATGACTTTGATGCACCTTCAGCCTTTTATCATTGAATAAACATTGGTATGCAATCCATTTTTTAAAATAAAAATCAATGGAAGTAAATGCAATTATGTATACATAAAGGATTCTGAACAGCAGCTTGACACTGTGGTGCAGCAAATGCTAAGAATGTGTGCTTTCATTTTATTCTAAGTATAATTTTGCTCAGTTATCAGATATGCTAAATATTTAAAAGTATATGGGAAGACTTAATAAACTTGAAAACAAAATGAACAAACTACATTCTTAACTAAAAAACAATTATTTATTCAAATGTTTTCAAATTTTTCTTCAATCCCAAATAATCCAGAAGAGAGCTGCATATTCATAATTTTATAAAAAAAAAAATTCTAATGCACATTGTTTTACCATCTGTTTGCAGTTTTCTAAATATATTTGGTTATATTGCACAACAACCATGCACTGCTTCACCTTTGTTTAGTCTGACAACTATGGAATTTTTCCCAGGGTTGAAATGTTTGGCATGCTTGCATTTTTAAATTGACACGATGCATGAAATTGGTCCAGTTCATCTGTTTTGGGGGGTAAAACTTTTTTTTATTCCTGTATGATTTTTTTTAAAAACATAATTTTTTCCAGTTTCTGTAATAAAAAAAAAAAAAAAAAAAAAAAGTAAATATGTCATCCTTGGGGGGCTGCACTGGCATTTCACCCAGATTTTTTTTTCTTGTGTAACATTCACATGTCCTTAAGACGAGTCTGTAAAATCAAGACAAAGAAAATACACATGGTTCTGTTTAACCAATGGACCTGACCACCGCGAGGGAGGCGGAACCGGTCCATTGCTTTCATCCCACCGGTGGGATATTTCACGTCACGCCGTGTATGAAGGCCAGCTGTGGAGGAAAGAAGAGGAGGAGGAGAGGCGGGGTATAAAAGAGGGAAAAAAGGGGAATTTTATTACAGTTAATGAAAGTATCAGTTCGGTTGCTGGCTGTCGCTGTGCAGTTGCTGTTTTTAAGAGTGTTGTTACACTCCCGTAGCTTTCAGCTTAAGCTTTTTGTGTTTTTTACGCTTTAAGTGAGTTGTTTTGACTGCGGACCTTCACTGTTACACGGTAAGAGTTGAGTCATGTGGCACGTGCTTGTTAGTTGGGTGTACTTGAACGCAACACGAAGGGGAAAGTGATGCATAATATCTCACTTTATGGTAACTAGCATTTTATAAAAGTTCTTTACGTGGTTAGGAATTGCAAGTCATACCTCTATGCATGTATATATAAAGCAGGCTGCTGGTTCTATGATATTATTGCTGTGTAGATTAATGAAATCCCACCCTCTTTGCATTCCTCGTGATAGTCACCCCCTTTAGGCAGGCAGAAGATAAAGTGTATCTGCTGCTGTTTTGTCAGGTAAGACACATATAGAGCTTAGAGGCTAAAGACTTGTCTTCCTGAGGTGAAAGTTAGCACGTGAAAGATTAGTTGCCATGGTTACGACGACCACGTAATGAGAGCAGTCAAGTGTTGATTAACGGTTCCTTTCTGCGCAGACTCCTCCTCAGCTACTCCGACGTTAGGAAAACAAACTCCTGGTAACAGGGAGGTAAAAATACTCAGCTTCTCTTACATCAGTGCACTCCGTGATATTTTTGGGAACTTCTCCCTTTTGCCTGGGACACGTTACTCACTACAGGCGTCCGTCTGTCATCGCACTGCTCAAGGGAAAGGAGGAGACCAAATGTCCAGGGAGAGAGAAAAAAAAGAAGGCGAGACTGGGACATTTAATTGTTTAAAGGACTAAAAGAGAATAAAACACCTGGTAGCAGACTTGGCCGTTTCTGTAGCTATGGAGGAGAGCGGAGTGTCCGGTGCGCGTCTGTGCGCCGGCGCAGTGACTCCTCCCGTCATTGCTGCTGCTGTGCGGCGGACTGGGGATTTGGCCGAGTTTGGATAATTCTTCCTTATTTTTCTGGCTGCATTTGCAGAAATGGAGGCTTTCCAGAAACCTTTTTGAACAACGTATCACTTAATGGATTTTTAAGTTTGTTTTTATTTTGCATCTAAAAAAAAAAGGAAAAAAAAAAAGAAAGAAATGTGGAGTGCATTTATGAACGGCTCAGGACTCCAAGGTGGCAGCAGTGCAGGCGGGGGGTATGTACCCTCCCAGGGATGGGAGTTTGTGCCCTGCCCCAGGCTCGACAGGGTGGACAGAGGCAGGGGCAAAAACCACAACCCTCTGAGAAGGATCTCCTCTCCACCCACTGTCTTCAGTCAGACCAGTGATACCCAGTTTGATGCCTCACCGGGTGGAGGAGAGACTGGAGCAGGGACCCCTGTAGAAATCCTCAGGGGACAAATGTGGCAGGGCCCGGAGCCCCAGCAGCAGAAAGCTCAACACTCCCGACTCAAAAAGAAGTTTGAGGACTTGAAAAAGCAACATGTCCTGGACAAGGAAGAATGGACGCGTGAGAAGGAGTCTCTGTTGAGAGAAGTGGCTAACATACAAGTAATTTGGAACATTGAACTCAGTTAAATTCAGGGCATCTATCAAAATAGATGAAATAGTTTTCCTATTTTGCACCAAAATGTCAACTTTTTTTGTTCAACAACAGAAAATCTTTGTGATTTCTGTGTCCCCATACAGGGAGGGGAAAACAGGAGAATCCTACTGGACCTGAAGACTGTGTTGGAGGAGGTGCAGGTGGAGGTGAAGAAAGAAGAGGAGAAGAGGAGTGAGCTCCAGCTGCAGTACACCAGAGACAGATGTGCCTGGGAGCTAGAGAGAGCGGAACTTAAATGCAGGATTGCACAGGTAGGATGCGTGATGCTGAGGAGGACTACTCAAAAGAAAGGGTTGGATTGCATTTTTGCGTTGCTACGCTCATGCACATAGTCAGCTATCTGAAAACACTGCACATAAAAAAAGATATATGACTTTTCTGTGCATATTATCACACATTATGTGTGCAGATTAGACTGTAACAAAGTTAGGTATATAAAATGGCTTCTTTTAAAGACCCACTCTAATGAAAATTGTGTTTTTGGTGTTTTTAAGATGTTCTTGTAGCATTTTTTTCTGACAATATAGTACATATTTTACGAAAATTAAGCTTACAATTGAATTTTTTAGAATTTTTATATTCAAATCATTATGAATCAGAAGAAAATGACAAAAAAATCAGTTTGAAAAAGCTTGTAATGGTGACATAAAAACAAATAGATCCATGTACGTCTTTGTTTTCCTCGTCCGAGCTGGCTGAAAACTGTACAGGCGGGTAACTTGAACACTGCTCTCCATTTTTGTTGCACCGGTAACGTTAGGTTAGGGAAGTAAGGGGCTGTAAGCTAGCTGGAGAGCATGTTAACAGATAGAAGCAGGGTTGCTCTGCACCAAATGTATAATGACCCACTGCTGCTCTGCAGAAGCTATGTCCTAGAAAACAACACAGGTTTTTTGATTTAGCGTAAAAATGGCAAAATCATAATTGAAAGACCTCTTGGAATGCTTTTACAATAGATCAAAAGATGATTGGAGTCGATCTTAAAATGATTTTAGATATTTGCTCTAAAAAACCCTCCACCTGCCTAATTATTGACCCCAGTACATGAAACGTTGGTTCATTATTTCATTGCAGCTACTTAAAAAATAATTTCCATGTTCTGTGTTGTGCCACACTGATTCTTAAACAAAGCGACATGGCCCTTGATGTTTAGCATTATAGTATATCCCATTGAATCTGAAAATGAACTTCTTTCAACAAAGCAGAGATCAACACCTCACAAGACTTGGTCTTTGTAGATTAAACAAAGGAATAAAAAAAAAAAGAAAAAACACTAAATCTTTTGATTCTTGAAATTCTGATCATATTTTTAGCCCCCATATTCTGAATATGTTTTTTGGGGGAACCAGAGATTCTTTATCTTCCAGTAAAGTCAGATATGATTCCTATGACAGATTTAAAATGGATTTAACTGCAAATCAACAATTCAGTGTAAAGAGTCCAGAGACTACAGATTCCAAATGTAACAGAGTTTATATATTTTACAAGATTAAAAAAAACTGCTGTTAGTCACTTTTGTATCACAATGCAGAGGAAACATGTGGACAGACATGGTTAGACTCAGCATATACTTCTCCGGGCTAATAGCTCAAACAGTGCAAGGGAAATGGGTCTTGGAATGCGAGCATACTGGCCAGAGTTTGCTCTATTGTTAGACGTGTTTTGTCTGGATGCCACATCCTGCCATACCCCGTTGGGTAAATGTTTACCAAGTAATAATCTGAGGCTTCTCGTGTGGTTTAGAACGCAGCAAAATGTTTTAAAAGTCCCTTTTTTCAGTTGCTGACCAATGATCTATTTTAACACATGGAATTTTCTACAAGTGCAGCAGCAGCAGGAGTAGGGTGGTAACCTGGTTTTGTTTTCTATTCATGTACTGATCATGTCAGTATAAAGTAGGTTTAAGAAGACCTTGTTGAGTTTAGATGATCTTGTCTGCACACTTTTTTTTTCTAATAGCCCTCTCTGTGTCTGAGCCAGCTGGACCCTGATTATTTTTCTTCACAGAACAAAGGAGGAAGTGGTTAATGCTCAAGGACCTTCATGGTTCTGCTGAAAGAAGGAATTTTAATTCAGTTGTTTTTCTTTATCAGCAACAGCCTTTGGAAGCTTTAGAGTCATTGGGCTCAATCTGATAATGATCGTCTACTGTTCCTGATATTGTTTAGATATGCTTCCTGCAAGACAGAGAGATGATCCAAGTTTATCAGCACTTGAATCAAGGATTTTTTCAATTCTTAAAAAACTGATTGTTGCATAATGTTTCCCTTAATGTTCTGGGGTATTTCTATCAAAAAATACCAACTACCTCCAAAGGCCCCTTTGGAGGTTGGGGCCCAGTGTTTTCAGGTATACAGTATTTCTAGGCATCGGGCTGATTTATGAATGCAGTTGGCAGCTTGAAGACATCTTACTCTTTCTTAGCAGCCACCTCCCCCCTCTCTCCTTTTACCTCGGATACCGCCCTCCCCTTGGAATGCAGCATTGTATGAGGCTGCATGTCCACTATTTATAGTGGGTCACCCGGGTGACACAGTTACCCTTACATACCCTAAGCTACAAAAGTGGCACTATTGACTATTTCGTTTAATTCAAGGTGTGAATTATGCTATCCGGTCTGAACCGCTTTTCTTCTGTGTATTTCAATGCACACAGTTTGTTTTCTTTGTGTCAGTGATAGAAAACTGTTTGGCTCCTTAAATCCAAGTTCATTTTAGTCTTTTTACTGTTTGTTTACCAACGATGGCGTTTCGTCCCTGATTGTTGGGAACTGGAACGAGCCTTAAGGAGACAGAGCGCCTTGTTTTTCTGCATTGCAGCTTCTTGACCCCAGGCCACATGCAGAAATAGCACCATGACCGAGGCTTGAATGAAGGCCTTGGTCGATGCCTGTGGTCGAACTATGAAAAAAAGCATTCCACAGTGCTGTTCTGCAAGCAAAACAAAAACACTCACAAAGGGAAAGGAATATGCCTACATACAAAGGCGGTGTCTTGGAATTTTTATACAACACCAAAACCAACGCCCTCCACCCTTTTTTTTAACCAATTACGAGACTTCATTTTTACCACTGGCTGTAAAGATCATTCGGTTAAACTTTTTACCATCCCATCCAATTTTTAGAGAGATTATGTGGTCTATCTTCAATTTGTCCTCAAGTGTCATATTTTTTATTTTGTTATTTTCAGCTTAAACAAATGAATCTGCAGCTCCATTAAATCTTTTATTTGCATTTAATTTAATCATATTTTTCCTCCCAGAAAAAGACATTAACTGGATACAACAAATCCCATAAATTCACTGGAATTTATTGCCAATGCATATTTAATCAATAGAGCTGTGTCAGAACCAGTGACTGTATATGAGAACTGGACTGAGTGAGTGTGCCGTCACCCATAGAGAATGGCTTCATTCTGGCACCAAACAAATGAAATCGATTCACTCACCTTTTTTTTGTCTTTTCAATATGGATGCCATTATGTTGCAACCAGACAACTTTAGTAAGCAGTTATTGGTTTAAGTTGATCTGAAGTATCTACTCTCACCAATCAGATGTGAGCTTGTTGATAGTGGACTTTCTTTGGATAGTCAATGAGGGGGCCAGCGGGCCCAACATACATTTATTGAGGCATCTAATTGGCCAATTTATGACTTCAATAACCTGCAATGAAGAAAAAAGTATCCCTAAAAATATTTGAATTAGCATAAACATCCTAAAATGTGTGCACAGTATAATATAACAAATATAATGACTGGGTAATAGCTGTTTATTTAACAGTAGAGGTCATTGGTATTTTGACTTCTTGGAGCCAACGGATACTTCCCTTTTGGAATTGGGGAGGGGTCCCTCGGTCCAGTTCTCATATACAGTCAATTGTCACAACTAAACAAAAAAAAAAAAAAGTCACTGAATTTAATTAAAATGTGATTAAAATGTGTGGGTTTGTTTTGTACATAAATCAGCCTTTTGTGTTTTTCTGTGAAGTTCTATCCTCATAGTCTTAAATGAGCCACATCTGCAGAGACAATTTGCTCTGCCTGAATGTGCTGCATCCTGCAGTCCATCCTGTGTTGCAGAAGTACCACAGAACAGATACTTGAACTCTGAACTTGTGAAAGCACCTCATGATATTTGACAGGATATTTGTACTGTTGAATCTGCCTCGCTTTTCCGTCAATATGAACCCAATCACACTCACATCCCTCTGGTGCATTATTCCCCCCACTTCCTCCACCTTCTCTTCCTGCCGCTCCTACATTTTTTTGATTCCATATTTTACATTTTCTCCCACGTCTGCCTGCTAAGTCATGTCATCTGTTTTTTTTTGTTTTTTTCCCTTAAATCTTGTCTAATGTTGATTATTATTGTTTTTCTCCACTTTGTTTCTCCTGCTCTGTCATTGGATTTTCTCAGTTGGAGGCCAGAGAAGCATCGAGGTTGATGAGTGGAGGTGTCCAGTCAGCAGCAGGTCTGGAATCGGTGGTGTCACGCAGTCCTCGAGAAGTGCGCGGCGAAACCTCAACACTCTGCAGAGAAAGGGAGGAGCAGCGGAGGATCCTGGCAGACACACAGTCGGCAGCCATGGACCTGCGCACCCGTCTGGAGCACAGCGAGAAGGACTGGATGAAGGAGAAGGCTGAGTTGCTGGAAAGATTTGATATGGAGAGGCAAGAGTGGGAGAGTCAGCTGAGAGACATGCAGAAGAAAATAGAAGAGGTAAGATGCCATAAACATATTTCCCTCAACAAATGTGTTTTCATGCTAAATTCAAATGTTTTAATAACACAATAATATAACTCAAGTGCAATGGAGATGAATGAAATTTAGGAAGTCTGTTAATAAAATATCTTGAAAAATCAGGTTTAATGTTTTAAATCTTGAAAAAAATAATAAAATTAAAGTAATAACTAATTTTTTTGCCCTTAAAGGAAATAACAAATATTAAGTTTCACATTTTTTATTTCTTAGCAAAATCTATGGTAGATAAGAAGAAATTCTTAAAATAACTTGCCTCTTCTCATGTTTGTGTAAGTGTCTTTACTTTGGAACAACTAAAGATGCTTTTATTTTCTATCAATTTATGGATTTAATAAGAACTTTATATTTGTCAAATATTTTTTAGCAAATAATCCTTCATTACAATTTAACATGAATTTTTGGAAAGTTAAAAAAAATAAAATAAAATAAAATAATGTAGCTATGTTCACACAGATCTCTGTAACATACAATTAAGCATCCACGTCAATGAAAAGTTGATCTAAACGCGTGTTTTGGGCTTTCACGTTCGAAATTCTTGAGTTTCTATGTGAACATGCCTTGCCAGTTAAAACATTGCTGAACTTTGACCAATCAGGGACTCAGATTTGGTAGTAGTCTCCCTTTTAGATAAAGGAAATGTCAACTGTTACAAAATTGATTATTAAGGAGGAATTCATATTTGCGAATTTTATGACATCAAGCACTTCATATGTCAGAGTAAAGCTTGGAAAGAAATAGGCTGGAGCAAGATCACGAACATTTACACTGCTTTGATGTTTCACATCAAGCCTCCTCCAACTGAAGGTGGTGGATGTGCAGCTATAGAATGAAAAGAAGAAGAAGCCCTTCCCTGTTTGACCAGTTTGAACACCATGAAAATGTGTTAAATACTGGGGTTTTTGCATACTACAAATTAATTTTGGTCTTAAAAGAGTTTATTTATAATTCAAAGAGCATTTTGACTTCTTATTTTAAGTTAAAGCCTTTTTATTTTACTTACTGAGCATTATTCTATCACTTGGTAAAAAGCTAGGACTTCTATAAATCCTTTTTTTAATTCCTTTTTTTGAATATCAAAGAATGTGTTCTTCTATCTTTGGATAGAATGCAAAGAAATTGAAGCAATTTGCCACGAAGATGAAGCAGACATGTGGTTTTCATTTATTCCTTTGAGACCAGAAAATCAGAAAGCAGCAGCTGTGGATGAAAGCTCAGTCAAAGGCAGCAGTTCTACATAGATATTAGTTGATGGGAAAGACTCCCAGTCTAAATGAATTATGAGAATTCCAGCTTGAGGTCAAAGTTTATTTGGTTTTGTCAGAAAGAATCCATTAAATCCTCATTGTGCTACTGACTTCCTGAATGTGTTTGTCACTTTTATTACTGGTTTTGTTTGGATTACTTTTCCTTAACCATCAGGACTTGTTCATTTTTTTTTTTTTGTTTTACATTAATTAAATCTCTTTGTTTTAATTTTCAGTTGTGTTCTGAGGTCAGAACCAAGCGAGGAGGCGTGGGGCAGATTGTAAAGAAGCAGGATGAAGAAATTCATCGCCTCAGCATGCGTTCAACCAGCACTGGCTCTAGTTTACTCAGTGACAACTCCCGCTCTGATCAATTCAGCAGCAGTACTCAGTCAGAACCAACCAGAAGTGCACCTTCACCTAGCTTCGGTCCTGACAAGAGCGTTGCAGGCAACAATACTTTTGGCATCACAGATGATGGTCAATCTCGCTGCTTCCAGTCAGACAGGTTCTCTGGATTGAATCTCAATGAGCTGAGGAAATAACGACAATTTTAAACTGGAGCTTCAGGAGCAGCTGAGATGCAGCGGCCCTCGTGGCAGCAAGAATCTGTGACTGGAAATAAAGAAGCTGTGGATACAACTGAGCTGGATGCTTTTTTCCTTGGAGTTCCTGGTTGTGAAGAATCGCATGACTCTGAAAGGAGTGCTAAAGATGTTGATGATGGTCTTCATGGAAATACTGCCAGCGGAAAACTGATTTACCACAGTGACAAGAGGAAGAACACCACTGCACTCAATGCTGTGAGTGCTGTTATTGCACTTTTTTAACTTCTTGTTTTTGTGTAAATAAATGATTAATTATTATCTACTGTAATTGTTTGGTTGCTTTCAGTGAATGTTGAATTGCACTTGACAGTTAACGTCTCTTTCTTACAGGCTTTGAATGAAATCGCTCGTGTAAGTGAGGAACTCTGTAGCTACCAGGAGGAGATCAGAAAGAAGAGCGGGACAAAAAGGTACATGTCCTTTTGCACCAATAGCATCATTTAATTATTGTTATGCATTATAATATTCCATTTTTGTTTTTGAAGAAAAAAGAAAAACATTTTTGTGGATATTTTGAACATTTATTTGAATGTCAAAACTCTGATCCTTTGTTGATTACAGCAACCACTCTGAACCTGTCTGCACATCTCAGTTCAGTGGCCTCAACAATAACAGTCCAAAGGAAGATGAAGCTCCATATGACTTCAGTCAGATCTACAACGAACTCCGGGCACTAGAGAGGGAAAACTGGCTCACTCTGTCACCAGAAAACACCTGGAGGTCCAGAAAAGGCTTAAGCAAATCCTGGGGGACCAACATTGCAGATCTAGACACTTATAGAAAAACCCAAACGAGTCCCGTAGTCCACTCCGAAGTGGATATGGCAGCCCCGCCAGTCCCGCCCCGCTCTTCTTCCTGGAATCTGACCACTGTCGATGCAGATTTGGAACTCTATATCCCAGAATCCCCACAGGCCACATTACGGAGGTGCCACAGTCCATGTGTTCTGATCGACAGAAAGTGTAGCAGCCCGTCTATTGTCAGGAAGTTTGAGGCTATGTTGCAAGAAAACGAGGGCAAAGTTTTCAAAGATGGCGTGGGTCTCTTGCTCCGTCCTTGGTAACACCAACTGTAACGTTGGTTGTTGCCACAACCGCTGGTCCTGTGACCCAAGCAAGTTCACGCGCAGTAACTTATCTACATACGATGCGGTTCAGAAGAGCTTCTCTGAAGTCAACATACTGAGTGCAGGTAAAAGTTTTCATCCAGACTGTAGCTCCAGTGATGCAAAGATACAGATGCCTCCAGCTGTCAGAGAGTTACCTGTAGATTTACTCTTGAGCTCTCTGCAAATGCCTCCTGTCCACCCTGACCTCCATGGTTCTAGAAGAAACATAATGTTGGAGAAAAAAACAGCTGAATTCAACAGAACGTTGTTTCAGGCTGAAATGGGTCATGAAGCGGATGATAGTGACAGTATGGTTATCACAGACATCACCTCTCTGGCTGGCCAGCAAGTCCCTACTACATGTGATGGTATTTTACATCCAAAAGAACCAGATTGTATATATGAGAACTCAATCACAGCAGAAGCAAACTCCAAAGAGTCCTTAACTACACCCAAATTGGAGTCCAACATACAAAGACCAGAATTGCAGCCAAGAAGAGAGATTTTTACCACAGACGCCCAAGGAGCAAGCATAGAACCAGAAAGTGTCCTCTCAACCGAACAGGAATCTGGACTGAGTGAAATCCCAACAACCCCAAAGAGTCCTGCACACGAGGTCAGACACAAAGTTCGAACGACAAGCAGTCCTTCCAGGAAGTCACAACACAGAGCAGGAAAGGAGGAACTTTTCTCTGAGCCATTAGTGCCAGTAAATAAGCAGCCAGAGCATCTAATGGAGGAGGCCAAGAAAGAAGATCCCAACCAAGACAAGCCTCAGTCCATCAGAGCTGCTGACTCACACCAGCAGACACCTGCTAAAAACAAACAAAAACACAAAACACAACAAAGACACTTGTGTCGTCCTCCTTACCAGTCTGACTCCATCAGGTTGGTACCCAGAATGATGAGCGACCACCCCTGGAAGCCCCTGACTCTCGCTGCGTACCCACGACCAGAAGGCTCCAGGTCAAACTATGGGGCTGTGGAAAGGATTCTGAAAAACTATGAGACTGCAGCTCGAGCCCAGCAGAATGAGAGCCAGCAAAGTGAAATGGGCCCTAACTTCAGCCTTAGACGGGAAGAGATCTTCTCTGAACAGGACTTGCCGGACCCTCCACCTTCACCTCCTGCTGGGAGACACCTGCCGACACAGCTCAGCATTCACAGCACCACAGCTGTGAAGGAGCTCACAGTGAGGGTGAGGAACACTTGTTTTAACATGTGCTTTGACACTAGCAGAGTAAACTGCTCTCTAATGCAGACATGCAGAAGCTTTCAATTTAAACAAAATGTAAAGCATTTTCATTCTGCTGAACTGATTTAGGTTTATTTGCAGGACTGTTCTTTTAGAGGACCTGGATGAACCTAATTTCCTTCCGCTCTTAAACATTAAGCAGTTGCCCTTGACTTAGGACAGCTCTATTGGGAATGTTGTTTATTTCTGGTACGAGCTAAGAGACAAAAGAGGGGCAACGCTTCCATTACGATCTACGCATCTGGGCCATTCTGTTGCTTAAAGGCTCCTATAGACCTGGCAGTGTGGTGGAAACTTGGCAGGCAGTGTATCGCCTCTCACTAGCTGGTCTTTTATCTGTCTGTGCTTCCATAAAGCCTTACAGTGGAAGCTTTTCTGGCCTTTGTGTTGTAATTACAAAAGTATCTACAAGAAAGCCAGAAGACTGAATGCCCTTGGCGAAATAACAAAAATGAGACAGCTTAAGTAATTACAGCACTTTAAAGTCCCGCCTCGATAATTATTTTGATCTATTAGCTATAGCTTTCCTTGTGGTCTTTTAATATTATCATATCGTTTTTAGCCAAAGTTTTAAAAACCTGTGTCATTTTCTAGAGTGCAGTTTCTGCAGAGCAGCAGGAGTTCATAAGAAATTTGCCTCTGAGTTATAGTAGGGACTGTTGATACAGAGTAAGCCCATCTCCAGAACTGAGCTCTTTGTTTACGTGCTCTCCTGCTAGCTTACAGCCTCTCACAACTCCAACCAAATATTCAATAAAAATGGCGAGAACATTTGGAGCTCTGCAGCTATACAGTTTTGAGCCAGATAACAGCTCAGTCAAGGAAAACAAAGACGTAAATTGATCTATTTGTCTACAAGTGGATGCATCAAAACAAAGAGGGACAGGGAGCTTGTGGTCTGCCCACGTACAGTTATTTTCTATCTAACAAATATATATTTTTCTTTTAAACATCTGCCCCTGATTCACAACAGTTTGAATGAAAAAACACTTTGAAAGGCAATTTTGAAATTCGTTTTCTTCATATATATCCTCCATCATGAGAAAAATGCATCTTTAAAGGGTAACCAAACAGGCAAGTTGTAGGCTGACTCCACCCACAGCCGAAATTTGAAACTCCAATCAGAGGGGTGGGGATGTGCAACAGGACTGTTATCTTTACTGAAGCTGCAGATCGTGACTTGGGACTTACATGGTTTGACCACTCACGACATTCAACTGCAATACCTTAATTCAACCTGTAGGGGGCAGCACACTGGGTGTTTTTGACTAAATTTTAAAGAATTAAACAAGTTTATTTTAATTTGACAAAAAAATGACAATGATTAACAGACAGCACTTTTAAAGCCCCATTTACAGAGGTCAGCAGACCAAAAAAAGTTGATTTAGGGTTGGTTATCATTTAAAGTCATTCGAGTCTTTTTCTGGAGTACTTCTGACCATAGTTTCAACTTCCTTAAACAAATGATAAAAAAAAGTACTGAATCAGTCTAACTGCCAGTTAAAATGTTGATGATTCTGAAGTGCGACAAAGTAAAAAAGCTGTCTTTTATTTCGATGCTTTGTGACCTTTTCACATACGCACTTCCCGTTTGAAATCTGCCTGTTTTCCCTCGTAGGGTCAGGAGGGTTAGCTGATATTTCAGTTGGAGGCTGTGACAAAATTTCAAGTATGTGAGTGTGTGATCGTTGTACACAGGACGGTGGGATTGTTCTAAACATTAATTCCCTTCTTTCTTTTCAGGAAGATGAGGAGACTTCAGTCGCATCTCAATCTTCCCAGAAGAACTTCTCAAGGCCCGCATGTCCAGCCAACCGACGGCTTCCTTCACGATGGGCCATCCGCCTCCCTACTTCATCCTCCTCCTCTACCACCCCAGTGGCGCCTCCAGCCTTTCCCCTCCAGAAGAGCACTTCCTCTTTTACTTATTCACATGCTTTTCACATAGATACGGTCATAATTCGACCTTCATGTCACTGATACTTTTTTTTGTTTGTTTTGTGCTGCACACAAGATACAGACTGATACCGCTACAGACTCAAAAGTGCTTTAGTTTTCCAACTCGCCATCAGTTGTTGTTATTCAGTGGAGCCTAACTGATATAGGAAAGAAAGTTCATTTATTCAACACCAATCTCTCATGCCATCCATCTTGAACATCCTGTACTCAGGTCTGGATTCTAGCTTTTAATATTATAATCTTGCTGATATACCAACTATATCCTGTTTTATAGACTGTATTTTCACCTTTAACATAACTATCAGATGATAATCATCATGTTCTGCATTAACATTGGTAGGATTTCATTTTTTTAAAGAATGTTTTTTTATATACATATTACATGTAGGATAAACAGAATCATGTTAAACTCATTACAGTGAAGCGTTTCCACCCAAATGACTTGATGTGCTGAATAAAGCTTTGTTTATTGCTTTATTGCCTTGACTTTATGATACTTTGATTACGACTCATGTTCGGCTTTGAAAACATTCTCCTTAATTTTGAAGAAATCTCTTTTGTGTCAACTGAGGTATTAAATGTGTTTTTTACTGCATTGTGCAAAAGATGTGTTTTTTTCTTCAAGATAAAATTGCAGTAAATACTTTACCTTTTTTGTGAAATACACTTTTCATATATTTTTTTTCCAAGTTTACATACTTTTTAATACACAATATCAGGGGTGTAAGAAGATGGACACCTGCTTTTATGTACAACACAGTTTTTATTGACTTTCATTGTTTGTTTTATCAGAAAAACCCAATATAGTTGAGAAATATAGTTTTTATTTATTGAATTTGCTCAACAAATTATATTTTTGAGTCAATGTTTGACTAATTTACTAGTTCAGCTGCCATGTTTCTTTATATTTTTATGGATCTTGGTTTTTGTTTAAAAGCAATTACTGAAAATCAGTCAAGCATTTGACATAAATATTTATGTAAGTGTCTCAAGAGGAGTAATGCATGGCCACTCAGCACACAAGCATGAGGCAGCAAAACCAAACTACTGTCTGCCTGGACTTCTTCTGTTGTCTTTGCTGCTTTGGAGAATCTTTTCCACAAAGGCTCATGACATTCAGAATAATCTGGGAATTCCTACAGATGTTTCCTTAACAAAATATACTTCCTACTTTTTAGTGTGCATGAAAATGTTAAAAAAAAAAAAAAAAAAAAAAAAAAAAAAGCTCTGCATCAGTGCTGCTTCCATTCAGTCACCTCCTGAACGTGACACCACCGCACACATACATGCTCCCACTCACACCCGTGACCCTGCGGGATGGACACCCAGCCCCTCACCCTGAAACCTGGCACCCCTGGCTGACTGAAATAACAGGTGCAACAATGTTGTGGTGCCAGAAATCCTACCCCATGACTGATATATATATACAAAAATATTTTCATTCTTTTCTGATTCCCAGCCAAGCTCTGTGTCGGCTGGCTCATCCTGCTTTTGGTTGTCAAGGTTGAGAAAGGAAGCAGTTTCCCACCACCGTGCTGTCCGCCGTGCACAGAGGCTGAAACCATTATGTGAGCCGTTTGAGGCCCAGAGTTGCTCAAGTTCAAACATTTCTGCAGCGACCTGAGTTTCATCCTGCAGGCGCAGATGGCAGTTTCCCAAAATAATCAGCGACAAGAGGAGACAGACATTTGTGTCAGCATGTTTGCTTTTATTTGTTCTCACTGTTTGCTTTTTGATTTCCTTTCTCCTGAAGGTTCTGATCCGACCTCTGTTCACATGAAGTCCACAACAATTGAAGAAGGGCACTAGTCTGGTTTCAGCATAATGTTTGCAGGATTACAATGACTAAAATATGCAAATTAGTCATATGATTTTGAACGTAATTAAAAATGGGTTCAATCCTGTTTAAGTTGTGCAGCATTTAGTTACCAGACTCCCCTCATCAAAGCTTGGAGAAAATCTCAGGATCTGATTGCCATTATTTTGGTTCAAAAATAAAATGCACTGTTTTTTTTTTTTTTTATACAAGTGCATTTTTTTCCAACCTGCAGTGTTGCTTTAAAGCAGTGCTGAATGCAGCACATTCCCTCACTTCCTGTGGAGCCCCAGACAGCTGCGTATTGATCGGCATGCTGATGGATCCGTTTAAAGGCCATGTTTGGAACACACACACAGTCACACACCTACACACAGTTGTTCATGCAGTATTTCAGCAAATGAAGGAAATTTGCATCCCCCACTAGCCTGGGATGTAATTTCAGACAGCCTTGCACAAAAAGCTGCTTTTTCAGTTTTGATGCTGAATCTCTAAAATCCAGAGACACCGAGCAGCTTTTTGGCTAATTGCACACTCAGTTGTGTGACATGCACAGACTCTTCTCTAGGTGCTCGACTTTACAGACAGAAATGTAGGTTGCGGGCTGGATGACCAGGCTTAATGTACTGTAGAGATCAGAGAGGAGAGACAGCATGTCTGAGATGCCTGTCGGTAAAGAGACCCACCAACCTTTCTGAATTCCTTCCTTGCTTTTAAATAGACCAAAGAGTTAAGGACTTAAACAGAGTTGACTCAGCTGCAATCTTGGACACAGTGCAGAGCATTTTTGCTTATGTCTATCCTTAAGTTATTTAATAGTTTGATCAGGGAAAATTGCATTAAGTCCTTTATTGCTTACAGCTCTATACAATGCTTTCAATTGATTAAAAGGATACAGCTATAAATGAGCTTTGAGAAAAATATATTTTTAGAGTTAGGCAAGTGAAGGATGTATGTTCCTATAAGACAGAAGTCGAGTCAAACCACAGGAACGGATCCCTTTTTGTAACACACTTCCTTTCCTTTCTTTCTGTTGCTTTTTGAAGTGTTTTGTGATTCTTGCGTGTGTGTTCTTGTGGGTATTTTTGCCCTACTTTCTCCCTCAAAGAATCCTCATCTCCCTCCTGGTTGCTTTTCTGCTTCAAATCAAGAAATGTTTTGCTGTGATTTTCTTGCCTTTTAGCTCAAAAACTTATGTCTAAAAATAATGTAAATTGATTTTTTTTTTTACACTTTTCACTGTCATTCAAAAATGTATTTTAAGTCTTTATTTCATCTTTTTTTCCTGGTTGTTTGATGACATTGCAAAAACAGAGAAAAAAAATTAAGCCATTTTACCACAGATAATTAATTTTAGAACTATGGCTAAAGAAAAACTATATAAACTCAAAAAACAAAATAAAAAGGTGCTTTTAAATAAATAGATTTTAAAATATTATGGCACATTTCTAAAAGGTATCTTTTTATTCCCACAAAGCGCCTCACTGTGGTTGAGTTGAGTCTGAATCGTGCACGTTCTCCCGGAACCGAACAATTCCGCTGAAGTTTCTGGTGGAGTAGATTTTAGTGTAACACCACAAGTGTCATCAAACAAGGTTGGTGTTTATTATTTTTTAATTCCTTGTTTTATATATTATTAGGCTTTTTCACAGACGAGCTCGTTTTTTAAACTATAAACATGTTGGCTAACATTGGTTTGCACAGATAAGGAGCGACACTTTTAGCTTTTTTATGTTGCAAAAATATATTTACGTTATTACAGAAAATAGTTTCATTAAATGTTTTGTCATTTTTCTATTTTCAATGATTAAAAATAAATAAATAAATAAAGTTTACATTTGTATGTAAATAATAGTTATTACGGTCTTCCCGATAGTATTAATATAGATTTCATCAGTGCGTTTTTTACTTTGCCTTTTTAAAGTAAATTAATGATCCACATTGCATTAAAGGTAAATAAGGGAAGCTGCAGCCCAGCTCCTTCAGATTTCCGAGGAGTACTTAAACGCCACACCTGTGGATTGCATCAAACGTGAACAATTTGATGCACGCATATAATTTATCCCAAGAAAGCTGTCTCCAAATGTCGACTGGATCTAAGTTTACTTCATTTAACAAACAAAACCAAACATATTGTTAACTTCAATTTTTTTAGCCCAATAAATATAGTCGATTAACCTTTTAAATGAAGAAGACTGGTGACACAGAGATGAAGATGAAGATGTTTTTGCTCTGCTAAGGAAAATAAAATGACTTGCAGGATGGTTCTCAGCGCACCAAGGCCACGTTTCCTGAGGAGTATCTCCTGCTTGGGGTTCTGGGCAAGGTAATGATAAAAGTGTCCTATAACTTTTCTGAAATACAAGTCTTTTTTATCAAGAAATCTAACTAAGCAGATAATATTGTTTATTCTTCTGTTTCTGAGAGCAGCCCATCCTTTACATCCACTTTTTTCTCTTTTTACACCGATTTGATGGAGTTTTCTGTCTATTTTTCGTCAAATGCTATTAACATTTTGCAATTTTTGCTTTTTTAAAACTACTCTATTATTTTTCTGCCTGAATTATGTTGTGAAGCTTCATCCATCCATCCATTCATTTTCTTAACCCACCCCCTATCCCCGCTACTGTTGGGCAAAGGCAAGCTATACCCTAAAAAGGCGCTGATTTGTTCCAGGATATACAATCACTCCTATCATGCACTTCCACATGCACACCTTAGACACTTCAGAGCAATCAAACTATGAAGCATGTTTTTGGAGTGTGGGAGAAAATCCACACATGCACAGGGAGAGCACACAAACTCCACACAGAAAGGTTCCAGCTGGGCCTCAAACCAGAGCCTTTTTGCTGCGCTAACCACTGTACCGCTGAACAGCCCTTGTGAAGCTTCAACGTCTGTCTTTAATGATGTAAACAAAGAGACAAGTTATGTTTCACTCTTCTCCTTCAAGGCAGCTGCAGCAGCAGAGCAGCGGCTCTGTTTATTCCAGCATCCACGGCTTCAGCCAGGAGGAGATCAAAGAGAAGCTGCAGGCCTTTCCTGGAGGCTCCATTGATCTACTGAAACAGGACTCTGGCATAGCTGTGCTGACCATCAACAATCCTCATCGCATGAACGCCTTCTCTGGTAAGAAGACCAATACTCATTAATTCTCTTCACAGTTTCAGTATTTAAATGTATGCTTTCAGGTACCATGATGGTGGATCTGGAGGAAAAGGTAACCCAGCTGGAGAACTGGACAGACGGGAAAGGTGTCATCGTTCAGGGTGCTGCTCAGACATTCTGCTCTGGATCAGATCTAAACGCTGTCCGAGCGATGTCTAACTCACAGGTAGCAAAAGACAAAATGAATTTTTCTTTTTTTATTTGTCACAGGGAAAATACAATCTCAGGTAGACAACAACACAACACAGGACTGTGTGATGGTTCTCACAACAGGAACTACTTGTTTGGATCTGGAGCTTAATTTAATGAAAGACGTCCTTATTGCAAAAAAAAAAAAAAAAAAAGAGACTACCTCTTCCAAGCTTATGCTTGACCATATATATATTTATGTGATGTGCATTTTAGATGGGGATATGCTGCATTTTTTCATTGTGGGCTAACAGAGTATGTCTGAATATTTTCTTTTCTCTTCAAGGATGGAATGAAAATGTGTATGTTTATGCAGAATACTCTCACAAGGCTACTCAGGTAAGGCCTCCTTTTGTTCCCTTTAATGAAATGATTCGGGAAAAGAAAGGACTGTAGTTTTTGTGATGCAGGTTGCCTCTAATCTCTGTTGCCCTGGTGGAAGGAAAAGCTCTCGGAGGAGGAGCAGAACTTACAACCGCCTGCGATTTTAGGTAAACTGATATCAAGAGTCCTGCATCCATTCAATTATTAATCTTTTCTCCTTCCTTATCTTTCAGATTAATGGCTTCAGGAAGTGTGATCCAGTTTGTGCATAAACACATGGGATTGGTCCCAGGATGGGGCGGGGCTGCCCGACTTGTCGGCATCGTGGGAAGCCGAAACGCGTTGAAGCTGCTAGGAGGCGCCATAAAAGTGGACTCTGAACTCGGCGTGCACGTTGGCCTAGTCGATGGTGTTCTAAAGGTCGACCAGGAATCTGAGCGTGCTGAGACTAGCCTGCAGCACGCGGAGAGCTGGCTCAGTCAATACACCAAAGGACCTGCCCCGGTAATCAAGGCTGTGAAGAAAGTCGTCCTGTCTGGAAGGGAGCTCCCTCTCTCAGATGCTCTGAGGACAGAGAAGGATATATTTGGGACTGTCTGGGGAGGTCCAGCTAACTTACAGGCGTTGGCGGAGCAAATCCAAACACAAGTAACGTTGTCTGAGTTCCTTTAGCTAAAAAAAAATTCCCATGAGTACACATGAAAATGTTCTTATAAGCCCCATCAAGGCCAGGATGTTGGGTTTGATCTCCCATGTAAAGTTTTGGACTTTACACGGGATATTGCAGTGATGAAATAATAGAATAAACATTTCTATATCATACTGAGCATCTTTAAAAAGTAGCATCACTGAGGGCTACTTCTACTCTTAAAAAAAAGTATTCTTCTTTGTTTGTCCTCTGACTGCACCATTGTGACCCTGATTAGATCAGTCCAGCTGAGCTGATGAGCCATAAGGAGGAAGGATCGTCTGACTTCAGGAGAATAATGCTGCTGCAGGCCTTTCTTATCTGGATTTGTGGATCATCAGCTGATCCATCATATACCTTATCAGACGTGCTGTTACTGCCTTGCACTCAGATGATCTATTGCACTGGTAGATTTGTCCGCTGGATTGATTTTCATTAATCTGGGTTTTTTAGTTGATCTAAAAAAAAGTTGAAATCCACAAACTGAATGACATTTGGCACCAGTATTAGGCTGAACTTGCAGTGTGAATGAATCCACTCAACAGTTCCAGCATTAAGAAAACACAGAAGAGTTTTAGGCAGCTCAGGGACGCAGACATGCCCTTATCTTTTGTTTCCCTTCCAGAGGTTCTGCTCCCAGACTGAACCCGCACCTGGACTAGCTCTGGTCAGAGTACTAAACACCTATGACTTTTCAAAAGTAAAAAAATCAAAATGACTATCATCCAAATATTTTCTCCTACTGTATAACTGAAAATTTGCCATAAAGTAAAATGAAAATGTGATATAAAAAAATTCATAAAAAACTGATGTAGCATTTTAGAACAATGAAATATTTCCTCTCAAAGTAAAACCAAACATTTTAACTTAAAATTTAAAAACAAATTTTAGGCCAATAATATAGTCGAGTAAGAAAAAGAAGAAGCAGAAACTGTTACACAAACTTTATTCTTCAGAATGGAAAATCTAAAACTGCGCGAATGATTTCAAATTACAAAAATAACCACTTGAATTTTTTTGTTTTTGCAAAATGGCATGTCGTTGTTGTTTACCTCCTTCAAACATCAACCACGGCAGAATATAAAACCAATTTGCAAATAAAATACAAGTATTTAGTCAAACTGAACCCAAAGGACATCAAATCCAAAAGTCCTGCCAGCTAGCAGTGGTTTCATAACTCTCTCTTCAAACACGCACAAATCACAAAAAAACCTGCCAAGATTTACGGAAGCTACAGACGATTCAGCTTTGAAAGGAAAAAACAATAAATCACATTAAATGTCCAATCATTTTAAAAGTTTGGTTAGTAGTACCAGTGTGCACAATTAAACATTTCAACCTTTAAAGCCTCTGAAAAGAGGAGTTTACTTGAATTCCAATTCATACTTAAGAGGGCCGCCATGTTTGCTCCTGAGTTTCATCACAAAACATTCACATGGTATAAGATGAAATTCTCCTTCTTTCCCCTATATTCCATTTCCCTCAAAACACAACAAGCTCTGAAATCAAACATGTTCAAAGATTGACAGTTAGTTTCAGACTTTTTTTTTTGATGAAAGGGTTGACAGGAAGAAGATTAAATCATCAGTAAGAGCAGTGAGATGACTGGAGCTCAGATGAGTCTGTTTCTGCGTGCTATGTAAGCTGAGAGAGTTAAATTGTACACGTTTACAATGCAGCCATTCATTAAAATGACTCTGTTCCATTTCCAGAAATAAACTTCCCATCATGCCTTCTGTCGCGTCAAGTCACAAATGTGACCAAGAGAACTAAAAGTTCTCTGTTTTGCTTTTTAAAATAATAAATATATATATAAAAAAAACAGTTTGCTTTGACACAAGAACATTGATGTTTTAAAATATTAGATTTAAATTTATTTCAGTAATGCTAAAATTGAATTTGAATGAAGCTCATAGTCCAGATTCACAGACCACAAAAAAAAAAAAAAACTTTTCTCGATTCTTCAGTACCAAACTATTCATCCCCTCAGATCTGTAACTGAGGGAGAAGCAGCATAAAGTGGGAAATGAACTAATGGAACAGGAACATAACCATTTAAGCATTGGGTGGTATCATTTACAATTTTGTACACTGGCCATCAGGCATTCTCGACCTTTCGCTGTTACTGGATGAAGAAGAGGCAGACTCAGAGGGAGGAGCTTCTCCATCCTCTGGAGAAAGTCTTTGTCTCCGTGGCTGGTTGCCCCACCGCTCCACATTCTCACCGTCTTCTCCTTCCTCGTCATCGTCGCTCAGATCTCCGGAGCCAGACTGATCCACAAAGTTGTGAGGGCCAGAAGATCTGGACGGTGTTGTTTCCTCCTCCTCCTCTTCTTCTCCTTCTCCAGCTTCAGATCGCTCGTGAGAAGGGGTTGGCCTGGGGCTGATGTGCAACTGGGAGAGAGTCTCTACCAAAGAAGAGCTAGCAGTGGGGTCAGCCTGAGCTCCGAGGGAGGTGGGGGGTCGGGCGGGAGCTGAGGGGGCTGTGGCAATAAAAGGGATTCCTGTGATCGGCTGCTGTAAGCCCGTTATTGTGATGTCGGCTCCATCAGCAGAGTTTTCTCGGTTTGCTACCCCCATGGCTCCCCCTACCCCCTCTGTGTCCAACCGCAGCCCGGCCACTCCCTTTTTGGGAATATCTAAAACATCCCTCTTCATCTTGCGTCTGCGACCGTGCTCGTTGCGCCTGTATTGCACCATGTTCTCCAAGTCAGCTACATACAGAAAGCCAGCGATCAACATCTCCGCTGTCTTCTTGCCTTTAGAGAAAGCGTCCTCCAGCTCACGGCTGGTCCGCTCATCATACTGCCACCAACCATTACGGCCCTCGTAATACCAAGCGTGATCGCTCGATGCCCCACCCCGACCGCCAGCCGACGCCTTCAGCTCCTCTGGAGAGAGAAGTGTAGGCCTTTCCAGGAAGTCTTCTGGTACTTCCTGTCTGCAGAGAGCACAGCGTTTGCTCTGCCAAGATGCACCCTTTGCGCACAGGAAGCAGAAGATGTGTTGGCATGGTAACTGGACAGGGTGGACACAGCTCTGCAGACAAATGGCACACTCTGGGACAGAAAGGGCCGGGGACGAGTTGGTGGAGCCGGAACACGATGATTCTGCACTGCTGCCACTTCCACCACCACTGCGCTGCCCTTCTTACTGGATGGAAGTGAGTTCACAGAGTGGTCAACCTCTCCACAACTAGCCATCCTTATGAAGTACTGTGGGAAAGAGCACAGGTGTTTTGATGTGAACACATTAATTTAACCTACATGTATAACAACTGGGCTAATACAATGTTATAACATTAGAATTCTGTATATTTTCTCAAAAAGATTAGTTATTATCCAACTTATTTGTCAACAATGGTTAGCAACTAAGATTTTGATTTAATTTACTAGGGAGATTTATCTTAGTTTAAATCTAACAAATGATCTTTATCATTTTTTTAAAGACCCATTTGATGAAAATTGTGTTTTTGGTGTTTTTAACATGTTCTTGTGGCTTTTTGTGAAGATGGAGGACATATATAAAGAAAATTGGGCTTAGAACTGCATTCCTGGGTATTTCTTTATTCAAATAGTTGTGAGTCAGGAGCAGCTGCAGAAATGCTGTTGGTAAAAGCTTGTCGGTGTGGTGCAGAAGCTACGATGGGAGGGCCGCACGCTCCCTGCTCCGCTCCATTCCAATGCATCCCTTTCTACAGGAATAGATGCATGTACGCCTCTCTTATTTTTGCTTTGTCTGAGGCTAAAAACTGTACAGCTGGGTAGTTCCAATATTGCTCGCCATTTTCTGTTGTATCAGTAATGTTGCAAGTAATTTGGTTTTGACTTTTAAATAATGAAAAGAAAAAGGGAGGGATCTGCGTATTAAAATATTCAAGAAATAATTATATATAATATATATATATATATATATATATATATATATATATATATATATATATATATATATATATATATATATATATATTATTTATGAATTAAATTAACTACTTTCCATGCCTTTCATCACAAAAAAAAAATATAACCAGCTATGAAGAATGAATTTGATATATTTACACATTCATAAAAGCTCATTACACTTAGGACTAATAATTAATTTTTAAAGAGAAAAAGTTCATTGGTACAATAAACCACTGATGCCATGCAGTTTGATACTCACTCAAAGATGTTTCAGTATTGATTAATCATTAGTAGAGCTTTTAGATCGTCCAACTTTCCACTGTCGAGAGAGAAAAAGTACATGTTAATTGTCAAAACAACCGTTCAGTTGAAGACATTGCTATGAAAAAAGACAAAGGACTCTATTAACCGACAACAATCAACGAGTTGTGTCAGCGTGTACGAACATCCGACCCATTCTTATCCAACACCAAGTCGTATTTAAAGACAATTAATTAAGGACGTTTTAAAACACGCAAAAATGTATCGTTAGTATTACTATCAGATGTTAAGTTAAACAATAGAAAACAAATTAAAAACTTGCTAGCAATCACCAAATAAACCAAAGAAAAAAAACATAAGGCCTCGCAACGTATTTGCTATTCCTTCATGGTAAACGAAAATTTTGTGTACAGACAACTGCCCGAACAACACGCAAAAAATAAAGCTATCAAGGCTAAGAGCAGTCCTCGGACTCCAGTAAATAGACGGAGTTCATTTGACGGTGCTAGCTTCTTATTTTAGCAGGAAAACAAAAGCAGAAGAACTATGTTCTGTTGCGACACAGATCGAAACAACTGTAAACTCACCGTACCTCTGAAAATGTGTCAGCGTGTGTCGTTTATTGTTGTAATTCGTACCGTAGTACAGATTTTCTATGCTATTACATCGAATTCCAATGTTAACTGGCTTTGTTTTCTTCCGAGAGCGGATCTAAGATAAACTGGGCGACGTCAATGTACGCGCTTACGTAGGCGGCACGTCCGTCCGTGCTTACGACCTTTTCTGTTCCGCGCAGGCTCACGTCTTCCTGTTAGCTTGTGGCTAGAGGACGTTGGTGTCACAGAGGAGAGGGGCTCCCACGAAACTTTAATTTCTCGGTGAATTGCGTGAAGTAACAGAAGGAAGATGTTTTCCCGTGCCGTGAGACCAACTGTTAGCTTTGCGCGGTGCTTGTCCACCTCCTCGCAGAACAACGCCAAAGTTGCGGTGCTCGGAGCTTCGGGCGGCATAGGCCAGCCGCTCTCCCTGCTGCTGAAGAATAGCCCCCTGGTGAGTCACCTCTCCCTGTATGATATTGCCCACACACCTGGGGTCGCCGCCGACCTCAGCCACATCGAGACGAGAGCCCAGGTGACCGGCCACATGGGGCCCGATCAGCTCGACGCAGCACTGCAGGGCTGCGACGTCGTGGTGATTCCTGCCGGCGTGCCGAGGAAACCCGGGATGACCCGCGATGACCTCTTCAACACCAACGCAACCATTGTGGCCACCTTGGCTGACGCCTGCGCTCGCAACTGCCCAGAGGCCATGATCTGCATCATTGCAAACCCCGTGAACTCCACCATCCCCATAACATCCGAGGTCATGAAGAAACATGGCGTGTACAACCCCAACAGATTGTTTGGTGTCACAACCTTGGACATTGTCAGAGCCAACACCTTCGTGGCTGAGCTCAAAGGCTTGGATCCAGCTCGTGTCAATGTTCCAGTCATCGGTGGTCACGCAGGGAAGACCATCATTCCCCTCATTTCGCAGTGCACACCCAAAGTGGAGTTCCCTGCTGATCAGCTGTCTGCTCTGACTGGCAGAATCCAGGAAGCAGGTACAGAAGTGGTGAAGGCCAAGGCAGGAGCTGGCTCAGCTACCCTCTCCATGGCCTACGCCGGCGCCCGCTTCACCTTCTCTGTCCTGGATGCCATGAATGGAAAAGAAGGTGTGGTGGAGTGCTCATTTGTCAGGTCTGAAGAGACTGAGTGCAAGTACTTCTCCACACCTCTCCTCCTGGGCAAGAACGGCATCGAGAAGAACCTGGGGCTGGGCAAGTTGTCCGCCTTCGAGGAGAAGCTTGTGGCTGATGCCATCGGCGAGCTGAAGGCCTCCATCAAGAAGGGCGAGGATTTTGTCGCTAACATGAAGTGAACCCATAAGTCATTCACTATTTTCAAAACCCAACCACAGTTTTGATGGATCATCTTTTCTGTCTTAAAATGCATCAGAGTAACTGAAGTTCTGTCAGTGTTTCCTCTTTATTAATTCTTTGCAGAGTGATCATTAAGTATATTTCCTTTTTCCTTTCCAGTCCTGGATTTTCTTTGTGAATATTATTACCGGAAAAACTGTACTGTGACGGTTTTAATATTATTTTTTTTTGTGAATGTCGAAAAAATGTAATAAAAAATCAAATTTTCATGTACTTGTTCCCTGCTGAATGATACAGGAGGAAATACTGTCATGTCTGCTGATGCACTTACTGTAGTTGTTACTGATGCTAAATATTCACTCCAACAATAAACAGCGGAGCTTTAAACAGATTTTTCCTCATCTTATTTCTTGTTGTTTGTTAGTGCACCAAAATAAAAATAATGCAAGTTATCTACATTTTCTAATAGTGCTCAACTTCATATGCATTGATAGATTTTTCCTAATGCACGCATAGATGCATTTGATTAGTGCTTAATTAATGTGTAACTAATTTTATTAGAAAGTAAGTTTACATCTTGATAAGTAAAGCAAATGACAAAGGTCACTGTTATAGCATCAAACCAGTTGATAGTAAAAAACATTCAGTACGTGTAGATACACAAAGCAGTTTAGTCATTTTTTGTGAGGGACTGACATGAAACAAGACAAACAACAGACATGGGTACAAACTCATAGTTTATTTAACATACAATTAATTTTGGTTTGTAGTCAATGAGCACAAAATCCATTTACACAAAAAAACCTTGTAGATTTGATTTACTGATCTGGAAAAGTGTAGCTTTTTTCAAAATTTACAGCGTTATACTTTTTGAACTTGTTTAAGTCACAGGATGCAAGCTGCCTTACATCTATTAGTTTAAAAATGAATGGGGAAAAACCAAATCCATTTTTTTTTCTCTTCATCAGTTATGGACAAGATGGAAACTTTAACGAACAGGTACAACAATAATTGTTCTACGTAATGCTGCAAAATCTACATTCAAAAAAACCAAGATGTACAATTCTGTACCAGAGTCCCTTTAAATAACTATATCAACAAGCACGTGTCTCTCGGTACATCCATCTGAAATTGTTCTCAATGTTTCTCAGTCTCGTGGTTTTCAGAGGAGACACTCTGGAAGAGGTGAAGGTCAGACTACTGGATAGGAAAATAGAAGACTTTACATAGTCTGTAGTGGCTAAAGCCTTGTGGCTGAACGAGCCCCATCACACTGGTGCATAAATAGTCTGTTCAAATCATACAGGTAGCAGCATAACCCCGGAAACAGAGGGGTTAAAGAGGGGAAATGGTGGGTGAGGATGGGGGACGCTGTGGAGCTGGAAGGATGGGAAGCTAACAGGAAGAGCCTTTAAATGTCAGTTCACAGCACTACTGCACAAGGCTGTGCTCGGTGGAGGCAGTCTCTGTGTTGTGGCCTCTGCGGTGTCTGTGCTCAGTTTTGTTCCTGTTCTCAGAGTTTTCCCGCTCGCCTGCGCCCCTGTCCCGCTCCCGTCCTCTCTTCCTCTCCCTTCTCCCCTCGTCGCTTTCCTTGTCTTTGCGATTTTTGCGATTCCGTCGCTCTTTCTGTGCGGGATTTTTCTTCCCTGGAAAAAAAAAATCAGAAAAAAAAATGTTTTGATAAGTTGATTTTATATTTTAAACAAAAATATTCCTTAACTTTTTAATAGAAATCAATATAGGCATTTCAGCAGGTAAGTCAACAAATGTTCAATTCTAAAATTATACGTAGAAGTCTGGGCATTATTTAACGGATTGGTGTCAAACCCCAGGCCTTGAGTGCCGACCACTTGCTGGTTTTCCAGAAATCCTGCCTTATCGTGTGCTGATTACCTGGATCAAGTGTGCTAAGCCACTTAGTGGCTTCAATGGCAGGGTTGGATAACACGTAGGCCACCGGGCTCTGAGGCCTGGAGTTTGACACCCTGATTTAATGGATTAATGTGTATGTTTTATTCAATCCACTGCTTTCTTTTGATTTCTGAGTTCACTAAGTATTTCTATATATTTTATAAAAATGTTAGAATTTGTTCTGGACTAGAATTCATTCATGCAATAATCACAAACATTGAAAAAGGGAAGTCAGTACTCAACATCAGTTGTCATATGGTGCAGTTCTCCATTTCTACCACTAGATATCAGTAGCTAACCACAGATTCCGGCCAACCCATCCGTCCATCAGCTGCTGTCTCTCTCAGTGATGAGCAGACCTTTGTCCAAAATAGAAAGCCTTTAAATAAACCCCTAATTTATCTGTTCTTGGTGCACCATCGCATAAACAGAGTCGACCGTTTTGGAATGCTGGAGGTTTATCTCTGCTCGAGCCACGGTTATTAATGATAATAACAAGATCTACCCTCAGGGAGGCTGGAGACGGGACCTGCGAGCGAAAGCAGTGGAGGCCCTTTCCTGTTGTTGTACTGCTGCCGCTCATGTGTGAGTGGAACGGAGCTGCACGACCTGCTTGCTTTTGGCTGGCCGATGGGGGATTGTGAAACTGCTGAAGTAGGCAGCAGGCACAGACACAGAGAAAAAGACAGATATCTGTCTTTCTTCTGTCTGCTTCGTGCCCCCACCCCCCACCCCACCCACACACACACACACACACACACATAGATGTATTAATCAAGAGAAGCCTCCGGAAGAGCAAAGGAAGGTATGACCCATGTATTTTGTGACACAAAGATGTTCTTGGACTCTGTTTCATCTCCTGAAAAACTAAGGGATATGGTGTGGCGCTCTTCTTGGCTACGTTACAGGGAATAGTTTGACTTAAAGTCATATCAGTGACAGTGAAGGGAGATGGTTTCATGGATGGATGGATGGTCCACTGACTCATCTATGCCCCCGTCCTCTATAAACACAGGAAGTTCCCTTGGCTCTCATTGTTTTCTCTGTCCTAACACCATAACTATTTACAAGTTCAGTGGATTAGTCATAGTGTAGCCCCCAGAGCTTTTTTTTTTTTTTTTGTCGAACCAAAAGAGAAACCTAATCCATGCCAGTGTTGAGATGATTAGGAGATTGTTTATCAAACCAACCTGCATTTAGTTAGCTGGAACAGTTTCCAATGGGCTCGCTGTAAACTGTACATTGACATGTGTATAATGGTCCCAATTTGAGACACCTTTGTAGGGTTTGGACCAAGTTCAAAATACATTTAGCACATACCCAAGTGTCAGGTTGTCATGAATAATTTCAAATCTGCAGGCACTGCTGTAAAGATTGCCTATGGAGCACGATAAAAATGTTCCAGTGACGTTAGAAGGTGGAATGTCATGTTGCAATAGCTTTCTTGAGATGAAGAAAAAGAGCCTCTTCCATTGACCTCTATATCTGATCTGCACCGAGCTGGTACTACTAGGCTTTTAGTGTAGCTTAGGGCGAATGCTGAAAGACAGAGAAAACTGCAGTGCTTACTGTCGTCCATTCTGTTCTGTAACTAATTCTAAAATGTTTTTACGTAGGGATTTACTTGGAAAAAACTGGGCTCCTGCATTCATGTAAAATAATAACATGGATTGAGGATTCTGCTCTAAGAGATTTAGTGTCATCAGTAGGCTAATCCAAGAGTTTGACCAAGTTATTTAAACTGGTTTCAGTTTATTTTTCAATTCCTGTGATTATTGTACAGCTTCTTTGTTCACTGATGTGACTGAGTTCAATTCTCAGCACTGCCAAGCTTTTTCTGAGGAGTTTGAAAATAGTTTTTGCCAAACTTTTTATCTGTTACTTCTTTACATCACATGTGCTGTTTAAATAAGTTCAGCCTTATGGATGCTGTGCAACTCTTCATCTTTGTAATCAATCAGCATGGAGAAGTCATCACAGAGGCTTAAAGAGTAAAGAGATTACAAGAAGGAGGGTTACCACAGCATTGCGAGGAAAAGGGAATTCATTTGTCAAAACTGAATCCACAAAAATGATAAACCTCTGTATGAATTTTCGCTTGTAGATAATATAGACATCTTTTTTTTCATCCAATTCCCCTGAGAAAGCATCAAGCTGTTTCACAAGAGTAAAACTGCAGTTATATTACTGTGAAATAGAATGAACGGTTACCTAATTCCAGTTCCATTTTCCCTGGTTCTTAGAAGAAAACTTCCATGAAACCATCTCCCTCCACTGTGACAAAGTATAATAGCTCTTAGCGCTGTAAACCTGTGAGGTCAGATATTGCCCCTAGTACACGATGTGCACCAATCTTTTTTTTTATTGTTGCAGACTGCAGGCCTCATTCTTCCCTGAAGAGTAGCTATTAAAATGATTGTGAATTTAGTAGTGCAAATTCGATCTACTGTTCAGTAGTTGGGTAGTAGAATGTCTGACCAGAGACTGAGAGATTTGGGGTTACAATCCACATTTGGGTCATATCAAGACTCTAAAATGGGACTCTGTGGTTTTATTGTTTGACATTCTGTACCAAGGGTTTGATTGGGGGTTGAAACATCACTTGCTTGTCAGGTGGGATTGCATTGCCGCTCATAAGTCCAGAGGATGGACACTCATATGACAACTACCTGTAATAGGACTTTGACTAAACCTTAACACACTGGTACATGTTCCAAGTACATGTGTTGTGAGTTCTGTTGAAACCTTCCCATCTCTGCATGTGCAGCATGTATGTGCTGTTGGAACAGATTCGCTGAAAGTAGCTGTTGTAAAAATTCTTAAAATTAGGAACAAGATGGTAACAAAAAACAGGCGTCAACTGCGCAGAAAACACAGACACAAGTTTGACTGAAAGGGATGCCACACACTGTGCTGACAAAATGAATCCAGTGAGGATGAACAAAAAATAGAGAGGCAGAGGACACAGCAACACAAAATAGGGTTTAAATCAACAAGGTGACAGCTGTTTGCAGATCAAGATCAAGTGAGAGAGCAAAGGGCCACCGAGGTTAAGGGGAAGTGAGTCTCCACATGAGTGCGTGGTCAGAGGTCCAGTGTGTGTTTTATGATGGCACATCCTCTGCAACAGGCGTTCTGTCGTCCGGGGAGCTTTTGGCGGGAGCCAGGCTGGGATTAAAGGCTTGGCCTATCCCACGAGTGGAATGCCTGCCGTATGGCTGCCAGGATGTCATGACGGGGGCTGTGGGTGCGAGCCACAAGTGTGTTCCACTGTTGTGGGAGCTTGCTTAGCTGTAGGGTTCTCTGTGTGTGACAGCCCTAAGCAGGTGAAGAGGTGCACAACTTACAAGTCATTCCACAGATGAAGGTAGAGAGATGAACAGCTCTAACATCTAGAAGATGTGTGTGAACTTTTTATATTGACTAAGCTGGTGCAACTTCATCCATAGTGTCAGATATTTATTGCAATGATATCCCAATGATAAGCCCATAAAAAAAAATAAATGTTATACTAAAGAATATAACAAAAGATTAGTTTTTATCTTTTAATTTGCTTTGAATAGTATAGAATAAAACTTTATTAATCGCACAAAGGGGAAATTACTTTGTTACCATAGCTTTATTAGATGGATAATAAAACTTATTCTACAAATTTAAACTTTTATTTAGGTGGATTAAACCAGGTGAACAAAAACTGGCTCAAAACTTCCCTGGCTGATATTCTAAAGCTTAATGATTGTGTACTGATTAAAAATGAATATTCTTCCTACAGTTCCCATGTTTATGTCGATGCCATTGGGCTGGTTCAGGCTTGCCAAGCTTGGACAGTTCTCACAATGAGGCAGCGTTTGATTGTTTTCAGACAATACTGAGCCAAAAACAACAATTAGGTGTTCAGGGAATGGGCTTGAAAATACTCTTAACAAGTGTGGGACGGAACTAAATAGTGTGAACAATAAAACAGAAAATTGTTGGGTTTGACCCAAAAATGACCCCACTTCCAAGGTCAACATACAAGGATAGTACAAGGGTTACACATGGGCCTGCACTGTGGTGCAGTATTTAGCGGTCAGCAAGCAGGCCCCGGTTCAAATCCCAGGTGGGGGACATGAAAAAAAATGTAAACTGTGTGGAGTTTACATGTTCTCCCCATGCATACATGGGTTTTCTCTGGGGACTCTAGTTTCCTCCCACTATCAAATTCAATATCAAATTCATAGGTTAATTGGTTATTCTATACTGTCCCTAGGTGTGAGTGTGTATGGGAATGTGATTGAGGCCCTGAGACAGACTGGCAACCTGTCCAGAGTGTATCCTGCCTTCACCCAGAAGTGGCCGAGTTAGGCTCCAGTAGCCCCGTCACCCCAAAATGGACAAAGCGGTTTCGAAAATGGATGGATATTGACATACCATGTAGATCAAGACAAAAAGATAATTAGATAATCAAAGAATTGTGATAAAAAATTAAAACACTGTACTGCGGAAATGAGATAAAGGAGGAAGAGAGGCAGTGAGGAGAAAGTCAAAAAAGGAGGAAAGGAAGAGCTTGAGGAGTAGGATGTATCAGTGTCAAAGGGTGACTGGAGGATTACAAGAGGCTCTCTGAGGCCAGGCCATTGACCTTCTAGCGTGTGCAAAACCTAAACAGCCAGGAGAGGATGCGCCAAAGCAGATAATTAGCTTCCATTCAGTGAAGAGATTGGGCAATAGGGTAATCACATGTAAGTGTGTCTGCTCACTTCTTCCTTCCTTCCTTTAACCTCTCTATCCCTTCAGCCAGCTCTAACTAGATCGGCCTTTTTCCACCTTTTTTTTTGTTTATAAATCTTTTGCCTCGATGGGACTGACCACACCAAAGACAACTCGTGGGATCTGTGTTTTCTTTGGTGTGGCATGTTTGTGTGTGTAGCGGGTGATGGATCAGTGAACAGATGCAGGCAGAAAGTGGGCAAAGGGGTGACAGAGGGTACTTATCTTTGTCTGACTAACAAATCATGTTGGTCCATGTCGACTCTTCTTACAAATTATCACCAGACCAACTGCTGCCTAGGTATTTTAGTGAGACAAAGTGTCTGCATCCACACATACAAAGGTTGGGAGTCTGGACTTTAGTATTCAAGCCAAATGAAAAAAGTGTGCGAGTGTGTGTGTGGGAGCAAGAGAGAGGGAGAGATGGTTATTGTGTTTCTGTCTCTGTGTGTGTATTGGCAGCTGTGGGGATAAACCAATACTGATCCCCTGGTCGCCGCGTGCCTCCCAAGGGGAGGATGTTGATGTTGAGTGGACTGTTTCTGCTCCAGAGCCAACGGCTTTTTGCTGCATCACACACACTCTGACACACACTTGTGCACCCGTACACACTCACATTGTTTGTTCTGTAAGTGTGAGGCCCCAAGGGGCTGGATCCCAGCCTCCAACCCTGTCTGCAATCTGTCATTTAACACTACAGAGCCCCAACAAAAAAACAACCAGTCGTAGCCGCCAACTACCCGAGGAACAACGCGCACAAGCTCACACACAATGCCCATGCAACACACGGTGGTCATAAATGCACAGTATCAGATTTTATACAAAGACAAGCCCATCTGAAAGCAGTTTTAATGCCGTTTATCAGAGATGATCATACTATTCTCTGTTTACTAAAAGCACAGAAAGCGGTTTTACTGTTTAAAATCCAGAAAGGTTTTGTGAGAAAGAGGCACAATAGACTTGTTGCAACATCACACATGTTTACCACCATCCTACTGTCCTCACTTTAGCCACAGTGACATTTATCCGAATAAACGAACAAAGACTTGAGTACAAGACCACCGGCTCCCTCTGATTGTGGAAGCTGAAGCAGCATGGTCTGGAGTTCACAGAAAACTGACGAACTGCCAAGTGTTACAAATCCAGAGGCAGCAGAGAGGGTTGTAGTGACAGGTCAACAGCAATTACTGCTTTTGATGCGCACATTTTGTCGCCTTCTGACTCGTACAACTCAAGAGCTAGAGTCAGATCATTCAAAAGGGGTCAGAGACACTTAAAAATGGTATGACCTACCTGAACATTTCTTCTTCTTAACCAGACAGTCTTTGACCTCTGTGGTCAAAGGGCAGGGTCTGCCGAACTGTGATGGTGTCTGAAGGATCTGTCTCGTGCGGGCCTCCTGGCCCCGTCGATTGCAAGCTTTGCTGGATCTCATGCAGGAGCTCCACTCGCTCCACTCACCCATCTGGCAGTGCACTAACAGTGGAAAGATGTGATATATCAGCAGGAAAAAACGTGTTCTAGTAGGAACATTTTTGTTGTGTTTTTTCTTTTTTAGATGTCTTTCCTTGTTCTTGACATACACAAAAACCCCAAAACAGACACACTTGCCTCACCTTGAGGTGTACACTCCATAAGTCTGTCATTAGGCTCATAGTCTTCTGGACAGATGTGGTGGCATCTTCCATTTAATTGGTAAAGCCCTTGCTTGCATCGCGTACACGTCTCGCTGTTCACACACAGCTCACACTCTGCAGGGCAGCCTGCAAACACAGCCAGAGTTGAACTTGTTTCCATGCACCAGCTATGAAACGTAAACATGGAAAGAGTGGGTGGACACGTTCTGTCCTCATCTCTGATCAACTGAACTCACTGAGAACACATTCCCTCTGTGTGTCGTTGTGAACCATGCCATCAGGGCAGTTCTCCTGGCACTTGCCCAGATGAAGGTAAAATCCTGCTCGGCAGCGTGTGCAGAAGTTCTTGTCGAAGCAGGAGTCACACTCCGACCTGCACTCTGACAGAGAAAAACAGACCCACAGCAAGAGTTTATTTAAACAGGACAAGTTATTGTGTATCCTGCACATTAAACATGCAAGGGTGTCTGCATGTGTGCGTTTGTGCTCGTCGATGCGTGCATGTGTGTGTGTGTTAATGAGCGCCTGTCTGGTTGAAAACAGTACATCCAGCTGCAGACAGATTGATGTGAAAAAACACATTTTTAAAGAACTTTCAGTACATACAATCAGAATCCTGCTCTTAAAGCTGGCTTATAACAACTGCAGTTAACACAGGCATGTAACTAACTCTACACACAACAACAAATAAAGTATCAAGTGGGAATGGCTCAGTTCACTTTCCATAGTTTTAAATAATTTTCTACAAATGTGCGTCAAGACTCACTTGTGCAGGTGTTTCTCTCAGGAGAGCGAGTACCATAAAAGCCCGGTGGACAGGACGTCATGCACACTCCAATCTGCTTCATCCCGATCCTCTTCAAATGCATGAAGAAGCGTGGCTTGCAGGATAGACAACCATTATAGTCAGAGCAGGTCAGGCAGCCACCCTGCTGGCACCCTGAGCTCACTCCAGAGATCGCTGTCGGCATAAAGATAAAGTTGCATTGTATGTGAGGCACTTCATGATCAATAGCATATGTAAATCTTAGTATTTTAACAAGCACTGAGTTAGACTTGTTTGGATCCCACAAACAGGTTTAGATGATAGCTGCTTCCTACTCTCAACTTCAATACCAGAGTTATAAAGACTGAAATATTTTGGTCTTTAGACACTAGTTACCAAAGCATCATTCACTACGTAAATACATTCAACTCTGCATCGTGTATTTCTGCTGTAATTACACTTTTATCTTGTGAACAAAGCTTCAACCTATGCATTATGAGAACATTTCACAAGGTGCCCTGTAGAATCCCTTTTAGAAACAACGGTGTTCGGAACATTCCAAAACTCCGTCTTAAGGCACAGGGCCAAAGTAAGCTACATAGTGAGTTTATAATCCAATGCACAAGTGTTGCATAACAAAATCACGGATGACAAATCACCTGCTGAAAGTAAAATTCCTCTTAGAATAAGAGCAGAAGTGTTTCATTTTCCTTCATGTTTCATCTCGAGTTTTACTGAAATGGATCAGAAGATGCACCAAGCTTTGAATTCTAAGAACCCTGGTTGTAGATTTCCAGTGGATATGAGATTATTAGTCTTTTTTTCCTACGGCTGAAAATAATGAAATTTGTGATGAGTAGTGGTATTAATATACAGTATATTAGATTCTTTGAGAAAGCTTCTTTTCATTTGTCAGCACGTGGAGGATAAAGAAAGCTGGGATTCTAAACCACTAGACTTTGTGAGAAGTCTTGAGCATTTTTTAAGCTTACCTGAAGACTTCAGAGCATCACGGTATTTGTGCATTTAAAGACCCCCTCTGATCTCTGATCATTATTTAATCTATTTTTAAAATGTTCCCAGTGGTCCTTTAATTATGATTAGGCTGTTTTAGCCTAATACTCATAAATCCAACGTTAATCTTAGTTTTCTTTATATATGTCTTCCATAATCAGACAATTACCACAAAAACATGGTCATAACACCAAAAGTTAAAGTATTATCGAAATGTGTCTTTAAAATATTTATTTAAAGACATTTCATACAAGTGTGTTTTCCAGAAAAATCTAGAGAGAACTGAATGAATATTTTGTGATACTTTGCTCTAAAAGGTTTATTTATAAGGTAGGCACCTTTTGCACCACAGGAATTGGATTTTCTTTCTCACCTTTTGGTTCTTGCCAGTGGCTAACGCTTTCCATGTAGCTTCTGGTTTATCATAGATCACTTTGTCTGAACTATCCTGACTCCCTTTACAAGTATTGTCCAATTGCCCACACTCTTCCTGCCAAGCTGCTCTCATTCACAGAAGCTGGAAGATACAGGAATTTGGCCCTACTCTTGCACTCGCGGAACCCCGGGTGTACAGCAGCATCTTGTGCAACACATCAACAAAGTTGCATGTGAAATGAGCACAGATGTTATAAAACATCTCCAAGATCTTTCTCACTACCCATCCTTTTAAACTTACGCCGCACCAAGGCATTGGTTTTTACAGATGCATCATCACAGACAGGAAACTTGGATACTGTCTGGCTCGTTAACTGAATGGTCATTGACTCCCTGCTCACTCTTTCCCCCTCAAAAGTCTGCACTCTTTCACCCCTTCCGTAGCTAATCCCTCCATCCTCCCTGATATCTCTAAGTTTTAGATATGTACATCCTCGGAGGAAGTCTGGATTCTTTGAAGAACACATCAATTAACAGTTACTGAGTCAGAGTGGATTGGACACGATCCCACACCTTATGTTGCCCTTCTTTTTGGACAACTGAATCATTGTTCATTGGTTTACATTTTTTTGACAAAACTATCCCTGCAACACAATATTGCAATCCTAAACTAAAGAGGAATCCGATTTTACAGAAGGCATCTTAGCTAAAGGGGATTTTAGTGATATAAACAATTGCAAGAAAACAAAGAAGGGCATTCCAATTTATGACCTTCCCTCATCTTCATCTCAGCTCCTATGACAACAAACAAGAACAATATGTAGATCTTTGCGTATTGTAAAGTAGACTTTCCTAATTTAACATTTCTACATTTGTACTGTGCAAACACAGTCAGAATTAGCAGAAGGAAGGCTGGATTTAACAATCACTAGTTGTCTGCTCTAAACTGTGTAACCAAAGGCAAGAAGAACACAAAGAAGGTTCATTCCCAGGTGGCAGGGATAAAACTGTCTCTCTGAAGGTCAACCCCACTGCATCATAGACAGTTTTAGCACACACTGGCAAGTGATACATGGAATATTCCAGTTATCATTGCTCTTCTGCAATGGAATTAATCACAGAGCACATCTGGAGACCCTCAGTGATAAAGTCTGCGTGGGTAGTACAGAAAAAAACTTTATTGATTCCTATTTTTCATTGTCATGAAGCAAAATAAAACTGGAAAATCTGGTCAAAGATCAAGAGATGAGACATAATGGTAAACCATTAAGAAAGATGAAAGAAGTCGGAGTCTTTAGATTCATTTTGCACTGTTTTTTTTTTTGTTCAGATACAAGTGACTGGTGGGATACAGAAGAAACCCCACTGTTCCTATCACAAAAAAAGCTTCATGAAGTCTGCAAGGTTGTTGAACATGGGAACCAAAATCTTGGATGGATCAGATCTGATAGTCGTGACAACAAGACTGGGAAATGGTTAAAGTCTGCCGCTAGAGAGCGACGGGAGGCAGGAGAGCCTGCGCGGAGAGAGGCGCAGCGGGCCTCAGCTGCCACTGTTCACTTGAGCTACTAAATCACTTAAGTGCGCACAAACAGGAGAGAAATTCACACTCCTATCCAGTCTTTATTGTTGGAATCCTAACTTCCCTAGAACATTTGTTTTTGCTCTTAAAATTATTGTTTGATGATCCACAAGTCTAAAACTGCACATGTACCCAAAACAGTCATTAAGAAAGTTCAAATAATAATTGGATTTTCTCAATGCTTGTAGAATTTATCAGCTCCTCGTGATTGGTTTTAAAGTAACGGTAATAAAATGTAAATTAAATACAGAGAAAACACAAAAGAAAAGAATGTAAGACCTTAGGCAGCGTGCTACTTACATTTATGTTGCGGGTGCCTGGAGCTGCTGTGCGGCTGACAACCAGTGGAATCCATGCAGTGCAAGATGATCAAAACAAAGGAGATGACTTGTAATTGCATAGTAGCCCAGAGGTGAGACTTGTAAAGCCAATGTCAATGTTCACCGAAACCCTTTCTTTTACTTTTTCCTCGCCTTTTTCCAGACAGAGGCAGAAGCTGGAGTGTGGATAATTCCTACACGAAACAGGACGCCCAACTATGTGGTGTTATGTGGTGGTGGTAGTGTACGGTGGCCCAATGATGCCTGGGCCGCTTAGACTGTAACATCCTGTATGGGGTCCACATATGGGCCAAAAAAGCCGGACTGCGTCAGGGATCCGTTATCCACGCAGTGATGAAGGCTATTCCCTTGGAAAAACATCCAAACGTCTCAGAGAGGAGGACTGTCATCTGTTGCGCGCCAGGGAGAGATAATTGATGAAGAAAAAAAATGACATCAAAGTATGCCCACAGGGGTTCTCAAGAACTCTGAGGTAATAAATCCATGTTTTGGAACTCCAAACCGATCTCTCTTTTCCTCTCCACTCCACTCGTGTCTCAGCGGAGATGCGCCGTGCGTCCCGGTGCGCGTGGATGAAGCGGCCAAAGCGCGCAGAGAGTCTCGCCTTCACCTCAGCATCCACTGAAGCAAGCGCGCGCGCACACACTCAGAAAGTGAAAGCCAACACAGGGTCGGGAGCGGTTTTCATAAAACTGTGGTCAAAAACGCGTTTGTGTGTCTGAAAGGCGCGCCTCCCTCTGCTCGCAGCTGAACCGATGTGAATCTCCGCAGTTTCAGCGCGTGCAGGACCCCATTTACCCCCCACCCACCCCTCTGCTGCCGGCCCGCTGATGACTGCAGCCCCTCCGCTACCCCCCCCCCCTCCCATGAGCTATGAGCTTTAAAGTTTATTTAGAGGGCACCCCCCCTCCCCTCGTCAGAGACAGAGGGAGACATGCTGAAGTTATTTCAGCGAGGGCTCTCAGACGTGCACTGAGCTTCTCTGTGATTCCTGTTTGGATTTCAATAGAAAGCGCATCCTCTAACATGCTGAGCCCAATGCAAAAAAAAAAAAAAAAAAAAAAAAAAAAGATGGACGTCTTAAATTTAATTCTGAGTCTGAATTTAAATTGTTCTTTTCTTTGTTTAAAATTATGTGAGTTTAAATGACAATAGAGTCCTGGATGATTTATCTTTGGTTTTATTTAAAATAACGACAACAATAATAAACTTTTCATTTTTTAAATATTATTTTTTAAACACTTGTTAGTTTTTAGACCTTTTCATCACCAGCAACTGGACTTGTTTAATAAAAACTTCCTTTAAGCTTCCTGACCAAAATCCTTGACATAAATAGAGCGATCAAAGCCAAAATCCAAAGAATCTTTAGTTTTTTCCCCCTTTACACCTAATAGAAAAGACTGGCTTTAGTGGCAAAGGAGAAAATTATTATTAGACTCAACGTTATCTCTCAGTATCACCTCTAGAGGGAGTTATTTCCATAAAAGCATGGCAAAACGGCTGTGTTCTCAGCTTTTTTAGCTGGGTACCAGTAAGATTAAAGAGAACCTCAGCACTTGACCTCTCTCTGATGAGTAAAAATGCAGTGTTGTTATAAAAGAATAACATTTAGGATGCATTACCTCCCAGAGTATTTCACATCAAGGAAACGTAAATACGGTGTCAGACCTCGTTCGGATAACACAGTTGCAGACAATGTGGTGATAAATTTTCTTGTTAGAAACGCTGCCCCCTGGTTTGGTGAACTGCAGCCTGGGGAGACCACAGCAGGTCGTGGAGAGCGGGCCTGAAGCCTCATTTGTCTAACTAGAGTGTTGATGTTTGAGGGGAACAGTATGCACGACTCCAGTGCTTTTCCTCACTGTGGCTTCTGGTTTTCCATCAGTCACTGCGCTGAGGAAAGCAATGCAAACACACTGTGGTTTTTTTTTTTCTTTATGGGAATACTTCCCTGTTTGCCCTGTTCTAACTCAGAACCAGAACAGTGAGACATAACAGAGATTGATGCATTGTTTTAAACTCTTTTACCTTTGCAGACCCCTTTAATACAAACGTTTCCAAATATATTAAGGGGAGTTTTATATGGTTTTAATTCACACAGTAAAAAAGGCTGAGTCATTTTCAATTGATATGTGTTAGTCAGCTGAAAGCCTTTTACTAAACTGTATAATGCAAATGTGAAATCATATATTTTGCAAATAAAGTTGAACATTTTATCGACAAAAAATTATAAAAAAATTATGAAACCTCCTTCTTTGTCTGAGTCATTTAGTGTAAGGGTTAAGGAGCCATAATGCCTGCCTTTGTGTCCCAGTCTGAGCAAGCCCCAACAACCCCCGGGGGTAGAAGCACGTGCGTCTGGCTCTGTGTGGATGTGTATGTAGCACTGGGGTGCAGAAGGTTAAGGTCACTTGGTCAGTCCCTGTGACCATCCAGTGAGAGAATCAGTCGACACCTGTAAATGAAGTCTGGCAGGTGCAGAAACCCTGCTGACCAGGGTTGGATGCTCACAACAAGTTCTTTTTTTGATAACCATATATTGTATTAATATAGCACTGGTCCTGAGAGAAAGCATCAAGTCGGACGTCTCACCTCAGCTCTCTTTTTTTCTTCGTGTTTCAGTTTCCTTCTTAACAGTGTTTCTCAGTCACACATGGACTAAAACATGTATTTATTTAATGTTCTAAGGTTTTGGGAGTCTTTAAATCCTTAAAAACTTGACTTGTTTCAAAGTTTTACTTGTGTTTTGTTACAAAAAACTCTAAACACTCTGAAAGACAGAAAAAACATTAGCAAGTTAAGCTATCTCCTTATGATTGTTTGCGTTTTATTTCTCCAAACCATGTGTGCTTATACAATGTCAATAAATAAAGAAATTAGCAATAATACTACTATACATATCTTGCTTCTCATCGGCTTAGAAAATCCTGTTTTAAATCACTTTGTCTCCATTTTGCAGTAAAACAAACGTGTGCCAAACATTTAAGATACTTGACAATTTTACCAGGGGTTCACACCAGGGTCAGACCATGCAGTGCTTTGTAAAACGGTAAAGAAGTCAGATTTTACGGGCTTTCACTTTAAAAAATGTGGAGGAGCTGAAGATCCAGCCACCAATCTTCTGAATCATGGCCTGCCCTAAACAAAGTTTTTTTTGTTGTTGTTGAAAGTGGGGTTATTTAGGAAAGCTTTCTCTCTGAAGGTGACATTAATAGCTTTTGTTGCAGTTCATATTTTTTGTATCTTGAAATGTGTTTTACATAGCAGAGTATAGAGTTTCTGCTACAGAATAGATTTATTTTTCCTCTGTAAACAACTTTGAGACACACTTGCAGCCACTGGATACTAAAATGACCATTTGTGCATACTTGTCCGGTCAAAACTTCTTTTAGCGTTACTTTTTTTCTATTAAACCTAAGAAAAAGACTCAACTAGTTTTTAAAAGTCTCTTTAGAGTCATTTTTGGTGCTGTTTCTAGCACAAATAATCTTTTTTTTTGTTAAACATTCTCTGATTACCTCTTGAAACTCATTTTTTAGTTTGTGAGGCTAAAACCTTCAATGCAAAGCATCTAAATCATCCCCTCAGTGTCTGATAAAAATAGCTCCATCATGTAACAAGGCAGATATCTGCTTTGTTCTGTGCATGTGACACTAAAACCTTTTAACTTCCATATTATTAAGGAAATCTTGCTCTTAATCCTCAGCTACATTGGTCCAGCGAACAAGGACACCTCCAAGCCCTCATCTCTGATCTGCAGAGGTTTCATTCCCCAGCCACTGACTCATATGATTCCCAGATGACAGTGACAATGTTGATCCACTGTGCTGTCATCAGCTTATGAATTAGACCGAGCTCAGCATGGAGAGCAGTTGACAGTGTGCGCCTCAGTGGGGTCTGTGAAAACATAGCAGTCTGTGGCATTATGAGCTGCTCTGTATGACAGCGCATCAATTAAAGCTGCACAGATCCCAGTGACAATCCTACACATTCTCTCGGCATGAAGCAAACACAGCGGGACAATGGCGTGCAAAGTGGGCTTTTGTGGATGAGGTTACAGTGTTACGAAAAATATCAGCCCACACATATATTTGTGGTCTGAAAGTTCTAATGCATTTCTATGGACCTTTAAGATTCTAGCAGAAAATTCTGTAAATATAAAGAAGGATTAGACAGGTGTGGGTTGGGATTGGGGGGGGGGTGGGGGTGGGGGGGGGCATTTGCCCCGCTTGTGTGTATGTGGGTGTGATTGAGGGGGATCACTTTTTCATAAGAGACATGGTAGTAAAGAACAGATAATCACTGTCAGCACGAGCTGTCAGCTGCATACACAGAGGGAATGAAGGTCACAGTTTGGTACAGAGAAGGTTGAAAGAGAGGGGTGGTGTGTGTGTGTATCACTGACTGTATATGAGAACTGGACGGTTCCAAACAGGAAGTACCCGCTGGCTCCAAGAAGCCAAAATACCATGAACTTCTGTTGAAAAAGAAACAGTCCAATTATCTGTCAGAAATCCGAATAACCATTCTTGCTCTTCTACTGTATCTTAAACTAATTCTTACTAACCTTCTTTTTTCCAATGATATTTTTTCATAATTGCAAGTTATTTAAGTTATAAACTCACCAAAAAGATGCTTCGATAAAAGAATGTAGGTCCTGCTCGCCCCCACGGCAAATGTTAGAAACCTTTGATGGACAGGTTCTCTCCAATTTGCTTTCAGTGGTAGGGGAGTGGACTTCTAATAAGCTCACTCCTGATTGGTGAAAGTAGTTGCCCAAAAGCTGAGGTTTTACCCCGGGCTCCCACTGCAACCATTACAGCTCAGGTGTGACGCAGGAGTAGCAGATGACGCTCATTGGCTACACCGGTACGAGATGGCTGCAGACCCAGGCTCTGCTTCTGACCTCGCAAAACTCAGAACTCATGCAAGTTCATGAGATAAGCCACCACAACTTCCCAAAAAGTGCTGCGACTCAGCTTCGGCATCAGGCCAAAATTTGTACCCAACAAAATGGATTTGGAGTGCCGGAGAGGCCAGATTTCAAAAGATGTGGACTGAACAAATCACTGCTTACTGAAGTCATCTGGGTCCAAATGGCGGCTCTGTATTGTGAAAAAATGACAACTGAATAGTCTTTATTTCATTGGAGCAGGAAGCAAGGCTTTGTCTATGGGTGATGTCACACTCATTCAGTCCTGCTCTCACATGCACATGCACCATTTTTCAAAATGTTGTCAGACAGCTCTTCCCCACTAAAGCATAGGTTCTTGAGAAGCAATCACATTTTAGTCCAACATCAAGCTTTTTTTGTGTCAAGCATTGAGAATCCTTCCCAAGACCGAAAGAACAAGTTGAAGAAGAAGAATAAATAGAAATGGCTTCTTTATGTGTGTAATTTAAGACTCCTTTCTTTCCACTGAGCTGTTCGCTCCAGTACGGTGTGGTATGGTCTGGTCCGGTATTTTGAGCGGAACCCATAAATGGACCCATTAACCAGTACCGAAGCATACCTCTTGGAGACCCCCATCAGTTGTATGTCCGTTGAAAAGTGGAATGGAGTGGTTGGGGCAGAGGCGCTGTAGCCACTCATTGATTGGCAAAAAGTGATTGGCAACTTTAGAAAGTGCCAGTATAGCACTCATTTGTAAGGATTTGGGCTTTTGTGGCTTCATTCCCACCAGAAATCTTCTTTCAAACAACAACGAGTTCCTTTTATACACGATGTACCAGAAGAAAAACAATAAACGTCCATTGTTGTTGCTTTTCTAGTTGCCGCACTACAATGAAACGCTAGCGGTCCACACCACGCAGGCCCTGTGAAAACAAACTGCTAAGTGGAATCGAGGCTTAGCTGAGGGGAAATGCTCGCCGGAATTAACTGGACCGTACCACTCTTTATGGTACCATACCAGACCGGACCGCTCAGTGGAAAGGAGGCTTTACTGCTAGAGAAAAACTGTCCTCACACTTCCACATGTCAGTAACTCTAAAACATATTATAGGCTTTTAAACATGTTCTCAGTATTTTCAACCAATGTGCCCTTTAATAGCATAAAAATGAGTTATTTGTCTAGTTTTGGATAGTTTAGACTAGAGGGAATTAATGAAAATGGGGAGTTTCTGTGTGTGCGTGAAGAAGAAAAGTTTGTGAGTAAAGCAACCCTCTCAACATGAGTGAGAAAGTTTATATTTTCTTTTCCCTCCTGCTACCCCGGTGTTGGGTTTCTTATGAAGCTTAGAAGAGACAATGACAGCATACTGGGGATCAAACACTGCTACCCAGGAAATTTTAATCATTGGGGCACCACTGACTGATCCCACTCCCCCCATTGAGTTGTTGCTTGGCAACAAGAGGGGCAGTCCACAGGTCTTCTGCAGTTATGTGTATGTGTGTTTGAGAAGATCAGTGAGTGCTTAAGGGAACGTTGGGGTTATTTTATGAATCGGCATGGGGAGTCTTTCCTTTTTCCTCTGATCAAATCCTTTCTGCTCTTTAAAAAGCAGGTGGCCCTTTAGCCCTCCACTTTTGTCCTGTGATCACTCAGCTCTGCAGGAACCTGTGTCAGGCATCCCCCCTCAAAAAGAGCCTGTCTAAAAGTAGGTGTGGGGATGAATGAGGGAGCCTGTAATCATTATGGGAAGCTTTACAAGCTGCATCTCTCCTGAAAATCTATTTCATCATTCAAACACCACAAATCAGCTTGCTTGACTTTTTCCAGGAACAGCTCCTGAGAAATTTCAAGATTATTGACTGAAGAAAGTTAAAAGAAGGCAGATGGCTTGAGCTTTATTTTTCCAGTGAACGATTTCCTCTCAATCTAAGGGTTTGTAATGGAGGGAGCCTGAAATAAAACATGTGTGAAAGCACAATTTACTCCTTTGTTTCTCACCCAGGCAGAACAACACGGGGAAGGAAACTTTCCCTTTCAACAAATAACACGAGTGTCAAAAAGGGGTTTTACATCCAATGAGAGGAAATCGCAACACTTCCATTATTCCAATTTTTTAAAATACCTGCATATAGATCTCAGTTCAGTTTTCGGTCATCTTTTGACCTTTTGTAAAAGTGTTACCAGGGTCTTTTAATCGTGATTTTGCCACTTTTAGCCAACATTAAGAAACTGTTGTTTAGTAGGACATTGTTTCTGCTGAGTGTCAGTGGTTCATCAGAAATTTGATACTGTTACTGAGAGTGCTCTGTTTACAGGCCCTCCCTCTAGCTTATAGCTACTCACACTCCCAACCTAAAATTACTGATTGAAAGAAAATTGTGAGCAATGTTTCAGACAAAGAAAAAAAAAGACAAATCTGGATCTATTTGTCTACAAGTGGATGCATCAAAATGGGGCCTATCATGCTTTCTGCATAACAAATACAGTCTATTTTTAAACTGCATTTTTACGTCTGCTCCTGATTTTTGATGATTTGAGTAAAGAAATACTCAGAAATGCAATTTTAAGCTTAATTTTCTTCTTACATGTCCCGCATCACTGGAGAAATGCCACTAGAGTATGATTAAAACACCAAAATCCCATGTTTAATTGGAATTGGTCTTTAAAAAATTTCAGAATCTATCAGCAAAAGTTTTCTTAAATGTTCAAAGTCAGTGAACGTCAGTGAAAAACATCTTCTGTCTCTTTACCATGTTTTATAATGGTAAAATTTTCCTAAATAATAGGAATGTAAACTCTATGCACGTCAGTCCATATCCTAAACTTTTAAGTCCTGAATTAAAAAATAAATATCTTCATGCCATAAGCAAAAAAAAATTAAAATAATGGAGAAAAACAAAGCAAAACATTGTGTGTTTTTGTGTGGTTCTATTCCTCAAAAACACGCATACACAAAAACAGCTCTCAGTAAGAAAACATTCATGTTCTACCCAAGAAAAGATTTCAGTTTTTTCAGCTAAGATATTTTCCATTTTCAGTTTGCATTGGACAGAGAAAGTTATCCAAACTGTCACAGAACCACAGGCAGGACACACCCAGCCTTGCTAAGTGGTGGTACACAACAGGGTACAGAAGGTACAACAAAACAGAAAAAACATGAAAAACGCTCACAATGTAAAAAACATGCACACAAGAAACAAGCCAAAAAACACATTTTATAAAATGAGAATACATTTTTTTAATTTAATTTTCTAAATTTTTAAAACCGCAATTTCTTATACAGAAAGGAGGTTTGGAGATTATAAAGCACAGCAGCCATTCGTTCCAGTCAATGTTTCTGATCGTTTTAGATACCACCACATTTCTGAGGTATCCCAGAAGCTGTGTCTTGTGTTGCTGTGTAATGATGGACATTGATTCTATTTTGCAGTGCGAATGTGGCTGAATTATCTAAATGTACTTAAGCACCTTTGAATGGACAGTAATTCTAATTATTCTTATTTTTTTGTTTCTCAGTTTGTTAATTGAGATCACAGTTTTGTCAATTTGCTTTATCTATTCTTACCGTGGAAACTATGATTTTGTGGATCTATTGTAATGGACTGCAGTGATCCTTTCAACGTTGTCCCTCATACATTTGTGCTGTAGCTTTTTCTGCATTTCTTAGTCCAAACTTATAAGCTACGCAAAAAGACATAATCTTTTCAGATATAACCATAAGGAGGCACGTTTTAGCAGTAGCAGATATTTCGGTCCGTATTACCCTGCATTGGTTTCCGAAAAGGCCAGATTTTAATGAGGACAAAACAGATTTTTTTTTTTTTTTGACTAATAGTTTTTAGAAGAAAGTTTTTGTCAAGTTTGGTCAAGGCTTATGATCATTTCCAGCTAAATGAAGATAATTCCTCTTGTTAAAAGCCAGAAGCTCTAAAAAATTAACAACTATTGATTGTGTGCATACGAGCAATTCATTTCTTGTTTGAAAAACAGTCAAATAAAAATACAGAGGACCCATAAAAACAGCTGGATGCGAGGGTTGGTGTTTTTTATTATTAAAACCAAAGCTCATTCTTGCTAAAGACCAGGGTGGGAGTGTCCATCTGGGGACATTGCATGTGTGCTGCTTGCTCAGTAAATCCAAATGATCTGGAGCGGCTGCAAAACATAAAGTAAAAGATAAAAGGGAGTGTACCGTGTCACAGGACGCCTGCTGTTAAGCTGAGTCTTTAAATGCAGTGAAAATCATTACTAACATTCTCTGTGTTGGAAGTGATTTCATAGCTGTGTCTATGAAACTCTACACAGAACGCACAACTGTGTTCAAGCAATAGATCATCAGAATTTGCCAAATTCCTTTTTAAATAAGATCCTTTATATTGTAATATAACCAGATAAAGCTAGCATTAAAGTATTACATAAAAGTAATGAAAAACACAGTGTTCTGCGTAAAATGAGAGTGGAACATTCCAAAATGAAAGCTAATGAAGTGTTGGCATCAGAATTATGAACCACACAGAAAAGTTTTGTTTGTAATCATTAGCAGTGGAGGGCTATGTAAGGCGGTAGCACGTGTGATCTCTGAGTGGATGTAATATACACGCTCTGTGTTTACCCAGAGTGAACTTGGGTGGACAGCACACATGTTTGACGTATGTGGAGCACATGAGCCCTGTAAAACATAACTGATCCTGCATCTGACAGACAGAGGAGGGTGACTGACTTCAATAGCTGTTTATAGTCAGTGATAATGACCCCCACATAAAAGCTGCTGTGGGCTAATTATGCCAGAGCGCTTGGGACACATTTTATTAAACAAAGAGAAAAATGAAGTTCACAAATTATTCGTATTTTATCTCTGACTGTGACATTTAGAGTCATTCTGAGATATTTCAACTTTTACGTCCCTTAAAAAATAAAAAATAAAAAACTAAAAGCTTTTTATTTTTCTTTAACAAAAAAAAGTTTCAAATGCACAGAAAAAAAACACAAATTACAAATAAAGAATAAATGTATATATGGCAAATAGTGTATAAATACATCTTTGTTTTCCTCATCTGAGCTGTCATCAGAACTGTACGATTGGATAGCTCCAATATTGCTCGCTTTTTTTGCTGTACCAGTAATGTTAAGTAAGTTGGGGTTCTGAGGGTCTGTAAGCTAGTAGAAGAGAGTGTAAATAAATAGATGATGGGAAGTCAAGCCAGGGCTACCCTGCCCCAATGACGCTGTCCATAAATTGGTGGCAAATTTCTAAAGAACCTCTGCAGAAATGTTGTCCTGTAAATTACACAGGTTTTTTTCATTTAACCCTCGTGCTCTCTTATGGGGTCCAGATGACCCCACCCTTATATGATCCCTCCCATGGCATATGTGGACAAAGGTGGACAGGATTTTATTTCTGCCACTGACACCAGTGAAGATAAAAAATCAGCATGCCGTCTTGTGGAGTCCAGATGACCCAAACTTTGATGTAAACATGCCTGGGATAGCACAAGGGTTACATCAAACAGAATTGTGATTATTTGACATAATCACAATTAGAAACCATTTGGAAAACTTACAGTAGATCAAAAGATGATCAGAGTGAGACTTTTTCGTAGAGGATGGCAGGCAAGATGGTGGCTAAAAATCCACGTTAGAAAGTGAAAATTCCACAAGATTTTTTTTTTTTTAAATTAAAACTTTTTAGTGATCAGGATTAACTTAAAATATGACAAAATGAATAAACGCTTGATATTTATAAAACTGTTTATAAAACTGTTAAGACTTTTGTATTGAAGCTTTAGCTACACAACAGTGTTGGTGTTTGAATGGAACTAGCTTTAACTCTTTACGTGATCAGTGTGAATCAGCTCTGTTGCGGAGAGAAAAAGCTTTGCACCCATGTAAAATTATGTTATATTAGTAATGTGTTGTAACACTTTAAGAGCTGCTTTTAAGTGTTGCTTACCGGCACAAAACCATTTTTCTTTGAGGATCAGCTATTACACATTGATCTTATTAGGACTTATGCTATGAACGCTGAAAATAAAAATAAAATGTATCTGTTAGGATTGCCGGTTATATAAGTCTTTTTTGAGGAAAAACAAGAGTATTTTTTGACTGAAATGTGAGGAACTTCAAATAATTTTCAGCCGTCATCTTTCCTGCCACCAGGTCCCCCTCCCCTTTTCTGCTTTTTGCTGGAAATGATTTCAGATTCCATAGTTTGCCTAGAACATCAACACAAGTCAAAGGGCAATATTCTGCAGACTCAAACAGACATGCCAGTGCTGGGAAGAGCTAACGTTTAGCTGATTTGGGGGCACGGGGTGGCTGCTGATAGATATCAGTGATACAGAGAGGTTGAGCTTGATCCTCTCAGTACTCATTACTTAAGTCCTTGAAAAGGATTAAAATTATTTAGCTTCAACCGTTGACACCAAGACAAACTTCTCATCTCACGTTATTGAACGTGTATTGATATGTAGTTTATAGAAAAGCTTGTTGGATGTAACAGCCACGAGATTCGATAGGTGTCAAGCAACTCCAATCGAAATGACTAATTGTAATTTTAGAGAAGAATTTCCTGCAATAAATAGATTATCAAGCAATGGTTAGACATGGATCTATTTCCTCATAGAGCATCCCATCCTAGACCAGGGATAGGCAACTCCAGGCCTCAAGGGTCCCAATCCTGCATGTCTTTCAACAGTCCCTGCTCTGGCACATTCTAATTGGCTGGACACACCTGAACCAGGTAACCAGTCATGAGTAGAGCTTGAATTTCTGGAAATCATGCAGATACAGCTGCCATCAAGAGCTGGAGTTGCCTATTCCAAAATCTAGACTAAAAAGTTTCTTTGTGAATTCTTTTTACTTACTGAAGAATTACTGGCAGTATTGTTCACTTTCAGAGGAATTATAGGCTCTTTTTTTGATTTTCTGTTGAATAAGTCACTGCTTTCTTTTTGTCCAAAACCAAAGTACATCCTGTAACTTTTATCCCGACAGGCTTGGGTTTTGTTGTCGGCTAATCAATCAGCAAAAACGAATTACTTGACAAAAAGCAGCCAGAAGTCGGGTTTCATGGTGAATTTGTTGATCCATGTATTAGTTATAAGGTGCTAAATAAAAGTTATATGGCTGTAATTTCCTTTTACAAGTCCACAGTGATTCTGTTCCTGGCAGCTGTTGTGTTAACGTTGCTCCACTTGAGAAGATAGAGCTTTTTCTTTAGACATGAAGAATTTGTGGTTTCCAGATTTTTGCTTTTGTTTTTAGGCAGCTTTACAGCAAAGCTTTTGAATTATTTTTTATTCAAACAAACACTGCATGTCAAGTGGGCTTGTACCTTTGAAGAAACGTGCATCGGTCATAAAAGGCATTTTAGACTCATGGATTGTTTGTTAAACACTGAACTTTTATGAGTCACATAACGCATTTCACTAAGTCAATATACAAGCCATATAAAATATTCTTATCATAATAACCAGAGGCTGATCACTTAGAGAGAAGTCCTCATTCTGGTATGCAAGCATGTTATGAAATCAAAATATTTAGTATTTAGCTTCTAGACTTGTTAAACACTACAAACCTAGAAGCACATCAAGACAAGAGCTTCAACCAGACCAGAAACATATTTCTGGAGAAGCAGGGGTTAAGGTTTGTGTGTGGTTTTTTTTTAGCACAGCAAAGATTTAGACCTTGATTAGCTGCACTTTTAGAAAATAAAAAGATATGGAAGCAAAACAACGCAGGGAAACCCGACAACCAAAATTCATGGACATGCACTTAAAATGCCACCCAAACAGCAGATCCACGACTGCTGTTCTTCTCTTTCCTGCCCTTTTCTTCTAGCGTGATATTTATTGAAGGTTTTGTAAAATGGAAAATAAAATAATCAATCATCAACTGTCTTATCAATGCAAATGACATGTTCCCTTAAAATATTCTTGACATTTTCAACATTAGACATGCTTTTAGTTTTGTAAACTTGCAAGAAAATTGGCTCCATGTAAAATCTATGTACTTTAATGCCCCAAACCATGTCAGTCTCAGATTAAAGTTCTCCTAAAACAACTGTTTAATAAATCATCTTCACACTGTTTTTTCCACAAGCCTTAGACATAAATGTTAGAAAAAAATCATTTGGTTTACTCAGCTGTGGTCTGGCGTGTACACAGAGAAGTGCACTGAGAACTTACTGGTTCCTTCCCATCATTCACTATACATCACAATATGGGAATAACCATAGTAATCCTCCACTGAAAACCCAGAGTTTTTGGTTTTATGTTACAGTACCTGTGGATGGATGAATGAACCAACAACTGTTTGCACCAGAACAAAAGGTCATCAGAAAATGTGATTTGATGTGTAGGTTCTGTTTTTGTTACAAATGGTGAGATTAACAAAGTAGAACAGGTTTCAAAAGAGAGAAAAAAAGGATTGCAAGGGGAAGAACTTTTAATCTTTGCATTGAAGTCCATTAAAAACAAAAGTAATAGAAACCACATCAGTTTACCGAGCAAATTGCTAGATAGCAGATCACTTAAGCAAGTCAATCGACATAGCTTGAATTTTTTCAGCAAACGTTTAATTCCCAATCTGAGGGTGTATTCAGACTGGACTCATTTGGTTTACTTGAAGGGATTTATAGTAAAAGTTGAGTTTAAAGGGGCCACACCATGATTTTCTTAAGCCTTTCAGAGTGAAATATATCCTTATTTATGATCATTACCTTTGAAACACTAAAAAACTAATTATTTATGAAACATTAGTTATTTTCATAAGTTTTTTCCTTCCTGAAAGTAAAACGACTTGATTCCTGAAGCTCTGCCTCCCACTGTGTGAAGGTGCCGCCCATTTCATGACATCATCCTTGAGGCTTTCTTTCTTCATTTCTCCCACAAAAATAAACAGTATAAACAGTTTTTTAAACATGGATGCAAATACTAAATATCTGCTGTTAGTAAGCGGCCATCAATACACTGGTTCACAACACAAATACACTCCACGTCTACACGGCTGTGCCTGCCGGGGTGCGTGTGTGTCTTAAAGGAGCCCCGCATCTAAAGTAACAAACACCTGTTTGAGCTGGAATTTATTGAAGACAGGACACAATTGGAAAATATACGGTATTCTGTATTTAAAATGAAAGTTTTTTTGCTGATCACCGCTAGCTCTGTGGAGAATTTCAGTGTTGGTGTTAGACTGGATCTGATGAAAAAGATTTCTTTCTGTCTTCAGTGCAGCAGCATTATGGTCTGGGCAATCTCATGTCCTTGTGACCACACCTATTGAACAGAATGCACGGTGTGTCACCTGTTCAAAAGTGGTCACATTGTTTACTTTATTAATTTAATTTTTATATTTATTCTTTTTAAATAAATATAGCAAGTGATGTCTAATTTTCAAACATCCTTTTGTACTCTTTTGATGGGATAAACCTCTAAAGAGGAATTTCTGTCAGTTTAACCCTGTTTCCACTCACTTTTCTATCATCAAATAAATGTCTCCAAGACTTGTAAAGTCAGCATTTATGGGCGTTCTTGTGTGTGTGGAGGTGGTGGCGCTCGGGGTGGGGTGGGGGGTAAGTTTAATTGGTTTGGAAGAAGATTACCCTCAGGGTGCAGAGGGAATCTCCACTCTCAGGACTTATAAACACCTCAGCAAGGAGCCGTGTGTCTGTGTGTGTTTGCACACTGTGCTCTGTTTCTCTGTTTACACACCCACATGAGCGCACTCCCTTTGGCCTGCACATGCCCTCAAAGAAGACATGCTTTTTTTTTTTTTTTTTTTTTTTTTTTTACACATAAAACACGTTAACACAGACGGACAGACACACATGACGATACACCAATGTGCGCACTCTTCCACAATTCATCACTTGATCTCATCTCTTGTTTTGCACACATCAAATATGAGAAATTTTATCAAGTGGAGCAAAATAGATAAAGAATTGTTCAAATCAGGAACAACACTAAAAGAATTAAACTCTTTACGTCTTCACCTCCCCCTACCTGGCCAATAAAGATGCTGTGGCCTCTGTTAATCTCCCTCCCTTCATCTTTTCTCACCCTCCTCTCCTCTCTCATCCCACTCTCTGCTCCTCTTTCTCTCAGAGTCACGGCTCATTGGAAGACAAACATCCTGACCCTTTGCACACCCCCGCCAATCCCCCACGCTCATCTATAAACTATCCCTCACTCTATTCCTCCCCCTTGTACCTCTCCTACAGCTTAGCTTGTAACCATATCCTACCTGCAGCGTATCCTTTACGTATCATTCATCAACGTCAGCCATTCAGACCGGCTCTTAGAGAGCAGGGAAAAACACAACACAACATTAAATTAGTTCGAGAGAGGGAGAGAGTTGTTTGATGTGAAAAGGAGGTGTCCTGGGGAGAAGGCATGCGAGGAATTAGCAGTATGGCCCCCTTGCTGAGTGGAGCTTGAGTCACTGATTCAGGACATCCCATCCAGAGCTCCAGTTGTATTTTTTCCTGCAAAAATTTAGAAACAAACAGTTAAAATCAGTTACTAAAAATGTTGATCTAGGAGTTGGGCATCACTAAAAAACACTGCATGAAGCAAAAGACTACTTTAACACTGTATACATAATTATTTAGTATATTATGTTGCTGCAACAGCATATTTAATTTAATTGAATGCATTGTAACATCAGGCATGAGGGCAATGCTAAGGTTGACTTGTGTTACTGTTGGCAGACACAATACCCATGGACTCAGAAGCCACCATCAGCCAACCACCATATTTCTTTGCTTCCTGAATCAGTTCCACATAACGGAAGCAAACCACCAACACAAGGAGCAAACGATGCTGGTTGAAAGGATGAGGACTCTAGCCTTGTAAAAAATAGAGCCAGTTAATCTGTGACAGAAATCAAACGCACCTCTGCGCTGTTTCCAGTTAATTAAAAATTGTTAAATGCCAAGAGAAGCTAAATAACACACTAAAATAACACACAAACATTTCTTTGTTCCCAGAATTCCTTTAATAAATTCCATAGAGTAGTTTTTAACTTGGTTTTTAAAATGTGTGACTATGATGTTGAAATTTCGTTGACATCTTTTATGCCAATATTTTCCAATACGTACTGGCTAAAGTCAACATTTAATTATCAATTTTTGTTTCTTGAAAGAATAATGTCAGTCCAAAAATGGTAAAAAAAAAATCTTAAAATTATTTTTTTTTCATTATTAAAAATCATGTATGCAAGAACAAAATATATAAGGCAGTTCAGATAGAAAAATATTGAATTGTATCCAAAGGCTTACAAGTTACTTCAGTTGAACCTGATTATTAATAGAAAAATTTAAAATTAAAAAAACGTTTTGATGACAACAGTCAAGAAAAAAGGCTTTAATTCAACCTGATCTTTTAACTCCTCTGCAATCTGGTCCATCAAACAGAAATTTTCCTCTAGGTAACCGTTTTAAAGGGACAGTTTCAGGACAGAGAATACAAATGCTTAAATGTTAACACAAGGTTAAAATAACACACAAAGATATCTTTGTTCCCAGAATTTCTTTAATAAATTCCATAGAGTAGTTTTTAACTTGGTTGTGAAAACTTGTGACTATGATGTTGAAATTTTGTTAATATCTTTTATGCCAATATTTTCCAAAACAAATTGGCCACAGTCAATATTTAATTGAATATTTAATTTATTATTTAATTTAATTGTTTTTGAGGACAGGGCAGGGGATAATAAATGAATAATTTATCTTCTAATCTCATTAACTAACAATCTCATTATTTAGCTAAAGTAGAAGTGTCTGTCTTTAAAGAGCAAGAAGGTAAAACCCAAAGAAGTCTTGGAGAACCTCATGATAGAAGCAAAGGGGTTAATCCCCGAATGTAGAGACAACAGCAAAAAGATTTAAGCTTCTCTGTTGTCTTACAAGGTGAATAGTAGACTTGATGCTGCTGGCAGCATCTGATTGATTTTAAGGCCATGAAAATGAATATGTTTAGAGTCTTGTGGGGCGCTTATACAACATCTCAAAGTCTGATCGTATTGGTGCAGCATAAAAAAATGTATGTAGGTACAGAGAGATAGTAGACTGTATAAAATGAAAAACCTCCACTGACACTTAACGGAAAAGCTGGAACAAGTAGAGTTATTTAGAAACAAACATAAACTAAGGATAGAGGGTCTCTGAATGGAGCAGCACTTGTGTTTCATTTTTCTAGATTGAACAAAATATGCAAGATCGAAGGTTTTTTAGAGAAAAAGAAAAAATGGATTTCTTGGGGAAGCTTTGCTGCATACTTTTGCAGATCTTTTGCAGGACTGTGGTGAAGAGTGCAGTTTATATGGAGTCATGTGTTGGGACAGCAACATCAGACCTAAAGACTCTGAGAAACAATTTGATAAAGAAAGCTGATTCTCTGCTGGGATCAAGTCTGGAACTATTGGAACTGGTGTTGGAAAGTAGAAAGTTGTAGGAAATGTACAGCATGATGAGCAAAACAGCACACACCACTCCCTGCAATAATTTAAACAATTGCAACACATACCATATGTGCAAGGACGTATACTTAAAGGCCCCCTACTCAGAGGAAAATATTGTTTTTTTTGTGTAAATATATTTTTATGAAATGTTTCTCATCATGGAGGACATAAAGAAAATTAGGCTTAAAATAGCTTTTTCTAAGTGTTTCTTTATTGACATTGTGAATCAGGAGCAGTTGGCGGGGCACAAGCTCCCTGTTCCACTTCATTCTGATGCATCCACTCGAAGACGACTAGATCTATCTATGTTTGTATTTTCCTCATCTGGGCTGGCATTTGGCTAAAAAGAAGCTCCAATATGGGAGCACGTAAACAGATGAATAATAGGAATGGGACAGACTTCCTCTGTGCCAACAGTCCCGTCCACAACTTTGGGGCAAACTTCTATTAAACTATTGCCGCTCTGCAGAAACTATGTTCTAGAAATATGTTTGATTGTGGCTAAAAAAGGCTTAATCGTTATTAAATGACCATAAGATGGTTGGAGAGATATTTTTTAACATGCGATGAGGAAGGCTGGAGCAATCAAAATGTCTTGCCTCATTCAATAATCAAGCTTATTTGAATTTACACCTTTCTTTTACACATGTAGAATGTAGCTCATAGAAAGCTCTTGCTAATATCAGTAAAGGGGGGAGTTTTCTTTACGTAACACAAATAAATGTGGTAAAAAACATTATTTAAGAACTACTTATTTCCCTCTTTTTTTTTTCTTTACATTTGTAAACAATGATAACGTTTAGTTTTAGTTTAGTCATTTTAATATTTTGACTTTGTATTTGGGAAATTATTAAAAAAAAATGTTCTTTCAAATGTATTTTTGCATAATTACATTATAATTTATGGCAAATAAAAGTTATCTAACCAAGGCATGCATGAGAGATTCTAAGCATGCAAAACTTTCCTGTGCTTAACCTAGAGAGTAAACTTCCTTAATAAAAAAGAAAAAAACAATAAACAATGAAGTAAAATCAAATATAACCAGAGTATCAAAATTAACCCTGACACTGATTTTTTCTCAAATTTAAATACAATTATTTTCTTTTAGTTGAAAAATTGGATCAATTGTACAAAAATTTCCACTGAATTTTGCAAAGAAAAAAAAAGAATTCTGCATCAGGACAACCCGTGTTGTCAAGATAATGTAGCAGATTAAATAATCAAACATAAAATGTTGTCTAAGGAATTGTTTTTTTTAAATGTACAACATAGGTAGAAAGAGCTGACAAAATACAAATGCAATCCCTGCACAAGTTTGACTGATGACTTGGAAACCTTCTCTGTGACTGATGGAGAGTGAGCACGTAGGAGAAGAGGGAAAAGTGAAGAGATGAGATGAAGGAGGTGGAGATAAGAGGAGTGCATGTGCTTTTTAGCTTGTTTGTTTCCGTTTAGTGTTGAAAGACTCTCCTTTCATCTCAGCACATATACTGGTGTCTGTTGTCCCACAAAGGGAAGCTAGATGTGTTTAATCTTGTAAAGATTTACAAAGAATGACGGGGATTTTCTGCTTCGAAAGTGTTCTGACTGATAAGACTTTCGGAGATATCTGGGTTTTTTTTTTCAATGTGTGGAGAGTTTTGTGTGCAGCAACTCTTGTCAGTTGTAGCAAGAGGTTCACACTGTGCCACACTTAAGATGTTAGATACTATTGTGCATGGCCAGCATTTCTGCAAACTTACAGACTGATGTAGTCGTTAGCAAAAGACAAGCCCTCACTCTTAAAGTGTGAGAATATATTCTCGTCTGCAGAAAACATTCAAATTAGTAACAACTAAAATTCAAGACATCACTTCTTTTTGATTTTCCCATCTTTAAAATGAGACCCTGGATGCAACAAGAAGAAAAACGGAAGGACCAACACAAAGATTGGAAAATCAAACATCGGTGCCATCATTGTGCAGGTATAACAGATTTAACAATCAAAGCAATCTGTTCATGTTGAAGGATAAGCTTATAACATACTTCCTCTGGGTCAGATCACTAATAACATCTGTGGTTAATCATCCACTGTTAATTTTGATCTGAGTACACTAGGAATTGATAAGAAAACAAACATTGTGTTTCTTTTTTTTACTGTCAACACAGAGGTCAAGTGAGGGGATCCTTAACAGAGGAGAATTCGGGGAGTATGAGGTAGATTTTTAAGCATGATACTGGTGACATGCAGAAGTGGAACTTAGGTCAGAGCAGGAGGGCAGATCAAGCTCCAAAGGAGCACAGCAGAGGTTTGAACAAACATCCGTCCAAAGAGACAATAATCCAATCCATGATAAAAAAAAAAAGGGAGAGCAGAAACATGGTCAGGCCATAAACAGACAGGTTAACTGATCAGAGATAAACAGATTTGACTATGAATGGAGGCTGAACACAAAGGACATCTCCCAGTTGTGTCTGATGACAGTAATTACATAAACCAGAACCATCTGATGAGGAGGAGCGGTGATACAACCATGACATGGGTGTTATGTTTTAGGAAGCCTTACTGAAATGAATTAAAGACTAAGGGCTCCAGGATAGAGCCTTGGGGAGCACCACTATTTATACTGGAGGATAGTGAAGAAATTATGAAGGTAAACAGACTGATGGAGTTAAATGCACATTGGTGAGACCAGGTGTGGGCTGTGTTGGTGATGCCATCAGTGACGACAACATTTAAAAGAACTGGATGTGTCATGATGTCAAACTCTGTCAGATCAAGAGGTATGAGTACAACAAAGAGATCAGAGTCTGTTGCTCTAAGAAATTTTTGGTGATTTTTGTAATCATTACAATCCTTGCTTAGATGCTTCAGGGTGGAAGATATCAAGATTTACTGTTCATAGAGAAGGCTGTCACTACATGATTGTTTACTTGTTTAGCAAAACTGTGGACAAGTAATATTTAGATCAATGGGTTTAGCACTTTTAAAGACATCAGAGTAACTTTTTTCTGGGAGTATAGTGGAACATCCACAGACAAAATAGGTAAACAAATCATCTTGTTAATAGGGAGGTGGGGGGAAGCTAGTGATTAGTGGAGGGTTAAAAGATAATCTCCAGGGAGATGGATGACTGCAACAGTCCAGGAGAACCGATTGCATCATATTTGTTCTCCAAGTGCTGCAATACTAGTTAAAATGGTGGAACCAACAACATGTCGAGCTCAATGTTCCCCTATAGCTGTAAAACAAACAAAAAGTTATTACATTGATAAGTAAAAAAATTCTAAACAAATTATCAGTCTTTTCTGAAGTGCATGCAATTCAAATTGAGTTATCCCACTTAGAAAATCACAGCAACAGATAGCAAAGAGGAAAAATCGACTTCCTTAGTCAACCAGGGGAGCAATTTAGGGACAGTCTGCTGCTGAATCTGCTTCTCCTTTAGGGAAAAACAAAGTACAGTAGCAATTTGATGAAATGATAAATGGTGTATACTTGTATAGTGCTTTGCTACCTTCCTCGAATGCCCAAGCGCTTTACAGACACAGTCCCAGTCACCCACTCACAGACTGACGGTGCGCTGGACACTCTGCTGCCAAACACTGGAACCAACCCATAACCAATGTGAGGTTTGGTTTTCTGCCCAAGGATACTTCAACCATTGACATGAATAGAGATGGACAAAACAAGGCTGTTACCTCGGGTTCCAATGAAATTAAATCAATGAAGGCGCCATTTTTCCGGGGTACAGATGTTGCCTGATTTCGACATTATGGGACCAAAGGATGTTGGCAAGCAGTGATTGGTCCATGAATCTGTCAAATGTTTCAAACATTTGAGGTGGGGTCAGCGGGCATTACATGCTCTTGTTGAGGCATCTGATTAGCTAGTTTATAACATGAATAACTTGCTATTAAAAGGAATACGCCATTAAATAAATTTCTTATTAATAATATTAATTTATTTTCTGCTGCAAATGTTCCTAATGTTTGTGTGGATGATTATTATGCAAAACTGATGCTTGCTTAAAAGGTCTGGCACAGATCGGCAGTTTAGCATTTTTATTTACTTTTTTCTTTCCTGTCAACAGCACAACTATGATGGTTTTCTTTTTTCTTCTGCTGCTTTTTGGGAGACTTTTTCCTGCACAAAGCTTATTCTAAAGTTGAATTACACTCAGCTCTTGTATAAAGTGTGGAGTATTCCTACACTAACAACCCAGAGAAATTCTCATTCATCCAGATCATGTTATTATTCAATTCTGATCTTAAAAAGAAGCTTTAACTGGACATCTTCTAGATCAGGGACCACTCCAGGTTTTTAGGGCCGGCCTCCTACTGGTTTACCAGAAATCCTGCCTTATCTGCTGCTGTTTACCTGGATCAGGTGTGTTGAAAAAAACAGACAAATGGCAGGTTGGTTGGAAAACATTTTGGACAGCGGCATCAGCCTTTGTAGTACATTTGCCTAAAGGAGAGATTCTTGTGACTGTCCAGTAGTCTGATGTATGAATAGAAAAACACGTTTTGTAGGTATTCTTTTTTCCTCCACGATAATAAATGTCAATCACAAAGATTGTCCTGGAAGCTAGTTAGAATGCAAATGCAAAATATCAGATGCATCATCATAAATTGTTTCATGCAACCCTAAGGATGTATTAGAGAGATACCCCACAAAGAATGTGTAAACAATTAAAATGTTTTCATAGTTCCTCATGGCCTGAGATGTGCACATCTGCACGACTCTGCAGGTCGCAGAGCCTCACAGTTGAATGCATTGTTTTGGAAGATCAGTCTTATCTCCTAAAGGTCGGACTTTTCTGATGAGCTGTTGCAGGTAGCAGCCCTGCTGCACACCGTGGTCCAGCTCCAGAGAAATGTAAACCAAGTGCAGTCACCGTGAACACTTTGTACACAGTTTACCACGTGGATGGTGGAGGATCTGCTTCCAGGTGAAGATGAGATCTGTGAGAGTGTGTTTGCGGACTGCAGCTGATAAAGCCTTTGTTGGTGCGTGCATTCATTTGGGAATTCACGATTGCCTAATAGTTTTGAAATGACGGGCTGAGCAGAGGACTCAACTTGGGGTAAGACGTCAAAACGGGCATCACAATGTGTCATGCTGACGTCAGTAAACTGAGATTCATTCAGGTTTTGCTTCAGCGTGTGTTTTTAGACATTTTAAGGTTCAATTTTAATGGGAATAATAACTCAAATGTTCAGCTCAGCCCATCCAAACAAGTTCTTTATGTTACTTGATCTAAAGATGGACGAAAATCAAGAATTCTTGTGTATCTGGTGTGGAGAAAAATACATTTTTGTTGTAACACTTTTAAAGATTCTTCTACTAAAAGAAAAAAAAAAGTTCTTGCTAAATTTAGGATTAATTCTGGTAAAAAACAAAAAAGATTTTTGAAATACAAAACAAGCATTCCACTCATGATGAGACTTAAAGGTCACAACCCAGCTTCTGACAGAGAGATTGTTCAGATCCACACTGTAAGTCAGCATTACTGTGGTTTCTGCCTCCTCAAATTTTTAAACATACAGCAGGCTCTCCATGTTTGAATAAACAGATACATGCTCATACTCCAAGCAATAGACAAACAAATGCCTGTGAACACAAACTTCACTGTATCCACATACAAACAGAAACTCGACCACCAGAAGCTGAAAAATAGTTTCAGCTCTCAGGATGAGTTATTGAATCAAAAAGTGGTTTTGCAGATTGCATCAGAAGGAATGCTGGCATTTAGAAGTCAGGAAGTATCACGGCCGCAGTGGTTAAACACACTCTGAACCACAATCTTTATATGTAATCAATACATCTGATCGCTGCTTTTTTAAAAAGCAAGAACAGATGAACACACCGGCATGATTATAGGAAAGCTCAATTTGAAGCAGGTATAATCGTCAAGCTCATTTGTTGTGGGGACCCGCTGAGAAACACTTCTAAATTAAATTCAAATTTGTTAGGAACTAAACGGTGGCAAAAGCAGCTGGTTTTAGGTATTTTATGACGGTGACTTTTGCCTTTAAAGTAAAAACACACAAGTTTAATTTACAATAATGAAACAGCTGGAAAAGACTTTGATCACATTCCTCTGCTTAAAGGGATCCATACCCATAAGGTTCACTGGCTACATGTCAAAAATGTCCATACTCTGCTCTGCTCTCCAGAGATGTTGGCGTTTATTTAGGCTTAACATCGGACTGATCTGAAAAATAATGCCGGGCTCTTTTGCCAGTCAGCCATCCAGGCCAGATTTAAGACTTTTAACTTTTTTCTTTAAAATTACAAGCAGGTGTTCGTCCTTACTTTTCTCTCCTCCTGTTCACCGCTGTAACCTCCCTCTTCCGGCTCCCCGCCTCCCGTGTGTTAGTCTGTAACACCAGTTCCCCATGTCCCGGACACTTCAAAGTTTTAACACATTCTCAAAGCCAAAAGCATCATTAAGATGTCAATTAAGATGTTGACACGATCATGCACAGCCAGGAAATCAGATTCCAATCTCTCCTCAGACCTCACAGCTCTCTCTCAGACATTTTTTTTTTTAAGCTGAGCAAAACAGAGAAAGGGGAGCTATGAGCAGAATAAAGTGGAATTTGAGGGTCAGCCAGACTTGGATGCAGTTCATTTATACTGCAAGCAAGGGAAGCATTTCAAAATGTTTATTTTAAAAAATGAAGTGGGAAAGAGGGATAATGAGATTCCAGTTTTCCTGAATCCAAGGTGGTGCAAATATGTTTCCTTTTAATGAAAATTGGTGGAGCTTCATTTCAAACCTGTTTCTTTTATGTATTTTCATTTAAATGCTAAATTTAAGTTATTTAACAAACAATAAAAATAAGAATAAAGCAAATAAGAAAATTTGATCAATTCTTCGCTAAAAGAAAAATATTTTAATGCATAATTTTGCCTTTTTTGTACCTGATATTAGGTCATAAAAGGGCATTAAAGGTTCTGATTGCCCCTCTTTTTGTTTCAAAACAAAAGCAAATAAAAAATTGCTCTCTCCTTGAAAAAAAATAATTATTATTTTTATTTACTTCACAATTTCCTTCTTCCAAGCTTCTGCACTTCACATTTTTTCATCCCTCTTAAGTCCATCCTCTCTTATTCCCATTCTTCATCCTTTATTTCCCAACAAATTCTTGAACCAAAAAGGCCTCCTAAAGGTGCGTTTTCACCCCTCGGATAAAGACAAGTCTTCTTTTTCACCCCTAGCTGACTGAGATTGATGGGCCGTGTAAGTGGTCTTGTTCTCTCCAGCTATTAAACACATCCATCAACGGTATTCTCATTTATTAAGATGATTTAAGCAGCAAATGGGAGTCTAAGTGCTGGATTGCATGGTCGCTGCTGTTGCTTGGAGTGATTAAATAGCATTTAAGAGGTTTGGGATCTTCACTCATCTCCTCCCTCATATGCAGTTCTGCAGACTGATACCAGGTTTCACAGGAGTGGCCATCAGAGTGTTTGTGTGACTGAAGCATCAAGCCCAAATGTCATCCTCCGTTGAAAAACTGACGTTGAGCTGCAGAATCTCTTCATAAATCACCAAGTGGAGTTGCCTTCAAGAAAAATAATGTATTGTGGTGTTCAGCTCATTTCCTCCAAGTTAAATCATCCTGGTCAAGTGTTCTCCTGCACCTTTGAGACCCAATATTTTGCCTGAAAGGAGTGTTACACGTGCACTCAGGGTTTTAATCATGCATGAGCCAGAGAGAAGAGTTGCAGAAAATCTTAAAGTAATTTTTTTCCCTCAAAATAAATTATATCTCATGCGAATCAATACAGAAAATAAAAGATTTTTTCAGAAGTGTTAAAATTACATTTATTACTCATATTTGCCATTGATAGGCCAAACTGTATTCCTATATATTCTAAGATGTCAGAAAGCACAAGTTTTAAATCTGTTAAGACATTCTGATGCTCTTTTAAATAGTAAAAAAAATAATAATAATTTCCAAATGTGGAGTTAAAATGAACATTATTATTCTAAAAATACAGCATTTGTTCGACATACAAATGCTTGGACAAATCAAAAAAGAAACTTTTCATTTCCACCTAAACTCCCCTGGTCTTTTACATAAATAAAACTTTTTTTTTGTTTTCGTTTGCCTCCTGCAGCCCACTACCTTTTGCTGGACTGCAGCGCTCCACTGGGACGTTTATTGTTTTCATTGGAAAACCTCTGGATCTAGTCTCTTTTGGATTTGCAGGAATGTTGTGGCAATGTTTAAGCTAGGATTTCTTAAATGCATCAATGCTTGCACACACACGTGCGCATGTTTATAAGTCCCATCTGCTCTTGAAAGCTATCAAGGCGAGCACCAGCTCAGTCTAATTGGAGCGTGGTTGTCTCAGCTTTCTGCAAGGTAACCAAATCTGCAACTTCCAGCGTTTGACCAGGAAATTCAAAGAGACAGGTTCCTTCCAAGCTCTGCCAGCAGGAATGTACGGTTATTAGCCACCTGCTCCAAAAATGTAAAACACACAAAGACGTATGCACATACATATCTTAGGGTTTGGGGATGAGGATGACCTCATTTTGGGATCTCTAAAAGATGTCTGTTCAAGGTCTTACCGTTTTGCAAGGTTTCGTGTCTGCTTGCATAGTTTTACAGGCTTAATTTCATATCTGTGAATGTAACCGTTAGATATATGCTAAAGTTGATGACTTAACTTTTAAGTGCACGGTGGTTCATTTATAACTTGTGCTTCCAAGGAGCACAAGTTTGGTCTGCAACAGTTTGAATAACATTGATGTGTGACACAAAATACAGAGTTCCATCAATGACAGTGAGCTTTTTAATGTTCTTAATGCATAACTCTTGTCTCTTTTGTTTCACTGTGTTGTTTTCTTGTGATCGTCAGTGCACAATTGTTGGACCATCCAGCATTTTGAACTGCAGACCAACTGAGAGAGAATTTGGTCTATAAACTTGAATACAGTCCAAGTACCGAATCTGCACCTGAATCTGCCTGGAATCCATGTGGAAACACTGTGAAACAGTCCCTATTATAAAAAGAAACCACCCACTCCATCTCTTTCACAAGTCTGTTGTATATAAATCTTTGTGATCGCTCTGTCAAACAACAGCAAACTGATAAAATATCTCAACGCAGGACTTTATCATTTAAGGAAGTGTTGCGGTCTGCAAGCAATATGCTGCTCCCCTGATCTCAATATAGCATCTCAGTGACGAGAAATCCCAAATCTCTTCAGTGTTCTGCTGCTGTTATCAGCGCGATGATGCTTCCGGGTAATAGTTCAATCTCACTGTGATACATGACTTATCAAACAGCAGACTCAGATGTGGAGCGGAATAGATGAGTAACCGGCACCATTTACTGTAAAAAATTACGGAACATCAGCATTCCAAGACATCTGAGATATGCAATCCTTGGGAGATCTATCCTGGGTGATCACAGCTGAGGGACAACAATCCCACAGAGGAAGTGGGATTTTTTTCAGCCCACAAACTGATACTAATGCCCCTCACATTTCTGCATGTGTCAGTAATTGTGGTTAAAACCCAATTGGCTCAGAAAAATCAGAAATACTTTAGCTATGGTTTCACCTCATATTTGATAGCTGACCAGACAGGAAAAACTTCAAAATTTGATCTTTTTCTTGCAAAACTTACACAGGGTTCCATCTGGGGTTATGGGTGAAATGTTTTCAAGCTTTTTCTCGCTAGACATTTGCAAGACGTAATATCACTTGTATTGGATGCAAATCTTCATAGCAGAGGTGGAGAAACTATGGCCCTGGGGCCAAATGCGGCCCTGATCTGGCCCACCAAAATGAAATAAATTATGATGTTAACCCTTATTATTGTTTTATTTTCTGGTCTCTCCCCATAGATGGTGTACTACAAAGAAACGCACCTTTGTTTCGGAGGATTTTTTTTTAAGGTTCATGTGTTTTTCAGAGTCTGACACTCATTTGCTGATTTTTCAACACAATTATGTTTGGCAGCATTTCTAAAATTTGTGTTTTTCGCTGACATCAACCTGTTGTTGCATTTGGCACTAAAATGAGAACAAAAGTCTTTTTTGAAATTCAAGCTCTACAGTGTTCAGTTTTAGATATATAAATTGATTTTTAATCAAAACGAAAACGTGTTTTTGTCCAGATTGAATGCTTTTTCTATCTCTTATCAGATGAATTACCTAAACACACAAAGCATCTGCTTCTGGTCCAGCACTTACGTCAAATTTTACAGTTCTTTGTGTGCCCATGAGTCAAAAAAGTTTGCTCACCCCTTCTATAGTCCTGTCAAAAGACAAAGCTTCTGAGCTTTGAACACGGAAAATTTTAACTTTGTTGAGAGAAATATCTGCATTGTGATATGATACCTTTTGGTGTAAGATCTTGAAAACTTTTCCAGTTTTATTTGGGAGAAAAATACTTTTTTCCATCTTAACATTCAGATAATGAGATGAGATAATTTATAAAGTAATTTTGTGTACATGAGTCTCTTGTGGTTGTGGTATATTACCTCACAGAAAGCAAACACAGTAAATAAAAGGGTCGCCCCTTGTTTCTAACAAATGATAAATAAAGATCCACCCAAAAACTGTGTTTTTGAGTTTTTCTTAACCTTCGAGTGACATTTTTCTCATGATGGACGACATATAAGGATGATTAAACAGAAATGTCATTACTGAATATAGATTTATTTAGATCATTGTGAATGAGGTCATATTTATGATGCAGAAAATACACTTGGTGTGAACATAGACTAAAATAAAAAAGCAGATAGAAAAAGAAAAAACAACCACTTAATTTTGTTCTGATGATAAAGTAAACATTCGTTCCAATGACACAAAGTCATAAAGAAGTTTCTTAGATTGCTTTTATTGCAGGAAATATCCACCATTAACTCAGATCATTATATTTTAATCAACAATTAATCATTATTAATAATTAAAATTAATTATAAACATGCATCCCCTTTATTAAGACAGACAACAAACCATTTAAAACTAAGGCAACATTGTTGTTGATGCTAAAAGTTGACAAAGATACTAGCATGTCCATTATGTGTCCATGATATTAGAAATATATGCAATGTGTATAAGTGATCAGTATTGCAATGAAGATATAACCATTTAGCAAAACAACTAATGCATCATTTCCATTTCAGTGCATCTGTTTTATTTAAATTAATTCAACAGAACTTAAGTCTATCCATTCATTTTCTAAACCGCTTTGTCCCTCTTCTGGGCCGAGGGCAGGTTTTGGTTTTGCCCTGGACAGGTTGCCAGTCTACAATCACACACGTGAACACACTTAAGGACAATGAGTAACCTATTCACCTATGAAGCACGTTTTTGGATGGTGTTAGGAAGCTGGAGTCCACACACAAACTTCACAAAGAAAGGTCCACCATTGGTATTTCTGTTTCACAGACCCCAGTTGGGATGTGAACTGGCGTCTTCTTGCTGTGAAGCAAGAGCGCTAACCACCGCGCCACTGTGCGGTCCCAGAAATTAAGTTATACTCCAAATGATGCACATCCACATAGGAGGCAAGAGTCTATAAAAGAAGTCCCTCTGATTGGTCAAATGCAAAAGGCCTCTAAATATCACACTGTCGTAAGATTGCTGTTGCATGTGTAAACATTTAAGGCAACCATTGAGTGCAATTTAAGCACAGGCTGATATTGTGATGATGATGCATATGTGATGTATTGTCCATCATGATGTTTTTTGAAGAACAGAGATATTTTAAACTCTTTTGTGTGGGTGTCGATCATTACTGTCCATTCTCACTTTTTAATGGACACTCTGCAGCCAATCAGATTGACGTTTTCACCTGTACCGAGGTACAAATGTTGTGCTGCATGATGTTTTCAGTTGGTTTGGTCTACTTCTATCCAGTGCAATAGGACTATACTGGACTAGGGGCTCCTTCTACAACTCACCAGAACAGGCAACATTTTTCCAGTCTTTTCTTCTCAGGGTTTGGTTAAGAACATTAGACTTTATTCTCTGGTTTTATCTGGCAGGAATGGTCTGCTGTGGTGGTGTGTTCCTGTAGCCCCGCTGCTTTACAGTTTGACATATCGTTCCTTCAATGTCATTATTTGGCACACTATAAAAAGTAGCTACGTACATTGTTTTTGCTTTTTTGCCATCTGAAATCTGTGTAGCTATTTTTCTTTAATAAACTGCAGCATCAGTAAACATCTGGGAAATAAACAGACAATCAGTTGATCACCAGTTGCTACCTACTAAAGGCTCAATAACCTAAAAATCGCAATGTTTCACAAAAAGCATTTAAAAAAAATTGAATGCAGAACTTTTATTTAACAGCTAAATAAAACACTGCACTAAGAATGATCCTGAGGGGTTGTTTTATTCTGAAAAATCTCAAAGATTGAGATCGACAAGCAAGGAAAACAACAAATCTGCTTAATTTGTGATGTTTACCTTCAACAAGGAATTTTTCTAGCACCTAATTTGGTGAATCTGGCTCCAATCACGAATAATTCAAGTGAAAAACAAGCGGTTTGGTCTCCTAACACTTCAGATAAACAGCTCTTTGGTCTGGAAGGTCAGCCAAAATGTTCAGCTTTTGTTGACTGCCTCAGTAATATCGTGCACTGCCAGTGATTTCTTTTCAAATTAGCGCAAAGAATTACGAGCGCTTGCATTCCATTTAGAATCATTTAGGCTGTAAAAGAAATTTGCTTACCAGAGACACACATGCTGGTGCTGATGAACGTCTTTTTTGCTGCAGATGTTATGCAAGGGTTTCTTTCTTTCTTTCTTTCTTTCTTTCTTTCTTTCTTTCTTTCTTTCTTTCTTTCTTTCTTTCTTTCTTTCTTTCTTTCTTTCTTTCTTTCTTTCTTTCTAAAAATTAAGTGAGTTCTAAACATTTGAAAATACCCCCTGTTGTTATATATGAGCAAAAGAGATGGATTTGAAATGAGAACTTTGTCCTCAATTCCAACATTACCACCATTTTAGCAATAATAGTATTTTGCTAATTGAATTTAAATGTTTTAGTGCATGATTTAGAATTATCGCTTCTTCTGTTTGATTGTAGTGTGTACATGTACCACAAATTCAAGTTTAAGAGCTCAGTTCTATTAGCTGTTGATCAGACATATTCTTACTTAATCGTAGTTTTGATGTTTCTTTCCCCCATGTTGACAGCAGGAAGCCACACCTCTTTTCATTGATTCATTCAATAACTTTATAAAAATTAATTATTAAGGATAATCAAAAAGTGGATACAGATAAACTGTAAATTAAAACAGTCATAACCAGCCTTCATCTGAACATATTTGGTTTTTCGTTTCTGTTCTCTGCTATCTTTATGTCATCTGCACCGATAAATTCTTCCTTTGGTGTCCTGTAGGCTTTCTGCTTTGCAGATCTAAAAACAAAAAATTGATTTTTTAAAGAAATTTTCTTTTTTTAACGTGCCTTCATCAATTTGACACAGTAATAATGGAGCACAACCACAGACGGGCATTAGTTTTGATGTAAAGGAATAAAAAAGGGGTCAATTGAAAAATCAGTTTTAATGAAAGTAGAGTCTGGAGGATTCATTTAATTGAAAGAGACTGCTTCTGCATGACATGTTGGATCTACTAGCAATCTACTACAACTACCACCTGACGGTCTTGTAACCCTTCCGCTCTCCTTAGCTTGTTTACATTAAAAGTGGGGTCATCTGGACACCACAGGACAGTGCGCTGAACTTTTTTTTTTCACTGATTTTTGAGTTTCACTAATGTCCATGACAGACGTAAAAACCTGTCCCACTTCGTCCACATTTGTCATGGAAGAAATCGCATAACAATATGTGGTTGGAGCCATCTGGACCCCAAGGAGAGCGGAATTAACGACACGCTTTGCAGAAAGTCAGACAAAAGAAACATATAGACCAATTTTAACATTAAAACAGCTCGTGAGGCAGATCAAGTGTTACATCACCATAGCAGCATGACAGGGTTCCACCCTGTGTTTTTCATTTAAACTCACTTTGAAGTCCCTCTCCAATCATTTTAGATTTTTTTGTAAAAGCATTTTCAGTGGTCTTTTAAGCATGTTTATGCCATTTTCAGACAAAATTAAGAACGTGTGTTGTTTTCTAGGACACAGTTTCTGCAGAGCGGCAGGGGATCATCAGAATTTGACCTCAAAGTTTTTGCCAGGACCGTTGGCACAGAGTAAGCTGGTCATCATTTTCCATTGTTGTTTATTTTACACCAGGGAGGTCAAACTCAATCACACAGGGGGCCAAAATCCCAAACACACAGTGACAGGAAAAGCTAATTAGAATGCACAGGTGCAGTCACTCCCACTCAGGTGCCGCTAACAAGAACCTGCTCACTATAAAAATGGGACTGAGCTGGCTCTTCCTGTATCTGGGCTGGGACTGCCTGCCTTTCTTGGTTGCAACTGGGCTCCACTGCCAGTGCAGTGGTGGCCAGAATACCTGGTTGCACCGCGGATCGGTGTGCGACTGGGTAAAAGTGAATCTCCTCTTCCTCCGTGCAGTGTTGCGCAGGTGCTTTTGGGACTCTTGCTCCTACATTCCTCTGTTTGAGTCTGACTGGAGAAGCAAATGGACTGATGTTTTTAACTTGTTGTTTTTACTGATCTGTGTACCAAAAAGGCACTGTTTATGTGTATTTTCCTTTGTTTTATTGTTTCAGAGCAACAGTGACTGGTGCTCAAGTGAACATTTTGATTGTTTTTGTGTTGTATTCCAAGGGGTGGGATTATATTGATGCATGATTGGGTTTTTATTTTTTCTTTGTGTTTTGCTTGAGTATTCAGGTGAGCTCTAGGCCCCTAGTTTTATTGCAGGTCTTTTGTTAATAGCAATAAAATTATCTAGAGGGGTAGATATAATTACCTGGTGGGCCGGGCCTTGACTTTGATGCATTGGTTCACAGTCTCTCCTGCTAGCTTACAGATCCTCACTACACCGCTCCGATATTAGCTGTGCAACAAAAATGGCGATCAATATTGGAGCTATACTGTACAGCTCTATAGTTCTGAGCCAAATTCTAGCTTGGATGACAAAAACAGACGTATATGGATCTATTTGTTTGCAAGTGGATGTATCAGAATGTAACGGAACCTTTTGTCTGACTGTATTCAAACAGATTTGGATAAATAAATACTAAGAAATGCAATTTTAATCGCAATTTTCTTTATATGTGTCCTCCATCACAAGTAACATGCTTCAAGAATATGTTAAAAACACAGAAAACATGATTTTTCATCAGAGTGGATCTTTAAAATGGAAGTGGCAACAGTCAAGAAAATAATCTATATTTTTCTCATATTTCTTTTTACATTGGTTACATTCGTTTTCAAAAATATAAGCAGGAATTTCAAATTATCCATCACTTTAAATGTGTGAAATCAGATCAGACAATTAGATGCCGTTCTCTGTATCTGGTCTGTTGTCTTGGGACGTCTTTCTTTATTGTCAAACACCAGAGCAGTGAGTGCAGAGCAAAGGTCAACAGATGAACAGCATCAGGCAAGAAAATAAACACAGAGACAAACCTAAATCCAGTCAGATGGACTCGTCCATCCTTCAGCTGATAAGGAAGACGGGAGTAAATTTGCTTACCATCATCAGACAGTCACAAATGAACTCCCCATCTGAGTGAGCAGAGAATCCCAAAGGCTTTTGGATGCTGCTGATTTGATAAGAAAACCGGTGAGTTTTGCAACTGATGATGCAAGTGCATAAATTCAGCTCTCTAGGGATGTCATACATCTAACTTAGTTCATTTTCTACATTTACAATTATTACTTTTATTTTATTCCAAAATGTAACGAGACGACCATTTAAACCCGAGACCGTCTTCAGTTTGTTTAAATAACTTACACTCATTACAGCCTGCAGTTGAGGTTATCAGGTTGCTTTAAAAATAAATAAGAAGCAGAAAACAGTGAGATGGGTGGCACGTTAATGCACACTGACTGACAGATGTTTGATTACAGCAGCTGTTGGACAGAATTTCAGCGATCACAGCCAAACAAGGATGAGCAAGTGGTTTATCAACATTTCAATCAGGTTAGCCATCCATGGATGCAGATAAATATCCTCTCTACCTCATACCGGGGAAAATCTAAGGCATGTCTGGATTTGGGACTACCCGAAATTTACAGTACAACTGAAAACATATTTAAGTCTTACTGAAGTAAAGAGGTGAATTGTCAATTACATTCTTTTAGAGTCTTTTCACTTAAATATAATTCTGAGCTAACATTTTTTTAAAGATGTATAAATTAATGTGGGTTTCATGAGACACAAAGATAGTTGTTTTTTGTTGTTTTGTCATTATAATATGAATAAATTATTTCAGTTTTGCACTGTATTGAGAAAAATTGATGCATTCTTGAAATTCCTCAGTTGGTGTGTGCACATATTAATATCAATATTAATATTAATACAAAATTAATATTTGTGTGATTAAAAAAATATCCTAAAGAGACCAGAATTTAAAATGGAGCTTTGAGAGGTCAAAACACAAAAATAAATAAATAAATAAAAACCCAAGTGAAAGCCATATTTTGATATAGGTTTTGTCAGGTAATGACTTACTTTAGATGAACTTGCAGCTACAAGCCCTACACATAATGTATACAGTATGTCAGACTTTATCTTCAACACTTGCTCATCAAACCTTACATGTCATGTTAGGTTTCCAGTTACACAGTCTGGTATTGTGTGTGGACCTAAGTATGCGTATATCTACCAAGTGGAAGTGGAAAGACATGACCCCCCCCACCTTTACTTACTTCAGAGGAATGTTCATTACACCCTATATGATGGTCATTTTAATGTGCAGCAACTTGCTGCAGAAGAGTTATTGACCTCTGTTTTCTTCAACTTCTGTTACATTTATTAGCAAAGGTTTAAAGTGTGCACAAGTTACTGCAGTGCACTTTTTTTTCTTTGAATACACAACTTTATTTGAAAGTTTATTTCCTCTACAGAAATGTGGATCAAAAAATTATAGCACTATTCAATCTATCTAGCAAGGTCTCACCTGTAAACCTGCATTAAAAACTCAAATTTGATCAACGATGAAAATTAAATTTGTGGTCACAACTGTCATGTGTTATGATATTTGCCTCTGTCCTAAAACTATCAGCAGCTGAGCAAACATTTAAACATGTTTTGTTAAAAACTCACTGGAGCTCACTGGGATGTCTTTCCTTAATCATTGATGAGCAGAAACATCCTCATTCCTGGTTAATGCACGCTTGAATGACTGGAAATACAAAAAAGAATGATAGATACACAATATTTGATTTATGTTACTGCTTACTAAAATCCTGATACAATATTTTCTGAGATAAATCAATATTCAGTAAGCACTCAGCTTTGTTAACTTGAAAAGTCTGCCCGAGATCTAATCAGAAAAGGATTATAAAAACTATACAAATCTATAGAATGAAGTAACTATGTAGTGGGGGGATTGTATAATTTAGCTTTTTCCCAAATCAAATCAAATCAAATCAAATCAAATCAAATCAAATCAAATCAAATCAAACAAATCAAATCAAATCAAATCACTAAAACAACCATTTATAAGTACCTTGTTAAGTTAATGCAGGCATGATCGATAGAAGATTGAAGGTTGTGAACATTTGAATGAGGACGAATCCTTTAACAGATGAATGGCAGGTCACGCTTCTTCAACACACTACTTCAAACATCCTGCAGGTTAAACAGCAGAACACTCTTTAAATTCTTCCAAACTATCAATAGTTCCCCTTTTTTATATTCCAACAACACTTTGTCTAATAAACATAAAACTCAGTCAGTTTTTAAGACTGGATTATTAATCTGTTTATCATATTGTCATTTCACTTTTTACCGCTAAACACAGGAGCTTTAGCTTTCTCTTGAAGCACTGCAAGTCTTCAATTGTTTCCGCAATTATTTGAATTCCAGCAGATTCTGAAGTGAAAAAAGCAGCTTTGAATTGATATGTAACACTTTACAATCAATGAAGTTTAATTTTTCTATTGATGAAAGGCTGCATTCTGCTGTTACACAACACTATTTTAGTTTAGCATATTGGTGCAAAGCTGTTGTGAAAAAACACTTTTTTTGTGTCAGAATCCAGTTGATCTTGTAACTGTTACTGAGTTACAATAGGTCAAAAAGCCTGTGTTATTTAGGTGAGCCGGGGAACATCTCTGATGTCAAAAGGGTTAACCAAAAAGAAGAATATGCATTTACTCATCAGCTTCACGGTTATTTGAAGTAAGACTCATTTCTGTGTTTACAGCAGAGGAAAAAACTCTCATCGATATCATGTGTGTTCATGTTTGAATCAATGAGAGTTCTTTTCAAGGTGTGCTGCCAAAACAAATAAAGAATAGTTTGATTTCTCTGCAGATAGGCCCTGGACACAGAAAGATGAAAACCAGGAAGGCTCCTCAGTGAAAAGAAGTCACATTTTTGGCAACTGCTAGTAGTTATTATAAAGTTATGATTTCATAAGGAAAATTGATTTTATCCTTTTGTTTGCCTGTTAGACTTCCAGAACATTTTACAAGTGTTTAGACCTGCAGAAATACTCTAAATGTTTGTGCTTACATGTTCCAGAGGGAACATATGCATCAGGGATGAGAAACCTAACAAGCATCTGCTGCTGAAAGATTTCACTTCATTAAGCTTAATTTAAGTCTCACATAAAGCCAAGGAATTTGGTGGACACAATGCAGTCTTTAAATACTCACATGTAAATAATCCTGACAAAGCAAGATGTAAAACAAGTGTGCAGCAAAGAGCCATTACCAGATTTCCTTTATCTCTGCGTACCCTCCGCTAAAGGAAAAGCAAGGACATTTTTCTACAAAAAGACTTTCCTATCTCAGTTTAAACTTTTGAAAAGATGAAAGTGAAGTTCCCATCTCATCTACAATTCTTTATCTGTCCGACGCCAAATAGTGAAGAAAAGCTCTTGAAAAGAAGAAAATTTTATGTCTTGGGCTAGCCACAACGTTTGGACATCTTACACAACTGTACACTGGCCTGTCTTCCCAGCTCTGATCCTGTTTGACTTTTTTTTTTCTTTTTTTTTTGTCTAAAGGTTTGAATTAACCTCCATAACAGATATGCTGCCATTAAAAATGATCTGTGACTTCAGCACATTTAAAACAATGCCAAAGTTCGAGCTATAACATCATTTACATGATGCTTAAACTTGTAGCCGCCTGATTGATTAAACGTCTGCTTATGTGCAGATCATTTTAAACCCTTGCTTTTTTCTTTCAATCGATAAATTAAAATTGAAGCAAAAACAGATGTAGAGGTTTGTCTAAGCCAAGCCTAAGGAATGAGCGTGTCATGCCTTAATACTTTAGTGGCATTCTTTTGGTTTAGCTGTGGTGCTAACACGTTTCTACAATTAAACTCACTGAATTGCTTTAGCCTACTTTTTTTTAAAGACATTGTCTCCTTTTCCCCCTTTTTTATGAGATAAACATGAAGAAGGCCATTGTGTGGTCCGGTTTGCTACTTAGGATGGTGAAAATCATCATTTTAAATATGAGTTTATGAGCTGGACTCACAGACGGGGCCTTGTGAGGATTGAGAGGAGAGTGAAATTGGGGACTTCTGAGCTTCCAGGGTTAAATTTTCACACATTCATCAACAAAAAAATATCTTAAATATTTATTACAGCACTGTTTTAATTGATGAATTGTACTTATATATTTTTATATTCCTGTCCTCTCTTTTTGGGGTCCAGATGTCCCCACCCTTAAATTGACATGGGAAAGGTGGACAGGATTTGATGTCTGCCCCGGACACTATGAAGATGAAAAAATCCCTGTCTTGTGGGTTCCAGATGACCCAATTTTTTATGCAAAAATGCCTCGGACAGCACAAGGGTTACACAATATATTTATGGCAAAAAAAAAAAAAAAAGAAATATGTTGTTTTTTATAACATGGTTTCTGCAGAATAGCAGGAGTTCATTCATAATTTGCCTCAGAGTTGTAGGCGGGGCTATTTACACGAAGTAAGCCTGCCCTTATTCCCTACCATCCCTTTGTTTACTCTCTCTACCACTTGCGTACAGCCCCTCCCCCCCAACCTAACATTAGCGGTGAAACAAAAATGGTGAGCAATATCTGAGTTATTGTAAAGTTTTGAACCAGATGCCAGTCTGAATGAGGAAAACCAAGACGTCCAACATGTCCTTGCATCCTTTGACTGATTAAGAACTCTCAATTCAGGTAATCAGACATAAGTAGGTCACTGACATCTGGAAACGTGCGAGCACAGCAAGGACCATAAGAACCCAGCTCTGGTTTCAAGATCTACCACTTACAAAAGTATGACTAAAAGTTTTAATTCTTCTTTTCGTCACTTCAGCCGCCCCGCTGTGACTGAACTCTCAGTTCACATAAACTTTCACCTTTCGTTGCATAGAGCTATGCGTTTTTTTGGAAATCAGTGGGAAGTTTTCTTTTACACATTGGTAGCAGCTGGCATGGCTTTGATCTGAGACAAGTCAATGCTCACAGGAACAATTGAGAATGTGCGGTGATTCATAGAAACGAGACAGGAAGAGGCTAAGTTTTTATTTGTTTGAGTTATTAATTCTCAACATTAATATGGCTTAATTGTTGTTTACAGTGGCCTGTGGAAAGTTATCAGAAATGATCTGTAGTTTCTTTTTCATTCCAATTTATTTTTCCCTGTCATTTCTATTCACCACACACTGAAATCTTGAACCTGCTTCTGTTTTCATTAATGTACCAAATGTAATGTGCCACAATATGACAGGTTTACTGTGTTATCTTTCTTGATTTTGCCATAGTTTTGAGTTTTCCCTTTCAAAATATGCTGTTTAATATGTTCCTTATTGCCGGAGCAAACTGTGCATTGAGTTTAATAGTTGTGGCAGGAGGGATTCTTAATGAGCATCCCTTCCTTATTTGAGGTCACCACCATCCAATTTGGTAATTTCAGACTTCCTTAATAGTTTCACATGCATGCTTCATACATAACATTAAGTGGAGATGTTAAACTAAAAAAAAGAAAAAAACTGACATTTCCTTTTTCCTTGTTTTGAATAGTTTGACAGAAAAAAGGTAGGGTTTCCACAAAAAAGCCATTTACAGACATTCTTCACACACTACAAATTACTTCACACATATTTAGAAGCTGATGTTTGGCAAATGGAACAACTTTCTGATTAAATTATTTTTTTTAAGCTATATGGTTAAAATTCTTGTGAATAGCTGCACACAAACATGCAATCTAAAAAAGAAAAAAAACTATGAACAGATTAGAAATACATGTACAAAGCAATATGTTTGCAATATGTTTCGAAAGTACAAGTGCCTTGCTGTGCAAAGGTCAAACCACCCAGTTTTATACTTATTCACTGAAGCTCTTTCTGCAATCAGGAGATGGATTTTTTTATTTTTTTATAGCAAATGAGTTTGAAATGCCAGGAAAAAGTATTTGCTTCTCTGGTTTAAATACAATAAACCACATGGAAATCTTTTGGAATTTTTTATACAACAAAGTAAAACCAAGAACCCAAACTACCGATGAGTAATGAATAGACATTAAGAAAAGTTAAAATGTGGGTTTTGGAAACTTTAAAAGGAATTTCTTCATTATAAATACGTTTTCTACAAGTTTTACTTATCTGAAAAGAAAATTCTTGCTCTATTGTTTACAATATATCTCTCTCTTTGCTCTTTTCTTTTCCTTTCACATCTCAGCTTTTTTTATTCTTTTGAAAACTGTTTAATAGCTCAGATAAACAAATAGTTACTAAACAACTAAACTACATATATAGATAAGATTTGTGTTGGTAAAGTTTCTTTTTTATTTCAATTCAAGCAGGACAATTAAAATAATCTTTGAAAAAAAGCAAAAAATGATTTGTTCCAAAGTTTCTTCAAATTTCATTGTGATGAATGCATTCTTCATTAACTATAAAGGGGCTCCCTTTAACTAAAATGCAGAGCATTACAAAAATTGATAGTGCAGTTTTATTGCTCGACTGAAATTTCTGCTCAAGTGTCTAATTTTGAAATCAAAAGTCAAATTTTTAAAGTTTCATTCAATATATATATATATATATATATTCATGACATGTATATATATGCGATTATGCAGTTTTTAGCTAAAATTATTTTTAAAAAAAACTGTTGTTTTCTGCAAAGCGGCAGGAGTTAATAAGAATTTCACTTCCAAGTTGTGGATAGGACTGTTTGTGCTGAGTAAGTGTTCTCCCACTTCCCATCATCCATCTGTTTACACTCTCTCCTGTCATCTTACAGCCCTTAATAATACCATGCTAGCATTATTGATGCAACAACAAACACGAGCAATATTGGAGCTGTCATACAGTTTCGAGCCAGATACCAGCTCAGTCGAGGAAAATGAAGACGTACACTCATCTACGAGTAGATACATCAGAATGGAGCCTAGCAGGGAGACCTGTGGTCTGCACGTCATAGCTTCCACGTCACAACTACAAGCTTTTTCAAATTATATTTTATCGTCTACTCCTGATTTACAACGATTTGAATGAAGAAATACTCATAAATACAATTTTAGGCTTAATTTTCTTTAAATATGTCCTTCATCATGTGAAAAAGAACATGTAACATGTAAAAAAAAAAAAAAAAAATTAATACCTTAATAATCAACTTACCAGAATCCAAAAATACATCATGTCAAAGAGGGAAAATAGTGAATGACGATATCTAAACCACATATCTAAAGCTCATTAAATTTGTTGATAACAAGTGACTTACTTAGACATTTTTAGAAGCAGCACATTTCTCTTTCTATGTGCATCTTCTGGCTAATCAGTAGCTGCTGGACAAAGTAAGGTCACCTGGATCCAATGACCTGCTTGGAGAATCCAGCTTGTTGAACTTGTTGAAGGGGCTCCCTGTCAGAATTACACCAAGTCAAATCTCTTTCATATACCTCCTCCTGCCTCCTACATTTTAATCCTCTCAGGCCTGCTGTTCTTGTGTTCTCTCATTCTCTCCTGTTTCTTGCTTCAATTGGTTTCGCACTAAACTCAGAAAATCTGGTTCCAATCAGAGTCTTTTGCCAAGCCAAACTCTCTTGGCCAGACACCCTTGAAAAGACTTCAGATTTATTTTACATTTATATCAGAGGCTCTTTGTACTTGTACTCCGCAGTTATCTCTGAACGTCTGCTATTTTGCTTTTGTAGCAAAGCAAAGTAGTTGTACGGTTTTGTTTACCAAAGAAACCAGCCATCAGCCACGCCAAGGCAGAAGAGGAAATAGTCACCGCAGGAGCCCCCCTGCGGCCCCAGTGTGAGAAAGCTGAGGACCAAGCCCTCCCTGCCTACGGGGTTTAGCCTTACTGCATGTCTACAGACCAAGCAGGCCTTGCACTGATAAAAAAGGCAGTACACAGCTAGAGTCTTATACTCCCAAAGCACTGTTCCTAATACTGGACAGAGGGCCCCTTAAAATCCCTGGCGTTGCACCTCAGACCCCATTTTTTTATTTGGTTTGAATGAACAACACTAAATTTGATAACTTGAAAACACTGTTACTTATTGTAATATGTGGAAATTTTACAAGTGCAGCTCTAGACTGTCCCTTGGTGTGAACACGGGTGTGAGAGTTTATTTGGAGAAATTGTCCAGGATGCACCATGCCTTTGCCTGGAAGTGGATAGGCCCCAGCAACCCCAGAACTGCAATAGGGATTTCGAAAATGTATACAAGGATGGTCATATTCATAGAAAAGTACCAAACGGAAACATGGCACAAGTGTAAACAAATTTTCATAGAGTTTTGCATATTCTCCTCATAAATTGCCAAGAAAAGACAGCAATGTAAACATGCACTCATTAAGACACATTTGTTTAGAAATACAATAAATAATGCACTATATGTTTTGAAGATATTCATATCAATTGATACAGTTCTCATTCTGTACGATTTATTAGTGAAATTATAATGAAATTGATGATATCATACAGTGTTATATGGATTCTCAAACAGAGAAGCTCCAACAATTGTTCTGCCTCTCCTAGAGGACATTTCAATTTGGCCACTAGGTGGCGATCACACTATAGCATTACAACTTATTCCAGAAGAAGAAAGTATGAGCAAAAAATTGTGTTTTAGACTACAAATTGCTACTTTAAAAATATTTGTATTTTTAATGGAAAAGATCCAAGCAGAATCATGGCACAAGGATAAAAAAATTGTGAGAGAGTCTCACTTTTTCTCCTCATAGTTTGCCATGAAATGTAAACATACCTATCCGTTTGCATTAAAAGTGGAGTCATGAGATAGCACAAGGGTTAAAAGAGTTTGGAAAATCCATGCCAGTGAGTAAATAAAGATGTTCATTTAATCAGCAATGTCTGTTTTGGCCTTCCGAGCGATAGCATTAGCCGCTCTATGGAAAATTCCATTTTATGTTAGCATCAAGCTAGCTAACTTTAGCATTATGCGTTGGATCGATCTCTACTTTTATGGTTTGATTGTTGATCTATAAGCTTATATCGATCCAGATCAATCAATCCGTTTTTATCAGCCCAGCCCTAGATGTTACCATGAAAAAGATTTTTATTAAATGCTTTGTGTAGTAAAACTAAAGAAGGAATAAGAAAGAAAAAGATATTTAGACTAACACTGTTACCACGCACTGTTTAGCCTAATAATTACCTGATGTAGTATAGCTTGTTGGGTAACATCTGCTGTGCCGGATTCAGAAACTGCATTTTAATCTGCAAATTCTCTGGACAATGAGACGATTTCTTGACTGCATTGCACAAGTGTAAACTCTGAAGGTCTCATGTTTTCTTTTTGAGTTACTGTTTAGTTTCATTGTCAGTCATTGTGTGGTTTTCATTGATTTTTTTTCTCTCTGCCATAAAAAAAAAAAAAAAAAAAACACAGAAGGCAACTAAATCCGCTGAAAGCCAAATCTAAAGTTTAACATCTGACATTTCTGGTGCTGCTGTTATGAGTAAAACCACTCATCGGGGATGATGAGACAAAGCTTGTTTTAACTCCCAGAGTTGATTGCTCTAGCAAATATGAAGAGATCACCTCAGGACCTACAGATGTTTTTTTTCTGTCAGTGAGTAAATGTGAGTGTTTTTGTATCTCTGTGGGTTTGTGATTGGATTCAGACAATCAGGATTATCCGTATCATGGCCATATCACCTTCCCTAAACAATAAACACACTGTTTTAATCTTGTTTCCCAAAATTCTTAGGAGACAGGAGGTCCTTCTCCCACATAGTGTGCTCTGTCATCGCCTCATCCACTACTGTGTTAACGCTGGCTTAATTGGAAAAAAAATTCCAACAAGGACAGCAATTTCTCTGAACAAGTATCTTCACTGACCAAAGAATCCAGAGCACAAAGTGTTTATATTCTTCGACTAATAATTCATGCAAAATCCTTCAACACATTTTCAAAGGCATTATTTTATTACCGTTCCTGTTCTTTGGAACTGTTCCTGTGTATGTTTATGCTTAATGAAAGATCATCAAATCTGGTTAAAAAATAGGTCAGGATAGTTGGACTGCATTGCACAGAACTGTGTGAGTGCTTGCACGCATGTTTGAGAGTGTTCATGACTCTAAAAGTCAGATAAAGACACATTGCCACGGTGTGGTGAAAGGCCAAGCTAATCTTTGCCTTAGTCTGATCTAATGAGGGCTTCTCTCAAACAAGCTGTAATTAATGGATATTGTCTCTCGAGAATACCTCGTCTCTCTTTTTCCTGTCTGAATCCTTGACCATGGCTGTCTGGAGGAACCATATCGCTGGTTTTGCCAGTTTTTCCGTCTGTCTGCGCAGTCTCCAGCACCCTTGTTCAGACCTAATCTGTCTGTCTGTCAGTGCCTGGTAATTGGAGCTGTTTAAAGGGTCATCCAGCCCAGGTGGGCGGGCTGGGGGAGTATGTCTTTCTGCATGTCTGTGTATGTGTGTTCATTTATGCACTCTGGGATAGGAATGTGTGTCAGACCTGAGACTTCTGCTTCCCACGGTCGTGCCACCCATGAGTGTTGCATGACAGGGAGAGGAAGAAGCACACGTCATATTGAAGAATCCTACAGGTGCATTTGAAACATTATTCCATTGCTCAAGATGATCCAGATTCCTTTAGCAACTGGTGGATTCATGCCAATTGTGGCAGTTTTTTTGAATTTTTTTTGCCCATTTCCAGTTAATTTTGAGTGAAAATAAATCTGGGGAAAACTTACTTATATTACTGGTCTTGCAGAGTGTCACTGTGCTGAATCTTTCACTGAAAAGGGCATAGTAGGATACATGCAAAGAGTGTTTTCAAAACCAATGATGCAGGTTTGAGACTTTGTTTCTGTGTTAAACACCTATGCCATGTTGAAGTCACTAGACTTGCCTTTTTTTATGGCAAGCATGTGTTTCAGTATAAGAAATCCTTTTGCAAGGACTCCTTTGAATGTGAGCACACTGATAGGTTACAAGCATAAAATATACCAGAAAATTCAGTGCCAATAAAGCAACGCATATTTAAAACCAGCTGCTGGAAATCGACAACAGACCTAAGGAGAAAGAAGGTATTCATCGTTTGAAACAAGATGCGTGCAATCCCATATAGTAATACTTAAAGGCTGTAGCGTGAAGACAGAAAAATATGAAAACATACGCAACTGAATTACTTGTAAACCTGTAAAATAAAAGGAAAAATAAACTCAAGTTTTATGATAGGATCTGATATCCCATGGTTTTCTTATAAACAGGTGACAGGAACTTTTGTGATTACCGTTTGTCAGCCGAAGCAGTCCAAGTGTTTTCACTTTGATCTTTGCTTCCCTGTTGCACACACAAGGTTTGGTTGCAGTCTCTTGTGTGAAAGTTATTTTGGGTGGCGGGGATAGGAAGGCCATGAGTTTACAGAGCCAGTTCAAGACTGTTGCAGTTTGTTGTTTTAACGTTTCTTTGTCGGTTTACGCAGGAGAGGTTGAGCTGCATGGGTCAAGTGAAGCCAACCATACTGAGCTGGAAAGAAATGACCATTTATCACTTTGTGATTCAGAGGGATAAGATTACCAAAGCAAACAGAACAAAGTTTGTGAAGATGGATGGGAAAGCGAGGAGAAAATATCCAAAACAATGAAAAATGATATTGAATGCAGCTATATATATATATATATTTTTTTTTTCTTTTTCAACAGCAGTTTTGGTCTGGGGTCAAAATAAGAAGCATCTGACTGTACTGCTTAAATCAACAGAGAATTATTACCTTTACCACTTTTCAGGTGATCTTGCACAGGTGAATCCAGACAAAAGTAACACATTTGACAAATGTTTCTTTGTTTCTGTCAAAAATACATAATTCTTGAAAGAAATGTAAAGAGTCCTGAGTTTCATCAGCCTAGAACCTGAAATTGCAGTGCACATGTTGCATGTTACAGGAATTCTTCTTCTGTATTTTGCTGCATGCTGGAGAATTACCTGTCAACGTTTGGGCATGTCGTAAGTCGCATCAGGTAACAACCACAACACACTGTTGTGGTTTGGAATGGCTCGGCAAACAAACCAGCTCCCCTGAAAAAACAGCTACTTCAGTCAGGATGGAAATAATGTTTCATCTATTCCAGCGGCAGTGAGAGGAACTGTTAATTGAAAGCAGGTAACATCTGGGAAAATTAGGATCAAACCTCAAGCCTGTTTACTCATGTCTTCCACCCTGTGTCTCTCTGCGGGCCTCTGGAGCTGCAGCAGAGGAAGAGGGCTGGAGTTACAGAATTTACAGCAATGGGAGGAATTTAGTTACCAACATTACTTCTGTGGTTGAATGGAAGAGTGTCTGCACTGAGGCCAGTGGTTCAAATCCACAGTCCACTTAGACCAAAAACTGAAAAAATATGACCCAATATCTCTATACTTGACTCCCAGCAACAAGGGTTATCATCAAATTATTACTTGACATATCTTGGACTACAGCTCACCATTCTGGGGCGGGTGTTTAAATGCTGAAAACAACTTTCACACACCATAGGTGTGATTAATACCTGGAATTTAAATAAAAAAATGTCTTAAACCATTTTATACGAAGAAAGTTTTGATTTTCCATTCTTTTTCAGCAAGCACCTTTCAAATGTTTGCATTATTTTGATTTTGGTGTGGAAAAAGAATGATAACAGTGCAGTGAATCTTGTTACTGGTGACCCCACTTTTAATGTAAACATGCCTGTTCTGCATCTCTGTTGTTGCTTTTTTTTAACTCCCGAAATCTTTCACCCCGCACTGGAGTCTGCCCACATTGATCTGCGTGTGTGCATGTCTGTCAAAAAAAAAAAAAAAGTGTACATGTCTGTCTGTTTTTTGTGTCACTGTCACCGCGTGCGCACATGTTTGTTGTGATTGTATGTTTTTACCATGTCTACTGTCTGTTAGACACAAAAACATGATCACATTTGTCAATCGTGGCGTTTTATTGTGAAAAAGTGGTTATATTTAGAAAATAAACCATGTATCTTGATGCGACTTCCTGCCAGAATTGACGTGGAACGCTCCCGGCTCGCGCACAAAATAGAGCAGACGCCGAAACGATCCGCTGCCCCCCGCGCCTGGTGTGAACGACGCCATAGGATAACAAGGGCGCAGAATGGAAGCGGACTCTGTTCCGCGGCGCTTCGCGTCCAGTGTGAACACGGCGCTTTACACTGGTTCTGATGTAGGGTTCAGTGTCTTGCCCAGGTCAATTCGACACATGGGCAACAGGGAGGGGAAAAAAAATCTTCCAATCAGTGGTCCACTACTCCGCCCTTGCATCCCAGCCACCCTTGTGCTTTAATGATGTTGGTAATAGCTTCAGATTTGGACAGTTAGCAGCCCGAATGCCAAATGAATACAGATCATCAAGAAGACTCCAACAGGTGCAACTTTTGTCATCTTCTTTCCATGAGTTGCTCAAACTTCTACATCTTCTGCAATGTTTGATTATTTTTAGATGCTGCTGAGTTGCAATAAATGCCATATTACTTATACTGATACTGTCAGCGATGATGGATTTGAAACAAAACATCAAAAAATAAAGCTCTTTGAGACTGTAACCCAAGTGTTGATACAGTGCACAACTTGAATGCTTTTGCTCCCTCTTCAGTGCAACTACAAGTTCAATGCCTGAGATGTGCCAAACAGCATCCATGTAGAAATACTCTTGAGGTCAGTGGATTACCAGCAGGAAACCTGTAGAGTACAACTACAGTGTTTTCTTGAATAGGTCAAACAAATTCCCTCTTGGTTCTCCTGGAATAACCGCTGCCAGCTGGATCCTATTTATGGATATTTGTGTTTATTATTTGCTTATTCTTGAGATCATGTTTCACATCTCTGCTGTGTCCAGGCACAAAATGTACTCACGGCTAAAAGACGCTTTCTAATCTGGTGCCACTTTACTATATTAACAAGTCAAAAAGCTCAACTAACTTCTATTATTTTTAGTCCTATTAAAAAAAATAGGACATTCAAATGGTAAAATTAATCAACATTCACCCTCTATGTGGGTTTTCATATCTGAAAGGAAGAAAAGAGGGCGAATAGAGTGAGTGTGTGTGTGCCTCCATCCATTTTCACATTCTGCTGTGTGTTCATGCATGTGTGTGTGCTGGATTGTCCTCTGAAGTACCGTGCTGACAGTAACCAAATCCTTGTCAATGTGTCTAGCCAACAGACGGATCAATGAAGGCCTCTTGTCAGGAGCAGTGACCCCGGCTCTTTAGCTGTGCATCCACCGTGGATATGGGAGGTCAGTGACATGGGGTGGGGGACACGGACTGGCAAAGTGAGGTTGAAAGTAAAGATGAAAGCATGTGTTTCAAGTTCCTCTCAGTATCTGTTTCGAGACCACAGCTCAGCACTCTCATTTAGGCTCTGACACCGTCTAATGATACCAAAGGTAAAGATTTTTGGGTTTTTTTTTCTGTCAGATTGGGAGTTCAGTGGTGCATTTCTTCATCAGGTCTCCACCTTCATAATGCATGATCTTCTTGACATCCGTAACTCGTGGAGTTTTTAAACTCTTGCTATATTCATCAAGTGTAGAAATATGGGCCTGTGCATTAAAAATAATCAGACATTTATTTAAAAAAAAAAAAAAAAGGTGAAATCTCTCACCTCAGTGCACATCTCAACCTTTGACTTGTTTGAAAGGTTTATCCATGGAAAAAATAATCTTTATTTTATTGTGATCATAATTTGTCACAATAAGCGCTCATTCTGCCATTACCACTGGTAGGAAGTGGGATGGTAGTGTTCACAACCACACAATAATGGCTGAGTTCTGCACACTCTCCCACATTCTTATTTAATTCATATTTATTAGTTACATTCATAGAAAAAAAGAAACAGATAGACACATTGTGTCAGCTGTTGCTGATTCAGATCAGTTTGTTCTTGTTTTCTTGTAATTTCAGTGAGAGATCGAGCCCCGTGTCTAAGGTAACAGACGCCTATTTGAGTGGAATTTATGAAGACAGGACACAACTGGAAGATATACGGTACTCTGTATCTAAAATGAAAGTTTTTTTCTGATCACTGCTAGCTCAGTGGAGAAATTGAGTGACGGTGTTAGACTGGGGACGGTGCTGGCAGAGCAGACTCTTTCTGGAGGGGGCGGTTCACATCCTGCTGACATCAGCACGATACAACCCGCTCACTTTTGTGGGTATGGGAGGGGCTGCTGCTAGAGGATTACTCTTAAATGAATGAACGAATAAAAATGCTGCTTTGGAGTTCTTTATAGAGAGGAATGAACGTTATAATGCACCTAAAACCTCAAAAAACAGAATTTTCATGGGAGGACCCCTTCCAAGTTTGCTTTTTTGCTACATAATAATAACAAATAAAATCCTAATTACCTTCATGATCAAACAAGCAGCATTCAATGAATTACTTGTAAGCCTTGTCTAACTTTGAGCGGGTTGTCACAGAGAAATGATCCATGACTTGTTTAATATCGTTCATCGGGATTTGGGGAAGCAGCTGTTCAGGATTCTGCAGGCAGGACTTCTGACATTTGTATTTAAATTTGTGAACAATAATAATAATAAAATACAGTTAGGCATGACATTTATAAAATATATAATGTACAAATTCTCCTTAAAATTGCTAAGATTACCTTTTATTATTGACATAAAATTGGGTTAAACAGTGTTCAGTTGTCAGCTTTGCTGGTCTAAACCAGTAAACTGGAAGTCACTTTACACCGTAGTGGGGATGTCGCCAGTCTGACGTCATGTGAAAAGGATTTATTGTTGCATCTCAGCTGCATACCAGTACATTTACGTTTATATAGACACAGACGTGTAAGATTGATTAATTGTTTTATTACATCAAAAAAGGCTTAGAATGAGCCAATTGAGGGTTTTCTTCATTGATACTTGCTTATTAGCAAATCATTATAAGTATTTTTTTAGAATTTTAAGCATATTGCTGTTTTGTAATACACAAGTCATAAATTGAATCGTAAGAAAATAAAAAACATGACCAACTTTGGACCAAATCACGAGGAAAGGGAATTGTTGCGTCCCTGAATTATATACACTTTTTTTTAAATTTGAGATAACTGAGCTGTGCAGAGTACTGCAAAGAGTTTCTGTTTCATAATAATGTTCCTGCCAATTGTGGGCCATAAGGACATGATTTTGAAATAGTATGCAATGTTCTGCCATCTAATTTTAGTGAAAAACCTAAAAGAAAAGTTGAATCTCAAAGGAAAGATTTATTCACGAGTTGTTATCCCGGGGCCAGGTTATGATACGGCTATGGGGTTGCCTAATACACACTCTTCTCTGCAAAAGTCAGCAGGTATTATAAATTATTTAGACATTTCCTAATCAAAACAATGTTATAAATGCTCAGATGTGATTTCAAAATTTTTGTCTAAAGGCCTTTTTCATGGTTATCCATTCCCTGTTTCCCTGTTCATCTGTTTTGTAATGGGATCTCTGCATCTGCATGAGTTATAGAAAACTGTTGTGCTGCCTTCCCAGCTATGCAACTGTTTATTCTCTCTGTTCACCACAATGGGACCATGTAATTGGGATGAAAGACCATCGGGGACTTGGCTGCACTTTCACAGATGCCCAGAGTCAAATCCACAAACAAGCAGGTCTGGTTTGCTCGAATAAACTTTACTAAGAACATTACATTCCAATACCTCAAGTGAATAATAATTTAAATCCAATTATAAATATTTAAGTAATTGAATTTAATATTGATTTTCCCTACATGTTCATAATGAAGGAATTATTTTGTGGCTAACCTATTTAAGTTATGGTTCAGATTTCTGACTTTGAAGAGCCTGATGGACTACATTTTTCAGTAAAACTGAAATTTATCTCTAACATTTATATTGTATTCATGATTACATGAGTTCAGATAAACATATTTGAATTCATTTGTAGTTCAATTTTCTTTTAAAGTATAATCAAACATATTTTAAAGGATTGCAGAGACTTTATGTTGATGCAGAAAACACTTATTTACAACTTATATTCAATAATTTTTGCACTTTCTGTTAAAAAAAGAGCGCAAGATAAGTTTGAAACATTTTCATGGTTACTTTTAGTAGGCAATCGTTTTAGTAAATTCGTTTAAAATGTTCCCAGAAACCGAAAGGCTGAAAAGTCATTAACGAAAATGAAAAATTTCCACATATTGAACTTGCCACCAGCTGTTGTATAGTGTTGCTATGATACACCTGTAGAGGTAATTCATTATGACACAGCTTTAGGTCAAATTTGAATGGATCATCGTCAATTCAGTTCAGTTTCTAGTAAATATTGGTGCTGAATTAAATGTTTTCTTGTAATGTTAATGCTGTATGAGGAGACCTAGAAATGTAACCAAAAGCCAAAACCTAAACCCCTCATGGGTGAATATTGACTGTCTGTGGGTGAAAAACGGAAAATAGTATGACCCTTACAGTGAGCCCACAGAGTGAAAATGGTCATGCACGCTTTTTTCCTACTGGCATGGTACAAGGGACAAGTTGTAAGCAACACTTAAGCAACATATAAGGGTTAGTGAGAGTGACACACAGTCACCTCATATGACTTTTTCCTTTATTCTACTCTGCACTGTGCAAGAGGCTTGTTGCTGGTTCAGTGATATGTGTACGTTCCTTCTATGCCCCTTGGCACTCAGAGCTTGCAGGGGCATACCATTATTCTTACAAATACTTAGTGGTACACTTATCGCAAAGTAACACTCGTATGTCATTGGTACGTTCCATTTTCATGACATCTCTTAAGGTGGTTAGGGCCTCTTCTTTCTACGACTGTCTATGGGCCCTGACAACTCAGAAACCGCTTACATCCATACAGGTTAATCTCCCATAGCCGAGGTTTAAGCTCCATCCTTTATAAAACAGAAACAGGCTTTTCTTGACTGCTTAACTTCTTTGTGCTGTGAGTCTGTGCACATACACTCTGTAATTAGGTATATTTGGTGGCCTACTTAAGTCAACCAAAAACTTTGATAATACCTAACAGCAAAAAGTCTTTTGTTTCTGGTGTGGACTTCTGTATTGTGTTAAGTGTGATAAAACATTTTGCTTCTAAAGAGAAGAAGAGAATATGGACCCAGCAGAGACAACAGTGGATGCTGTGCTTATTTATTCTTTCCACTTTGAGTGAAATGATGCTAAGATGCTTCCAAATTTCCTGGAAGTAAAAGTGTGTTTTGTAGAGACGATCAGGACGTTGGTATGAATATTTTTACACTGAATTTTGTAGCAGTGAGCTCACATCATTGACAGCTTTAAGGCTGAAGGGTGAAAACTATTCATAAAACACTACATTGATTGAAACATTTGTCTTTTGTTTGCAAAAAATGAAAATAAAAAAGTGATGAAATTTTCTATTAATCTAAATTTCCAAATGATTAAAGATAAAGAGTTGGATTGGTTCAAGCGGTTGTCCATACAAATCATCCATTCATTATTTGGAATCGAGGCCCACATGAAAAACATAACAGTACAGCGGCCAAAAACCTTTCCAAATTCAAACATTTTAGTAGGAAATGTTTAGTTTGAATATTCCATTACTCTGAGGAAACCCTAGAATCGTGTGGAAGCCCAGATCTGACGATCCCACAGTGCAGAGTCTGTATACACAACAATACAACAACATATGATATGACAATATATATGTTAAATCATATCTCAGATTAGATATGACATGATCTTTTTCTGAAATGTTTTATGATAACCAATCCATCACATGATTAATGCATGACTATGTAAACAGCAGATGCACAATGTGCTGTTTTGTGTGCGTCTTACTCTTGTTTACTATTGTTGACTATAGAAGACCATTTCTTTTCCCTGGCTAATTCTCCTGTATGTTAAACTAAAAACGGTCATTTAAACAAGGATGGCCTTTTTTGTGGTATTTGGTTTTGTTCCATCACATGGTTTGGATTTTGGAACTTCTTCTGTCTTGATGACTTTTCAGTGGCAGCTCTGGTTCTAATTTGAACAAGTTTAAGCCTTAGGAAACCCACAAGTTCAACCTAATCTACCTAAAAAAAAAAAAAAAAAAAAATCCAGTTTGGTAGTAAGTGAACAAATACGAACGCACACTGGTCAGTTGCACAATGGGAGAGACTTATTGCTCAGCACATTGTGTATCAAAGACATTGGTTCTTGTCAAAATAGCCATAAGACTGTCAGGAGTGGCAAGACTTTTATCTCTAATTTTTCACTGCCTGATTGGAGTTTTTTTTCCCTAAATGAAATGCACTTTTATGTCCTCCATTATCAGGATTTCTGGTTCACTTCTGTTGCGTCTGTGCAATCTAAAATACGTGATTTGTCAGCATTTTCATGCAAATTTCAATCAAGTCTGTTAAAATATATCCTAATTAAAAAAAAAAAATCTGCGTAAAAAGTCTTCCTTTGCAACATGACTACATTGTAAAGACTTAAAAGACTAAAGCCTTCCAAACTAAGGCAATATGTATAAATAAATAAACACAGTATTATGTAATATAATATGATGTAATGTACTGTAATTTAATATATTATAATATAAATGTTTCATGAAAATCTCAATACAATGCGCACAAGTCTGATGAAGCACACACTAGGCTTGTGTGTCGATTAAATATATTTAGTTATGGATTATTTATTGTGTATCATTTCCTATACATATCTATATATATATATATATATATCTATATATATATATATCTATATATATATATATATATATATATATAGATATACACACTATGGTACTGAAAGCCTTTCCCTTTTAATGCACAACAGATCTTAAATTCCTCAAATAGAGCACCAAGGAGAACTGGTGGTGTTGGACCCAAAATGCAGGAGACTGGGCTTGTTTGCAGGAACTTAAATATTTAGTAACTAAATAAACATGACAACCATGGAGAGACGAAAAGGTGGCAAAGCAGAAAACCTGAAAATGAAGAACTGAAAACCAGATTCACTAGAATTACTTAAATGAAGACAGCTGTGGATAATCAACCTGAACCTGGTTAGACTGACAAGAAAAACAAAACATGACAAAAAAATGAAGAAACATCACCAAAATCAAAGCCCAGAATCTTCATAGAAGGTAACTATTTTTTTTACTGCAGTGTGTCTGATGTCACTTAGTTGTGCCTGTCATAATTTCAACTCCTCTATGTTTATATTGTTTTCTTTAGGGGACATGGGGTGTGGAGGGGGGTGTTTCACCTTCAGGGACCTGCATAACTCAGCAATCAGTAGTGAAGTTGTTGAATCTATTTTACCATAACTACTGTAGATGAGAGACACAAGTACAAATGCTTGTGTTGATGCCTTCAGCACAACTGAACACAGAATTGTTGGGCTGTTCGTAAGAGGACCCTGAGTTAAGTGTCAAAGACAGTTTTAACATGTAGTATAATGTTGATTCCTCACAAAAACAACCTCATTCACTGAGGTCCCAAAATTAACCATTTCATTTTAAAAATTGTGTAACGTAAATGTGGCAAAGTGGTGGTGTGGGGGGCTGCTGATGCAGTGCACCCCACAAACAAAAAAAACACAACAATGCCACCCCGGAATACCGGGTCCGGGGAACCCAGGTGCAGTCCTGACGAAGGACGCGTAGATTTTCCCAACAGGCCAAGACGTGGTTCCAGTTTCAATAAATAGATTTATTACAAATAAAATGAATTAAAAACAGTAAAAGTTAAAATAAAACCTAGCTCGGGGAAGGCTTACCGGCAGAGCGCTGGGCAGACGAGGGGAGGACAAAGAAGAAAAACAAAACTGAACACACCCCACAGTGACACGCACACACTTGTGAAAGGACTTGGACCAACACCAGAACATGCACACAAACTGGCCTCCACCGTCGTCGCCCAACACGCTCTGCAAGCACTTCACCCTAAAAGATCAAATTAAAACAAGTTAAAAAAAATTAAAAGGCAACCGTCCATACAGTCTCGGGGCTCCCTGAAGCCTGAAGCTTGAAGCGGGGAGGGCTCGCCGTGGGCCTGAAGCCTGAAGCGGGGAGGGCTCGCCGTGGGGCCTGAAGCCTGAAGCCTGAAGCGGGGAGGGCTCGCCGTGGGGCCTGAAGCCTGAAGCCTGAAGCGGGGAGGGCTCGCCGTGGGGCCTGAAGCCTGAAGCCTGAAGCGGGGAGGGCTCGCCGTGGGGCCTGCAGCAGGAAACTTGAAGCAGGGTCGTAGCCGGGAGCCTGTAGCTTGTAGCCGGGAGCCTGTAGCTTGTAGCCGGGAGCCTGTAGCTTGTAGCCGGGAGCCTGTAGCTTGTAGCCGGGAGCCTGTAGCTTGTAGCCGGGAGCCTGACCGTTGGTTTCGCTGCACCGCACAGAAACCAAAAAGCAAAAACGAAACAGCACAAAACGGAACAAAACAGAACAAAACAACAGTGGTGCCTCTCCTGCACCTAAAAACAGATACAAGTAAGTTAAAAATTAAAAGTCAACAGACATAAGCACAAACATCTGAAGTGCTCCAGATTACCTGAATGGCTGGAGGAAACAGATTCACACAGCGCACGTGTAATTCATGTCAGCCTCTCCAGGTAATGGAGTGCTTTGGTTTGTTGACCAAACCAGCAGAGAGCTGACAATGAAGAAGTGGCGTGGCTGGGCACAGTGCTTAAGATCCCTATAGGGTGAGCCAAACCATTTTATACTCTTGCCCAGGGACTCAGTGATTGGGAGATTGAGTGCAGCTGCACAGACTGCTGCTACAACCCATCCCCCCCAATAGCATCGTCGCCCCGACGATGAACTAATCAATCCATGGCCTAAAGATTCTGGCAATTCCGCTACCTGGGGGTGGTGTTAAGGCACCTGGCTAAAAAAAAAAAAACAACCAAATTACCTTCTACCATGCACCCTCACCGTGTAGGGAGGCCGGGTCACCAGAGTTGTCCCCTTTGTGACATTGATGCAATGCCACCACAAGAGGTTCTGGGGCCCCGGAAACCTCTGGCAGTCTAACCAGAGGCATGCCCACACTGTTTGAACGAAACATAGCACCAACGAAGGATGTTTATCCCCAGGATGCCTGGAGTCCGGGACCACCATCTCCAGGAGGGTTCTTGATGACCAAGACCCCACAATGTGGCTGTGACTTGCCACAAAGCTTAACCTCCAACTCCAAATAACCACTATATGGGATGGCTAGCCCATTGGCTGCTCTCAACTACAGCCAGTGGCAGGAGTTAAGCCGTTTCTGTCCGGGTCCTCCCGCTCACAGCGGGAGCGAACCTCAATTTCCTCGTGGGTGTCTCCCTCCAAATGGTCAAAAAAAAAAAAAAATACCTGATCCGATGCATCACCACACTGCATCCTCATGCACGCCTGCGTTTCCTCCAGCCACTCTGCTAGGCCTATGCCTGTTTTTCCCCGAAACATTGGGCATTTTCGGTCTCTGGGAACATACACAAACCTCTCCACGATGGGGACATCAGCGGGGGTTACGGGTGGTACTGCAGACCTCATAGGGGCATCACTAGAACCAGGCAACGATTCTTTGGTTCTGTCGGGCAACCTCTCATTTTCTTCTGCAGTTAACTGAGCCACCAAATCTTTTAACTGTTGGAGCTGCTCCTCCATAGTTAAAAAGTGTAAAACAGCCAAGGACCTGTGATAATGCCACTGGGGGAAAATTTAAAAAAACAAGGGGCACCACTGCTGTTCTGCTCTTTACAACCTATTAAAATGACAATAAATAGGTTAAAATAATTAAAACCAAAATCTAAAACTAGTTAAAAAAAACCTGGAACACACGTCTTGGCCGTAATGACTTTAGGGATCCTGCCAACAACGCCAAGTGTGGCAAAGTGGTGGTGTGGGGGGCTGCTGATGCAGTGCACCCCACAAACAAAAAAAATCACAACAACGCCACCCCGGAATACCGGGTCCGGGGAACCCAGGTGCAGTCCTGACGAAGGACGCGTAGATTTTCCCAACAGGCCAAGACGTGGTTCCAGTTTCAATAAATAGTTTTATTACAAATAAAATGAATTAAAAACAGTAAAAGTTAAAATAAAACCTAGCTCGGGGAAGGCTTACCGGCAGAGCGCTGGGCAGACGAGGGGAGGACAAAGAAGAAAAACAAAACTGAACACACCCCACAGTGACACGCACACACTTGTGAAAGGACTTGGACCAACACCAGAACATGCACACAAACTGGCCTCCACCGTCGTCGCCCAACACGCTCTGCACCATCACCCTAAAAGATCAAAACAAGTTAAAAAAATTAAAAGGCAACCGTCCATACAGTCTCGGGGCTCTGAAGCCTGAAGCTTGAAGCGGGAGGGCTCGCCGTGGGCTGAAGCCTGAAGCCTGAAGCGGGGAGGGCTCGCCGTGGGCCTGAAGCCTGAAGCCTGAAGCGGGGAGGGCTCGCCGTGGGGCCTGAAGCCTGAAGCCTGAAGCGGGGAGGGCTCGCCGTGGGGCCTGAAGCCTGAAGCCTGAAGCGGGGAGGGCTCGCCGTGGGGCCTGAAGCCTGAAGCGGGGAGGGCTCGCCGTGGGGCCTGAAGCCTGAAGCGGGGAGGGCTCGCCGTGGGGCCTGAAGCCTGAAGCGGGGAGGGCTCGCCGTGGGGCTGAAGCCTGAAGCGGGGAGGGTCGCGTGGGCCTGAAGCCTGAAGCGGGGAGGGTCGCCGTGGGGCTGAAGCCTGAAGCGGGGAGGGCTCGCCGTGGGGCCTGAAGCCTGAAGCGGGGAGGCTCGCCGTGGGGCTGAAGCCTGAAGCGGGGAGGGCTCGCCGTGGGGCCTGAAGCCTGAAGCGGGGAGGGCTCGCCGTGGGGCTGAAGCCTGAAGCGGGGAGGGCTCGCCGTGGGGCCTGAAGCCTGAAGCGGGGAGGGCTCGCCGTGGGGCCTGAAGCCTGAAGCGGGGAGGGCTCGCCGTGGGGCCTGAAGCCTGAAGCGGGGAGGGCTCGCCGTGGGGCCTGAAGCCTGAAGCGGGGAGGGCTCGCCGTGGGGCCTGAAGCCTGAAGCCTGAAGCGGGGAGGGCTCGCCGTGGGGCCTGAAGCCTGAAGCCTGAAGCGGGGAGGGCTCGCCGGGGGCCTGAAGCCTGAAGCTTGAAGCGGGGAGGGCTCGCCGTGGGGCCTGAAGCCTGAAGCTTGAAGCGGGGAGGGCTCGCCGGGGGCCTGCAGCAGGAAACCTGAAGCAGGGTCGTAGCCGGGAGCCTGTAGCTTGTAGCCGGGAGCCTGTAGCTTGTAGCCGGGAGCCTGTAGCTTGTAGCCGGGAGCCTGACCGTTGGTTTCGCTGCACCGCACAGAAACCAAAAAGCAAAAACGAAACAGCACAAAACGGAACAAAACAGAACAAAACAACAGTGGTGCCTCTCCTGCACCTAAAAACAGATAAAAGTAAGTTAAAAATTAAAAGTCAACAGGCATAAGCACAAACACCTGAAGTGCTCCAGATTACCTGAATGGCTGGAGGAAACAGATTCACACAGCGCACGTGTAATTCATGTCAGCCTCTCCAGGTAATAGAGTGCTTTGGTTTGTTGACCAAACCAGCAGAGAGCTGACAATGAAGAAGTGGCGTGGCTGGGCACAGTGCTTAAGATCCCTATAGGGTGAGCCAAACCATTTTATACTCTTCCCCAGGGACTCAGTGATTGGGAGATTGAGTGCAGCTGCACAGACTGCTGCTACATAAAGTAATATATAATTGTATATATAGATATAGTTAACTCTAAAAGGCTTAAGAATAGCATAATATAGGCCCTTTAAAGCAGACATCCTGTTTTAACTATACAGGTTGTGTAAAAAGATACTACAAAAAAAATAGCATTTTCTTAAATATAAATTTTAATTGTGCTGTTAAGATTTTTATTAGTTCTTTAAAGTAGTAGAAAATGAAAATTGATAATATGACCTACTGACTTAAACAATCTTTTAAAAAAACAATCTTCAGTGATTGAATATTGGTTTAATGAATCAATGAATTAATGTAAAAACAAAGAAACATTATTTTTTTCAGCACTGTGCAACACCGTCAAGCTACCAAAATACCTTACCATAAAAAAAAAAAAGATAAAAAGAAATTGTAAAAATGAGCAGATAAAAAAAGACAAAATTAAATGGAGTTGTTCCATATTAGAGTCAACAAAACTTAATTAACAAAAGTTAACAGAGGGATCTATACTTATAAAAATGGTAGTACAAAGATGGATTTGAAGTAATTCTAAGGTCAGAATATCAACTTCAAAAACGTTCAAATAATGAAAAATCCTAAAAAGTAAATGTCAAAATACTGCAGGTCCTTAGGAAATGTCATCAAAACTTTCTGTAAACCAATAAGAAATTATGGCAGCATGATTAAGTTTTTTTGTTCATTTTTGCAACACATTTCATTTTTTCAACCCCTAACTCATACACCACCTTTACTACATGAAACCAGCAGCTCAGGCATTAATAACAAATCACTTGTCCCCTTGTTTAGCTGCCTTAAATTTGGCCACCAGCCCTTCATTTAACCTTCACCATACATCTTACTCTTATGCAAACAGAACGTACAATATATAACAAGGTATATACATTTGTTTAATGACTGTGTACCCCAAATCAAACAAGAAATCATGGGTGGAAAAAGGAACGGTCAAGTTCCATCCACATGCGCAGAGGGACTGACCTTGATATATCAATGTTGTAATTAAAGCTACATTTCATGTCTCAGTGGCTTTCTCCATAATATTTACACTCCTGTTGGCGCAGTTCAAGAGAATTCTCCTCCTTTACGCCACACAGCAGGGAGGAGAATTCAAATAAACACCCCACTCAGGGGTAACAGGTTTAAGATGTTGCACTCAGACAGTCATCCATCTTGGGGATGAAGCCTGTGTCACCTGCTCTGCAAGTGAACATTGGGGCTGTGTGTGTGTGTGGAGGAGCTGGCTGAGCACGGCGGGGGAACGCACACGCTTGAAGCTTGGCGTGACTGCAGGAGTACATCAGGGAAATTCGTCGGCTTCCCCCAACATCCCTCAAAAAGATCAAACATGGAAATAATTAAGCCAACAGTAAATAAAGTGGAGATGAAACAATAAACAGTGAGCAGCACTGAGACAGATGTTGCAGACGGACATCAGACTTTGCTGTTTGATGTTTGATTTCACCAACCGGCTGTCAACAGTCTACAAAAGACAGAGACAGTGTGCTGAATACAAGCAGACAGACTGCAGCTACTGCAGCTCATGGATGGAGTCAATGTGGTGCTCCATCCCAACTTTCTTCACTTTGAGTCTTCCACCATGCAGATCAGATCAGAGTTAGTAGAACCTGAAATGTTAAAAGATAATTAAACCAAACAGAGGAAACATTTTTATCATCTGATTATACATGATACAAAAGAGAAAAATAATGTTCATAGTAAAGAAAAACTAATTAATAAAACTACAGAAAGCTAATAGGTACAATGTGAATTATGTGCAGTGTATTTTAATTTAAGTTTAGCATATGAAAAAGAGCTAAAAGACTCAATCACTTGAATTTGTTTTTAATAGTTTAACGGTTCCAAATGCCGTTTTGATTTACACTGTTCTACTGAACACGAAAAAAAAACTGATGCAATCGTTTCCTTAAACCCCTGTCACACCAGGGCAGCGTTCTCGCTGCGATCGCGCGGCGTCCATCAAAAAATGCAGAACGCTGAGGTAACGCAGTAAGGTCGCCATGAGCGCCGTAGCATCGCTGTGACATCTCCATGAACGCCGTGGTGTCTCCATGGACGCCATGCGACGGCGCGCACTTTGTGCATGCACAAAGTACGCGCCGTGGCTCGGCGTGTTCATGGCCTTCTGATGTGCGCGCCGTGGCAGCACCGTAGCAGCGCACTGTCGCACAGAGCGCCACAGCAGCGCCGTAGGCGCCACTCAGACGCACATAATCGCCACAAGGACGCAGCTGTAGACAGGGGCGCTTGCACGGAGATATCATATAGAGATAGCCATATCGTCCTCCTCAGCACAGGAGTCGGTCGTCATCGTCTTTTGTGCTGGATGGAAGGGCTGCTTGACCTTGATGGGATGGAGAGTCAGGCGGAAGCAGCTCACTTCCGCATGTTGAGGAGACGGTGGTGCAGTGGGGTTGGGGGGGCTGCTTTTTCGTAGCCCTCTCTCGACTTTTTTTTTTTCCTGACATGATGCTTTGGGGAACAGGCAGGAAAAGTGCGGTTTGACTGACTATTGGCTTATTATATACACGCTGCGTGACGTCATAGGGACGATCTGGCAACTGCGCGTGCACGCGCCATGGGCACGGAGTGACAACTCTTGGCGCGCCGTGTGAACTCCGTCAGCACGCCGTGACAACGCAGTGAAACGCCAAGTAAAACTCTGTGGGAACACAGTAGCACGCCACGGATGCGCCGTAGGAACGCCATAATCGCCGTGAAAGCGCGGAGACATCTCCATCTTGCGAAAATTGAAACAATTTTCGCTTCATTTTCCTGCGTTTCTACGGCGTTCTGAGAAATTTCATAACGCAGTGTGAACTCCGTAGAATCGCAGCCTAGTGTGACAGGGGCTTTAGTTTCATTGAAGGTCTTTTTGTCTTTGGATATGTCAATCACTTCTTCTCTGTTCAGTACTTTGAAGTTCACGCCATTCCTTTTGCCTTTCCTGCGATAGTGGGCGGGCTCATATGGGACTGCTGATGGGGTGAGCACGCGCAGCACTCAAATGTATGGCTGCGTTTCACAGCAGGCCACAGAAGTTTGACAGGTTGCTACGTCACGTCAGCCAATCAGGAACTCAGCTTTGGGCATGTGATGTTTTCAGTGACTCAATCAGCCAGCAAAATACTTATCCAAAATGAGCTTTTTGACAGCGTGGTGGTTCTCTGGCTGCAGCAGCCCCCCGTAATAGGTTTGTCACAGGGAACTGGGGTAGCCTGCTCGGGTCTCCTAAACTGTGATGTTTTACTTATTTTTGTTGAGACAATAGTAAAAAAAAAAAAGGTGATCTATTTTTCCCCTCTCTTGGGTTAATGCGGGACAGCCTTCAAACTCAGTCACAGAGACACAGAAATACAGCGGAAGCAGCTGTCATCCAAACACCCCTCCACATACACCTCGAGTTAGATAGAAGCCTCAGTAACTTCTCAGACACCGCGGCCCCTTAGACATGGCATCCAGCTCAGGATCACATGTTTGACAGGCAGAGAGCAGTGAATTTGTCGCGGGGTGAAAGAGTGATGGGCCACCGGTTTGCGGGTCAGAGGTTGGGGAGCTCTGATTTAACAGGTACAGCCAGTACGTGAAAAAACTACGACACACAAAACGTCAGTTTTTGATGCGGAGGTCTTAACCTTAATGTGTGACGGGTGACGACTTGGGAATGAGAATGTGTTGATCTGGGAAGCTGTAGGCATTATTTTTATATTGCTGAAAGATTGAAATTGGCACCAATTAGGAACCAAAACCAAAGAACTTCTTTGCCACCAGAACTGAAAAATACAAGCTGGTGCCCAACCCTACTTGTGGTACTTTTGTAACTTGATGCCCTGCTCTGTTTTGAGCGCAGAAAAGAGAGAATTTCTTTCGAGTGAAAATGGTTATGTTTGCAAATATTTTGAGTTGCAAAAGCTGAAGGTGGATCTCTATTCTTCACATGAAAGGAACTCTAATAGATTAGCTTTATTATGACTGAAATCCTTTTAACATCTTTTATCACACCTTTTATAAAAAAAAACACTGTTTATGAAATAAAAAATAACCAAATATCTCTCTTTGATCTTCACTGAAATAAGTCAGAAAAAAATGAATACTAACTAATTTAAAAAATATAATCAACAGCCTGTCCCTTGTTATGAGAGGTTACCTTTTTCTTTATCTCGTTTCTCCTCTTCTTCTTTTTAAATTTTTTTTGTAAATTTGGTTCCAGATGCTTTTGACTTTTTTTGTCAAACTTTCTGGCGTTTTGGCAAACTTCCCTGCCAAAAGTGTTGATTAAACCAATCCTCACCTCAACACATTTTATGTTAACTATTTTTATTTGGCCATTTCACAAACATTAATTTAAAAAATGTATTAATTTTATATATCTTTGTTAAAATATGTATTACAGAATGTCACGGAATGACTGACTTAAAATAATTTATATAGTAGATTCCACCTCCTCCCCCATCCGTCCACTTCATATGGGAGAGACCCACAGTTGAAATGATCCCCTACTGTGAGTGGCCGCAGGGGGTGCTAATTTGCTGGTGTCATAGAAAACCAGCAGTTTTTTTTTTTTTTTTTTTTTTATTGCTGCGCCAGACAACAGCCGACCCTGACCTAAACCCACTGCTGCTCCTTCAGAATGTACGAGACTTTGAATGCTGCAGCTCTGCACACATCTCACAGTTTGTGTTAAAACTGAGCAGCTGCACGGCAGTGTCCTGCGGGTCTGAGCTCTCATCTAGTGGTAAGAAAAAGTTCAATTCTTTCGTCTTCTGCTGCAGCGGGACACCAGTGCATCCCTCTGTCTGCGCCTACAACTGTTAAGTCATTTTTCCCTTGCGCGGAGAAAGATGCTCTGCAAGCAGATCCAGAGTCTCCACGAGTGCACATGACCAAAGTGTCGTGTGGTCACTGAGCCTCTGCTGGCGTGCACGCATCACTTGTGCCAGAGGGAGACACTCACGCACGCGGATGTAGACAGTCTCTCGCGCGAGGACTTTATCAAACAGAACAGAGATTAAATACGTGCGCACAGGGGCAGAAAGCGCTTGCGGGGCCGAAATTGTCCGTGTCTGCACTGTTTAAAAAAAATGCAGCATAATTGCTCTGAAAGAATCAGCAAGACGTGAAAGGTGATCTGCATGTTGAAAGAAAACACAACATTCTGTGTCACATTCTATGTGGGTCTTGATCTGTCTAGCCAGATTGGAAAAAAAAAAAAAATGTCATGGCTTTTTGATATTGCTCAGCCGGACTAAACATGGGGGCGGGCCGGATCTGGCCCGAGGGCCGTAATTTGCCCATGGGTGGTCTAACTAAACAATATTGAACAGAGCTAAACGTACATAAAATTTGTTACATTTTTAATCCAAAATTTGCTTTGTGAGTTGTCGTTTCAAGTCATCCTTTATCTGTTTTTTTAATTATTTTTTTAGAATTCCGATTAAAAAGAGGCTTTCAAACATGATCATGTTAGTTATTTTTTTCTTAAGTTCAATTCTTTCACTTTTTCATTTAATCATCTGTATTTGTTTTCAAATATTTGGCTTTGAAACACTTGAGACAATTGGGAGGAAGCAGGTCCGTAAATGAGTGAAATCCCTCTGCCATCTAAACAACATCCGTGCTATAAAAAGACTCATTCACAGCTTCTTGCAGGCTGATGATAAGCACATGATCCAAACATGCTTCCTCATCGCAGATGAGCTCTACATAAAAAACACACAAAGAAGATGGAGGCTTCTCTGCACTAACCACAGTTTGTGGCGGTAATAGCAGCCATATGTTTCAAGACCTCTTGAACTGAAATACACACACACACACACACATACAGTAATGGGTTGAAGTGCAGTAGGAAAGTGCGGTACGAAATCAGTTGTGAAGCCATGTGTGGGATTCCCCCAACTGTTTTTCTCCAAGCAATTCCTCTCCATTGGATCCCAAAGTTTTCAGCATTTTTTTTTTCTAAATCTGCCACTTATCCTGCCTCCCGTAAACAAGAAAATATTGTGATGATTCCTGATTGACAGGAGTGATTTGTAAAGAAGTGGAGAAAAGCAATATTTAGGATGGTGACTTAACCTTGGTCACATGCTACAAAGGTTGACTCATACGGGCGCTGTGGGTTTTGGGTTGTTTGGGCCCGTAGAGGGTCGCAGAGAGGAGCAGCCACATTTTAAGGGGGGCGCAAGTATGTCGTGCGGTTTCCTTGAGGCTGGTGTGGCCACTTTAAGGGAAATCATAAAAACATACTTCTGATAAATGTACTGTAGGTATCGTTAAGGCCAATCAAAGTTGCATATGGTTTATGCAACATAAGGTGCGAGTACTGACAGCTTACTGACTACTTGTGAATGCTTCATGCCTACGGCATATATATGATATGTAAGTCACTGTAGGGCACCCACGCAAACTACGCTTTGATTGTCAAAACTTCCAAAAGTTAGGCTGCAAGCAAGGAGCCCACAAGGAGCATTCCTTTATCAAGTGAACAGCACCTGTCCCCTTTACGCAGAGCACATAATTTGCAGACTTTGAAAAATGAAAATTCTGCATGAAAAGCCTGTGTCTCATCTACTTTGTTCTTACAGTACTCTTGCACGTTGTACAAATGTTTGCTAAGACCTGTCTCTTGCAGTATGCCCATAGAAATAAATGCGCACAAACATTTTCATTCAATGGACTGAGGCTTTACATGAATTTAGCTTCTTGGGTTACAACAGTTTAGCTGTAAAATTAATTGAAAAACTGATTTTTTTTGCTGAAATAGTTTGCTCTTAAAGTGGTGTGATTCAAAGCCACACCCTTTACATATTTTTTCCCACAAATGTCAAATGGATTTCTCTTCATATTTTCCACATTTTTTGAAAGATAGCTGTAATCCTCCTTAACAGAAGTGTTGCAAAAAATAATTGACTTTGTGTCTTGTGTGAGTTTGAGAAAATGACATTTTCAGTTGAAGAAAAAAAAAAAAATTAAGATTCAAGGACAAGGGGTCTGAGGATATTCTATTGTCACCAGTTCCTATGCCTTCCATCCATATGACCTCACAGCTACCAGGACCAACTCCTACTTTCACTGCTTTCATTTTTCGCCCTCCCAAACCCAAAGACGAGCTATTTAGATGACTTAACTGCATTCTTAACAAGGCTGACCACACTTTTTTCTAACATAGCTCTCCTGGGAGACTAATATCCTCATGGATGATGCAAACAACTCCCTGACCAGACATTAAACATCTTTATTTTTTTATGTTTTTGAATTGCAACATTACGTCAGCTTTCCAATGGCCTCAGTTGTGTGCTTGATCAAACTTTGTTTGCACTAGAATTATTCCTATTTGTTGAAAGTCCTATAGTAGCCTATTCCTTTCTCTGACCATACGCTGCCAACTTCTGGCAACAACCAGTTACTTCAATACAACATATTATTTTACTTTCAGAGGTGATTGGCAGCCAGTTTTAGGGTAAATTTCAACTATTTTTGGAATGTAAAACCTTATCCAAAAGCACATCTGTTAAGACTTTTTCCAATTTTATTTAAGTACAAAATTGAAAATTTTTACCCCATTTACGCTAATCGCTCATCTATTTGTGTATTTTGCTTTTTTTATTACTGAATTGTTGAAGTTAAATAGTTTTTGTTACACTATTTTTTTTAACCATAATTTTTTTAAAAAGTTTAACTTTCACAGCACTACATACAAATAGATATACAAGAACGTCAACAAAAATCATAACTATAAAAACAAGGAGGGACCATTCAAATGAAATATTTTATTGAAACCATCTGAAAATGCAGACATGAAATTGGGGGTGTTTTCATGATGAATAAATTAAACTAAATTATTTTTTCCTTTGTTCACTTACAGCTGAAAATTCTCTTGGATGACAAACACACATTCTTTGAATATTTTTTTTACATTTTTATTAACTGTTTAAGAAATTTAATTTTTAAAGCTATGACTTAAGTTTAAAAAAATGCTGCAGTCTTTCATGTCAACGTCCATTTGTCAATAAAAAGTTGGCATCTCTTTAGGTTTTCTCTTCAATCAAATTCAAAATATTCCTGCGTCAGACATCAGACGCAGGGAAAAATTGAAACATCTGTGATATGGCTGCTTAAATCACTGGGGATTATTGGCATTGCCTCACTGATGATTGATGATTCCATTTGTGATAAGATGGAGGGGAGCCAGCAAACTAAAAATCTCTATCAAGGATTCAGCAGTTGTAAAGTGAATGAAGCTGGGACGTTTCTGTGTGTGTTTCAGGAAGAAAGCTATCAATAATTCCCATCAATCATCTGTTTCCTGTCTCAGTCAGCAGCTGGTATGTAGGAGAGCAGTGAGAATCATTAATCCCCCTCTACCCTACCAACACCATCACACACACGCACAGATGCACGCTCACACACTACATCATTACTGTCAACAGCTGCTAAGCAGGCCTTGCAAGTACCCAAATAACATCATTATCACAGGGATTCTTCAACAATGTGCCCCTTTTCAGTCCCCCAGGCCCTTTGCGTCACCAGGATCGAACAGCAATATTATTCAACTCCCTGGACCGGTGCCCTCAACAAAACCACATGGCCCCATGCTCCTCACAAAACTGAGGTGACCTTTGACCCTGCTGGATGTGTCATAGAGAAGTCGGGGCTAACGCCTGTCAGAGGACCGTGGCTCACAGGGGAACAGGGCTCTGGGTAATGATTGAGAGGTGTGTGTGAACGTGTGTTTATGGGTTCAGTGTTTGTTTTCGCGTGCATCTGTCCGCGCAGAAAAACGTGAAGTGACCACAACCTCTTCGCAGGCACATTGCATGGTGTGGGGCACATTGTGAAGTGATTTTCCAGCACTGCAGAAATGACAGCAGCTCTCGGAATAAAACCTCCCATGGAGTTTCTTACTGTCATCAGTGCTTCAATATTAAGATAAATCAAGCAAAATAGATTAAAAAAAAAATGCACTGTTGGAGTAATACTTTTACATGTATGACATTGACTCATGTCTCCAATAAGACACAGTCATATAAATATGCTTTTGAATTTACGTTTTGAGTGAATAGTCTTGCATTTAAACTTAATATCAACAAACATTTTAAGAGACAAATGAACATAGCAAAGTTTGGTGATTAAAACTAAAAACAAACAAAATAAAATCTTTTTTTTTCTGTATTCTGTTCATTTTGGTATTTTCAAACTCTGTGAACTTTCATTTAAACACTTCTGGTCAATCTACATTCAAATGCTGAGCTGTAGAACACTTTTTTAGTACAATATATGTTTTTATCTTTTTAATCTTTGTTTTTATTGTAAGAAAAAAACCTGACCTTAACACACAATAACCTTAAGCAGATCCTTATTCACAAAGGCTGTTCAAAACACATTTGCATGATTTTCTCTATGCTGGTTCCACCATTATGAAACACTTTTCACCTATTCTGTTATAATTCTGTTTATATTTTGTGAGTAAGGCTGCATGGTAAGTATTTTGGGGTCTTGTTCACAGTTGAGGAAAGATCGGATCATGAGGTTGATAGGCGGATTGTTGTGGCTTTCGTCACTATACCGCCGCTGTACTGGTCTGTTTTGAAAAGAGAGCTGAGGCAGAAAGCAAAGCTCTCAATTTGCCGGTCGATCTTCGTTCCAGTACCCACCTATGGTCATGACCTCTGGGTCATGGCAGAAAGAATGAGATCCCAAATACAAGAAGCTGAAATTAGCTTCATCCGGATGGTGTCTGGGCGCTCCCTCATAGATAGGGTAACTATACGGTCACCCAGAGTAGAGCCTCTTCTCCTCCATATCAAGAAGAGCCAGTTGAAGTAGCTCGGGCATCTGGTCCGGATACCTCCTGAACTCCCATGGACAGATGGATGGGCTGCATGAGGCCGCAATGGTTAGAGCTGTCGCTTCTCAGTAAGAAGCCCTGCATCATATCCCGGTTGGGAACTTTCTATGTTTGCATGTTGTCCTCATGCATGAGTAGGTTTTATCTGGACACTCCTGCTTCACAGTCCAAAATTGGTGACTAAATCTAAATATTCTCATTAAAAAAACAATTTGTGCAGATTGTATTCATATAAACTGGGTTCATCTCTCACAACATTCTCTTGTCCCACATGAAAGCAGCCTAAATTTGGAGACATTTCCACATGGTGGCTTGATAATAATTATTAAAACTTTGATGACAATAACAATAACAACAACAAAATAACAAGATAAAAGTACATTAAAGTGATAAACTTTAATTAAACCACTGTCTTTGATACCAGGATCATACAAAAATATGTTGTTGGATTAGATAATAAAAAAGTGGTTTGCTACTTAATAGAAGGCATGGCAGCAAATGCTTGGCAGACATTATGAATTTCCAACTATGAACTAAATTAGCAAAATTGCCATGTTACACAACTTACTCTTTCAAAGTAGGGGCATCTCCTGCCAACAATAGGAGAGGAGAGATGTCCAGCTCTGATAAACTGTGGCAGCAGCACGTTCATTAATCCCAGATGCCTTTAGCAGGAAGGTTGTAAAACTAACTGTTTAAAACCAACAGTTAAAAATTAAAGTTGTTGGCAGAAATCTCAACTTTCACTCCATGCCGCTCTGCACGTAGCTAATTTAAAAACTGTCCACTTACCTGTGGGTCCATGCAGGAAGTCACTACTGTCTAATAATTTCAGATCTACTGTTGTGTTAAACTCAAACTTAAACGCAAACTTTATTTATTTGTATAGCGCCTTTTCTTCGGCCGAAACACAAGGCGCTACTCCTGTGAATCCATGCACACATGAGTGTAAAAACACCTAAACAACATTTGTGGGTTTATTAATCTACATAGCAGGAGGTTTGATGATTTTTGTGATTTTTGGCTTATCTAACAGATATGTTTGTTTTTTAGCTTCACACTTTAGAAGGCAACTTAAAGTTATAATTCTGGTATCAAGGTTGGATAACAACTCAAAAAATGTTAAATATCTTTAATTTTTTTGAGAAAAATCTACAAGTGATAGCTTAAAAACAGTTTTTATTAGTGTCCCCAGAGAACATATCCATCATAGTCATTCAAAGTTCATTTTCTATGTCTGATTATCCCTGAGTAGGATCACGTGGATGCAGGAACCAATTCCATCTACTAAAGTGTGCAAACAGGGTACACCTTGGACAATTTACCAGTCCATTGCAGGGCTTCACAGAGACAGACAACCACACACTTGACTTCAGGGATAATTTAGAGTCACCAATTAACACAAAAGACATGGATTAGGACTTTAGTAGAAAGCTGGAGAACCTGCAGAAAACCCATGTATGGACAGGGGGAGAACATGTTAACTCCACAAAGAAAAGACACAGCCAGGTTTTAAACCTTCACACTGTGTGGCAATGGTGCTGACCACTACACCAGACCCTCATTTAGTCAGTTTTCTAAAAATAATAATAAAAAAATGTAAAATAAAAAGAAATATATGTTTAGGTGGAATTAAAGTTTACAAATGTCACTTTGTTCCATGTTTCTTGAATGCAGCTCAGTCCGGTGGACTTAGTTTGACTAAGCAGGGAATGCCACTGATGATCTTAAATTAAAGTCCTTTTCCTTTATTTGCGTTGTTGAGAAAGGTCCTCTAATCTTCGTTTACACCGAACACAATTCCCATGGCAGAGGCGGCCAGTTTCAGTGGTACCAACATTATCTGCTTGCTCACTCACTACGCCGGCAGACAGAGAGCCGTGGCAGTTTGGGAAGGCAGCCTGCTCGAGCTTCTTGAACCTTGTGATATTTTTTCTTATTTTCATTGAGATAATAATAGTAATAAAAAGGTCCCCTAATTTTATTTTTTCTTTTATTCTTCCTCTCTCTGGTTAATTTGTCACAGAAGCAAGCCTTCAAAATGGGTTACAAAGACAGAAACACAGCGGAAGCAGCTGTCACAGACTCCTCACAGTGATTCTCTCTGAATGATCTCATGAACCCAGACAAGGAGATGTGGAGACCGATGTTTTTGTAAAACTTCTCATTATAAATAAACCTGATCTCTCAACATCATCTGTTTGTTCCATACATTGTAAATGAGATATACATAAACACCGCTGCATGTAGTGATCAGGCTTAAAACATTAGCTGGTTGCTCCTCCCACACCCAGCCGCGTTGTCAAGCTCAGGAACACATTTTTGGACAGGCAGCGAACAGTGAATTCAACAAGAGGGGTGGCTGACTCAAATTTTGATGCAGAAATCACATTCGGTGTGAACGCAGCATTATACTGAGTTCATAACAAACATAATTCACACAGTGAATCTACCCCCTCCCTTGTTTGTCAATTTAGTCCTCTTCATGTGTTCCAAGATATGTTCATAATGACGTGCAGTCAGGGGAGGCAGATTAAATAATTAAGATTAAATTAAATTAAATAAGATGAATATGATTTTTAAAATTAAAAATAAAAATAAATGCTATTTTTTCAGACATATTTTTTCCATGACTACTTTTTTGTGAAAGAATTCTTCTGTAAAAAAAAAAAAAAAAGCAACAAATTTGTAAGTTTCACGTTCACATTTGAAAAACAGCACTGGTGAGGCAGCTGAACCCCCAGCCTCAACCAGTGAAGCACATGGAACACAGCTTGTGCATGTCTGTATTGTTTCAGTCTTTCAATTTTCATAAAATAAACTTTATTTTAAAATGACCTAATTTCCTAATCTCTTGCCATCTGTCTGATTATACTGATGCCAGTTTGTGACTCATTCAGTCTTATTATCAGCTAAAAATGCGCTTTAAAAACACTAGGTAAGGCAGAAATCTGCTGGTCTCACCACAGTACTTATGTGCAGTATGCATGCCACAAGGCAGAGGGCGCTGGTGAGCCTAGAGAATGTATGTGACACCGCAGCTAAAGATTAATAGATTTAGTGATAGCAAAACAAGTGCAGCCGTCCAGTTACTCTTTAATATTGTTTAGCATCAATTTCTAAATGAAAAATGTCATTTTAAACACCTCAAATCAAGAATTTCTTTAGACACGTCACTGGTAGTGATCTCCACTGAGACAGAGATACTTTTAACTCTGAAGAAAGAAAAGGAAGACTTCTACAAACAGAACATTTGTGTGTTTCTGCAGAAGGAGCAGCACACAGACTTCATAAGTAAAAGTAATTAGTCAATAACAACAATTTTTTTTTTTTTGTGCTACAGTTTGACACAGAAGAATAATTTTGAAATTCAATTTTAAACAACAAACTTAATCTGTTGTAAATCAAATGGGTAATAAACTGCTCTGTAGGTTAGTGTTGCCAGATAGCGTCAGAGTTATCCAGCCCTTAGTAAAGTTTATAAATCTGTGCCTCATCAACCGTGAAGCTCATATACTAATTGAGAGGTGCTACTGCTAAACTTTACTTAACACTCTCATTGTAACATTAAAGTATACATGGATGATGTTGAGAGGTTAGTTTGACTTTATTTGTTTAGGAGAGCTCTTCAAAAGTTCCAGAAATCACATGGGTTTACATAGCTATTCAGACTGTCTTTAAACTTTTTGCAAGAAAAATCTTTTTCATTCTTGTCTATAAACAAAAATAGACAAACACCATATCAATTGGAATGAGTACAAATGGCAATGACGAGCTTTTCCTCAATTCTGCACGTTTTCAGAATCAAAATGTCACTACCAAAGCTGAATTCTCGATTAGTTGACGTGACTCCGAAAATTCTTCCCATGTGGCATGATATTCACCTCACCACACTGTGGTGCCACCTACTATTCACTGTTAATTTTGTACCACTGACTTGACATTTAAATCAGCCATTTCCACTGTGTGAATCACTTTCTGCATGATTGCTTCTTAAATCCTTTGGAAGGAATGAAATCATGAAAATAAATCTTTACAGTTTTTCCTTTTCAAGCCTTTTTTTCCTTCTCAACCAAGAATGAAGGAACCGGTCCACTTGAAAAATCCTAGAAATTCCTGCTCACTTTGGAGTGCATGGTAAACAAGATCTGATCAAAAAAAAGAGGAACACAAAGAAGAGAACTGGTTAGTTCTAACAGCCCTTTGACCATCGTTTTCAAACGTTTGTTATTTAAACGTACTGAGATTTTTGCTGTGGGCCGTAATTTGTTGATTCTATAAATGAACAGCACTGTGATCAATTCCTCCTTTAAGTTGACTTCTCTGTTAGCCAAGGAAAACTCTTTCTACATTCTCACTCAAGTAAAGAATCCTTGTGGAAGGGAACAAGACCTTCTTTGAGCAGTCCAGAGTATTACACTGGGTATTGGTTAGATTTTGCTTGCAAAATGAAGGTGACCATCCCATGAGACAACCTTTAGTGCCAATTAAACTTTGGTGAATGGACCCTTGAATACCTTTAATTTCATTAGGATTTTGCGTCTTTGTAATTAATCCCCTAATTTCTTTGCAACCTTGTTGTTATCTATTATTTCTATGCCAGGTCCCTACCTCAGATGGCATAAAGTTGTTCCCCAAATTCTATTTTTTTTTTTTTTCAATAATTATCTTCCTTCTTCTTTTCCTGTTCTTCTCCCATCCGAACCCCATTTCTGGGTGTTGTGAATCTGAAGGAGCCTTAAAAAGGGAAATGCAAGGCTTTCAGCCATAACAGCAATGCATCCCCTGTGAAATCCTAGACGGCCATTAAGCTAATGGGGCACTCTGGCTCAGCCGGTGGTATAACTCAGCTCACAAGCTCTAAGGCTAGGACCAGGCACAATGGGGCCCCGTGTTCCACTGTGTTGATGTAAACATTGCACAATGAGTCGAGTTCACAAAGCATTAAATAGACTTGAATAGATGACTCTCACGTAAACAGAATCAAATGCAGCTGTCAATAGCTTTCTGTAAATGGATAGAAGGATGGACCTACTGTATTTTTGTTTGAGCATATGTCGATGAGGATACAAAAGGTTGAAATGTATTTCCACCTGGTAAGATCAGTGCATAAGCGATAATGGGGATCCATCCTTTACGCAAGCTGAAATCATGGAATTTATGTATCTCTGTTTTGGTTGCTTGGTCCAAAGCATGGGGCTGTGTTCCTCCCTCCTCGTGAGAAAGCACAGCTGAACTTAAGCTTTTACAGTCAAAAACCATTTACTGTGTTTACTCATGGTTAGCAGGCCAGCACGCACAGACAGACCTCAGGTGGTAGGATATCACTCCCTCCAACCGTCTACTTTTCCCTCACTTTGTCTGAGTGATACTGACCCCGGTTACAAGGGGAGTGCTTTTTTATGGGCTTCTCTGGCTCTGCACACAAACAATCTGAGTGCTAACTAATGAATTCAGTAATATTTATTTTGAAGAAAATTTGCAACAAACCCTTTGATTGTGAGGAGATAACAAGCTAATAGTAAAACTAAATTACATCTATTGTTTCTTCAATTTTTACAAAGTAAATTGACCTGTTAGATTCATAAAAAAAGTATCATTACAATCACATGTTTTAATGACGTAAATAATAGAAGCAAAATAATAGATTTAAAGTGTAGGAAACTGAGCACAGACAGACTGGGTGGATTTTCTTAAAGTTGATCTCCATGTCTCCAACATCCAGAGAGACATGAGCACTAAAGCCCTCTCTAAAGACAGGAGGAAATCAGTTTCATTTTGTCTCTCTGTGTGTTCCCATTCCCCTCCTCCTCCTCCAGAGTAGAGCCAGTGCTCCTTATCCTCAACAACTGGGGAGTGGAGGAGTGTGGGTCCTGTCTGTTCTCATGGTCAGGGGTGTAAATTCAAGTGAAGCCCCAGGGCTCCGGAAAGAAACCTTCTCTACACCCTCCTTACAACCATGAAAAAGGGCTTGGAGGTAATGAACTCTGAGCAGCGGGGGCTTGCTAAGACCACGGCTGTGAGGGTGTGTGCGTGAGCGCGTTTGTGTGCGTCTTTGGGGGATTTCTTCACAGACATGGCAGAGGGCATTCCAGGGCCTGCGCTCCTCGTCACCTCTAGTGACCGACGTCTAATTACACAGCAGGTTTCTTCCACACACTCGCTGGGCGACGCACACACTTCAACCCTCTGTTTAAAGGTGGTTAAATAGTTTTACAGATGAAAGTGCTGATCATCCAGTCAGCATGTTTATGACTTTGAGTGTAATATTTCAGCACTATCAGATGGGCTGCATTTTTGTAAAGAAATTCATAATCTATGACGTTGGTGTTCCCCAGATTTTTCTAGTATCTGTCATGACTCTTCATGACCTTTGTGGAAATATTTCAACATTTACTGTATGTTATGAATTATACTTTTTTTATTGCTGATATTGCCTGGCCAATAAAATAAAGTGCAATAAATTAACAAATTCCTTTTTTAAACATTCCATTGACAGTCTTATCTGTTTAGAACATATACCGTATTTTATGGTGTATAAGTCGCATGTATTTGCAGTTTGGCTAGGGGTGCAACTTATACTCAGGAGCGACTGATTGGCTCATATATTAATTATTTCCTCACTAACAACTGGTTAACTTTTAGCTGTGTTTTATCACTAGTAACTACTAGAGGGTACTGTAGCTGAGTGTCTGATTATTCTCCTCCTGAACTTTATGATATGTATTTTTTTATTTTCATCAAGACCTCATTACTATTCTTTTTATTTTTTCTGTCCATGGACTAATGTGGGACAGCAAGTGATCAAATTGGGCTACAGAGTCACAAAAGTACAGCTCAAAACGCAGTCATTTAGACACTGGCTATTGCAACAGAAGGTAAATTTAGCCAAAAACCCACCAAGAAGACTCATAAACCCAGACATGAAAACATGCTCATCGATGTTTCTTCAAAATAAATAAATCGGATTTCTCAATGTCATCCGTGTCTTTCATGCATTGTAAATGACATCTAAGGTTTGATATGCGTTAAAGAAGGCAGCAGACACAGTTTTGATGCGTGAAATGCGTTCCGTGTGAGCATAGCATTACTCTGCACAAGGCAGATTTGTTCAGAAGTGTGGCACTTTTCTCCCAAAAGTGCGACTAATACTCTGAAGTGACTTATAAGTGTTTTTTTTTTTCATCTTTATTGTGAATTTTTTTGCCTCTGCAAGTTATACTCTGGTGTGACGTACACTTCTTTCACTTGTTAAACTTTTTTTTTTAAATACTTAAATACCCACTCCAATGAAAATTGTCTTGTGTTTTTAACATGTTCTTGTAGAATTTTTCTCATAAAGGGCCTAAACAAAATAATGTATGATTAAAAATACGTTTCTGAGTATTTCTCAATTCAAATCCCGTGGGATCAGAAAACCTGATGCTAGAAAACGCTCAGACAAAAGACCCACTTACAGAAATGGTCATGCCAACGTCTCTCTCCTCCACTTTACTCTCTTTAACTCACCCTGACCCACTCACGTTAGAGCTGGCCTCTGGCTCAAAACTGTACGGCTAGATTGATCCAATAACGCTCGTTGTAATTTTTGCACCACTAATGCTAGCTTGAGGTTATAGCTAGCGTGTGAGCACACAAACAGAACTCTCAGAGAGAGAGAGGGGGTGAGAGGGGGTGGAGTTTTATTTTATTTAACCTTCATTTTACCAGGAAATCCCATTGAGACTACATGTCTTTTTCAAGGGAGACCTGAGTTGCCCCAAGCCAAAAGTCCCAATCACTACCCAGAACTGTATTTCTAATGAGCTACTGGGCATAAAATATGTCTTAAAAAGTGACAAAGGCTTTTTGGTTTTGGCTAAAAACTGCACAACGGTAATTAAAGTACTAGTGGGAACAATTTAAAAAAGAAAAAATATATGATTAGAGTGGGACTTTAAGGCTTTTATATATCCCTTTCAAATATCTTTTTATTATATTAGCCTGACAACAACATGTATCATTGTAGTAAAATTATGTACGGCATAAATCACGGACATTTATTTAAAGGAGGCCTTACCATGATTTTCTTAAGCCTTTCAGAGGGAACTAGATCTACATAGAAGATAATTTATTACCTTTGGACCATTAAAAAATGAATAATTTATTAAATGTTAGTTATTTTTCGTGAGTTTTTCCCTACCCGGAAATAAAAAGACTCGATTCCCAAAGGTCCTCCTGCCGATGAGTGCGGCAACAGTCCGCTTCAAGAAGTCATCCCAGAGTTTGTGGCACCATGTCTGTATTTCTCCCACAAAAATAATCCAAACTTCTTCAAAGATGAATTCACAAACGATATATCTGCTTTAGTTGACCTGGTCATCGCTACACTGTTCACAACACACACACAGCTCCTTTAGGCTGTGCCGGACTGGGTGTTGTGGTGGGGTGGGGGTGGGGGGTATTAATGGAGCGCCACGAAAAAAGTAACAAACACGTATTTGCGTTGGAATTTATTGAAGACAGGTCGCAACTGGAAGATATACAGTATTCTGCATCTAAAATGAAAGTTTTTGTGCTGATAATCACTTACTCTGTGGAGAAATTGAGGGTTGTGTTTGTCTGGGGGCGGAGCTGTCGGAGCAGACTCTTCCTGGAGGGAGCTGTTTGCATCGATCTTACGTCAGCACGATTCCACCCGCTCTTTTTCAAATGCATGAACGGATCAAAATGCCACTTTGGGGTTCTTTATAGTGAGGAATGAACAGTAAAGTGCATTTAAAATCTCAAAAAATAGAATTTTCATGGTTGGGCCCCTTTAAAAAGTGCTCAACAAACAATATTTAAGGGAGTAAAATATCCCTCAGAACACACACAAGCCATGACAGACACCCACCACTGTTTTAGTCTCCAGAAAAGCATATTAACTGTAATATTGTGCCAACACATTTGTCTCAGGGGTGGCCAATGCATTTTTAGGGTAGCCCCAGCAGTTTTTACAGCTAATAATTACCACTCTCAACCATTTCAGATCACCAACACATGCAGACACTCACATTACACCTTGCATGAATGCAAACTCACAAATTCTGATCAAAGATGCACACAAGCCCTCAACATGCTTCTCCTTTCTGTAAACCCCCCACATTTGCTGGGTAAAGCAGCAAAACAGCATGAAGCATAATTAGTAATCTTTTACACCTATCTCATTTGTGCTTGGGGCTTTTAAAGCTCTGGGAACATGCAGAAAATATGTAGTTACCACATCATTACACTACTATTTCTCTAGTACCTCAATTCATCTTTAGCTGCAAATATTACTTTGAATAATCAAATCTAAAAGTATTTGTCAAGCCTTAATGTATTACAATTTATTATTTTTCATATTGGTACAAATAAACCATCATAAAGTCTTGATAAAGAAGCAGAAATAACCACCTACGTTAAAAGCCCTAATCAACAAACAAGCCAACACATTATAAATAACAGTTTGTGTGGCAAAACTATTAAACTTTGCAGCTGACGTATTGGCTGAATTCTAATTCAGTATGTCAGGAAAAGGGTTTCATGAGTTCCTCACTGAGAGGGAGGGCTTGGACCGTGAGTTCACTGAGAGCATGTTTTGAAATTTTCTTTTTTTTCTTAGTAACAGCTAGTCTTTATCATCATACAGTTGTAAAGTCAGTAGATTGCAGGTAGTCATCCCTCTGGGGGGTAAGGCCCCCAGGTGAACAGGATGAAGGTGGGTTAATAGGAGGAAGCAGCAGATTTGTGGCTGTTACCACCATGTTAACTCGGCTGTTCTTTACAGCTTGGAGCCTTTACCTCCTTTCTAAAGCCAAGAAATTGAACATTTCCTTTTTTTTATTTACAAATCTTGCTTAATTAGTTTGTCAGCATGTTGAATTTACTGTCTTTTAAAGTCCTGAAGTTGAGTCATCGCATCTGGACTTCAAATCTTCTGTCTTCAAGGTTTTAAGTCCAGATGTCATGACTCAGCTTCAAGACAGCGTCACCTGGATAACTATGAGTTCCAAACAATCCACTCCTTTTGCTTTGTAACCCAAGTGTGATGGTTGATAAGTCGCAACTTCATCCTCTATAGACACAAAAACCAACATGCAACAAACTGAAAAAGTTTTTAATAAAGTTCCATGGCTTTAGAGAAAAGGATCCAAGTTGTGATGGACGGGGAAAAAAATCTTTGGTTGAAATTGATGTAAAAAAATGAATGAAAAACAAATGTTGCTGGTAGCAACAAAGTTATAAAAGTATAATTTCAGGGATTCTAAAAAAAATAAAAATAACATAACAAAAACACACCAAATGTTATTGCATATTTTTAGTTCATTTTTTTAAAATGGCCGTTTGTGGCTGAGGCAGAATTGAGACTTAACTTGGAAAAAGGGAAGTGGGATCATCTTTGCTGAATTACAGAGGAAATATATAGCTTTTCTCCTCCTCACACAACAGTTTCTCCATATTTTGGTGTTTTATTTTAATTTTTGCCATATACCATTTATATTCCATTTATTTGTTCATTCAAAACTCTGATTTGTCATCTTGTCTTTTTTATGTTGAATCTAAAAGTACGAACCCCTTAAAAACATTATGTTAGAGACTAATACTGTTGACCATGAAATGTTTAAATACAAATAAATACATATACCATTTAAAAAAAACGCCAAGAGTTTTTGCAAAACAACATATAAGTGGGAATTTCAAGTGCTTTTAATTTTAGCCTGAAATGACAGTTCTGATTGTTAGAGACGAGCGTTTCTAACTGAGAGTCGGTTCCTCGTCTGTCGGAAATGAGAAAACCAATTCCAGATTTGACAGAGCTCTGGGCCAAAAAATCTACACACAAAGTGAGGGGACCTCCTCTTTTGTGGCGCTCTGATTTTGGTGATAAAAGTCAAAGTTTGATGACAATCCAATCAGAACATCTAGATTAAATCTGAGGGTCTATGCAGCTGGAGTTGGAGCAAGCATTCAGTTTAACATTGAAGACAGACATTTGTTTAAGGCTCAAGCGGCTCAAGTAGCTTTAGTTTTGGAAGTTTAATTTAAAGTCCCACTCCAATCATCTTTTGAACAGCATTCCCAGTGGTCTTTTAATCATGATTTTGCCATTTTTAGCCAAAATAATAATAAAAACTGTTGTTTTCCAGGACTAAGTTTTTGCAAATTGGCAGTAGTCCATTAGAAATTTGATTCTAAGTTATGGGCAGGTTTGGTGCAGAGTAACCGTCATCCATCTGTTTACATGCTCCCCCGTTCGCTTACAGCGCTTCATAACCACGACCTAACATTAAATATTGCAATATTGTCACTATTCAGCCATATACTTTAGTTTTGAGCCAGATTCCAATGAAGACGAGGAAAACAAAAGACATACAGAGCAGCCACGTATGCCACGGTGCAGCGGTAGGGCGATTGACTCCTAAATGAGATTGTGGGTTCAATTCCCACCTTACCCACCCATTGGTCAAAGTGTTCTTGGGCAAGAACCCCAAATTGCCTCTGGTGCCAGTGTTCAGCAGCTGAGCCACCACCAGTTTGTGTGAATGTGACTGTCAAGTGCTTTGGGCCCTCAAAGGAGGGCAGACAGCGCTAAATAAGTATATGCCATTTGTCTACAGGTGGATGCATCAGAATGGAGCACAGAAAGGATGCTGCTGATTTGACCATCACTATATGTCACAACTGCAAGCTTTTTCCAACAGCATTTTCTGTCTTCTCTTAATTCATAATGATTTCAATAAAGAAATACTCAGAAATGCAATTTTATTATTAATTTTCTTTATTCATGTCCTCCATTATGAGAAAAATGTTCACAACACCAAAAACACATTTTTTATTGGAGTGAGTCTTTAAAGAGTTTTTCTTACATAAGACAGAAAAGAAGTCTTACTATTTTTCCCTATGTTGTCCCTTGGCAAAATGATGTTTTTAGGTTGTATTCCTTTCCCTCTCAAAGTGTCAGATCTGCAGCGTGATGAGGAACAGAGCCCCTGTTGGAAATCATGTAGGCCAACAGAGAGAAATCCCCTGCCTTCCTGCTCAGGCTTTGTTTTCTCTTCAAAAGCTGGAAGAGCAAACAGGTACCAGGTGTCACATGAAAAACACAGTCTTGAGTTCTGACACACACATTACGGTCCAACTTGTCCTTCCCTTGGTCCCGACGCAGACATTTTTACTTTAATTTGAGCACTCTTGACTGGTCCAGATGAAAGAGCGTGTGCAAACTAACAAATGTTTTGGCTAGCTAAAATGGTCATCATGTGTGCGGATTATGCACACAAGTGCAAGATAAAAATCTGTTATACTCTAAATTTTTTGCGTGATCAAGCTTTTGATCTACTTAAAACTTAGTTTGACTCTTAAACCAAAAAGGCCTCAAGAATTTCTGCAGTGTATGCCCAATGAGGTAACATTGCAGATTTACTTCATATTTAGTGAAATTAGGTCAAATGAGAAAAGACAGCAATCATTATGTCGATCATAACTTTTGAGTAACTTTTCTCTTTATATTTTTAGAGTCAATTTTACCACCCCCAAAAAAAGGAAAAGAAAAGCAGAGACGATCAGACAGGATATCATTTTAGTGCAGGTATTAAATGTAGCATAAAGACATTGAGAGCATTGGAATTTGAGGGGAGACAGCTTGTTGCAAAATCTCTTTGAAAGGTGAAGCCACGAGCCCCTTTCTCTGCGACTATTCAAGCCTCTGATGACAAGGCCAAGATGGCATCTGCTGATAACGCCTGCTCATCACCACCTTGATTTTATGGGCCAAAGATAGGGGGTGGTGGAGTAATGCACTTGAGTGGGTGTGTGATTGTGTGTTACATAGGATGTTGTTTGAAAATGTGTGCATGAATGTGTTCTTTTGTGGCTTAAATCTTTAAAAATTATTTTTGTTGATACTTTCACAGCATGGTGGAGCAACATTTCACACTACTGCCTTGTCTTAAAGTTTTGGAGTGGGAACACATAGATTTAGATCCAACAAAAAAGTAATTTCCAAACACAGAGAAATAGTGTTCCTTTTAATTAGATATCTATGTATTTTCTGTTTATTTTGGTTCCAGACTTGACCACTTATCCCAGCCTAACATGTCCTGGACTGAGCGTGCATGGTGACTTGCATGAACTTATGATGATGTATCTTACGTGTTGTATATACAGAAAGCAGAGAGAGTTATTGCAATGTAAACGTTTTCTGCTTCCACACTTTGACACTTTGTACCTTCATACCAGATGCAAAGCAGGTGTCACTTTCCCCAGCGTACCACTGCCTGCTACAACCAACTATCTTCTAGGATAGTATGAGGAGTTTTTAACAGCTCCATTCCTTATTTTACAGCATTTAAAGTGGTAGAGGTGTGGACATCCAACAAGCCCACTAGAGTAGTGGTCATAGAAATGCTGACACAGACCGACTCAGACCAATGACTGTGTATGTCTCAGTCATATCATGCACCCATACATGACCTGTATGGGGGATGTATTGACTGGGCTCGTTGAGGATCGTAGAAAGGTGCAGCCACCTCTTAAATGGGGCACAGGTAGGTCTTGCATCTCTCTTGTGTCTCGTGCAACACCAAAAGCAGGAGTCTGCAACCTTCAACACTTACCAAGCCATTCGGGTTCATTTTTCATGGACCAAAACCCAGCAGAAGCCACAAAGGTTCACTTTATCTTTTTGAAAAATAAGACACTGATTTGTATTTATGCCGATGTTACCATTATGATAAATAAAAAGTAACTTTTTTGGCATAAATAAACATAAATATAAAGAGAAAATAAATTTTATTCAAAATATGAAACAGTTTTTGACTTTTGATAGAGGTGCAGATGATTTCCTTTCAAAAAAAGACACATTTTGTCGCACAGAATCAGCTCAAAACTGCCAATGTAGTAGTAGATAGTGTAATGTCATCAGTGATTTAAAAAAAACAAAAAGTTTAATTTACTGTTTGTGGTAGACCTCTGCCAAAAATAGATAGGTTCTAACTCAAAATAAATCTGAGGTGTGTACTTTTCGACCCATAAGGCACAGTTAAACATTTGAATTTGTTCAAAAATAGAAAATCCATTTCATAAACCTGGACCTTAATTCGGGTTGTTCTTTCTGACTTCCAATTGATTTTCCATGGTACACAGTGCACGAAAATCTGATGAAATGTTTTAGTTGTGATATGTGCTGTCCTTTATCCCTCGTGCTCTCTATGGGATCCAGATGACCCCACCCTTATATTGATGTGTGATCCCTTCAGTGATAAAGGCAGACAGGATTTTATGTCTTCCCCGTCACCATTGAAGAAAAAAAATCCTTGAAAATAAAAGTTCAGCGTGCTGTCTTGTGGGGTCCAGATGACCCCCACTTTTAATGTAAAAATAGCTATGATAGCACAAGGGTTTGTTGATTACTAACTAGTTGAAAAAATGTTTTAGTTGGCTTACTTTACTATAATTTTTACTTAGCACTTAACAGTTAGTTTTTAAAAGTTTAAAGCAGGCTGCCTCCCTATAAGGCCACAACGGCTCTCTGTCTGTTCGCCAGCTCACCTCCTGGGAGCCAGAAGTGAGCACGATTGCTCACTACGCTGGCTCATGGGCCCTCAACAGACTCTCCAGGGTGTCACAAACAGGCAGGCTGCTGGTTCCACGTGCAGCAGATTTATTAGTTCAGACAGGAACTAAGCACAGCTAAAAGTCCACAAAACCAAATCAGGGTCAGACAGGCAGAGGTCAATCTTGTTGGAGTGAGCTGTTGACACGAAGGATCTCAGGTCACAATTTTTTGTGGAAATGTGCATAGAGGCCGATCCTCGACAGACAGACTTGACTGAAGATATCACATGGAAAACTGACGGTCGACTGTCACACGTACCCGCCTTCTCTCAAGAGTAGCTGGGACAGGTTCCAGAAACCCCTTTGCCCAGAAAGGGATACAACGGGTTAAGAAAATGGATGGAAGTTCAGGAGGAGAACTGTCAGATCGATCCACCATCATGGATGTGTATTCAACCCACTGTTACTGAAAACGTCCCAAAGCTGCGTCCCTGATTGGTTGATGTAGTAATTTCACCAAAGTTCAGATATTTTAACTCTGGCAGCTTACCAGATCGCCGCACCAAACCAATCGCTCAAATGACCTCAGATCACATCTGTACCATTAACTTAACATTGAAACTTGCCACACCGGATGTGCGAATCGTGTTCAGTGTGAACACAGATTTAGGCTTAACTAATGAAATCTGGTTTCAACTTGGTGATGTTAGTTTTGCAAAAAATGGTGACTGTCCTCCCAGTTCTCATGTTCAGTCAATGGTGCGGACAAAACAAACACAGTCGTACAGGTACAAACATTGGAACCTGCAAAGAATCAAATTAAGCAAATTAGTTTTAAGGTTTTCCAGCAGTGTCGGGCAATTATGATTAACATGTATGACTTCTACCAAAAACAAAAAAAGTTAGCTATTACTGAAAATGTTTAAGGCCAGAAAATGTAGCATAAATATATGAACATTTATGTTCTTGCGAGCATTTATTAATATAATCAGTTCTAATCACCACTTCAAATTAGCTAATACATAAAACAAAAACTATTAAACTTCCTGTCTACATAAAACTAAATATTAGCTGTATATTTAATTACAATATAATAAATATGGCAACTAGAATATTCAGATGTTCATCTGTGCTTCACATGAAATGCTGTTTATACCTGGAACCAGCCTGAGCTTTCCCTCACTTTGTCAGCTTGCTGCTTTCTTTATCTCTCATTTCATTGTCCCCTTAAAATGTATTTTTTAAACAAGTGGTTCTTTCACGCAGCCAACATCAACAGCTAATAAAGCCCAAAGATAAACATGGAGCTTGGTTGGTGGCAGAGTGGATTTCATCCCCAGAGAGCATTAGCCAACTCCTGTCCATCTGCCCAAACACAAACCTGCTGCAGGGAAAGCAAGAGAATACCAACACAATGTGGTCACATCAAGAGTTATTTTGCTCTTCAAAAAAATTCAACTTAAAGAAATTAGTTTGACTAAAACCACCACGGCTTATCCTTAGTCTTTTCATCATATCCCTAAACGTCATCATGACTATTTTTTTTTACATTATGACGTGTTTGACTTCAGTCAGAATGAATAAAAATCACACAACAACTTATAGACAGGACAGAAAAGGCACATATGTTTTAGATAAAACAGTAATGACTGAGGTTTGGGAGCACATCACAACGATCCAAAGATAGTTTTGTGTGTCCTTGACTCTGAAAGACAAGTCTTCATGTTGGAATGGGGTCCAGCACAGTGCATGAACAGCAGGTGTTCCCTGTCATCCTCAACAGAAACGGCTTTAGTCAGAGATATACGACGATCATAAAAGAAAAGTGTGGTTTAAAAAGCAAATATGAGGAGGAGATGCTTAATATCATTTTTAGTCAAGGGGACTTGTGCCAAATGGAACAACATCACAACTTAAACAATCCCATCTGTGTCCTGGAAATTGGGTGAAAAACTCTTTTCTTTCTTTGGAGGTCTGCCTAACTGGTTTTGCTTTAAACGTTTGAAGTTCTGCTTTTAGGGACACTGACGTTTTGTGACAAAGTGTAAGGGTTGCTCTCTCCACCTTTCAAGGTGAGCCCACGTGTATTGTTTATGCATTAATTCCCATCTGACAAGTGGACTTACTGATCACACGAAAGACGTATACCGATTGGTTTTGAACTAACTTACATGTATTTTTAGCATGAATGTAGATCTGTGCACCACAGAAGAGTGTCCAGGCTCTCCAGCATCTGTCTTGCCTGTGTGAGTGTGCCTTCATGTTTTCCATGCACATAGCCCGTGTGTAGCAGACTTGTCACTGCTCAGTGCCAGCACACAGATGTTTGGCCACTGCCTTTTCAGCAGGATTTCATCAGGAGCCCGTGGACAGAAACAAAGAGGGCCGTTCATCCAGACCAATGAGTCTGTGTAGTCTGATGGCAAAGAACTAAGACTAATGAGTTTTAAAAATGATTAAAAGCAAACATTTCCTGTTGGGATTAGAGAACGTGTAAAGTTACTTTTGGACATGTGTTCTTGGATGGAGGACAGGTGGAGTAAAAGGAAAAACACAAATTACTTTAAAACATTTTTTACAGCCTATAACTGTATAATCTGAATCAAAACTCTCCTGCATGAAATGTTGTGTGATTGGTCAAAAACTGTGTCACAGTTACTATAGAAAATCAAGTATTGCGTTGAAGTGCATGCTTAGTATAAAAGATGGGTTCAGGACTGATCTTCACCCTACAGGTATTTCTGTCATGAGTGCTTTAAGCATGCAGTCTTTCCCTCAATCAACTGGAAAAACAGCCAGTACATCCTCCACCGCCTTGCTGTCACTGTAGCATCGTGTTATTGGTACAGGGATCAGTGCCCCTAATGTGTGATGCAGTGAGAGGGCCCCCAGGGGACTTCTTTGGAGTTCTGCACCTAAAGTTTTCTACAAGCATGGCCGAAACACTTTCTGATTAGACTGAACAAAATGTAAGCAGTCATTGGAACGGTGAAGTGCTCACCAACAGGAAAAAAAATATGCTTAAAACAATTTACCGAATTATTAATCACAGAATTAATTTTTTTTTTTATTATTATTTCAATTTTTAAGTATTTTGACTTATTTCTTAAAGGTCTGACTTCACAATGTGATTGCTGATGAAGAACAGTAAATGTTTTGTGTTACTGTGTTTTCTATGGTTCTCATTGTTTTAAATGTTGTTTCTCATTCTATTTGAAGAATTACCATGAGTCCCATGTGTACATGAACTTCGTGCAGTGGCAAACCCATTTTTATCTGCACGCACAAATTGACTAAAAATAAATACTTTTTGTGCAATCGAAGGGATTGATCAAAGAAACTTTGTGGCCACATCTCAATTCTGTAACAGTGCAAGCCTAAGAAGAGGCTTAATATTAAAAATATTAACCTTTATGTTTATGTAGGATTCCAAACAAAAAGATCAAAACGTTCACCACCTGCTAGTTGGAAAGCCCATAACCTTAATGGCTGCCTGGGACAGCCTGTGCTCCATAATCAAAGCTTGCTGATTCATCCTGCTAATGGTTGCATGTTGCAGCTGCACAATGACAGGGATCCCTGCCCAGAGTCGCAACAGCCACATCCACTTGGTGTGCTCAATTTTCTGCAGATGCTTGTTTCCAACTGCATTCAGAGACTTTCATTTTGAGTTATGCTTTTTAAAAGATATCGGCACAGCAATGTTATGATAAGAACGTTATTTTGGGGTTTCTGAGTTCTTTTTTAGAGAAAAAGAAAGTTCTCAAAGAGAACATAACCTTATATGACCCACTGTAAACACAAAGAAAACATGGATAATGCACAAATACATACAGATGGAACTCTTAAGTCAACATACTCAAAAAAAAAAAAAAAAAACATGTATGCATGCTTAAGGGTATAAAAACTGAAGAGCATCCAATAGAGATCTTTTCTGCACTTTTCTGGGCCAAACAGTTTTTTTTCAACAGATATTTGATTCATTTCCAACACGTAAACCATTACAAGTTTGAGCATGTCAATGAATGACTAAATTAAACTTATATATCAAACTCTACAACTCCTTCAGGGCACCAACGTTCTTCAAAGGAAAAGAAAGACAATTCAATTCAATTTTATTTATATAGCCCAAGATCACAAAGGAAATTAGCCTCATTGGGCTTCATGCAGGTAATTTTTACAAATGCAGGAAATTAGTCATAAATAATGCACAATAGCTAAAGACTAAACAGACTAAATAAAAGGTTATCCCTGCCCTTAGACCCTCCCTCCCGGTAGGGAAAACCTCCTAAAAAACCTGAGTCAGGAAAAGAGAAGAAACCTTAGGGATACCCACATGAGGGAGAGATCCCATCCCAGGACGGACAGGCGATACCAGAACTGTTCAAGAAAAATTAGCTTCTAAAACTATGTATTTGAATAGAGTTCATTCAGATAGAGCTGAGGGACGAGTGGCGATGAAGTCCTCAATCAAGATGAAGCAGAAGTGCGGTCCACGGCCAGGAGCAGGAGCGTGGGCGATTTACCTGGGATCTGAAATCACTCCCGCTCCCCAGAGGGGAGTGGAAGAGAAGAACAACATGTGAATTGAACTGCACCAAAGACAAAAAAAAGTTTTAAATTAAGCAGATTAAGAGCAAACATTAAAAAGCAATTGAATTATAAAAAAAACAATAAAATACACAAAGGAAAGATAAGAATGCAATAAAACAAGTAAAGAAAATAGAATGCCACCCACTACTGAGTTTTAAAAACCATTGTGAAAGGTTTTTACTTAACACATGGTTTAGATCACTTAGAGATACTTAACATGTATTTCATTTATTGTTTAGTAAAATATTACATTTTGACTACAAGCAATTTGTCATCTCTTTAAAAAATTGGTTCAATTGGACCAACAATATATAATGTTGTTCATAGGATTTGGGAACTCAAAGTTGGCTGGACGAGTCAACGGGAGTTTACTCCTTCCTATTCAATAATATTCTGAGAATGAACAAATGAGCAGGGTTGAATTAAAAAGAGGTATTTTTTCAGTCTACCCATTGGTCCCCACCACCTACTACAAAACTGAAGAAGTTAAAGACACACTTCAACGAAAAGTTGGTTTTTGGTGTTTTAAACATATCGTTATAGTATATTCTTACGATGGAAGACATATTAAAAAAAGGCTAAAACTGCATTTCTTATTATTTCTTCAATCAACTTTTTGTGATCTTTTCTCTGCTCCATTCTGATGAGTTTACTTGAAGAAAAATAGAGATTGCATCTGGATCAAAGCTGTCTGCAAAGAATATATCTTAAGTGTATTTTGGCCAAATTATGATATTAAATTAATAAATTAATTGAATAACAGCAATTCTTTCATGATTTCAAACACACAATATATACATATATATTTAAAAACTTCTGAATTTAAGGTTTTTAAATTCAGTGTCCTTCAGTTTTGTTCTACTCCTGTATTTCTGCTAAGTTTTTGCTTAACACAGAAAGATAGTTATGCATATTTTTATAACATTGTTTATCCTCACCTGCATTTATATTATTTAAAGAATTGGAAAGACAATATTTTAAATTAGATTTTTATTTGCAAAAAAAAAATCTGAAAATTGGCCAATAATGGAAAACATACTTTGCTATTTTTAGTACATATTTTTTTAGTTTATATATCCTGCTCCTGTATTGATTAGGCTCAGTAAATAAAAGTTAGTTGGTAGCCACAGCGTAAAAGTCATACCCAAGTTAAGTATGTCATCTCTAGTCTTTAATCTCATCCCCCTGCTTCTCCACTTTCTCATTGGCCCTCTCAGTGTGATGTGCTTTGTTGGGCTGACCTCATGCAGCGCCAAGGACCTGCCAGTCCTCCTTGTAAAACCCCCATGGCAATTTCAATTCTCCAGCCTCTTCCACCACTCCCTTTATCTAATTAAATCTGCTCTCTGTGGGTCCTGGGCACTGGAAACAACATTGTGGGGTCCCTAGACAAGCAAAACAAATGGAGAAGCCAGCATGTGGAGATTAGAAGCAGAGCCTCCATGTGGCTTCTGAAGCAAGAACTGTGAGGGAGGGTGAAAACATGAGGGTCAGGAAGGGAAATGGGATATAAAAGCAAGAAAAGTGCAAAACAGGAGAGATCTTAGTGAAGATATATGGTGTTAATAAAAAGAAAACAAAGCTACAATGAGGTTAATTAATAATATGGAATCTTTAAACAAACCAAACTTTGACATATGAAACATTTTATTTTACATCACATGATGGCAAAGCATCTCCCTATCACTTCATGTCAAGCTGTTTCAATAGAGTTTTACATTATTGCTCAGGGTAACTTCAGTCCTGCATAATGGAAGTTATAATGTCAACATGAGCATCATAAGAATGAGCATGGTTTAGTATTCACACAAATGCAACGTGAACTCATTTAGAAGTTATTCAATTTTCATGAAAACAAATATTTCCTTCAGATTTAACAAATATAAAGGAAAATGTGTGAAAAGGGAGTTTTATCTTTTTTTTTTATCTTATTAAAATGTGAACATAAATTAAGAAAGTTGTTTCTGTTCTTTTAACTCAGTCTCCAAATCTTTTTCTTTTTCTTTTGGGTTGTCTTTGAGTTTTTGAAACTTCTTGGTATTATTTGTGTCTTGGAATTGGTTAATGTACTTTTAGCATTGTTGCCCTCTACTGGTGAAGTGTGATAAAAGGCCTTCAGTGTGTTGTCTGAAATGTAGATCAAGAGTCTTTGAATCCAGGCGTCAGTCTGTTGCCCTGCTTCCTCTTATCAAGGATTACCAAAATTTTAATTTGGGGGAAGCCCACCTTTTTTAGGTAGTCAGCAGCAGGTAGTTCAAGGATTTCTGGAAAACAATGAGAATAGTGGCCAATGAGGCCTGAATTTAGGCATCAATAATTTCTATTTGATTTATTAAAATTTCCTTTTAAATAGTAAAATATGACAAAAATAAAAAGTTTGTAGTGTTTTGTGCAATTTTACTTGATTATAATCCAATTGTCTCCAAACTGATTCAATGGTTCTCTTTTGTATGCACTGAGCACAACAGTTAAGTAAAGAGTTTAAACTTCAGATAAAAATGTATTTTGTATGTCAGCGCAGATTCAAATCCAAACACACATGCACACACATACACTCAAAAGCCAAACTGGACCAATCCCCAGCTGCTCAATTAAGACTGACAGTAGGATCAAGAAAGGCTGACTCCCCGACTCACATGACTTCTGTTGTCTGATACAGTTTTCTCTAGAGAAACACAACACTGATAGCACCCAGAGGGGGTACATGTGTGTGTGTTTATGTATATGTGTGTGAGGGAAAGGGAGTGTGGGGGAAAGACATTTGTTTGAACTAAAATGCAAGTGTGTTAATGCAAGCCGAAATTATGCAAAAGGTTTCCTCACACTCCTTGGATTAATCTAGAAACAACAGATAACCATGTAGCAACAGAGCTGTGTCAGCAAAATTCATGCAAACATTTTGAAAACAATTCTCAGTTTAAAAAGTTTAAAATCAGTTTTAAATGTATTTTTTAAATATATTGGAAAAATATGGTGGTGATTATGACTGCAACTTTACCTAATCTCAAGTATCAAAGTCATATTAGTACTACACTTGTCATATTTCATTACATTTCTTGTAAGTTATTTAATACCAAGTACCTGATCAGAAAAAAAGGGCTCCCTGAACCGTCTCTGTTTCGATGACGCTTTACAGCAGATAATAGCCCTCACTGTTTTATGTGGATGGAAGCCAAGTATTTCATTTTCCACAACTGAAGGAGAAGAGGGAGAAAAAGTCAAGGTGGTTAATGAACCATGTGTCAGGGTGAAATGAATTACGCCAAGCAAGTGGCGTAAATTGTTTATTAGATACCATGAGGTAAAAATCTGTGGTATGAAGGTAAAAAGGATTTCTTGAAAATATTTAAATAAGGAATGTGTTTTCTTTTGAAGTTGAGTATGTATTTTTTTTTTTTTACACAAAGGAACACCGCCAGTGTACTTTTTTGTGGTTTAAAAATGTGATGTTACATAAATCAGAATTTTAGCTGCAAATTCTACAGTTCTGACCAAATAAAAAACATAAAAGACTTCATAACAATCCATCACAGTGGTTGTAAACATGCAGCAAATATAATGTAAGGTTTTTCCTGTTGCTGTTATATCCCCATCTGCCATACAGACACACACAAAACACCAATGATAGACAGCTACTCACCAACAACTGAATAATCAAACCCGAAAAGAGCTTCTCTCTCAAAGCGCTTTGTTTTTGGGTTGACAGTTTGCTAATGAGAAAATTCTTTGTAGTAACGTGTCTTAAGTAAGGATCAATCGGCCCATGCCCGAATACTGACATCTGTTAACAATGCTGCCTGATTATGTAAATACAGGACTTGGAAACTCAGCTGCTCCCTGATCACTTAAGGTAGCTCCCTCTGAGAGGACAATAATGCAACCTTACTCCACAAAAAAGCAGCACATCTGTCTAACCTGGAGTGGAAGCAAGAGAAACAAAGAATGAGGGCAGAAAGGTCATAACGGGGTCCAGGTAGAATTGTTTTTAGCTCTTTTAGCTTTTGCTTGATATAACATTATTAAAAAAAATGTTTATAAAGACAAATCAAAAAGGTTATGATGACACAGCATAAAAAGGGAAAGTCAAAACCTACATCAACATATGACTTTACTTTCTGTAAAGTCCACCTCCAATGAAAATCCTGTTTTTTGAGTTTTTAACATGTATCTGTGGCATTTTTCCTCTGAAATAGAAAATATATAATAAGAAATCATGTTGTTTTTGCATTTCCGAATATTTCTCCTTTTAAATCGCTGTCAGTCAAACGATCACTGAAAAACTCTGTTTAAATTCCTGAGCTTTACGTCACGATAGCTGGCCCGGATATAGCATAGGTGCAGGAGACGAGAAGATAACATCCCACTACACAGCTCAGAACCATAAGCCACGCCCGCACAGAGGAGTTTTTGGAAAAGGAGGCCTCAGATCAACATGAAAAATGGCTTTTTAAGACATTAGGGTGTTGAATTTTTGTTAAAAACTTCACATTCCTAGTTAAAACCCCACTGAGAATGTTTAAAGAAACAAAAAATGTCGTTGGGGACTTTAAAATAGTCCCCACTAACCTCCAAGTGCAGATGAATTGCTGAACTTTGGCCTGATGTTGTGGCTGTGCTGTGTTGTAATTTTGTAGAGGACTTGTATTCAACGTGAAGATGTAAGCACTCCCGACTGCACTAAATGGTACAGATCATGTAATGTAGCTCTGATTCTTTTTTTAAAATATTTTTTTTGTCTTGAAATGAACAAGTGTGTCACTGGATTTGAAATAAACAGAATTATCATGTGTGTTGAAGATTTTTGGTCTATCAAAGCAATTAAGTCTTTGATAGACCTCTCAAACATCTTCTGTTGTGTTTCTAGAGCTCAGCCCTGAAAGTTTCCTTCTTCTTAGTTCTAACCAAAGTTACCAAAGTCAAGGAGAATGCTGAGGGAACTGCTATTGTCACTCATTTCTCTGTTGGTTTCTTCTGAGTGTGGGACTGAAACGGTGATCTCAAATACACAGAGAAGGAAACTAAGACCCTTCTTCCTCCGGACAGTTTTGAACAGAAAAACGACTCAAAGGGAGCATTATTATAGATTTATTGATTTCCGTATATAAACATCCACATTTAGATTTAAAAATAAACAGGTGTAGATATCTTTTTTTTGTGTTTGTTTCTTAACTATTTTGGAGACTTTTTTTTTAATATGTTGTTTGAGGTTATTAAAATTAAAATATGTGAATTATAAGGGGATTGTTTCTTTGATTGGCAGGTGGGTGGACCTATGGGTGAACTCGTCAATGGTTTCTTTAATTGTCCAGTCCAAACGTGGGTCAATACGCGCGTTCGACTTCACCCTTCATGCTTGACATTCAGCATTCTATGAGAGACATGAGCTTTCCTGTCCGGTGAATCAATGGAGAAAATACAATCCACTCCACATGTGAAGAATAACTAAAACCAGCTGTCTGTAATTAACAAAAAACAGGATATGCTTTACTCAGAATAAACAAATAAGAAAGTTGGAAGACAAAAAAAGACAAAAAATGGAAAGTAGAAACCACAGCAGACAAAAAACCCTTTTCAACCTGACACAAAGAAACATTTTGTCCAGAGGATTGTAATGATGAATGTGAATCTATTTAGAAAAAAGTTTAAGATTGACACGTACTGATACTCCATGTTGATAGATTTGAGCAACACAACTATTTTCAAATCACTTAAAAGCTTTTTTAATTAGGTACTTCTTCAACTCTATAACTTCTCATAGACACCACTAGACAATAATTAATGTTGATATTAATTTCTTATTTTCGTGTATTTTTTTTAATTATTATTTATTATCTATCTGCTGTCTTAATAGAGTTATGGTAACAAGACAATTTCCCCTTTGTGGAACCTATAAAGTTTAATTCAATTCAAACAATTTCTGTTTGCATAGCTGGAATATCAACATAGCATATATATTGATCAATAGTATATATTGATCAATGTCTTTATTCTGTTGGAAGGTAACCTGCTGTCATTGTGAATTCATAATAATGAGGTGAGTGGTTTTCTTGTGTAACTGCAAGGGGGTCCTGGTTTAAATCTCTCTCTGTATGGAGGTCTCATGTTTTTGCTGTTCATATGTGGGTTTTCTCTGAATGCTCTACTTCCTGCCACAATGTACAAACATGCACGTATAGTTAATTAGTGGTCCTAAATAACCCAGGAGGAGGGAGTGTCTTGGTTTATTTGTCTTTGTGTGGCCCTGAGATGGACTGCAGCATGTCCAAGGTGTCTTTCGTCCAGATGACAAGATGAAAAGACTCCATTGCCTTAACAGAAAACTTTTGGACTTTTGAGAAAACTTTGAGAAAAAGTTTTTGCATTTGTAGTAATTAAGACGCATTGTTTGAATGCATAGGACTACCAAAATACACAATGCTGAGAGAGAGCACATGAGAATTAACCAGTAACCTGAATGTGACCTTGCTGAGTTTGAGAAACCCTGAGAAGTACAAAGACCCATTTCAAGAAAATCGTCCATTTGCTACTCAACAGTTCCCTACTGGTTGTCAACATTGGATTGTTAAGTTTAGAGTGTTGAGGTTTCGAAGATCATTCGTCTGTCCACCGGTGTCAACGTTGACTCAGTCTCGAAAATTGCAGCGTGGAAGGCGGGCTGACAGTTTCACAACTTCCTCGCAGAATTCAGCCAAGTGTTTTCAAGTTCAATCAACCATCAAACATTGCTAAGGCCATGCCAGCAGTCTCAGAGTTGATCTCTCAGGCCAAAGTAGCTGCAAACACCCTTGAAAGCCAAGAACACATAAACACAGGATAGGCCTCAGCAGCAGGACTCATAAGAAAGCGCTCGACAAAAGGCTCTCATTAAACAAATGAGAGCCATTTGACAACACTTAGCACACAGCCAATGAATGCTGGATTGTTTGCACCTTGCGGATAGGATCTATTTTTTTTTACCTGTAACAATGCTAGTTTAAAGCCTGTAAAAATCTTTTGTAGTAGCTCTATATAATCTAATACTAGAAAGTTTAGTAAAAGTTGTGTTTTCTGCAGAAAAAAGGCCAGAGGGAACAACACATACCTGGCTGTTTGTTAGAGTCAGCTATTATTATTATTATTATAACCATCTTTTCTATTGAAATTGGTGCTATGCTGACGTCCTCCATACGACAGAGCATTGTAAGTATTTTAGCTCATCTAGAATGTCACCACTGTCAGTAAGGAGGTCATGAAAATATTTGCTTCTTTGCTGCATTGTGCAGCACTTACAGTAAACATGACTTCACAAAGCTTCAAGCGTGCCTGCAGACATATTGTTTTGCGATACTGTGACCCCTATTTCAAACAAGCCTCTCCATTCACAGCTGTTTTGCTTTGACAAGAGTGACCGCTAACCACCTAAGTCGAAACGTTCCAGTAAGACAGAGACGTTTACCGCCAAGTGGACACGCATCTATGTGTACGTTCACATCAAAACCCACATTTACCACATAAGAAATAAGCATGATAGATTTCAGAATTTGAGTCATATTTACCGCTCCCGTCATACAAGACTGTATGCACAAGGCCCCCAAAAGACATCCGCAAACCACTCACAGACCTCGCTAAAGGCCACCCTCATGGCACCAGACTCAGTCCTCCTCAGACCAGATTAAGATAGATCTCCATGGGGAAATAACCACTTTTTTTTTTTTTTTTTTAAAGGGAGGATTTCACACAAAACACCTGTTTACTACAAACACTGGCCGGCAGTCTACACAAGAATAAAAGCATTAAATGCATCTGGCAGGTCTTAATATAGCACACTAACCACTGCAGTGGCAAATATCCATAAAAACCACATGTAGTTCTCAGAGCCCTACTCCCTCTAAACTGTTAAAAACTAATTAAAGACTTCAAACAGTGTCAGTTAAAGAAGTGGGTCTTCTGCTTTAGAGCGAAGGAAAACTGTAAGGTCTCTATAAACACTTGTGGTTTGGACTGTTGTGGTTGTACAGTAAGAACATGGACAGAGCTAGCCTTTTTTTGCCCAGTCTTCTCTATAGAGCTCTTTTAGCTTGTTCAGGCAGTGTAACTTTACTGTTTTTTGTTTGTTTGAGAGACAAAGAGATTAAAGAACTTTCTTATATGTCTTCAGAGGTCATGTGGCTTTCTCTTATTGATGTTGATCCTTCTTTTTTTAATCAAATACTGACTTTTTCTTTTTTTCTGAGCTTTTTTGTAGCACTTTTCCCAAAAGTTAAAAGTACTTTGATCTGAACGCAAGTTGGCACTCTTTAGCGGTCATACTATTTCCCTGCTCCAAAATACAAAGAATCAGAGAGAGAAAGAAAATCCAGATTGATTCATGGTTGACAAAAAGTCACACAGCCACAGATGTTGCAGGAGTTTTAGATAGACATGCACCTGAAAATAAGCTGAAACAGACCACCGCACTATTGCTCACTTTTTCAGTGAGTTGGGGTGATTGGTGCCACTTTTATACTTTTACATTGCATTTCAAATCATGAGGTGTGTAAAACATCTGGGAAGCATTTGCAGAATTAAAAATAAATTATTAAATATTTATGGATGACAGGAACTCGACCAGGATGTTAAGTCTAATTTAATGGCACATGGCTTAATGGTTTGTATAAATTTAACATGGGCTTTGGCGTTTAGCAACGAACCCCAAAATGAAAGAAACTACACCTGGACTAACGCCTTCATATTTGCTGAAAAGAAAAAAATAAATCTGTGTTCAAAGTGCTATTTATTATCAACCTCATGATTTCCGGAGCTTGAAGTGAAAATATGTCCGTGCCTGGCAAGAGGTGAAGTCCCAGCTCCACATGCACGCAGCGGAAGATAAAAAAGTGTGATTAAAACAATTAACGGAAAAGGAATCGAGCATGAAAACTCTGTTTGCAACACTTGTTAAGATGACTCCACTTCTTAATGTTTTTTTTTTTTATTTGATGACTTGAAAGCATCCTTAGAATAAATCTGATACTCAAAGAAGTGATTGAAACAAAATCTGTTGCCTTTTTGAAGTGAACATTTTTCCAATTTTTTTCAAGCATTAACCTGCTCTTTATGAGCTTTATTACACCCACGATTGCATCTCCTGTTCCTGCCAAATAGCTGAAATGGTCTACAACAGTTTTTCACTTTGGCTGGAAAATAGAACAGTGTGTTAGCAGCTGCTGTTTGTGTTTAATCAGTACTACAAATGAAGGTTTCACCAGCCAGATCTGATGCTAAGAAGAAGAAAAAAAAAGATCCAGACATTCAGATTTGTTCTTAATAGATTGTTAGAGCTGAATTCTTCTAGAGTGAACGTGCTGGGACAAACCGCAGAGGTTATTTTAAACCTATTTTGTAGATAACCACAATAAAAAAAAAAAGACTTTTTTTTGATGATTAGCAAGTCATTTGCTGGCCGCAACATATTTTCTATTTCCTGCTTCGCACTGATGGTGGCTTGAAGCTCTGAAACGGGATCAAAGGCTTTTCATACACCATTAACCAGGAAGTGCTGCAATAACAACAAGCTGTTGCCAGTTTTGACACCCTTCTTAAATTCTCCTGGATTTCCTTCTCACCCAGAATAACTTCTTTGAGTTCTGACTTCAGTTTTTCTCTTCAGAGTTGCCATAGCTAATATTTTAAATACTTCAAATAAATAAATCAACATTTTTTTAGAATGGTTATATTCATAGAATCTTCTTCTTTTTTTGTGAGGTAAAAACATGTCTTTCCCCAGTTATTCCAGTTTTTCTGTCAAATAATAACAAAAACAGTTATTTACCTGCTCTCTATTAATGAACTGTGTGATTTAAATTTGACAAACTTTTACTAATGATGGAAAATTTAAGGCTGGGTAACAATTTGTCCCTCATATACTGTATTTGTCATTTTTGTTCTGTTGAATTCGCTGAAAAAAGCTTTATTTTGACACAAAGCCTTATTTGGAATAACTGTGGTCATCTCACAGACCAATGAGTTTGTTATATGTGAAATTGAACAAATCAATACTTTTGCAGTTATTCCCTACATGCATGATGTACTGCGACCCCAAGGTTGACCTTGAATTGGGTATACATACATGTCCTGCTTTAAAAAAAGTTGCTAAAACTCAACAAAATATAACAAAATCATTCTGAAATATTAATATTTCAACAAGTAAAAGTTAGCTGTAAGAAATTTTTTGTTGTAGACTTGTTTATGTTTTAGCTTGCACATCATTACAATTTGAAATGTATGCATTATTCAATCTGAATTTCTTGTTAGTTCATTTGTGGTTTGGGAGGATATTCGATCAAAAGGGATTCTTTCACCTGCAAGCTAGAAGTAAAAAAGATTTGGTTGTCTTGTGAAATTTAATATACAAGGTTAGAGTACGCAAAGTAATATCATAACATGTCTGTATCTGTAGGAAACTGACTTGATTGGTGGATTTTCACTTTATTTCTTCAGAGTAACTCCAGATTTACTAGTACTAGTACCTCCTGGGTTTTAGGACTACATGGTACCATTTATTAATGGTGTTTCCTCATTTATCGTGGTGAATACATTCCATAAGTAAACCGCGACGGTGAAATTTCTCAAAAGAGGATTATAGATGTTGAAATGTGCAAAAAAAAAAAAATTACAACACATTTTATAAATTTTCTCAAATTAACATTTTCAATTTTTCCCTTTCGTTTAAATATTCCAATTTTAAATCACAATGCTATAGAAAGAAAACAGAGACCTTATCATAATGAAGAGTCATGTAAACTATCAAATTGCATGTGCAGCATCTTTGTGCTGAAGGCAGAGCATGGAAGAGATTAATTGACAAGATCAACAGCCAATCAGGACGCAGAACACAGTTGTTTTAAAAAAAAAGCATACTAACAAAAATTTAGCTGGATTAAAAGCTGAAAACATAGCATCTCAATTACTATTCCACAAAAAATAATATGTGACACAAGTTGGAGACATTTTTTTGTGGCAAATGTTGCGTCACATAAAAAAGTTGAAAAGTTTTGAAAAATTCAGGCATTCTTTTTTTAATATATCTTTTAACCATTTTGTCAATTTTGCACAACAGACAGTAGCAGAGCTCTACCATACTGGAGAAAACTGTATGAAGTTTAAAAGCCTTAAATAAACTTTTAATGCATTGTTTATAGCACACAGTAACATACAAAGGCAATGGCGTGTGTCTGCAACTGGAACTCCTGTGAGTATGCATGAGTGGTAGCAGCTGTATAAACAGATGGCAAATAGCCATAAAATAAAACACAGTGGTAATAATAAACACAAAAAAACTAGTCATACAAAGTTACAAGTTCCGACAGGAAGCCTGCTTTTAATCATCAAATGTCATTAATTTGAGCTTTTTTGGTGTTTCAATGCGCACCCCTCTTTTATATCTCTCTAGTCGTCTTAGACTTATGGCATTAAAAACCTCATACGTCGGACTTTGGCTGCATTGGATTTTAAAATGGTTTCCAGCTCTCCACAAGAGGACTGATTGATTGCCTTTAGATGTTGTTTTCGTCCAAGTTAAGGCAACTTGGGAGAACATACGGACATTCACACACAATATATTTTTTTTCTTTCCAAAAAGTGTCAAAGGTAATTGCTAAAACGTGTAACACTTCTGATGTTATTGGGGACCTCCAACAGATGAAGACCATCACCCTGAAAGCTAACTTTCACTAATGATGGGCTGCTCTCACTGGTTTCATCCCCCTATATTTTTAAAAACTAACCAATAAAAAGTACATATAGAAGTAAACTGCTACTGGTTAGAGTTTATTTTTTTCCTTAATGTTCATGCTTCCTTTTTTAAGGGAAGTTTGAACAAGTGAGCCCAGAAAGCATTTGGAGAAAAAAAAAGTATATTTTTTCATTTTTTTGTTGATGTTGAACCTGAAATTTTGAACTGAAATGACATTTAAAAGTGGTTCACAATATCCTGTTCTGTTGACTATTCTAATTGTATTTTTTGTAATTTAACCAATGATTCAATAATAGTTTTACCTGCATTTGTGTTTTATATGATTTATGTGAGATTTCCAAGACAATTTATCATCAATTATTACTCCCAAAAACTTTATTCCTTTAACATATTTTCTACATAATTTAAATATAATTTAAATATCCTTAATTTATTTTTGTTTTCATTCAGAGATAACTTGTTATAATCAAACCATTTTTTAACCTAATTAAATTCCTGTTCGGCAACATTTAACAACTCAACTTGTCCTGAACAAAACATACTAGTGTCATCAGCAAACACAATGAATTTCAACTTTTTTGACATAAAAAAAATATAATAAATGTAAATTGAAAACAGCTTTGGTCCAAGGACTGAACCTTGTGGGAGTCCACGAAAAATATTTTCTAAATCAGAATCTGTATTGTTAATGGTTACATATTGAACCCAATTTTCCAAATAAATTCTCAATGATGTCTTTTACCCCGACGTCCATAATATTCACATTTTTGTAACAGATAAATGGTATCAAATTATTTGTTTAAATCGACAAAAACAGCTATTCTATTTAGTTTTTCATCAATGGCAGCTGCAACATTTTCCACAAACTCCATAACAGCATGTGCAGTTGAACAGTTACTCCTGAATCCATACTGACTGTCATTTAATAAATCATATTTACTCAAAAAGGCATCAAGTCTAACTGCAAAGAGTTTTTCCAAAATTTTAGAAAACTGTGGTAGCAGTGAAACTGGTCTGTAGTTTGATAAGGTTTCCTTATTACCATTTTTATAAATCGGAACCACCTAAGCAACTTTCATCAGGTCTGGAACAACAGCACTAGAAAAGGATTTATTGCATAAAGGAAGTACCCGCTTGTCCTAGAAAGCCAAAATATTAACCAGTCATTCTGTTTGTCAGAATAACCATTCTTGCTCTGGTGTGTCTTTTTCACAAGTTCTTGCTAAGTCTATTTTTTTTCCTGATATATTTTCTTTGTAGCAAATGACTTAAGTTACATAATTTATAAACTGGCCAATCAGATGCCTCAAAAAGAGCATGTACGCTGGCTCCACCTCAAATGTTTCAAGCGTTTTATTGACAGATTCTCGGACCAATCACTGCTTGCTCGTTACAAATGACGAAATCAGGTGCAATAAAAAAAATAATAAAAGCATATTCAGCATATTCCAACAGAGGCTGCTACAGCTAATCAGCTTTCATTGATTTGCACATTTGGTTTGGCAGAGAGTTTTACATCAGATGCCCTTCATGACACAAACGTGTATTTTATCCAGAATTGAGACTGGCACAGGAAGATCCAAACCTTCGGCCCCCTTGCAGTGCGAGGGGTCTTACCTAAGGACACTCACAGGATTCAGCTGACTGCACCCCCTGAGAAGTGAGCCCTGATTTCCTGTTTGCTAGTTCGGCATGCACCCAATTGAGCCATCCAGCCACTTTTTGTTTTAGAAAATGCTGCTTTTTTTTTTTGTTTTATGGATCAACTTTTCTCAAAATAAAACATAATTCTGGATTGAACTGTTGAAAATATTCTCAAGAGTGCAGTTCACAATCATTTAAAAATACATGACAGCTTTATTGATGCAAGTAGGCATCAAACTACTTTGGCTCCACATTTACCTTAACTTAGTATGTCCTTGAACACAAAAACACAAGTGATTTATATATATACATATAATATATATATATATATATATATAATATATATATATATATATATATATATATATATACGTATATATTATACAGGCTTATTGCTAGTCTTTTAAGAGAAAAGCAGTTTTCTTCCCCAGGTAAACTCTACAAGATTTAAAAAAAAAAATCATAATACAGCAACAAACTCAGCTGCAATAGCAGAAGGCAGCCGGTTCATTCCTGCAGTGTAAGGGTCCGAGGGTGTCAAGATGGCTAACCCCTAAAACACAGCAAATAAAACTGATTTACTGCTGCTTCACCAGCTGCACCACACTTTATAAAACTGTCCAAAGCAAAGTTATGACCCTGGGTAACATGCATGAACACGGTCACAGGCACATACAAACACTCAGAGGTATAAACACATGCATATATAAAATGGATGTGAACAAACGCAGTAGGATGCATGGAAATTCTCCCAATCGTCCTTGCAGGCTGTTGCTTCTGTCAGGCACACATCTAGACCAGCAACCCTAATAAGGCAAAGAAAGACACTCATAAAATGCAACAATTGTCCTAGACATTTAAGAGCATTCAGTGTTGAATAACATTGTTTATTTTTTTTTGGGTGACGTATAAGAGCAGCAGCGTGGTAAACTTTTGACAAATAAATACACTGTTGCTTTGGTTAGTATCAAACTGGGCTGGGATGACTTGTGAGAACAATGACAGCATTTTGGCTGTAGTCAATGAATTATATTAAAATGTTAGCTTTAAAGTGCACTCATGTGTATCTATGCTGTGCCCTCACGTCATAGGAATTTTGAAGAATTATAGTACAGAAATTTCTAAAACATGAAAAAATTGAACAGTGTGGATTAAGTGATAGTGTGAATCAATTGCAATGATGAGGAAATTGGGAGAAATATGCAACAACTTGTTGATCTGAGATTTTACCTGGTGACCGATTTAAAAAAAAATAAGGTTAGGGTTTTGTTTTTTTTGAGGTGGACAACTAAATCTGTCACAAATGGGTAAACAGCCGGTTCCATGTGCTGCAGGATTTTTAGTTCAGACAGGAGCTAAGCACAGCTAAAAGTCCACAAAGCTAAATCAGGACCAGACAGGCAGATGTCAATCACGAGCACTGGAATCATCCAAGAAGAGACAAGAGTTGTCAGAGTCCAGGTGAGGGTCAGGACAGACGGCAGGAAATCAGAGTTAAAGCAGGGTCAGGTACACAGAAGATCAGGTCCAGATAGAAACACTTGGTAATGCTGGCAGGGTGCCACAAACAATGCTTCACACAGTGTGGCTCTGTATGCTGGTTTAAGAAGCATATGGGTGATTGCCAGTTTGGAGACAGCTCGGCAACATCCAGGAACTGTGCGCTGGGGTTGCTGGGAGGTGTAGTGTAATCAGTACTCTGGAGATGGCTCCCACAGGTGACCAAAGGGGCAGACAGAGCACTGAGTCCTGAAAACATCCCACCGTCATTTCTTTTTATCTTTGCACTGCATTTTTAGGTGATTTTCATTGTTTACTGTTACACTGAAACAAAAAAAGCACAAGTCTGAGCCTTTGGTAGATACATGTGACTTTCTTCTTGTTTGCAGAGGTATTAAAATACTTCTGAATGTCAGTTCTGTCTCTTTCTTTGATTCTCATTGTTTGTTTCTTTTGGCATTCATCCACTCACTCCTTCCTGTGTTACTGGCTCCTTACTGCCTTGAATGTACCTGATGGTAATGCAACTTTTGCGAGAGGCTTGTCTCTACCTTACTAAGTAGAGATTGTTGCTTGATGTCATCTGTTTGTCCATCTCTAGAAGAAACCTAAAGGCCTCCACCTCATTATTTTTTTTTTACTTAATTCCTCCTCTCGTCATATGCTGCAAGTCCTTTGATGTATTTCCCCTTAAATTACGTTTTCCTCCCTTTACTCTATTTTTAGTCTCTGGATTATCAGCTATTGTAACAGGATGTGTTTAACTCGAGAAGCCCCTAATCAAAACCACCATGTCTCCTTGACTTCTTCTTACCTCTAGCATAATATTATAACAACAGATATTGTTTTAATTGATAAAATTAAACTTTTTTATAATATGTAGCCAAAAAGTCTGCATTCATAGAAAAGATTGAAGAATCTAGACATGGATCCTGTTCACGGCAAAAACTGAATCTGTATAAAAAAGACCCCTGTTTCATGAAAAACTCTCTTATTTTATATCTTGCAAGGAAAATAATAAGTATCAGGAAAGTTTCTGAGTACCAAAATAATCATAATTTAAGAAAATGTGTCTTACTGACAAGATTTTTTTCTTAAAATGAGAATTCTTGGTAAGACCATTCATTTTACTCTATTGGCAGAGGTTTTTTTTGGCTTATTAAAAGAAAATGTGCCACTGAGGTAAGATTTTTTCCTTATATCTAAGTGTTGTGTTTTCTTGTTCATGAGAAAAAAACATAAACATGAAGAAACTCAAAATTAGATCCCTTCAAAGGTCGATGTATCTGGGTTTTTGACAAATAAATTGTCAGAAATATTTATCAGATCATATCAGACGGTGCAGCTTGAGTAGAACACACGTTTACATGCTCTGCACATGGGACAATACAGTAAATGTAAATCCTCTGTCTCTTAGGCACTACCCCCTTTCCAATAAGGAGGAAAAGCAGAGCCATACACTCATGAGTTTAAATCACCCTCCACTGCCACACACTCCCTCTGTGCAGTTCATCCCTCCACGAGAAGGCTGTGTGGATCGCTGACGTTAAGCAGATGTCCCGGGCTTTATCTTGTCATGACAAAAAGCTACTGAAGGAAACCCGTTGGACTGAGGGGTTCAGTATGAATGTAGATTACACATTTGCTCAATACCCTGCTATAGCAGCAGAATTGTTTGAGCTGAAAATCTAAGAATGAGTCAACAAAGTGTGTCAGATTTCCCTGTTAGTGCATTAAATTGCACACTACATTGTGAGTTTTCAAATTCATTAAAAACAAAACTTTGATATTTAAGTCATGTAACAACATAACTGCTGCATACAAGTTATGGAAATGACTTGTTACCAGCAAAATGTTTCTGCACTGAAAGGAATTCTGGGACTTCTCTTGAACACGTCAGCTCAACTGTTAAGACCTGAGAGCTGTCAGCGTCTTGAAACAGTTGAGGATTGTAATAAAGTAAAAGCAGTGAGACTAAGCAGATGTGCTTTGAATTATCTTGTCATGTTAAACTGCTACTCTGTTTTTTAGGGTTTTTTTTTTTCCTGCTCGATGCCCTCTTTGTTGCCAGTGACAGCGTTCTGATTAACAGCAGCTGTTAGCACAACACGGCGTCTGACAGGACCCAATAAAAACTATTAACTGTTTCTTTACAGTTAAGCAGAGAAAATGAAAATACTGAATATTACGTGTTTATACATGTCAATTGTTCCAGACTGGGTTTAGCCTCTTTCTGTTTTTACACAGTTTTCCTGGATTGGTGCTGTTAGATGTAGCTCAACACTGAAACTTGACAGAATCCTTGTTTAAACATCTGCACTGTTACAGATGGACCAGATGTGTCAATGAGTACAAAGTAGCATTTTTTAAATATTTTATGCCATGTGTCAGTCCTCCACTTTTGCTTGGTGTGATACAGCAATAAAATGTCACCTACAGGTGGAAGTTTGATCCCACCATGTCACCAAGTGATGACGAAGGATCCAGGAATCAGGGCTCTATTAGTTCAGCCTGGTTTACTTCAGGCAGTGGGGTCTGGCAGAGTGGTAGCAGCAAGAGATGAAGGGGAAAGGGAACAGGAGGCCGGGGAGAGGGGTAGGAGTACAAATGGTTTGATAGAGGAAATGAAAAAACTGATGTTAAAGAGTAGGAACATGTTTGCAATATTATTATACAAATGGAAGAGGCTAGTCTTTGAAGTTATTTGACACATCTCACAAAAACAGGGTATTTTTTGCATAAATGACATCCATCCATTTTCTCATCATCCAGTATCCCTCTCGGGGTTACTGGGCTGCCAGAGCCTAACCTGGATGCTGTTGGGATAAGGTGGGTAACACGCTGGACAGGTCGCCAGCCTGTTGCAGAGACACATAATCGCACACCCTTGCATAATAAGTAATGATTAACCTATGTAGGATGTCTTTGGACTGTGAGAGGAAGTCTTAGTGCAAATACAGGGTGAACCTTCATACTCCACACAGAAAGGATCCAGCCAAGATGTGAACCAGTGCTTTCTCACTGTGAGGTGAGAGCGCTAACCACTGCATCACTGTCACACATCACCACGTTACTAACATTTTAATCAAATCTACTACGAAACAAAAACTAGTTTCAATCTATGTGAAACTGAACTGAGACTTTACGATCATCGTAACACTTGCAGTAAAATGAAAATGATATTTAGTAAGTGATATGAAAAGATTATTGTTTATTTCTATTAATGTTTTCAAGTCTTTTGTTGATCCACACTAAACAAGTCTTGTGTGACTTTATCAGTCTGCAACAAATCTATTATCTCAGAGCTGAACGTGACACAACTGCTGGCCTTTAATGTGTCATTTCCTTTTCTTTTTTATGGCATTTTTTAAACTGTTCTGTTTGGATTTGTCATGGCAATAACCCTCAGTAGTCTATGAACTCAGGAGTGAGTGTGCCAACCACATCGGCTGTTTACAAAGAATTTGAAATGTAGCCGTCCCCCTACAATCGTATAGTTTTAATTCAAAATTTCATGGGCCGAACAGAGTAAAAATGTATTAAACTAAATGTTAACAAAATCTGTTAAATTTTAACTAAATTTTAACTAAATCCTAACTAAATTTTTTAAACTTTAAAAACATAACTTTTTAACATTACCATGCATAAAAACAGTCAGTAATATTATTCCTGAATAAATCAACTTAAACCTTAAATACTGTAACTTTTAATATTTTACTCTTATTAAAAATATATTTTGTCAATATTACAAAAGTTAGCATAGATAACTTTAACATAACATTAAGAACAATAAATTAAAATTATCTTGAGGGCCGGATCCGGCCCCCGGGCCTTGACTTTAACACGTGGTTTAGAACAATCAAAGTTGTGCTTTTATGTAGGCAAACAAAACAGCTCAACTAATAGACTATAACAGTGTACAATCAGTTTAACAGTGATCTAATAAAAGACTCTTGAACATAGACAAAAATCTTTAAAAATAAATAAATAAATACTTGCTGTTTGGTGATTTCATCCTGACATACCTCCAAAACTACTTGAAATGAAAACCTTTTTTTACTTAAAAAAATATCAGCTTTATAAAATGACTTCTTATTTTAAACAAATTATGGTGTTTTTGAATAACCCCTTTTTTCATTTTTAGACTTGAGCTGAATTATAATTGCAAAAGAATAGAGAGTCAATCATAAAAGACCTTCATTACCCACAGGTGCAGCACCTATTCTGTTTCAAACAGAGGTCATTGTCACCCCCTATAAAGAATTGAGGGATGATGGGAGGGATAAAGGGAGCAGAGGACAGGACCCTTCAGTGCCTGTTTGATTCGACAATGAGCTGTTTCTGCTTCACTGAACGGTGGGTTTGTGTCTGAAATGGAAGGGGAGAATATGAAAGAGGGAAGATGAAAAGAACAAAGAGAGGAAGAGTTGTTACCTAATGGAAGTACTGTCCATCCCATACACACATGCACACGCACAAACGCACACATCTACCCACACCATCCTTCAGCTGTCTTATATGACCTTGTACTGACCCGAGCCGTTATCTCCCTCACCTGTCCACAGGGGATCTCCTCACCCTGCTGTCTACTCATCACTCCCTGTCCAACTGTGATACCCCTGTGGCAGCTGACCGCACAATAAAGTATTGTTAAAGCCTGTACGTAACAACCGTGAGACAGTTTGTGTTCACCAAAAAAAAAAAAAGGTTGGAGACAAAACTGAAAAAAAAAAAAAAACTAGAACAAACTATATGGACAGAATTTTCATCTGCCAATTCAAAATACAATAACTTATTTACTTAATAAGTTCATAAATAAAGTTACATGTTTCATAGAAAAAGTAGCTAACTTTGAACTGGGTGTTTGTGTGTAGTCACATTTTTTCCATGAGATTTGTTCCGAAACTAAAAAAAAAATTTCTAATTCAGCTGGGATCAGAAAAAGTAAAATTCAAAATATTAAAGAAAAAAATACACGCAGAAACTTGCTTGTCATCCAGAGGCAAAGGCGTCAACCAGAGAGGTGAGTGATGGCGAGATGAGAGCACTACCTTTCCTCTTGCATGACAGCCATCCATCCACCTTTGTAACAAGAGAGCATCAGAGCTTAGCCCAACAAAGGCAGCTGGACTGGTTTTAGTCAAGCACTCACCACAATAAAAGGTCAAGAAGAACATCTCCTCATGTGTGCTTGAACGTGTGAGTATTTTGTGACAGAGACATCCATAGTTTGGTCTACTTAGCCTCAGTCATATCATCAAAGGACACAGGTGAGAGCAGCAGTGTGGGTTCTGAGGTCTCCTGTTACCCTTTCAGATCAGGGCAGACACTTCAAAGAGGGGTTCCTGAAGCTCACACACAGACCAAAGCATTAAAAATTCAAGCAGATACTGTATGACCACAAATATGGTGACAGACAGAAGAATGATGTGCCCATTTAAGTGTGTCTTTGTATCTTACAAACATAAATTATACATCACACCGTCTATTTTTCCTTTAACAATTTTGTGTTTGGTTACTAATAAAACCACAAAAAAATCATAAAGTAAAAAAGTTTGTCATGTTTTTTTGAATTTATATTAGCATTGGAATAACATAATTTCAAGATGTTTATTTACAGATGCTTCTTTTTCTGTTAAGAAAAGAAAAAGATGTGAAGATAAGGGTAGTTGGAGAAACATGACAGAATAAGAAAAGGGAAAGACGAAAACTGAATGGACACTGGGGTGGAAAAGTAGAGTAAAGAAGATAAGTAAAGATGCACGAGGGTTAAAATTGATGGCTCAGGGAAGAAATAGCAAAAATCTTGGCATATACACATCTGCACGATAAAATATACACTCAATGACCACTTTCATTTGGATCATTTGGATAGTAGGGTCAGAATATGACATCAACATGAAAGCATGGATCCATCCTGTCTTGTATCAATGGTTCAGGCTGGTGGTGGTGTAATGGTGTGGGGGATATTTTCTTAGCTAAATTTGAGCCCCTTAGTATCAAATCAGCATGGTTACAATGGCACAGCCAGCCAGAGTATTACTGCTGACCATGTCAATCCCTTTCTGACCAGTGTTTCCATCTTCTGATGGCTACTTGCAGCAGGGTAATGTCTTGTGTCATAGATACCTAATAAAGTGACTGGTGTGTGTATTTGTAACACAAAAAGCATAAATGCAGTCACCCAAAACACATGCAGTTGGACAAAATCAGACACAATGGTCTCTGAAACATCTTGAAACTCACAAAAATAACTTTGAATTAACTGAAAATCAAGAACTTAAAAATAACACATTCATGTTTAATTATTGATCAGTTGAAATATGTTAAAAGTCGATTTGATAAAAAAAGAAAATGATTTCTCTACTTCGATTAACATCCGTTTTTGGCCCACTCCTTATGAACAAACTGCTCCAACAGCCTCAGGTTTGAAGTTTTTCTTCTCCAGACAACAAGTTTCTGCTCCTGCCCCGGGTGTTCAACAGGATTTAGACCAGGGCTCTTGGAAAGGCTACTTAAGGTGTTTTGTTGGTGTTTTTTTTCTTTTTTGACCATTCTTGGGTGTTTTTTAACAATCTGTTTTAGATCATTATCATTGTTGGAAAACCCATGATCTGTGACCGAACTCTAGACAGCACATTTCTCTGCAGAATGCCTTGATTATCTTAAAAACTCAAAGTTCTCCAAACAGATTCAAGACACCCTGTTCCAGATGCTTTGGTGAATATTGGACTGGTGCGTCATGAACATTTGTATATATATAACAAAAGAGCTAACATTAAAGTGTGTGACACTATAAAGTAAGAAAAACAGGCTACTTTTGAGTAGACATTTGCAGGAGTAGCTTATATTGTTTAGCTTTATCTCAAATAATGGTCAACCATCTTGAGTCTATTTGTTCTACATCTGTATGGGTCAGGGGTCTGTAACCTTCGACACCTAAAGGGCCGTTTGGGTCATTTTATGACTTAGTGCTGTCCAATAGGAGCCACAAAGTCTCACTTTACCCTTTACAAAAATAAACAAAAAAATGTTGGGGGGCACACATAAATAAATGAAAATTAATTAACATTATATACACTTTTTTTTCAAAATATGAAATAATTTTTTACTTTTGACTTAGGTTTACATGACATTCTTTCAAAATAAAAGATATTCTGTGCCTCATAGGAACATCTCAATGCAGCAAATGCAGTAGTAGGTAGTGTGATCATTTGACGCACTTAGAATCTTTGAATGCTCACTGACATTATATTTAATGTAATGTAAAAAATGAAGCCACACCATTTAATGGATTGTTGGAGCATTATGGGTACTGTAGTCAGGTGCATACGCTGAGTGATGTGTACTTCAACCGTTTGCTAATGGGTGGAATAAAGTTTGAATTTTTGGGCTGCTTTGTTTTTATAGATGCCGTTTATAACCGTTTTTTTTTTTTTTTTAAATTAAAGTCATTTCATTGTTCTTTAACCAAAGAAAGAAGGGATCAAATGTGGGTCCGGATCCTGAGGTTGCAAACCCTTATAGATAATTTTATTTGCTTCTGTTTGATTTGTTTTATAAATGAGTCAAGAAAATTAATGTATTTATCTCAATTATTGGTGTCTTAAGTTTAAATGCACTTATTTGTTTATTGGCATGATAATTTAGTGGAAACAAAGAATGAATAAAAAATGAAAGAGAGTCAAAAATAGTTAAAAAATGGAAAAATAGATCAGCTCAAAATAGTTGAAAGCTGAGATTAGCTGAGATTTTCAAAAAATGAAACTCACATACATGCAGCATTAAAGCAAAAAGGAAACACGTGCACATTTTACATTTTATGCATGCACGGGATTACTTATCAAACTATCCAGATCTTTATAGATCTATTGGTAAAGCTTTAGCTAATCCTCACTTTAGTACTACTGATGTGCTACTATGTGATGGCACAAAGATGCATGCACACAACATAGTCTGACAACATGATTCCTTGCCAATTCTCATTGTTCTGCAGAGTCTAAGTGGAACAGGTTCTCTGTGTGCTCTTTGTGGCTCATCTTTTAGAGACTAAGGGGGAAAAAAAAAAAGAAGATATCTAAGCTTGTCATGCTGTAAAACTTACAGTAAGTGAAGTAATGTTTTCCACTTGGTCAGAGAGCAGAGTTTTTCATGAAGGATTTTGGCGAGTTACATGACTTTTGAAGCCAGATTCTCATTCCATCCAACGTCTGCTATGGTTTTTGAGTCTAAATCAATAACACAGTCAGCCCTAAAATATGCATTAGGAATCACATGAACGGTATCCAAATATGGATTCAATTCTGTTCCAAAGATTTTTTTAAATTAAATTGTAGAAATCAACCGTTTATTATTAAATAGCGTCCTTGTTGAGTGAAATAGAGTCTTAAATGTCTGACTGCACGAGAGATTTATTCCCATCTCTTTGCATCTGGCATCTACCATCCAGCTGTGTGTTTCATCAACCATGTTATAGTGATTAGGATGTTTGTGAAATTTTATAGGCTTTTACATTAATCTTCATATATCAATCCTACAGGTATAATAAATACTAATAAACAAGTGTAACTTATAAAATGACAGTTCTAATTTTTAATAACATTTTTAATAAAAGTACAAAACAAAAGTCTCAAAATAAAATAAAGGTTTCATGTCAAAGAAGAAAAAACAAAACCACAAGTGAACAAGACATTCTCCCAATAATTGTATGGGCATCATGCCAACATACATATGAAAAGCATACTTCAGAGGTTATGGACTCTTTTCAAAGCAGTAACTTGGTAAACTTGTTCTTCATTTAGTTTTAAGTCTACAACATGAATGATAGGCACTGGTGGCATTTTCTCTTCAAAGCTTTGTATTACTGAGATTTGCAGGCATTTGATTATGCCCAGCTGTCATTATAAAGAAAAAAAGAAAACTACCATAACATTTCAATCAGGCTTGTGTCTGGAGTTTGACTGGCCCACTGAAGCATGTGAATCTTTTCCTTTTCTGCTTAAGATTGAACCGCCAGATAAGGTATGATAAAGTATAAGCAAAGTAAGAGTCTTTCTCAGGCTTTAGATAACTTTTTATTACTCTTTTTTTTTTTTTTTGAAGAAATTGTTTAGCTCAGCAATACTGGAGGTCATGCCACACTTAAACCCCTTTTTTCCAGTGGTGCATTGCTGGAGGGTTTCTGTCATTTTCTATAACCCAAGTGTGCCTGATTCCACATGTGTGATTTAATTGTCAAGCTTTCTTTTTTTTAAGGTATTCAAGCGAAAAACTTAATTTTTGGAAGCATCAATCAAAGTGAGTTAACTAGTTGTGATGTTGAAAGTGAACAACACTTCATTTAATGACAACCCCTCACAAACTACACTTACTGAACGAGTTGATGAATTTGGCTCAGCAGGACTTTTCTTCAAGTGCTGCTCCTTGGACTGTGCTGTCTAGTTCATCTGTGCATCTTGTTTAGTCCTATGAGTACCAAACTTTAAAGAATTTTAATCAAGTGTTTAAACCAGTTCTGTTTTTGCATAAAACTTATAACAGTGCCGTTTAAGCTTGATATGGATGCTTGTAAGTCTTTTAAAGGAGACTGTGCAGGACACCCTGTGAGTTATGCCTTAGTCACATGCACATGTTCAGGGGTTGACCCATACAAGTGGTTGTCAGGGTCCGTAAAGAGAGGAGGAACTGCTCTTAAAGGGGCCCTTCCATGGCTTTCTTAAGCTTATCAGAGTGAACTATATTTATATATTAGATTATTTATTACCTTTGGATGACTAAAAAATGATTTTTTTATTAAATATTAGTTATATTTTGTGAGTTTCTGGCATTTTGGCAAAATATGTGTTCACCACAACCTGATACCCACACCCTGCCCGTGAATAGAATGTGAACGAACACATATGACTTACAGGAAACTGATTTGTCTATTATTTTAAAATTTTGTCAGAGCCACCTGTGTATCAGATTTGCCCATTTTTCACCTGCAGAGAGCCCGTATCCACCCTTACGGGAAGTTGTGACTAAGACATCACTTGTCTTATAAGTCTGATAAAAGATATTTCATGATTTAGGGAGAAAGCCTTGAACTTTTGAGTGATCCACAACACCTTAAAATCTATCTTAAGTAAAGTCTGAATACAATATTCACAGGCGATGATCCTCTTGTTTTTATCTTAGTGATATATAACAGTAAAAGGTTCTAATAATATTTTAGTTTTGTCCTGGACTCTTGCTGAGGAGCCTGCAGCTTTCCAAATGTGCGTTTGAGTGTAAAAGGGTAGGGGTGTTACATGCCAACACCTTTGGCAGTTTCTTTTTTTTCTTCATTGATGTCTGCAGTTTATTCCAGGTCTTTGATTGTTTAAGGCGGAGCACCTGGTGTAGTCTGGCTGCTGTATCCTATTGGCAGTCAGCGTTTAGAAGAACAGTATAAATGTGAAGCAGCTGGAGAGCTGGCAGAAGCCTCCTCGCCACACTAGAAAATGATGGTAGGCAACATTCATGTACAGTCAGGGGCACCGCTAGGGATTTTGGGCCCCATGAAAAAAAAAAAATAACACAGAGGCAAACTGGCATTAGGGGTCTTTGTGGGCCCCCCCTCAGTCTGGGCCCCTAGAATCGACCACCTTTACCCCCCTTTCCGGTGCCCCAGTGTACAGTTATGATGGGAGGCTTTATATAACTACGCTGATCCAAATTCATTTCACATTTTTGTATGCATGCAAATGCATGTTTGTCACGAATATCCCGGTTTTCACACAACTGAGGTTCCTTTTGTTTAGTCCTTGGACTTTGCTACACTTGGAAAAAGAATCAGCCATTCATTTGTTCAGGATTATCTGAATTTAAAGCTCTGATATGGTAAATGTAGATTACTTTGATTTTTTTGGATTATTTAGAGTTTCTCCTCTGTGCATCCAGTATTTTTTTTCTTCTTTTTTTAAAGCAAAATCATTTGGCAAACCTTTTATTTTATTTCTATTGTGTGAGCGGCTGTGATGAAGCGGTCGACCTCTGATCGGAATAATGCAGGTTCGACTCCCAACTTGCCCGCTCGTGTGTCAAAGTGTCGTTGGCCAAGACACTACGCACTGAACCCCAAATTGCCTATGGTGGAAGGTTGGTGCCAGTGTCCAGGAGCAGAGTGTGTGAAAGGGACTGTGCTGTGAAGAAGAAAAGCGCTATACAAGTATTCATTATGGGATTTTTGATCTGGAACATCCTTTCATCAATTTTTTATGGCAGTTCTTCCCCTTAACAGGGTCATGAGCTTACTAGAGTCTACTGTTGAGTGGGGTACACCCAGGACAGTTTGACATTTTTAGCTGGATTATCCACCATAGTGCTTGCATAGTTATTGTCTCTACATTTATTTTGAAAAAAACCCCCAAAAAACGAGATGGTAAAGTTAAACATAAAGCAATTTTCAAGTCAGTAAAATGGCAGGCATGGCATTAATGGTAACTTCACACATAAGACTTCAATAGTAACCACGTTTTGACATTTGTTGCTTTGCAATGTTAAATTTCTATAGAATAAATCTAAGGAAAGTGGAAACATTACGAACAAAATAAAACTCCATCGGTGGGTGTGCCAGGTCGGGGCTTGTTAACATCATTCCTCTGGAACCATCGCTTCTCTTGGGTGTCTCTCTTCTGGACGGTCCTGCCTGGCTCCCCCCTGGTCCTCCCACGGCAGGGACGGGCAGACGTCTGGAGCATGGAGGCGGGTCACCCTTTGGGGGCCCTGGCTCGTACCTGGTGTGGGGGGGAATGCTTGGCGCTGCTATTGTATGATTGCGTGTAAGCTGCAGTTGTATTGTCTACATTTTGACCACTTTGTATGTAAAGACTATTTTAGCCAACAGGTATGTGTACAACTACTGAGTGTGTGTCTAGACAGGCCCCGCCCATTCCAGATTGCTAGGTAGACCTGATTGTTTTATGATTTTACCCCCCTCTGTTGCCATCATCTTTTTTCTCTAAACCCTCCTGTTTTGACGCAATAACAAGAACTTTAAAAAAAAAAAAAAAAAAAAACCCTAGTAATCTTAACCATGACTAAACTGAGACAAAGGAGAAACAAAAAGTGTATCAAAGCAGATGACCTGACATGCATGAACTAAAAACTAGACACATAAATACACTGAAGGTGATTAGCTTAAATTAGAACAGCTGTGGATGATTAGAAACTTGAACCTGGTGTGACTGTAGCAGTGGAAAACAGAACTGCAAGAAAACCAAGTTAAGGCCACAATCATTATAGATATATTAAAACATTATTATTATTATTGCTGTTGACTGGCAATACTTCCTGTACATATCAACTTTTAAAATTACTTTAAGTGTCAAATCTATTTTAATGGTATATAGTCTGATTTTTTTAATGCTTTTTTTTAAACTTTAGGTCCCACAAAGTCGTTCAAAGCAAAAATTTTTAAAGCTACAAAAATGACAAAAATACCAGCACTTATAACACCTTCATGTCTATATTAATTTCTAATTATATATATTTAAAAAATCCTCAGTGTTTTTTCTGTTCAAGATGATGCTAAATTAAGTTAAGTGAGTCCTATTTCAAATTAACAACATATCGTGTTATTATACATATATGTTCACTGTTTCTCGCTGATGACCTTAATCCACATTTATCCAAGAGTTCCTCCTTTCTGTTGGCATACATTCTCAACATTTCTTTGGTGGCAACTTGATTCTGGAAAAAATGTGTCTCAGATCATGAAGTAAGGGGTCTTTGGGTGCTGGTAGCAAATGAGTAATTTTCTTTTATTCTCAAGACAGTATCTTTTATGCTTTTCAGAGAATTTCTCACACAAATTATTTATATTTATACTATATTGTCAAAACTGTTCACTCACCCATCCAAATAATTAAATTCAGGTGTTGCAGTCACTTCCACGTCCGCAGCTGTAAAAAATTATGCACCTAGACTTGCAGACTGCTTTACAAACATTTGTGAAAGAATGGGCTGCTCTCAGGAGCTCAGAGAATTGAAGCGTGATTAAATGCGGAATGCCAACTCTGCAAGAAGTTTTGCCAAGTATGTGTTTTACATCGCTAAATCCACAGTCAATGGTAATTAATACAAAGTGGAAGCGACTGGTAATGACAGCAATTTAACTAAGAATTGATAAACCATGTAATCTGACAAAAGAGGGACAGTGCATCCTGATGTGTGTGTGTCTTAAAGCTTTCTTTGACTCCCAGAGTAGTTCTAAAACAACGCACAGAGGGCTTCATGGAGTGTGTTTCTATGTCTGAGAGGCTGACTTCATGTCATGCATCACCAAGTGCAGTGTAAAGTGTCAGGTATACACCTTACAAGGCTCTAGAATGGTGGAGACCAATGATCAGTCTTAAAGGGGGTTAATTTGGGAGTTTTTTTCAGCAGCTGGGCTTGGACTCTGGAAGATTCAGCAAATCGAGAGATTTTGGAGAATTCCATGTTCCAGATCATGCCCTATTCCCTCCCTACTACGCTGTAGGGGAGGTTATTCAGACAAACTTATGAGTAAGCAGTAGTGCCTACAGTTGGCTCAGTCTACACAAACCCTTGAAGAAAATCAGTTTCTTGGTCATTTTACATAAAACATGAATCAAAACTACAAAAATTACTAAATTGCTTTGAAAAGATTGAAAAGCAGTTTGGACACCATGCTCATTGCTTTTTCTTCTTTTAAGCATCAAAGTAAAAACCTAATAAATATGAACATATTACAAATACTATTTATCAATCCACTGCACTCTGCTTATGAAAGCATTGATGTTTATAAAAGATAAACACTGTTTTTTATATAGACTTCTGAGGAGTTTGTAGGGCAACAGATTTTGGAAATGCAGATTTAGACAGCCCTTAAAAAAAGAGAAAATGCACTACACAGTGCTCAAAGGCCAATCCTGAATTATTCCCCTACAGCTTCTCCTTACCCTTCCTGTTGTAGGGGGGTTTGAAGGGGTAGGGGTATCTGAAATGTTTTTCTAAGGGCTAACCCTAGTGGAGGAGGGAAACAGAACCCTCCGCCACATGGGTGAACTGTGTTGCACTGTGCCGCAGAGGAGAAGGTCATTTCATCACGTGGGTGTGCTCTGAAGAACAGAAGTTCACATTTGAATGTAAGTAATTACTTTTTTAGAAACTATTTTAAAGTTATAAAAGCAATGTTGTTATGTATTTTTCTGACATTCAAATTTGAAGACACTAATGTTCCATAACTCTCCTCTTGGAGGGCTAAGTTTAGGGTAGGGAGAAGCCGTGGAAGAGGCTAAGAGTTTGGATTTGGCATAAGTAGTGAGTATTGAAGGAATCAGACACGACAAAAGTCCATCCAGACGTGGATGTTTGGTGTGGAAGAACTTTTTTTTTTTTTTTTTTGTGGAAGAACTTGACTGACCTGCACAGTCCTGACCTCAGCCTACCAGAACACCTTTAATTAGACGAGAGAAAAGACCAGGCCTGCTTGCTCAGTAACAGTGTCTTAATACTACATATGTACTTCTGGACAAATGGTATAAATAAACACTCATGTGGAAAACCTTCTCAGTAGATGGAGCTACAAAAGGTGGGCAAATGTCATAATATAACCTATGGATTACTCATGAGATGTCACTGAAAATCAATTACCTGTAAAGATAATTAATGAATACTTACAGTAATGCAGTGTAACCTTACTATATACTAGAACAATTATCAAGCACAACTGTAGTACAACTGATAAATCCTGAAATGTAGTACTTCATAATTATAATATTTCAAATTATGAATTACTTAAAGATAATATAAATGCTTTTCAAAGACTGAGTGTTCAAAGTTCAAAGCATAATGACTGGTCTGCAGGTGCCGTCTGCTCCTAATGTGGTTTTAAACTTGACTGGTAATTGCCAGCATTTGAAATGCCCTTCAACACCTGTGAGTCATGTTCACCAAAGCTGAAAGATGGAAAGCTTCCAGTATCCTTTTTTTTCCAGCAGCCCTATCTGGAAAGTTTTGATGAAGTGTTAAGTGTGTAATAAAAGGTGGGGATAAAACTTCTTAAGTCAGAACATGATTCTCCTCCAAACACTTGAAATGATCTCTTCATGATTTGCCAAGTAATTTACCAAATAAGAATTTCAGAAAACCAATAAACTCACATTGGATTCTGTGTTAGAACTCCAGGACCTGCCAGCATTGATTTAAACAACGAAAGGAAGTTGTTTAAATCCAAATGTTCCTGAAGCACAGGAAAGCAGAGCTATCATTCATGGATTTATTGTTACTTAGTTAGGCTTTTCATTCTCTGAACTCACTCATACAACACTGAAAGTTAGCATCCATTTACCAAAAGTAAGCCAGCGGCTCATTTGTGGTTTGAGGTGTGCCAAAATGCAGCCATCGTGGAAAAGTGTTTCATGTTGATGTAGACCAGTGACAGAAAAATAGCATGGGCTGCCAACAAAGCAGATGGTTTAAGAGCAATGCTGTCTCCACTTGATGTGGAGTTAGTGACTTTTTCAACTTTTCACTGGAAGTAAAACAGCATTACATAATTGTACCCCATTTGGACTGCTACAAACTACACAACATGAAAGTGAAAACTCACAAAACCAAAGTCACTGTTTGGCATCAAATGTTTACATATTTGTTGAATATTGGCAATTGTTTGGTTAACAAAAAAGGAAGAAAAATAACACTTTAAGACACACAGTGAAAATTGTGTTCTTGGTGTTTTTAACTTGTCAATGTTGCATTTTTATAATGGTGGAGGGCTAGTGTGAAGAAAATTAAGCTCAAAATTGCATTTTTTAGTATCGTTTTGGGTCAGGAGTAGATGCAAAATGTTTTTGGAAAAAGCTCCCTGCGACACTCTATTCAAATGTATCTGCTTGTAGACGACTAGATCCATGTACGTCAGTTTTCATTGTCTGAGGTGTTGCCTGGCTCAAAACTGTACCGCTGAAAATATGATCAGAGTGGGACTTTGTGGAAATATTGTTTTACAACTATTAGTGTTGTGTTGAAATAGAATTAATTGCAATAATAATGTATTTAGCACATTCCCAAATGTTTGATCTGAACTATTTCACTTTATTTGCATTCAAGGGAAAGTTACCATCCACTAAAAAGTGATGCAAAGCTTACTAAGAACAATAAATAATGCTTAAAATGGATGTGAAAAATAATTTGTCCTATTCATACTGAATATTGATTATACAGAGTTCAGTGTCAAGATTATCTGAAGATTAAACTTGACACAAAAACAAACTTGTTTGTACAGGTAAGATGTCATGATTCAAACTCTTTGAATGGGTTTAACCTAAAAAAGCAAAAGTATATTTGTGTAAACAAATGCACAGAAAGTTGATGGAAAGGAAAAGCATCGAGTATATATTTTTAATACTTCTGAACAAAAGCTCCAATAGCTTGACTACTTTGTATTTTTTTATTTCTATCACTTATATACCTGTTAACATGTAAAATAAAATTGAAAAAAAAATTAAAATAAATATACACCAACGAATCAATATTTTTTTCAAAACACAATGCAAAATATGGCAGTGTAAGTCTGATGCTGCTTCATACTCATCACACATGCTAAATCACTCTGTGATAAGTCGAAAGTATTAAAGTCCAGAGGGTGCGTTTGAGTAGCAATCTGTTGCTTGAATACTCAGGTTTTTGAATTTTTCAAGCATTTTTTTTCTGGAAATCCCCCCAAACTGCTGACACATAATTACACACACAGAGCCCCAAACTTTAAATCTGCTTTGCTGACATTTACACACACCAACATGCTCCTGCATGCACACACTCAAGGTTACACAAACACGTTTATTTATTTGGATTCATAGGACCACAAAATGTTTAACAAAAGTTGTGCATGGATGAAATGCAAAAAAAGGGAAAAAAAACAAAACATTCTATCTGAAATATCCAAAACTGGGTAAACAAATACAATCAACTTTCCATCACACACCATAAATCATTATTTACAAGCTGCATTTACATAAAAAAGTTTTGTGTTTTTTTTTTCCACCTTTCAAATAAGTTCCATGGGGCAAAAAAGCAAAGCTACCACCAAAAGTATTGTGTCTGAACAGCAATAACATAAAAAACTAAAAAGGAGAAGCTTTTTTTATTTCGGTTCTATTTATGAATGATTGTTTTCCGCATTAAACACTAAATGCAATATTGCTGTTAACACACCTGTTCTGCAGACGCGTGCCTTTAAGATTTTACTTTTTTCTTTTTTTTTTTATTGCACCACAACATAAAACAGAGTTGTTACTGCTCTGGGAGGTTCTGAATGCTACATGGATGAGAGTTGGGGTTGGTCCTAGCCAGCTCCAAGCTGTAACAACAAGAACAAGCAATAACTCAAATCCACAGGGTTTATTTGGTTTGACTTCCTCACTGTCAGATTCTGGCAAAGAGGCTGTGGCCACACAGCGCAGGAGAGAAGAACGTGAAATGAAGAACTGCTTCATTCACATTGGTTTATTTGTCAGCCTCTTATTTGTCTGCAGGTAGCTCAATGGAAAAATATGTCATTAAAGTTCCCGTATGTCTAATGTCTTAGTTTTTCAGTACACCTATGGGTGTGTGTCATGAATGTCATCCGGTTTTAAAACATGTCAGTATTTTAGTTTTTAAATCTGGAGAGCACCAGTGAAGTCTTAATATCAAACATTATATCAAAGGATTTAGGGAAAAAAATGCTTTTGTCTCCATCCTGTCAAATTTAAAGCAACACTATTTAATCAACAATTAATCCTTAAAAGTCTGTTCATATTTAGCAATAATTACTGCAAACTTTCTGACATGCAACCCTTGTAGAGATCTGGTTCGGGCCAGTTTTGATTTAAGAAAGTACATTTTGGAACTGTTCCCCCTTTTTTTTTTCCAGGTATTTGCTTTTCTAGTAACAGTTGCCAATATATGGTCAAGTTTAAGATATGATTTAAGAACTGACAAAGTTAGCTATATTTTGAGCAATAGTACACATTATCAGCTGGGTCTGTGAAAGCATACAGATTCATTCTCTCCCAATGTTCTAACTCACGACTGCGATGTTAAATCTCAGTGAAGATGAGTCAAAGTATTGCATTTACCACATTTACAAACTGCAAAACAAAACGATTTAAAAAAAAAAAAAAAAAAAAGACATGCAATTAAGTTTCATACAAAGCATTTTATTTATGTCCAAGAGGTAGTGGATAAAGTTTTTTGGAGCCCACTAGAAATTTTTCCTATTGATCTCCTTGTAAAAGTGTTCCCAGGCATCTTTCATTCATGATTATGTCTTTTTAGACAAATTTAAAAAACTTGTGTCATTTTCAAGCACATAGTTTCTGTAGAGCGGCAGTAGTTCATCGGCAATTTGCCTCGGAGTTGTGGGCGGCGCTGCTAATGGGAAGTAAGCCTGTTCTCATTTCCCATCATCCCTTTGCTTTACACTCTCTTCTGCTAACTTACAGCCCCTCACAACTCTAAACTAAAATTAGCAGTCCAACAAAAATGGCGAGCAGTATTGGAGCTATCCAATCCAGGTGCCAGCTCAGATGAGCAAAGAAAGACGAACATGGATCTGTTCATCAGAATGGAGGGAAGCAGGGAATTAGTGACCTGCTTATTGTAGTTTGGACATAGCAACAATTTTTTTTTAAGCAGACTTTTTTCATCTGCTTGTGATTCACAACTATAGCAATTAAAATGCAGTGTGCATTTTAAAAATGCAGTATTTATATTAATTTTCTTTAAAAATCTTCTTCATCGTGAGAAAAATACCACAAGAACATGTTGGAAAACAACAAAAACATTCATTGGAGTCTATTTTTAGTAATATTTTGGGGATAAACTAAGACAGTAAAAGTCTGTTAAAATCTTAAAAAATATATATAGATATTTTAATGTGAAGTGACGGCTTATCTGAATAGATATCTCCACCTTGAATTCTAACTGCATCATCTCCATTATTGCTCTTCGCTGAACCAGCCAGTCTGTCATCTTGGTAACATTCTTGCTTTTTTATTTTTCAGAGCTGCTGTATGCTCAGCCCACCTCCCTTTATCACCCTCTTACTTATAGGTTTCACAACTAAAAACTATTTATCCATATTTTATCTCTATTTCGAAACTACTAGAGTGCTGACAATAAGCTATCCCGGCCCAACTCCCTTCTGCGTTTGGGTTCCAACTTAATTTTTTATTCAAACGTTTATTTGTGTGCAAACCTTTTTTTCATATCTATCAGTCTGCAATCCTAGACTGTCAGTGCTAAAATTAGATTCATTAAAAGCAATTTATGTTAAAATGAAATGATGAGACAAAAAAACTACTGGGTTATGGATGTGTTTGGACTCAATCAGTCCTAAATATCCTCACCTGTGCATAAAGGACAGGTGTGCAAGCGCAGCCAGGAGACTATTACCCCGTTACTGATAGGGGTGTGATAGTATCCGCGGGTCCCAGAGAGGAAAGCATTGAAGTGCTGTGCATGTACCCTGGCCCTGACTAACGCACACCCCCATGAATTCACATTCCGCTCAGCTAAACTGCCATGAGAGCTGTGGGGGTGATCAGCACAGTGTCTGCACGGCAAGGAATCCTCACCGACACACAACTGTCTGCGTCAAACAAACAATCGCAGATGCAATATCCCCAGCACCTCGGCCGGGCCCTCCCAGGAGGCACTGAGGTGAATCGCTGAAATTTGACCCCAACTTCGACTGTTCTCCACTGCTCAGGAGCAGAGCAGCTCATCCTGAAAGATGTAATTTCTCTGTTCGAGAGTTGATCTGTGGGTTGCAGAAACCGTGCAAAGTGGGCTGAGGGTCGAGAAGATAAAAAAAAGATAGGTTTTTTGGAAAATGACAAGGAGGACTGAACATTTACAGCTGTTTTTAAACTCTAAAGGAATAGATAATTCAATTTTGAGCATAAAAGTCTGCGACTAATAACAGTATGGGAGCAGCCAGGAGTAAAAAAGCACATCTAAAGATGCATTTGTGTATAAATATCTGGAAAATCAGACAAAATTAATATTTCTTCTTTGTGGTTTTCTTTCCGTATTCTCTGAGATTTCCATTGGCAGCTTTGCTTTCCTCTCACTTTGCAAAGTGGCTCATTAGTGTCAGTGTGAGTGAGTGGCTCTGTACTGGTTCTATGGTAGGTTTGTTTCCTGTCCAGGTCGTTTCCACACTTTTAGTCCGATGCATGCTGGGACTGGCTCCTGATATCCCCTGGAATTCATGGAAAATGTATAACTGGATTAAAAACACTCTCATAATAGATATTCACTGGCGTTATATATTAGGGTCACTTAGAGACATTAGAGCTTCATGGGCCAAGAAAGAGTGGAAGGGGAAATGTGTCAGAGCCACCATGTTTGCCATCTTGGCAGTGTGTTTATGTTTTTGTGCCTCTTTGGCAGTTCGGAGGCATTAACAAAAGGCGTCAGGAAGCCACTGAGCGGTTTTCCAACATTTATGAAGAGCAGCACTGACGACCGCAGGAACCCACTCGTGCACACAGACACTATAAGCATAAAATGAAGCACATATGCTTCAATGTTTGTTTTTGCTGTTTTGCTCACCCCCGCTCTCCGCAATAAATACTTTCCGGTCGTAATAAGTGTGATGACCCCATGAACACACTTCAGTCCTCACACAAACAGAAAACCAAAAAAAAAAAAAATGCATGTGTGAGGCTTTAAGGTCACATGTTTGTGAAAACAACAACCTCTTAAACCATCAAGAAGACTTTAGTTTGGTTTAAAGCATTACAAGCACAGCTTACAAGAGATTTCCTGTATGGCAAAGCCTTATGTAATTATTTAAAAAAATAGACAAATGAGGTCATTTAAAGTGGGTTGTGGATAGGTGAAGAAAAGGATGAGGAAGTTGTGTGACAAGACGTTCAGTCACCCCCTTTACTTCCTGGGCCAACAACCCTAACCACTTCCAGGCGAGTATCTTAAAGAGGATGTTGTGTGTACAGAGCTGCCCTGCACTTTCTCAACCACAGCTATATCACTTCAAAAGCTTAGCCACTGAACTGTTTGTTTACAATCTGCACAGCCCTGATTGTATGACTAACAGTTTGCATGTTGGAAAACAGCAGAGCACACATGCAGGAACTTCAGCCATCACTGTAGAAGACCGTTTCAAAGGCTTTCTCTGCTCAAGGCTTCCATCTAGTGGCAATGAAGTCAGTGATGCTGGAAAATGTTGGTCATTCTACTTGATGCATCACTACAGTTGTTAATCTTTGAAACAAAGCCTCGTCCGCCTCCCTTTGTGGATCAATTTCTCCATACGTTTCTGTCAGAGGATGGTTTCACTCGCAAATGTGAGAACTCACAGCTGGTGAGATCTCTCCAGTTTCTCCAGGTTAATGAGGGCACAGATGTGACCTAAGGGCACTGGAGGCGGAGCAAAAAGGGGCGGAGGGTTGCAGGTGTCCAAATTCCCCTAGATGCAGACAGGTGCACAACACCTGTGTACCATGTAGTCCTGTGTGTGTGTACGCTAAGCTTGGACACCCAGCTGTGCTCTCACACACCTGCAATCCCAGAAAAACCCACACAGCTTTCTACTGAAATCGTACATCTTACTGCAACACATTTTCACGTTTACACTCCACCAGGTACAACACAAACTCCTCATACCCCACCTGGAATGTGACAGCTGCTGCTGGAGGCTTGTTAGATTTCATTGTTTTCATTGATTATAATGCGTATTGATCCTACTTGGGGGGGTAATAAAAAAAATAAATAAATAAATTAAAAAAAAGAGTTAAAATGAAAAGTTAAAGTAAAACAAAAAAAAATCTGAATTTTCATTGCAAACTGTCAGATTATTCTTAACTAAAAAAAATAAAGACTAAACAAAATTAACTAAATTTCTATAATGAGCTTTTGCTTTTCTGTTTGAATTTTATATGACCACTTTGTTTCCAGAATTTGTTGACTTTTGTTTTTGGTTACATGAGCTTTTACTATAGCACTGTTTCTATGGCCCACAGAAGTCATTTACATTGTTTTTATAACAGTTATTACTTTTTTGTTAATTTTCTTTTACATCTTTTTGCGTACTAATGAGAAGAAAAAAACACAATTCAGCAGCATTATTCCTTTGCCAACAAAAATTGTGTTTTCTGAACCAATTAACAGTTGAATAAATAAATATCATGACTCGATGAACGTAGTGTAAATCAGATGATTTGTTTTGTTTACTTTGAGAAATTCTGTTTTCCTTTTCAGGATGAACCCTGTTTTCCATGAAGTAGCGGATATATGCTCCAGCTATTTCAATGACCCTGGACAAAATCAAGTGGGAATATAAGATGTGTTTGACCACTGTTTTTCCAAAAAAATGAAGGTTAAAGTTACCAAGATATTCGTAAATACATGTTAATTTTATGAGATAGCTCTTGTAATGCAACATGACACAAAATGCCTTGACTTTCTATGGTCACTTCTATTTAATTTGTTTAAAATCAATAGTCTTGAATGCATGCAGGATTTCCTTTGTTTCTAAGTGAAGACTTTTATTATTATTATTATTTAGGGGTTAAAAATACATTTCAATTTGAAATCATAACTAAGTCTATTATGTAAAGTTGAGTCCAATAATTCTTTCATCATCTGATTCAACAGGTTGAAGTTCAATTTAAGCTTAAGGGAGTTTAATCAGGAGTCACTGGTCCAAGACATTGGGCTTCATTGGGAGTTCTGCTTAAAAAAATAAAAAAAAAAGGTGAGGAGGAGGACTGGTCAGGGGAGAACCTTGGAAATTTGTGGACAAGATCGAACAAGCTGGGAAAAACTGCTTTAAAACCAACTAAAACAGACTTGATTACCCAAAGGAAACTGAAAATAAAATAAAACCCATCTCTGTAATTATCAAGCAAGCTGATGTTTATAATGTGACTATTTTTGAGTTCAGACGGCCTTATTATTGCCGAGAGACATCAGGAAACTGCTGTGCTGCAGTTGGCATCCCAAATCAAACAAAACCCGATCTCACAAGAACATGTATAAGCATAAACACATTTACAAACCAAACTTCCTCCACGTCTGGACAGTATTACGTGCTGCAGAGGATATCCCCTCCCACACACACACAGGCGTACACACGCCCTCTCCCTAATTATAGTCTGCATCATTTAAGCCGAGCGCTCTCGAGAACACGTTTTCTCACTCTTCACTAGCAACACACACTCACAGAAAAAGCACCACTCAAACATAGTTACAGAAAGCTTCTGCTTTGAGGTCAGCGTATTCAAAATACAGTACGGAGGTCGTCTGTTGTGGCAAACCGGGGCCTCATTTTCCTGAGCAGAAAAAATAGCAGGCTCTAAAAAGCCAGGAGAGATAAGTAAAGAACAGCCATCAGTTTGTCTTATGGAAGCACTTGATTTTGCATAATTATGACAGACAACAAAAGGGCTCTGTGGGAACTGTATACAAGCGCTCACCGCAAAACGATGGTGAGCTGAGTTCCATGTGATGACGCCTTGGACTCTCCCTCTGAAGTAGAGCAAAGAAGGAAGCGTGGGGAACAGACAGAGGCTCAAGTGATAAACAGAGCAGCCGGATAATGTAGCTGAAGGCCTGCAATGCTGCTCTCTGGAGATGAATAATGAGCTTGGCTGCATGTAAACTGTGGTTGGAAAACAACTAAAGCTGCTGACTTACTGTAGTGGCGCAGAGGTGAGGAGGCCCAACATTTGGTCTCTTGTCAGAAGGAGGAGGTCCTCTCACCTAAACACGCTCCTTTCTCCTGAAGTAAAGCAGGACCATCACTGAGATTTACATTCAGATTTAACCTACAGATCTCCAGAAAATGACACACCTAAGGCAAAAAGGATGTGTAGATATATAAACCTATTGATTTCTTTAAAAATAAAAAAAGCAGAAAATGTATCATAAAAGAGTAAGATATAGCTCTACATTGCCAAAATCAAACAAAAGCAGTATTACTGTAAAAATGGAGTATTCTTCATCACTTTTATTACATTTAAAGACTTGTCAGAGATCTGCTAGATGGGGAGATCCACACATACGATGGACATTATATGGAGAGCAATTTGAGGTTATTCAGGGACAAACCACTGCTAATCCTGTGTGTATTAGGCAGTTTTGCCTTGTCCATCACACATCTTCCTATTACACATCCCAAATGTAATAGATTACTGGCATTGCTGTAAATGAAAAATTAAAATTATGAAGCAAGTTCAATATGAATCGAGATTTGTTAAATATTTGGTTGGATTGGTCCTTTTTGTTTTCTCTTTATCAGTCGTTGCATCGAGAAATTATGGGGAAAAACTCCAGATTAAATAACCTGACACAGTATCCAGAGTTTAGGGGATGCTACCTCAATCTCTTTGATTTTGGAAAGCATTTACAGCACTTTTTGTCTAGTGTTTGCTGGTGCTTAAATTAATGCATCGATCATCAAATGAGGATACATCTGACAAAAAATCTCAAATTGTCCTAGCTTAATATATATATAAACAAAAAATACCTTCACAACACAGGACAAAATCAGAGGCAGCAACAAGATTCAATCTATGTATGAAACACAGCCAGACATAAATACATATTTTGCTCTAATTGCTTTTCGGTAAAAACTGGTACCCTAGAAGAAAGAAGCCTACAGGGAAGAAGATTGTAGGCTGTCATGTGTGAACACATATCAATTTCACTTTTAAAACTTAGAAATAGCAGAAGTGTTTACATACGGTTTAAGAGTAGTTTTTTTTTTTTTTTTTTTATCCCACCATGAGGTTTTTTGCATATAAACCCTCTTTAGTGTCCGAAACTGATTTATTGAACACACAGCAAACACCACTAACAACATAAACTCACCGGCCAGTCATTATTATTATTATACCAGTCAAAACACTCCATCACACAATTGACAGCTTGTGTTTTATCTGTTTATTTATTGAGGATTAAAAATAATAAAAACAGTAAAAAATATTCTATTTCGTACATTAATAAAAAATAATAAAGCAGCACCAAAAATGTTTAAAGTCACTTATTTTCATTGAAGTATTTTGTGTCGTCTTTGCCACATCTCTTATTCAGTCCACTGAAGTATTTCTCTCTGAAGGCGTTGTGTCCCTGGTAGGTGCTGAAGCGAGGGTCGGATAGATGAGCAGAGCTGTCAGATTCCTGCAGAGGAAAACATCAAAGGTTAGCCTGCTGATTATCACTGACCGAACAGTTCCCCGTGTTCACCGTCACTAAATGATACTGCATGAGGACAGAGTATTGTAAGCCCACCTCTGGCTCTTTGACTTTCTCCATGGTGATCAGGCGTCGAGAAGTGTGGCTGGAGAGTGTCTGTTCGCAGTTGCTGATGATCTGAAGACACGGATGAAGGGGAACCATCTCATCACAATACCTGAAAACATGCCACACACAATCACAAATGATTGGCAAATGAAAATAATGATAAAAAAGAAAAAAAAGGTCAAATTAACTACCTGTTCTAATCTGGATAAATATCAATTAACCTAAAGAGATTAAAAAGGAGAATGAATGTTTAGATTGTTGGAGATAAAAGAGTGGTCAGTATTAAATAATCCATAAGGGTATAACGATCCTTGCACTATTATGCTGATATAGTTTATAAGAACTGTTTGTATGCTGAACCATATCTCTCTTGATTACTTGACCTGTCGATTGTACTATAGATTCTAAAGTATTATTAGTATGGGGGCCAGGGTCATGGACATCTCAGCTAATTTAGGGCAAACGGGGTTCATCCTGGACAGGTCAGTCCATCACACAGACAGAGAATCACACTCACTCTTACAGGAAGTTTTAGAGTCACTGGTCCATCTTTTAGTATTATTTTAATGTATTCTCTATAGTATAGAACAATTTTGCAAAGATGTGGGATCTTTTTTTAATTATATATTGGAGTAGATATTGCCACAATTATCAAAAGGGTATTTGTGTTTTAATACAAAGTATATGTCCTGTTTAAAACTCATTTGATTTTTTCTTATTTTTGCTGTATGGTTTGAACGCAACTCCTTGCACATCACTTTCATCTTTGTATTCATAGGACAGATGTTGTGTTATGATAATGTGTTATGAAAATAAAAGAGGGATGTGAAGATAACAAATGCCTTAATGTCACAGTGTGTTTAAGTTCTGCTCTCGTACCTTCCTAACAGGTAAATACTAAGACCAGCATGGATTTATTTAATGTCCTACCACCCCGTTTGGTGAAAGAAAAAAAACTTAGCAGAAACATCTGTTTTGGTCATTTGAGCTTGTTTTGGAGCCTCACAACCTTGTCACCTTGACTGCTGGTTCCTTCTTCACCAGCCAGGCCAGGTTAAGGCCTATTAACAGCAGATGATGTATATGTTTACACATTTATGGCAGTAGCACTTTCTCCAAACCAACATCTGAATAGCAACAGTCCCTACTTGAAACCCCATTTGTGCATGACTGTTTGCCTTGTTGCCTGGGCCACATGTGGGTCTCGGCGATAATGTTTGGTCACCACGGTGACTGGTGGCTGAAGCATCCACAGGATACCTTCTCTTGCCAACCAGAACAACTTAGGAGGGGAGAGTTTGAGCAGCTTCATTGGAGTTAATGGCCTGATGGGGATAGTCTTTCATTTTTTCCATGCAACCTTTTGGCCTCAGTAAATAAAATAATAAAAAAAACATCATAAAAGTGCCACTCCTCACAAATTCTCCCTTCACTTTAATTTAGGCTTTAGCATGGAAAACTCTAAATGTCAGGTCAATTACTAGAGGGTCATTTTAATGGTCGTGTATGAAAAATGTTTTTCTGATTATCAAGTTTGATTATAACTTGCTGACAACGCAGAAAATCTAGAGAACTAAAGCTCATTGGCTATGAAGAAATGTCAAATTTCCTATTTATGGTTCTCTTGTTTATGTTATAATCAGCTCGCCATTTGGTTGCGACGACTGACGTTGCCTCGCCATCTTTTACCTCCACTTCCATTTATTTTTGAGGAGCAAAGATTGAAGAGAGTTGAAACTGAGTTAGAAGCTGTTTGTTGCTAACAGCACTTCATGTCACCTGTCATTTCACACACACACCTCTATCCTCACAAAGTGGGCGGACACACAGTGCCTACTGTTCTGTTGCAACCACAGAGGCACACGCACGAACGTGGGGGGCAACAGAAACCTGATAGCTCCCCCACAGAGCCCCAGATTAGGCCCAGGAGACAGACTCTGTCTGGACATATACACACAGACATACACGTCCCAAGAAATATACACACACTTTCAGGTCAGCCTGCAGACCATAGAGACAGATAATTCATATATTGCCTTGCCTGCCAGGCTCAGATGTTTATTTTGGTACAGCTCTCTACCAAGAACGGAGTCCAGCACCAATGAGATGAGTAGCAAAGAAGATGAATGTGTGAAGATGAGGACACATTCACAAATATAAGACCACACACACACAATGGGGCAAAAAGAGTGTTTGGCATTTACAGATTCTGCAAGTCCCACCTTAAAAGATGAGAGGGGTCGGTAATAGAAACACTTCCACTGTGAGAGACAAATGTAAAAAAAATAAAAATACTTAAACAATTTAATGCAAAATTTAGAATTAAGTCAATTAAAAAGGGTTAATGTCAATACTTTGTATTGTAACCCTGGTTGATCAAATATTTCTGAAGGTCTTCAGCTGGTTTCCCTCACTGTAACTGCTGTTTTGGTCCCTATAATCCTTGCCTTAATAACGTCTTCCTGTCCTCTTTGCAGAAAAGCGTCCCCAAGCATGATGCTTCCACCCCCATGCGTCACAGTGGGTATGTTGCATAAATCCTCCTTCAAACATGGCAAATGGCGTTCATACCAAAGAGTTCCCTTTTGGTTTCATCTGACCACATGACCTTCTCCAAAATACTACTCTGGATCCTCAAGATCGCCTCTGAAAAACTTAAAACTGGTCTGGGCCTGTGATGGTTTACGCAGGGAGACCTTTGGAGCACTGCAGGATTTGGGTCCATGACAATGTTGTGTGTTAATGGTAGCTTTTCTTACTGTGATTCCAGCTCTCTTCAGGTCATTGACCAGTTTATATTTTTGAACAGTTTAATCACCATTCTAAAGATTATTTGCACCCCACCAGGTGAGATCTTCCATGGAGCTCCAAGTGGAGGTAGGTTGTCATTTTGTGATCCTGTATTTTTTTCCATGTTCTAATAACTTCTTCAACAGTTGATTTTCACCATCAAGCTGCTTGCATATTATAATCAGGGATGTCTAAACTTTTTGCATAGAGGGTCAGATATGGTGAGCTAAAAAAAACCTGCGAAACATAGTTTGAATATTTTAATAGCAATAAAATGCAATAACTTTTTTCGATGAGTATATTTATCATTCGCCGGTATAATATATTTTTCACTCTTTTCACTTCTTCTTAAGAATCATAGATAGAACTAAACACCATTTTACAAAAAATTGGTAGACATATTTTTTTTATATTTCACTGAATAAACATGCCAATCATTGCCAACTTTGGATTTTTAAATTTCCGGTTGACGTTTTAGATATGAGCTAAAAAGTGTAACACAAGGGTTTTACGACAGTGTTGCCACAGGTTTACAATGAGTTAAGACAGAATTTTGCTGGTCCCAAACAAGAAAATGAACAGATAATTTTTTTCTTGAGGCCTCATCAAGCCTGCAAGTCTGAGAAAACTTGAACGTGAGCTGTATTTAGCCCATAGGCTGGACTTTAGACATGCTTGTTGTAGACTGGTTCATGTCAGTCTTTTTTCTGGTTTACAGTTTCGAACCTGGTGTCCTTTGACAGCTCTTTGGTCATGGTCATAGTGGAGAGGTAACAGTCAGTTTAAGGGTGTGAACAACTGTCTTCTATACAGATAACTAGTTCAAAAAGGTAATGTTCATACAGGTATCAAATGAAGAATAGAAGAGTTTTTAAAAGAAGAAGAAACAGAAACGTGAGGAACAAAATTCTGGATTTGACTTTTATTGAAAGTATGAAGAAAAAGAATCTGCAGGAAATCATTCTAAATAATTCTCCCGAACTCCACTATGAACCTGTGCAGAATCTTCTCTAACATAAAGCAGATCATTACTGACAGAAGAAACCTGATTTCATCCTCAAAACTGAGACTCGTTTGTCTTTCTTAATGTTATTGTGAATAAATGTCCTTATGTATTGATTTTGCACACTTTCATTTGTATTTTGAATTGTGGTTGCAGAGTTTTGCGTTGTTCACTTTAAATGTGTTTAAGAGGGAAAAAAAGTTTCAAATGTATAAAGTTAAAAACTGAATAGTTAATAACTAATCCTTTTTCATTTATTTTGTGCATTTTATCTGGAAGGGATAAATAACAGCATATAAATAATATACACATTATGCGAATAAAAACATGTTTACATTAGTTATGGATATTGTGCATAACCCTACATAGTAGTTGATAGTAAATTAAATAAAATAAAAAACAACCTAAAAAGTCATTTGGTAGCAGAGAGAGCTGCTGTTTTCAGTGAATCAATGCAAAAGAGGGGAATCTCTGAGAAGATCCAGAATTCCCATCACTACTATGGAGGGAAACAAGGAAAGATTGTTGTTTGTATTCTAAAAAAAAAAGAAAGAAAGAAAAATTAATAAAATAGAATATTTAGAAGTGTTTTTTTTATATATTTTTAATGATAATAAAGGTACAATATTTTGAATATTTTTAACCTGAGCAAATTAACTAACGATACCAATGATATTTGCAGCAGAAATTTGTAGGGGGGGCGTGAAAGAACAAGTTCTTCATAGGGGGGGCGTAAGAGAAAATAATTGAGAAACACTGGTTTAAGTGAACACATCGTTTTCTCTGGAGAGCAAAAAATTACAATTATAAGACGATGAAAAAAGCTCTGTTCTTTTGGGGATTTCTTCCCCGTCATGTGATTAGAACGACAATCTGATGTAATTCCTATTTTCCCAGGTGAACACCTGCACTTCCCAACTGCTTACCATGACACAGCACTTTTAACAAAACAGACCTTTGTTTGCAAAGACGTGCTCATCCACAGTCAGGCTAGTTTCCTGCAGCCAGACTCTATTGATGGGTAAAGCTAAACAGACCTGTAAACGGTTCTGTTGCTGTCGTTGATGCTGGTGGTTAGACACGGAGGAAAGTGCTTCTTAGAGCCGGCATGTAAAAGAAATAGTTCATACAGGGTGAAAGAGTGTTGAATAGTACACTATGAGTCAGTCAAGCAGACTAAGCTACATTTTGGATTCTTATATTTTATTGTAAAATATGTGATTGCTTTCATTTAGGGCTGCTCAGTGGTGCAGTCTCCTCACAGTGAGAAGGTTCAAATCTCAACTAGGAAGTTTCCGAGTGGAGTTTGCAAGTTCTCCCTGTGCATGCTTTGGTTTTCTCTAGACACTCCGGCTGTTTCCTACGGTTCCAAAAATATACTTCACAGGTTAATCTGTTAGTTCATTAATTGGTGAGTCTACAGGGAGCGTGTGTGGAGTGATTGTGTGGCAGACTGGTGACCAGTTCAGGCTGTCCTGTATGGGGGCTGGGACGGGCTCCAGCGACCCCGTAACCTGACAGAGACATTGTGGGTTGGGAAAAATAAATAAATGAATGGATGAACGGATGGATGCTTTAATTTACTGTTTAATTTATTTAAAACAGTAGCTTGTTTCACTTTGTGGTGGAGTGAGTTTTTACCAAACTGGAATTGGGACCGGAAATAAGAAAAATCTTTTGAGACAAAACAATTCTGAGTTCATAAACTTATAGATAAAAAGCTTTAAACTAGTCACAATATTGAAATAATATCAAAGAACAAAATCGTCTTTTAGAGGAGATGCTGATTTTGTGTCTTTGAACCCAACATCCATTAATTATTTAATGCATTCCCACTGCCGCCATCCAGTTTTCTTCTGTTTCAAACCAAAGCTTGTTAAACAAAACCATGTGACTAAAGATCTCTTCAGCCATTGGCCCGGAATTATGAGGGCGGGGCAAAGCAACGAGAGAAAGAATAATGGAAGTCCTAAGCTATGCAATTCTTGTCGGGATAGTTCACTCATTCAAACTTAATATTTCACTGATCATTTCTGAACATCTGCATTAATGTCATGTGCAACACTTTTTCAATTGCTACTTTAGTGCAACAGAGGCATGCTGCAGGCAGCTATCGAGATGTCAGGTAAGAAGCTACACTGATAAGCGTTTATGACATATAGATTGTCGGGAAAACAGTGTGAGAAGCGATGTGTATCACGTTAAAAGTTATTTTAATGAGAAAACAAACTGTGGTTCACTTTAAGTGAACCAAATGTGTCCAGTCTGAATACACGCAGAGACACGATGCTATCATCCAGCTATCATCATTTTTATTTCTTCAACCTCTGAAGAAAAAGTCTAAAGAAAGTGATGGCAGGGGTCTCCAGCTTTTCATTACTCTGATTTTCCAACAATACAAGTGACCTACCAGAAATGACTGCAGAAAAATGTCAATATAGTTCTTAGAGGTTGCATGTAGCTCTCTAAAGTCTGCTTTGGAGTTTCAAAAATGAGTTGAGCAACTTCCATGTCAAAATGCTCCTAATTCCTACTATTTAAAGAATACACCAGATTTTTTGAAATTTCAAACTTGTTTATATCGGCAGAAAAACTGTTTTCTTATTATTTGTGTCTAAACTTAAGAATTCCAGCGTGACTTGCTGCAGCTCTGACATCAGAGATGTTTCTGTGATACACTCAGGAGAAGTAACTAGATATTGGAAAGATCCACAGCTGATTGGAGGCTCATCTAAGCCAAAAGTATCATGGTGTGCTTATCTATAATCATATGGGGTGAAGGGTAAAGACAGCTGCTAATAACAGTTACGTCATCTGTTGGATGTAAGATCACACAAAACCTGTTAAATGCTTTGATGTGCCTTTGTTGTGCTTTACACCTTTTTGAAAGAACTTTTGAAGATAATGATGAATATTTTACAAACTGGGTTTTTTTCAGTTTCTATTTTCAAATAATGAATGGATTTTAAAGATGCATATAAAACTCAAAAGATTAAAAAAATGTTGTGTCCCGTGGTTCAAAAACCCCAGGAATGTGTTCTGCTTTTTAAAATAGAATTTTATTAATTGGCCGTTATTTTGACATTTTTAATTTATAATCTAACCAAAAGGTTTTTCTGTAAATCCTAATCTGATTTATAGAACAAGTCTGCCCCCTGCTGTTAGAAATCAAGAACTGAAGAAAAGCAGAATTCCAGAGACAGAAGTATTTTAAAAGCCTTTGAAAGATGGATATTCTTCAATTCTGAACCAAAATGTAAACTAATTGGGACGTCAGGGAAACGGATTATTTAGTGGAAGATTTGTGTACTGTGAGATAGAAAAAAAAAACCTTTTTTTTTAATTCTGAGATTTTTTCAGAAAATCTTTTCTAACGAGTTCCTGATTGAAGCCACTGTTTACAAAAGTACAAGTGTATTCGAGTAGAAACCTCCACTTTTTTAGAGGTTCCTCCAATTGCTTCCTGCTCTCAGTACAGATCACATTATGATCAACAAACATCCAAATGTTAAATTTATACAGAGAAATAAGATGCAATACTTCCACTTTAAATAAAATTCACTTCTGGGTGATTTTGTGAAATTTTTATTCCAAGTTGTTGCTTCTTTTAAAACCTAACCTTGGGCATTCTGCTGCCCGGTATGGACATGCAGTTCAGCTTCAAATAAAAAGGAAGACAGGGATCACTTTTCTATAATCCGTTCTTCATCATTGTGTAAAATTAAGTAGTCTGCCATTTTTTCACAACATTTTTCTTTCAAACACCACACTGTCTGCTTTCCATCTGTCCATCAACAAGAGGGTTATTCGGTTTGAACGGTAAAATATTTACTACTGGAGGTCAAACTTCAGATATTCTTTTGCTACTAGTTGAAGAAATGCGTGTTTACTCACTCTGGCCTGTAGATAGGCAGCCAGTAGACGAGCCTCCCACCCAAAACCAGGTGGTGAGCAGAGAAGTTCAGCAGATCTGTGAAGATGTCACTCAGGTGGTAGGCCTGTGAGACTGGCACATGGGACTCGACATAACTAAAACAGGAAATTAGAAGAAAAAAAAAATGGTTCACAATTAAATTGATTTAAAACATTTTCATTAAATATTAGATAATTAAGATTTTGTTTATTTATTTCAAAATAAGACTGTAATTGAAGTGGTTCCAAGCAGGTTTGGTGGAACTCACTTGCCGTCAGGTAGTTTAGGGTTTTCTTTGTAGGAGCCCGTTTTCCTTGTGGATTCCCGAATGCCGTACGGAGCTATGGATGGTGGAGACCAATAAAAGACAGAAACGGACATATGTAATGACAGCAAAAGTTCATTTTTAACCATTGACTGTATAAGTAGGTTCTTATTAAACTGTCTATGGTTTTACTCTTAAAAACGAATAGCACTTGGCTCCTCATCTGCATAATCAACATACAGCAGGTCACTGCGCAGTTATGAAAACACTTGGTTTTCTTGTTTACTTTTTGTCAGCTCGTGTTTCTTGTGTTAGACTGCAGCTGTAACACATGGTCAGTCTGTAGTTGCTTAGTATTGATGTCACTATCTGTCTGTGTTAGTCTCTGATAACAATTGATTTCCAACACGTGAAGAATTTAGGAAACTGTATTTAATTAGAAAAAAAATGGAAAAATTGCTAAAATCAATTTGTTTTTTTCCTGTGAACAACATGTTGTTGTTTTTTGGTAACAATAACAACACTTGATGAATATTTATTTGATTTACTGCCTCTGTTGTAATGATCCAAAAAAATAATATACAGACAGTAAAAAAGTCAGAGTCCAACTACATGTGCGTACAATGAAAATTAAAATAATATTAAACAAATACAATATTTTTTTTTCTAAATTTGATCTCAGTAATCCCTAATTTTCTAATAAGACAAAAGGACATATTTGGATGAGGCTGGTTATTGTTATTTTAAATGCAAAAAAAAAGCTAAAAATGCAAATACAGATGGTTTGATTTCTGTAACATTTTTATGCACGTTTGAAAAAAACTGGACATACGATCAGTGATGATGGCATCAAACAGAGCGGCCTTCCTCCACACCGGCTTGGATGCATCAGAAACCATCACATCCACAAACATCTTCTCCGTCCCGTACTGTCGGAGATTGGCTCTGATGTTCTCGTCCGGTCCCTCCACTTCTGGTTTTTGCGACTAGACCGTCCTCCAAACCAAAGAGACGGATGATACATTTGAATAGATTTATCAAAGATTTTATGTGTTTGATTACAAAAAAAACACGACTAAACATACCTTTGCCATGTATGGTGTTGTAATCGATATCTGTTCCACACACATACGCTCCAAAATGAGAACATGCAACCAAAAGGCTCCCTAACAAAGAGCAAAGAGGCGTTCACTGACAGTGATCGTCTGCAGTAGTATTTCTGCGTTTCAGTCTTCAGAATCTTACCAGTGCCAACAAAAGGGTCAAAGACGAGATCGTTCTCTTTGACCTTAGCATGGTTGGTCATGATGAGGGAGAGGCCAGCGTCCATGCTGGTGTTTCCTATGAAGTGTCTGTTCTTCACACTGTGGGTGCGAATCAGCTCCCGCTGACCATCTGCTATCTGACATGCACATGTAAACATGTAAGTCCAACCCAGCCTGTAATCATGTAAACGAGCTGTGCTCCTCACCCATCTGCCGAAATACATATAGTCGGGATGCTGCGGGATGTTGTTTGGATCTGAGCCATAATCCTCCAGCAGACAGAAGATGTGCTGAGGGGTCTTCAAGCTCACTGTGCCCTCAAAGGGAAGATATTCCAAAGCCTGGTTGCAAAAATAAATCATAATCAAAACAATGTTTGTTGACTTATTTTCCTAAAAACAGTCATTTTCAACAATCAGTAACTTCCTACTTACATCAATCTTTTTGATTCTGTCTGCAAACAGCAACGTTTTGTTGAAAGTGTAGACGTTAATTCTGTAGGTAGAATCTTTGTGCATGAATGGACTCTGTTGGATCAACAAACACTTTTTAGACATTTTAGATATGATCTGCATCAAGCTTTATAAGAATATTTTACATAAAACTGTAGGGGGGATTTAAATTAATATGACAGCATTTTCGCAAACCATGCTCTGTGGTGGGTAGTTAAGGAGAGATGTTCTGAGTTCCCCGTCTGTCTGTCCATGACCCCAAAGCTCAAAGGCAGACCTGAGGGGACGATTAAATGCAAAGTTAGATTGTAAAATGATCACAATCACTAAAGAAAATTACTTTGAAAACAGATTTAGTTTTACATCACGAGTCATCAATTTTTATTCTGTAAAACAGTTTTTAAAAGCAACATAAAAAGCTAAAACTTACTTTGCACAAACAGATCTGGCCATGACACTGCGAACATCGTCTTCTGACAAATCCTCCAAGCACCAGAAAGGAGACTAAGGTATACAAGCACACAGCTAAGAATACATGTTTTATGTTGAACTGGTTTCAAACTATAATTTGATGAGATAGAATACTTTATTGAGTCCCAAAACAAGACATGTGGGTTTAGTTTTCAATTTAAAAGTATTTTCTTTTTTTATAAGCACCCCAATATGAAAATAAATAAATACTCGTAGAGGTGAAAGTTTAATCGATGTAAAACTCATTTTGCATGAAAAGTTTCTTCTTTTTTTTTTATCATCAATGCTGACCAGACTCAGATGACCCCTAATAAGCCTCCTTAAATTATTACATTGGGTGTGATGTTGAAGCAGTCGGTCTCGGATCAGTCACACTCTCAAATCTTTTTTGTTATGCATTTTTTTCACATATTTAGATTTTTTAGGATACGAAACACAGCACAGCTACTGACATGCCTTTTTTAAAGCAAATTATCAGAACCAAAATAATGAACAGTTAACTAAAAATAATTACTAGGTAGTTGCAAACCTGTTCTTTGAAGTTTTCACAAGGATGGAATGGTTTTCCCCTCAAAGCAAGCAAAGCCTTAATTTCCTAAAACAAAAAACATAAACATGTGTAAAATTAACCACTTATAGTGATTAGGACAAAAATGCATTTAAAAAATCTAAAAAGTGTTCATGTACAGCTTATTTATTACTATTATGTTAATACAGAAAAGAAAATACACAAACAAATGATCCCAATTAGGACAATTTCTTTGTTTATGTTCTGGGCAAAATTCCAGTCAGTCACATGATTCATTCCTTTTTGATCACTTAAGTTAAAAGAATAAGATCTTCTTTGTCATATTCAAATACAAATGCATTGAAAATTAAAGCTGGCACATGAATCTGTAGTCTCAAGTTTTTCTTCAAAAAATGAACTGAAATGTTTTCATTCTAGAGGAAAGTTGGGAAAAAAAAATTCTCATTGTTCAACTACGTTTCGAGTGGAATGCATGTCTCCAGATTTTAAATGATGTGAGGATTGTCTAGAATTTGGGCTTTTTTGAATTATCCAAAACATATGGATAAAGATATTTTAAAACTCATTCAGAAGACTCATTCAGGTATGTGTTTCCAAAATAAAGATGGGAGAGGAGTTTAGCAAAAAGAGGTCAGATATTCTAAACATGTGAACTATCAAGCGGAAACTGCTCAAACCAGCAATGTGCTCGACTTTTATCATGACCAGCGGTTGTTACTTCATAAATAAAGGGAGTCATACTGATGGATTTCCAGTTTAACAAGCTAAAGCTAACACAAGGAGAGTTTAGAGGGGATAGTTGTTGCATTACAAAACCCTTTCAAAATTAAACATTTTAGCTAGCATCTAAATAAACACTGTCGGATATTAAAATTAGCAATCATAGAAACATTTACCGGTAACCTGAAATCCACATTATCCTGTGCGAGATGTAATCAAATACCGGAGGCGTGAACCACTGCAGTGGGCAGCCATCTTTGTTGTAACACATAAAGTGTCCGGCTGGAAACTCGGCTCCGAAACAGCGTTAGTTGTGTTGAAACCATAAAACGAAACAAATATGATGTTAAAATATAAAAACAATGCTAGAATTTATTATTATTATTATTATTTTTAAATAATGGCTTTCACAGTTTGCTAATCAATTGTTTTTATTTTCACGTTTGGCCCCATGCAAACTGCCCCTCAATCAAATTAAAGAAACACCTTTTTATATATTTAATGTCGCTGTTTTATTTTGTTTCTTAACTTTGTCAAACCACCGTACATGAAATGTGAAGAGAATCTGCAGCTGTAATCTGCTTTACTTCAGTGACACCTTGTCCACCTCCTCCCTCCCGGACGGTGATTGGCTCTTTGTTCTAACCCTTCTACGCTATTGGCTAATAAACATGCCAATCAACATGACTTTGCTTGGCGCTTTGAAAGCATCCGCACTCCTGCTTCTGTCAGCAAAGCTCCTGGCTCGATTAAACACGCCAAGCAGTTAAAGTCAGTGTAACCAAAAATCGTTTTGACTGCAAAAAATGGCGCTTCAGTTTTGGTAAGTGGGGGTGAACAACTGAGTCAGCTATATGTAAGTTTAGTTTTTGTTTTTTTACTTCATAGGTTTTAATTTACACAATAAAAAACTTACATTTATTTTAGTCCTAATCAATAATAACCTAGAATTAGTTAAACTTAAAAAAAAGGGGGGGGCAACTAAATTAAATATGATCAGTTTTGTAGCATTTTGAATAATAATGAAAGTTGTGTTTTTGTGGACAGAAATGACTGGACTCAGAGGAAACCGTCATCATGGAGCCTGAGGGAGATGTTTGTTCATCTGCTCAGTCCAATGATTCTGCAGCACAGCACAGTGTTTCTGTGCAGAGGCCTCAAAGACAACTGGCAGAAGTGGTCCAGTGAGCGGCAGAGTACCAGAAGAACAATCCCTTCAGCCATCACACCAGACCGAGCGGGACGGTCCATCAGAGGGGACAGGATGATTATGGAAGACCCCTGCAGGGATCCCTGACGGAGCAACGTGGCAAGGATGCTCAAACGCTCATCAGCAGAGAGGTCCAGGAGCTCTGTGAGGTGATCCGGAGCATCGGGGAGCTGAAAGAAAGAGACGGAGCTGGGAAAGTCGTTACAGTGGAATTTGGGAAGCTGTTTGAGCATTATGTGACTATCTCTAATAAACTGGTGGGAATACTTTTACGTGCCAGGAAGCAGAGACTGGTTGACTTTGAGGGAGAGATGCTTTGGCAGGGGAAGGACGATCATGTAATTATCACACTGGAACAGTGACTACAAGAACTCCAACAGGAGGCCTTTGTTTACATTATTGTCTTTAGTCACATATACCAGGAAAACAAGCTTTTTTTTGCTCAAATCTAGCTGATTTAATCATAAAAGTATAACATTTTGTGATACTTTCTATAGAACCCACTCGTGTAAAACTAGGAATGTAGGGAAAAATTGATTTGGCAATATATCACGTTATTTTGATTGGCGATACATGTATCGATTTAAAATATTGACATGAAACTATTTAATTAATTATTTATGAATATATTTATATCTTGGGATATATCATATCATATATGTATCATGATTCGTATCTAGATAGGTATTGTATCGCCAGACTCTTGCCAATACACACGTGAAGCTTTTGCTTTTTTTGCCTTTTTGTTAAATAAGACTTACTTTTAGCACCCTAGATTAACAAAATGCAAGTGTATCTGTACTGTAATCTGTACTTTTAAAGTACATTTTATCACAGTTTTGTATTTTTTTTATGCTGTGAAAGTAGGGAGCAGCTGAAGGACAGCCAGAATGAAACTGAAACGTTTCCCCAGTGAACATACTATAGCATGAACTTGATCTGACTTCACTGGATATAACACAGTTATAAAAGAGAGATCTCACAAACAACATCACATCTTTTGTTTCTAAAGTTAATAAACAAATAGAACTAACCAATGCTTTATTTAAACTTGTTCTTGGTAAAAATCAGCTTAAACAACAAAACCTGTTGAAATAGTGAAACAAAAGCCGTGGTTTCATGTAACTGAAGATGTAAGCACCAGCTTGTGTACTTAAACATAGGAGAGGAGATGTGGGTGTCTGTTCACGTTTACAGGACAGTACAACAACAGAGCAGCAAACATATTTATTATAAATTAATGCTTATATTTTTTACACATTTATTTGATTATATTCTGTATTCAAGTGTGACATCATTAAAAAAATGTTTTCATTGATGTAGGTTGTCTTTCAGAATAAAAGTTGCATTTGTTTCATATCTGATTTAAGCTGGCGGGTTGTCAAGAAGTTTCTTCAGTGTCATAACACTAACCTAACTCCCTAATTTAAACACATTTCTCATTTCCGTGACTCCAATGTTAAGGAGTTTAAAATATATTTTAAAAGTAAGAATGAATAAATATTCAAATACAATAGAAGAGTACTACGATTTTTTGTATCTTCTGTTGTGTAGCACTTCATATGCAGTGTCAGATACTCTGTCAATTTCATTTTAAGGTCACATTTTTCCCATCATGCTTTGAGGGTATAGAATTAGACCATTTTTTTAACTAAAAAGGAGTAATCATTTGAACAAAAAATCTATACTCTCACTGCATTGAAGTTGACATAAAGGGATCACTTTTTCTTTTTTACTTCGTCTAAGTGCCAAGTGAGATACTAAGCATTATTGATCTCAGTAGCATAATTTATTTTAATAATATCATTGTGAAAACATTCCATACAATTTAAAGGCATACATTTCATTTAAATCTTTCGAAGTGTCATTATTATTTTACGCTAAAAATAATAAAATGGAATATCTCAAGTAAATCCCAAGTTTCAAAAATGTTCAAATGGAAGGTGGAGTAATGTGATCCAAGCCATCATTTAGAGTCTCCTTTAGATGAGATAATTTCAATCAGCTGGTCTGCCTGCAAGACATGAAAAAAACATTAAATGATAAATGAAAGAAAATGTTGCAACTTTGGAAAAGAAAAAATGTCAACAAATATATATTTCAGATATTGTTTCAGTCAGTTGCACTGTTTTAGGGGATCTTACAGTGATAAACCAGTAGGAGTTTAGTCTGAAGATGAGCCGAGACATGAAGCCCATTTGGCTGGCAGGTGCAAGGACATGAAGGTGCAGATGAGTCACCGAACAGAAGGGTGGCCAATGAAAACCAAACCTGCACACAAAACACGTTAAGCTGAACATGTTTTTGATTCTGACCTTTCTTTAATAAAAAAAATGAAAGTATACCAATGGTTTTATTAATTAATGGGGCAAAAAAACAACGTTTTTGCCTTTCTGTTCTCCTTTACATTGTCACCAAACAAGTTAGCATACTATGTTATTTTGTTTCTATAAACATATTTAAATAAATAACCAAAAAAAGCAAATTTAAAGAAAATCTTTCATAAAAATCCCAATCAACATTAAATGACACTAAGTGGTAGAATTTGCCAGATAACCCTCATCTCCTGATCCTTTACTGGAATAAAAGTGTTATTATGTTGGTTTTTATCTGATTAACTTTTCTACATTCAAACAAAACCATACAGTTTTTGTACTTTAAATAAATTGGGTTAAAAAAGTGTAGATTAAAAAATGTGAGGCTAAATGCATAAATTGAACTCTGAATTTAAGGCTTAAAGGTTAGAGATTACTTTTGAAACGATCTCTAAACTTTGAGGTAAGTTACACGTTAACCGGTTCTGAAAGGCATTTATTAAGGTTTAAAAGAAAGGAAAAAAACAAACAAACTCAAGAACAAGCATCTACTCAAGAAAAAAAGAACAACCTTATTCTAAAGAACTGACTGGACTTAAAAACAACCAAACAGTGACTGAGACAGACGATTGCTGAACAGAACTCCTCGCTGCTGTGGAAACATTAATTTAGCTGTGTCCTCTTTCTTCTCCCAAACTTATACAAAATACTTAAAATAAACACGCTTTTGAGCATGTTACAAATGCAAACAACAGAACCAAACTAAACTTAAACAGAAAACGACAATGCTGTATTTACCAAGGTATTATTCATAATGGTTTTTTGTGTTACTAAAGAGCAGAAACTGTAAAAAAATAACAGTCTTCTGCATGAATCAGTAACACATACACTAAAACACTTTGAACTACTTCTAATTATGTGTAACAGATAAAAAGAAAATCAGATCTATGATTACTTTTTAAGCTGTTGCTTAAGTTGATCAAACTTTCCTCTGCTGTCATATTACACTGTTGGCTTTTTCTGGGCCACTGTAACATCTAGTGTTTTTTAAAGTCATTTTATCACACGATACTCTAAAATACTATTATATGTTTGTAATGTATTAATAAAATAGATTTTTACCAAAAATATGTCTATGTTTTCTTTTACATGAAATCAGATTCTTTTATTTATTTATGTTAAATCACTATTTTTTCTCAAGATTTAAAGTCATTTTTGACAGCATACACTTCAGTTTTCCTATAACCCTATCTAGACAATCAGCAGAAAATAGAGCAGACAGAAACACCTCTGTCAATCAGAGACTTCTTTCAAATTAAATGAATGACCAGTCTGCCTTTTGTATTTTGCTGTATTTATTAATTTGGTAAATAATACATTTACTTCCTGAAACTGATGTTTTTTTTTTTAGCTTACCTGACATCAGAGAGGTCTGTCACATTGTTTTTTTGAAGGATCTCCTTCCCTATGTCCACTAGCCGGTTCACTGGACACAAAGAAAAGCAAAACCATTCATTTTAGGAACACTCACAGTGGGTTATTATAGGTTATTATTATTATTGTATGAAATTATAAATTAAAATTGGATTTGGTTTACTGTTTTTCAAGCAGTCAAAACAAAAACACATAAAATATGACTTGCTTGAAAGGTAGTGTCAAGAAGTGAATTTATAAAGGTCTACTCTCACCCCTAAAACCAAAACATTTGTCAAAAGTTCAGCCTCTGTTATCCTTACCCAAAGGCACGTGCTCTTTACTGAGTGACTTGCAGTTTCCCACGTGTTTAGTTGGGACCACCAGGTAATGATGCGGAGCTCCAGGTTTGATGTCTCTGAAACAGGAGATCTCTTCATCCTAAAACAACATGCAGATTATTTAAACGTCTGTTTTTTGTTTTTAGGTCTATGACGTTTTTTCTATCACAGCATACAGCATAAAGCATGTTAATAATCCTTGAGGTGATTAAACTACAACTCAACCTAAGATGAAAACATTGAGGCTTAGAGGGCAGATTCACACAGGTGTAGCTAGCTAGTTGCTAGTTCTTAAAGTGACGTCAGGCACTCTCACGCTGTGCAGCAGCTCCGTCCCCATTTCATTGTTTACGATCCGACAGAAAATACACTTCTTCTCATATCCCGCGGCCGCCTCACTGCTGTTTTTCGAAGCCTTATCGGCGTCTGCTGTCTCCACTCCGGCCATTGCTGCAGCTGGACACATCCAGACCAGAAAAGTCGATGCTGGAAATCATGGAACGCAGAAAAAGACCTTCGATCAGCAAAAACACGATGTAAGTCAGTGTTTTGCCGCTAGGGGGCAACAGAGTTCAACAGATTATTGATTCTGGAAAATAAAAACTAAAATGCAGCATTCTGAACTAAAACATGACAATATTAATGTAGGAAATGTGATATAAATAAATACATTTCTATGTTTTCACCCAAATGAAAACTTAATTAATTTCTACGTACTTTAGTTTGATTGATCAGTGAATTAAGTAAATTCTTAAAGGTCACAGCCTTTAAGCCTTATCCAATTTTAAGACTGAATTGATCCAGTCTCAGTTCTCTTCTGACAACAGCAAAGGTCTCCAAAATTGTAACTATGTAAAAGAGTGCTGCACATCATTTTTTCTGAGACAGCAGTCTTTGCCTCTGAGCAGAACATCTGATACACAAGCGAGGATTTTCTGTCCTGAAATGTTGGAGTTGCCTAGACTCCACAGAGAACGGTTTTAACCTGTAAAAAAGCTTTTGCTGGTATTTGTTTTTTTTTTATTAAAGGAAGTTTGGGTTAGTTTAAACTTTTTGTACTTAAATAGCAGATCTTTTTGCAGTGAAGTGGTGTTTAATAACTTGTTTTTTGGGGGGGCTTTCATATATCATTATCTTTTGTCAACACTAGTTTTTCTTGAATTACTAAATTAAACGGATATAGCACGGCTCCTTCGACCTTACTCTATTGTACATAGATATAGCACAAATGATTTACTTAGTTTGTTGTAAATTAAACATGCTAACATGTTTGATTTAATTGCACTGATCTTGCTAATTAATTTGCGATGAAACATATTTCCAAAAATTGAAACTATTCTCAGCAACAAATATTAGATATAAGATCTGATGTCAGTTTTGAAACCAACAGTTAGAACACCAGTTCATTCTTTTGTTCCTCAGGAAGAGTGACCTCAACGGTGAGGTTTTATTGGCACATAAATAAAACTCATTTACTGTGTTGATCAGGAAAGACAAAGTTTTATTGAGGTGTCATAAAAAGAGAATAATGGCACTGCACAGCAGGCACATATGCATACTCACAAGCAGACACGTTAGGGTTTTCTTTCCTTTTTTTTGTTTTTTCTAAAAAATATATACACATTTCAATAATAAAAAGCAGTTGTACAGTAATATTTTGTGCAATTGTAAGCATGAAGGTCAGTACAGCAGAGGTTCAGTTCCCCTTAGAAAAATAAAATAAAAAACTTGCACAACAGAATATACATCAAGCTGTTTGAAGTGCATCTCTTATTATGATTTTTTTCATTGCTGTGCTTTGGCTTTAACTTCCTGATGTTGATTCCTTAAGATTGAAGGGCTTTTTTTTGAAGGACCCATGTTTTCAGAATGACTGAAAATGAGATGTGCGTCACAAACACAATTCAATAATATACACACTCAAGAAAACATTTAAAGAAAACAAAAGAATTAAAGGACTGTAAAAATATTTTTCTATTTAAATTGTGCTTTTTAGTTTCTGTTGACTTCAAATATTTTTGGTCAACCGTACTGCATCTCCTTAACAGCAAACTTTGCAAAGAGCAACTTGATAAGGTAAAACACTAAAAGCATCTGTCCTGTAAAGGTAAAAAAATAGCTTTAGAGTCGTGCAAACAGGCCATTTTACATACTCCCAAACTCTTTTTAATTTATCAAAAGTAGTGTCTTGACCTCTCATTTTCCCTGAGATCTTGAAGTTGATAAACTCCAAAAATAGCAGCTTTGTTACTGGGTCGTTCTTCAGTCAGTTCTGCACCGTCCAGACCTCGGCGTCTTGAACAATGAAGTCTTCATGCGTGGAAAGTGTTGCGTTGTGGAAGGTAGGGCAGGAAAAACTGGCACCGTGGTACAGATCAGCATCCAGCCACAAGGCAAAACCGCCACTGTAGGAGGAAAGAAACCATCGCTTAGTTTCAAACTCTTTCAGTCATTGTCACTTTTTTTCTTACATGTGTGGAAACTTTGCTAAGCAGCCTTCAGAAAAGACCATTTCATGCTTTAATGATTAATTGATTTATTTTTCCAATGGTTAGCATTTGACACCAAACAGGGGTCAAACCGCATCCAATCAGTGCTCTTATCTCAAACTGTGGTCAGATAGGGGAAAATATTGAAGCAGCAACTCAATTCTGCTTTATAGAACTTAGTAATCAAATGTCAGAATTAAAATTTTTAAAACAACTCTAAAACTGTTTTTTTTTAGTTAAAGGAGAAGCCAAGACTAAATTAAATACTCATTTTTTCAAAATATCAACTCTGAGTATTGAGATGAATTTTTTGTAAGTTTTCAAATTTATATATTGATTATAATATATTTAGTTAGCATAAATCAACTTACCCTCCTCCACCAATCTGCAGTGATCCCAAGTCTCCACTCACAAAATAAGAGTTTTCTCCACTCCACTTGTATTGCTGCGGAAAATAAGAGTACAGGACATAAGAAAGTATTAAAAAAATTACATCTTCGTAGATTTTTCTGTATCTCGATTCTTTGCATATCAGTTTTAAGATATGCTCTTTAAAATACAATATATGTGACTCTAATAAAGCTCTACCTGTAAATCAGGGCTGAAGGTGAACAGAAAGGTTTCCCCAGTGCCGTAGCAGTATTTACTGATTCTAAATGGATCTGAAGAAAACGCCCCGAACACCTGAAATAATAAGAAAAAACAATTTGTTAGTTAAAGAATGTACTTTTCAACTGTCTTTAAGTCTTTCGATGCCAACCTTTTTGTGCATGTCTTTGATGACCAGCAGCACCGGGCTGTCCAGACCAGCCATGTTTCTGTAGAGTGTCTTCAGGCTGCTCCCGTGGATGGCTGTGCTGTAGACCAGATTCCATTTGTAGCCCTGAGTTCTTTGTGGTAGATGAGCAACAAGCTGTTGGAAAAGAAAAGTGTTAGTCAATCATGATCTGAGAAAAAAACGTTTATCAAAGTAGAGTCATTGTTAGAGGCTGCAGAAATAAAATAAAATACATAAACGTACTGTTTTGAGGTGATGGTCATCCAGCAGCAGACTTTGGTCACTCAGGACAGGAAGATCATTTTCAACCTCGGGCTCATCTTCCTCAAAGTCCTCCAAGTTACACAGATTAATGTGTTGCTTTGTTTGCTTCACCGTGATAAACTGCAAGGCATGAACATAAGACCATTATTTAAAAAAGAAATTCAAAATTCGTCCTTTTTATTTGCTGATTTTTCCTCATTGTTTGTATGATGATCATAATGTGTGTGTTCTAAATCTAATTTTAAAAAGTGGATTCTCTTGATACAAATTTGTCCTGACAGTATAATTTTTCATCAGAAAATGGCAGTGGAAAACTCTGCATGTTCTTTGCTGTGTTTCGTCCAAATGGCGAGAACCTCACTGAAACATAAGCCAAGTCTCCCCGTTTCGTAACTGTATTCCTGCATTTAAAGTTATACTAGCTGCTTCCTGTTGATATCACCTGATACCTGCAATATTTTCATCTTACATGTATGAATAATAGTTTCAATAGTTTTTTCCTTCTAAAAGTGGTATTTAATTAAAAAAAAAAGTTTTCTTTATGCAACAGTTGTAAAGTTTTCTTAGTTTGTGTCATAATAGAGAGATGCTCCTGATGATGAAACAGAAACTTAAAGCACGTTAAGTCTGCAAGTTTCATAATCTCACCTTAACATATGGCTCCACACAGTCACTTGCACAAAACAGGACCTTCATATTTTCCAGTGTTATCTTCATAGCTCCTTCTATCTCTATCAAGTCTTCCACGCTTGCCTCATACAGCAGCTGACTTTTATACCCTCATGAGTTGTTGTTTTTTTCTTGCTTTGTTTTTCACTTTCATTGGTTGGAAACTTGAGAAGAACCCTGTGGTTGGGTTAAACACCCCTTTCTCTCTTTCCAGTAAGATGGGGCACGCTTCTCAATATTCAAGAGGGAGAAAGAGCAGGATGTCCTTATAAGGACGTTCCCCAGAACCATCTGTGAGGCTTTTCTGCAGAATTGAAATGATATCAATGTGGCTCCCCAAAAACTCACCTCCCAGTTGTTTGCAGCTTTGAGGTTGTCGTTCAGATTGCTGAAAAGGCTGTTGATCACATTCTTGTCAGTGAAAAAGCTGTTTTTATGCTTCTTCCTGAAGTGCCGAGCCTGGCAGTGCTTTTTGATGGCTTCAGTGTACTTCTCTGGGCTCCATTGCACAAAAAAGGTGTAGAGGTGGTCGACTCTGCGGGGGTTTAGAGAACAATGTTAGAAGGGAAAACCACATAATGTGTTTACATGCAAGGCTGCAGAGTGGAATTGGGATTTCCATCACTTTGTGGTTTGGTTTGATTTAAATTAATTTATTTTTGTCTTTTGGTGTCACTAATCTTTTTTTTTTTTGGTTACAAAAGGGAATAGTTCAGAGTAAACCAATTAAATAACATTTAAATTGATAAAATACTTATAGAAGGTCAACATTTTATTGTGCTAAACTAAGATACTTGCAAAAAAAAAAAGAAAACTTTTAGATTTTCTTTCAATTCTATTAACTTGTTGTAGGACTGGAGATACATCTTTCAATAAATTGAGACATTCCTAAAACAGAATATTTAGAAGTTCTTATGAAGAAACTTGACATTTAATCGAGTTTTGTTTTAAGCGTCTCTCTGCAGTTCAAGGACTGCAGAACTCTTTTAACACCTGAGGTGTCGCTGGTGACACTTAAACACAAAATCTTTAACATTCTGTAACTTTTCAGCTGTTAACACTGCTGGAAGTATGTTGATCGGTTGAAAAGTTGCAGTAAATTAAAGAACATAAACACTAGAGCTCTGCTGTTAATGGGTTAAATCATACTAAAACCATATCACCCTTATCTCTTTTACCTGTAATTCTTCTTTTTTTCTATTTTCATAATATTAGTCTCTTTAACTCTCAACCTAAATAAATATAATTTCTTTTACTTACTCTCCAACGCTGTAGGCAACTCCCATGACTGAAGATAAAGGTGTTGATGGCAGACGGTAGACGAGTTCTGGGGACAGTGCTGTAGATTTCTGCTAAAAAGCCTCCATCCCTGCATTTTATAGGAGTGGATCTCTCCTTGAGATAAGCTACTTGACCGTTAACCCTTCCTCTCCCACAAAATCCTTATTCTAGCAAAGATTTCACAACGGCGTGTAAGAGACAAAGCTGGTGACACATTAACCTGACCTCTTCAGAAACTTTGTTGAAGTCAGAATAGATTTGAAGATGTTGCAGTGTCAACTCAAAGGGGAAAAAAGTGACTTGATTGAAAGATAAAGGCCTAAATGTAATTCTTAATGTGCTTATGATGCCTCAGTGGATGGGCATATTTCTGCTTCATTATCACATTATTGGTGCAGAGTACTGCTCATGAGTATTGCTTTTTCCAAACTCACACAATCATTCCTCTCTACTTGTTTTTCCAAAGCCAAATCTCTAGATCCATTTTTCTTTTACCTCAAAATCAAAGTTATGTGGGATGTACTGCAGACCAAGTGGAACACAGCACACATTTCTGATGTTTTTTTTCTGTTACACTGATGTCACCGCATGTAATTATGGGTTAAACAAGCTTTATATCTCACAGATCACACAATTATATGTTCACGTTTTCACTGCACATCAAAAGGACAAGACGTGACATGTTTCTGTACTGACAGAAATCAATGTGTTTCACTTTATTTGAACGACTGTTACATTTTTCTGAAAGATTTGTAATAGAAAAACTCCCCAGTCACACATTTTTAATTAATTTTTTTTTCTGCGCATTTTTCTGCCTTGTTTTCCTTTGGTCTTTCATGGGTTAAATGAGAGCGCCAGATGATCTCAACACAATGGGATGATGGGCTTTTTGACAGACACATTCCTGGAGCCAGCTTCTCACCCTTTCCAGGTGTTTGTGGGATTACCCTGAGCAATCACCTTTGATGACTTTGCTGCTTTAGAGGCTACTGTTGATTAATGCTAATGTTGAATACTTTAGAACGCACAAAGACATTTTTTTTTCCCATGTTACTTGTTTGCATAGTATCCCACTCGTTTATATCAGCCCATAAAATCAAGATCTAATCAGAATTCCTAAACTTGATCACAGTAAAAAGAAATAATGTTCAATACCAATCACTTAAACTTGATCAGTCATCAGTACTGTCTATTATACTCACACTAATACTTCAACAGTGTCACAGTATTATCTGTTGTCTCTATCAGAAGTTGTTGGGAGTACAGAGTAAGGACAAACAAACAAGCTACTCATGAAGTCCAAATCAACTAAATGTACTTAGTTTGTTGAGTCAGTAATCCTATTTGTGAGAGCCGATTCTGTGAGAGGCTGTTATTTCCCAAATGTTTTTCAGTCATTTACTCGCATAAAAATACTTTGAAAATACCCCATCTTGAATTGAAAACGGATGAAATTTAGCATGTAAAGTCTGGATTTACAACAGTTACAGAAGCTGCTGCACCAGCAGGCCACTTCAATAAGGACGCTCTAGGGTCAACAGTCAGCCTTTGGGGTTTTTACATGGGAAAAATAGGAGGGAGAGAATCAATCTTAGACAGTGCGTCTTGCGTCAGTCAGAACACATCAATAGGACACAAACACATGGACACATATGCAGATGCACAGAGATATGCAGGTATGAGTGCATAGAAAAGCAAATATGTTTGGTTTCCTGCAAGCACTGGGGTTTTCGTCAGTCTTGCATGTGCATGCATGTAGTTTTTATTTCTGTATTTGATGTGAAGGTGTTTCAGTTGGAGGTCATCCAAAACAATGGAGAGTTCAGCCACTTGAGAGAGTTTATTTATTTAAAACAAGGTAATGCACAAACGAGCATTGATCATATAAAACGTAAAAAGATGTATTGTGAAACATTATAGCAAACTTGTTAATTTCTGCCTGTAGTCCTTATGAAAGTAAGAACAGGTAAAAGCAAAAGCTAATAAAATCGCTGGAATTCAACTGAGTGGGATGATGTGATGAACACACAAGAAAAGAATCCAAAGAATGTTTGACCGTTAATGAAACTCATTTCAAAATGGCCCAAAGACTCTGTGACCAAATTTTAACTGTATGGAGTCATGCTTTCTTTACAATTCTCAGATGACAGTTTCTTGAAATATTAAAATCTTTCCTACATTGTTCTTATTTTTTTCTTTGAGGGTATGAGATTTAATCTCACTGCACTTCTAAGCAAAACAACTTAAGTTAATGAGTGCTTTTGCGCACTGCATGCCTTTGTCATCCTTTTGGCAGCTGCTTCTGGTTCAGCTGCTCCACCCATTCCAGTAAAGTCTGAAGCTGTGCTCCATGATTGCAGTCTGTGCTCCAAATATACAAAAAATCCCCTCATCAGTTTTTCTAAACTGTTGCAGTTTATTTTTCTTTGATTGCGTCATTGAAATGTGCATCAAAGCTTCCCATACAGTGACATATGTTGGTGCCGATAAGCACCAACATATGTTAGCCATTTTTACACAGTTTCTCTATTTGCTTCAACTTTCTAGTCTCACCACAAGAAAGTTAGCATACATAACAATAAACAGTCGGAGAAGCACTACTGTCATAATAAACATACCAGGGATTTAATTGTGTACAAATTTTAGACTAAAAAAAAGTATTTTCTCATTGTTCAAAAATCCTTTTGAAAAGAGAAAAATGTTTAAGTAAAACATGTTGGATTGCCTATTCTTGACTGTTGCACATATGGGAATCAAGGACTGAATATTGTTGACTCTTCAGAATATCCCCTCAGGGGTCACCACATCACCACACCTTAAAGGTGCACTCCTATGAAATCATACTTTTGGTGTTTTTAACATGCTCTTGTGGCATTTTCATGAAGGAGAAGAAATATAAAGAAAATTAAGTTTAATATTTTATTTCTGAGTATTTCTTTGGTTAAATTGTTGTGAATTAGGAGCAGAAAAAAATGCTGTTTGAAAAAGCCTGTATGTGTGATGTAGAACCTACAATGACTAGCTTCAAGCTCCTTGCTTCACTTCACTCTAATGCTTTTTGTAGATGAATAGATTTATTAACTTTTTTGTTTTCCTCCTATGGGCATCTGGCTGAAAACTGCACGGCTGGATACCTCCAAAATTGCTCGCTATGTTTTTGCACTGGTAATGTTAGGTTGGTGAGGGGCTGTAAGCAAGCTGGAGAGAGTGTAAACAAAGGGATGATGGGAAGTTAAGGAAGGCTTACTCTGCCCCAGCTCAAAGGAAATTTTCTAAAGAGCTTCTGCCACTTTGCAGAAACTATGTCCTAGAAAATGACACAAGTTTTTTTTAGGCTGATTCTATTCACACGTACTTACGTGCGACCAGCATTGAAAGTGATGGAAATTCATATTGGTCACTTGTAATACGTGCCGCCAAGATGCTGCATTGCCTGCACGCATTTTAAGTGTGTCCAAGGCTGGATTTTTTTTCTGTTGGCCGCACATATTTAAAATTAAACTCAAAGTGAAAGTCCCATTAACTGTCCCGCTCCTAAATGTGTGGAATGTGTTCTCCCCATTTGACCCATCCCCTGGTGGAGCCGTGAGCTGCAGAGACAGCCGCACTCAGGAACTATTTGATTGTTTAACCATAACCATAACCATAATCCTAACCTTAACCCCCTTTTCCCCCGGAGAAAAAAGTTTAGCACTGGCCACATGTTTACGTGTGAATAGACATTTTCTTTTTTTTTAATTTATTTTGCTAAAAATTGCATTAGCACAATTAAAAGACCACTGAACTATGCAAAAAGCCTCCTTTGACCCAGCTCAAGCAACTATTTAGTCCAAAGCCAATACATACATAAGCACGAAGTTGATCAAATTTAGCAAAAGATCAAGAGTAAATGTTCCAAGCCACTAATATGTCATCAAAGCACGAGTGCCATGAAAGTTTAACCTTTAGAACGAGATAGAGATTGCACAGATTTGACCTGCATGGTAACAATATCAAATAAAAAGACAAGAATGGACAAAAACTCTGTTATGAAAGTGTGATATTTAAAAATCATGAACAATAAGTCAAATAATCAGATTATTGAAAGAACTCAGTTTGTTATCTAAAGATTCACATTAAATGTGACGCATAAAATGAAAAAACATCTGGTTCTTACATAAACTACATGTTAAATCATGCTGAGACATAGATTTTCTTCAGTCTCAAAGTCCTAAAACACTTACTGCTAAAAATGAATGTACGTGAGCATACTGGTGGATTGGAAAGTTACCTTCCACTCTCAGAAGTTTTTATGTCAGAGATTTGTTCCCTCACGCTTTTTGACTTGAGGCTGATCAACAGTAGATCTATAAAGTAACAGAGCTGAGCATTCGTCAAAACCTTTGCTCTTCAAAAACGGTTACATTAAAAGTGACTGTATTACTCTGCTGGCAGTGAGTATTTTTCTGTCAAAACTGGAAAATAAATCAAATGTATTTGTTTAAGTCAATGCAGCAACAAAATTCTCTTTTAACAGTCTACTTCTACGTGCGAGAAAACTGAAATTCAGTCTTTGTTAAATCTAAAAATAACAACAAAAAACATCTTAAAATTGACCATTAGTTAAGTTTTTGGTACTGTATAAATAACAGGTGCAGTCAAGATTAATTATGATACTGTCATGTAATTAATCTAAAATGCTAATTGGAAATTTAAAATCTGGTTTGCACTCGATTCTCGATACAAGCTGCATTGTTTACAGGGAAGTCCCCTTGACGACAATCTGAGTTCAGTCCAAACGCGGGTTTCAGGAGTTGATCTGAAACAAATTAGGCGGTCTTGGACCAGGAACAAATGATTCTACCAGTCTGCATACATCCTAAAAGAGCCATTTGGTCCAGTTTCTTACTGACCAAAACTGAAGCCGTAAAGTCCCACTTTAGAAAATAAACCTTTTTTCATTATTTAGGTCAAGGGTAAGCAACTCCAGGCCTCGTGGGCTGCTGAGTCTGCATGATTTCCAGATATCCCACCCTACTTCTGGCTAAATACCTGGTTCAGGTGTGTCCAGACAATTACAAAAGATTCCAGAGTGAGGAAAATATGCAGGAAGGCGATTTTGATCCTTCTTTAAACTTAAACAGTGTTGGGAGATTTTTTGTTTAGTAATGCAACAGGTGTTGCAGCATTTACTGCAGGCATTTTTGAATGCTTTAACTACACAAAAACAAGTTTGTTAAAGTAAAAATAAAACCTTTTTTTGTCAATTCACTGAGCTACAGAACAGTGTAGAACTGGATGCACTAATTAAAAAAAAGCCTGCCACTCAACAGTCGTGCAGTGGTTTGAACATCAAAACAATCGTGGTTTCCTCTGAAACTGTGTTGCTTCATTGGAAATTTTAACAGGTAGAAAAAGGACGAGACCAGAGGGGGAAACACGTCTCATTTCTTACTCATACCTGAAATAAAAAGTTCCATCTAAAATCAATAAATAAAAAGGTGACCTAAAACTGTAACACTGTGCACAGTGAAGTGTGTGGAGTATTTATTTCTAGTGGATTAACACAGTAATATAAGGATTGTGAATGTGAGCAGCTTGAGCACTTGCTGCACTTTAGACCGTATTTGGAATCACAGAGAAAATTCCGAGTTAAATTCAATCCGTCTAAGCAATTAGTCGTCATTCTTTTTTTTTGTGCGTAGATGCATTTAGATTCAATTTGGACATTTCTCATCACAATGATTGTACCAATTGTGAATTATACCAACTCTTCAAGAAAAGCAACAATTCAGAGTCTGACATTAAGAAAAATGAGTTTAAATTTGCTGCATGTCACATTCATGATAATTTAGTTAAAAGTTGTGCCCGTCACTTTGTTGGGATTCCTCTCTGTTATATGCTGTGTCTGCTGCGCTGATCCTCCAGTCACGCTCTTCATCGCAACACACTTAAAGTCATTTTTCTCACCAATACGCCCTTAAAATAACTTCCATTTCTTGGAATCCTTGACTTACAGCTCAGAACATGAGTTTGACCTTGTAAAAGTCTTTATTTTGGTCATTTACTGTGTCTGAAGTGATACTGGGAGGTCTCTGTGATTCACTTTATAAAATCAGTAATTTACATTTTTATCTCATCATAAGCTGCCTGGCCAAACAGCTGCAAACTCAATAGAAACAACTGAAGCAATTTTGAGATGTTTCCCAATAGTTTTAAATTGTGATCTAGATATGTAATGAGAAGCTAATAGGAGTTTTGTTACAGTTGTGGTGGTATGTTTTTGTCACCCACCGTTTTGGGGGTGTTGGAAATAAGAAAAACCCACTGCAAGGTATATTGTGTAGGAGCCGCATCCTGTGAGTGAACAGGAAACATCTCAGATTTTCATTGCATCATCGCCCAGACCTTATATGAAAGTAAACCACAAACTGCAAGGCTGCTTCCTCCACTTCATTTTCCTTACTCATGTATACACTGGCAAGATTTCTGTAAAATTGAGTAAATTATTGGGCCCTCACCCCAAACAATGTTTTACCAATTCTTACAAGTAGTTTATTTCAAATATAATAATAAATAAGGAATTAAATGTCTTCTGACAGCTCTAATAGATAAAACTTTTTTATGTTGTCTTTATAACTTGGTCAAAGAACATCAAATGTACCTTACAGACTCACAACTTCATAACATATTTGATACTTTTTGCTTATGTAAAAACTCAAATAATCCATTAGGTAAAAAAGGCTGAACATTTGCAGGTGAAAAACTGAAATGTAAGTGTAATCTAGTCTAATGGCTTCTTTCCTCAATTTTTTCTCAGAGTCAAATCTGTGTGGAGTTGTGCTCTGTGTTTTTAATTAATATTTTGGGAAAATTACCTTTTTGTTACAAAATAATATTGAGTACAGAAGAGTTTTTGTCATGTTGCATATCACTTTAACAAGAGCAACTCACATGAACATCGCTCAATATGAGAGTTTAAGTCAAATATTTTGACTATTTTTTTTTGTCCAAAATGTTAACCTTAATCCCAACATATGGACTTGAGGAGTTAAGATATTTTGGATACGTCACAGTTGGAAGCTTTCTCTTGGATACTACTAATGGAGTAACATTTCTGATTTAACTTGGACAGAGAACATTGGCATGTTTTTCTTCCACTCTTGTGAAGATCAGGAGCTACATCTAAATCGATCCAGTTTCGGAACTCTCTGAATCCATTTTGGCATCATGGGGTTGTTGGAGTTGACCAAGCTATGGTACACCCTGGACAGGTTACCAGTCAGTCACTTGGCCGTACAATCCCATACACTCCCGTTCACACCGAGAGATAATTCAGAGCAAGCAATTCACCTATCAAGCATATCTTTGGATCACCTTGGGGAAAACCCTCACATGCACAAGGGGAACATAGAAATCCCACACAGAAAGGTCCTAGTTGTGTCAGGGTTATGAACTTTGGTTTGGGTCTTATCAGTTGTTGTGGTTTTTTGTCATGTTCTGCTTGCATTGTTCCTCGGTCACACCAGTTTCAGGTTCATGATCGCCCTCAGCCTATTCAAGTGTCTGGTTTTCAGTTCATCCTTATCTGGTCGTCTGCTCTGTTCTGCCAGCCATTGTGTTTCTCCATGGTTTTCGTCATGTTTTGGTTTATTTATTAAATGTCGAGTTTCTGTCACCAAACCTGGTCTCCTGCCTTTTGGGTCCTCCACCAACACCTCCTGACAAGCAAGGATTTGAACCAGGTGCTGAATGAATCTAAATTATTACAACAACAAAGTATTTTCTGAGTTGTAAAATGTAAAGTTTAAATAGTTTGAACTGTTTCCCTCCTTATCATTACTTCCTCTTCCATTTTCTTCTCAGTGCTTCAGAAAACATGAGATCAGCAAAGTTCACCTTTTGCTTTAAGTATTTAGAGGTTTCAATTTCGTTTTTATTCTTAAAGACACCCTAGGGAAGACATTTGTATGAACCTTATATTTTTTGTATAATTTTTTGCGACATTTTTAAAAGTATTTTTAATACATTACAGTTCGATTATTTTTTCTTAGCTTTTATACACAAACTTCTTGACAGTCAGACCGTAAATCTGTGTAAATGAGCAAGCAAACGTCATCCTCCAATACTCTCAGCACTGGAGATCCTCAGGGTTGTGCTCTGAGCTCCCCTCTGGACCCACAGCACACTTTTGACTGTGTTGTGTCAACCACATCATTACATTTGCAGATGACACTGTGTTGTTGGGTCTGATCTCCAACAATGATAAGGAGGCCTAACTACAGGACATTAAAAACCTCTGTTGGTGCTGTTGCAGCTTGCCGTTGGGCAGATGTGTCACAGTACCAGGCGCACAAATTACTCCTGAACATCAGCAAATAGTTTATGGTTGACTTTATAGTTGACTTTTTATTTTCTATTTGACCGATTTTACTACATGTGTGTATTACCTTGCCTAGTGGGTGTAACTACATTAAAAACATTTGATTGTATTTCAAATCTTTTTTTTATCTTAATTTTATCCTTCCATTTATTTTATTTATTAATACTGTATTGAATCTTGTGTTTTATGTTCCATTTCTTATTCTTAAATATCACAAACTTCTTGGTTTTTTTAATTTTTTATGTTAATTTAATTTATCTGTTTACAAATCTATCTTAAAAAACTTCCCTTTCCAATGTTTTCCAATGTTCCAATGTCTGAAAAAATTAGGGAACAATTGGGTTTATTATGGACATTTCATTTTCTATTTGACTGATTTTAACTATATAAAAATATTTGAATTTATTTCTCTTATTTTTTTTTCATGTTCTATTTCCTTACTTTCTTATGTATTTCATCTTATATTTATGGTACATATTCTTATATTTCTTAAACATCCCAATCTTCTTGGTATTTTCATTTTTTTAATGTTAATTTACTGTATTAAAAAAATCTATCCTAAAAAAAATTCCTTTTCCAATGTTTACATGTTGAAAGCTGCACAAGGTGCAATAGTATTTCAAACTGTTTATGTATATGTTGTTGACATATAACATTTGAATGTCAAATGTGGGCTCTGTGGGTGGTTAACCTAGTTTGAATATCATCCATCCCACCTCATGAAAATTTTTTTTTTTCCTGCTGTTGCTTTTTAAAGTTTAAATTCAATATAAAAAATCACTCCACTCAGATTTTAAGAAAACATTTTTATGTGGTTCCACAAAAGTGTACTGGCAGTGCCGGCACTGCCAAAGAGTCTCAGACTTTTCAAGCAGACGTTCACATAAACACACCACATCGATATTTCACCTGTTCTCCAGTCTCAGTCTTCTCATTACAGATACTCATTTAAATAATAAGATACCAAAAATATCAGATTTTTTTTTTTTTTTTTACCAGAGAATTCTGAAAAAGTACAAAGGTGTCACAGTGGCAGAAACAAAAGTTACAGTTTTGAATTGGGTATTTGTGGTGTTTGAGTGTTATTTTAACACGTTACAGGCTTGGTGTTAACTTTCAGAAACAGTTTTTAAATGGAGGTATTACTAAATGTAAGTGTACAGTAAAAGCTTTGATGGGACTCAACACCTCAGCACACCTCAACACAGATTCCACAAACCACACAATTTCATGGCTTTAAAACAAGTATCCCTCAATGTTCCACAGAAAATAGATCAGATACGAGTGTTTAAATCCAGCATTTCTCCGCATCTTGCATTAAAACACTTTTCAACCTTCTTAGTGCCCTTTTTCATCCAAAGGAGTGCACAGTTCTACTTTAGTAACCTCATATTTTCTGCTGACAAAAAAGTCGTCTGTTGCAGCAGATGCATGAGTCGACCACACTTTAACCACACAGAAAAACGCATTCTGACTACCAGTCGAATAGACTCTGTGCGGCATGAAGATGGACCCAGAGTCAGCCATGATGGCAAATCCTCCATCGGGATAAAACCACAGCTGGTCATCACATCTTCCTCGAAAGCTTACAACTTCTGATGGGACTGCTTTGATTATCCAGTCAGTTTTTTAAGGTCCACACCTCAACATCTTGCACTATAAAGTCTTGGTGTGTGGAGAGAGTTGGGTTGTGAAAGGTAGGGCAGGAAAAGCTGGCACCGTGGTACAAATCAGCATCCAGCCACAGGGCAAAGCCACCACTGAAAAACAAAAAATAATAAATGAATTAAAAAAAATTCCAATAATCAATAATATTTATTCATGATTTGTTCTTACAAACAGCTACAAGTTTATGTTCAGGTATTTAAAATACAAAGATTGCAGTTCGTTCTCTAAAAATGGCAAAGGGGAAATAATTGAGTTTATAACTTACCCTCCTCCACCGATCTGTAGCGATTCCAAGTCTCCACTCACAAAGTAAGAGTTTTCACCGCTCCACTTGTATTGCTTGATTAAAATATCAAAGATAAGCAATCAATTTTCATATTTCAGATGACAGAGCCCCATAAAGGTTATCCACAAGACTCTAATAAAGCTTTTTACCTGGAAATCAGGACTGAAGGTGAACAGAAAGGTTTCCCCAGTGCCGTAGCAGTATTTACTGATTCTAAATGGATCTGAAGAAAACGCCCCGAACACCTGAAATGATAAGAAAAAATAATTTGTTAGTTAAAGAATGTATTTTTCTACTTTTGTGCTAAAAAATTGTCTTTAAGTCTTAGATTCCAACCTTTTTGTGCATGTCTTTGATGACCAGCAGCACCGGGCTGTCCAGACCAGCCATGTTTCTGTAGAGTGTCTTCAGGCTGCTCCCGTGGATGGCTGTGCTGTAGACCAGATACCACTTGTAACTCTGAGTTCTTTGTGGTAGATGAGCAACAAGCTGTTGGAAAACATATAAAAATCTTGTTTTACTAGATCAAACATATCAAGGGAAAGTCGTGGTTAGAGGTTGAGATGTCAAAAGGCAAAAATAGGCTGGTTTGACTCACTGTTTTCAGGTGATGGTCGTCTATCAGCTGGCTGTGGTCACTCAGGACAGGAAGAGTGTTGCCCACCTCCTGAAACTCCTGCTCATCTGCTTCAGAGTCCTCCAAGCTGCACAGGCTGAGGCGGCGCTTTGTTTGCTTCACTGTAATAATCTAAAAAATAAAAATGTATTTAAAAAAAACTGAATTTCCTCTTCATATCATACCATACATTCAAATGAACCTGCAATGCTGAATTATATCAAATAAATCCTCTTAACATGCTATTATGATTTCATAATCTCACCTTCACATATGGCTCCACACAATCACCGGCAATATAAAGCACTTTCATATTTTCAATCAGTAGCTTCATAGTTCCTAAACTGCCTGTCAAGTTCTGGACTGCTCTGCACGTTGGCTCCTTACAGGAAGCCGCCATCACTTTTGCACCCTCTGGTTACCCTCTCTTCTTCATTGGTTGGAAACCTGAGCAGGCAGATGCTGATTGGCCAGCTCCTAAAACAACCGTTTTTTTCCTCTGCCCTTACAAAGAAACGAAACTTGGGATTTTGACATACAGGGAACAGGGAAGGATGTCCATATATAGTTGGTAGGATGTTGCTCTTAGAAACGGCCATGCGGAAAGCTTACTGTAAGTGAGCACAGGCTCAATTTTCTCCCCCTCATGTTTAAAGAGAACTCCTCCCTCTTCCCAGCTGGACAGCTTTTCCCAAGCTTCTACTTATGTCAGATCAGAACTCACCTCCCAGTTGGCTGCACTGTTGAGATTGCTGACAGGTTTGCCGCGGAGTGTGTTGATTGCAGCCACCTCTTTCCCTGCAGCGACTGAATCATTTGGATTTTTTTTCCTGAAGTGTCGCGGCTTGCGGTGCTTCTTGCTGCCCTGCATGTAGATATTTGGTGACCATTGCACAAAGAAGGTGTAAAGGTGGTCCACCCTGTGGATTAGATAAAAATAGTTTTAATTTATCTAACTGCAAATGTATTTTTAAATAACCTAATATATATTTTACATAGAACTTTAATGATTTTTATTGTGAAAATGCAGGCAAGACAATCCCCCCCCCCAGGTTTTTAGGAAATTAAAGTATTATGGCATTCACTTTTTTAAGTTGTCTGGAATTGTTTCAGGAAATGTCTGAGCTAAAAGATTAAAACAATTGCATTACATAATTTTATCTAAGCTTTAGTCGTACAAAAGAGTCATTCCTGTTCTTGAATGTAGCTTGACACCTTGTTAACTTGTATTTGGATCCGCTTTCTGGAGTTTTCCAAATTATGACAATTTAGAAAAATCCGAAGTTCTCTCTGTTTTTTCTTTAAAACCTTAAACTTTAAAACTCATAAAGAGGCCCTGCAATGATTTTGTCAGCATCCTCAATTTCAAACTGTTTCACCTTTGCATTGCATGACTAAAAAATTCAGGACTTCCATCTAATGACGTAAAGACATTTCAGTTTAATCCACATGCCCTTCAATCAAGAATCTCGCAGGTCAAAATCGTATCCTATTTTCTGTCTTGACTAAGATGAAGCGTGCGAATCAGAAATCAGAATCAGAAATGTTTCCAGAAAAGACCACCAAATCAAGGACTCAGTCTCAGAAAAGGGATTCCTCTACACTGTAAACCTGGATAAGTAGAGTTTACTAAAAAAATTTATAGAAACTGGTTGCCCTAAAAAAATTAAGTAATGTTTAGTTTAACATAAAATAATTAGTAATATTAATTGCTTTGACACTTCATTCTGCTGTTAATTTTAAGTTAAGTGCGCAAACTTCCAGGTCGATTAAACTTAAAATAATTAGTTATATAAATTTCATTGCCATTTTATTCCACTGTTAATTTTAAGTTAAGTTAGGTTTTCTTCGATCACAGACACCGCCTTGTCTCAGCGTCAGCGATGTGCGTGTCTTTGATAATACCACTCCATGCGCCTGTCTCGATCCATACGCGTTAAGTAAAGGCTGCTGCATTAAAGGATATGGTGTTTTGTACATGCTTCTGTCCCACAGCAAACTTTGATCTCTCCAATGCAAGCACTCTGGATTTTATTTCGACATTACGTTGAGTACACAATAAGAGGGGTTGTCATCAATCTCTCCCTCATTCTCACTCAGGGTGCAGGAAGAAGTGAAACACAACAGGCCAAAATAACAAATGGAAACAGTGTTAAACGGTCAGACAGGGAGGCTCCCTCTCGGGGAGTCATTCAGTGTAGAACCGCCCCTGTGTAACTACTGCAACGGTCCTCAGACAGGTGCTCTATGCTGCGTTCAGGTGCTACCAGAAAAATCGGTTAAATTATATCAGACTGAAAACAAAAAATGACTCAAACACTGATTAGCTACATCAAAAATCTGTCCATGAAGAATAAAATAGATTTATTTATTTATTTGCATAAACCATGATATCAAGTTAATGCTTTTGTGATTTTAGGTACTGCAGAGTGTACTAGTTGAATACAATATCCAGTGTGAGGTAAAATCTCTGATATAAAGCTTAAAAAGTGTTTCTGCATAGTTGAACAACATTTAAAATGAAAGGTAACAGTTAGCCATATCTTTTTTAAATGCTTTTAGTATGAAAATATAAAAAGTCTATTTTGTAGCATCACTAAATTGAAAAAGGACTTTGGAAACTAAATCTTCCAACAGTACATGAATGCAGCGGAATTTTGAGACCAAAACTTAAACATTCAATCACAATTACCTTAAAGTTACTCGTCCATGACATTACTTTCAAATGTAAGTTCATTCTGCTTTGATTTTGTAGATTGTGCTTAAATTTGATAGTAATACTATGAAACTTAAATTATTTATGTACATTGAAATTGATTGTTCGAGTAGAAATGAAATCTGGGCTAACAGTGTATGACTTACTCTCCAACGCTGTAGGCAACTCCCATAATTCAAGATGAAGGTGCAGACGATAATCAGCATAGAAAAGAAGGCTCTCGTAGCTGAAAAACCATTTCCAGTCTGAGTCTGGCCTCCGTGCATTATAAAGGATCGGATCAATCGCTGAGATAAGCTTCTTGACCATTAACCCTTTCCTTCCAAGCTGACAGCTCCACACGGCCTGCACGTATTTTAGCAAAGATTTCACAATGGAAGCCAGAGCTGGTGACATATTAACTTGACCCGCTCTGGTCTCTTTTAATTTGGCTGGAGTTTAGGACATTGCTCTGGCATAGTCTCAGTGACAAAAAAGTTGACTTGACACAAGATATATGTCAGTAGGGTGAATTGACTTTCTATTGTCTCACCCTTAATGTGGATAATTACCCCTGTTGTATTTTATCATCTTATCTAAAGAAAAAAGTTGTTATTTTCAAAGTTGTTTTATTCACTTCAAAGTTCTCACCTCAGAGATAAACTATCAGACTTTTTGGTTAAGAGACAGCCATTTGGACAGATTGTAGTTGAGTTAGTGTTTCATGTTTAAGGAAAAAGGAAGATTGTAGTTAATGTGGCTAAACTACACTTAAGCTCCTCGTCTTTGGATGAATTAAAGTATATGTATTGGGGGGCAGCTTCCTGTTTTATTTTACTCCATTGTTTTGAAGATTTTATGCTACAAATCCATTTTCTATCCAATTCTATTTAGAATCCAATTAATCCCTTTCAGGTTTGTGGGGTTGCTGGAGCCTATCCCAGCTACTGTTGGGGTGCACCCTGAATAGGTATTCAGCCTGTCGCAGGGTCACACAATCACAATATAGAGCCACCGATTAACCTACGAAACATGGTTATGAACTGTGGGAAGAAAATGGAGTTCCAGGAGAAAACCTGCACACACACGGGGAGAACACGCAATCTCCACTCAGAAAGGACCCAGCCAGGATTTGGTTACTTTCAAGATCCAAATGTGAATATAGTCTACTTACTTGTGCAACATGTTTCTCTTGATTTCATTCCATTGCTTCTCATTTCATTTATTCTTTATTTGCAGACTAATGATAATTTTTTTTTCCTGTTAATGACATGTTAAGATAAAGGTATTCATTAGTTTTGGGACTATTGGTGATAATTAAGCGGCCTCTGTTGAGTTACCATAGAGCTGCAAAATGCAAGTTAGTGTTTATGTGTTTTTTTGTTTTTCAGACTTAGAGGCTTTGAGCAAACAAACACTGTAATCATTCTGTCGTCATGCTTTCAGAGCTTTGTCCTAGAGGACTCGATGCTGTCAGGGGGTTTGTGGTGTCAGGCTCACCACAATATGACAGTGTGATTAAAACTAAGCTGATAACATTGAGAAGATGTGGGGAATTGACTCTCAAAATTTGGGTATGATGAATTTTCAGAACTGTTTGTTACATCCACACTTAAGTTCAAACAAAACCTTGTTTTTTTTATTTGTTTGTTCTATGTCTTTTTGCCATATAGGAAAACAGAACTGATTTCTTCAGATGAACCTGCTGCTCCGTTCACACTGTGTGGCAAAACTGCTTTAATGACGTTGTTTCCAAAATGTTTACCATTATGGTTAGAGTTTTCCACAGCTTTCTCTCCTCTAGTCACAGATATCAGCTCCTTCACAATCATTTTCCATCACGCCTGCAGAATTCAACAAGGACATTAGGCGGTCAACAATCATCCTTGAGTGTTTTTCTCCCCAAGAAAAAAATGGACAGAAATGATCAATTTGAGACAACAGATATTGCACCACCAAGACTACATCAATACATGCTGTAAACATGCACACTTACACATGCGCAGGCAGAAATGTAGGGGTCTAGTTAACGTTCACTTCATTTTTCTTTTTTTTTTTTTTGCTTGAAACGTGGTTTCATTTTGGTTTGAATTCTATTGAACTCCTCAAGCTCAATAAAATCCATCTTGTATTATTATTTTAAAAACAACTGTGCAGCTTGATACCTACAGCTCAATTTGAACATTTATTTAAGGAAAAAATGCACAAGATGTTTATAAGCACAGTTTAAGGCAGCTTTCAGTATAGAAATGCAAATGTAACTATTGCTGTGTAGCAAAGTTTTTTTTTTAATCGTCTTTCTGATTAACTCTACTCTCGAGTTGCTTAGATTAATCTAAATCCGTCATATTTCATGCTCAGACAAGTTAAATGAAAATTAGGTTGACATAATTTGCCATTATTACCTTTATGAAAGAGAACTTCAGACACTACATCTTCCTCCCACAGTCCAAAAACATGCGTCGTAGTTCAATTCGAAATTGTCCCTGGGTTTGAGTGTGTGCGGCCTTGTGATGAACTGGCGACCTTTCCAGGGTGTTCTCTATTTTCGCCCAACAGAATCTGGGATAGGCTCCAGCAACCCGTGGAAGTATGATGGATCAAGCTAAACATCCAAATATTAGATTTTCTTTTGTCCTCATTATACACTTAATTTTGCTTGTTGATTGATTTTTAACCATCTCAACTGACTGTTGCCAACAAAAATAAATGCTAAGTAGGGTGCATTAAGCTAGCAAGACATTTAAATGCACATTTGCTGTAAATTGTGCAGGAGATTTTCTGCTTATATAATTTTCCATTAAATTGAAAATCATGTGTTTTTACTGTGTTCTTGTTACACGTTTATCATGATGAATGACATATACGAATGCATTAATCTTAAAATTGTTATTTTTTTATTCAAATTACTGCGAATCAGGGGCAGATAAAAAATTGCTGTTTGAAAAAGTTTGTAGGTTTGATGTAAGCTCTACAATGGCAACCTGTAAGCTCCGTGCTCTGTTCCACTCTGAGGCATTCACTAAAGGGCTAGATCCACGTATTTCTTCATTTTCCTCTTGAGTTAGCATCTTGCTCATAACTGTATGGCTGGATTGCTCCAATGTTTCTCGTCATATTTGTTAAACCCGTAATTTGGTTGGGGTCATGAGGGGCTGTAAGCTAGCAGGAGAGAGTTTAAACAAAGGAATGATGGGAAATGAGTGAAGGCTTATTCACATCTTGGTGAATTTCTAAGGAACTACTAAAACTTAAACTTAAACTTTATTTATTTATATAGCGCCTTTCCTTCGGCCGAAACACAAGGCGCTACTGCTACTACTGCTCTGTCATAGAACAGGTTTGTTGATTTTGACTAAAAAACAGTATAATCATTGTTAAAAGACCACTGAGAATGTTTAGAAAATAGATCAAAAGATTATTGGAGTTGTACTTTAATGAAAGTTAACTTTTCATGTACACTTGAGGTAGGTGCCAAAATGGAAAAACAAAGAAAAAAAAAAATCTCAGGCAGACCTCATTTCATGAAAAGAGTAGAAACTACTTTCATATGTGAATATCAACATGTTGTATTGGTTACTGAACACAACTAATTAACCAGTTCAGGTTCTCATTTTATTTTAATGAATCAGCTTTAGTTTCATTTTTGCCGGGTAATTTTTACATGATACAATATGCCCAATAAAAAGTGTTTGTCATAAAAAATAGATCAAAATATGACAACGCATGATAAATTAGTGTAGCTTTCATTTTTTTCAACTGTGGTTCATGTAAAAAATGGAAAACAGAAGCATAGGAAGTTCCTAAAAGCAAATAAAAAAGAAATTGGAATTTGAGAACAAAAAATTCTTAAAATAAGATACTAGACACTTGCTTTGTGGTCCACCTATTCCTGGGACATGTACGACTTTACCCAGAGACCCATGACACTTAGAAAAATGCAATAAATTGGAAAATCATGTAAATACGTTTGCTCGGGTCAAAATCACCCAGCGATAGTGCTCGAGGGTTAAATGAAAGCTGCTTATTAACCTAAAAACATATTACTTCCTTTAACCCTAAGAGCAGGCTGTCATTGAGAGACCAGCTGGACATGGCTAAAGACATTTCGGCAGATTTCAGTTTTTTGTTTTTCACACAGGAAAAAACAAAAAAAGAAGTTTTACAGGGCTAAAACAGGTCAAAGCAAAAGCTGCAGGGAATCAAGGATTCCAAATCTGGTTTGTTCTGGATCAGAAACTGCTAATCTGAGCATTCAGTCATGAGCCACGGTTAACAGTTTAGAAAGCATTACAAAAGCAGCGTGCAACATTTTTACACCTGAGGTCTCTAAACCAATTTAGGGCACCTGGGATCTCCAAGTCTGTCTGTTTCTTATCTCCTGCCCGAATGCCCTTTTCCCCCCTCCTGTCTCCTTGCTTAGGTCTGCTGCCAACCCAGCATTTTTAATTTACAGGATCGTTAAACTTAAAAATCTATTTTTGTGGCACCCTGATGCAACAGCCAGTGAAAGACGTATTACAATGAAATCATGGTGTAAAGGGTCTGACTCTGCAGGAACAATCAAGGTTAATCAGTGATGTCTGCCATAGAGTGCAGTTTTATTGACCCTCGGACAACATATTACAGGTTACTGAGCACAGAAAAAAGTCTTCAGTGAACTTTCGAGTAGAGAGGCACGGACAAGAGAGGATTCCAAGTGGATTCTTCTGCTTTTCTCTGCAACAAAAGTTTTATTTCAATGTGCATCCTTTTTAAATTTTAAAAAGTGGGAAAACAAATGGGAAAAAAAAAAATAATAATTAAAGTAATAATTAATCTAATTGAGCTTGACTTTACAAGCTGAGTAATTATTTAGTTTTAATGTCATCATGCATTTATTTGTAAAGTTTTGAATTTTTTTTAAAGATTGGTGAAAAACTACAGTAACCCCAAATTGTTTGAGTCGCTTTCACCTTTAGACTGGATTTGAGCCCATCTATCGGTGATCTGTCCTCAAATTTAAATCCACATCGATGAATCTCAGCTCTCAACATTGGTTGTGTCATTCTGTGCAAACATTCAAAGAGCAAAGAGTCAAAATCGTTGGTTAAAAAACTCGACCTGCACCTGAGCAAAACTGGATGAGCTCATGAGTGCTAGAAAGCTTATGAGCAGCTCATACATAAGCAGTTTTATTGAAGCCATCACTGTAACAGGATCATAAAATGGTCCCAGCTTGCTTTTGCCTACTCACACTCAAATAAGGTCAATTTTTAACTTATGCAAAAATGGGAGCTGAAGAGAGTCTGGGAACTTGCCAAAGTCAACTTGATTTTCAGCTGAATGAACAACTTCTGCCCTTTTGACCAGACTGGACTTTACATAAAAAAACCAAAGCTGGCATTCTTTTCTCATTATGGTGCAAGAATCTCTTTTAGGAATAAAGGCAACTTTATTGTAACAAAGACAACTTAACCAATGGTGAAAAGGGTTTTACAACTTTTTTTTAACCATAATATGTACAAACCTATTTATCATGGATTATCTAAATTCATTCATTCGTTTGTTCATAAAGCTCCTTCCACCACCACCAGCCAAGGACGCGCACAGTGCTGTAGAAAGGGAGAACAAACACTTAACATTGTACAATTATAAAACATAAAAGAATAAAAAGCATAAAACAAATTCAAACAAAAATTGAAACCTGCATAATAACAGGGGTAGGATGATGCTGAAGTGCTGAAATGGAGGAACAAATCTTTTTTAAAACTCTGTAATTGCCGGTGACGACTGATTCCAGAGTTTAGGAGCCAACGCAGCGCATTAAAGCATGGTCCCCCCGAAACTTATGTTTGATTCTGGGAGCCATTGACACACACTGGTCTGCAGAGCGTAAGAACTTAAGGGGGAGACATTTTAAAAGCTGGAGAGGTAAGAATATGCTTTTAAAGAAATAAAAAAAATGGTTTCTAATAGAAGTATTTTAAATGACCTTTGGTATTATAGAAAGAATGTTACTTTGATCATTACAATGTTTTTTTTTTTTTGTTTTTTTTTACTAAAATGAAGGTTACTGTGTAGAAAACATGTGCTCTGCATCTTTCACATTTAAAATCCTTTTTCTTGCCCTTCATGTGCACAAATATTTCAATTTCTTTCAGTGTGGTTCGAGGTAAAAGACAGTATCAATGTACTACGCTGTCTGTCTGTTCTGCTGCCAGGTACATGCACACACTGGCAGAAATTCAGTTGAAGTCAGAGGTTGTTGGCTTTCACGTGCCACACGTAACTATTAAACTAAAGTTTATGACATCTACTAACACTACAGTGGCCAATTTAAAGCTACAGCTGCTCACTTAATGGGATGGAGTGAACTGTGTAAAATTTTGAAGTTGATCTTTGCAGCAACATTAGTGCTGATTCAGACTGAACCTGTCAGAATGTCCACATTATAAAATAACAATAAAACTACAGATTTTTTTAATAAACTGAGAAAAGTTAATGATTAGAGAGTGAGAATTAAGTATTTCCTGAAAATATAAAAAAGTACTGTTTTGCGTTCAATTTCAAAGTGATTATTGGATTGTTATGTATTTGTCTATTGTAAAGTTCTACAAACCAGTTGAGAAAATTAACAGTTTCATACGTTCCTATTGTCTTTATAGTTTTGTGGGCTCATAAATATTTTTAGGAAGCAGTTTAGCAGCCGTTAAAAGATAAAATTGTTTTGTTATGAAACTCAGCTTCACTGTCAGGGAACTGAGTATGCTTGTTCACAAACTTGCCCAGATTACAGAATTTTGCAAGTGGGTGAAGGGCTCTTTCATAATTGGAGCAACATTTTGGGTTTACTAACAAGTTTGGTAATGTGATTATTTAAACAGTCCAGAGGAGCTGTGGAGCTGTCAATTGTGGGTTGGTTGTAGAGGAAGATGGTGATGATGGAGGATATATATAAAAAAAATAAAGCCAAAAAATGTATTTCTGAATTTGTCTTTATTCAAATTGTAGTGAATCAGGAGCAGTCTGCTGTACGGTGGCGCAGTGGTTAGCACTCTTGCCTCACAGCAAGAAGGCCCCAGTTCAAATCCTGGCTGGGGGATCAGAAACACCAACTGGGACCTTTCTGTGTGGAGTTTGCATGTTCTCCCCGTGCATGCGTGGGTTCTCACCACCGGGTACTCCGGCTTCCTCCCACCATCCAAAAACATGCTCCATAGGTTAATAGGTTTCTCTAAATTGCCCCGAGGTGTGAATGTGTGCGCGAATGTGACCCTGCAACAGATTGGCGAACTGTCCAGGGTAAAACCCTGCCTTCGCCCATCAGCAGCTGGGATAGGCTCCGGCACGCCCTCGACCCCGAAAGGGACAAAGGGGTTAAGGAAAATGAATGACCCGGAAATACCTATTATTGCTGTTTTAAATTGACCACAGGAGGTTGGCTTCAAAAAAGAGCATATTCCTATTGAATTATATATGAAAAAGTCTATATTTACAACAAAACAATAGAAGTAGAACATGTTGAAAGTGATACCTGTATGTGTTGTAATTTGATTACCTAAAGAAGATAAAAAGCTAAAAACAAAAACACATTTCAAATAAAAAAAAAAGTTGATTTTTATTCATTCAAAAAATATTTAAAGCATAGAAAAGTTGTACAAATTCATAATGTGAGTGTTAGCATCATGTAATGTGTGGGGGATTCCAAAGAAAAATATGAAAAAAACCCTCAAAGAAAGAAGTCTGAATTTCTCATTTAGAGTTAATGCCTAATTTTATTTCCAACTAAAAATAAATCCTGATGTTTGCAAAATCAAGGTAATCAAAGTAAGCTTGGAGCAAAAATGTTTTGACGCTTATTTACACATGAAGGGGTTAAAGTGCTGTCAAAATCATCATCTGGCCTAGACATAACAAATTTAGGAGTCCTGTTTATTTCTTTTGATTATTTATGAATTTTACGGCTAGAAATGTTCATATCCTGATGTTTTATAATTATTACAGAACCTTTGAAAGTACTGATCAACTCTTCTTTAAAGCAATTTTTTTCATGGAGTTTTTTTCCAAAATCAATGAATCTGTTAGAATATATTGATTATATTCAGGAGTTGTTACAGCAGCTACATGTTTTTTCAAACAAAAGGAGGCATAAACAGTATCATCTTTCAATATCTAAACATAAATAAACAGTAGAATTATTATTATGATTTTTTGCCCAATATTAACCAATAGACTTCCCTCCTGTAAAACATTAATGCACAGTAGAGCTTAGTAGTAATTATTATTATTATTATTATTATTATTTATGTATTTATTTATTTTTTCCTATAATTTTTACTGGGGAAGACAGGAGCTAAACACGCAAGGCTAAAACAAGGCTAAAATCCTTCCTTTAGAGGGGAATAAGATAACAAAATATGGTTAAAGTAAAAATGTTTATTTGTAATTTCATCACAAAAATTATTGCAATACATACATATATTGGGATATGGGAAATATGTTTATTGTACAAAACATGAAATACAATGACAGTAAGAACTTTAAAATTACAAAATAAAAAAAAGAAGATAAAAACTTAAATAAAAGTTTATTTCAAACCCACTGGGGACATCTTATAACACGCATTTACCATGATTGAAATTGAAATTAGAATTAAATGTCACTTAATGAGAATTTAAAAGTTTCTAAAGCAATGTAAAAGAAAATGTGTTAGTGGAAAATTGACCAAAAAAGTTGCTTTTGTCACACACTTTCATATTTATTTTAATATTCTATTCGTTTATAGCAGTTACAGCGGTTGAAGACAGCCTCTGACGCTTCAACTTCCCACACAACAGCAAATGTGGAGAAAACTAGTTTTCTCCCTGTTGAATTCCTTTGTTTATTTTAGCTGATAAAATGTATCAGTGAACTCAACCTCATCGCTGCTTAGTGATACTGTCTGCAACATTTATTGATTAAAGGCACCCACCTCTGCCTTTCTATGTAATAGTTACGCACAGGGAAGCATTAGCTATTTTTTTTAAACTTTGGAAAAATGAAAAGTGAAGACTACTACTGCTCCTCTTCTGAGCTATTCCAGGCGTGAAGGCTCAGCCAGCTGCTCGCTGCGTAGCACAGCGTGGTGAGGAAAGCAAAGAACTGGAAAAGAAGAAGACATTTGTAAAATTCCCTGTTTATTGCTATATTTCACAATTTGTAACATATTATTGTAATATCTGAAACTTTCTGTGATCTTTTTAATTAGAGGGAAATTTTAAATTTGTCATTTTATCCCACAGATTTAATAGAAAAGTTGTTCCCCTCTGAGTGGTTTTGTTTTGTAAAAAATGCCAAAGAGGAAAATTATTCTTTTACAAAGTTATATTTTCACAAACTAAAAATCTATGGATAACAAAAAGTGATGTAGCATACTTACAGCTGATGCTGCCCAACAATTGTAGTTATGGCGCCCTCTAATGGCCTGGTTGACAGAAAGAGCATCTACCACTGCTGTTACCAGATACAGAGCCGTCGCGCTGCAGTCAAAACACACCGACTGAAAGAAACAACATTTTGTCATTTAGGAATTACAGCAGCACTTATGCAAACCTCAATGATTGCAAGCTTTGTGTGTGTTACCAGTGTTGTCCAGGGGATTGTGGTAACCTGTAATGGGCTCTGGTGAGGTAAATTATAAACAAGCACACAGTCAAAATCCAGAAAACTATGGCAACAAACATCACCCAGCTAAGAGCAGGAAGGTGGAAATAGTCTGTGCCCCCAACCAGGATCCACACCAACATGCCACACACCTGAAGAGAAGACAGGAGACAACACTTCACTCTAGTCTTTTTTTAAATGCATTTTTATTTCAAATCAATTATTTCTATAGGTTGATAGCTCAGATTTTTGTCCCCTGAATTAGCTTTCCTGTGATTATGTACATTTCCGAACTAAACCACACCCTTTCTGGTTCACAACAAAAGACCCCTAAAAGCTGTTTCCTATGACAGAAAAAAAATACTTTCACTGGTAGAACAAATGTGTTTCTTTAAAATCACAATCTGGTTTATAATATAGCATGAACCTGACTTATTTTATTACCATTTGCATGTTTTGTATCAAAGATTACTAAAAGTTCAAACCATCCATCCATCCATCCATCCATCCATCTATCCATCTTCTTAACCTGCTGTATCTCTTTTGGGGTCACAGGGGAGCCAGAGTCTAACTTGGCTAGTGTTGGGCAAAGACAGGGTGCATTTTTGGACCCTTTTTTGTGATACATTATGATGCTATCTGGCGGTTTTGGATCAGAAAACATCAATTGTGGCCTATCCTGTTGCTGACCGTGTTTTGGGTATGGCTATCTAGACTTTTTTCCTGTAGTTGTCTAGTAAAGGAAGAAGAACAATGAGGAAAGGAGAGGAGGAAAACTGGATTTGTTTAGTATTTTGGTTAACTCCCTTTTTTCAAGCAAAAGTATTTTTGGTTTATGTGGGTTTTATCTTTTTTAAATGTATTTTATATGTTTTCTATAGCTTGTTAAGGCTTTTCTTGTTTTTATGATTTACATATTTTTATTTTATTTAATAATGTAGGAATTTTCCATTATACAGAATAAAGCACGACTTTATTTTTTAACTGTTCAGAGGTATATGAATCATTTTTTGCTTTCACTTTTTGCTGTTCTGACAATAAGACAAACAAAAATCAACAAATGTCCTTTTTTCTACATTTCTGACTGTAAGCTTTTGTCCTCAGTTTAATGTCAGAGCTCCTGAGCAGTGTGAAGGCAGATTCTAACAAGTCTCACTTACTATCTCAGAGAGGAGGAGTATTCCTTTGGCTGTTGAAGTGAAATGCTGGTCAAAGGCCAAGGTAGAAGTGGAGGTATTGTGCTGCGGTGATGAGGGTCCCCTGCGAGTTGACGCTGCGGTCGATGGCTCCATAATGCCCTTCCACACTGTGCCTGTGTACACGGACTGAGCCTGTCACTGTGGAGGAAATTATCTTCCTGTCCTGGAATCTGGAATCTGGCAAGGACACCCATTTGTGAAACAATAGTCACTTTAGAGCTGTCACTTCGTCGTCAGTACCATTCCAGACATCACTGACCCCTTGTGTCTCTTTCAAGTTTATAAGTATTTTTTGTTGTAAAGGCCACCCCAGAGGTGTTCAATTTGGAGAGCAGAATAATTAAACTTCAATAAAGAGAGATCTTGGAAGTCTAATTTAAATATTCAATAGTAAAACAGTATTACTGTAAATAGTTCATAAATTTAGTTAAGGTCTGGGTCGGAGACACATTACACGCTAGATAGGACTTATGGATAAACAAACTTCTATGAATTTAAAGCAGGAATTTGATTGTGATTGAAGATACTTAGTTCTTTAGCTAAAGTACAGGCTCAGATTGAGGAAAAATTGATGAGTGAAATTTGTGACAGGAAAATTGTCCCTGAAATTTAGGTAGATCTTCTTTATTGAGATTGTGACAAAGCTTCACTTTATTCGTCTTAATTTCAAATTAATTAGAAAAAATAACACTTAAGAGGAGGCACAAAGCTGTTAAAGCTGTTTAGTCAGACAAGTCAAACAAACATCCCCATATGTGAGAGAAACAAAGTAAATACTAACAGTTCTGGAAAGTAATCTGGATGTGGTGCTGTGATGAACTGGAGAACCATCCAGCATGCTGCCTGCCTCCATCAAACAATGGCGACTCTGTGACCCCAAAAAGGATTAAGTTTAGAAAATTGATGGATGTATGGAAAGTTGCCTCTTTTTTATTTGTACTCAGAACAAAATGAATAAACCCATGATACTCCGGTTTGGACTACTATTGACTTCCAGTTTAGTTGCATTTGAATAATATAACCTTTCATGATACTCTGAACAGAAAATGACTTTTTACATGTGTGTGTTGTACACACACATGTAAAAAGTCGTTAGGTTAAGCACAAACCCACAAATGACATACTCAGGGCCTGATGAAACTCACTGCAGTGCAGTGATGGAGACAATGACAGACTTTGGCCACACGGGGGCAGTAGTTACACACAGTGATTAGGAGTTGTTTTTGAAAAAAAAAAAAAAAAAAAAAAGAGCAAAGCAAAGGGACAAAAGCGAAGAGGTTGAGGCCAAACGAGACTCACTAAGCTGGTTAATTGTCTGCATCGGTGGGTGTGGAAATTGCCGTTTGCACTCATTTCTTCTTTTGTTGCTGTTGTCATTGTGTGACCAAACAACACTCCATTATTTCCTGACTGCTCAGGGAGTGCGAGGCATGTGTGCCTTTAGGCCTGCTTGCATTTAGGGAACAAGAAAAAGAAGATTTTTTTTTTCTTCTTCTTTTTTTTTTTTTGATGCTGTGACCAGCGAATTTAAATGTTTAGCTGCATGTGGCTGGGCTCGTTAAAGTCTGGTCTGCAGATCAGGTTAAAATGAAAGCAGAAATGCACATAAAAACCTGCAAATTGATGGAGTTGTGGCCACAGCCCCACTGTTTGATGCCACTCGATATAAACAGAAAATACCGGATTAACAAAAGCACTTTAATAAACTAAAATAAATAGAAATGTGTGTGTTTCTTGAGTAAAATTTAACCTGAGAGCTCACTAATCTCTTTTTTCCAATCGAATAAACTGGCAACCTTCACATGTCTCTCTGTTTCAGTCAATATTCTGGATCATGAGTTATGCGACTGGATATTTAGACATTTTATTTCATTCTACTTGATAGATTAATTCCACCTGCTGGGTACAATCTGCTCCACATGCAATATATCCACTGCAGCAATCCATACTCTGCATTACCTTTTCTCTCTGGCCGCTCTCGCTCAATTCCTCTCATTTTACTGAAGCACCAGTTAGGTTTGTCCTCCCTGAGCAAGTCCCTGATTAATGCAGCCAGGATAACAACAGAACTAATGGTACACCAGAGCATTTCTTCAGATAATTCACAGCAGTCTGCGCTTGGATGTCTAGAGACTCATCTCTTTCTTGAGATTCCACGATCATTTTAAAATCACACTGTTGTTTAAAAACATTCTTTAGAAATATCACCAGGCATTTTTAATTATTTTGTTCCAGACAAACTGTGTGAAATATTTATTTTCATCTTCTGCCTTTTTATTTGAGGCTTTATCTTCATTATGGTAATGTGGTGTCTTAGTCAGAATTTGACAAAATGCATGTGATTATCTTCACAGGATGAAATGGATAAAGACAATGGAGGACACATGAAGGCATAAAAAATAAGCTGTAAGCACTGTTTTTGTTACAAATGAATAGACAAAAGAAATCCTTCAAAATGTGTTTTTTGTTGTTTTTGGAGATTTTTCTCATCCCATGACACCTTTGCTTACAACTGATGCAATTTTTTGTTTTTAAATAGCATTTAGAGATAATTTTTGTTAGATTATTTTTTGGGTTGATCTAAAACGAACAGAACTAGTTTGATCTAACAAAAATGAAACATGTTCATTCAGATAAAAAAGTAACAAGAAAATATGTTTGAAATAACAGCCATTCCATAAAACAATACAATCTGATTTTATAATTATAAATTCAATATAATATGCTTTTTATGATAGACTGTATATAATGCATGCTTTGCAATGGTTAAAACATGCTGATAACTATATCCAGCACAGGAATAATATGTGGCAACATAAATTATCATTACTTTAAACTTTTTTAAAGTTAACACAAATGTGTGACTTCAAGAATTACAAACTTCAATTCAGACATTTGGGTTCATAGACCAGAATGACAAAAATAGTGTTTTTAGAGATTTAGCTTTGTGACTAAAGCAGCACATTTTTTAACAATCAAGACAAGTTGAAATATCAGAAAGTAAGACAAAAACAGATATGAGGCTGTCTAAAAGTAGAGCAGGATTTAACCATTTCATCAGCAATAAAAAAACAAAACAAAATGTTTTATTTAAATTTGAGACTTCTAAGAGAAGATTAGATTTAAAAAGTCCCTGGATTCACCCTTGTGGAATTCCCAGACTGGATATAACCCATTTGGCCTCTGCATGCTAAGATGCTTTAAAGGTCACTTTTTAACAGAAATCAGAAAAAAAAAACAATCCTCTATTGTGCCAATAAGACATTTTTGTAAAGAAAATACACTGCATTTCCTGTTATGTAAGCACTAAATAATAAGCTTTATTGTTGTCATGTTACTATGGGGGATATATAGGATATAATTCCTAAAAAAACAAACAAACTGAAGATTTAAAACCTAATTATGAACAACTTGGAAATGTGCCCTTGATGAAATATTTTTTAAAAAGAGAATTTCAAATGATCCCACAGCAGAGAAATTGATTTGTTACAGCAGCTCAAAAGACAATAGATAATAATAAAAATAATAATAACAGAAAATAAACAGCACAAAATAAAATAATCAATACAATGTCCAGTGAATATTATATAGTCACTTATATCTAACATAAAACAACATTTCTTTTATGAGAAGAATTCAATTTACAAAGAATATTGTAAGATATGTTTATGTTTTAGACACCATTTAGCTGCTAACTAGAAGATAAGGTGTCAGATTATTTGGTTTTGTTTTTTTTTAAACAGCGCTTGATGCACTACTACATGTGTGTGTCATGCGTGGCCTTCAGTGCTACCAAAAAGTTGTAATGTAAAGTGCAAAAAAAAATAAAAATACTAAAAACCAAACATTTGATTTTTTTTGAAGGAAACATGAACTTTTTATAAGTTAAATAATGGGATTTAAATGAAAGGAAACCTCTTAACCATGTGGGAAGTCTAGCAATTGTGAGTAATTTAGTAGAGAAAAAGCAGGATTTCCTGAAATCTGTTTGCAACAAACCCCAACAGTAATTAAGCAGGAGAAAGAAACTCCATTGTTTTCCACTTTTTTTATGAGGAAGATAAAAACTGTGTTATGTTTTGTGTTTTTTGGACATGAAAGAGATTTTTTTTCTGTTCTGACTTTCTTTTTTCTGTTTGCCGTTCGGTTTTGGTTGCCTCTCCACATTTCCTCATCCCTCCTTCCGTCATCCTGATGGCGTGAGTTAGGAATTTGTTCCTGTGTCACAAGTTCTCATCGTTGTCAAACCCACCCTGCATCATTTACTGAAACTCCACGAGCAAAGATGTGAGTAATCTGAACTCCGCCTGAACCACCCAGCACACACTCCACACACACACGCACACCCCACACGCACTAATAAATGTGTGCAAGCCCAGATGCTGCACTGTAATTGCCCACTGTGGCTTCCCGCTGTGGCAAAGATATTTTTAACACACATGCTTAAAGCCACACACAATAATCCTTGCCTCTGCAGCATCTGCCACATCCCCCAACATGTGCTGGTTAAATGCAACCACACATACACAAACATACGCACACACACACTGCAGGCTGTGACCATGAAGGCAGTCCCTCCCTGTTTAACCACCAGGAAGAAAAAAAAAAAAAAAATGATATGGCTATTCATCGAAAGGCTCAACTTTTTCCTCTGAGACTGTTTTCATCTTCTGCAGTGTTTCTTTTGGACGGCTCGCTTGATTCTGCGGTGAAGGCCTCTGGAACAATCTTTGAGTCACATGACGCTTTGGTAAAAACCTGCAGCGCAGGGATGAGTTTCTTCCAGAAAGTGTTTGTCATGTGGCAAGAGCCAATCTTAATGTTTTCTCTCTCCAGGCTGAATGTCACCTGAACATTCGTTGCTCCCTTTCACACCTGCACGGCTAACATTACATCCGGCTATTCTCGAAAGGAACACATTTGTCTGATCGACGTGTCCTGAATCCTCATATTCTGCACATGGTGGGTTTTGCTGTCTGTATTTGTTTGGCAAACACTTACTGACAGCAATTCTTGAATAAATAATTGAGACGTGATGCCAAAATGTGCCAGGAGCTATTTGAAGTAGACGCTCAGCAGGAGATAACAAATTCATGGCCCTGATTAAGAAGGTCCTGCAGTAACTAAGGATGATTTTTACCTTTTTGACTTTGCTGATTGATAACAAATGATGTGAAATAGTTTTGAAATGCTTTGACATCTAATGATAGCTGTCTGAGATAATATGTGGTTTGACCTGGAATGAATTGAAGTGAAACTGATTAACACAGTTTTTATTAGTTAAAACAGCTTTTCAAAATAAATTAAAAGAAAAACCGAGTAATCTTTTTTTATTTATTTTTCCCCTTATCAAATATCTTGCAAAAAGGAAGGCTACATACGGAATCTATTAGAAATGCAACACACTTCATGGTCACTTGAAGTGTTAAAATCAAGTTTTATGCATATTTAATTATTTCTACAACAGCAAGGGCCAAAACAAAGTTTTTGGTTTTTTTTTCCAAAAATGTGTCTTGAGCTTTCTCTCTGCTTTTCAAACAATAGTGTTTGCAAATTGTACTTTTTATGCAGTAGTTGGCTGCCTCTCTATTCAATCATTTTTAAAGCCATAACATTAATAACATGGACAGACTGTAAACCGGCTCCTAAAGTTGTTTGCACTCAGAAATGAGAGGCAGAAGCAACACAAGAAGATCGAGAAACGGCAAGAGCTGAGAAAACAGCTGGAATAAACATAGAAGATGAAGGCAACAATGGTCCCCGTAATTATCCAAACTGAGACGGGTGTGACCCCTAAACCTGGAGAGGGATTCCCGCAGATTCCAGAAACAACCTTCAACACCAGAAAAGACCCTCAGGCCTCTAAAATTTAGAGGTTCATAGGAAGGGAATCAAAATCACTCAATGTATACATATAATGCTATCACACTGGATGATGTTGTGATTCCCTTTAGCCAACTGTATTATTTCAATGACAATAATAAACGCATTTAGCTTTTATTTGAAGTTCTTTTCACATCTTCTCTGAAAAAAACACAATAAGTCTTACTACGGCAGACTTTTATCAGAAAAAGAAGGCAAATGTCTATAAAAGTTTTAAATATCTTTTAATCTTTTTTCATCAATTATCTGCTTAAATTATACACTAACACATGATTTACATTTTGATGTTACATTTTTTTTAAAGTGATGCACTATACATGCAAGATATAAAAACACTAATGTAGACGTGGATGATTTTAGTTTGAAACTGGAGAAAAAAATACCTTGATGTGGACGTAGTGTCAAAGTCGTATCAGTTGTTTAAGTCAATGTCATTAAATCCGATTAGTCCTTTCGGAGGAAAAAAGTGACCCAGATGGTCATTGGGGTAACTTGGTGATTAACTGGTTGCGCTTTAGTGTAGCCAAGTTTCATGAATCAAACAGATTGCTGCTTTTTCAGTCTGAGCAGCAAATAATTCCCACAAGATTGTATCTTAATATTAATATTTATTTTGGGATCATTTCTGCAAGTCTGGTTCAAAACTTTTGAAAGGCACGTCTTCACTGGTGGAAGCCATTTTTCATCAGCCTGTGTCTGAAGGGCAGGGACGGTCCAGGTTGGAGCGGAGAGGGATCTGCCATCTCTTGAAGAGCATTTACCATCTACCAGCCTCACTAGTTAAGAGAGTCTGAGGGAGGAGGGGGGTTGAGGGGGTGAGAGGCAAAGAGGGAGAGCGCGATGGATGTATCAAACAGCAGCCCCCTGCCGAGCAGGGAATGGAAAAGCTGCTGGCACCAACATGAATATTTCAGCAGATAGCTACAGCTCTCTGTACCACCCCCTTCACCCCATCTCTCTGTCTGTCAGTCTTTCGCTCTCTGTCTCTCATCTTTGCTTCTTTCCACTTCCCTCCACCCCCTTCCACGCCGCCTCCCCCCCCTTCACTGTCTCACGGAATGGACTCTGATAATGAAGGGAGTGATGGAGGAAGAGACAGAAAAGAGACCTCTTCGGATGGATTTCTGGGTAGCTGAAAAAATGGTTTCTGAATGTAAATCTGGGAGAGTGTTGCCTCAACTTGGCTGTCTTTCCAACATACCCTCCCAGCACCCCTTTTGTGGCACTCGTGGTGGTTTGGCCCGGGGTAGTTAGACAGTAAAACCGAACAAATGAAGCAAATTTCAGGAAAGAAATAGAAACAACTTTGTTTATGCTGTAATTTAACACTCTCTCTGCTTATCTTCAAGTTCAATTTTTTAGGTACTGCTCTTGATGTAGTCATTATAAGTTCTCTTGGATCACCACGCAGGACTTTATAGCTGGTCTGTGAATTGAGTTGAGGAAAAAACTAATTAGGCATGAATAAAAGTCCCTTAATCAGTCGTATCTGCTGCGTCTGATATTTCTGCACAGCAAATTTTGCATGCACAACCCGCAATAACGGTGATATTTTGCCTGGAGGTGCAGTCTGTGTGATCTGAACCTGTTTTCTGCACAAAAAAATAAAATAAAACTAAACTTCAATTGCAGATTTGTTTAGAAAGTGTATCCTTCAAGCATGAGTAAAACAAGTCACTTGGGACAGACGTTTTCAGTGATATTCAGAGTTGTCTAGCAGCTTCTTGTGCATATTTTTGTCATCACACTCAAAATAAACAAAATTTCGATGTTTTACGAGAAGGGTGTCTAGATCATCCCCTGGAGAGAGCTCAACCCCTTGACGTTTTTTTTTCTATAGCTTATTTCACATCACTCTTTAGGACAAAAATGTAAAAGGGGTACACCAATCAGAAAAGTTAAAGTGGTCATTTGTGCACAGAAAAAGTCTTTATTGGCGTATTTATAAAGCCGGTCTTAGATTTTAAGTTATAATATTTTTCGCTGACTACAGTTTTAGTAGTTACCTGGCCAACAGCCTCCAGCCTTGTGCAGTTGCCATACTTCAGATGCAATGGCAGTAATATATAATTCATGTTTTGAATACCATCTGAAAAACTTCTTGGTGAATGCTTTAAACTATTTCAAAAGCATTCCCAGTGGTCTTTTTTTTAGTCAAAATAATATAATTGATACAAAAAATTTTTTTTTTTCTATGACATAGTTTCTCCAGAGCAGCAGTAGTAGTAAAAATTGCCTTTGAGTCGTGGGCGAGACCTTCCCCTTCCTGTTGCTGAGACCTTGGAGAGCTTGTGACAGCCCAGTGTATTTTCTACATCACAAATATCCTTTTTCTTTTGCTCCTGATTCGCAATAATTTAAAAGAAGCACTCAGTAATGAAACTTTAAGCTTCATTTTCTTCATATCTGTCCTCCATCATAAAAAAAAATGCCACTAAAAAGGTTAAAACACAAAAACACAATTTTAATCAGAATGGACATCTAAATATTGTCTCAGATGAGAATTTTTTTCAGGTTTGAACAGTTTCTCATTTTAATAAAAAATACTACATGCAGTTAGATTGTAAATGTGTAAAAATACTTTACTAGTGACGTTCCTAAGTGCAAATAATCAAATAATCAGATAAGAAAACATTTCTTTAATCAAGTTTGATATTCATTTAAAACTCATACTAGAAGCCAAACAATCTAGGAGGCCATGAGACAAAGAGGCATCGTACGTTTGCAATTATTTACCATCTTGTTATTTATTTGTTTTTTAAGTATTTCCTTTTTCTGATGCACCTAATTCCTAAATGCAAAAACCTATTTTAAGATATTATTAATTACGTCAGCAGATGCCAACAAATGTACTACTTTTGGATGATTTTCTTCGGTTTATCATCATTAACTTACTTTTAGAATTTGTACCATGTAAAGAATGTAACTTAACAAGCCTTTTCAATGTGGCAGTGGAATTTGTAATTGCAAGCAACAATGCCGAGTGAGTTTTGAGTACAGCGACGAGTCCATGTTTGAGTAGACAGAGGCAGACTTCTTCAACACCACACCCTATACACATACATCAGTGTGCGAGCAAATGCGCTTCAGCGTTTTGCTGCATTGTCTCATTGTGGCTGTGCTTGGCCTTGTTTTTGTTTAAATCATGTGCCAGTTTTAATGAGTATGCCTCCGACTTTTCTTGCCTCTGTTCCCAAAGCGACTCTCTAATTCATAGTTAATAACATGTTGAGTTTGCATTGTGCAGAATTAAAAGGCCTACACTGCAGCTCACATTAATACTGCACAAAAGCACTCAAAGGAGTCTTGCAGATGTGCGGCACATCTCAAAGAGCTTCAGTAATTATTGCAAAGGCAAAAGTTAGGACTCATTTGAAGCTGCTCCAAAATTTAGAATAAAAGACAACAAATGATGGAACTGATTAAAATGCCAATTAACAGAAAACAGCTGATAAACCAGGAAATGTGCAGCTAAACAAGGCGTGTTTTATGTATTTTTGCAGTGCGGCCCCAGTGCACCGTCTCCACTGACCCTGACATGCGTATTGAAAGGTATGAGCTGATAAACGGGTTTTTCATCAAAATCTGTTACCCGGTGCTAGCAAAGTGCCATGTTTGAGTGTGTGCTGAGTGAGGTCACTGCACAGTTAGTTTTCCATCAGTAGATATGCCTGTCATCATACAGGTCCAAGTGCCTGCCCCCGGCCAAGATATGGAGCAGTAGCGAACTCTGATAGAGCTGCAGCATACCATCAAATGATTTCATGTGTGTGTGTGACGTGTTAGATAAGAATGGATGTGATGGTATGTGACTTTTTTCTGTGTGTGTGTATGTGTGCAGTGAGTGTTAAATAGTCTGCTTAGTGTTTCATGGGGGTAAATTGTTGATTCTGTCTCATCTCGCTTTGCTGGACAGAGGAGTCTGCACTAGCCTGATAAACCCGAAAGAGCGCTAGTTTAATGGCCCACACTGTTACACCCCGTTACACACACATGTGCACGCACTCAAAGGCTAAACAGAACCTCTGCCTGTCAGCATGACTTTACGAACCCACAAAACACCTCAACCTGCTGAGTAAACTCTAAATACTTTTTGTGAGAGATACGCCCTCACTGTAAAAGGTCATTTTAAAAAAACAAAAATGTGTCGGAAAGGTTGAAGATTTGTGACACACGAAGACTACAGTCACAAGTCTCAAAATGCCTCCGCATGGTGACCTCTGCAAGTTTTTCAGCAGATTCGGCCGCAGTATTTGTAATTGGTGAGTGAAAGTCACATATTCACATGTTGAGAGATGGCCTGTGGAGCTTTTAAGAAAAAGTTCAATAGTTAGTTTATAGTTTTTCTCTATAAGTTGACATCATATAAGTTGAGGTCCAGTGACAGGCAGGGGTGATGCCATTACGAAATCAGGTGACAGCTTGGCGGCCATATAGGGCAGATCACCAGCCAGCAGCAGTTCTGACTGAACTATGTGTAAATGTCTCCAGACAGTGGCTGACCATAACAAGTGCCACTGACCGACAGCCATCCAGTAGTAGGGGTATATAAAAAGCAGACCTTTCTGCACTCCTGACTGCCACCTGGCTGCTGCATCTACATTTATTGTCACGCCAACAATTTTCAAAAAAATTGTGCCGTCGCATGAAATCTTGAAGATTCTGCTGATGCCTCCCCATACTGAGCACAAGGTTCAATGTACAATAAATTGACCTAATTCAATGAAAGAGGTTGTCTGGACATTGATTTTGCACCACTTTGAGTTAAAAACATGAGGTGGGATTAGAACTCCGATCACAATGATTGCTTGTGGATGCGATTTCTTAACATTTTCATCATCACAGTAATGATTACAGAAACGTTTTCAAACCGCATCATCTTGCAGAGAAATTATTCATCTGAGAATGTCACTAGTTCATAACAGTGGGCCACACACAGGCAGACAGCTTCTATGTCCTAATCACCACTTTGCAGAGGTGTTGAGAGAGGACGCTGGAAAAAAAAAAAAACACAGGAAAGGGAAGCAAACTTCCTTCCTTTATATGTACAAACAAATATATATGACAGATTTTACAGAAAACACACATTTCTACAATTATGTGGGGAAAAAAAATCTGCATAAGTATATTTTTTTTGCCTGAGGCTTAATACAATATACATGATTCACAAAACATCCAACATGAACACAAAATCTCTTTCTGTCTTGAGTATTTGAAAGGGAGTTTGAAATACTGGGCACAGACATGTTTTGTTGTTTTTTTGGCCAAAAGATCTTCTTATAATGGAAAACTTATCTGGATTGAACTTTGTTGATGCGTGTATAATTTGTCTCTAAACGGTCTGCAACTGGAGTCTGCTACATAAAACACAAAGAGCTTGTTTAAGCTGTAGGCAGAGCACACTCACTCATTTTCTGAACCACTTCTTCCTAATTCATGGTTATGGAGGTCTGCTGGAGCCTTTTCTAGACTTCATCAGAAGGGGGGGGCTATACCGTACATGGGTTGCCAGTAAAAAAGAAATAAAAAATGAAAAATCACTTACAGCCACTACCAAGGCTTTACAGTTCCAGTGAACTTAAATATATTTTGCTCTTCGGGAAAAGAAGCAAGGCCAATGTAAGACGCGCAGACAAGAAGAACATGCTAAGTCCAGACGAAATGTGCAAGTTGGTATTGGAACTGAGGATGTGCCTGTTTTGCAGTAAATAATGTATCTGTTGGTTCCCAAAAAAAGTCACCAAAACGTAAGATGAAATCTGTATGAGCACACTAACTGCAGTGTAGCTCAAATAGAGATCACTCACCTCTAAGATAAGATCAAACATCCTGCCAAAAGGAAGACACTGTGGCAGAAAGGAGGACGTTTTTGCACCAATACTAACTAAAATAATAATAAAAAAAAGGGAGATGAATTTGAGGAGATCTTGCAGAGTTCTAGATAAGGGAAGCCGAGGTAGCATAACTGATAGGAGAGGAGGAGATTGGGGGTGGGGGCGTGGGTCCTGATGGGGCTCAGAGCTGAAAATGGAAGCATGGGAAGATGAGAGAGGAACAGATAGGAAAGCTGAGGAGGAGAGAGCAATCAAATCTTTCCAGCGCAGAGGTTATGAAGCCATTGAACTCACAAAGAGCCGTAATAGAAGGCACAAGACGTGTGTGTGTGTGTGTGTGTGAGGGTGTGTGTATGTAAAATGGAGACTTAATACTGCTGGCTCTTAATGGTAATTTTGGCCTGTCACTCTTGTAAAGGCCATCTCTGTGGGCCATCAGCCGGCCGTGCACAGACATCAGCACACTGAAAATGTCACCATTATCACAGCAGTGAGCATTGTGTGTCCTCTGTTTTTGTCTCTTTCTTTTCCCATACCGCTCACTCTTTCCCCTTTTCTCTGTATCGACAGGACAGGCTGTAAATATTTACATGCACTCCAAGTGTATTGATCCAACATCCTTTTTCCATCTGCCGCACGTTGACGGGGATCAGTTACACCGCCAGCCCCAAGATCTTTGTCTTTTGACCTGCTTTTTGTATATACTTAGAGAAACAGGGTCATCTCTGATCATGAGGATTTTTAAAAGAGATTAAAAAAAATGTAAAAATTAAATAAAGATAATGGGAGTTAAGAGCAAAGCTATGATATTTTTGAAAACAGAATCCGTACAAAATGATCAGTCCAAGCTTAACCAGTAACAAATAAGATTTGTTAAGAAATTAGAAATTAGAAATTAGATTTAAACGTTTTTGTGTGTTTGATCAAAGCATTAGTTTAGGTTCTTGGAAATATTTATTTCTCATTTTTATTTCTCATGGGACAAAGAGAAATTGGAATTTTCTTGTCAATCGACAGATTTGGTAATATTTTTATTGATCATTATTTGCTTCAATAATAATAATAATAATAATAATAAAATAGCTCTCTTTTTTCAACAATAAGATTAGGATTTGTGTTGGTATAATACGTTTTGATCAGAGTAAAGACATAAAAAAAACTTTGGTCAAATGTCAACCTTTTTTGATGTATGTTGTATATTTACCTGAATTGTTATTTAGTGAGTTTTTTGCAAAGGATTATTAATTCCTGGAATTTCAATATTTTTCAAAAAAATTAAGATGAAAACACACATTTCTTTGGAAAACAATGTGTCACCTACAATCTTTGCTTTGTTATATCAATGCTGTTTCTAAAATAAAATTATTGGTACCCAGATACATTTGTGACAATTCTTAACATTTAATCTCTTTATGATTTGAGTTTAGATTACTTACAAAGGTTGCGGCAGGGTTTTGTATGATATGGTGAATGGCGTGCTTCCTGGTTCCTCTGACAATACGTTTCTGTGGATTCAGAAAGCTTTTAACCAACTGAATAGAAACTGAACTCTTTTCACAAACTCGCCAAGGTCTTAGCTTTTGTGTGGGTGTGTGTGTGTGTCTGAGGCTGGTGGCAACACTGAACAGATGACCGCGTAGTGTGTATTGTCCTCTGGGAGATCAATGACATTCCCCTCCTTTGAGTCCACAGATTATCTGTCTGTCTGCTTGTTTGAAAATCTGTCTGTCTCTCCATCTCACTGCCTCGGTCTCCTGTTTTCTGCTCCTCTGTCCTTCGCTCCGCTGTTGGAATGTTCTTGTGCGTAAAACAGTGACATTTATCAAAGTACGTTTTTTTTAAAAGTATGTGAGAACTTCAGGATGCTAGACACAGTCCCGTCTATCATTAAAGTGTTGATCTGAGTAAATGTGCCCCCTGTGAGTTGCAGTAATTGTTCCACATGATTACACAGGTTATCTGCAAAAAAAAAAAAACCTCTGATGGATTTTCAAGGTGTTTAAAATAAAGTAGATGTCTTTGACTTAGACTTAGACAAGCAAAAGGAGGCCTTTGTGACTCTATCGAAGAAAGACAAACAAAAGACGCTATACCTTCATGAAAGACATAATAAAACAGTCAATGGAAACCAAAGCTGCATTCTGTGTCTCATGAGACAAATGCTAAGATATAGATGAGGGTTTTGACACCAACTTCTGCTCCTTTTTTTCTGCCATAACAATTAAATTCATTTCTTCAGAACCGTTCAAGTCCTCTGCTTTACTAAAAGCTTCCCCAAAGATATCACTCTTTTAACATTCAGGTGAAAAGGTAACTTTTATTTGTGCAATTTCAATCTGATTCACTGAGATTACATAAAGGCCTATGGACATCTTTGAGCATGGAAGGCCTTTTTTCTTGAACAACTACCTCCTCACCACACACACACACACACACACCACCGTCATTGATCATTAATATAATGTATGGTTAATCACACTGGATACAATAACTTTTACCACAATTAATGATGGAAAAATATTTGAGTCTGAATAAGAAAAATTTGTCCATCTGACTCAAGAATATGTAATTTATAAAATGATAATTAAGCAAACACAAAAAAATATGTTGGTTTATTTGAATTTGATTATAAATAAAGCATGCAATGGTTTTATTTTCTAAGCATTATGCTTTCTGAGGGCCAAAAATATAACTGTTAAAGTATATGACACCAACTCTGACCAATAAAGATCACCAAGTGGGGTTAGTTTAAAAAAAAAAAAAAAAAACAACATGCTGCATATATAACTGACTACTTTTTTTGATAAAAATTAAGTCAAAGTCAACTTGCAAATTCCACTCACGAACCTAAAATCTATTTTAAGTGATATTTACATTGATTTAACCCCTGGTTTCTTCTTTTTATTATCATTATTTTTACCTTTATTTAACAAGGGAATTCCTATTGAGTTTAAAAATCTCTTTTTCAAAGGAGCCCTGGGGTCAAAAGAACCCATTATCTTCAGGTCGTAGCCAGAAAGCCAATAAAAAATGGAACGCTTTACAGAATTAGAAACACTAAACCAAGTTTATAATTTTAGATTTCAGATTATCAGAAAAAAATCATCGTTAATCTTGGAAAGACAGTATTAATTTTTGTTTTTGTTTTTGTTTTTCATCATTCTAGAGACTACTATGCAAATATTAGTGGGTTTGGAATAAAATTGTGGGACATAAAAAGCTGAAATAATAACAATTAGGGGTGTAGAGAAACAATTATTTGGCAATATATTGCAATATTTTGTATGGCGATACTTGTTTTGATTTAAAACGCTAACAAGGCGATATTTAATTAATCATTTATGAGCTTCCTTCAGCTTCTTACTTTTGCTTTCAACCTAACTTCCGGACCACTAGTAAGTTAGCAGCATAGCACACAGAGGCTCTTAGCAACTCTACACCAGAACAACTGCTTCTTGCGTGAAGCTTGTGTTAATTGTTCAGTCGGCCTGCGGTTTTGGTAGTTATTAGACATGTACTACTGATTTTTACTTTTTTCTTTTACACATTACCTTTAAAAAAAGTGGAAAAAAATGTTGTGGTACAGTCTTGGGATATATTGTGATATGCATAGTATTGTGAAACACATATTGGATACACACCGTATTGCCAGACTCTTGCCAATACACACCCCTAATAACAACAACTTATGAACTTGAAAGAAAACATGGACGAATATAGCAAGAAGGCCAGAGAGAAGCAAAGGGTGACACTTCTTCTCCCTTCAACAGCTGATGTTACCAGAATGTTCCAAAAAAACACACAAACACACTACAACTACAAATTAACATTAGCCTGCTCTCCACATAAATACGTCAGCACATATACACATGCAGGTGGAACTAAGAAGAGTAGTGTGCCAATTTGCTGTGCCCTTGGTCCCCTCTCAGGAGGCCCACAGACAGGCATCCAGCCATGCCAAGACTGGCACAGGTCCCCACACACACACATGCATACACACACAGTCTTACTGCACTGTGGCTTCAGGCATTGGAGAGCTCATGTGTGTTTGTATATGTGTGGGAGCATCCACTTTTCTCCATTTTCATAGATCACAAGAGACAAATACAAAAGTGAGGATGTAAAAGACTCTGCAACTTCTCAAAGATGCCGGCTGGAGCCCTACCTACTTCTTATACATCCTGGTGTCGTTTTTCTCGTATATGCAGCAATATTTCCACCGATCTGTGAATCTACCAGGAGCTCTGTGCTGGAAGTTAAAGACAGAAGGGAAAAAAAAGACATATGAAGTTTTCACATTAATCATCTGCTCAGCAACAGTCTAAATGAGAGGTTCCTGGAAACCTGATCTCCCAAGATTACAGAACAGGCCTGGAAATGTGGGACTTAGTTTGCAGGGTATTGTAGCTACGATAAAAGCTTGCATCTCTCCTCACCAGTAGCTTTTCCTTCTCTTTGCTTTGCTGCATGACTTGCACCCGTGACAGGTAGTAACAGCTAACCCAAGGCCTAAAAACACAGATTACATGTTGTACACCTGCCTCATTATCTGCAAGACTTCACCGTGACAATCCAAAGACCTTTGCACTGTCGTGCCGGATCTCCCCTCACCTGCTAAATATAGATCCACACAGTCTGACTGACAGGTGATAGAATAATTGTTTCCACCTCATTATGCTGTAAAGGGCCTCAGTCATGAAGGGTCGTGGAAAGTGAGGTCCAATCAAGACTCATCCAGATCCGGTGGCTCTGCATTAGAGCTAGATCATTAAACTGTCACATTACATCCATTCCATTTCTCTGAACTTTATTAAATTGGATAACAATTTATGTATTTGAAAAGAAGGGGTAAAAACACAGTTGTTTTTTTTTTTTTTTTTTTGTACTTTGATTCCAAACTCCCGAATTATCCATCATCAACCATGAATGGCCAGATATTCAGAAATATCAAATATTTGAGCTTCAACATTCCTGCATCTTCATGTTCAAAAAGTTAAATTAATATCTGGAGAAATGTTTTCTATTACAGGGATGTCTTCTAGTTCACTGATCCAAAAATTGCTCACAAATCTTGTATTATTTAAAATTAAACCACATTGTGCTTTTGCTCCTGTGATTTGCTCTCTGCTGCTAATGTCATTGTCGGTGTCCTTCGGGGCAATTATCCTGCAGCTACTGCTGAGTTGGTCTATGTATTGTTTCAGCATCAGTAGCTGTATTTGTGTAGGATTAAGGTGTCATTGGAATCAGAAGTGATAAGTATCTTTGGAGTTTGGAGCGAACATAGGATTGAGAGATATGTGAAAACGAAAGGCCTGACTCTTGCTTTTTTTGTCTTGACAGGTCTTTACTCTGACTCTCATTAAGGAAACACAAGAACCACTGAGCTCAGAATTTCACTCATCAGTGAACAGGAGAGGTCAAACAGAGCTATGCAGACAGACTCTCACTATCTCTTAATCACTCCGTCATTTATTAGACAGGTCTTGAATTAATTCTTACATACTCTTTACATAGAATTAAAAAACTAAGCGATGCTAGATTTTTTTTTAATCTGTAAGGTGAAATTATTTTGCATACAGCTTGTTAACAACTCATCTAATGAGTAATTATTCATTGTGCATGAAGAATTGAAAGTGCCACATATCAAGTTCAACAACCTAATTCATGTTGTTAGTCGTTTCCCAGCGATCCAGTTCAACTTCACCATCATCAGTAACATAAATTCACTTATTTTAAAGACAGCATCAGCAAGTTTTGTGGGTGGAGTAAATCATTTGGTCACATGCTTCCATTCCTTTGCTTCAAATGTTAAAAAAATAGATGCAATTTATCTTTGTTTTTTCCTTTTGTGAATCAAATAATAAATGAAAAACAAGGGAATCAAGTGAACTTAAGTCCTAAGAATAATTAGTCTACATATTAACCTTATAAAATCATGGCAGGGTTTAAATTGCTCAAACTAATAGACTCCAAAAAGCAAAATTTATTTTCTCTTTTTTTTAATTATGCCATGAAAACCGTGCCCACTAGTGAACATTCTGCATTTAGATAACCCATCGATGAGTTCAATTGCAGGATTTTATTAGTAGAATACTAGAGAGATTTCTCTCTAATTGCATCAAACATGTAAAACAATTCACTAGAGTACATTATTCATGTTTCCAACTAATCAAATAACTTTGGAGCTAAGGAGTAAAGGTTAAACTAAATTTATCCTAAACATCAAGTTCAAGTGTTAAATGTTGTCAAAAAATCCAGAAAACCCTCATGTAGGGTTTTATCATAGACTTTATCCGATTTTCAACAGGTTTGTTTAGCAGCATTTAAGACACAATCAGCTGAAGAGCAGATCAACGACTGAAGGACAGATGTCTCTGGAAGATTTGTAAAGATTTTACCAACTGCAGTTGATTTAATCACTGTGGTTGTTTAGACATGTTTTCTCCATGCATGAACTTCTTCTGACTAACATGATTTTAAAGTCTATTTTTGAATTGTTTTATTTGTGTGGGATTTTTTTTCATGTTTTACTTCCATAAAAAGTGAATTATAGAAAAGACTTTTCCCATTTATTTGGAATAACTAATGTAGAAATGCAGGTCTGCACCACTACCTCTTCAATTGCATCAAAGCACAAGACCTTTATTTGTTAATTTTATTGTTTAGGTTGAATAAATGATTTTTTAAAAATATTTTTTGTCGCCACTCAGAATTTTTTAATTTTACGTTCAATTTATTTTAGAAGCTCTGAGGATGTGTCATTAAATGAAGGCCAGACAAAGACGTTAGCTTATTTCTGCAACCTATTTTCTATTCACTTTACATGACAGCACACATCTGTTTTTATCAAACGATTAATTTATTTAACAAATATAAACTTATATGCGCACATTGCAACATAAATGAAACTTGACCAACCACCTGATCATAATTTGCATTTCGTTTGAGTCATTTTTCACATTTTCTTCTTCCAGCAGTGACTTTCCTCCACAGACTTTCTGTTGAGGTTGAACAAAACTGACGATGCAAAGATGAATAATGAGTGATGGATGATTCCTTTGAAATATGGTGCATTATCAGGATCCATTTTTAATTTAAATTCAGAGGGCACTTCATTGTGCTCATCCCTCTTTTCTATAACAGTACAGACAAACTTATGTGATTACTAAATACTTTAAACTTTATTCAATTTATATTTTTTATTGAAATTGTTGTTTACTTTGACAAAGTTTGAAACCAGATGATGCTAGCTGCATTTCTAGATGTGATTGTATACTCTCTGATGGGTTATGTTTCTGTCAGAGTGGAACGAGTGTAAAATTGTGACAGTTTCCTGCTCATTTTTCCCTTTTCTACGCCAAAAATGCAACATTTTTTTTCATCTGCTGATGATTCACAATGATTTGAATGAATAAATACCACTTTAAGAAACGCAATTTCAAACTTTATTTTCTTCTATACGTCCTCCCTAATCAGAAAACACTAACATGTTAAAAACACAATTTTCCTAATTTTTCACAATTTTGCTATATCATGATTTTTTGGGAAGGTTTCTTGTTTTTATTTTCCAAGAATTCTCTTAATTTAATATCTATTAATATATTTAATAAATATTTCTCCCTTGTTTCAGACACAGAGGTGTGCTTTCTGCCCTCAGCTATGCACTGTCAAACACCTGTGTGTTTCTGAGTCAATGTGTTTGCAGGCACCGTGCAGGTCATGTGTAGCCCCACGGCACTTCATAAAAATGCATGTGTGTTGTGGAAATTGCGAGTGTGTCTGCACGAATGTGCTGCAACTCTGTTCAGACAACTCTTTACATAATTGATGAATATGATAATGACACAAGCTGGCACTGTACTCGTGGGCATTTGTGTGCACACTCAGATGTAGGTCTGTGTGTTTGTGGGAGTGCAGGATGTTCGAACCGAAAGCAGACAAACCCCCATCGCCTCACCGTCCCATCGTCTTGGCACTGACAGTTTGACCGCTGATAGCACTTTGTTTGGTTGGCAGGGAGGTGCAAAACAGACAGACAGGTAGACAGACATACTGACAGCATATGCTGCAAGACAGGAGACCTGTGACCCATGTGCTAGTTAGAAAAACACTTATTCCCCATTCCCACTCGCTCTCTTCCCCCTTGGCATATGTAGTGAGTGGTTGGCTGCGCGCCACATGCCGATCTGATGCCCTCGGCGCTGCTGGGGCTCCGTGCCACCTGTGCCACTCACTCCCGCTGCAGCCCCCAGCTCCCCGTGCATACACACACACCCCTTCACACACACCTTAGCAGTAGCTCTCAGTTTGCACCTGTGTCTGTGGGAGAGAATCCCCAAAAAGACAACACAGACATCATATTGTCCTCATAATGAGTTCAGTGGCCTATCTAATGGATTTTTTTTAACACAAACTTACCTTCAAATTTCCCAGATGGGACACATTTTTAGTGGAGTACTCACAGCGTTTCACAGTCTTTGTGAAAGTGTCAAAAATCTGGATTGAAAAAGTAACATCAAATCTTAAGGTTTAGGTTTTATTCAAAAAAGGTAAGGAACATTTTCGTATTAGGTTATTCTTGCCCTGCAACAGATTGGTGACATGTTTAGGAATTACCAGGAATTATGTCCAGCAATAGCTGGGACGGGCTGCAGCAACCCTATGATCCCTAAAAGGGATTAAGTGGGTTCAGAAGATGGATGAATTGATAAAAGCTGTTTAAAAGTCATTAAAATGATCTCACACCTCTCATTTTTTAACCTTCTCAACCCTCGTCTCCTCTCCACCTGTAATCAAGCTGATGTCCAACCGTCTGTTTATTTCTTAAACCTGTGCAATCCCTTTAGGTCACAAGGTTGTTGGAGCCTATCCCAGATGCTGTTTGGAAATATTGTGGTGCAAGATCAAAGTAAAAAATCATTAGGCGTATTTCACCTGCATCCTTTGGTATTTAAGAAGCTATGTCATTGTCATAGCCAGATCATAGTACTTCTTGCTCTTTACAGCTGTTGAGAAAACTCTAGTTCAAGTCATTGACTCTGCTCCCACTATACAGGGGTGGTCAAACTTCAATCTTTGAGGGCCAGTTTCTTTCATGTTTTCTAGCCAACCTGTCATTAAAGCTTCCAGATGGATAAACACACCTGATACAGGTAATCAACAGCAGATAGAGCTGAATTTCTAGAAAACCATCAGGAGACCGACCCTCAAAACCTAGAGTGTGACACACCATCATATCAACTCACAAAACTGGACTCTGCTTACTTTGTCAAGGAGGTCAGTTGATACATAATGTCAGGGATTGTTTGAAAATTGTGGTTTTGATTTATTTAATCAAGGTTTTCATTATATTATCCTTTTAAAGAATGACTTGCCTGTATAAAGCCTTCTCTCTTTACCATTCTGTCTTGTGGATTTAATAGCCTGTATTGACCTTGGGATGGGAGAAAGACACCATGAAAGAATTGTTGAGCCTTTTAATAGATTTTCGTTTTTCTGGATTTAAAGTCCTTGGGGGGGAAAATTCACCAAAACTCATGCAGATGATTTATGTCCAAGTGACTCACAGGGAGCAGCAACATTTTCATGTCATTTTAGGCAAGTCTTCACAGCGCAAACCCATGTGTGCTGTTATTAAGTGGGCCTTAGGGTCTGAGTCTCCACTACAGGGAGCTAGTGCCCTGTTTTACTGCTCCTTTATCCATTTTTAAGGAAGTGGGTCTTGTTGCTTTCTGTCTTCACCCACCCAGGTGTCTCCAGGTCCACCCCACGTTTCACATCTTCGAGATCAATCCTGTTTTACAGGGTTGGTTCCCGCCCCTATAGGTCCAGCTAATTGCAGAGGGTGCTGCCTTCAATGCGTGGTTTCTTCTTTGGTCTCCACTGCCAGAGGGGTTTGCAGTGTTTAATGGCCGGAGAGGATGGGTCTTAAGAAGCTGTCATGGGTCCCTGCTTGTTTCAGTCTAGTTTCTTCTCTCGTCTTGAAATGCCATTATTGCCATTCATGGCAAACTGATGGACCAGTGCCCCCCATATTCTCTCCACATACAATAAAACTCGTGTGTTTCACATGTGCCTTTTCTGGCTTTCAAGGCAGAAATTAAAAATATTGCAGTGTTTACCCTTCTTGGTCTTTGTTTATGTCAAATCCAGTCCAAGCAGTGGATCTTTCTCCATATCTAGTTAGAGTTATACCAAAGTCCAAGTTCCTGACCTCATTCAGTCCATGACCGCAAGCAAGCCAAGCCCAAGTTACAGACTTCCCCCTATTTCCAACCACAGATAAATCACGTCTCAGTCGCAGATCTTGTATCTGCTCCCAACTACAATTAGGTCTTCAGATCTGCCTGTCTGTGGGTTCTTATTGAAACTGAGTACGGCAGTTTGTTTTTTTTTCCTCTTATATTTACCTCACTGTGTCACCTGCTTGCAATTGTTCAGTTACCACACCCCCACCTACTTTAGAAAGACTGGCATATAGAGTCTTCTTGGAATTGTGTGAAATGTCTACCAGGACCGTATTCAAAATACAAAGGACAAAAAAACGTACCAATAAAAACTGAGAAGAGTTTGTTCAAAAAGCTCTTATCGAGATTTTGTAAGGCCACGCCCCCGACACCATCCCTATCGTTTGTTGTTTATATTTTATGCCAGACCTTCTGCATCTGTAAAATTATCGGTGTGAAGCCCAATGAGCCAATTGTTGTAGTGATATTGGGCTATACGACTTGGTTAAGAATTTTTACTAATTTAAAAAAAATAATAATCTTAGAAATTATCACCGAGGTTTCTTGGCACTTATTTACACGCAGCTCTTTCAAAGTCCCACCGCAGAATTGCTTGGTGCTTGGTTTTGTTTAAAAATTGCAACATCTGAAAATGTCTTCTGTTAATCTTCCATTTAACTTTGTGATAAATTTTAATCATCAGTTCAAAAAAAAAAATCCTCTGAGTCATTTGTGTATTATAACTCCATCCACAGGTATTTTATCTTTTCTGAGAGAAAATACCTTGCTGACTAGAAACAAGCTATATTTAAACACTTTATTTCTAATTATACATTTCTGAACATTATTGTTTTGCAGATGTACATTTATGTTTTGATACCACCACTTTGGTATTATTATTCATTTGCAATTCCATAACACATAGTTTTGGACTTGGTAATGTTTAGATGTTTTTTTTAATTCATTTCTTGAAAGGAACAGTTATTGTGTGGAAAAATAAAAAAAATCCATACTTGGCAGAGAAAGCGTAGAATTCTAGAACAGAGACTTTGAAAAGGAAACAAAATTTTAAAAAAAAAAGAAATCCAAAAGCTACAGGTTTGGCTAAATGAGGCTTGGAAACAGAAACATGTCCAAAAGGAACACAGAACCAACAATCTTATGAATGTATTTTTTACTATTACATTTCCATTAAACCAGCGGTGTCAAACTCAGTTGCAGCCCAGGGCAAAAATCCAAAACACACCCAATGTTGCGGGCCAAATAAGATAAACATTTTTTGAATCAATAAAAACTTTTTTTTTTTTTTTAATTTTCTAAATATAACTTTTTAACATAAATATGAATAAGAACAAACAGGAATATTGTTCCAGAATAAATCAACTTAAAACTTCAAACAACTTTCAATATTTTACCCTCCACAAAAATATATTTTGTCAAAATTATAAAAGTTAGAAATAAACCAAACATTAAAAGAAAAATCACTCAGATTTCCATACGTTTACTTTTAAGTCATTTTATTTGAAAAATTGCACCCAAAAGATTTTGATCTCCATATAATATATCCTGTTGAAATTATCCACATTTGAACATGCAGCCGAACCAACAAACAAAGCCTGGAAATAAAAAAATAAAACTTGTTCTTTTTAGTAAAAACAAATCAAATAATTCTGTTTTCTTTGCTATGTGTTTACTCTATTTTGCCTTTAATTATTTTATCCGATTCTGTTTATTTGTTTCTGCACCATGAGTGAGAGGGAGGGAGAGAATGAAGAATAATGAACCTTGTGACGTAACATGCTGAGCTTAATTTAATAAGCCAGAAGTCCTTATAACTGATCACTCAACCTCCATGATTGTAGTGTAGCTTCAATATTTTACCAGCGTAAGAAAACATGAGGCTCTCAATAATAATAAGATAAAGAGGTCTGGAGGGCCGGATATAACTTCCAGATTCGGCCCCGGGCCTTGACTTTGTCACATGTGTATTAAACCAATAATGATGGGTTCACACAATTAAAAAAAAAAAAAAGCATGTAGAACTATGATAAAGTCAGATGGTCAGTCATCACTAAGACATGTATTTTTGTGTGATATATGTTTATTTATATGTACATTTATTTATCATCTTTTATTTTAATTTTTTTTTAATCAATCAATCAAGGTTTAATAAATGTGGGTGGTCTTGTTTTGTATATTTTGCTTTAAAAAACAATAACCAGGATACCTACGCCAGTACCTCATATATCTCTGCCATAATGCACACAGTAAACATTTTGCTGATCCACAAATTCTCAGGTCATCAAAGCTGGCTCCCACACATACATTCTCCTATCCAAGTTAACAAGACAGTCAGATGAAGCACACCTGACCCCACTCTGCCGTTTCACAGGCCTGGCAATGCCGGGATGAAAAAGCTTGCTGCTTTTGTACGCTTGACCACACACACTCAGGAATTCACACGTGTTTTCTTGCTGTCAGATTCATTTTTAATCTGTTCAACCGGTTTGTCTAGGTTAACACAACCACACCTGACACACACTTACTCAGGTGTCTCTTCAGCAGTCTCAGTTGGCAGCAGGAATCTGTGGAGAGTTCATTGGATCAGCTGTTAGGTGAGGGGACTGAAGAAAAGATGGACATGAGCCAAAACGGCTGAAGGCTGAGATGATAAACAAGTTAAAAAGTGACAGAAAAGCTGTAGAATTACCTTAAAACCTTAATGGGTAGTATTTATAGCTTTATTTATTTTAACTTTCAACAGAGTTCTCTTCCCCAGATTCTGAGAAGCGGATAGCATGTTTATTTTCAAGCTCAACACATGATATTTTCAATAAAATTAAAAAAAAATAATACAAATCAAAGTAAGTTCACACTTTGTTTGAACTTTAGAAACCCATAAACAAACTTTTGCTGTTTATGTTTTTGCTGTTGATTTATTTAAAATGTTTATTTAAAGTGGTGTCTGCAGTGGACATTTTCATTTTATTTTAAATAGCATCGTCTTCATGGACTCTAATTTTCCACTAAGGTTTAATTTCACAGCTGGTTGTACTTCCATTATTTCCAGCACCTTTAGGCAGAGTTCCAAAAGAAAGAAGCATTCCACTCAAATGACAACAGAATGAAGGCACTAAACTGAGCCACCTCCAGTCACCTGTCATTTGATGTAAACTCTCATGGATCAAACAGACTGAAATACCCAGCCAAAATGAAGAAATGTGTCTCTTTTATACAACTCCTACTGTTGTGCTCAGTTGTGATGGAAACAATGATGCAACATAGCTGTAAACATAGATCTGCCCCAATCTTTGAGCTGAGTTCCATCCATGAATGTTTAAATGAACATGTTACTTCAGAGAATGGAGAAGATTTCAACCGTTTTAACAATTCATATCTATGCGACAAATTCATTCAGTGAGATTTGAAAGACACTGTGTTCGAATGTCACACAGTAGCTTTTGTTGAATAAAGTCGTTTTAGTTGCTAAAATGATCTTCAGAACTCCATTGACAAACTGTTACCTGAAATCTAATGTTAAGATCACACTGGGCATTTATGAATGAATTCTTGAATGGACAAGCAGGGAGGAACTTCCTCTTTCCTTTATCTGTTAATTACTAGTGCGTGTCCAACACCTACAATTGGAAGAGGTTTGTAGCGAAATGTCAAAGCGGTGCAAATCTTGTGAATCTTGCTCCAGGCTTCTTTCTTCACAGCTCTATTCTGATAAATCAAAGACTTTGGCCGAATCCGAATTCGTCCCCTACCCCTGCTCCTACATTTAGCCCTCCCAAAGGAGAGTTATGGAAGTGTCTTCAAATTTGTACGTTACTACCCCTCGATGATATCATCAGTAGTCGCCGGTCAGCTTTGTTAGCGCGGAGCTGCTAGAGCTCAGAAACACATAAAAATATTGGTTTTATAGCTTAAAAAGCTCGTGCTAAAACCAAAAGGCATTATTTACATTTAAATGCAAGCTTCTGTACTTCAGAACACACCACCGTGAAGAAAAGGAGAAGAGACTCCCTACCGGCGAAGGAATACAGAACTCAAAGTTCCTTCAGTTTACCCCTAAAAAAGGGATTTCGGACACAACCTTCCCTTCAAATGCCCCTTTATTTGGAGAGGTAGGACGAAGCAGTAGGAGTGGGGGAAGAACTCAGATTTGGCTTTGGTGTCGTGTAATACTGGCCAGGCACAAATCGGACATATTAATTTATCTTTCATGATCAATATTCAAAAGTTGGCACTTTCATGAATTTAAAGGGACACCACGCCTTACTACAAAATGCTCGTCCTTGATTAATCAGAGTTCAACCTGGTTTAACGTCCAATGCACGTTTAATGTACGTAAAGCCCAAAACCAGTCCTGAAGATGTGCTTGCTACACTAGAACACAGTTTTAAAAGCACAAAATGCACATCTATGCACATTGTCATTGACTTTTCATTGAAAGTGGTGGATAAATGTGCATCGCTGAAGGCTGTGAGAATGTAGCTTCAATGTTTGTGTTTGAGTTTGCTGCTATAGTCTCGCCACATCTCACTAAAACTGAAAAATCTTGTCACATATCGGTACCAGTGAAATGTTACTGTTATTTGAATTGGGATAGGACTGGAACGATAATTGTCTCTTTATTTTTTTGTAAGCAACTTATTTGAGTTTTTGCTTGCATTTTAGTGCATGATTTACCTCTTTGCTTCCATAAAACGAACCCTTCAGGGAAATAAATAAATTAGCTATCTTGGTTATTATCCTCACATTGTTTCTATAGCTAAAAATGTACACAGATTGAGGAAATTTTGCCTGAAGATTGTCCATAAACACAGATAGCTCTTTAATGAGTGCCTCTGTTTTCAATGATTGATGATTTATTTTGGAATAATTTGACTAAATGAAGTCTACAGCAGGAGCTGGGGCGGTTCCCCTGCTGCAGGAGTCATGGCTCTGGGCGAGGCGGCTGCGCTTTGTGCCGCCGCGTTCAGAGTGCGGCCTGCAGCTCAGCGCAGCTGATCGTTTGTGTTTAACCTTGGTCTCAATGTGTCTTCACAACCAGCAGCCCCCCTATCCCCCACCCCTTCATTCCCCACCCCACGTCACCACCATCACCCCTCAGCTGGTGTGTTTGAGCTTCTCTGCAGGGGGTCTGCAGTTCCAGAGAAACGTAGGGGCGGTGAGTGTGCGTTCTCGTGCTTGTGTGCGCTCGTGCACAGCCAGTTGTGTGAAGCCTCTCGGCTTTTCGCTGGATGTGCAAATGTGATAATTGAGTATTCCAAGTTCAAGCTGCAACAGTTTCACTGACTCACACACATACATGTGCGCCCGTGCACACTGACACAAACATCACACAGCTTGTTTGTCTCAGAATAACTATACTGCTTCCTCACACCGTTCTACAGTCTGAGCTTTATTAAACAGTGTGAAATCAGCCAGAGATCAATCACTTCTTTTTTAATTTGGTTGCACTTATTTTGGACTATAATCACTTGTCACTCATGTTTGTTGTTCCTCCTAAAGCCTAAATTATAATTACTTAGTTTCACCAAATGGTACAAAACACCAACACATGATTTAAGACATTAAATTGCCCTTTAATTACCAAAACAACTGCGGGAATAAAACTGAAAACCAGCACATTTTCTACATTTTTGTGTCAAATTGTTAAAACGAGATCATGACTCCACAAATCAATATCTTGTCAGTATAAGAGGAGAAAGCAGGGCGACGTCTCCAGAATTTTCTTTGCAGAAACCTCCCGTGCAGCATGTATAGAAATACTATAGCAGCATTGCAGCATCCTTAGGCACTCGTTCCCCTCAGAGGGCTGGAGGAACAGCAGTCTGCAGAGGTGAGGCGATCAGGAGCCATCAGGTCACAGCCACACTCTCCAACTCCAGGCAAACACATCAGACAACCAGAGAGGCGCTCCGGCTTTTAATATCGACCAATTGCATTCATAAACATACACTCGGGCGCACATAACATGTCAGAGAAATCAATGCACAGCAGAATTTCTTCTGGCTGTGAACCAACTAATTCTTTGTTTATTTTTACATTTCTTTGTGTATTTGATGCTTTTCTGTGTTTGTGGAGTTTAGGGGAATTTCCAAACTGGGAAAATGTCAATGATTTGGATATTGAAAGTTGCAATGAAGATTTTTAAGATTACTGCTGGGGTGGAGGGAGACTTTATGGGGAGGAGGAGAGGAGGCGTGGACAAGGCGTTGTCAGAGGGAGAGGAGAGGAGGGGATTAGGGTTGGTGGTTCACTGTCGAACCAGCATCGATACAACAGCAGCATTTGCCTAATCCCTTGGTAATGGCAGCTTAGCAGCCTCCTCGGACACACAAACACTCCCACTGCCGCCTCCTCCTCCACTCTGCTCCTCTCTTCTCCTTCTTGCCCTCTTCTCTTCTCATTTACATAACATTAGAGATATTAGGGCAACTCCAACACGGCCCCATTATGTGCGTGTTGGTTTTGGGTCCCAATGCGTCAGCCCCAAGGCTTTGGAGAAGAGAGGAGTAGAGTGAGTCAGGAGATCACAGAAGCTTGTCCATGATTTTGTCTGATGGAGATGGTTTGTGTCTGCTTCTAAAGGACTTACTACTGAAAGGAGAAAGAAAGTGATAAATACTTTTCTAAGAATCCAGGGGGAACCATCTGATTGAAGATGTGTGTCCAAAGAGCAACCTGAACATCCCCGGAATGAGCAGGCTGAGATTTGGATATGGATTGTTTGTTTTCCCAGTAATTAATTATGCAAGGAAACACAAAAGCACCATGGCAATAATGTGTCATGGATGACTCTTGGCACCATAATAATTTTTCAGAGCTGCGATTATAACATCAAGGTGGCAAAACTAGGGAAGGAAAACAAAGCTTCTCCTCACATAAGCGACCGTTTGCTCGCTCTGCTGCACAAACACCTTTGTTACCATAGAATTATTATTTTCTTATTTTTTTCTCCAACATAGGAAATCAAAAGTAAAAATCATTATGAGTAAATGTGTGACAAAATAAATAATTTTCAGAAAAAATAAAGCATGAAATAATAAAAACCAAATTCTATTTGTGTGTATTTATCTAATGATTGTCAATGCATTTGTGCCTTTAATAATGAAAAAAAACCTTGGTGTTAAAAAAATATACAATATTAAGATACATTTATAATCTGGCTTTTACTTGTGGTTTATATCAAGGCCTTGAACTGAAGCGCAGTGGCCTTTAAACTCGGATGTACTATATGTATTTGCAGTTTTCCACTGCTAAAACAGGATTTTTCAGACATGTAAAAATTGATGTTTAGATTTCATATTTGCATAAAAATACATATTGCACTGATCTGATTTTATCTTTAAATATTCTATGCTAATTTTAAAACTAAAACAATCACATAATGTGCAGATTGATTAGAAAAAATGCAAATAATCATGAACTTAGATGTATTTCATTGATAGTATTCATTGCAGCTACACGACATGATAAAATCCACTGATTAAATAAAAATATTTACAGGAGTGATGTGTGTCCATAAAGTTCTCCATTCAAATCTCCTTATCCAAGTCGATTAATAAACAAAATGCACCCAAACCATGAATCAGCACGGAAAAAATAACTTTTTCCTTTGCTTTCATTTAGTCCCATAAAGCAGAGTTTTCAATCGGCTTCAAAGCTCTGTGCCGAGCTCAGTTGGGGGCCTTCAAAGCCCCCTGTCTGTCGGCAGGTTTAGGCACAGAGAAGGCTTCTTGTTCTTTAAGGATTTGGCTCACAAATAACACCCAGACTGGGCCAAGGCAACTAGCTTGTAAACCGACGGGACTGTAAGCAGACTTCTGTATTTTAGTAAAAGTGTTTTGGAGGATTTCCTTCACCTTGCTTCACTTTCTTCATTCCCTGATGTGAGTACCTTCTGACTACTGTATGAATTTGTTTTTTTCTGATGCTCTGTTTGCCGCTGAAACATTGTTTTTAACTGGAACTTTATCATGCAAATTATTTTGTTACATGTAATTTGTTTGATAGTTAGCAAAAATGGAAGTATGTTCCTCACCGTTTTATTGTATTATAAAATTTTAATATCAGTAAAAAAAAAAAAAGGAACATGAAAAGTGCCTATGTTTTTTAAAGAACAAATTCGTCCTTGAGGTTTCTTTTAGATATACTCCTAATAAATATCAATTAGAATTTTTTTGCAGTTGGGATTGTAGTGATCTAGCATAAAGAAAAGTGTTTGGATTCAAAGGCTTTTAGATACGAGGTTTCAGAATAAGTCTTCAAGTGATCATAATCATTCAAAGATCTTTTTTTTGAGACATGAATCACGCCTTTAAAATCGCTCCTTAATACATGTGAAGCTCTGTGATGGCGGCTGATATTAGATTTTAGATTAAGAGAGAAGCAAAAATGATAAATAGGAATTTAATCATGGTTTTTAGTGCAACTGCAGTCTTTGCTCTCTTTCACCTCTCATGTCTCCGATTCTGGCTCTTTAATGAAACTTGCATGAAAAAGGACAACAGGTTTTGTAACTATAAGGCATATATATATAAAGGGAGGAGACACCGCTCTTCTGGCCAATCAATGCGGAACTTTAGTTCAAGTGTATATGTAGGATTTTTATTTATTCATGTTTTTCTTTTTTCTTTTTTTTTGGAGGTAGGATTCAAAGCAGGCCAGTAGCTTGTAACGATTGAAATTCATATATATATTATTTTTTTAATTAACCAAAGGCGAAAAAATATCACAGAGGAAATAGTTTTATAGTTAACTACTCATTAGTTACTTATAGTTTTGAAATTTTGTGCGATTTTTATCTTTTCATTTTGTTGCCATGAAAATTCTCTGTTTAAAACATATATCAAAGCACCTTTTAAATAAAGATTTTGAGCATTTTTGGAAGCACACCCAGTTTTTCTAAGTGTGTGTGTTATGCTGCAGTGATTTATTCGTGGAGTTGTTGAGTGTCTGTACCCTGTGTACTCATCCGTTCAAACCGAGGCAGTCGACTAAACCTGGACTAACAGTAATCAGTGATTTGGTCATGCAGAATGGAGACAACAAAACGTTCAAATTTTGTTTACTTTATAATTTCACTGTGTTAACGTCACATTAGAACGGTTTAATCTTTCTGCTCTGTCAGACTGCAGCAAATATTGTTAAATCAAGCTGGAGGACTGCTCGTGTTAGGCCTGTGGACTTAGGAAATAAGAGGATATTTATGTTTATTATTTACCAGTATACATCGCTGTTTTCATAATGAAGCATTAAAAAACATTTGAATACAAATATGTAATTATTTGATCTCCATTCAGTTACATAGGTGAATAAACACTTCATAGTTTTCTATATGTGCTTCTGCATTGTGCTGGTGTTGCCCTGCTTGTTATATTTGTTCACCCCCCCACCTGTTGAAGTTCCTCACATTGTGTTGTTGTCAATCACTCCTGTTTTTTTTTTTTTTTTTTACCATAATGCTCAGAATCACAGGACACCACAGTCCTCCTTTTTTGTTGTTTTTTTTGCACTCCCACTCTTATTATGCATCACTTTGAATAAGACCGGCAGCTAAATGCCTAAATTGTAGATGCAGATTGTAAGCCTGCCCACATGTTTGCTCGCCGGTCACAGCACACTTAAGAAATCAGAGCTGAGAGCCTGACAGGATGAGATCCAAACAGGCAGCCATTATAATCAGTCATTCAGCCTTTTGGAGTGAACATTCAGCGTTAGTGGTTTGTTCTGGAGTTAAAGGGAACCTCCGTGACCTGCTGGCTTTTTAAACTATTCTACCCCCCAGCCCCTCCTCCTCCTCCTCCTCTTCCATGCCTTCCTTTGCCTTCCCAAATTTTCTTGAAGTTTTTCTTTCTCACTGTGTGCTTGTCATCTTAGATTTAGTTTTTAATTACAGAGAAAACTTTTCAAAAATCATGTGTGCTCATTTTTAATGTTGAACTTCCTCTTTAGTTAGTGACACCATTTAGATTGCAAAGTACCAGGAATACTAAAAACACCTGTTATAGTAATCAGATTACTAATATTTTTATATAAAGATAACATTTTACCAAATTGTTTTTTGCAGGAATATAGATCTAGGACCCTTTTTTTTTACTTAAGCGTCACTGAATTTATTTGTATGTATTTTTAGTTTTTTTTTTGTTCGTTTGTTTCTTTGTTCATTTTGTCCAAATTCCTAAAAAGAAAGATTAAGAACTAGGATGAGGGAAGTCTGTATCATAATTCCTACAGTTGTTTTCAGGTTTAACATTAATATAGTCAGGTACTAAAAGCAACATTTCTTTAACCTTTATTTTATTATAAATTAGGGGTGTAACAATCAATTGACTAATTCGATGAATCTATTTATGTTTTTGTACTATCCAGCTGGATAAGTCTGTCTGAAGGAAGCTGTTAATTGAATCAACCCATACCATTATAAAATTGTTTAAAAATGAAATATATTGATTTTTAAATATACCATATGGATTAAGGAACGGTTAGTTTATTTTTACTATAGTGTAAAATGACCAAGTGCTATCACAATAGACAACACACACGTGATGATGTCAAAAATGATCAACCATCATTAGAATCCAATAAGTGGAACATTTTGAATTTTACATGATACAGTGTGGTATAATGTTCTAATAATTATGCTATTTTGATGTGGAAAAACCATGTTGGGCTTAACTTTATAAAACTAAAATGTGAATGGATTTGACAGTACTTCTTGTTTACTTGCTTTCTTTTGTTTTTATTATTTTTTTGTAAACATATTTAATTTACACTTGATTATATTTCAAGAAATACAAGGAATCTGCACTTTTCAGTATCAGGTATTTACCTCTGAGTCACAGAGTCACGGTGGAAGTTTAGGCTAAAGATGACCTAGATCAATGTAAGGTCAGTGAATGGGATCCCTCAAAATGAACCTATATTGACTATGAACCATATCGGCAACCTTAAACCATGAAATGAAACAAAATGTTGTTAAAATGAATCTTTGCATCCATAACATGAATGTATGTGTCATAGATTATGTCTTGAATAGTTTTTGTCCTTGATCATTTCACAGCAGAAATGCATCTAAAATGTTTCCATAAATTACCACTTGTGTTTAATTGTTAATTATGGACCTTAACTTTTGCACTCCAGGCCAAGACATGATGAATGTGTGTAAAGCTGTTTTCTTCATACGTTTAAACAAACTCGTCTTAGTAGAATGATAAATTGAAGCAAACTTCGAAGTATTCGAACTCTGAAGCAAGCGATGTATACAACCCTTCAGATTGTTCTCAGTTAATGTCCAAATATGCTGAGTTAAAACAGAATATTGACTAAGAACTCAGACAAAGAATTCAGCCCATCCCAATGAAACAAAGCCAAAGAAGTTTTCTTGAAGACTCCTCAGAGCTCTGCCAATCCCAGTGAGTGTTGTGCTGCCTTGTTAACATTATCAGTCCAGACCTGTCTCCCTGCCTCACCTTTCCTATTTCCTGCACTTCTATTTGTCAAAGTAAAGTTGAGAAAGATTGCCTGTGTGTTTGTGCAGCAGTGTGTGTGCGACTTCTGCCACAAAGTGTGTTTCTCTGCTGTGCTAATCATATTTCTTCTGGCGAGTTCTTAACTCCAGAAGGAGCGAGGTGGGGAAGGCAGGAGATGGGGATGTGCAGAAGCTAATAGAAGCACATGGGAAATGGAGCAACACAGTGAAATAGAAAACCGCAGATTATAATTAGTTAAGTTATGCAGTTTTCTTATTTTTTAAATCCACACACACTGCAGAGATATTTGCTGAAGGATACCTGAGTCTCACTCCGACTCCTCTCCTCCTGTGTCTCCATCTCCACTTTTAAATAATGCAGCACGAGAGACGGTTCTTACATGTTGAAGAGGTGTCAGCAGGCGGTTAGAACGTCAGCGCCAAAGCACCAAACCAAATGACACAATACACATGAGCACACCCACATGTGCACACACTGCTGTCATCTCTGTTTAGTGAGGAGCTAAAGTCTACCACGCCATGCCCATAATTAGACAGGCTCATGCCATCAACATGCAGCATTTGAGGAGGAAGAGCGCTGAAATGAGGTCTGCCGAGCTGCAAAATTGAAACGGGATGTGGACATGAATTTACACTCACACAAAGAAGACATTACACCGCAACGTAAAAGTCATTTAAAAAGATTTCTTAACATGTTTGCTGTCAGTGGTCTTGATGTATTGAGTAAATCTTTATCTTCACATATATATTTATTTGGATTATTCATATTTTAGAAAAAAAATTTGGTTATTTAAATATCTCTTTATTTGTAATATAGAATGTAAACATTCTATAGATTAAAATGTTGCTGTTATTTTTTGTCACAATAAGCTTCTTATAATAACAGAAAGATTTATGAAAATGGATACAATACAGTATATGGTCAGTTGCAGTATGTTTGTTCATCACAAAATAAATAAATGCTTTCTCAAAAAAAAGGCCTTTTGAAAACTATATGCAATATAGTTTTTCTAAGATTACTCTATTTATATAACATACTAAAAAAATAATTAAAAAATGAGTGCCCATATTCTGAATGCATTAAAATGATAAATTTCCCTATAGATTCCAAGTATAAACAACACTTGTTTAACATAGTTTAAATGTAAAATAAGGAAATAAAACATTTCAGATATTTACAAAAAAAAAAGCCAATATAATTACTTTTACCAATGAAGAAAATCACTCTAGAATGTAAATAATAGTTGCTATTTCATGTGATGATAATGATACATATAAACCAAAAGAAGACAGTCATTAACATATTTTGTATCTTCTTGGACTGACTTCTTCTATTTTTTATTGTCATTTATTTCTCTGTAGATATCATTAAATCAAATATGAACCACAATAAAGATGCTTTGGAATTATTTTCTCTTTGTGTCATATATGCTGCACGATTCATTAAGAAAGCTTGAGTTGGGCTTCAGCCACTCTAAGAATGTATCTAATCCTACCCTGCCGTACGGCCTGCTCACCGAGTTAGCTGAGAAATTTAGAAAGAATCTCCTCGGACCAGTAAAGTAACATTCTATTTGAAATAACTTATTAGAATTCCCACACTCCACAGCTTTTCTCGGCCTCTAAACATCTTCTTGTCATTTCCAGGAGCAGCTTTTTCCATGGTAAATATAGCCACTCTTTTTTTGTGTGTCTGCCTGTCAATGCTGGATCTGCTTCTACTTCAATATTCTCAGTGTCAGTTTTGTATTAGGCAAATGTCTAATAATAGCCACGGCGTTAGATAAGTGGCTCTTGTTGATGCTCAGGCACAATCAGCGCTTTCATGCTGTCACTCTGTCAAACACCTTGAATGCTGGGCTCATAAAATTCTCACCTATAAAATGTTTTGGTCTCTAATGGACCATTAAAACGTGGCATGGTAACATTCTGTTTTCATTTTGGATTTTTTTTTCAGCCTGTGCATTAAAAGAAACACAAACAAAAAAAAAAAAAAACGATAGGAGACGAGTGGAGAAATTGTTGTTTCTTTGTCTCGATTTAATGCATGGTTTCAATGTTTACTTTAGCTTTCTGAAATGTGGCCAAAAATCGGATTTTCTAACGTTTCCTTGTTCACTGCGTGCAGATGCAAGTATGTGCAACACCTTACCCATCATGGAGCCCAGCTACTGCAGAGCCTAAAGTGGAAGAATAGATTGTTAGATTATTAATACTAAGGGGACATTTTCCATATCATTTGATTGGAGAATATCACCCACGCGACTTTGTATCCGTAGTCGAGGCGAGGCTGACTTCATGCATAATTCATATTTCCATATCATTGTGGTGATCATGTGCGATGAGGGTTTGCTCTCACAGCGGGGATGCTGGTTGGCATTAGTGCGCGTGTGTGTGTTTGTGTGGACTCCACAGCAGGAGTGTGTGCATGTACATGTGTGGATGTGTCTGCAGATCAGGCTGTTAAAGGAACCTCCCCTGCAGAACTCCCCAATTGGGCCTCATCTCATTCGAACAATGCAAATAATTGTAATTTGGGATAACGGTAGTTTTACTTTTAGCTACAATCGGACACTATTTCTTGTTAAGATTGAAGTTGTTAGAACCTGTTTTTAGGTAATTGGTGCAGGTCAGCACAATGCCCTGAGTATAGATGGAAAACGAGGATGAAGTGTGAGGAATGTGAAGGAGAGGAAGAGTGTGACAGGCGAGAATACTAACTCGATGTTTTCTCAAATTAGAAGGAATATCTCAAAGTGGCACATAAACTCATTGCGTGATGTAAATATTCTTCTCACGGATAAAGGAGCAACATATGGAGACCCTCCTTACCAGCTCAAAGGAAGATATTTTGTAATTCAGATTTCGTCCGATGGATACACATTTTAGCAAATACATGTTTTTAGCTGCCACCCGTATCTAGTCATCTCCACTATTTTTTTCATTTTGTGCTTCATTTCATTTGAAAAAATTCAATTTTTTGCCATTCTCTAAAAGATTTGTTTATAAAAATTATAGAATGACATTAAAAAGTCAAAATTGTTTAAAATGTATTAGAAGTTTATAATGCTTATAATGCTAAATGCTCCTAAAATAAAATCAAAATATGGAGAACTATCTTTTCAAAATGCAGCAGGTAAAGACTGGAATGACATGCAAAAAGATCTAAATAATATCTCAGCTTTAAAAACATTTTCATTAAGGTACTGACCAAATCCTGCACAAGTTTTGACTAAATGTTTTTATCTATGTATATTTTCCAGTATATTTTTAGCTGAATATTTTTTCTTGATGTAAATTGTTGTGTGTATTGTAATCTGTTTTTATCTACCTTTGTACTTCTCTACTACCCAGGTCATTATTGTATAAAAGAACATGTTCTTAATAGCTCACCTGGTTAAATTAAAGTTTAATAATATACATTTTTAACAGGAAAAAAATGGAATGCTTATTCTTTATTAATACTGGCAAAAAATAATGATAATCCTCCTTTTATTAATAAAATTCTGGAGGGTAATTTTAGCAGTTTGCATTGTAATTTGGGAATTTTATAAAGATGTCTGTGTAATTTAGTTTGTAACTATTGTAAACTATTTTTTCTTTGGTACTCAAACAGACTTCTGTTCTAATCCAGTCTTGATTAATATTACTGTAACTGAACAATTTAGGAAAAGAAGAGAGAAAATAGATCCTGAAAAAGACAAAAATAAAACCAGACATTTTTAATGTTGAAATTTCTGATCTGCCTGCAATGGACAGGTGTTATGAGTGTATCCGGCCTTCGCCTAACATAGATATACTTCAGAGGCCCCCGTGACCCCGCACAGGACATTGAAGGAATAAATGATGGATAGAAGAATGAAAAGCACCGAGCGAACATCCAATGAGTTTTTTTTTTTGTTATAAATAACACTTTACTCATCTTCCTTTTTTGCCTTATTAAAGCTGCAGAATTATTACACAGATTTTTTTTTTACAATAATTTTTTTAAAATAAAATTTAATTTGATGTTGGATTAAAGAAACCTTTCCAGTTCACTGTTCCTGTGGTGAAGAATGTTAAAAGAAGCACGAGGAGAGGCTCCAATTCCTGTTTTGGTTTGAGGTTACTGAAACACAGAACTAGCTTATGACCTCGAGCTAATGACAGAGTGCCTTTACTCATGATTGAGAACTAGCTCGTGACAAGTGAACCTCTCTTTGTGAGTTTTCACATGACATAATACCGAAAGGCCAAAACTATTTGTTGACAGAATTTTAAACCAATGGCGTTTCCAGGGTCTTCATCATACAGATACCTGCTGTGACGTAGTCAATGAGACATGATCTCGTCGCTCTTCTCACCTCTTGCTGCTTGTATGGATTCTTTCCAGCATCGGTGAACTTGAATCGATTCAGCAGTGCTCCAAACCCGCGCGAGCACCTTCGTCTGCACACTCAAACACGCTCTGGAATGACTTGAATAAAAGATCGGCATCTGTTGGGACACAAAAATATAACACATTCATGAGGGCGCACAAATAAATGCACAGCTACCGCATGTGTCTGCGCAGCGGTTGTGAAGAAAGTGTGTATACGCATATGCTGTTCCCTTGGTGCTTCACTTGATGTGTCTGTGTGTTTGTGTGGAGGCTAGAATTTGGAACAGTATTGATTAAAAACAGCAGGGGGTGAGTGTGTGTTCACTGAAGATAGCTCACTCACCTGCCACTCGGCACAAAATACACACACAGTCTCACACAACTGCCCACTGGCTTCATTAGAAAGAATCTGCCTGGTCTTTATATGGTGAGTAAAATAAATCAAAGAATTGTAATTTGGTTTTGAGGGGTGGCAGTCACATCCGGTTTTTCTTTGTGGTGAAAAATGCTTCACTATTTGACAGTTTCACACAGGAATCTTACACTTTCTTTTTCTTTGTGTATAAATATGTTAGTTTATATATATATATATAAGCTTACTATTAATGATAATGATTTATTTGTTACATTGACCTTCAATTAACCATTGGTCATTGAGTCATCTATCAGCTGACAATTGAGACAAGAGGAAATACTTGCCTCAGAGTCGTCAGTTCCTCAGTAACTTTAGAAAAAGTAATTTGTGTGTTTTTTGAAGAATTTAAAGGAGATTAAACTCATTCAATGCAGCAAAAGTTGCTTGATTTGCAAAACTACTTTTTAAGTGCAAGATGAGACCAAAACACCTAATATTCAAAACAAAAGGTGGTGGGACACTCATAGAAATTTAACCAAACCAAACTAACCAAACTTCACTGCTTTTGTTGCCAAATTTGAAGCAAAGAGGAAAGTATCAAATGCTGCAGCTTGTTTCAGAATGGAGACATTTACACCATATAAAAAATAAACCAATGTACAGTAGATTCCAATAAAATGTTCTATGCTTATAACTTTTAATTAAATTAATTCCAATTGTTGATGCTGATTTGATTTTATTATTATCATTTTTTGAATTACTATTTTTGTCTGGTGTGTAGACCAACCAAAACTTGAAATATATGTCTACAGTTCTGCACCATTTGAAGAAGAATGGAGTTCAATGACATAAACTCAAGTCAAGACACCAGTAATGTGACCCTTAAGTCCCTAAAACACGTCACAGTTGCTCACATATGAGTCATGCCTTCAACCTCAGGATACAGAGACGAAACAGAATTACAGACCAGACGAATCAAAAGCTCTCACAATTTGCTTTACTCCCGTCATGATGCGAAGAAACCAAAACAAAACAGACCGCATGGACAAAAGATTCAAACCAAGAGAAATCAATTATATATTAAAAGAACCCTAAAAGCATAAAGGAGGAATAAGTTAGTCCTCCTCCAAACGTTATCAGAGCAACTGACCCTATTACAAGCACAAAGACATAATTAAAAAAGTAATTCTATCATATTTGAGATATACAAAGAGCAACTATATTTGTTAACACCATTGTTAAAGCTTGATGGTGTTCCTTTAGTTTGACTAAAGGACTTGTAAAAATGTAAAAAAGTACTCACATGTACCATGCTCGTGCAAATCTGTGTCATTTCTTTCATGAAATGAAAACCACAAAGCCACAGGTATTTTATGACAAAGCTTGTGTTGAGGAAATTGTTTTTTTTAAACTGGCTAATAATAATCAAATTTTAAAAAATCAAAAATCAAGGCTAGCTGGAAGGGGAGGGGGGTAAGTTCTTATCAATTAAAAAAAAAGTCCAGAATCTTTGTTTATTTGAATCGAAGACCTTTATTTTAGCAGTTTTACAACCATGAATGCTCTTTTTGTTACACAGATAAGCATTTAATCTGTATCAAAACCATCATTTTTTCCACTACAACTTTTTTTTCTTGAACCCGACACTCGTTCTTTATTGTTTTTATGCTCTTCACACTGGCTCCCCAAACATAGCTTTCCCACCCACACATCTTCATCCATGCAGGGTCCTCTATTTTATTTTTTATTCATAGTACTACAACAAAAACTAAATCAAATGAAATTATGGTAACTGGTGAGCATCTCTGAACTTCTTACCTCGTTTTTCTTTCTTGTTGTTTCTACACACTAAATCTGTGGTACGACATTTGAAACTCCTGCTCTTAAAGTTGAAACCTATTTCTATCACGTACACTGATTTCCATGGTTAACCCAGGTGAGTTAAGCTGAAATAAGATATGGATAAGGTTAAAGTTTTAAGTTTTTACAGAACTTAAGGTAGAAACATCCCAAGTTACATAACTCTCGAATCTAGTTACTCTTTTTCCAGCTTTTACATTTTGTTGGTGTGAAAAATATCTGGAGTTATTACCCAACAATGCAGCATCGATTCTGCTCAGGAATGATGCCTCACTCAGTCACAGCACTATTCAAAGGACCCCTTATTTGAGGAAATGCACTTTGGTTTATTATTATCCTATATTATCCTACTTATAATAATCATGTTGCTTATTTTGAAGAAAAAAGCTCTCATGTTTACAGAGGGTCTCCTTGAGCTGCTCCTTCAAAATTGCTGGAGCCCATTTTCTTGAAATTTTGACTCCATAAATGTCAAAACCCCAGTTCAGCATCATTTCAAGGCTGCAAATGGTGTGATACTTTTGTGCTCTTGTTCATTATATCTGTCCATCCATAACTCCGTTGTCTCCTTTTTTTCCATCCATCCTCCGTCTCACCGCATCTCTCATTCCGTCTCTTGCTCTCTTTCCACACCACTAGGTTTTAATCACTGCTGTAATTGGCAACTCCCTGCTGTGCTTGTGCACACATACGCACATGCTCTGTCTTGCTGCTGCAAATCCCTCTGGCAATGTATGTGTGAGCGTGTGTGTGTGTGGAGGAGGGGGGGGCAGAAAATAGAGATATGGAGCGATAAGTATAATGAAAGAAGGAGAGTTTCAGAACTGCAGGCCAACTCAACAATCTGTCTGCTGTTAAGCACTGTGTGGAAGTGGGTCTCTATAGCCAAATTGTAATTATCGGAGAGAAAAAAGGCACTTTTTGAGATTCATCACAGGAACATAACACTGTGCTGGAGCCGCAGACGAAGCCAATGCAACACCGACTCGGTCAAATTAATGAAGAGTCACTTAACAGTACACCATATTTCATGGAAAGTTACGTAGAGAGATTAAAATAATAACAGCATCTCAAGCATCAACCAGTTAGAATAATCACCTGTTTCTGTGAGTACAGTCGATTGCATTTACACCATACTTATTTTACCATATTTAACCTCTCTTTTGCACGCTCATGAAAAAATGAAGACAGATCCCTCAACAGCCCACTGAAGACCAGATTTATTTGTCAAGATTTCCGTTATTTATCATAATGACTTTTACAGACTAGAAATGTGGTTAGGTAGGATTATACAGGATTAAGGATGATCAGGCTACTTACTGCACTGGGCCTGGCTATGCTAACACGGCCATACAAGATCAAATAAAAACATTTTACTGGAATTTACCATCTAATATTCAACAAGAATAGTTTGTCACTAATTTGAATAATCAATCAAATATGTGTTTTTACCTGTTCGTAGACCATGAAAAAAACAGTGCCAATAATAGTCTGAAACTGTTTTCACATGTTGCCTTTAAGGTCTATCGAGTTCAACCTCACAATGGGAGCTTGCAAACGTCTTATTTGATACTGTTTAGACGGGGTTCTGGAACCTGAGGCTTTGGAGCCATGTGCAGCTTTTTTAACCCTCCATTGTGGTTCTGAACAAAAATGCACACGATTTGAATAAAAAATAGCTTTGCAGTTTGGGTAGTTTTGCTTTTGTTTTGTCATTTTTGTTTAGATTTTTGACACGTCAGATAACTGGAAAATGAGGGTAAAAGATTTAGATCACATAAAGAGTGGTTTATTGTGGATTCTTAAAATAGCTTTTTTTTTTTTTTTAATTTGGATTCAACATCAATGTTTTAACTCTTTAATCAATAACAAAATTAAAAAATATGTTAAAAGCTCACTAAAGTCATGATAGAACATGCCATGTTAGACCTGCCTTTGTTACATTTTTAGCTGAACAGGAGGATCTTACTTAACACAGGGTGTACTTAATTTTGAAAATTACTTTCATGTGCTTCTATCAGGAAGTTAAAATTATTAAATATAGAAAAACAAAATAATATTATTATGAAATTATTATTATTTAAAAGCTACACTTTGTAAATGAACAGCTCAATAGCCCTTTAAACATGAATAAAGAGTATTTTTTAAGCATTGAGATAGGACTGTATTGCTCTTGTTGAGTTATGGTCAGAAACTGGTCCAAATGGCTCTTTCAGAGTTAAAGACCGCTTGTTTTAAAGTTCTAATTGTCTTTAAATGCGCACCATGAATCATCATAGTTTCCATGATCTTCCTGAAGAATATCATTGCATAAAACATCAGATTTTCATTTATTTAGATGGAATCTAGTATTAAAAAGATATGATGTTTTGATTGAGCAATTTAATGCAAACTACATCTACAATGTAAAGAATATTTATTTTTTGGAAAAGACTAGAACATATTTTTAAGTCACACTTGTAGGGTAGAATTTTCTGCAAAGCAGTGCAGAAAAAAGAGAGAAAAAAGAAAACCTTATGAATTCTGTGAGCGACTCTCTGCAAAGCTGTGACAGTGAAACCTAGCTTAGTGATACTGAAGGTGTCCTTCTGTTGTTCGTCTTTCCAGCTCTGTCAGCATAAATTAATGCTGAGTACACACTTTTTGTGTCTCAAACACACAAAGTTTGTGTAAAAAATGTCATGGCACATGTGCTGTAACTCAGTGCTACACTCTCGTCAGTATGAAACTGAGCAGCCGGGATTTGATTGTTGCAAAAAATAACAGAAGCTCATTTGACCTGCAGGAACCTGCTGAATTCCACACTGTGAGAGCTGCACGACAATGGCCACGCTAAACCCAACGCTAAAGAATCCCAGCTTTATGGTTATCATGCCACATTGGCCATAGAAAGGAAGGTTTCATGCTTGTGTGTGTTTGTGTGTGTGTATCTTTCATGTGGGTCACCCCACCATGTCTAATGGCCCCTTGCTGCGTGCAGCGTCCTGCGCTGAGCTGCTCCCTGCTGTCACACTCTCACACACAAACAAATGAGTGGGCGCAGTGGGGGAAATCTCAGGGTGTCCCTTACCCTAATACCCTCTACAATGCATCAGGACTGCATCTGTTGCTCTCAAACTTAAAAGTTGGTCATTGAAGTGCTAGCATGTCTTTGCTCTCCCTTCCCGAGGTTCTGTCCTCTTTCCTCAGCACATCTCTACACACTCTTTCTCCCTCCTGTCTTTTACTTTGTAATTTTAATTCCCACAGCATAGATGGAATTTTTTCTTTTTTTTCATTCTTTTTTCTTTTTTTGCTGCTCTCCCTTTGCAGCCATTTTTTTTTCTCTCGACCCTTAGGTTGACTGATGTCTGAGGTGCAGACTAAAGCCCCCGTAGGCCTCTATCATATGGACAGCGAGTAAGTGGCTCCAGCAGAGGAGGTGAGTTCTTGCTTTTGCACATCTCTTGTATCCTTTAGGTTCCATCATAGAGTGAAGTTTATCTGCCTTTAAAAGTCTCCAATATTCCTCAAATGCGTCAGAAATAAATATGTTGTATTAATTCAAGGACATGTATTGAACATGTCTGCAGCTTGTTCATCATGAAAGCATCCCACTCTACTCCAAAGGTGTTGCAATGTGTCTTCCTGAACTAGACAGAGAAGAGAAAAAAAAAAAAAAGACTTTCATTAACATTCTAGGTCTGCAGCTTTATTTTCGTTGTGCAATGTGGAATCATCTGAGGAGAGAGAGGAGAGGAGAGGAGGGGGATGGGTGAGGTACGGATTGAGAAAAAGCGAAAAATAAATCCACAAATGAACGGTAATATTTTAGTTTATCACAGTCTACCTCAGCTGACACCCAAACACATTAGTGCTGCCATATCGACTGAACACACGATGAGCACATAGATGAGACATGTTGACCAAACACAAACTCAAATACACCCTTAACTTGAAGTATTCACTTATGTATTTTCTTAAAACGTGCAAGAATGTAGGCTAACACCTTTACACCCACCTATGAAGCGTAAAACGCACTCATAGTCAGGCAGACTAAATCTCAGCCACGGAGAAGCCAGTTACGTCAGTATATTTTCACACTGCAGTACTGTCTCTTTGTCTGCTTGTCGGCCAGCCAGCTGCAAGATGGAGGGCGAGAAAAATGCTATTAGTGGACAATTTTGTAAGACGGAATATGCGGCTTTGTCTTTTTGTTACAGTGAAGAATTATTTTATCAATTTGCACGATGATTAATTTTTTTGTTGTGTTGTGTTGTTTTTTTTTTTTCTTGAATTTCTGTAAAGGAGTATTAGTGTCGACGATAGGACGTGTGCACATGGTATCGTGCACTGATATCGAGAACTTGAACTATACATTAAAGACGATGGGAGAAAGCAGAGCTGCTAACGCGAAAACAGCTAATGTGAACGTGGTGTGCGTGAAAATTCTAGTGTGCACGTTAGTGGGGGAAGGTATCCTTTTGTTCAGCTGATTTGTAGCGTCAACTGTTGTTTGTGTCACACAAAAAGAAACAGTAAAAGAGTTTATCTCAATTCCGAATTTGACATGATTCATCTTGTTGCTGTGAAACCCCAACAGAGTAAATAAAAACTAATTCTGTAATGCAACCTTATTTTTATTTTTTGGTTGGTTTTAAAATAATAATCTTCTTAATTAATTCATTACCCTTTACAGTTAAACATTGATATAAAAATAAGATGAGTTTAGGCTCTGTTCTGTGAATCCTCACACCTCGCACTGACTCGACTCCAGACGAGCAACAATGTCGCTGTTGATTATTGGGACCGTTTCTAAAACCACCCACCATGTAGCTCAGCTGATCGTGATGCAGTCAAAACAAAAATCCAAATCCCCCCTAAACAGACTGGAGCCAAAAAAAAAAAATGCACATCGGAAGATGCTGAGCAGCAGACAGTGGTGCAGCAGATTGCAGGGGCCTTTGGCAGAGATGGTTTGCCATTTTTTGGAAAAGAATAAAGATGAATGTATGTAGACTTTGAGTCCAGGTTGCTTTGAACTGTTCACAGCGGAAGCCGTCCTTTAGAGACAACCTTCTCTCCTACTCTCACACACATAGACACTCACAAACCATGAACCAGACTGATGGGATTAGAAACTGCTGTTATAGTCTCCCTTTTCGCTCCTCGATTGTTCTCAAGGTTAGACCCTAATCGTCACAGAAATAGCTAATTCTATCTAACTATCAAGGAAAATAGATTTTTATTTGAGTTCTTGTTAAATAAATAAAAATATAGCAGACCTGGACACAAGCAGGTTTTGCAATAATACTGAGAACTCCGTTTAAGTGTGTTGTGGAGAATACCAGTACAGCAGGCTTAACTAACCTATACACCTATCTGTTGTCACACTATAGGTTGCTTTAAAAAAATGTAAAAAATATATGCTTGAATTGTATTTAAAAATCTAAAAAAAAATACTCAACCCACTGATTTGTCTCAATAAAATAAGGAGATCTTGTTTATTAATTGTCTGAAAAATATCGTTGGAAACTGAAAATATATTTATCTGTTACTCGTTCGTTGTCAGGGTATCGAAAGAGTGTTGGTTTTTCTCCGTGTCCAGGGGACAATGTCCCTTTTCGGAGGAGAGTGTGAGTGCAGTGTTGACACATGTTAGTGCTGGCTGATTAGTCCACACATAAAGGAGCATGCAGCCCCTCCATCACTATTCAGCCATTTTGTCTCTGTCTCTATGTATACTGGTGGAGTGGATGTTTGTGAGTGTGAGAGAGGCTTTTGTTAAGGTAATGTTCAGCAGAAAGAACAGGGAAGGGAGAAGAGACCATGAAAAATTGCACAGACCACAGCCAAGAGCCACGGTGCAGAGATGCTTTTTTATTCTCTAACCTCAGAAAATCCGAATCCCATTTTTTTTTTCTATTCAAAAAGTCTAGACTCCGTATTTGCAGGTAAATATAAATAAATTGTGGAATAATAAAAAGAGATGAAGGAATTGTTTAAGGTTATTGTACCAGATGAGCTGTTGCACGCCTGTTGTGTCTTAAATGGATTAACGTAGTGGTCAGTGGAACAGGCCATCATTGTTCCAAGCTGTGTCGCTTCTGTCGTTTCACATTTTCGTAAGATGCTGATTTGTCTCCCCAGACTTCTCACAGAAAAAGGGCGGAGCTTCCTCTGAATAGCTGCGCGATATTTTTTGTTAAAAGATGAAAAGTCTTCAGCTTCCGGACATTTTTTTCTTTTTAGTTCATGTCATTGCTGTCATATTTATGCAATAAGACATATTTTTTCATTATCTCACAAATCTACATGCATTGTGACTTTTCTTTTCATTTTTTTTAAATAAGATACTCTTAAATAAAAAAGACAAATTTTTCTAAAGAATATTGACTTTTGTAGGAAAAAGAAAAAAAAAATCAAAATTATTGTTTGGTTTTTGCATTTAAATATATATATTTGCTATTTGTAAAAATCAAAAATTGATATAAACAATCTCTGAACATATTATAAAAGAAATATCATGAATAGACTGCTAATAAATATGTTTTGAACGATAAAATGAGAATAATTTAATCACAGTCTTTTTTGTCTGATGTCTGTCTTTAATTTTGTGCAAGATTAAAAAACAAAGCAAAAAACTCATGATCAAATAATGAAACTTTTATAGGATAATCATTTAACACCTAAACAAAAAGATAAACACATTTAAAACAATTCAAATAAAACTTGGGGCCTTTCTTTTCAGGTTTTTTGTTATTATAATTTAAACTGTTATTGGATGGGGTTTCACTAAATATGAAGACTTACAAAGGCAGAAACATTTTAATTAACTCCATATTTATTTATTATCATAGCTGAATTTGTTCCAGGAATTATTTTTATTTTTTCTTGAATAATAATTTTATATATGTTCTATGCTGTATTTTACATATAGTTCATATAATGTTAAATAATTTACCTTACCTGCTATGTACTCTGTTATTATAAGCAATTGAAAAAAAAAGACTGCTTTAAAAAGTCAGTTTTTCCTCCTTTTTTACAGCAGAGCTCCCCCTCTGGCTTTCATGTGACTCAACATCTTTTATTTATTTCCTTTGATGGATTTTTTTTTTCTTTTCTTTGACAACATTGTTTTTGTTTTTTTTTTTTTTAAGGCCTGGTTCATATTTTAAGGTGTGGAGAAGAACTTGTTTGTCGGCTTTGTGAGAGGTGATATCGAGTAAAACATGTAGTGTTAAGTTTGGATATTTATTTTCATTGAAAATGAAAGTAAAATTCATCAGTATTATTGTTTTGAAAACGAAAACAAACGTTTCTGTACAGGAAAGACTGTATGAAAAGAGAGATGCATATCAAATTACTTTGAGAGATTTTTTTTACATTTTTTTCAATTCACATTAAATGTATTTAAAATGTTCCTTTGCGGTTCACATTGTCTTATCTTGCTAGTAGCTGCATGCTTTAGCCTTGTTATCAGTGTGTGAATGTCTTATCTGTGCTGGTAGCATATATGTCTATATATGTACACTTAACCTTGTCTTCACCGAAGCCAAATGAGAAGAGTTTTATCCCTTTAATGCAATGATGGTGAAGTAATTACACTTTGTGGTCTGGAAGTCATATGAAGTCAAAAAGCATTTTTACTCATTTTGTGTCCTTCATCTTTCTATTCTTCCACACTTGTTATAAATGTATTTTATTTATACAGTATGAGTGATTATTACCTGTATTATAATTAAAATAAAATAATTGCTGCTGGAATTGCTTTGAGAACATCTGCATCAAAAAAGACAAATGTTCTTTTCTATGCAGCTTTGTGTTATGTTTTCTGACTAGCTCAGTAGCAGGTTTCTTATTTTAAAATGTGAGAAATGACCAATAAGTTAAACTAATTTTATAGGCCCCTTCTGAAGAAGAGTCATTTAGATCCTAATACTCGACATGGCTATAGACTTGATTCAACTTACCATTTTTAAGAAAAAATATTGAGAAAAGTGTCACTACTCAACTAGACGAGTTTTAGATTCCCCCCAAAATGTCAAAAAATATCAATCTCGTTTGATTTGATTTGACATAGAATAATTTTCAAAAGATCTGTTCTTTTTTCATCAGCATTAATTTATTGACGCTTATGCAGGAGAGGGCTCTAACTTCTCAGTGTCACTTGTTCAATGCTAACTGCTTTATAATTTTGTAATCTTTTTTTTTATTATTCTAATGGGTCTTTTCTGGTTATATTAAGATGATAAAATAAAATAAAAATATTTACTCCTTCACTGCAAGGTTGACTATGTACCACAGTTTATATAAAACACTGCTGTTCATATGGAATTGTTTGTGAAAGAGAGAGAGGATCGGCCGTGCTTGAGCTTGCCTCTGTGCCACTATGCCATTATTGTATATGAGCATCAGCTTTGGGTAAAAAGAGAAGTCATCCGGACGATTCTAAGGTGTTTGTGGCGAGCCGGCTGAGGTTTTCCCACCAGCTCCGTGTCAGTGAATCACAGAGGGGGAGGGCAGCTATTCATTCGAGTCCATTCACTGTTGAATCTTGTTTCAAATGTGGAGAGAATCTGCAATTGATTTGCTAATGACAGACTCTTCGCTCTTAATAAAATTGACATAACAAGCCTGTCCCTGTTGATATTGAATTGTTCGGGAGGTTTCCTAAATTGATTAGCCAAAGGTGAGCGGCAGACGGCCATGCAGGATGCTGTTCTCTGCTGCGGAAAGATGATTTGAGATAAATGGGATACAGCTGTTAATGTTAATTTGCCTGGGATAACCAGATTGTAATTACTGAGCAAAATGAGGGTAAATATTGGGACAGTGGTGACTTTATTTCTATAATTCTCAGTTTTTCTTTTTCTCTTCTAGCTTTGGCAGCCATGATGTTGGTCACTTTTTCCCCCATTTAAAGATTTTTTTTTCTTACAAAGTCCACATTAAAGGATTCACATGTATTTTGATTTAGCATTTAAGTTACGGTCTTGTTTAAAAATAGATACCAGTCAAAATATTTGGACCATTTTCCATATTTCACTCCTATAGAGTACCACAGTCTATAGTAGCATCGTGTCCACTTTATCTCTCATCAAACCATCATTTCTTTTGGGCATTTTATATAATAATTTCTTAGTTTGTAATCATTTTTGGAATAATAATGGTAATAAAATAATAAGGATGATGCCCTGCTGCGGACGTGACATGACTGGCATCTAAATCCAGATGTGACAGGCTTTAATAAGCAGCTGCTGAAGATAATCCATTTGATAAATGACTCTGAAGAGCTTTAAGCCCTTCAGCTTCGCTAGCTTTCTATTAGAAGTTTAATTTCAACATGACAACATGAGTTGAAATACAACATGTGATAGCTTAATGTAGCAAACACATGTTGTATAGTGTTGATTGAAATCCAGTGAGAGCTCTCTCTGTCTGTCTTTCTACAAAATAAATCAGAGATATTCTGTGGAAATTATTTGAAATGATAAAGTAAAGCTGAAATAGGAAAGCAAAACTGTCAGCAGAGTTCTTGTACACAGGCTTGCTGCGCTTGTCACTGTGTTTTGTTGCTCTGCTAAAGTGTGATGGATCCAGAGCAAGAAATCTCAGCATGATTTTACAGGAACATCTCGCCGGCTCTGCATCACACAGCTGCACCATGTGAGCAGCTGCCACTGGCTTTGAGCACTTTCCGTTTCCCAGACCCTCAATTTCTCCTTGCAGGAATCAGTGTAAGCATTACCTCTCTGTGCAGGATAGATGCAGGTTGGAGGACCTTTACCATGGCAACCAGTAATGTAGTGTAGTACCTCGGCTGCTTTTGTAATAACACAGGATTCGTAGAAGGCAGGTGAAATGCCATCCGGGCGGTTTAAATGGATGCCTTTGATGTCTAGTGTGGTGAACTCTTAATCCCACTTGGCTCGGCTGTGGAAATCAGGTTATTGTTTCCTGTATTAGTTCAGCACCACAGTATTCTCTCCATTCAGCTCCCCGTCAGCAGCTTGTAGCCAACAAAAGAGTCTCTCCTCAACATGGTTTCCTGCACTGCATTACAGCCTCGCTTCATTTTTTTATGTCAGCCTCTCGCTGACATTGTTTCCTATATCGGCTTATGGTGCCCAATCCTAATAATCCTCCAGAACTCAGAGTCAAATGTGTGGTCCACGCAGTGTCCTCTCACCTTCCTCTTGGATGTGAATTTGGTATCCTCCTTGCCCTCATCTTCACACTCACCGGATTACAAGTTTGAAGAGGGACACCTAACAAGCTAACCTGGTGTTTTAATTGGCACATCTGAAGGTTTAATCGTTTTTTTTTTTTTTTTTTTTTTTTAAAGACCAGGTTTACTTTTAAATTAATTATGCTTTAAATTTCCCTTACAGATAAAAGAACACAAGCAAACAAATAAAAAAAAAGCACAACTAAACGTGTTTATTCACAGATGCATTCTATTAAAAAAAATCCATCTTGCGCTAAAAACAGTTTTGACATAAAAAACTATCCCTTGAAATTAACGTTTCCAAAAGTATAATTTTTTTTCCACGAGGCCTCGCCTGCCTGCTCCCGGGCCTCTGTGGGTGTGCGTGTGTGTGTGTGTGTGTGTATGAGGGTATATTTGTTTTGTCTGCCCCTATCTATAGCTTTGTGCTGCCCCTTTCTTTCACTGCAAAAGAAAAAAACCACACCCCTTAGGCCTGCGCAAGTGAGTGTCTATGTGGCAGTTCACTCTCTTGGGATTTGGGGATTTTCTGTAGGAGGCACTGCTCCGCTGCAATAGCTACACTGCACCAAATACTTGCACTGCATACTTATACACTTTCGTACACGAATCTATGGACAGTTGCACCAAAACGACTCTATTTGAAACAGAAAAAAAAAAGATCAGAGAGTTTGAGCCACCATAAATTTTAGGGACTATATTCAGACTAAAGCGCAAAGCAAACATCAATATTTTGTTTATAAAAAACAAAATTAAACATAATCTTTTTATTTATTGTGAGCATGGGATTAAAAGGTACCTGCTTTAGTCGCGTTTCATGTTTTCTGAGGTATCATGTGGTTGTTTACCGTTCAACCACAGCTGCAGGCACATATCTCATGTGCATACATTCAGTTTCATCATGAATCTGACTGCAGCACAGGATGAGTGCTCCCTCCGGGAAGTGGTTTATGTGGTGTGAGCTCTTAATACCGCACAGAGTGAAGAGTACTGGTTCGAATAGTATTTTTATTTTAATCTGCTTTCGTTTCTGTTCTAAAACCTCAAAACTTTTGGAGCAGTTTATTCTGTTGTCTTAACAGTGTTTTGATTTGGGAATGCAGTTCGACTGGTTCAGCATCACTTTTACAATTACACATGTTTATTTTTATCACAAATTGAACCTAGCCCTTTGTTTTGCTTAGCAGCCATTGGAAATGCACAGTGGAAATCTTTCAATAATATTGCAATATAACGACAACTAATTCTACTATATTAAAAATGTGCTTTTGCCTTGCAGGAAAGGAGCTACGTTAAAAAAAGATTCATATTCCCACCATCTAACTGGTTTTTACTGTGTATTTTTTTCTATAACTACCCTGTTTTTTGATGTCCAAATCAATCTGCATTTGTCAATAATTTTCAGGGGTAAATATTCAGCAAACTCCTCAAGCTGCCTGAGGGGGGAAATGAAACGGCCTCTCCAGCTGGAAGAGCAAGTGCTGTGTGGGCTTCCTGAAGCAGTGCAGCGCAGGGTCATTAGAGAGCCACAGCGTGTTTGGGAACAGAACAATCTGTGTTTTTTCAGCACAGTCTGCTGGATGGAGAGCCTTTCCACGAGCATTATGGATTATTCTTTGGCAGGATATCGCTAGAATCAACCAAAATGGGATGTTTTTACCTCACGTGTTCTCGACCTCTGGTGATTAGATGGAGAGGATTGAGTCTGACCCACATGGGCTCCCTCTGAAAAATGCCTTTATGCATGGGTACATTCCATGGAATAAAATCAGTAATAATTTACTCAATCCATTTTTAAATAAAATATTCAGATTCGACTAAAGACTAAAATCAAGTTATCTTTTAAACAAGGTGCTTCAGCGTTTGCCACAATGCTTTTCTGCTCCACTTGAACATTGATTCACAACTGAACACTTTCACATCTGCATGTCTGAGAATTTGTTTATTTTACACGTTGACCTTGATGGGATGGATTGCTATTGGCAGACATGAAAAAACAGAAGTATTGCAGATTAAAAGAAGGCGGTTGAGAATGAGCCAAATTAATCTAACCATCATTTAATCAACAACGTTTAACTAGAGAAAACCTTGAATGACATTCCAAATTTCCAGAAATGTCCAAATCTAAGGAGAGTTTGCTTGATTCTGACTTTCATTCAGATTAGACTTCAAGGGGATTTTCAGTAAAACTAAATCAGATTTTGACTGCTCTTAATCCAGACTCACTGCCCACCGGCTTTGAGAAGCAGGATGTGATTAAAATGCTATAATGGTGAAATTCTAACTGTTGTCCAGAGTGTTGTTTTCCACTTGTTTTCTTTCTTTTTTTTCATTCACTTGTACTATTGTTGATATTCATTGTGCAACTGAATCTACATAATAAAGATCTCAACCAGCCAATTTAACTCTGCTTTTTTGTTTCCCACAGAGCCAATATATTCAAAACATTCATTAGAAATGACAGATGCTCATAGTCACAAATGTTTCACTGACTTTATTTACAGTATCAATCACTAACAGCAACTGTAATTTCTCACAGATGCTTTGGACTCATATTTTACACCAATTAAAAGCAGGTTTTGTATTTTAAAAAAGGTGTTTACAGGTAGTTATGATCAGCAGGGAGCTTTAATGTGATACTGTTTTCAAACACAGTTGTGTCAGACACTTTGTGTACCGTTCTCTTTGCTAAAAGAACATTTTTTGATCCTATTTGTAATCATAATTCATCAAAGATCTATTTTTTAACATCTGAACTGGTATCTGCTTCTATACTGTTTGATGCCAAGAGTACATACTGGAAAAGGTTGATGTTGTTTACCTCACAAAAGGACATGCAGATCAGCTGAAGTGTGATCACAAGTATGTCGCCTAACAAGTATAAGCACTAAACCTCTACACTGATGCATTTGTTTTTGGACTACAATCAAAATACGCGCTACCCTAAATGTTTTGCCATCAACATGAAGTTACTCTGTGTTGCCTTTTTTTTTCTTACCTTTTTGATTATATGAGCATGCTCCTGTGAAATCATGTGACTGCTGAGAAGTGAAGCCAGTTGATTTGAAGCTGCATGGCTCTATTTTTAACTGAGTGGCAGCAGTAATTCTCACTGTGGTTTGAAAACGACTCAAAATAAAATAAATCCCTCTCGGTTACTGTAATTGTTCATGTTGCAATTTCATGACGCAGGGTGGAGTCATAGATGGAGATATATTATGTTGCTGTTTTGATTCAGTCTATCCTTATGAGTGACTGAAGAAATGGCCCCTTCAACCTATATTCATCTATTCACTGCACATAAAGGTAACTGAAGATGCCTTTATTGACTCATAGGATGAGCTCTATAGAAGACTAAAGGGAGGCTTACAAATGGTACTCCAACTAGGAAAATAACTTTTAAGATGGTCAAACTGAAATAAATATGGAAAGAAAATAATACTATTTTTCCCTTCAAACAGCTGACAAGAAGCATAATAATAATAATAATAATAATAATAATAATAATAATAGCTTTTAGAAAACGTAAACATTTTTGTTGTTTTTGTTTCAAACTCAGACTCATTTAATTCCCTTTAAAAAAAATCCTTTTCCACGTCTGTGTCCATACTAAAGAGAAAATAGAGGGATTGCATTTCTTATAAAACTCTCGTTTTAATTGTCTAAAAAAAAAGGTAACAGTTTCACCTTAATGAACTGACTGCAACTCTTCTTGTTCTTCGAGACCATCCTAACTCGGGGAAAGGGATCGGATTTCCTCTTTTTTGTTGTGCCGGATCTTCATTCCATTGTGTATTCATACTCTGGTTGCGTGCATGAATTTAGGTTGACTTCCCAAGTTAATACCATCTGATTTTTCACTTTTAGCACTCCTATTAATCATGTTTAAATAAACATATAAAACCATTGACGTTTTGTCATTTATGTTAATAGAAATGAGTTGTTTTCGCTTCTATTTTGTTCTATCTGATGGCAGGATATGGAAAAACTGTAGGTGTTCTCCGGTCTATATAAATCCGCCGCCATCTTATATTTCCCAGTCCCTGCATCTGCGCTGGCTGCCTGCTGAGGAGGTGGGGGAGGACTCCACGCTGAGGCTTGTCTCAATATTTTTTTCCTCGAGTTTTTTCATTTCAAATTGTATTTTTGCTCACCAGGACCCGAGTGAAAGGAATTGCTGAATTGACAAGGGTAGGTTTTTACATCAAAATTTCGGGTTGGGTCTATTTCTCCCTGTCTTTTTTGCCGTTTCTGTGTGAGTGCCAACAGGAATGAATACGGCTGTGGCGTGCGGTCCAGCCGGGGATGCTGCAGCTAGCGACTCAGCTGCTTTTCATGACAAATATTTTGGGATTATACCAGACCGACACCAAATTGGAACATATAAGGGGGTGCTTGCTGGAAAAGGTTAACGTTTAGTCATCATAGTAGGACTTTCCACAGTGATTAGGTTCAAGAATCTACTCGCTTCGCAATTTTTGGGTGGGGAAAAAACGCGAAAGAACACAAGATTCCGAGTAAACTTAAACGCTTTTACGAGCTTGTTCGATCTGTGTACCAAAGCAAACGCTAGCTTAACTATTAGCCCGCTAAGTGTTTGCCACATTCCAGTATTCTGACTCGTTTGGACGACTTCAGCCTCGCCTTTTTGTCCTCATTTTGACGTCAAAATTCATAAAACTCTTTAAAGAGTTTAGGTTTATGCTTTTTTTTCCTCTCCTCAAGCTAACATTTCAGTATTTGTCTCGTGACAAAATGGAACAGCGTCAACAGTTCTGCCGAAGTTTCCTTCGAACTTTTATGTCGAAAACACCGGGGTATGTTCGTGTTTAACCCACTTTTAGGCTGAAATTACCGTCTAACTTTCAAAGTTTCCACTCGTCCTTTTAAACAAAGACCGACAAATTCCTCCTCGTCGGTGTGCTTCGCGAGGAAGACGAGGAGGAGCCAGAGTGTGAAATTTGAGTCAGCGGTGTTGGGAACAGAAAGTCTGGAGCAGCCAGCAGCTGTGGAAAAGAGGCGGGGCGGCGCTCGTATTGTTTAGGGAGCGCGTTTGTGGAGCTGGCCTGTCCTACAATGTCACATACGGTGCGTGGTTTTCCCCATATGCACATGTAATAATAATATGCGTGATTGCTGGGAAGGCACACGCGTGACGAAACGTTTTTTTTTTTTTTCCCCTGGTACTGTCTTCGACACAAACATGTGAACGAGTCAAACGGGACTTACAGGCTCAGCACAGCATGATTTTCAAATTTAGAAGTGTTTACATATTGGTCAACTGTACATATTTATGTGGCGATAATTAAACTAAAATGACAAATCTTTGTGCATGTGATTTATTTTTGTCATACTTTGTCAGTTTTTGGTTTAGACTTCCTCCAAATATTGAGGTCATTCGCCTTTTTTGTGGTTCTGAAATCCCCGACTTGAATAAACAACGAGAGGAAAAATGACAAAAAGCTGTTACTCAGTCAGCAAAACTCGTCTTTTTGATGATTGATTGAAATTTCTACGACGGAAACGTGGGTGTCGCTTTCATTCCTGTCTGCGTTTTGTTTTTGTGTCTTTCCACTTTTGAGAACAGTTCCTTTAACTTTGCTAATGGACTTTCCATTACACAAACTCTGCATTTCCTGCTTTTCCTCAACATGCTATCAGACTAAGTTGATGCTTTCTTTTGCCCAAAAAGTGTCAAGTTTTCACCACACCTTAATTGCGTGCAAGAAAAATGGAGTCGCAGAGATGTTAATGTGGGTCAGAAGATGCTTGTCCTGTTTCTTCTCATGCACCTGTGTTTGCAGTTCTGACACCGCAGTGGGTGCAGGCATTGGCTCATTGTGGTGTTGGCATGCAGCAGAAAGTGCTGCTGACCCTGCACATTACGCTGGCAAACCGCTGGCAGATCTCTCTGCTTTTGTCAAAATTGCAGCTTGTTAGGGTCATTTATTCACCTTGATGCATTTTATTTTTTCTTTACCCGAGAGTGTGCTGGGCTTCTAAGAAAACAGTTTAAAACATTAAATTCCTATACTATATAGCTATATTTTTTCATGGGTACTATTTGCACAACATTGTTTTTGTATATATACAGTTAAGTTGATGACATATTTTTTATATTCTGGTTCTCACATTTTTTGCTTCATATTTTAATTAAATTGGGAATATTTACACTTATGTGATGTTTCTTTATGCGTAAAAATCTGTATTTTTCAGATAAACTTCTTCATTTGGGAAATCTTTCGATTTGGTATTCACACTGCACTCCTGAGTGGAGCAAACAACTACAGTTACACTAGACGCTCAATAGGGGGTGGTATTCCCATGAACAAGCATGAGCCAGAACAAAAACAAGAGCACACAGGCTGTTGACTGACGTTGACTGTTCTATCTTCTTTTTTTTCTTTTTTTTTTAAAAACATTTTCATCTCCAGAATCACTTTGTAGATGAAACTTTTGATCTGTTAGGTAGTTTGAGTGCATTTACGCTGTTGGGTGCGTTGCACAGGTGTTTTCTTGTAAACGAACTAAGCATCTTGTTTTAAGATGGGCCAGATTGTGTTTGAACTGACCAAAGTTTGAGTGGGCTTTCTTACCAGTCCAAAGATGATCTAATAAAAGAATGGAATGATCTTTGATTGTTAGGGCACAGTTGTGGGGCTTGTACTTGACTTGCTGTATATAATCTAATTCTTTTGATACTTACTTTAGTTTCAACTAGATAAAGCTTAAGCTTAATTTTTTTTTTTTAAAAAGCAGCACAAAATGTTGCTGTAGGGGATGGTGGGTCAGGCAGTGACAGATGGTTTCAATTACACGGCTTTTAACTGCACCAGGCCTTACTCTACATATTGGATTCCACGTCTGGCTTCAAAGAAACCTGTCTTTGAGATTTTATGGCTGCGCTGTGAGCTTGACATGCAACAACTTTTACAGTAAGAAGTTTGTTGTTCAGAGAATGAGTTTACACTTAAGCTGTAGCTTTTGTTTTTCTCAGCTGGAGGTCAGACTTTGCTTAGTTGCCCTCCAACTCCCCGTGGTGTAAGCCAGATGTAAGTAACCGTGCTACCAGGGCTGCGCTATGGTCTTTGATTATTGGTTTGATTTAGAGCCAGGCATGTATGGTGACATGTGGCTCCCATTAAAACCAGTCTCTGTTTAAATGAGGGCGAGCCAGCAGAGCTGAAAGGATGGCGTGTGAACAGCCAGTTTTCTAGTTTGCTATACAAGCAGCAATTTTAGGGCATTAGTCAGGACTATTTGTCATTCGAACTATTGGCGTGGGCGTGAAAAAGTTTGTTGGAAATTCAGCACAGGAAGAAAGTTAACTGTTTAGTGATCCTCAAATGTATTTTCACAAAAAATCATCACATTTACTGGATATTTTATTGCAGTTACTGTTTTATTTTTTTCTCGTCATCTTTTAAGCTTCAGTGCCTGCTTTTTCTTACATAATTCTTGTTTTATTTAACACAACTTAAATAATATTATAGAATTGAATAGAATTATTAATATTTTAGAATTGAAGCCATTCCCATTCAAGTTTCAAAAGAAAAATGTCTTTTAAAAATGCACAATGAAGGAGCAAACCCAGTGATGTCGCTCACTGAACAAAGTCGTTTCCTCTGTATTGACAAATCTATTAGACGCTTCTCAGCGTTTGAAAACTACGTTAGATGGCTTTATTCGTCTTTTTTTAATCAAATATTCTCTTTTGACCTAACATACTTTCTACTTGATTGTTGAGTTCATCTTTGAAAGTAATTTGTACTGCTTTTAAACTTCTGGAACTGAGCCATTGGTTTCTCATTAACTCCAGTTGAGACTTGATGCTTTTTACTCTGCCATTTTTTGGAGTGGACGACTCTTAGAGACCACCAGAGAGCTGCTATGCTGTGTACACATCAACGTTGTGGATCTTTGATCTTTCACAGTCATGTCTCTTCTGCTGTTGACTGTTCTCTAATAATGGAGTCCCTGTTAGCATAGCCTCATTTACCCAGGTTACCCAACAAAACACAACCATGCTGCCTTTTCCAGTTGAAATACAACATAATTGGTGTTTCAGAGTCGCATGATATGGTAGGACAAATCATTCTTTTTGGAGGGGTGAAGGAAATATTTTTTACATGTGCTGATGTTTAAACAGTTGAGATGTGGCGTAAACTTTACATGTTTAAGAAAACTCATCATAGTTGGAACAATTTCTTGCTGAAAATGCAGTCTTGATTCACATCGATTAAATATTATAATTTCACTCAGTCTTCATAAGTTTTGCCTGAACTTGTGCAGACTGGTATGTTGTTATTGAAGCAGGTCATGCTCTCATATTTCTGTGGAATTCCTTTTGGGTGACCACAGGTATGCTCAGGGTCTCCCAAAGTGATTTCTGTCTCTGTAAATTCACAGTCCTAGAAATTTTTTTTTTACATGTTTTATTTTAGTAGACATAACTTTCGGTTTCTTCTTAATTTTTGCATTACAATATTCATCTTTCCATACAAATTGATATTATTTCTTACTTAAGCTTTTTCTTTCAACACTAATCCATTTTCTTTCCCTTTTTTTTGCCATTGCCAGTATTTACAGCATAATGTGGTTTTAGCTTCAAAGCCATTGGAAGAATGTGTTCTCCCTCCTCTTGCCCTCCTCTCCACCCAGTGTTTCACTTCCCTTCTCCTTCCTGACTTTTCTAGTCAGCAGCAGCCACGCTTAATGGTGTCTTTTGTGTGTGAGCTGTGGCTCTTTGCATGTTTTTCTAAAACGGAAAGAAAAAACCAGGATTGGGAGGAGGCAGGAAAGAATTCCTAAGATTACTTGTCTGGACCATTTGTTTTGAACCAAGGCCTTATTTATTTTTCATCAGTGGTATTTTATTATTGGGGATTTTTTGTTTATATGATGGGTGAAACAAAATGAGTTTTGTTAGAGATGAAAAGACTGAAAAGCAAAAACACAGATGATGATTTTATTCGTTTTATTTATTTTTTCCCCCTCCAGATCAGGAAGCTGTGTCGGCCGCAGTTTGAGAAAGGAACATGGCTTCCCAGGGTAAGTTGACAGGGTTAAGACCAACGCCTTCAGTTCTCTTTGTGGAGCACAATTGTGAATTCTTTTATGATTTCAGCTGATCTGATGGAACTGGACATGGCCTTGGAGCCAGACCGAAAGGCAGCAGTCAGTCACTGGCAGCAGCAGTCATACCTAGATTCAGGCATCCATTCAGGGGCCACTACCACTGCTCCATCCCTCAGTGGGAAGGGCAATCCAGAGGAAGATGATGTTGACAACAACCAGGTCATGTACGAGTGGGAGCAGGGCTTCAACCAGAACTTTTCCCAGGATCAAGTACAAGGTATGCTTATCTACTTATTCTGGAGAACGTGTGTTGCAAATAGGCATGAGAGGGCTGAACTATCCTCTCTGTTTACTCTAGACATCGATGGTCAGTATGCCATGACACGAGCTCAGAGGGTGCGTGCAGCCATGTTCCCAGAGACTCTGGAGGAGGGCATGCAGATTCCCTCCACACAGTACGATGCTGCAAACCCAACTAATGTCCAGAGACTGGCCGAGCCATCACAGATGCTCAAACATGCTGTCGTCAATCTCATCAACTACCAAGATGATGCAGAGCTTGCCACCAGAGCAATACCAGAACTCACCAAACTACTCAACGATGAAGACCAGGTACTTCATTTTAATGTTTGGTGCGAGTTATCTCAAATCATTTGTTTTCTTCCTGCTGTAACACATATGATGGTCTCTTTAGGTTGTTGTCAACAAAGCATCAGTGATGGTTCACCAGCTTTCAAAGAAAGAAGCCTCTCGCCACGCCATCATGCGTTCCCCTCAGATGGTGTCGGCAATTGTCAGGACGATGCAAAACACGAACGACGTGGAAACGGCTCGCTGCACTGCAGGAACACTCCACAACCTGTCCCACCACAGAGAGGGACTCCTGGCCATCTTCAAGTCTGGAGGAATCCCCGCTCTTGTTAAAATGCTCGGGTATGAAGGAGAGGGACATTTATTAATGGTTATACATGTGGCTGGGATAATATTTATTTTTTAAACTGTATGAAATTTCCAGTGACCTAATATTCCTTTTTGCAGCTCACCAGTGGACTCTGTGCTGTTCTACGCCATCACCACCCTCCACAACCTCCTGCTGCACCAGGAAGGTGCCAAAATGGCTGTCCGTTTAGCCGGTGGCCTCCAGAAAATGGTGGCTCTGCTCAACAAAACTAATGTCAAGTTCCTGGCCATCACCACAGACTGCCTCCAGATACTGGCCTATGGAAACCAGGAGAGCAAGGTGAGGTTTGATAATGACACCATGACACAATCTGTTCTAAGAACAGATCTAAGGTTGCTTCTCCTGCTTTCTGTTTTAGCTGATTATTTTGGCAAGTGGTGGTCCGCAAGCACTGGTGAACATCATGAGGACTTACACCTATGAGAAGCTGCTGTGGACAACAAGCCGTGTTTTGAAAGTTCTGTCAGTGTGCTCCAGTAATAAACCTGCCATCGTTGAAGCTGGTAAGTTTTCTTCTTTATTTAATTTTTTTTTTACACTAATCTGTACAAGTGTGATTTTATTTAAAATGTGGTCTATTTGTTCAGGAGGAATGCAGGCTCTGGGACTCCACCTGACAGACCCAAGCCAGAGACTGGTCCAGAACTGCCTCTGGACTCTCAGGAACTTGTCTGATGCTGCCACCAAACAGGTGATGAGAACGGCCCTGTGGCTGCTATCAGTGTGATATGATTTTAATTAATCTGTGCTTCTTGCTGGCTCTTGACAGAAACTTATTTTAGTTGAAATGTGGATGCTTGTCATATAAACTCTTGTTGTTGCTCTCCAGGAGGGAATGGAAGGTCTGCTGGGAACGCTGGTGCAGCTGCTCGGCAGTGATGACATTAATGTAGTGACCTGTGCTGCTGGCATTCTGTCCAACCTGACCTGCAACAACTACAAGAATAAGATGATGGTCTGCCAGGTATAAATGACACTTATTATATAACAGACTGATGGATTCAATCTTTGGGATTGCTTTTTTTTTGTATCTATAACAAATCCTATTCCTGTTTGATCTGTGGTGACATCTTTAAGACATTATTATCACCCTTCCAGGTTGGAGGTATTGAGGCTTTGGTTCGCACCGTTCTTCGAGCTGGTGACAGAGAAGACATAACAGAGCCCGCTATCTGTGCCCTGCGCCACCTCACTTCTCGACACCAGGACGCTGAGATGGCTCAGAATGCTGTCAGACTGCACTACGGCCTGCCCGTCGTCGTCAAACTACTTCATCCACCATCGCACTGGCCACTCATTAAGGTACGCTGCCGGTTCTGTCATTTTATATTGCTGCTTGAGATGATTCTCTACAGGAAGAAAGCTTCTGATTGATCTTCTGTTGTTTGATGTGCTCTTTTGCTCCATCAGGCAACAGTCGGTCTGATCCGCAACCTGGCTCTGTGTCCTGCAAACCACGCCCCTCTGAGAGAGCAGGGCGCCATCCCCAGACTGGTTCAGCTGCTGGTTAGAGCGCACCAGGACACACAGAGACGCACAAGCATGGGAGGCACACAGCAGCAGTTTGTGGTGAGGACAGTCATTCTGCATCACTTTGTCATCTATTAGCTTAACCCTTTGGAACCGATGTGCCGTACAGCTGTGAGGTCAGCGTAATACAACTACGTCAAAAATGAAATTATTTGAATATTCTGTGATTGACATTTTATTGAATGAAAAGAGAATAGGGAATTTATTTGTCGTTTTGGGGACAAAAACGATCCTTAATTTTAATAAATAACACAGAAGATGAACATCAGTCCAACGGCTGCAATCCAGAGAAGAGAATCCTCCGTGGGAGGTGGGGCAGAATTGAGCTGTCAGCTAATAAATCCAACAATGAAGAAACCGATCATCGTCTTATTTTGGAATGGGTTTTTCTAGAAAAACAAGCTGGCTAAAAATTGTATAGACTGTGTGGTTCACTGTAAAAGCTGAGCCGAACACCCGAAATCCAGCTAGATCAAACTGTTCTCAAAAATACTTTATTTTTTCCACTGACAAAATAAGGAACATTTATGAGAAAAAAAGGTGCAAGAATCAGACTTCAAGGAAAAATGTCAAATGGACAACAGTGCGTTCAGAAGAGAAATTTTTTTTTTTTTGTGCTGCCTCTTAGAAATTGAGGCCACATAGGCACCTGCAGTACAGGCACTGTATAAAACCATGAGAAAGGTATTTTAATATTGTTGGGGTCTCCACAGCAAAATGTTTCATTTTTTTCCAAACAGAATTTTCTTTTGTATGATTTTAAGTATAGTGTGTGAATACATCTTGGGAAAAAATACAAACTAAAGGAAGTCTCACATAGGTAAGGTTGTTCTGATTAAAATGATACCAAATAAGCAAGATTTCAAAATCTGGGTTCCAAAGGGTTAAAGATCCCAAATAAACAGTGTTCAGACGTCTCATAAGCCTTTTCTGCGGTGAAGCAGCTGTAAAAGCGCAGTGCTACTCTTAACAATTCACACCTATGTTTTTAGGAGGGAGTTCGCATGGAAGAGATTGTGGAGGGCTGCACAGGAGCTCTTCATATTCTGGCCAGAGACGTTCACAACAGAATAGTAATCAGAGGACTCAACACCATTCCACTTTTCGTACAGGTGAGCCTTGTTTTCAGTTGAATAAATGTACATAAATATACAGTTTTGCTCAGAACGAAGTAATTTGATATAAGATGGTTGCTTCTTTAAGAGGGTTTTTGACCGTGATGTCTGTGTGCAGCTGTTGTATTCTCAAATCGAGAATATCCAGCGTGTAGCAGCGGGAGTCCTGTGTGAGCTGGCTCAGGATAAAGAAGCCGCTGAGGCCATAGAGGCTGAGGGAGCAACTGCCCCACTCACAGAACTCCTACACAGCCGCAACGAAGGAGTTGGTATGTACACAGAAACATTAAAGGCAAAAAGTGGGTGCTGCTAGGGAAACTCTCTCAGCTGTTGTAAGACTTGCGAGAATCAATTAAACGTAGAGTAAAACATTCTTTTTTACATTTTTTTTTCCTCTCAGCAACATACGCAGCAGCAGTGTTGTTCCGAATGTCAGAAGACAAACCTCAAGACTACAAGAAGCGCCTCTCTGTAGAACTCACCAGCTCCCTCTTCAGGACAGAACCTATGGCCTGGAATGAGGTGTGAAGCACTCAATGCACTTTATTCACTCCTATCTACAAAGTGTTTTTTTTTTTTTTTTTTTTGCAGGTTATGTTAAATTGAAAAAATCTCCATCTTTCTCATTACCATGTGTGTTGCTTTGCAGACTGGAGACTTAGGTTTGGACATCGGCGCACAGGGCGAGCCTCTGGGCTACAGACCGGAAGGTAAGAAATCCGCATGCTTCACTGCAGCTAAGAGTCTCATCTCAACACATTAAAGTTTAGGAAATTGGTCTAATGGAGAAATTTTACATTTAAGTGAAAGCATGAATGGGTTTCAAAAGAAGTAAAATGATGCTGCTTGGATGTCACTGTAGAATTTGTTTAGTCGGGGCTCAAATTGGCATCTTTCTATCTACTGCTTCAGCATTAGCCGCTTAAAGCGGCTCTTAACCAGAAGTATGCATACAAAGGTTTGAAGAGCTCGTGTTTGCTGGAGTCTGTCTGCCTCTGCAGCAGAACTCAGTGAAGTGAAGCATGAATTAAGATAAGTGAAGTAGTCGGTCCCAGCAGCAGCAGTAGTAGTAGTAGTAGCCTCAGCCGTGTTTCTGTGTGCTGTGTTGCTGTGCAGTGTTCCGTTTGGATGATCATACTACTGTGATGGCGTGGTTTGTTAACTCGCTTCTAACAACTGCTCTGCTTCCCCTGGCTCTCCTCCATCCACTCCCTGCTTCCCCAGACCCAAGTTATCGTTCCTTCCATTCGGGGGGTTACGGAGGGGACTCTATGGGCATGGAGCCCATGATGGACCATGAACTGGGTGGAGGCCACCACCCTGGCCAGGACTACCCTCCAGTAGAAGGGCTGCCTGACCTCGGACATGCCCAGGAACTGATAGAGGGCCTGCCTCCTGGGGATTCAAACCAACTGGCCTGGTTTGATACCGACCTGTAAATACGAGATAAACATTACACTACACTTTCTACTAGGTAAGACGGACTTCTCACTCCACTTTGTAGCCTTGTCAGCTGGAATCAATGGTTACCACTTCTTAAAGATGTAACTTTGAAGCGCAGTGGGAGGATTCAAGATGAAATGGCTGAGGAAGGAGAAGAGTGGATTTAATCACTGTGGTTGCTGCATGTTCAGACTGCTATGAATTGCAGAGCTGTGTGAAGTGGTGTGTGTTGGGTCACTCTGTGTTTGATCTCCGTGTGTGGCCCTTTACCAACCTCGGAGCTTTCTCCTTCCTTTTTACCTCCTCCTCACACTAATTCGTCTCCTCCCTTTTGCAGCTGTATCATGTGATCTGGATGAATCTGCATCGTGATTTGCCCATATGGAGGAGGCGGGGTTTCAGAAAGTGCCTGAAGATGACTCAACAACAGCAAGCAGTTTCCCGTCTACGGGAACTTCATTGGGACAAAGTAGATTTTACCGCAGTTCGTTTCTGGTCTCGGCCCGATGCTGGGCCGGCTTCAAACCCTGACATGACATACAGATTTGATCTCAGTGATCAGTTTTCAACAACTTTTTTATGTACTTTTTATTTTTTACTTCTTTTAGTTGTTTTCCTTTTTTTATTCTATTTTCTCAGTCTGTAATGGTACAAACCAAACATTGCTTGCATTTTTTCCCCTCCTTCATTTCTCTGCATTATAAGTCATCTTCTGTTTTTGCAATCCCTTGTATTTTAAGTCGAGTAGTGTTTTGATTTCTCTTTTGTTTTTTGTTTAGTGGTGATGTTCCATCCAAGTCAAGACTTGGAACATATTTTAAATGGTGTTGAAACACTAAAGTTAATCAGCTGTACTCTGATAAAGTGTAACATTGTGTAGCTTTTGTATAAAACACATGAATTGGAAATCATGGTCCAAATATTGAGCTATTTTCTTGCTTTAAAGAAGGACACTGATGTGTCTCTGCTGTTCCAAAGGGGGTTTAGCTGATGGAGCTGACGGGTGGGGAGGGGGTTACTGTCTGAAAAGACCAGGGTGGAGAAGTGCCACTATTGGTATGCTGTTACTAAGGTCTAAGGTAGTAAGAGGCGCTGGTTGCTGTAGCCTGCTGTGTTCTGAAACAATAAAATGGACTGTCATTTCACCTGGATGTGTCCTTTGACCTCTGTTACAAACTGCAACCTGCCATCATGGGCCACCAAAACAACGTGTGACGGGGAGATGGTGGTATTTTATACTAGAAACAGGTCAGTTTAAAACTTACATTTTCTATGTGGAAGGAACTGAAGCAGTAAGAGTTGCCTTCTTATGACGTATGTATGAATTATAACATCTCCAAAAATTGTGAACCATTACAGCCCTGTAGAAAAGTGTTACTGTCAGTGATGCAAACAGAAAATTACTATAATTTAAGGTTAAACTATAACATTGTTGCCATCCAGTGTTTGTACAAGGAAGACTTTATTTGACACACAGTATTACACAAACTTAAAATCAGAAAACTAGTCATTTAAAGAACACTTTTTTTTTGTATGTTTAAATGAAACAAAAGTATTCGGTAAAATAGATTAAATTATGATTTGAAGATGGAGCCTCTAATATCTCAGAATCTCTTGAAGCATCTCGGCAGCCAGTGGAGCCACATCAGCATGACATCTGAAATGAATTGTAAAAGTTAGTTATTCTGATGTACATGTGTTTTAAAGGTTACAGCTTATAATAAAAAGAGACTGAGAAAACATTTTTAACTACCAGTAAGACCCAATAAGCCCTAAATTTCTTTTAAGGCTTAAATGTACACGTGTCCTTATAACCTTTGCCCTTAATGCATATTGATGCAATTTCCTTCTCCAAACTTGAACTTAATTTACCATCTAATTGAAAGCAAAAACTTTTTTTTTTCCAGAATTGGAAAATTGAGCTGATGGCAACTTCTCATAATGGAGGCAGGTGCCAAAAGAAATACAAAGATTTGTTCGAAGTTTCACTAAATTACAATGCTAAAGTGTGTGTGAATTCTTGAATGTTTCACAGCAGCATTCTGCTCTGTGGTAGTAATACAGAAAATCGATAGTTTCTCTACAGGCTTGTCAGAGATGGTAGCATCTCTCCATGAAGAAAATGAACACGAAGCTGACTCGCCACACCTAAAACCAAACCAGCAACTTCCTGTCAATATTCAACAAACCCCTTCAAGTTTGAGTTATGGGGAAAAATAATCTTTTCGTGCCTTCCATTTTGAAAAACGCGTATCAACTTCAATTTTTGAACAAAGCTGTGAATCCCAGTTGAAACAGGATTATTGACATTCTGAGGCTGCAGCTGCCTGCCTTCCTCCTCACTTTATCAAATTCTTTCAGGTGTTTTCAGTAAAACCAGAAAAAAATCCAAACCACCGTCATCTTAGTTAATTAAAACTCACATAATTATGTAAATTAGGGCAGTTCCCAGAGGATTCTGAAAGCTTCAAGAAACAAACTGGTGCAATATTTAGAACAAAATATTTAATTCAAATATTATTTTTCCAAAAACCAAACATAAAGTAATTTTTAGACCCTATATTTATAATATCCCAACAGTAAAAAGGACAAAAGATCAAATCTATTGAGTGATGAAGAATGTGGAACATGCAGGCAGTACCAGGCGAGTACAAGTGTGCACACATGTGGCAGAGGCAGCAACCATCCCGATCAAGAGGCTCTTCATAGCAAGCTGCTAGCTACTGTGTGGTATACAAAAAAAAATTCCCCCATCACTTGCAAAAATCAATATCAGCAAAAGCTTCACAATTCCACTATCGTGTGAGCTTTGTGTTGCACCGTTGCTGCTTCATAAAAGTTATATCCAACACTGGAAGAGTTGTGTGTTCTCAGAGCAGCTCTACTGAGATGTATGTCGGTGCAGATACTGGAGGGCTGGTTTTCTTCTGGCTTTGACTCAGTTCAGCAGTCCACCAGGATCAGGTTCTGATCCTCCAGGCTCGTCTTCAGGAATGGGAACTATGAGTGACGCCCCCCTTTCCCTCCTCTCCTGCCCTCTGAGACTTTTGAAAAAGCATTCCTCAGGTTGCCATGGTAAAGGCTTAATGACATTATCAGGGTTAGGATCTAAGCCCAGATCTTGGCTTTCCCTCCCAACACTTCAATCTTCTCCTTATCCTTTCAATTAAAACCTCACCCATCTCTTCCTGTCCCTTCCTCTCCTCCTCCCTCCGCATAACTCCTCTCATCTCCTGCCCTTTTCTCCTAAAACCTCTGCTCCCCTCTCTCGGCTGCTAAACCAGTGGGAGGGTGCCGGTCCCGGCCACTTCAAAGGCGAGAGCTGATCTGCGCTTTCATCTGCCGAAGAGGAAGAGGAGAGCACAAGAGGGGAAGTCGGAAAATAAGGAAAAGAAAATGGAGTGGGGGTGCAGAGAAGAAAAGAGAGGGGGAAATAGAGCCTTCTATAGCAAAGCAACAATAAACCTTTATTATTGATCTGGCAGGGTGTGTGATTGAGAGAGCATTTGTGTGTATTCATTCATGTGCCGGTGTGTGTTTGCACAATGTGTGTGTGCGTGCGTCGGCCTGTGTGTGAGAGGTCACTGCTCTCATGCATCAAAGGATGAAAGAAAGCATGGTCGCTTTAGAGAGAAAACCCTGGGCTCAAAGAGGGAACAAACATCCAGCCCACAGATTCTTAAAAGACAGCCAGCTGCAGATCCAGGTAAACACAGGCACGCCACACCACACGGATTTACCAGCCTTTACTTTTATATCAACTGTTTTTTAATATAACTTATCTCTGTAGTTTCATTATTTTATATGGGACTTCTTTTATACAGTTGTATAAAAGAATTTTGGAATCATGTTCAATAAACCCAAATGAATGAAAACGTCAAACCTGTTGGGTGAAGTCATTTCCTGTAACACAGTGATTAGCTCCGCCCCCTCAGGAGAGACTGACCAGTCAGATCTGTCTGTAGTCTGTATCTAAAACCAAGAAAACAAGGAGAATCTCAAACCATAATCATTGTACCAATGGAAGAATCCTTTTCAATGTTGGGTCAAAACTACTTGTTGTTGTCTAGCAGTGATTATTATAAAAAATGCAATATTTTTATGAAAATTTTTATAAACATAATTGTCCTAAAACTGATTTATTTAAAAAAAATTATTTATGAAAAAGGAATCAACTGTCAACAGCAGCAAGATATTTTAAAGCACTTAAAATGATCAATAATAATCTTTTTTTCTCAAACGGAAGACAACACAAGTGACCCTTTTATTAGAAATATTTCATTAAATAAAAAAAGGTAATTTAATGCATCATAATGTCAGGTTGTTTACTAATCCTGGAAAGAGCTGCTGTTCTGTTATCACCATTATTTTCAGCAAAAAGCAACTGGTGAGTGAGATCACACTCATTTATCACATCCTTTTAAAGTAAGCTAATCAAAGAGCTCATCTGCCGTTTAAAAAAAAACCGGAACAAGCACAGCCACCTACTCTGCTTTTCTCATTAGCACTCTGTTTTTATGTCTGCAAACTTCCCTCCTTTCCATGTAGCTGTCCTGACATGTCTCCTTAGCTCTGGGAGATGCACGACCACACAACATGCAGCTTCACAACTCAAAAAAATTCTACTCAATTCAGAAAGATTTGCTAATGGTTTTCTTTTTTAACTTTAGATTTCTGTGAAAATTTAATCAATTTGGTGGTTGTATTTTTCATCATAACTGTGAGCAGCTCTCTTGTCCTGCATTATTGGCACATAACCACGGTTGGCACCAAAATTAAGCACCTTTAGGCTTTTATTGAAATGAAAGCAACAGGAGAGAGAGGTGTGAAAGAGATGGGAAACTGGTAAACAAAATGTGTTTTGTTTTCAGGCTTGAATTTGAATTTTATATTGTAAAAAAAAAAATAACAGACAGGGTTCAAATCCAATCAGAAAAAAGATGATGTTTTAGCCCCAACATACATTTTTTAAAACATTTTTTATATGTTCATTCATTAATTCATTTACACTTTTGTATCAAACTAAAATTTAATTGTACTGTAGCTATTCTTTCTTCAAGATGTGTAATTGTAAATTATGAACTGACTCAGACATATATGTATTTAAGATATTTAGCCTAATAATATACATTTTTTTAAATACTAATTAAGTGCATCACAAAAGTTAAGAGAAAGAAAATGGTTCAATAAATAAAAAAGATCCATGCATACAGATGTTTCCCTCAGCATTGTGTTTTTTGGTCGATTTTCCTACTTTTGTGTACCTGTGTGTCTGAGTGGAAGCATGTTTGTGTGTTTAGTGCGTGCGTGCTCCCTCTCATCTCCCGTGACATCATCACCTCTGTCTCTGTGGCGACACAGCATAGTTGTTGCTAAGAAACGGGGTTAGGACGAAACAAAAAATCCTCTCTTCATTTGCCTACTCCCCTCACCCGCGCTTCTCCATCAACAGCATTGAGCTGTCGACCAAAAAAAAAAAGAAAAAAAAACAGACCCACACCCACTTTTCATACTTCACCTTCATCCTGCTTTCTCCCTCCATTCTCCCCAAACTACAATGAAGACGAGTCAATACAGCTGGAGACAACGTCACATAAGGGGAACACAAAGAAGCATCCAACAATGGATAGTCATAACAGACAAGTTCAGACAAAGTATCTGACAGCAGAGTCTCCCAAGATTACCATGAATAGAAAAAAAAAAAAAGACAGGATTGGAGAGATTACTACTTGATGAAGGATGAAGAGCATGAGTGCAGGAGCTCATTGGGTCTTATTGAATGTGGCTGCCTTTGATGCAATTTGATGAGGGTGCTTGATGTCCTGCAAATTCAGCTCAGAAAGATACATCATACCTAATACGTTTCAACCAGCTCAACAAACTTTAGTTCAGTTAAATCCAGAAACAGGCTATGATCAGGCTATAATATTTCATCTATTCCGTTGACATAAACACAAAAACTGAGAAGCAAAAATCACTCCAGAATATATGAAAAAGTACAAAACTAATAAGAATATTTAGTTTAAGCTTTCATTAACTGAATCCAGAAATGATGTTGTACCTTATGAGGATCTTAATTTTGGAATTAATAATGTAATGGACTTTTAAAGTGTGTGTCGAACAAAAAACAGAAAAAATTGTATATTTTTCAAAATAATACAAGCTTTATTAAGCCGTTTTTTTGATTACTCATTAACCCTTTGACCCTTTCTGAGTTGTGAGAAAAATGCAAAGGCGTGCTTAACTAATTCAAAGGAGAATAAATCTTCCTTTACAGTCCATTTCAGCTCCACAGCTACAGCAGGATCCTACGTTGTGATTAACGGAGCTTTGAAATCAATGAAAGATAATTACATTTTTTCTTCTGAAAGCCGGCTCTGTGTTGAAGTGTGTAAAGAAAGATTGTGTGTAGGTGTGAGTAACTGGGCTCTTGTCACAAAGTGTGTTGTGTGTTTATTTATTTATTTCTTAATCGACTGGCTCCTATTTTCTCCTTATTTTATTTATTTATTTTGTTTTTTTTAACCAGGGTTCATTTCCCTCTTACAGTTTAGAAGAAATTTGAAGGAAAAAATGTTGGAGAGTTTTCATGAATAAGATAGTGGCTAACACAAAAATGGGATTTAGCACAAATGCAGCAGAGATAAGGAGGTAGTAAACCTCATCACTGAAGAAAAGAAAACTATTGTTTTTAAGACTGGATAATCCTGGATACGGTGAACATCCTGTTTTACTGCATCAGGACAGACAAGTATTTTCACAGCATTTTGACTTGAAGTTATAGTTTTTGTCATAAATGTACATTACATTTACTCAACAATCAAAGAAGTTCTAAACTGCAACAAAATTCTGTTTATTCTACATATGATTCAAAATGACTTCATGTTTATTTAAAAAAAAGGAAAAAACTAAAACAAATTTTAATTAGATAATAGAATAATGTGTTTAACAGTCCCATGCATTTTTGATTCTTATAAATCAATCTGGGTGTATCATTTTTCAAGCTGTTTCTGCATTTTCATCAGTCATGTTACATAAAGCCATTTGCTTTGTTTACTTTTTCTTAAAAACGGTTCTATAGAATGGAGGAGACTGGTCATTGAATGGTGGGGTTTCACAGGGACAAAAATATATTATTTGAGTATTCAAACATGTCCACTGAAGTGATGCAGCAACTGTGTCCATTTTTTCATAACATAGATGTTGTTGATTATTTGAAATGTCCAATTAGCTCCTGAGCTCTCAGTATTGACATGGTTTTTTAATTTTTTTTGAACAGCACACATATTAATTTTTGGCACGTGCACGGGGAATTGGGGTTCGATTCCGAGGGGATACGAAGGACTTAAACATGTGTGGGTCTTTACGTATGACCCTTCACACCAATGTGGCCACAGGGCGGCCCAAGTCTGAGACTCCCTGTGCCGGTCCCTAGCCCGGATAAGATATAAGGCTGTGTCAGGAAGGGTGTGAAGGGTAAAACTATCAGCCAAACTAAATGTGCCGATCAGTGGAAGCTGTTTCACTGTGGCCACCCCTGACGGGATGTGCCAAAAGGTGAACAACACGTACATTTTTTCTGGAATCATTGAATATTTACTTGTAAATAGTTATGCAATATAACACAGTTATTACTGCACAGGACCATACTTATCGGTAGGAAACGTTACACATTGTTTTAAGATAGCAATGAAGTTAGATTTTTGTTTGGAAACACATAACAAAAAAAAAATTAATTCTCTTCACATTAACAAATATTGTAACACACACACACATATACATATATTTATCTAGATATCTCATCAAAGGCTGCATATTTTACTCAACTAGCACACAGGAAAAGGTGACAAGGCCAGATGAGTCATGCAGCCTTCCACGTGAGGGAAGGAGCAAGAGGACGACACAAACATAAACTCCTGTAGTAAACTAATCCAGGACTTTATTTAATTTTTTAGATCACCCGAAACTTCTTTGCATTGTGCAGCTCACATGAAACTGATATTGAGTTTAACAGTTCAGATTCTGTTTGAGATTTTTGTAGATATTTTAGTTAATTTAGTTATCAGCAGAGAGATTAAATTAGAGTGGGAACAAAGCAACTGATGTTTACCTTAACTGTATTTCAGATTGCGTAGTGAACATTTCTTTACATTATTTTAATCTAACACAATGACTTTCAGATATTTTGGGCATCATTTTTGTAAATAATTTAAACATTTTTCTTTATCTTAAAAAAAGTGACTTAATGTGGAAAGAAAAGGTTTTTTTTTTTTTTTCTTTCAGGTAAAATAAATAGCTTCTATTTGTGGGACTGGGACCATCCTTGATAAATTGCACAATAGCTTTGAGGAAAAAGCTAAAAGGGTGGAGAGAGCAGGACAGAGAAGACACACACACACTGGGATCCCTCTGTTGTTCTAATGAGGGAGTTTGCACAAGTGGGAGGAATTTGTCACAGAGAGCCAGAGAGAATGTCTGTGAGTAGGTGGTTGTGGTGGCAAAAACTAATTAGTTTGTGGAATCAAAATTACATCCATCTATGCAACTGCTCTCTCCTTCCAACTCACACAAAACTACAAAGTACACCAGCTTCCAGGCAGAGCCTTCGGCCAGATCATATGATCTCAGTTAGGCAGCTGACCTTGTGTCCCACGTGCAGAAACTACTTCATGACCCTGCGGCCAAGCCAAAAGATTAGGAATGGATTTTGCATAATTCATAGGGGCGCGCTAAAAAAAATGTTTTCTAAACTTCTTTTTGACCAGAGATGGTTTTTATTTTTGTTGCTTCACCCATTTCACCTTCCCTTTAACAATTCATTGAAATTCATGCTCTGCAAATATTAATACCTGGAATAAATGAACAGTCTTTATCAGCATTTTAATGAGGACACAGAAAACTACATTTTTGTGAAAAAACATTTTATGTTATAACTTTAGAAAGGAGAATTATTTCACTGAAGCGAAACAAAAAACAAATATCTGTTCTCAACTGTCAAATTTTAGGTTAATATTTTTAATAGTTTTGCTTTATGAAATCTTTGACGATACATCATTAATATTTTTTCTATGATTAACAAATAATATTAAAATACTAAAAATACAGTACAGAATTAATAGGTTTATTGCTTCATGAGTGTGAAACGTCTGACTAATGATTTAGGACTGTTGAGATCGTACTCTAGTCGGTTCTAGTCTGCTTTTTTCGGCAGCTGTCTGACCTTAACCCTGGTGCGAAAGACATACAAATCTTAAAAAATACCCAAAATGTTGGAAAACGTGTCATTGGTAAACATGGTGTATTAAAAAGCTGAAACCATCTATTAGCCCTCCATTTGAGTTCTTTATAAGCAGTAGCACCCTGCAGCTGTAAGTTTGTAATGTTTGCAGGTAAACTGACTGGTCCAAACAGAGTGAAGCAAATCCAGAAGAAGGTGTGACATTTTTCTGCATTCCTCTCCGATTCAGCCGAGTCCGAGAGGGAAAGTCTGCTCAGTTTTTATAACAGGACAAAATAATGTGAATGTGTTTTGGTTTCACATTTACTAGAACAGATTGACAATTTTAGGAATTAAAAAAAAAAAAAAAAGTTTGTAATTAAAAACTAAGACTTTTCCAGCAAGTTAATTTCAGTAGAGGGATGTCCAGCTTACTTATTAAACTGTTGAGAGAGATTTATTGATCATAAAGTAAGAATGAAAACAAGCTAAAAAATCCTATTTCCTGCTTTATAAATATTGCAACTTTTCTGTTACAATCTGCTAAATGAACCAAAAAAGTTAATGAATACTTGATGTTGTATGTTGCTGATCAACATGTAACTGGTAGTTAAATTACTTCTATAAATTGAAAATCATTGGTGTGATTTTCTGCTTTAATGCAGAAAACTATAAATAAATCAAAATTTCTGGTAAAAATCATTTTCAATTGTCCAATTCTCTCCACATTAACAGACTGTAACAATGCCATTTATTATATTTGAACGGGGCCGGTAAAACATCTCCCTAAATTTGTTCTGCAAATCATTTTGATTATTACAAAAAATTGGATACACTCAGAGACAGACAGAAAAACACAAACACATATTATTTTTCCCTCCATGTCAGTCTGGTTGCGGTGAAACTACAAGTTACTTTTTTTGACAGCAGACCAGCAGTGCTGTCCATGTCCTGTTATTATTCCAACATCTTCATCCCGCATTGTTTACATTCTAACTTCATGAGAACGCATTTCAAGTGAACTTGTTTCACTCACCAGTCGTTTAATGATCTTGAGAGCCGTGCGTTGCATTCTTGGCGTCCCCGCCTGCATGTGAACTCGCAGCATTTGTGACAAGCTTTGCAGACCGGAAGGGGACAAGCAGTCATGACCTTCTCCAGCGTACAGCTGGACAAGTAAGGACAGACACTGAACAGATTCCTCCCACACTTCTTGATTTTCTGTTGGCAGCTGCAGGGAGACACATTCAGTTAATGCATATAAAGCTGAAAGTATGACAGGTTTGAAGATGAGCTCAAATAAAATAAGCTGACATTAGTGTCCTTGCCAAAATATTTAACACAACAACAATTGAAGATGTCTAATGGTTTTCTCAAATGAAGTGTGTAGAATAAATGAAAATGTTCTGGAGTTTTTTTTTTATTTTTACTTTTGAAACAGAAAAAAAAAACTGTTTTTTCCCCCCACTACTGCCAGTCATTGTGTACTCAGACTGAGGAAGTTGAGGCAAACTAAACCCAAAGAATTGTGGCAATTCCTTTCAGTAGTGACTGTCATGTGAAAAGTGAAATGAGCCATTTTTCACTCTAAGTTTTTTTTTCTATCAGAAAACACAATTATCCAGCTCTGACTGTGTCAGAATTGGGCAAAGATGGATGGGTGGTAATGAAATGGAAGCCAGGTGCTGCTGCTGATGAAGGAGTATTAAGAGATACTCAGGAAATTGTAAGATTTTGTGATGATATGCAAATGAGGAACACAATTCACCTGCAATCATGCTGAAGTGTTACTTCATAAATGTCATAAGGACCTCAGGAAAATTGGTTCCATTTCCCAGTATTAAACCACAAAAAGTTTTTTTTTTTTTTTTTTTCATTATGGCCCGCAGTAGTCACTGACTGCAAGGACCAGATTGTTTTCATATTTAGAAATATTTCTGCGCCTTTAAGCAAAAATTTGCCCCCCACTACATGTGCGAACACTCATCAAAATTTGCACACACTTGAAATGAATTTTCGGCATAATGAATGAGCCCAAAACGATGACATAACGATGAGTGAAACCATAATAAAAAATGAATGGACCAAAAATTGCTTATGGGGACATGAAAAAAATGGTAAGAATCCACTAACAAAATCAAAACACACGTGCCGGGGATATCCAAAGCAGCATTTGAAATTATTATTATTTTGTGACAAAGTGTGAGATATGGTGATATTCAGGAAAATTATATTTTAGTTTGAGCGATTTTCACCAAATTTCACACACATGCCGCCAGTTTAAGTCTACTACGACTCCTGGAATTGTGTTCACCTTTGACCTCAGGAAGAGGCCGCCATCTTTAACTGGAAAAAAAAACACCTTTGGTACCAGGTAGAATCGAAAACTCGTCCTTGGGATTTTCTTTAGTCGTTTTTTAACTTCCTGGACAGTGACTGGGGAAAAAAATGTAATTTGATATGACCATATTAGGAATGTGGGCGTGGTTAGAAAAAACGCTCCGTTGCTAAGAAAATCCAAATGTTTACTCTTGCAGATTCTTCTAAAACTCGTGTCGATCTGTTAGGTATCATAGCTGAGGAAAAAACTGAAAATGGTTGCTATGGGTATAAAACCAACAGAAAAGCGGCCAATTTGATGAAAGTGTTTTTTACATCAATTTGTCACATGCAGTTTAGACCATACTTATACTTAAAATAGGGGGGTGGGGGTGTCAGTGGCTCTTAGAGGCTCATAGTTTTAATTTGTTTATTTTTCTTCTTTTTAAAACCTATTATATTTTAGCATTTAATACAAAGAAATACAATAAGTACATTTACTTTACATATCAATAAAGTATTCACAAATCTTAATGGAAACTACGGTGGCCCTGAAGTGCAATTTATACCAACTAATCAATCAATGCAAAACAAATTCTAGGTCAAAACATTCAGAAAAGCAAAAGAAATGATTAAAAAGCAACATATACATTTTCGAAATTAAAACAAAATCCCTAAAAACCAGAGTTCTGAAAAAACAAATCACAATTACCCCCCCATACATAAATAAATACAAGAAAAAAGAAACATTTCAGAAACCAAACTAATTTCCAGAAATCACAATGAAATGCTGAAAATGAAATAAAATAAGAAACCTGAAAAGGTAGATACTATGGGATGTGACTGATTGGATGATGACATTTGTCTGCCTATACGTTGTTTGATTTGGGAATATTGTCAGACAGAAGAGGCTTCTTTGAGCTTCTGGCCACACCCACAGCTTAAGTTTGGTGATAGCTCAACCAGCTCTTTACTACAGTCCAGCCAAAACTTTTTCTGCTTTCACCCTTCTTTAAAGCTTAAATGTCATCATTATATTCATTTCATTTTTTTTTTCATATTTTTGATATTTAATTTATTTATTTCTTTTTTAAGTATCACAGTTATCTTTAAGATGTTTTGCCTTTAGTGATTTGTTGATGTGATTTGCACTATAGAGCCATCATAGGAAAAGTTTTAGCTATGACCATTTCAAAAGTTTTGTTGCATTTAAGTGATGCTTCATGAGCATTTCCCTCTACATATTCAAAGCAATGCAAACTTCAGCAAACATCAGGTCTTCTTTCTGCTGATACAGCGCAGAGAGTGATCTGACCATCAGTGTTTGGTCTGTGAACTTCCCCTCTTCAGATCTTGAAGACTCTGCAGTGCACAGTAATTAAAGCATAAAGGATTACTTTACTCTCGGACATTCATCGCACTTGTCTCGCCTGCAGAGTAGTCAGCATAATGGAGGACCCACCCACTCCTTACTCAGCTTCTTCAGTCTGCAACGCTCTAAACTCTATTTTCCTCCATCTGCCTCTTTTTTTTCCAAAAACAGAATTCTAACCGTAACAACCAACGTATAAAGCTTGTACTTCATTTATTTTCTACAATTTAACTCACACTTAATATGAGGTTTATGTTAAATCTAAATTGTTTACACCTTTTTTTTTTAATAAACAAAAGGGCTGAATATTTTTTCCTTTGACTTAAAAATCATTATCAGGTGTGGGTGGTAACAAGTTATTTTTACTCAGTTACATTGCTTTTTTTAAAGTAGCTATACATCAGTTGACTTTTTACTTTTTCTTGAAAACATCAAATATAAAAAAAAATAGTACTCTTACTTAGCTTCAAGCAGTTGTTTTTAATTTAAATACTTTTTTCTTGATAAAGTTTGTTTACTTTTTTTAATGGATGCATGATAATTGGCAGATAACTGTATAAAAAGGTAACTATAGGGGACAACATGAACATATATGATAGTAAATCTAATTTAGCTTTGACTCGACATCCTCAGTAAGAACAAAAAGGTTAAAGCGTCATTTATTTAACACTTAAAATTCAAAATAACTGGACAAAATAAAGGATCAGTTAAAAATGGTTAATTAAAAGTGTAATATATTTAGTTTATATAGTTTAAATATTGGATATTTATTAGAAATCTTCACTCAACAGGATTAAAAAAATGATGCGCTCTGAATGTTGAGTTTAAAAAATGTAACTTAGAAATCATTGTTTGCATCAAAGGGACTCTAAACAGGGGAATGCTATTTTTTGTTAAAAACAATGTAAAAGCAATATCTGGAAATTAAAAAAATAACCACATAATTTCACTTTTAAAAAACATTAATGTATATTTGAATAATTAATAAATACTTGAGTTGTTTATTAACCATTTACTTTTATACCTTTACTCAAGTAATTATTTGGATGACTATTTTTACCATTTACTTGAGTAATAAGGTAAAGACACTCTTATTTAAGTATTATTTTTGGATTCTCTTCCAGCCTCTGAGCATAAGGACAGCAGCAAATCCCCAACAGAATGGAAGAATGTTGGTACTGTTGAGACTGCAGCCCAACTGCTTCAGCTCAGTGTTTTAGTTGTGTTTCTCTCTAAATCTCAACATCTTCACACAAGCAATCTTTGCAATTTTTAGGGAAGTCGGATTGTTATTGACACTTCTGCTCTCTCTATCTCACAGTAATCTCTCATGGGACGAGGGGGGGTAAGCAGAGGTCAAGAGCATGTCAGATGCCCCATCAGCCCTCTGATGCGTCTATTGTGTCTCTGGAGATCACCGCTACTCTTTCCTCCACTCCTCCCTTCTTTTTCCACTGTCAACTCTGTCATCAGAACACCCTCCTTCCTCTTTCTCTGGCTGTTCTTCACTTTATTTTCACACTATACTCCAGTTATTTTAAAAACTTTGTTTTCTAAACTTTATGTTAACATTTGTTCTGTACAAAAGCTGTTTTAAGCAAAAAAAAAAAACAAAAAACATTGTCATCTTTAATAGCTTTTCATAGCAACGATCTGGTGCAACAAAACTTTGGAAAAAGACAAAACCAAGCAGTTTTAGTGAACAGTGATTTGTATAACTTTAATACCCAACATTGTCAAGGATTTTAGACATTAAAACTGTTCTGTTTTAATCTAAAACATCGTATTTTGAAACTTATTTTGAATTTTTCTTTTTTCTTTTTAGATTTTTCACCAGCAGAAGCCAAATGTTATCCAGTAAAAATAAATATAAGTTTTCTTTCACTACATAAAGGTTTTGAGACCAGAAAAAAATGAGTTTCCTTTCTTTACTAAATAGTAGGGGTGCAGGAAAAAAAATCGATATGGTGATATATCGCGGTGTCTCATTTGGCTACACTTGTATTGATTTTAAATACTGACAAGAAGACATTTAATTAATTATCTTTCAACTGTTGTTTTATACCTTAACCTCTGACTGCTAGTTGGCAGCACAGCACACTTTGAGCTGCCCTACATCGCACCAGAACAAGATCTCGCCAGAACCAGCTTGCGTTAAATGTCCTGTGTCATTAGTTTGGTCCGCCTCGCGGTTTTTGTTGCTATGAGACACGTACTGCTTAGTATGACTTAGGAAGTCATACTTTTAAAAAAGAATGGAAAAATTGTCCTGTTATAGTCTTGGGATTTATTACGATAAGCATAAAGAGACATCTATCGCAGAAAGTATTGCATTGCCAGATTCTAACCAATACACACCCCTACTAAATAGTGCTGATTTATGAATGGATATTGCAATAAAATGTTTATCTATTCTCAACAACAGAAAGACCCAGAATGTATGTATTTAGCCGCTGTTGTCAGGTGGCGTCTAGTTATACTTTAGCACGTTAGCTTCCTTCTTTTTCGTCCTAAAACACGTAGCCTAGCTGATAAAGTTAACCTGTCTCTTCATATTAACATTTTTTTTTAAATTTAGAATGAACTAATTCATTCACACTAAAAACAACAAAGTTATTGTGCCCTTTCTCCCACATGCACGCGTGTGGAAACCTTCCTGCAGTTTGTATCAAGGTGTAAGTTTTTGCATTCAGGCATACAGGGACTCCCTTGTAGAATCGGCACACAGAGACACACTGCTCTGTTAGTGTTGGTCTCACCATCTGAATGAGGAGTGTGCTGAGCTGACTCAGGGGTCGGTTGGCTACGAGCAGTTTCTCTGCTGCCTCTGTCTCTGCTGCTGGATAAGATAGCCTCTGGCTCTAAACACACACACACACACACACACCCAAATGCACACACGTTAAATCATTTATAGAGATTTGACAGTCAATAATGATGGATCCAGAGACCTGTCAAGACTTATTCTGACACACAGACGCAGAAAGACACTGAGATGGAAAAAAGCTTTTCTGCATGAGCTGTTCTATTAGCACCTTTTTCCTGCAGGATTTCAGCACAACAAAGGTTGCGCATTTTGTGTCTTTGTCACACCAAGTTATTTTTACATCTCATGATGACTTAAGTCTTCTCAAGTTCTCACTTCTTTTAACTTCATCATTAGCAGGTTGGTGCTGCTTACTTCTGTGCATTGAAAGTCTGTGGTAGAACTTTGGGCCAATTAGCAGTGGTGTAATATAATTAATACTGGCACACACAGTCTTCCTACCTCAAAGTCATCCTCTATTCTCTGCCCCCTATTTTTTTCCTTCTTTTTTGTACTATAATCTCTGCCTCCACCACTCGACCAATCGAGTAATAGTTTAGGGAGAGCCGTTGAGTCACGTCCTCTCTCCTTATCAGACCTTATTACCCAAATGAATTTGGTTTGGGTAAAAGTTTTCCTTTTTAATGAGCTTTGCATTTCTGGCAGAATTGATTTCCACTGCTCATTCTCCTTGGTCTCTCTCCCACCTCTCTGTCTTTTCCATCCTTCCTTTTCCCTTTTCTGTCCTTCTCTCTTTCCCCACGTCTTTTACCCTCCTTTCAGTGTAGCACCCCCCCCACCACCACCCTGTCCAGGCATTAATATGTATGCTTTGGGCTGGGGTGCACAGTATAGGGAGATGGGGGCTGCTTTGTGTGTGCGTGTCAGTGTTTGTGTGCCAGTCTATATAGTGAGGCAAGCTGAGGACAAAGCCAGTGGTGATAATGAGGCCGCAGGGACATAGCCAGACAGGCCCCTCAGTGTACGCCTGCGTGTGTGTGTGTGTGGTGTGTGTGAGAGTGTGTGTCTTAGGGACTCAGGACCTTATTTGCAGTCCACAACTTCAATATTGCAGTTACCTAAACCTCCTTGCTTCTACCGCATACTCCAATGGACACAAACACTCAGCACGCAAACATTCCAGCTGTCTGGAATACATCAATATTACTTTGAAAACAACAATTTAGTAGTTTTGATGGTGACAAGTTGAAAAATTTGGAGAAAAACTACTTAGATGACATGGGAAAAACTAGAGCATAAAACAGGAAATTAAGCAGTTAAGATGGAAACGGTTGTAAAATTAACAACATTAAAAAGTTATTCACATTTTTCTCTTTTAATAATTTAAATAATGAAAAGAAAAAAAAAAAACATATGGTTGCTTGAGTGTTCATACCTGCAGAGCGCCTCGGACTACAACAGATGTTTGCTTCAGGATGTTGTGAAGAAGCTCCAAAAGGGCTTGCAACAAAAGATAGTTAACCTTCCTCCCTGCGTGCCTCTCTCCATCCAAGTAGAGTGAAGTTATTTCTGAGAAGGTGCGCACCATGATTTTTACAAGCCCTGTACAGAACACAAAAAAGAAGTTTCCACTAATTAGGATTGGATCTATCGGGAGAGTTTGGTAAAACTATCCATGCTTTAATCTCTATTGGCTTCCAAAATAAGGCTTTCCAAAAATAAAACAGCCAAAACGTAAAAAAAGATTTAGGCTATGTCCGAATTGCTTACTGCTCACTGTATAATGCACTATTTATGATTACAGACCACAATGAATTGTATTTTAACAATTTTTGCAAAAAAAAACTTATGTTTAACCCTAAGGCACTATTGCTGGGTGATTTTCACCTGGTAAAAGTATTCATATGATGTTCAATAAGTTGCATTTTTCTGAGTGCCATGGGCTCCTGAGTAAAATCTCACATATCTCAGGAATGGGTGGACCAAAGACCAACTCTCCAGTATCATTATTTACTTTTTTAGGATTTCTTTCTTCTCAAATTGCTAATTTTTCAGCCATTTTCAAGCCTCTTTTTGGGATCTTCCTGTGTATTTATTTTCCATTTTCTTACATAAACCACTCTAATTTATCATGTGTTGTCATATTTTGAACAATTTTTTGTGAGAAATACTTTTTATTGGGAATTTATATTGGGTGAAAATTACCCGGCAAAAGTGATGGTGTAACTTTTTATATCAAAAGTTTTCTAGGGTTAAATGTAATTTTTTTAAAAATAAAATCGTCCACATTTTCACCACCAGAACACAGTGGAGTCACAAATAAGATCTTGTAAAATGTTCATATTGATTAGATTTTCACTTTGTAAAATTGATAAAGTAATATCTGCCCTTTAGGAAAAAAAAAAAGCAAGTAGTGAGCATGGTGTCCAAATTGCTTTTAAATACCAGGGCACTTGATAGTCCCGCACCATATAGAGATATTAGACAAAGTGTTAAACTATCAAAATATAGCTATAACTACATTCCACAAACCATAAGAACAAAATAGTATCCATAATATTAAGTAAAAAGCGTCTGAGGTTCTATGGAAAATCGCCTAAAAGATGATGTCAACTTCTTCATTAAATTGTATTGAATCAAACTCAAACATTTTGCTGCTACCATGAATAAAATGAGAAAGCAATTACTGAAAAAAAAAACCTTATTATTTTAGTTTGTAGTTTAAAAAAATGTAAAAAACTACTTAACGCTGTATGTTGTAGTAGTTTTAGCAGTTTAATTACTCATGTTCGGGAAAACAGATGATCTATCAGAAAAAAACTGTTAAGTGTCACCAAAAAATATGAAAATGACTCTTAAATTTAAAAACTGGTAAATTATTGGATACTTTATAATGTTAGAAAGTGACATAAGAAGCAAAAAAACAAAACAAAACAAAACATAATTATACTCCTATTTATTGATCAAGTTTGTGTGTGTCTTTCCCTTATACCTCAGGTACAGAAAACTATCCAAACAGATCGCATGAGAGCTCTTCTGAGCAAACTACGAAAAGCGCCTGCAATGTGCAAAATCATGTTGTATTGCTTGTACCTGACAGATGATAGCTTACATTTGGAGGTATCTGCAGGTAGCTGTAATGAGCAAGCGGTGTAACAGGACTACACACATCTGTGCAAGTCAATACTTGATTGATTCTGCCAGCACTGGGTTGACAAGATGCATTCACTCCATATCTGTGTGCAAACTGATTCAGCTGAATAACAAAGGCATTAACTCATTGTCTTCATAGGGGAAAACTCGCTCAGCTCTACCTTGGATTCCAAAGAGCTTTATTTAGCCTGAGCATGTGTGCAACCCTGCAGACACCAGAAAGCTACTTCACTTGTCTTCTGTCAGTGAGATTTACTTCAAAACTGCTACATAATTAATTGGACAGGCTGCTCTACTTTGGACTGTTCAATCAAACAAAGATCTTTTCTGCTCTTAATGGAATCTTACAACTCCACTTACAAAGACGCTTCTCTACACGTTTTCGTTTGTTAGTATTATTGAACTGCTGAAAGATGGCGGTGACACCATAAAAAGAAGCAGAAAACCTTTTTTATAAATAGAATTCCATCCACAACCGGCTATTAGCAGTTTTGGCCGTAAAATTAACATAAATTGGTATTCTTGTCTGATTTGCTATCTAAAAAAGATGGGATAAGAAGGTACACAAAAACAAATCCGTAAATGATTGAAACGGAAGTGCATAGACCCAATGACGATGCTTTTAAAAAGTGCAATTACTAATTGAACCACGTGCAAAGAAAAACAAATCACATAAATCTTCACAAAAAGCAAAACAAAGTTTATCTAATGTTTGATAGATGCTTAGTTTTGACTGATATACCTAAGCTGCCTGCAAGCTGCATGAAATCCTTTCTCTCAGTCGAGTCCCTGGAGTGATGTGGAAGTCAGAGGGCATGAATGGGCTTTGCAGTTGCCAATCAAATCTTCATTTTCTTTTCCTTTAGTTTGTTTAGATTTTTTCTTTAGAAAAGATTTAACTGACTGCTTTTATTTCTCTATTAGACTTCTTCCTTTATAGTTTAAAAAAATCAAGAAATTATATATGTATATTTGAAGTAATGGAAAAAAAATACAAAACTAATCTAAGTCGGGCACATGTATGAGTTTTCAACATTTTTTCCAATTGTAAGTTGAATATTCTGAGAGACACGTGTTAATCATACAACATGGAAAGAAGGGATTTATAGAAGTATGTCACTCTCTTAAAAAAATGAAACAAAACAAATTTGGAGCTAAAACAAATGCATTTTGAATTAAAAATATGTTGTGCACTTTCATTTTTTACCAAAATACAGAAGGTAATTCAGGATTTATTGTACAAAGTTTCTGCAGTTGGTTACGTTTCTTGTTTTTCTTTTAAAAATGAAATTAGAAAGCTTTAGCTTGAACTTGTTTTGTTTTGTGCTGTTGTGAATTATTGCTCATTTTTGTATAATGTTGACTGTACCGTGTCATACAGTCTGTCAGGGTTTTCTTCAGACAAAACAAGTTAAAAACTATAGTTATTGTAATAGTGAAGATACAATCACTTTGGAATGCATTTAAATTTGCTCTTTGACTGCAGACTTAAGAATCACACCCTTTAAAACCCTGAAGCTCATATTGAAATATAAATATTTCTATGTTTAAATGACATTAAAAAAAAAATCCCACATCTCCATTGAAATGCCTGGAGTGTGTTTCATTAGAAGACATCACTGTGCTTTTGTGACTTCCTTTTTTTTGTCTAGATTAAAAATAGACATTAAGCAATCCTTTGGAGAGTTATCTATTTTTAAATCATGGTAAAAAAAAGAACAACTAGAAATCAACAGTAAGGAAATATGCCTGAGTGCTTAACTTTAAGGGATTTTTCCATAACAGAGGTATAATTATGCATTTTAAAAACATTGATGTTTTGCCAAAAAAAGAGTCTTAACTATGAAAAAGAGACACAATCATCTGATGTTTGTGGTTTCTGTTTCTGCTGAAATACTGAATAAATGAGGCAGATCCATTCTATGATTGTCTACACAATTAGTCACTTTGTAAAAAAAAATTAATCAGAAGGGTAATCACTAAACTTCATTATGATGGTCCTTTGAGGTGTTACCTTGGTTGAACGCAGATTGAAAAAAATCCTTGGAATGAATCTGAATTGTTCAACATGTTGTGGATCAACCTATTCAGACGGATTGCTCCTTTGTTTTTTTATTTAATCACATAAAATACTATTATAATCCGCATCAAAATTCACATTCAAACTGTTGTCAACAGGGAGGAGATAGAGATCTCACAAAGCAGAACCAAATGACTCAAAAACAGTTATTTCCCATGGACCATCAAGCTCCTAAATGAAGCATTTCAAATGCCATAACATTTGTATTTATGCATATATTTATAGTCTTTGTAGTGTTGTTGTTATTTTTTTTTTTATATTATTTTATTGCTTGTATTATTGTCTTTTATTCTGAAGATTCTAAGTGAACCTTGACATGATGGCTCCCATTAATTTTGTCGTACTCCTCAGATGATGACAATACAAATTTCTATTCTATTCTAAAATTTAATGTTTACAGTCTGTCCTTTAACTCTAACTTTTTTTAAGTACTTCACAAGAACCAAAGAGGTGTGAATTAAACCCCCGCTAAATTGAATTCAGGACTACACTTAATTTAGCATCACCTTGACTGGGGAAAAAACAATGAAAAAAATGACTGAATGTAATTGTAAAGTAGGATTACACTTTAAAAAGTTTCTAGTGAGGAGGTGCAAAATAAAACCATTGATATTAAAAGGGGGATATCTTATTGCTACAATTTATTACAGAGAGTTGTATTAGATTTTAATTAAGAAATTGTGTAACAATAACAGAACATGAAGGAACTATTTAGGAAATAAAGCCACAATTTAATTAGATCATATTTTGTTAACTAGTTAGCCATAAACAAACAAATTCTAAAATAATTAGAGAAGCAAACTTCACAAACACTGAACAAAACTTGCACAGAGTTTTCAAAATTCCTTAAATTTAAGAAAGAACTGTGAGAACCCAAAGCACAAATTAAAATATACAGAAGAATCCGACAGATTGCCCAAAGACTACTCTAATTAATGAAGTGACAGTTTTACTCTCACACTTCCAGTTCTTTAGACCGAGACCAGCTCTGAGGGCAGATTCTTCTGAACCGTTGAGGTAAACGTGTGATGCTCCACATGCTCGAGATTAGATTATTGCACTATTAAATCACTCAGGCTGCTTGTCAGTAGGCCAAAAGAATGGATCTTATATTCTTTCTCAGCTGAAGGGCTTTAGTTCTTCATGTTCTTGTATAATTAGATTAAACCAAACACTTTCTCTGTTAGTTGGCGACATGCGATAAAATTAAAAGAGGAGCGATCCGTTGTCAAAATAAATCAAAAGAACTTTTTGGATCACTTGATATAAAGTTATCATTCTTTTAGTGCTCCTCTCTCTATTTATTATCACCCCCTCTAACATGCTGTTCTTTCCTTTATAATTCCATGACAAATTGACCCATTTTATCTATGTGTACAGCATTCATGCTTCTGCCACCTTTCTGCTACCCTTTCTAGCTTTTCTCCAGCTCTATGACTCCTTCATCATCCCCTACTCCTCATCCATCCTCTCCTTCTTCTGTCCTATCTCAGGCTTCAATCCCCAGGGGGTATTATCTCAGTCAGAGGCAAATCTGCCCAATTATAAACCTCATCTCTTTTCTCTTATACACACACAGGGATCTGCTGTATCCACCGCTTAACAAACACACACAAACACATACCACACACACACAGTAACTGTGCTTTACACATTTAAGCATAAGCACTGATACATTAACACACAGAACCCACCTTCCCCCTTTTCTCCCTCACTGTCTATTTCATTCCAACAAACACACACACACACACACTTAGAGTCGCACGGCACCCTTCTCTCCCTCTGTCTGTCACACCTTAAAAAGACAATTATACACGCTTCCTCCCTTTCCTCCTCTCCTGTTTTCTCCCTCTCCTCTTTCCTCCCATTACCGCACTCATCTGGAGTGAACCACTACGAAAACAAGCAAGAGAGGAGAAAAGCATCCCAAAATAGAGGATAAGAGCACGAGTAAAATTGTGAACAGAGAGGGAAAAAAGTACGGGAGATGTTGCAAAGATGTGCAGATTGTGAAAGTGGATGGTAGAGCAATGCAGGAAGGAGGAACACAAGGAGAGGAGAGGGACCGAATGAAAAGAAACAGAAGGAAAATGAGGAGAGAGGATGGGAGATAGTGTTAATTGCCTGTCCAGTATTAGTGCTGGGTTGACAGTTTCTTGTTGAGGAGAGCTGATTGGATGATAATGATGCTGACAAGTGAAATGCTGTCTGCTGACCCAATGGAAATAGAGGGGAAGGAAGGGCTGATGGGGGGAAAAGATTTACGAAAGGGGGAAAAAGAGAGAACAACACTAAATGAAGGAAAGAAAAACTGAAACTTATTTTTAGGAATTTAAGAGAACAAGTGTAGTGTTTCTAAATCACAATGAGTTCCACATGAGTAAACTGCTGGACTCTGGACTCTGTTTTAAATGCAGCGTAGCTGAAACAATTTGAATTTTAATGTTTATCTAAATGCTTTTAAAACTTCAACCATTAAAAAATGAATCCCACTAAAAATTGAATCTTGTGTCATAAGTCAAGTGAATCAGATGAATTCACTTAATATACTATATTACCAAAAGTATTCACTCCACCATCCAAATGATCAAAATCAGGCGTCCTAATCACTTGGCCTCTCCAAAGGTGTATAAAATCAAGCATTCACAAACGTTAGTGAAAGAATGTTCCACTCTCAGGAGCTCAGTGAATTCCAGCGTGGAACTGTCATAGGATGCCACCTGTGCAACAAATCAAGCCACAAAATTTCCTCACTCGGAGGTATCCCACAGTCAACTGTCAGCTCTATCATAACAAAATGGAAGAGTTTGGGAACAACAGCAACTCAGCCACCAAGTGGTGATCCACGTAAACTGAGAGAGAGGAGTCAGTGGATGCTGAAGTGCAGAGTGCAAAGGGGTTGCTTGCTTTCTGCAGTCAATTGTTGCAGAGCTCTGAACTTTATGTGACCATCAGATTAGCTCAAGTCCAGTACACAGAGAGCTGCATGGAGTGGGTTTCCATGGCCGAGCAGCTGCATCCAAGCCATACATCAGCAAGTGCAATGCAAAACATCGGATGGAGTGACGTAAAGCACGCCGCCACTGGAGTATAGAGCAGTGGAGACGCCTTCTCTGGAGTGATGAATCATGCTTTTCCATCTGGAAATCTGATGGACCAGTCTGGGTTTGGAGGTTACCAGGAGAACTTTACATTTCAGACTGCATTGTGCAGTGAGAAATTTGGTGGAGGAGGAATGATGGTCTGGGCTGGTTTTTCAGGAGTTTGGCTTGGCTCCTTAGATCCGGTGAAAGGAACTTTGAATGCTTTAGGATACCAAAACATTTTGGACAAGAAATGAAAATATCCTACATTCCTATGGACACTTACATATTACAAGGTAAAACAAGGTCATGTTGAAATTGCAGAAACATGTCGGATGTATTCGACAGGAGACACATCGTACCTTCATGATGCTGCAGCTGTTGGTCAAACACTGTGTTTCCACTGAGATTGCACAGCAACACAAGTGCAGTCTGGACCACTCCGCTAGTGACACTGTTGGCCTTAAAAAAAAAAAGTAATAGACAGACACAGACATATTGCAGGTGAGATTTACATGAGCTCGCTTTTTCAATCAAAACATTCAAGAGATAATAAAAACAAAAGGTGGGGCAGAATGTTTAAAAGTGGTGTTTGGGCAATTATGATGGGAAACAGTAAAAAAGAAATACTTTTTGAGGGTGTACAATAATTTTTATGGAACCTCAGATACATTTTCTTCATGAGAACCACTATTTGTTTTAGAAATCTATTTAATTAAAACCCAAATGATTCATGTATTACAGTTAAAACATGTTACATATGTGGAACCTTCATTATTATGTGCTTTATTGACTTTGACAACTCCCAGCTCAACATTTCTCTGTTCATACAATCCTTCAGCACATATACATATACATATATATAAATTTAAAATGATCGATCTATGTGAAGGTGAAAGAATGGTCCTGCTCTCCTGCCAGCAGGTAGCCTCACCATTAAAACGGGATTACAAACAAAACTCAAGTGAACATCCTTACAAATAGATTTCTCTTTGATAGGCTTCCAAACCAATGCAACCGAGAGATTACATATTGACAGAGTTATAGGTGTTGTCACCTCAAAAAACCTGCAATCAAATGTTTGTTATTGCTGATTAAGGACGATGACTGTAGTGCAGTCAAGATTTTCACCACATTTTTATTGATCATACAGACAAAATCATAGAAATACTAATATTTTTCCTGGGATTTACTTCTCAGCAAATAAATACCAATGAAAATGTTTTGGGCAAATAGGAGAAGAATAGATTTGTGGTGGTCTGGAGAGATTTGGAGTGGCAGATGTAATCAAGTTGTAGATTTCACCTTTTGTTGCCCCTGCATCTCTTAATCTCACCCGTTTTTCCCCAATTTCCTCCTTTTACCTTCTCTTGTCCTCCTGTCTCAAGCTAAAATAACCGTCAGTGATTCCTCCTAGAGTAATTCATTTCTCCTTCCCACTTCTGCCCCCATTTTACCATTTGATCCTGTCTGAGATATGCCTCCAGGGTTTGCACACATCAGAGGGATCTGTGTACAGGCTGATAAGTCTGCCTGGTACTCATCATGTGCAGATGCCTGAGGCTGAAGACAACGACATTAGTTTGGGCCTTGGACAAACTACCAAATAGCAAATCAAAAAAGCTTATCTATTTTGATCAATATGTAGAAAAACAGGAATTTAGTGTAGCACACAAAATGTATGAACTTGTACAAACTTGACTGTTGATAAGGACTAGAAAGCAGAAGTTTGACTTACCCTTAACTCAGCTACACCAGTGTACCTCCTGCACATTTATCATTTGCATAGATTAATTCCTTAAATACACACACACTAAGAGTAGAACTCTTTTTCTTCTCAAGCAGAGAAACTTAAGCGTTAAGATCCCTGCTGTAGCCAGAATCCTGAGGTCCTTTAATGTCTGGAAACAAACCCACTTCATCATCTTGACAGGCACAATTAGACTCGCTCCTCTATGACAAGAGTGATCACCAGTGACAGGTGTACTCAGTCTAGATCAGAGGATTACAAGCAGCATAAATCAATCTGAAGGTGAGCAACTTAGACGGTAATAATAGATCCAGACGTGAGTGGTTCAGACAGGAGTAAACAATCAAGAGACGACTTAATCAGGCTCTCAGATAACGCCGTTTTAAAAATTCTGCATGAGTAAGATGGGGCTGTGCGGGCATCCATGCAAAACGCTGATTACTAAGTATGTGTGAGTCTGTGCGTGTGCGATACAAAAAGAAAAAGTAGTTTCCTGCAGCATGAATATTTCTGTATGCAGGAAACGGAGCGCACCATGTAGGTGGGGGTGTTTGACTGTGTGCAAGCAAAAGGTTCAGGTGAAATAAATTGTTTACTGTGAATGTTGTTATGCCTCACTGATAACAGACAATTACTGCGTGCCTGCATGTAAGGTCGTGTGTTCAATCTTAATAAAGAAGTCCACCGTCTCAGTCTATTAACTCCTTCTCCTCTACTGCAGACCTGCCAGTCAATTACCACAGGCCTCTAATAGGTCAGCGCCCTTCAGAGATATTTACATTGATGAGGTTAGATGGAAAGAAGAGAGCAGGGCGGATTACAGCTGACATAAAACAGAGAGGAAGTGTCATAAAATTAAACTGTTTGTTCCAATTGAATGTGAAAAATGCACAGCATTGGAGTGACACGCATCAACTGACTTACCATAATCAGATTGAAAACCATTGGTAGAATCCTGCCATGTGAGATCAACCTGAGAGGAGGACAGGACACACACTTTTAAGCAGCCGCACATGAATCAAAAGGAGGAATTAGTGTGATGCATTTGCTGCATTATTATTCAAAACATGCACTTTTGTGGATATGAGCACACTCGGTGCTGTTTGATCTTCATTTAGCGCAGAATCATACTATTGTGACTCGCGTGGTTTAAATAAATGTGAACACAGAAGGAAAATAGAAGTGGATAAAAGAGAGAGAAAATTAGATGGGTATGAAACAGACAAAGACAGAAGCAATGAAATTACACGTGGTAAAAAGGAAAGTGTTTTGATTTTAGTGGGGAAAGAGTTGAATTATGAAAAAAAAAAACATTTTTACTTAAATGTAGATTTTTTTATCTCAGTTTTATATAACTTTTACATTATCTTTTAAAAATTAATTTCCATAAAGTTTCAACAAAGAGTAATGATTTCAGATGATATTTAACCCCCTGAATTTATTTCCAGGTATGAAATAAATGTACTTATGTTTTGGGCTTTCAAGTAGATGCTAAATTAGGGTGATTTTGAAGCCGGAGTGGTTTGATGTATATTTGTATCAGTAGATTTTAAGTAGGGCTGGGAAACACTGGGTCCCTCACAATACGATGCGATATGTGATGCATGGCTTACAATATCGACATTGCAATATTGTGATAAAAAAATTAAAGATCAAGAATCTGTCGCAGGACTAAATGTCACAATGTAATGCAATATTGATATTTTGCCACACCCCTAGTGTTAAGGTGTAAAAGAATACACCACTGTCATGATTTAGTGCTTAGGTTTTGTCATGTTCTGTTTTCCCTGTCAGCCTCACCATGTTCAGGTTAATCATCCACAGCTGTTTTCATTTAGTTAATTGCCCTCAGTGTATTTAAGTGTCTGGTTTTCAGTTTCTCATTGTCAGGTCATCTGCTCTTCTTCGTTCTGTCACTGCACTGGTTTATGCTCCTGGTTTTGTCCTGTTTAAGTTGATTTAGTAAACTTTTATGTTTCTGCCACCAAGTCTGGTCTCCTGCATTTGGGTCCTCCACCACAATCCCTGACAACCACAACTTTACTAAATTAACTAAGCCACCTTAAAAATGTTCAGTACATCAAGAGACCAGACCCTCATAGAGACTTTTCCATAAGATAAAAAACATACATACCTAAACTAACTCAATAGTTTTTCTTCACATTGAACTTTGAAAACTTCAGACGGCTTCCAGTCATTTGCTTTACTTCCAAATGAGAAAACAGGAAAGACGAGTGGTAAGGTCAGCAGAGCGGATCATTGGCTCATCACTACTCAACCTCAGAGACATTAACGCTGGCAGACTTTGAAAAGCGACATCACTACAGACCACATCCATCACAGACATAAACTGTTCACTCGTCTGCCCTTTAGTGAAACATACAAACTAATGAAATTCTGGACAAACAGACTCAAAACCAGTTTCTACCCACTTGACATTAAACAGGTGACACCGCTCCTCCACCTTAATAAAGCTGCTTTCCAAAATTTGTACAATAAGGTTGTGTTCTTTTATCAGTTTTTTAAACCCAATTTTTTTCTTTATTAAAACATTAATTCTAATTACATATTTTTATCATTTATTTTTACAGTTTTTCCTGATGCCACTGTAGTTTTAACTTACTGTTTTATTTGTTTTACTTTATTTTTTAAAAGCTGGGGTGAGCTGGTAAACTACATTTAAATTGCAACTAAAGATTTGAGTTTAGAGGATGTAAATAATTGAGTTTAAAAGAGAAATATATTTGTGAGTTACCTGCCTGTCATAGTCTTTTCATGGGCATTTTTTTTTCCATTAATGCACCAGATTCTTGACTCTGGGTTTGTTTGATTAGTTTGACAACTTTTGCATACTTATACAGATTTAATGTATGGCTTGCTTAACTTGCTCTTGCCGAATAAATACATGCACTTTTCTTTTGATACATATGATAAATGAATGCTGTTTACTGTCTTTGTTGAGGGTTTGGGGTCTGTGTTTATACCACTTTACTAATCAATCCAGCAAGATTTAGTGAAGGATGGTGATTGTAAAAGTGTTGCAGGTGTTGTTTGTTAAAGGCAGTTTCAACAATAGCTGTTCCGTGTTTAAGCCTTTTTAAAAGGTTTAAGTCAATTAATGTGTGCTTGTGTGTGTGTTTGTGATGGATGGCCTCCCATTATGGCCGTGACAGGCTAAATGATGAAAGAACTAGCACAGGCCAGCACAAGACGATAAACTAAACCACCTTAAAACTACCAGTCATACATCAACAGACCAGACACTCGACAAACCAGAGCAATACAACAATGTTACAACCCAGCGTGCATCAAAAGAATCCATATGAGAACTAAATTGCTATTAATATAAATATATGTATGTTATTAATGTTTTATATTAATATTGTAACTTTTTTCAAAAAAACAAAAGTGATTTTGATTATAAGGGAAAGTGTTTTTTTTTTTTTGTGTGTGTGTTCCTCTTTCTTTCTAACTAATTGAGGACGTCTACACATTAATATATGCTTAGAAAAAAACAGGAACTTTAAAAAAAATTCATGGAAAAACATGCATGTGGGCACACTGCAGGAGGTTCTTTGGGTAAAGGTCACAGTAAATGCAGTTGTTTGAAGGTGTGTCTGGACTGTGATAATGCGGAGAGAGACAGCAGACTGCCTTCCCAATGTTCATGTACCCAATTTACCATCTAATTACCACTCGGCTGGCTTCATAGCCACACTTATCTAACCAAGACCCAGGCAATTTAATTTCTGATTGTACAACTGCGCTGATGGGGGGAAAGTTGTGGAGAGAGGGCACAGAAAAAGAGTGGACTAATGTTAATAAATTAGAGATGGTGAGGGAAAAAGAGCAGGAGAGATGGGAAATAGAGTGAAACATTGTTAATAATGTCAGAATAAAAAAAAAAGTAAACGAGAAAAACAGATTTAGAGTGAAGAGTGCTGACACCAATTTGAAAAGTTCACGTCACTTTACTTGAGTCAAGGAAAGAGGAAGATGAAGAGAAGTGGAAGAAGAGAAAGACGAGGACGGGTAGAGCTAAAATGACTGATAAGAGAAGTAGAGAATAGTTAGCAGTGTAGATGAACTTTAAACTCCAAGAGAGGGAAAACAAGAGTCAGCGCTGATAAAAGGTGGAATATGATAGAAAAATGTTCAGCTATTTGCTGAGAGGCTGGAATATTTCAGGAGTATTAAACAAATGGCTAATTAGAGTTATTATAAATGATTGCATATTCAAAACACATATATTAAATACAGTAATAAAGATGAACTACCATAACCAGACATTCAGAGATAATTCACTCCTCTAGAACTGTACTTTTGGTTTTGTAACTCAAGCCAACGAGTTTAGAAGGAATAATACAATACACTTTAGGCTTCTGGTTTGTTCTTGTGCTTGGTAAACTATTTTTCTTGCATGTTCAAAAAATGTGTATCAAAAAATAGCATCATCTTCAACATCAAATATTTATTTATTGTAATTTATGGCAAAAATCTGAAGAGCTTGGATTAACAGCTAGCTAGGTTTACTCACACCAATTTATTTAGGTTTGAGCCATGGAGACACCACCAGTGTGTGAATGTGTGTACATGTGTGAAAGTGAAGCGCTTTGGGCCTTCAAAGAACATAGAAAAGTGTTACATATGGATACTCCATTTACCATCTGAGTGCATGGGAATCACATCAATGACAGATAAGGTACAATAAGTGACTTTAAGTGTGTCACTAGAGTAAATTTAAGCAGCAATTGACATAAAATGATGCCAGAAGAGCAATAATTGAAAAGAATCGTAACTAATTTGGTATTATTATTGTAATAGAGTGTTTCAATGTGTTAATATGTGTATATAAAATTATTGTACAGTATTGTATTGTATAGTATATTATTGTAGTGTATAGTATTGTATAGTATTGTATAGTTTTGTATTGTATTGTACTGTATTGTATAGTATTGTGCTGTATAGTATTGTGTATTATGTGCATAAGAATATGTGTGTTTGTAAAATGTTTTATGTATATATGGGTGCCATGACAGATACATTTATCCCTTGGGATATTAATAAAGTTCAATTCAATTCAATTCAATTCAATTTCCTCGCTATGTAGTGATCATAAAATCATAAACTGTGTAATCAATGGACTTAGCAACCCCTCCCCTCTCCTATGCCAAAAAGGAAGGACCTACTGGTTACAAGAAGGCCAAAATCTCATAGACTTCTTCTGACTTATTACTCAGTCATTTTATTTGTCAGAATAACCATTCTTACTTTTGATTGACAGCTTCTCTTGTGCTTGCTTTCAGTGGGAGGGGTGTGAACTTCGAACAATGCTCACTGATGATTGGCAACAGTAGTTCCTCTAAAAACGCAACTCGGACTAATCGCTGACAAAGGGTGGCAATCAGGCGGTAGACATATCAGGAAGTGATGGCGAAGGCTCTGGCGCCGGAGGTAAGGCATTTCCTGTGGGTGATGCTAACATTTGCTTTGTCAAGTTGGGATAAACGGTCTATGGTAGTGATGAACCTTTCACTGTTATTTATTTATTTATTTTTTCAAAGAATGCAAAGTGCTCTGTGTTCTGATTGGCTGTTGACATTGTCAATCCTCCTTGGCATGTTCCTGTATCTAGTTTTACATATTTCTATAAAAGTACATACATTTACAGAATTTAATTGTATAATAATAATAATAATAATAATTCATATAGTCTTTCTAAAAAAGTACATAAAATGTGTAATGATAAAAAGTGTTAAAAACACCCACAATCCTTTTTTTTAGAACACATCCCCTGAAATAAATGAGGGAAAACTTTATTGATATATATATATTTTTTTTAATTTTCACTTTGTTTGGTTTGTTGACTGTATTAAACATCTTTGCAGTATCACTGAGAAAGTCTTCACACATCGGACTGAAAAATATGTTTAACTGGAAAGCCAGTTTTGTGCATTTCTAAAGTTAAAAATCTCAACCTTTATTGCTCAACAATAAAAATACAAAGCAATTACTTGACTACATGATTATAAATGAGTTTAGACGATTAAGCGTTTCAATTTCAAGCAGTTGAACTCTCAATAAGCCAACACATCTTGCATTCTATTGTTTACTATTTCTAATCAAACACCAACCAGACAAACTCTAAAAACGGAGTTTCTTAACATGAAAACACAAATCCAAAGGGGAAGTTTGCTGTCAGGTTAAAGTCCCCAGTGAACATAATAAACATGAACATGCACACAAACTAAATAGAGACACACTCAACCCCTCCCCCCTGCACACACAAACACATGCACACCCAGGTTTTAACAGGGAATCAGCAGATTTTCAGGGAAACAGCAGCACATCATTGCCCCTTGAAATAGACACACTCTCAGGCTGTTTTTTAACAGAATCAATTCCTGCAATAGCCCTTGAAGTTAGACTGCAAAGTTATGCAGTTATAATTTCGCCTTAGTGTTGTGTACTGAAGAGTGTGTATTACGCTGTTAGCGAAACTCATCAGGCATGTTCCATGAAACTTAAGCAGAAAATGTCATGTCTGTACACATCTCAGCTGATGCAGCACCTTCTAGATGTCACCAAAATGATTACCAGTGAAGGGAACACTGGCTTTCAGAGAGCGGAGAGGGATCTTGCTGCATGCAGATCACCAGCAGAGGTGCACTTGGGTTGCTGTTGCTGCTAATAGCTCTCAATCTGCATCAGCTACCTCAACAAACAGAGGATCATTTGTGTCAATTTGTGTTCGGTGTGGAAAGCAAATAAGCTTCTCGCGGTGCGAGTGAGTTGAGTGTTTGTGAATGCATTTATGCAGGTGTGTGCTTGGGAGTGCACGTTTTATTCATCTGTAGATTTGTGTTTGTGGCTGTCTGTGAAAGATTCGCAAAGCTGAGCTGGGAATCGCTGGCCTTGGAATTAAAACATTACACACTGTGGTTAAAATGCGCCTGTGTGTATTTTGTTCTGCACCTGCAAGGACTTAAAAATATTTCAATAAAACTAGTATGCAATATGCATTAAAAAAGTATCTCTACAAGGCTATTTTATTTTCCACATAAAATTTTTGTGAGCCCAGATCTTGATATGAATGTTAAGAGTTTTCCGTGTGCTTCAGTCTGCTAATGCATGGTGTTGCAATGCAGTGTGTAGTATCTAGGCGGAGGGGGGGTTCTCGTTTGTGTTACCTGCAGATCTGAGTGTTGTGTTCTGTCAATGAGACCAGCAGTTTGAGTGCGTAGAGGGGGATAGGCTCAGCTGCAGCGAGAAGAATATCATACCTGCAAACAACAACATTACACTTTCAGCATCAATAGTTAAAGCAGTGATGTGATCATTAGTAACTGAGTGTATACTACTATAAACTAAACAGATCAGTTATGGTGCTATGTAAACCCCACAGATAGTATAATGTTAGTGTGTGACAGGTTAGATTCATTTCTGTAAAGAAATTGTCAAAAAACGAAGTAGAACAGTTAGATTATGTTTAAAAATAAGCCCTATGTTGCCAAACCTAAAGAAGGTCATTATCAAAGAGTCTTCAGTGGAAAAGACAAAGAAATGCTAAGTGAAAATGACAAAAGAGGGTTTAAAAGAAGATATAAAGGATCAAGCTGCAAAGATAAAGATATGTGGTCAGAAACAAACTCAGGCTTTAAATTGAAGGTGCATTTTCCTCATAAAAAATATAGATTCAGCTCCACCAACGACGCAAAAGCTCACCTCAGAGCTTCATCCCGTACATAATGATCCATAATAAACATTATACAAATGCTGCACTGGAACAAAAAAAAAAATTCTGAGAAGTGTACAAATCTAGACGCAGACTTATTGAGAGTCAGTAGACTGTCCTGTTGCATGCACTCAGTTGAAGCAAATACCCATAATGTATCTCACTTGTTGACCCCTAAACATTACAGCTCAGCTGTCTTACGTCCCAATTCAAACAAAGCAGAAACATGCATTCATTTTCTTAACCTGCTATATCCCTTCAGGGTAACGGGTTGTCAGATCCTGTCCTGGCTACTGTTGGGTGAAGGTGGGGTGCACCCTGGACAACAGGTCATAGTCTGTCACAGGGGACAGAATCATTCCCACATGTAAACCTAGGGACATTTAAGAATAAGCAATGAACCTATGAAGCATGTTTCTGGACAGTAAGAGGCAGCTGGAGTGTCCCAGAGAAAATCACCCAAACTCTATAAAAAGGCTCAGGATGGGATTTGCACCAGTCTCCTCACTTATAACTGAGAGTGCTAATCACGCTCGACCTTGCATCCCAAAGCAGAAACACTTGTTTTCAAACATAAATAAAGTAGTAAAAACATTTTCAGAATATTGAAAAAGTTCTGTCTCTGAGTTCAAACTAAAAATCATCTACCAGCTTCAGATAGGCCACTCTGAAGAGCAGTTTTTTTTCACACTGAGGGAGTGTGAAACACCTATAGATAATGCATTACCACCAGCTCCAGAAAAATGAAGCCAATTCTGTCACCATTTTTCCACAATACAGACGGCGCCATTTGGAGCCAGAGGAGGTCAGTAAGCAGTGATTGGTTCGAGTCAGTCTGAGTCAACGTTCCTATGGCAACTAATGTTGCCAATCAGGAGTGAGCTTTTAGAAGTCCACACCCCTAACACTGAAAGCAGGCTCTGGAAAATCTGTCAAACATTTTGAATGTTCATGGTGGGGGCCAGTGGGAACCACATGCTTTTATTGAGAGATCTGATTGGCCAGTTCATAGCTTGAATAACTTGAGATAAAAAAAAAAAACTATAATGAAAAAAAGGATTTGTGAGAAGATGTTAAAAAAAAAAAACAAGTATCAGAGCAAGAATGGTTATTTTGATCAACTGAATGACTGAGTAATAGCTGTTTATGGGACTTCCAGGTACTTCCTATTTGGAACATGAAGGAGGAAGTCTCACTCAGACCAATCCTCTAAAACAATCAATGGCGTCGTCTTTACATTACATTATCATATAAGTTAGTTCTGTGAGCACTGTGGGTTTTCTTTCATTAGCAAAGGGATTCCAACGCTTTGGTCCACTTGTGTTTTTGCAGTCATCCGTTTGTGCAGCAGAATCTGAGCCAGAGATTTAAAGCGGATAAATAAAAGTAAAAAAAAAACAGCTTATTGAACTCTGGAGCACCACATCATAGACAACACTGAAAGATGTACTCATGAAACCACTGTGTTTGGTCAGGTGAGACAAGCCCTACAGACTATTTATACTCGAGACATTTAAAATCCATATCGACTGTTATAAGTACCTTGGTAACACTTTCTTTACTGACAGAGATGGAGACACAGCGTGAGCACTAAACGGATGTGAAACGGGCCTTGGCAGACAGACTAACCTTGAAAGAAGAGACTTAGAAAAGAGGGATAGGATTTGACCACACAGCCCTCCATCCTCTCTGCCTTCAGCTGTATTCTCTCCCATTTCCTCCATCTCTTTCTGTTGCCTTGTCCTTCCCTCTTTTTCCTCGGTGTGATCATCTTGAACAAGCAGGACCAAGCTGAGTTCAGACAGCACCTTCAGCACAAACACAGACCACTCCGCTGCAGGACAGAGACAGTAAAAGTGGGTTAAAGTAAAAGACTTCAGAACTGCACATTATTCACAGCTCTCATGCGTTTACATCCACGAGTAGCTTATTGTGAATTAACGCTGTCCAGATTAAAGTTTGTGAAATAAGATTTAACTTATTCCAAGCATTAAAACTACATGAACCCTGCAACAAATATTACAAAATACAGGCATATCCAACCCATTTCAGATATCAGTTCATGTGTTAATTGCAATATACTGAAAAACTAACAAAGACATCTTCTTGACAGTGTAATAACTCATAAATAATCTTTTTTTTTGCAGTAATTCACACAGTAAACACACGTGTCACATTTAAAATAATGACTATCAATCAAGGTCAACTAGAGTTTGATTTGTGCGCTTAAAATTGAGTGGGAATAAGCAAATTGATGTCATGTTTCATGTATACGAATACCTAGATGACAGTGGGTAAAACCAAAACAGCTTATTCCAATCAGGAATATTGAATTTATACATTGGTGTTTCTCAAAAATAGGGTGTTGTTAGTAGGTTCTGTCAGCTGTCTTACTTTATTTACTTTTTTCCTTAAAAATGTGTGAAGTTTACATAAATTAAACATCCTCCCCTAATTATCTTTCAATCTCAGTCTGTGCTATTCCTTATATGTTTAAAATGTAATGTTTTTAATTGTACAACTGTGTTATTTTCTGTCAGTATTTTATAATTCCAATGCTAGAGTATCATCGTTTTTTGGCGTTAAGCATGGACAAATTCTTGTAATCTGCCTTTTCTTTTTAAAATTTTTCATTTTAACCTTTTTTCTGCTCACTATCATCACTCCCACCTTCACATTATTCACTGAATAATTGGACTTTTATTTGTTTTTCTTTCCTCTCCTAAAAATAAGCAATCTGTCATACCGTTTTTGCTGAAAGCTAAAGTTGTCAGGGGCGGTAGAAGATCCTGCACCACCTTCAGACATGAAAAGAAAACAGAAAATAATTTTAGTTTTTCACGACTATGATTTATTATAAGAAGCTCATCAGTGAAATTAAAACATGGGTTATTTTGACATCAAACCAATGATTGTTTACAATGATTTTGATCATTTAATTAATGAAATAAAACTGCCTTTACTCTAATTTCAGATTAAATTGAAAACTGCATAAGGACACTTTGTAAGCACCAACTCTATAGATGACAAGGTAATAATTTTATTTTGGCCAAAGACACAAAAGCCTCCTGCAAGTGCCAAAGCCCCTTGTTTGGGAAAGGAGCTGTGTTGCATGAATTTGCATGATTACAAATATTTCCATAGAAACAACACAAATGCTGAGTGAGGGTGAGGTAATTGCATTGAAAGCCAGAGAAAGAAGAATACAAAGGATGTTGTCCACCACTTAATGGCCTGTGTATTAATAGCACAGCCATCAAAAGACTAGATGGAGTGTGTTTGTGTATGCTTGTGTGTATGGAGGAGAAACGGAGAGTGGTGGTGGTTTGCTTCTATTACCTTGTCCCCTCTGTCTTCTAGCCACTGGTGCAAGAAGAATAAATAAATTAGCTACATGGAGTCAAAACCTTCCCTTTTAAATCCCTTGGAAATTGTAAAGATATTTTTAATATTGCCCCTCTTGGTTTAATTTTTGTTAAATGCAGCTGTAATAGAAAAGGCTATTTGTTGCTTTAATTTAAAACAAAAAAGTCCACTTGACTTAAAAAGCATTTTTTTACCTTATACAAAAGATGTTGCAAGTGCAAAGTTCTGCAAAAGAAAAGTGAACTAACTCAAACCTGAATTTGTGTCCTTGTCCAGCTCAAATGAAAGTTAATCTGAGCTGGCTTGGGGTAATTAAAGTGTCTCCATCTGTTATTGACTTATCAGTAGCTGCAAGTCTCCTCCTCGCTTCTGTCTTCTGCTCCTCATCTCTCCCATTGTCTCTTCTATATCCTCTGTGCTTCCTGCTCCTCTCCTCCACCATTTGTCAATAGTCATTAAATACAGAGTTATTGTTCTACCCCATGTGCAACCAGGCAATCACAGATGCACAGAAACACTCACAGAGTTGATGAGGTTTCACTGGCTCAATATTTGATTAGTAAGTTGTCTAATAGTCTAGGAATTGTCCCTGTGTCCTCTGATCACTTGTAGACTGGTTCGATAGAGTGGAAGATGAACACAGAACACAATAACATGGGCTGCAATATGACATCGACCACAGAGATTGACTATTAAATCATTATATCAAGTAGATGTTTCACCTCAATAATCCCAAAGTGATAAAAACTTTCTTCTGGTGAGAGCAGGACAATAATGCAAAAGTTTAGAGTCCAGAATTTAAAATTACAAACAGGGTTTAAAGGGGTTTTGGTGGTTTGTAATTTGCAAAAAATTAAAGTTATAGAGTGCTTGACAAAAAAACAAGTTGTTTTGACATTAATCAATATGTTTCTTGTAGTCTTGTTGGCATAATAACAAATACAAAGACAAATGGGTTTTTTTGTATAACTTATCTTGGGAGATTAAATTTAAATTTAAATTTCTTTGTGGCAGATAGAAAAATCTTAAGGACAGCCAGAGAATAATTTTCAAGGAATGAAGAAGATGCCATAAAAATAACTTGCAATGTTGCAAATACAGACAGTACTATTTCTTAAAAAAAAAAAAGCTACTTTGTTAGTAAAATACGCTAAATGTACTACAAATGTACTTGCATTCAAATCTGAAAACTGACAAACAGGTCCTTCAATATTTGAAATATGATGGGTTTGTAGAATTTAATTGAACAAATATAAGAAGATCAACTTTCTAGTAGTGCATCACTAGTTCACTCTCAGCAAACTTTAGGTTACTGAGACAGTCCGCCGTACAACAAATGCAGATAGAAAGACAGTTGCATAGCTTTTCGTAAACTTACGATGGCGTGATATGGACTGATGAGAGTATAGTGTTGACTTAAAACCTCCACAATGGACAGAGTTGTACTAATAAGCTCCTCCGCTAATGTAGCACCTACACAGGAATTAAAAAAAAGAGAAATGATTTAGTTGGCCTTAGGACTGAGCTGTTAAGTTTGTGTGTTAGTGCACACAGTCCTCATTCTATCCACTTGTGATCTGAAATGATGGGCAGGAATAAAAATACACATCTATGAGTAATTGAATGTGTATTTTAAATTCTGTGAGTTAACATAAAGCTAAATTTGCTAAAATTAAAATATACAATAAAATGAAATTAAAACATACAATAAAAACAGCTGAAACTAACTTACCCATCAAATTTGTCAACTCAAGTTCACTGGAATCCACAGTGGTAAGAAAGTTCTGAAACAAAACCAAAAATGTAAGCAAAATAATAATCAATCTGCAGGCTTAAAAAACAAGATTTAAATACATTTCATAGTGCCTTTAAGTACTCCTATTTTTCATAAGTTTTGTAAAATGTTTTTCTAACTTTTTCTTACTTTATCATATCTGCACTGAAATTCTGTCAGCTTTCTACAGGCAATGTGCTCAAAATGTTGGCGATCATAAGTGACTCAAAATAGACACTATGTATTTGTGTGTCTAAAAGACACTAGTATGACTGAAAATTTTGTTCCCAAAACATTAGGGATATCCCCTAATCATTTTGTACCTTTAAATTCCTTAAAGAAGATTAAGTTCATTAAAGAAGATAGTTTTTGATATAGCTTGATTACAAACTATACGGAGGGACAAAACTTATGAACCGACTGAAAATCATGAAACTTTAAAATGTATAGATTTATTCTTGTTGGTTTAAAATAAATTAAAACTTGCTAACCTTTGTGTCACTTGTATTTCTACCCTTTTTTTTTTTTAAAATAAATAATCAAATGAATACAGCTGCTGAATAAAAAAACTCACTAAATTGTCTTACCAGCATAAATCCCATTTGGATCAGAAAGTCTTTAGTTACAATTTTAGTCCGAAAAACCTGAGAAATGGAGACAAGCAGTACATCATTTAAATAAAAGAACTTGAGGACTCCAGAGTACTTGAGGCCTACTGGTTATATTAAATTATACTATTGATTTGATTTGATTTGTCTGGTATGTCGTTTAGCTTTTTTTTTTTTAATGGACAGGAAAAGAGGAGATCTTAAATCTTTTTGCAAACATTGTAAACACTTAAAGTGAGTATATATATATATATATATATATATATATATATATATATATATATATATATTTTTTTTTTCTACCTGAGATAAAAGAAGGTCCAGCACTACATTCATAGTAGGTAAAGTCTGTTTCATCTGTTTACTCTGAGCTTTGGATGGGTGTCTCCTCCCAACAACGCCCCTTAACAAGTTTAAGACATCATCTAAAAAGAAAAAAAAAAGCAGAGAAAAGCATTCAGAAAAATATCATTTCACAAAAATGGGAGATGTAATGCGTCTTTTAATAAAAGAAAATCATGTTTTTTTTTCTCATTTACACAGATTTTTGTAAAGCTCACTTCCAAATAATTTATATTTGTTTGGTGGTTTTTTGTGTGCTTGTGTTGTGTAAAAATAAAAGCAGAGAGGAGGGGAGAAAGTACCCATTATTGCTTGTGCAGCTGTGCTCAGATGGATGATGAGTAAATCCAGGCACTGACGCAGGTATCCTGACTGTCCAGGGTTGTCTCTGAGAGGAATAGCTTTACGGAGGTCTCTCTCCAAGTACAGAACAAGTCTAGATAAGCACAGACACCCATGTTTATGAGGTTTGTCCGTGTGTAAGAAGTCAATATTACACTGAAAAATGCACTCATTTGAAGGCAGGTAGAAAAATATTTAGATGACAATGTATTTGTTCAAAAAGAAAATAATAATACTTTGTTTGAGGCAAATAAATAGTTAACTGAGATATACCAATCTCTTCTATGGCCACCTTTGTATTATATGGTGCGCAGAACAGAAAAAAAAAGCAAGTAAAATAGAACTGTATAGAATAGAATAGAATAGAATAGAATAGGTATTGATCCCAGATAGGGGACATTACCTTGTTGCTGTAGCTCTATTAAAAACAGCAGATGGATAATGATAACAGATGAAAAATATACCCCAAAATTAATAAATTTACATGACTTGCAGACAGGTTTTGTAAAAGGTTTTGTTATTCTTTACAAAGGTTGTCTTCTTTCTTTTGAAATTTAAAGTTAAAATCAAAATTTAAGATGCATTTTAGATTTGCATACCTCTAATGAATAGATATACACTTCTCACAAAAATTAAAGGGGCACTTTAAAGAAACACATTAGATCCATCAGATCTCAATATGAAGTTGGATATCTAAACAAATAACGACAGGGCAGTGTCTTAGGAACAAAAGGATGCCAAGTCTTTAAATGGAACTAAAAGTTTTCAGCCTACAGAGGGCTCAATTGTGTAGACACCATCAAATCAGAGTGAAATGAAGATGTGGCAGGTTAGTCCATTTTCTCCAAAACGTAATTTCCGCAACTCAAAACGCTTTTCAGTATCTTGTGTGGCCCCCACGAGCTTGTATGTATGCTTCACAACATCATGCTCCTAATGAGACGACGAATGGTGTCTTATGGCATTTCCTCACAGATCTGTGTGAGGGCATCTCTGAGCTCAGTCTGAGGAGCAACCTGGCAGCGCCTAATGGATCCAAACATAATGTCCCAGAGATGTTCTATTGGGTTTAAGTCAGGGGATCGTGAAGGCCATTCAATTGTTTCAATTCCTTCATCCTCCAGGTACTGCCTGTATACTCTTGCCACATGAGGCCGGGCATTGTCGTGCATTAGGAGGAAACAAGGACCCACTGCACTGCACTGCAGAGAGATCTTGTTGAAATAAAAATAAATAATATAACATAAAATGTAACATGCTTTACCAGTAATATTTAAGATTGCAGGTAAACTACTTTAACAAGAAAGTCTCCAGGAGGAAGTACAACTAAGAGGACAGAAGAGCAACTGAAACACTTTAAAGACTTCAATTACCTAAAAAAAGGTATCACTTTGTGTTAACTTTAAAAATAAACTTCTAAAAGTGATGACCAGTTTATGGTGCAAACTCTTTCCTTTTTTGGACATTAACGAAAAAGTGTGTAAATTTCTTAAAGAAGACTCAACATATATATATATATATATATATATACATACACACAAACCTCAAATTTGGCTCAGATGTTGACTCTTTTCCTGTATGATCTGGACAACCATCAGCTCCAACACTGACTGTCTCATTACAGTCTAAGCTTGTCCAAACATGCAGTTATCTCATTGAACAAGTCACTACCTGTTGCTGTACCTCTCAGTAATGTCAAAGATGCTAGTTTTTTTTTTTCTATGATGTTTGTTGTCGACCCTCTAAAAATGTAACTCTGGTTCCAGTCATCAACATTCTTGTTCACTGCCTTATGCACTCGAAGCAAAAAAAAAAATAGTTTTACATTTTACTCAACAAAACAAAACAAAAAAATAAACAGCTAGATATTTTTGTGTGTAAAAGAGACTGAGGCAAGGATGTGTGTCGATGCTTAAAACTGAGTCATACCAAAGTCTTAGTGCGAGAGCACAGTGGGTCAACTCTGATCGTGGTAACGGATGAAGAGATGAGGGAGTCTGTGTGTGTGTTTGTGTGAATGTGATTAGAAACATAAAAAACAAGTTGATAAAAACAGCGTTCTAAAAAAATGCATGGCAAAAAACTCTTTTAAGAAGAACTTGCTAATGAACTAAATGTGGTTGTTTATATTTGTTTCTGTCAGACCAAATTTTACTATAATCCAGATTATGAGAATGTGCTGAAATAGTTGTAAAAAAAGAATAGATCCGGCTTCTTATTTAAGGATCAAAAAGATTAAACTTTGTCTTATTTTAGTCTCTTTAAAACCAATAGAATAGCACACATTAAAACATAAGGATTCTGCAAAATTTAAATGAAATCCAGCAACACTACAAGGAAATGAATGTGGATCTTTGCAACTTTGTGCATATTTGAAAACCTGAACTTTGTTATCAATAATGGGAAATAATTGTTTTTTCTGTCTCAGTATATTTTAGTTGGCATTAAGGTATATTTGGCTTTTAGGTTCAACTACTTCACCATAGGGGAAAAAAAAGATAAGGAACAAGAAGGATTAAATCTTTAAAAAACAGATAGTGAACGAACAAAAAAATACACTTTTTTAATTGACTCTTCATCAAAGAGCCCTGATTTAACCATTAATTAACATTTTACTTGTTGTGAGTCACATTCAATACATTTTGGGCCAAAATCAAAATTTTCAGGTAAACTCTTACTCTTTTTTTGTTCTATTTTATGTATTGCTTTTGGTGTTTTTTTTTTTTTTTAATCAAAATTGTTTTTATGAGCATTCTCTTGTACACTTTTAATCTATTTTTATCATATTTTTTATGCTTTTATTCTGTGATTTTACAGCACTTTGGGTCTTATGGAAAATTTAAGTACTTTATAAATAAAGCTTATTATTATTATTATTATTATTATTATTATTATTATTATTATTATTATTATTATTATTATTATTATTATTATTATTTTATTATTATTATTATATTATTAAACCCAAACAAACTGAATGCTATATCACAAAAGTAACTGTTTTGTTCCATAATTTTGTCATGTCTCACAAATGATGAAATGCAACTTCCTTTTTTAAGTATTTTATGTGTAAAAGTATGTTTTTAGTTAATGAGGACACATTAATATTTGTGTGGGTAAATGTGATCACATAGGTAAAGAAAAGAAATGACTAAGGTGGTATGAGAAATAGATAGTGACAAAGGAAAAAAAAAAAAAGATTTCTGCCTGAAAGAGAAAGAGAGGGAAATAAAGACAGATGGCACAGTAAAGACAGAGGATGACACTTACAAGGCTCCGTATGTCAGTGTATACTGCAACGTTTTCAAAACTAAAACTCAAGCTATGAGGAAAACAGACTGTAAGAGTGGATGACTCATGCATATATACAGACCCTTTCCAAAAAAATTAGAATACCGTGGAAAAGTGTATTCACTTCTATTCCAAAAGATGTAAACATTCTTGGAATTTAGATTCATTCCCACTATTTAATTGGTTTTAAGCATTTATTTGTTTATTTTTACATACATTGGGGTTTCAGCTCATGATACTCATGAAAACAAAATGAGAAAATTAGAACTTGAAAGGGTCTGTACATTATCTGAGCATATGGAGCAGCTATGGGATGAAGCAGATATCAACAGTTAATGAACCGTGTTAAGTCCCAGCCTAAATGCAACATGAAGAGCATAAGCTAAATGAGGTGGGAAAATGCTTTTCAGTTGGGTTTTTGGGTATTTATTCATAACTTCTTAAAACAAATTCAATGCAAAACACATAATAATTAACAAGTACTTTTTAACACTTACAGAAAAGAATTCCAACATTTACTTTTGTTGGCTTTCAAGTGTGCTAGAGTTAACAAAACTATTAGATTTTATGATTAGAAATAAATATCTTTTTAAAAAGAAGAAATCATAATGCACTGAGAACAGGCTCTGGATTGATTTTATTGAGATATTAAAAGGTTATAATATTGTAGAAGTAGTGTTGTCATGTCAGAAAACTCACTTGCTCTAAATGAGTAAAGGAAAATTCCTTAAAAAAACAACTCAAAGAGCTATTTTTGTCTCTAATTTTTAAGCATGTGTGTGAACATCTGCAATTCTTGAAAACTAATTAGGAAATAGTTTGACAAATGGACAAAGGCTATGAGAGAGCTTCACTCCTGTAAGGCAGGGGAAAATTAGGCAAAAAAATGGGTTTTAAAAAAACACATCTAGTAGACTTTTTGAATAAATACTGAATTGTGGTACATTGTAATTGAAAAAATAAAAAAGTCAGGCACTTGCATTCGGCAATTATACAGACATGGAGTTGATACTTAAGTGGGAAGGTCACACAAAGATTACTTTTTTGGAAAAAAAATGCCCAGTTACAATTGAACCCTCATTTTGTTTGCTAAGCCATCACATCCAGGATTAAACCGCATTTCTCACAGCCACAACAGAATTTAGGGACATGCAGGGTACGTTTAGTGTTCATTGAGAATTCTCAATAGAATGTAAGTTTATAAATGGTAGACACAGATTAATAAGATGCAAGTAGTTGTGTGGTGGAAAGTGTTTACCTGTTCTGACAGCAGTAAAGGAGAGTTTGTTTGTTGTCCTGTATTAGAATCAGTAGTAACAGTAAAGCTTTTGCTCGTGTAGCTGCAGATGGACTCTCCAGACAGCGCAGCACCTTCAAGACCAACTCCTGCAAGACCAAAAGTATAAATTAATATCCTTTTCAAAATCACTTTAAGACGTTTTAGCTATTAAAACATTTTTACTTGAAGGCATCAGTACATTTCATTTACATGAAGAAAATGACACCAAGACAACGGCTATTGAAAAATCCGTTTCCACCACAGTATAAATGGTTATCTTTAATGTTTTATAATAATACATATGTTTCAATGTTTTTTAGCCAAATCTTTTTGACTTTCCCAATGCATAAATGTTATTACTTTGGACCAAGTAAAACAATGTAAACATTTAAACAGAGAAAATGCTGTGTGATGTTGTGCTGTAAAGACTAAAATGTCACAATTTAGAAAAATAATAACAAAAAAATAAATAAATAAAAACAAAAACATACATTTACAATCTGTCTTAATTTCAGGTGTAAATATGTCTATTTGTGGAAAAATTACATGATGTCGAAGACCTTCGGTCTAAAAATCTGTTTAATTCAATGCACTTTTTCTAAAATGCAATGTGTGCAATACTGCTGTGCAACATAAATCGTTGGGGTTAGCTTAGCATCAACATGCAAAACATGTCCAAAGAATGACTGAAAGGAGAGGACTACTGATACAAGCAGGCTGCTTCACGGGGTGTTGCAATCATATTTGCTGCTGCTGCTGCAAGAACTTTAGTAAGTTACATCTAAATGCAAACTTTTATAGAATTATGTCAACTTTAAATTCATGACATGCAGTTTTATGATGGATGCGCCCATAGGAATCTGCATTTATGCAAGCATGAAAGAGGAGAAGATGATATTTGCAAATCAAATAAAAGAAGCTGTAATTGCTTTGTTCTGCATTTTAGGGTGTAAAAACATGTTAAAACGGTCAATAACCTGTATAGGTTTTTATATTTTGCATTGGACATTAAAAAGTTGCTTCAAGTTCTTCTAATTAATGCATATCAGTGTGATGCACAATAAATACAGGTACTGCAAACATTGAAAAATTGTCCCATATTAGGCAACAAAGATGATATAAATGTGTACATCCTGTAAGATTCTGGCAAAAAAAACTAAAAATGTATCTTCAAAAAATTGTTACAGACTGATTGAAAAAGTCTGCAGAGGATGAAAAGTTCAAAATAAAACAATATGTATGTGTTTCATTAAAAGCACAATTAAATGAGCAAACATAAAATGAGCTATTTTATCAGTGAACATGCTCACACCCAAACCTGCTGCTACATTAGGCAGCAATTCATTTAAAAGCAGGAACTGTAAGAAAAAAAATTAAATGTACAACCACCATTCATTACTACTATCATTATCACCAAAGCCACACACAAGTGAATGCGCATGAGGGTCCCTGTGTGAGAGAGCAAATGTGAAAGCATGTTCATGACTGTGTGTTTATGCAGCAACGTTCCAAGTTAATTAATTTCAAAGCCCAGCAGTGTGTGCTTAGCTGATAAATCCCTCCCCTCTACCCATAATGCTTTGCTGAAGTAGAAAACTGCATAGTGCTCATTCAGCCAATTAGCCCAGATACTGACACACTCAACAAATTAGAGTTTTTGCCTCTGTGCGCACACTCACACACACAATCCTCTTTTTTATGCATCTATGCAAGCACACATACACACTAACAGACAGACTTCTGTGTAAACAAACTCTTGGACTGTCTGTCTTTGTGCCAGGGGATAGAAACAGGGAAGAGACAAGGGGGAAGCGGAGAGGGAGGGGGGGATGCATATCAGTTTATAATTAGACCAGAGTTGAAGTACCAAGTTTGTATACTGCTGTTAAATTGGAAATGCTCAATGCAAATACATTCTGTTCAGAGTCAATTACCAATTCTAGACTCCAAACTAAAAAAAAATCAAATCCAATTCAGCCTTTTCTGCATGATTAGCACAACACATGAACACCATATGGACTGTCTTAAAAATAAACAAAATAAAAATCAGTAATTCCTGACAAATTAGTTCATTCACAGTTCAACAGTAGTTCATGAACTGCGTTCATGAATGCAGGGAGAGAGATGTGCGCACTAGGACAGGCAGACAGATAAACAATGTTAAATGTTTAAGAATGCAAGGACTGGTTAGTTTATTGTTATGCTTACATGTGTTTACACAGGGTGCTATCAAGCCTCAGCTGTCCCACATACACATACCTTTTACACTAATTTATTAAATTTTTACTTAATAGTTATAATAATTTAAAATAACAAAAATCCTTCATAAATCAAACTTGAAAAACAATTAATCCAACAGTATTATTGCACTTTTGTCTTGGTTTGTCAAGTGAACAGAAAGATGTACCTGATTCTGTAAAATGCGGCGGGTCTGGGTGATTGAGGTGAGCAGGGCAGTGGCCATAGCAGTGAGCAGGTGCTGCTGTACCCTGCCCCCTGGTCCACCCATGCCCTCCATAACAGCTTCAGGGCCACAGGTGTCCAGCACTGACAGGAAGACTGCTGGATTCACCCGGGTTAACCGAGAAAGAGACTGGAGAAATACACAGATAAATACAACTGAATTATTGAACATCTTTTTTCTGGCACAACAAAAAACACTTCATAGTCATCTATTATTTAGTCTAATTCTTGAGAATTAGTTACAACATTAAATTCCCACTTCAACTATATATTTTTTCTATTGTAAAATCAGTCCCAGTTATCTTTTAATTATGGTTTTGCATTTTTTAGTCAAAATCTAAAAGCCTGTGTTGTTTTTTAAGTCATATTTTCTGAAGCACAGCAGGAGTTCATTGGAAATTTGCCTCTGGTTTGTGGATGGGGTCAAAGGTCCCATTAACCTAGCTTATGGCACTTCACAAGCCCAAGATAACTTTATTGTTGCAAAAAAACATGAAAACACTGTGAGCAATATTGGAGCTATCCAGCCACTCAGAAGGAGAAAATAAAGACATTAGTGGATTTATTTGTCTGCAAGTGAATGCAGCAGAATTGAAGCCGAGAAAGGAGACTTTGGCCCGCCCATGGCTGTTGCTGTGTCACAAACCAGAGCTTTTACCGACTGCTGATTTTCATCTGCTCCTTATCCAACCCAATTTGAATGAATAAATACTCAGTAGCGCAGTTTTAGTCTTAAAATTTTTATACAAGTCCTCTATTATGAGAAAAATACTACAAGAACATGTTGAAAACACCCAAAATGCAATTTTCAGTGGAGTGCATTTTCAGCTGCTTTGACCTTCATCTTGAATTATAGTTTATCTATATATGATATATAAGAAAGTAGAATTGTATCCAAACATGTAGGAATCAGTCTTATTGCTTAATTGCCCTTGAGGTAACACAAAAGTAATTAAGAAAAACCTTCCCCAACTTTCCATTCTTTGTATAATTTATTTTTCTTTAATATAACTGTGCATGCATTTATAATTTTTTGGATCAATTTTGTCATTAATATTTATTTTTAAAATGTCCATGAAACATGGGGAGCTTCATAGAAGACTACAGCTATTAACTATAACCTTCACTGTTTCTCATTTTTTTGTGAAACTTCACATTTATTTGACTCAATGCGTATGCCTCAGTACTATTTGCGTATTTATAATTATGAGTAATTATGATGGTATAGTTTACGTGTGTATGTATATTCAGTGTGTATATATTTTAGTCTTTTACTTTTCAATTATTTTACCAGTCAATTCCTGACTATTTATACGTAATGATATATCTTTTGTCTTCTTTAGCATTTTTCGTTTTGATTGCTTGAAATAAACCAAATCCAAATCAAAGCTTGTCTCTGTCAAATGGAAACGTGCTTCCATTGAAAGTGATTACTGACGAACGGTATTTTTTTTATCTTAAAATGCATAAAAGCTTTTGGATCTTAAAAATATTGACGTTTTGTGAAAAGTAAAATTGACAAATTTGTTTAAACCTGGGTTTAAAAGTCTGTTTAGTTTCACTTACAGAGATGGCAGTGACTCTAATTGCCTCCACACTAGAGTGGGTAAAAAGGTACCAGAGGGCGGAGCCCATTTCTGTGGTCACCAGAGGATGAGAGGGGCCAGACACCACTGTGGAGATGTTCTCTACGGCTTTGGCAACCATATGATGAACGATGGCATCGTCCTGTAAGAGAAACGCATTCAATCATAAACACCAAAAGTATCCGTACTGTAAAACAAATCACTTTAGGAAACTTCTTTAACGTTTTCACAATAAAACAAACACTTAAATTAATTAAAAATCACCACAAGAAGTAAGATCAGTAAAGATGCATCAAAGACAGTATAAGAGGCAATGCAGGAAAACAAAGAGACCTAGCGACCAAAAGAGTTGTTTATAAATTATCATTCATGGCTGCTTGAAATCAGCCAGATCAATACAACAAGAGGTTTATTTCACTGTAGAGATACGAAGCCAGATGAATCCTTTGCAAATCAGTTAACTGATGGCTGCTGTAAACTAAAAAGAAAAGATTCCTGCATGCTGTCAAAACTTGAAAGATGAAATTCATTACTTGCAATGTTTTGGCACTCAAGCCTTTATCATGGAAAAACAGATGCAAAAGGCTAGAATTAAATGACTTGGTTACACACAAGGAAACCATAGAAAATGAAATCCTATTAATTTAGGTTTCGAGCTTTGCTGCAGTGTTTTGTGCAATCAAAGGCAAATGGAGACTTTTCTGGTAAGTTTAGTTAGTACGAAGTGTATCACATTCATTTTCAAATGGGAAAATTGACATTAAAAAAAATTATGGGACAGAGACTTTTTTTTTTTTCAAAATTCAGCAAAAGGTTTTTGATTCTGACATTTATGTAAGGAAAGAAAAAACAATTATAAGCCTCGTTTTCATTGGGCAGTCTGGTCCGGTACTATAAAGTAAGAAGTGGTACAGTACAATGCAGTTTGGGACTGCATCGTTGGCAATTTTAGCAGACCCTGCCTCCTTCCGCCAACGCCATTTAAATTTTTTTAATTAAAGTCCCACGAAATTTTTTATTTAATGAAATTCCCAGCTTTTTTTTTTTTTTTAATCAGGCTGTTTCATAAAAAAATTTTGTTTTATTGAATGTTTTTTTTTTTGTTATTTCGTTATTGTTTCTGTACAATGAATTTCTTTTGACTATTGTCACCTATTTCATGCTTTCCATGCTTTACATGCTCTGGCTTACAGCTCCTCACAACCCCAACCTAACATTACCAGTGCAACAAATTGATGAGCATTATTGTAGTTATCCAGCTGTACAGTTTAAAGCCAGAAACCAGCTAAGACAAGGAAAGCAAAGATGCACACAAATCTAGCCGTCTACAAGAGGATTCATCAGAACAGCAGTGGAGAAAGGAGCTTGTGCCTCCCAATTGTAGTTTCTACATCACAACTATAAGTTTTTTCTGTCAATTTTAATCATAATTTTAAAATATGTTGTCCATCATATAAAACATGCCATTTTAAAAACACAAAAAATACAGTTCTCATTGAAGTGGTCTTTAAAGAAATAGCTTCACTTAGTAAATATACTTACATATACCAGGAAAAGCTAAATAACTTTTTGAAAATGATCCCTTACTCATACTTTTTTTTGCAGCATCAAATAAACAAGCACAACAGCAAAATGCAAATGTTTCTATAGATGAACTAACACGTTCAAGGATACATTGTCATCACATATCCCAAACATTACAAACTCAAACATTATTCAGCAGTTTGGTTGTACACGTTGGAAAAGCTTTGCAGCTAAAGTCAAAACATCTTTGCAATGGATATATGATGAGGTAAACACAGGCGAGTAGGTCCACCTGCAACCCTAAATACACAAGTGCTGACATTCTCATTCTATAAAATTAACATTAAAAAAATTGACATCAATTGGGTATTTTTTATCATTAAGTTACCAACACAAAACCCAATTACTGAGACTTTAGATGGAGCAAAAAGCTGCAATTTACAAAGAAGTAATGTAATCAAAAACTGACAATAGCATGAGTCTACATCAGAAAGGGAGGCTGTGTGTGTACGAACAGTTTCTAGGAATGTATTAGTGTGCTAGTGGGCTTTTGGTGTGCAAACACACGTCCACAATATGCTTCGGTCAGGGAATAAATGTTTGCGTTCAGACAATGGCATGAGGCTAATGAAATCTTTGTGACTGAGGAAATTAGTTTTTTTCCCCAGAAAAGTCATTGTGGAGAAAGACAGCAAGTAGAACAGAAGTGATTGCAGCTGTCAGGTCATTATTTTGTTTCACGGTGTTACATCAGTTAGACACTTCTCTGCATAAATATGTAAAGCTGCTTCTGTTCCTGCATGCATTTCACTACACTTGTGAAGAAAAGGTCCATATAAACAGAAAAAAAACATAATTAAACATACTGCAGTTCATGATGGTTCATCTGATATTAATTATATTGACTACAAAGACAACAAAAAACTTAGAAGTAAGCCTAGATATACATTTTTTTGTATTTCACATCTAACAGCATTGGTAGTTAAAATTTGTGTCATGCATGGTATGTTGGAGGACCTCAAACACAACTGCAGCAGAAGGTTGTGTTTGTATCTACCTTCTGAGGTAGGGGTTTCAAAAGTCAGAGAACTTGAACTCACAAGAAGACGAAACAGATTAAAAAGAACACAAACTAAAGAAAAGAGGAAGTTATTAAAGAAAGAAACCCAGAATAACGTGTTCAGAGATGATAATACACACAAATCATTATGTGGCTTGTTCAAGCTTTTTTTAAATGGAAAGAAAGAAAGGTGTGTGTTTCGGGAATCCAATAAAACAAGAATAGAATGATTTTGTCTCACAATCTATGTAGTCACAGCAGGAAATTATGAGTTGTTCTAACTTCACTGGGTCAGCGGATTTGGCAGGAATTTAGTTGAACATAATTAATCCTTGAAACAAACTTCCTAAACTGTATAGCCATTTCTTCTGTCTAAATCACTTAATTGAATACTGAATTAATGTTAACTTGTTCACTTCTTTAAACAAAGGTACATGCATTTTGCACAATAATCACTTAAATGGTGTAACTATACATCATAATGCAATGTTAGTGTGGAAAGTGTTTTGCTGACAGATTTGTCTAAATGCTTGTCATCAACTACAATGCATAACCAGATTTTGTAAACTTTTTATACATTTTCCAGAAAATCTGACAGTTTACAAGTACTATGATGTTTTTTAATGTGAGAGGATTGTGCTCTGCTTTGGTTTGTTCTCTGGATTTTTTTTTTTAGTTCATTTGTTGTGTCACAGTCACACCAGGTTCAGGTTGTTATATTGGGCCTAATGCATTTTTGGGTCTTATATCACCAGTTTATGCCGATCAAAAATAATTTTGATAATTAGAAAAATATATATATTGAAAATTAAATTGTTTACATTTAACTCTTGCCAATAATGGCAGATGAAGGACCAAATGCAGGAAACCAGGCTTGGTGACAGGAATTTAAAACATTTAATGAATTGACCGAAACATAAACCAGGGAGAAACAAAAATGTTGACAACCTGTTAAGGTAGAACTGAAAACCAGACAATTAAATAGATTGAGGGTAATTAACTGAATTGAAGACAGCTGTGAATCTTGACAAGCTTGAAACTAATAAAGACTGAGGGGCAATTCCAAACAGAACATGCCCAAAACCCATAACATAACTGGCAAAAACCAAAGTCCACAATCCTTACAACTCTTTCCCATTATTTATAATCTTTTAGTCATGCTTTGTAATTTAGTTATTTAGCTTATGTTGCATTTTGCTTTGTCCTCTCATGATTGATTTTTCTTTTACATTTGAAATATGTCCTTATTGGAAAACTTCTAATAATGGTTTCTTCCGGTTTTGAACTGTAGCAAGTTAGTGTATCAAACCTAGATCAGTTTATCTCTGTTAATCCAAAGTTGTAATTGAACATTAGAGTAAGGTCATATATATATATAATATATATATATAATTAAAGGTTTTCTATAAAATAAAATAATAATAAAAAAATCCAACCTAAAATCTAATGTGCCTTATATTTGGTCATAAGCAGTTAAATAATAATAAGAAATGTTATTTGAAGCGCCTTTCAAAACACCCAAGGACACTTTACAATAAAATAGCAATAAAAAAATACATGTGTGTTGTTTCAGAAATGCTTGTGAGACATTTATATGTAAACAGAATTTTACAGACAGGCTGGCATGTCTTTAAACGGTGCGTGTCCATTAGCCAACTCACGGACTGTGTTACCAATGCTGTAAATGCCTGATATATACATATTATTATAGTAGAACAAATGTAACTTTAGTCTCTATCTAAAAGCTGGTAAATGTTACTTATAGATAAATGTGACCTTTAAAATGTAATAGAGATTTTTAAAAACTTGGAATATAATCATAACTGACAACTTACATAACTGAAAAATCAAGCCATCACAACACATCACAGTATTTTTTTTTAGTGGCAGGGGACTATGTCAAACAATGGCATAATAAATCCTCTGGCACCCCTTCGGGAGTGAGTAAAATGGTCGGTTCCAGCAGTCCCCTGGCTGCGTGGGCTAGCTCACTAATGAGTCCACGGGGGAGCGTCCACTGTTCCAGACTTTGACTTTAGCCTTGCCAGAAATTGAACAGATTCTGATAGTGATAGCAGGCTGAAGTTAAAAGATAAAGAATGACAAAGATCTTCCTACAAGTGGCAAAAGCTTGTGTGAAGATTTCTTCCATGATGATGAAATAAGGAAAGAATAATTATTAAATGAGGCAAATGCCATAGTCATTGCTGCTGGCCTTTAAAGGAAGAACATACATCTTGTAGGGATAGAACAAATTTGGTTGACATAAGTAACACAAAAAAATACGGGAAAAGTTTCTAATCCTGTTTCATAGAAGCACATTGTAAAGAAAAAAAAAGCTTGGATAATTACTGCTCTCCCAGGAAAGCAAGGAAAGCAATAAACAGGGTTCACTTTGAGTAGCATCATCAAAAACTTTTAACAGATTTCAGTTTTTAGGTTTGCTAGAAATCCAGGAGTTTGACCATTCATTAAGTGGCATTTTGTTATGTAATGAAAATAGCTCAAATACAATAAAAAAAACCTTCTGCTGTAAGGCAGAAACATCTGGCAAACCGTCTGCACATATTAAACATTATAGGTTTCCAGCCACGTCAAGTAAACAGTCTGAAGTTCCCTTCCACTATCTCCATCTTTCTTAGTTTACACAACACCTGTTACGCCAGAGAGCGGATATGCAACTGCAGAAACACAATCTGCTCCTGATTTAGTGGCAAATTAAATCAAGCACTTTGATGCAGGAATTCAGTTAATTTAATAGTTTAGGAGTTGTAGTCACTCAGAAACCCATGCCAATGGTTTCAGTGCACAAGCATTTTTAAAACCTTAGGTGACAATAAGCAAAAAGTTGCTGCAGCTAAACAACAGACTGATGCATCTGATTTCTTTGATAAAACAGGTAGGGGAGAAACTTTGAATGAATATAATCATCTTAAAGCAGAAGTGCAACACAGAACAATGAAGACAACGTAAGTTTGAGCAGCAGGAACATTCAATAGCTCCAGATAGAACCTGCAAGAGCTTCAGAAGAAAGAAATGGATGAGTTATATTCTGCCAATTATTTTGATGAATAAACATTACAACTATGTAAAGGTAATTATGGTAAGAGCTTAAAGGTAACAGTTTAGTGTAAAGTTGTTATGGAAATACAGTACTACAAATAGGTTAGAAAAACTATTAAACTGAAAGTGCAAGTAAGTTTTTTTTTTTTAGGCTGGTATCAATGGGCTATTAACAGGAAGTTAAGTTTGTATTAGTAAAGTAATAATGATGTGATGACACCATCAAGTCTCGAAACAACAGCATGGTAAGATAGAAGAACCCTCCTTTCATTGATTTTCTGTACGCATTGTATTGTGGTGACTAAATAAAAGTATTACTTTGATAAAGAAAGCCATTTGATTGGGTTTATACTTTACTGTGAGTATAAAATAAAACCAAACTACAGGGAAAATAAATAGCTTACACTTTTTTTTCCTCTCGTTTCAAGTCTAAAGGACCTCCGGTTGACCAGGTTCAAGTGGAGCTCTTTATTGCCCCACAGCTTAAGATTGATAGCAAAGATTTACAGACGTTCAACCACTGGCTAAAAAGTCTTTTCCAATGAAAGACTTAAAAGGCAGGCAAACATGAAAAAAGATCCTCTCTTCAAGTGTTGATCAGTCAACTAGTTTTATATCCAAACATGCTTCCACCTGCTCGGAGTCTCAAAGACACAGAGATTACAAAAATTGCATAGCTTTGAGCCCGTGCCTGTTCCTGCGCAGTTCACATGTCAGATGTGGTTTCCCTTTATAATTACAAGCCTTTAGAAGCACCAGGTTTTCAATGACACCAGCCCCCCACCTCCCTGCTAGAATCAGTCCCCATCTGAGCGCTACCTTTTCCAATACACTTTCAATGCAACTGACAGCTAAAGACAATCTCATAAAGACACACTGATTTAAAGACTAATAGGACAATGATTCCAACTTTGGTCTTTATCTGGCCATTGGAAATTACAAAAACAATCTTTAAAAAGCAATGAGCTTAAAGTAATAGATGCATATGAAGAAGGTGAATTACTGTTCAAACTCAATCCTAAGAAAAATATTTTAATTACCAAAGAAAAGTGTGATTAATAAACCTGTATAAAAAATTAATTTGATAAAAACGACTTTTAATTATATCTAAACATTTTATAACTCTGACAAGTGATAGACTCATGTTCCTGTGTTGTTTAAGTCAATAAAGTAAATCTTTATTGTTTTTTATTTTTTTTAAGTAATAAATAAACTGATATTATGGTCAGGTGATATAAATATTTAACACAGGTGTGTGACATTTTTTTTTCAGTTTCCTTCTCTTTGCTGTCAAATTGGCCAGATGAATACACTTTTTTATGTTCCACATGTCACAAAAGGCTGATGTTCACACCAAAAAATATGTCTGAATCAACTTGATGTGGTCATCCCATATTACTCACAGGGGTAGGGCCTATGACTCTTTTTTTAGGAGTACCTTTCAGTTCTTCCCTCCTTTGTGAAAGATAGCGATGAATCATTAATAAGCTTACCACTGTTGTATATGTGTGTGTGTGTGTATGTATGCAAGTGTCCGTGTGTGTGAGGGGGATTTCTGCCCCGTGCCCTCTGGCTCCCATCGCTGCAATACTATTCACACACCATTTCTGTTGCAGGCACACAAACACAGATTATTCATCATAGGCAGCTGAAGCATCATCTTGTTCAGCCTCATAAATAATTTCCTGCAGCTCAAGTCTGGCCTGGAAACCTGTCTTTCACTCCATGCCATGCAACCCCCCACCCCCCCCCCCCCCAAGTACAACTCTCCCTTTCTAACTGTGTCCGCCTGGCACCCCCCCAATCCTCCTTTTTCCAACAACACTGATCCCACTTTCTGTCTTCCTCTCTGTCACTCGGTGCTTTTTCTGAGTATCCATTCTCTATTGGTAAAACTACCATGCTGCCTTTGGCTCTGTGCCCCCCCCCCAAAAAAAAAAAAAAAAAAAAAATCAATCCTCTCTTCTAGTGCAACAGTCCGCATCCCTCTCTGCAGTGCTTTACTTGTAAATAAGGAAAACTCAGCGGCAGCAGAAGGAAATGTGGTGATGCAGTGAGTCAGAAAATGCACTGAAAACAAATTGCCTGGAGCACATTTGACAGGGTGTTCAGACTACGCCTGAATACTGCCATGCAATTAAGAGGATGGGGCCCTGGATTACAACCAACAACTCAGGTGGGAAAGTTCCTTTCAGTTTAACATGTGTAATGTAATAACAAATATTGTAAAAATTCAGAAAACCACAACAAAGCACTAAACTTAGTGTATATTATCACATGTTTAGTCTTTTTTTTAATTATCCAAAGTTTGTGTCCTGATAGAGCAGAAAAGCTCTGACAGTACAGCTACAAGTGCCAACCTACCCTGAAAAAACATTAGGGACAGAGATGCTGATTTGGGAAAGAACTAAACCAAAAACCCGACACCTGTCTGACAGTGAGAAAATCAAAAATATTGATACATACAGCTGTATTTATAGTGGGTACATGCAGATTACCTACATGTTGCTTTTTTTTTATTTAAAAAATACACCTTTCAGCATATCCTGTCAGGGTTCATCACAGCAAGCCAGATTTATGCCAGTGGCCCTTCCTGACACGACTCTGTACTTAATCCGGCTGGGGACAGGCACAGGGACACCCAGACTCGGGCCCCTTGTAGCTATGTAATTGTAGCATGAAGGGTCTTGTCTAGGACCCCAGGCTGGATTAATCTTGTCACGGTCCCTGAGAAACGAACCCTGGTTACCCATGCACCAGTCCTGCATGCAGCCAACTGATCAACTTAACAGGCCTTTATAACGGCATTGGACTAAAGCCCAATATTCAGTGAAAAACACCTTTTCTTACAATAACCCACTCATGTTTTGTGAAATAACAGAAACAAAGCTCTACATTTAGAAAAATAGATTCTGTGAATATGCCAAAGAGACTTTCAATACCACAAAATAGAAAAACACAAAAGTTTGTATAAATCTACAGATGGTTTATGGAATCTGAAGTGGCATCAAAGGACATTGTTGATAAGTGCTGCCAAGTGGTATGGTTAATTATAAATGAACTAGCCAATTGTAACTTAAGTTCTATTTTTTTTAGAAACAGCATAAACAACTTTTGTACTGAAAGTGGCTTTTGACATTCCTGGTGTGATTTTCTGTGACAGTCTAGAATTAATCAAAACATTGTTCAAAAAGGCTTATTTCATTGTACTGTTTCCTAAAGTCATGTTTATTAGTTAACAGTTTTTTAACTAGATTTGTCAAAAATAGCTAAAAGTTGTTGAATTTCTACATTGAACAAATGTTGTTGCCTTGGCCCATCAGCTGCAGTAGCCACTGCACCTTCTAAAAAAAATCCAAATAATCTTTAGGTTTCAACAAAAAGAGCCAAGAACACTTTAACAGATTATTCTGTTTATCAATCAATAACAGTAAACACTTAGACAGGGTTAGATATATATTTTCAAGTTTTATTTCCCTCAAGAAAACGTTTCCAAAAAATAAACACTCTTTTTTCTTCTAGTTATAAAATAAGAGAGCAGGAGCTTCATTAACAATATGCAATGTCAGTAAGAATCAATCTAAAATTAGTCCAAGTCAAACTGCAATGTAAACTTTTCACTCCAGCACACAATTTCTGTTAGTTTTTATTAGTGATTTTAGCTAACCAATCTACCTGACATAATGTTACTACTTTAGGATTACAAATGTAAACAAAATAAAATAAATAGAAATGGAAATTAGTTGGTTGGGTAACGATTCATTTTAACAACGATCTGGTTCATAGTTGATACTAGTTCATTTTGAAAGATCCAATTAACTGACCTAAAACTGATTCAGAACATCTCTAGCCGAAAATTCCACCAGCGTGACTCAGAGATAAATACCTGGTACGGAACAGTCCAGGTGATGTTTTCCAGATTCCCTGTATTTCTTGTAAAATAATTGAGTGTAATTTACTGGTAAATATGTTTACGAACAGGCAAGTAAACAAGAGTTAATGGCAAATTGATTCCCATTTTATATTCATAAAGTTCAGCCCACTGTTGTTTTTTTCCACATACAAACAGAACTTTATTAGAACCTTCTACCACTCTGTATGGTCAAGTGTCTGTAAAATTTAGTTTTTCCACACATTTGGCTGTAATGACGATTGATCCTTTTTTTCTCGCTGCTTTCACATGTGTGTTGTCCACAGTTTATTTCATTTTGAAACAATTTTTTTAATGGTATAGATCAATTTGCTTTGATTAACAAACATAGGAATGGAAATCGATGAATTGTTTAATCGATTAATCGTAAGACACATACTAAATCGATGAAAGAATAAGACAGTCAGATTTGATGACCACTTCCGTTTGTATTCCTGCTCAATCTTCTACGTGTGCGTGTGTTGGGGGGGGTCTTTAATGCTGTTGAAGTCAGTCTACTGAGCAGTAAAGGGCCATGTTTGATGCAGGTGTGTGTGTGCGTGCGTGTGTGTGTGACTGCTCTGCATGCCCTTGACTTGCAGCTGGCAAACAAGGCTTTAGGCCCCCACAGCTGCCTCATCGTTAGTGTTCATAGGGATCCCCTGACACACACGCTCACACTCAGGCACACACAGTGTGAGAGACTTAGTCACAGCAACACAGACACATTCAGACACACGCAGACATACACAGAGACACTCACCCCTTCCCGCAGGCTCCTCATTAAGCCAGTGTAGGCGGCAGCGGGAACGAACCACAGTCCCTCTGGGGATCCTCTCTTCTCCTCCTGATAGAGAAACATAGAAAAGACAGTGACGAAGGGTGAGAGGGGAGGACTGGGGGGGTGGGGTTGTGTGTGAGAGAGGGGGGGGGTACAGTTAGGAAGAGGAAGCAGTGAAGGAGTAGAGTGGATATGAGAGGAAGGCAGGCATGTAAAGTGAAGGCGAGTAGACTGGAGACAGGAGTGAAGCAAAGGCCACATAAGGGAAGATAACGGGGAGAATGAGGAAACAGATTTCCTGAATGTATGGTCACCATGCCAGTCTTAATAAAACTTTCATCTGATCTTTGTCCAGCGACTACAGGAATGTATTTTGCTTTCAGAATTCCCTCTTTCTAAAAATGTTCCTTTTATTTAAATAAATCAAACTGTTCAATGCAGTTTTTCAGCTTCCAATGTTTTAGCTTTTTAAAATTAAACTCATCTCTATGTCAACCTTAAATAATAGAATAATTTGAGATCCCTGGTTAATTACTGTCTTGAATAACTGGAATCACAAATGAACAACTTCAGACAAATAATTTTACTGGAAGAAACATGAAGAGACATTCCAGTTTACTCATACAGAGTTTTTAAGCTGCTAATTATCTGCCCACTGAAACTGAAAGATTTTCAAGTGTTCACTCACCAGAGAGTGTTAAGGAAAAATTCAATGTCTGACATCACTGGGGAAACACAGCATGTTCAGACCCATCCTTAAACTAATGTCATGTTTTGACAATTAGTTGCACAGATTTACAGACACACAGCTGTGCATGGTATTTTTTCCGCACTGTAGGGCGCACCGTCAATGACAGGTCTATCTTTGAAATGACATCACATATAAGGTGCACCAAGCCATAAGGTGCATTAAGCAGAAAAGACTCAGAGATAAGTCTATTAGTCAGAGTTTATTAACTATGTGCACAGGAACTCTACAACTTGTCTGTAACACGCTACACACATTAGCTGCATTTGTGTATTCACAAAAACACCCAACCTTGTTTGTAACTTCTTAAAAAAAAAAAAAAAATTGACAATTTAAATCCCTTTGAGAACTAGAATTAATTCATATATAAGGCGCTCCAGATTATAAGGTGCATCGACACTTTTTTGAGGCTTTGAAGTGTGCCTTGTAGTGCAGAAATGACTATAGTCATTATAACAAACGAATTCATGTTTTTTTTTTTTTTTATCTAATTCTCATTCCATACCTTGGAAGTCCCTTAAAGTCCCATACCAGGCAACCTTTAACAGTAAAAGAGCCATTTGGGCACATTTTCTATTGATCAAAACCTAGATGGAGCCGCCTAGTCTTACTTTAGGCTTTAAGAAATTTGGGTTTGCATTCATTACCTTCTTTTTTCAATAATAAAGGAGAATTGTGAATTGTGTCTATTTTTTGGCACGACCAAAAGCAAAAACCTTTTAAAAAAAAAGGCCTAGCATCTTTCAAAATATGATGTTTTTAATTTCAAACTCGATTTTTTTTTACATTCTAGAGAAGCTCAAAAAACTTCTTTTCAAAATAAAAGATGGTCTGTGCCAAACAGAATGATCTTAGTACAACTCTGGGCAGCTAGTGACCATTGTTGTGCAAAATAAGACAATGCGTGCTTTTAGATAAAAAAAATTGAAACTTATTACCAAAGTTTTGCTTTGTATGTAAAATCTGTGCATTCTGGAGGTTGTGTTGTGCAAACAAGACGTCTTCAGATCAACAGCCTTCAACTTATTAATTTAACTAGTCTAAATTAAATAAATGCCAATTAAGAAATATTAATTTAAAAAATGCTATTTTACTTTTGTTTTATTTATTTATTTTTGTTCTTTTCCCCCTCTGTATCCTCAACACTCTTACACTGCTGTTTTTTTTATTTTAGTTTGGGGTCGGACCTTGGTAGTCTTAGTTTGCGAGCTGCTGACTCCGATGATCGACATGGCTGGGTCAGCTGTCTCCCTGACTTATTTTATGTTTGGCCAAGGAGCCACCATGGTGAGATAAAAGAGCCACATGTGGCTCTGGAGCCGCAGGTTGCAGACCCCTGTCCCATACCAATCATCTTTGATTTGTTCCCAGTGTTTTTTTAATTATGATTATCAGTAGTTGTGAGGCAAAAAAAGTGTTGTTTGCTAGAACACAGTTTCTGCAGAGTGGTAGAAGCTAACCCTTGTACTGTCAAGATGACCTCACCCTCATTTTGATGTGTGACCTTCCCATGACAAAGGTGGATGGAAATTTATGTTTGCCATAGACACCAGTGAAGATAAAAAAAATCCTTAAAAAAAAATTCAACAAGCTGTCTTGTACTTTTAATGTAAACAGAGGTTAAACAGACATTTTCCTCTTAATGTACTACTTAGACAACATGCCTCCCAAGAAAACACAATATTCTGTCTTCCTCGTATTCTTCTTAGCATCAATGGCAGTTCATCAACATGCAGATCTTGGAGTCATTGTGATACTATGATGAGTTTTGTGCTACATCAATGCTGTCTCCCCATTTGGACCCGCATTGGCCGGGATCACCAGATTGGCGTCTGGTGATGTCCCGGCCCATGTCAGCAGCCCCTGTTGAGTGACCGCGCTACTACTGTAGTACCGTATGACATATAAAAATTAAACTGTAACAGTGGGGCAGCAGCAGGGGGCAGTGGGATGGCAGTCTGAAATCAGTTGACAATTTTGGGGACTTTGGAGACCCTCCTATCAGTCAGCTATCACGCTGCTGCCTTCCTACCATCCGCCTGCCACCACGCAACCTCCCAATGTGTCAAAGTGGCCACTGCAGATTTAAAAAATCCTCTGGTGGCAGTAATTTTTTTTTTTTTTTTAAACATCCTGGCCACAACGCGACATGTAAAAGATGTGACTTTTACCTTCGGTTACAAATGCCGCTGCTTGGCCACCTGTTAAATTTGCTGAAAAACTTACATTGCAGCGCTGTGGAATTTTGGGATATGTGACCATAGTAGTAATGTGAGGTTAATTTTTTTAATTTTTTATTGTTTATTTATATGGATCCCATTAGCTGAGAGCTGTAGCCTTCAGCTAGTCTTCCTGGATCAATTAAAATCAGAAATCACAATTCATACAGAACAATCAATTTCCAATACATTTCCAGCATAAACATTATTTTTTAAAACAGTCAACTTCCATTTCATTTATAGCGTAAACATTACATTTTACAAACCTTGTAGCACAAGACACTTTAGTTTATTTTTAAAAATAACTTGTTTGAGATCACACATTTTCTTAGGAATACCATTCCATAAGGAAATTGCTCTGTAAATAACAGTTTTCTTCATTAAATTAGATTTGGGAAGAGGTGTTTTATATGACCACTTGTTACAGTTCTATTGCTATGCTTTTGCACTGACACACAGTAAAATATTTGATTAGAGATAAAAGCAGACATTTTAGGGTCGAGTACCTTATACATCAATGTGCCCAGTGCAACCTGTAATCTTTGATTTAGATTGAGCCACACCAAAGCCAAATACATTTCTCTTCTGGTTCTAACTGAACAACCCAGAACAAGTGTTGTTGCTTTGTTTTGAGCCTCTTGTAGTTTAGCTAAATCTTTTATGAAGCACAAGACAACTCTTCAGGACAAATGTCATAAGGTTAAAGACTTAGTGATTATTTCTAAAGTGTCACGTTTAACATATTGTCAATTTTTTTGTAATAGCAATACTTCAACCTATTTTGTAAACAAGTGTTAAGGTTAACAGTGGTTAAAAATAGTTAGATAAAAAAAAAATATGTTGAAAACGGAAAATCAAACAGATTATATTGAATAATTTTAAAAGATAGACAAATGAACTTACATAGTCAATGTTACATGAATTTTCCACTGTTTTTGTTGAGTAACTGCAAGTCCATTTAACTTTGAATCATGTGAAGAATGTATGTGTGCCATCATTAACATCATGGTTGCTATAGTTTCTTTCACTTTTTTGTAGTTAAATTGAATTTCTAAACCTGGCAGTTTATGTTTTAGGAAGGAGAAACAACAGGAAAGAATATAACAAGAACTAAGGAGAGCTTTCAGGAACTCAGTCTAGGAAAGTGCTGAGAGCAATCGGGTGAGCTGATTGAATTTTGAAGGTTATCGATCAGTCGCCTAAATAAAAATCTAGCTTAATTGACTTGCCTTGCTAGATTGAGGTTAAGTAGAGATAAATTGGAATCACCTTTTAAATGAAAGACGCCTCCTCCACTCTTTCTCTGGTAATTGTGAGGGCAGAGGTCCAATCCCCCTTCAATTCTGTTTAGTCAGCATGAAAAATAAAATACCACTATCTGGTGATGGAGTGCTTGACTTCTTTAATTTTACTAAAGATTGGTCTTTCTCACTGGGGTAATGAGAAAATGGATTTGATCCTGCTTGCATAAGGCGATACCGCCGTGCTTGATTAATTTAAACACATGGAGCTAAAAGAAGTCCATTCAGTTCTAAGTTTAGGGTTGGGGAAAAGTAAGACTTTCCCTGACAGACTGTAATCATCTGGTTTACATGTCTGTAGTGGGTTATGATATGTTTCCTGCCATTACAGAGCCACATTTAAGGTATGGAACTATTTTGCTTGAATATTTTTAATATTGCCTCCCACTAACAGCCACTAGAGGGCATTGTAGGTTTGTGTATCAGTATTTGGTGCTGACAGAAATGCATAAGAAGAAGTACCGTTCAAAACAAACATGGCTGAGAATTTGATTGTTCTCCTCATGAACATTATAATGTCTTTACTTATCTGCATCGAGACATTATTATTGTTTTTATTTTTCTCTCCTAGGACAGCAAGCCATTAAACTGGGTCGCAAACATACAGAAGAGCAGCTAAAAACACCGTCATTCATGCAGCTCCTGCTGGCTAGAAGGTAACAATAAGAAAAAGACGGAAAAACTCAGACATGGAGACATGATTATAAATGCTTTTGTAGAGCTCTTCAAAACAAATGAACTTAATCTCTCAACATCGTCTGTATCTTCTGTGTATATTAAACCAGAAATACAGTCAAAGTCTCCTTCCTGTACCGATGAGGCTAAAAGACAGCTACTACACACCAATGTTCCCTCTAATTTTTTGTGCGTCTGAGCAAACACAGGAACTCACTGAGCGATTCTTCGACCCCCGTGAGCAACACTGGGGGTTCACTCTGTATTCATCTCTATATTTCAACTGTCTGAAATCTCAGATCTTAACAAGTCATGTAGCTTATTAAAAGAATGAAACTAATTGACTCATTTTCATCAAATTTGGTTTAATATAAGTGAAATGCAACAATAACTATGAAAAGTAAAACAAATCAGAAAGTGGGTCCTACTCCTGCTGTCTGAGAATAAATTCCAATTCAACCTCATTTGTATGAAACTTTTCCTGCTACACAGTATCCTAAAGTGCTTTCCATGATGTATAAAAAAATAATAGAAAGATAAAAATAGTAGATAAAATATGAATAAATAGAAAAAATACAAGCTCAACAAAAACCTCCACAGTGGATGAAGCCTCAGCATCCACAGGCTGTTCAACAGGTGAGCTCCACAGAGCTGAAATGTGGCCTCATTGTGAGATTTTAGTTCTGACTTTTGGACCACCAGCAGACCTGCAGCTGAGGGTTCTGGGGGGTCATAAACCAAAATAAACCTGATCAAAATGAAGGTTCAATTCCATTTAAGCTTATATAAAGAAATAAAAGATCCTAAAGCTGACTGGAGCAAAGACTTCAGAATCAGACTAATGTGTTCCTTCTTTGTTAAAAAGCGTGCAGTCCAGTTTTAGACCAACTGCAGCGACTGAAATGTTATGAAAACATGTATAGTAACCATGTTGTGGTCTGGCTGGGATTATTGTCTGGAAGATGTAACATGTACACATTCAGAGATGACTTTTTTCAATTTTAAATCATGCAACGTTTTTAATTAGCATTTTACTACTCAGATGACACTAAAGTAAATGCTAGTCTGCTGCTTTGGGATCACCTGTCCTCATCACTTCTCCTGCACGTTGCACGCGCAGCCCCCCCAACCCCCCCGCTGCAGCCCCACTCCCGCTGCCGCATGCACGCTCAAGATGTGAAATGACATGGAGGAAAAACTATGTGTTGTGTGTTCTTATATGAGATCTGAACTAAAAGAAGAAGGAATAGGTCTTTGAGAACACTCCCGGCCCCTCCTCCGCTCTCAGGTTAAGGTCCGCTGTTCATTTGAACACCGGAGCTCGCGCACTTTTCATCCTGAGGCACGCGGCACGGGGCACGCTCTGGCCGCAGAAAAAAGTCCATCAACAGCCTCCCCGGTGTTTTGGAGAGCTCACTGTTCGTGTTCACTGCGCGTGTTCATTGCGCGTGTGGCCAAACTGACGGTGTTTTGAAGACAGAACGCATTGAAACCCCGCCTTCAATCTGAACTCAGCTTTGTATCCTGGACACTCGTCTTCATCAGCACGTTTTAATCAGTCTGTCAATCACTGAATTACATTAAAAGTGACAAAGAATACATGTCTTATATGATCATTCTATTTAAAGTTCAGAATGCATTTTATGATGTGCGCAGAAAGGATTTCCTCTGCGCAACAGACGTGAGAGCAGTGCGCAATTGCGCACGCGCGCAGCTTAGAGGGAACAGTGCTACACACCCAATGGGAGTGTCTAGTTTATGAACACATTTTTGGACGAGCATTGAGCATTAAATTTGACGCACGTCAAAAGAGGCAGTGGACTTGAATTTGACGCGTGAATGGCATTCGGTGTCAAATGTAGCGTCATGTTGGGCTTGTTGAATTTGTTCATACAGGTTGGACCTTTCACTTAGAAGTGCGACTTATACTCCGGAGCGACTTATAGTCCAGAAAATACGGTAAGTGTGTTAGAAAATTGATGGATTGATGGATGGATGAATGGATGGCTACTTCTACAGCTTAAAATTTTAATTCAACCAAGACAAAGCATATTATTATTATTAAATGTATCAGTTTATGCAACCCCTGAAAAAAATAATCACTAATTAGTTTTGTCATATTAATTACTGACTCAGACTAAGTATCTTTTTTTGTGGATTACATTGGAATAATTTTTACCTCTTAGTTTACCAAACTCAATGGTCTTAATCTTTCAATTATCAGATTGAGTACCTGAGAGCAGATGAGGTAGAGGAACTCCCCAAGTGGTGGGATCAGGAACTGCTTGAGTTTGCTGTTTCTGAGATTTTCCCTCAGCAGGTCTGTCAGCATGGACACAGCCTATAAAGATAACAGGGTTCACCTTAGAAGCATCCATCTTTTATGTACTTTGAAACGTATTTGTAAAATTTAAATTGGAAGTCACAACAATAGAATACTAAATCTGAAAAAGAGTCCAACAGGTAGAGGAAAACAACACACAAAATCCCTAAAGAAGTTTAAAAATAATATATAGAAAACATGTTTGTGTGGCAAAAATGCCACCCTTGGATCTCTGAAACTTTGAAATGCAATTTTAACTTTGTTTATCAACCTTTTTAAAGTTTTTTAGTAATATAATATGTATATAATTCTTTATCCCTGATGACCCATTATTTCAAAAGATACTTGTATGTAAACATGAAACACTGAAACTCATAACTATAAGAGGTCTAGAAATGAAAAGCGAATTAGCAAAGTCTAAACTGTTTCGAACATGCATTATAACCCCAATTGAGCATTAAGAAGTTGCAGTGCATTCACATCTGAAGCAAAAAGCTCTGTAAAAAGCATATAGATAGCAGGTAGACAGATAATTGGTTTGATAAGAACGCTCTGTTGAAAGGAGAGAATGGGCTGGTGTGTAAAGCAGCTCTGCACAAGTGCTGTCAGAGAAGCCCTTATCTCCAAGAATCCAGGTTTATACCTAAATGAGCTTAATATGCTAAATCTACAAGCTTTTTCCACCCTGCTGAGATCAACTAAGGCTGATGCTTGTTTAATGTAAGTTAATTTTGAAGGTTTTCACGGCAAATTCAACCTGACGCATGTAAATAAAAAGAACAAGAAGGAAACTGATGTGGAAAATATATTAGAAAAATACTATACTGTACAGTAATTTGAATTTACACAATATCATAAAAGTATTTATTATTTCTGTTTTACAATTGTATTTTACAAAGACTAAACTTTGTGTTGGTTTGTTCTTATTATATACTTTTATATATATATATATATATATATTTTTGAGCAAGTTCATTGATTAATTCTGAAGACCCCTCCTGCAATGATTTGATTTCAACAACTCCTCCAGAACGGATGTTTTTTTAAGAGGTTGCTGTGGGTTTTCACGGGACATTAAACTTTCGTAGCCCATATCATATGTATAAGAGCCCAGAAAAATACTTGGTGACTCGTGTATTTGTAGAACTTTTTTAAAGCGCATCAGAAATGATACCCTCTTCAATAATAGAAAAGGAAATGTAAACAAAATCAAAACCTTGGGTAGCTGTTGCTGCAAAGATCAGTGTGGAGAAAGCCAAATGACCCAACAGACAGGCCTCATTTAACATGATACAATATTAAGTTTAGAAAAGTAAAATTTGAGAAATAGATTAGTAAAAAAGTTTGATTTGAACAGACAACAAAAACAACATGTAATTGGGAAAGAAACATGTTAAAGTGGAGTTGTTTTGTGGCCGTAGCCACCGTGTCACCCTTGGATTGAAATGGTTTTATTACATCTGTAAAAACAGCGATGGAGTTGAGACAGAGATCAAGATGCCGTCCTCTTTGAAGCCGAAGCACCACAGCCATTTGAATAACTCATGAACCCCTATATATGTTAGAGCGCTTTTAAATTAAGCTATTTTAGGACAGTTTTATCTCCCAGAAACAGTGCCATGCACCAGAACTTGATCATTTACATATTTATTTATATCTATTTATGTTTTAACTATTTAGATAAAAAAGAAAATACATTTTAATCTTAGTCAGGCATAAATATTTAGTCAATCTGAGCCCCAAATTACAACTCACAGTCAAAATTTGACCAAATTTCAGTGAAAATACCTCAAGGTTAAAAAAGTACATTTCAGTCCCATGACACAAAGCAAAAAACAATCTGAATTAATTCCACCTTAAACAGCGCTTGTAAAATAAGCAGCACGTGCAAAATGTCTTAAGGTAACAATCATCTCAGGGTATATTGTTCCGCTTCTGGATTTGTTGAAAATGAGAAAAACTTCCTCCAGAAAGAAAGTGCATTTTCTTTTTTCATTTGATTGTATGTGCTTGCATACTGAGTATTTCAGAGCAGCTTGAACACACCAATCAGCAGGACTGCAGCACGAGGACCCCTGCTGTGACAACACACACGCACACACAAAGAGAGAAAACTGTGAGTGCCATTTTGTTGGTCATCTGTTAGCTTCCCTGCAACACAAGGAAGAAAAAAACCAGAACATTTGCAGACCCACACACACACACAAACAGGTTTAAATAAAAGACAAAGAAAACCTCACACACGGAACCCCTGCTGAGAGCTTGCAAACATGTTTCAAGAAAAGCCCATGCACACATTAAAGGTACAGGAACACACACTGGTCCACACTGTCGCGCACACACACACACACACACACACACACACACACACATAGACAACCCCTGCTGAGTCCACGGATGGTCGCTGAGGCCAAGGTTACAAACAGACACGTTAACATGGGCGATGCATGTTCTTTTCTTTGCAATTTGTGATTCCAAGGCAATGGATGAAATTAGGCAGCAGTAAAACTGTTACCCTGTTTATCAGGGACAGCAAAGTGTATGGAAGCAGGGCTGTTTGGCCAAAGTCGGGCATTGTGTTAATCACCGTGACAGCTCGGCAGGAGTTATTCTGGACAACAAGCAAAGACAAAAATGCTTTTCCCAAAAAATACGTACATTTGGGGAACAATCGACGCATCTGAATAATGGAGAAAATAAGAAAATTATATATATATATATATATATATATATATTTTTTTTTTTTTTTTTCTTTCAAATTAAGGGTTACAATGATATGTGTGGACATTTAAGTCTGCAATTAAGACTAAAGTTAAATACAAGATAAGGGGTTATGTGAAACTTTGTGAAGACAAAAAAAATTTAAGTTTCAACTAGCAAAAATAAAGTTTCCAGATGACATTTGATGACACTGATAAAGTTTTTTTAAGCTGTTTCAGAAATTTACATGATGATATCAGCCTAATTTAAATAAGTATTAATGAGTTACATTAAAAATATATCCCAACATTGAACAAAACAAAAAATTGTTGATCATTAGTTTTCACAGTCTGATGTTCTCTTTGAAAACCTTAGCTCGTGGGATTCTAGTTTCTTTGATATTTACACACACCACCCTCACTCCCTAAAATCTAAACATTGACGCTAACCGAGCGTGTTCTGTAATGGGCAGCGACCGAGAGCTCTTCAAACAGCGGTGGCCTCCTCTGCACAATGAAGCAGATCGTTCAACTCTGCAGCCCACAAGTTCCTCTGTAAACATCCTGGTGCCAGACATCAAAAGCTAACCTGAAAGGTTGAGCATCCAAGTCCCAACATGTCAGAGATGTTTTTGAAGCACCAAAGATAACCTGCACGATCCCAGGAAAGGGGTTGCGGTCTCATATTTAATTTGTGTTCATTTAGTCAATTAACCCCGCATGGTTAGTTAGTACGTCAAAATCTGTTCACTTTGGGGATGATTGATGAGGAGGAATTTACTGCAAAAATGAAAAATGATTAGTAGCAAAAAATTGAAAAAAATCTATTTTTTTTAATAAATAAATAATTTTTAACATAGAATTTTAGAACCAATAATATAATATAGTTTAAAAGGTAGGACTTGTTCTAAGTAAAGGGCAAAATAAGGGCAGAAAACTATATATATAAAAAAAAAATTAAACTACACTTAGGAATATTCCACGTGTGTTTACAAAATATAAAATATATAAAAACAAAACTATAGTGTCTCATCTATTACGCACATGTTGTGACAGAAAGACATAGGTGGAGACAAAATAAGGAAGTCTTCCACTATATGATGAGGATGTTTAATAGATTTTTAACGCCCCCAGCTGGTAAAAGGAAGTGCTATGAAGTTATTAAGTTTGTCACATTTTGTCTAAAAAACTGTTTTCACTTCTCGGTCTATATATAATAAAAATATTATATTTCTAAATAGAGCGATACACTGTCAAATATGATTAAAATAATGTCAATCAAATTAAAGATTATTTTAGTGTGTTTTTTTTTTCATATTTGTCTCAGCAAATAAGGTGCATTGGTAGGTTAATTTCTGTGGTTGACTGCCACATGATGGTTTAAACTGGTACTGCATGTGTAGTGTTTGGAAAGAATGTATTTAATCCTTAGCATAGTTCCTCTATACATTAAATTATTAATTATAATTTGTGGTAAGAAGCAGGATAATTTGCTTTTATTTAGTTAATTTTCCTGCCAGCTTTAAGTTGCATGGAAAAGTGCATGTACATTTCTTGGATGTAAGTACTGGTGTGTATTAGGTTCCCAGTACACAACTTGAGAATTATTCCAATACGTTCCAGTGTTGGAAAGGTTTTTCACTGCAGTGGAGAGAGTATTAAAATATTTCTATACCTGTCTATGAATTGCATAAGCACGTTTGGACACATTTCATTTCCTGCACTGTACATTTGGAGGCTAGAGTTTAATTTGCTCTCACTTTTTGGTTGAGAAAATCCAGAAAAATCATAATAGTTTTCTCCTTGACTGTTTTTTTTTTATCCTTGGTCTTTGTGAACAAAATGCTAACTCAAATATAGTCTGCTAAAAAAAAAAAAAAAAGCTGTCAAAGCAATATTTTGGCCAAAGTTCTTCAAATTGACCCCCACACAAAAATATGTCAGCCAACAGTGAGAGTCCAAGTTTCATTTATTGGAATGTTGGAATGGTTGTAATGTCATTTTGACTTTCTTGTCTCCTATTGATTGTTATTTCATGAAATGTCTATAAATGCTCTAACAATCTGTGCACTCATTCCGATGTTACTAACCAGACTGAAAGTAGGGTCAGAATAAACTGTATAATAATATAAATTACTCTTGTCAGTTAAACACATTTATGTGATATAGTTTCCCAAACTGTATGCTAAAATGTAGAATATAATAACCTTTAATTTGTGTAATTTGTTATCCCATTTACCTTTTTAAGCAAATATATAGTTATAGCACATACGGAAGGTGGTGTTTTACAAACCTCACAGACATGGCTACTCTCTTCTAGATGGCTACAATGCAGAGCTAGAAGACCCATTACTCGAAGAACTTTGCTTCGCCTGCAAGAACAAAGTAAAAAAGCAAAATGGGTCACATAAATCAATTCAATGTTGTTTATTATATATATATATATATATATATATATATATATAATACATATATATATATATACATATATATATATATAATATACATATATATATATATATATGTATATATATATACATATATATATGTACAAACACATTTGGATTTGTAATACAGATAACATTAAAACTAATTTAAATCAAACAATTTTTAAAACTCATCAAAAACTTGTCTACAAAATACACTCCTCAAAAAAATAAAGGGAACGCCTAAACAAATCCATGTTTCTCCAAGTTGTTCGCATGTCTGTGTATTCAAGCTGTCCAATTAGAAATTAGAAATTAGAAATCAATGCCAGCTGTGGCAAGAATGTTTACTGTGTCTGTCAGCATCGAGGTGCTACCAGTACATCAGGAGATGTGGAGGAGGCTGCAGAAGGAGAACAACCCTGCATCAGGACCACTACCTCATCCTTCATGCAAAGAGAAACAAGAAGAACACCACCAGAGGTCTGCAAAATGACCTCCAGCAGGCCACAAATGGGCATGTGTCCGCTCAAACTGCTAGAAACAGATTCCATGAAGTTGGTATGAGGGCCTCACATCCACAGGTGGGAGTTAATCTTACAGCCCAACACCATGCAAGACATTTGCATTTGCTAGAGAACACTAAGGTTGGCAAATTCACCACTGATGCCCTGTGCTCTTCACAGATAAAAGCAGGTTCACACTGAGCACATGTGACTAACGTAAAAATCTGGAGACCCCATGGAGAAACATTCTGCTGCCTGCAACGTTGTCCAACATGACTGGTTTAACAGTGCCTCAGTAATGGTTTGGGGTGGCATTTCTTTGAAGGGCCGCAAAGCTCTCCATGTGTTCACTAGAGGAAGCTGGACTGCCATTAGGTACCGAGAAGAGATTCTCAGATCCCTTGTGGGAGCGTATGCTGGTGCAATTGGCTGTGGGCTCCTCTTAAGGCAAGACAGTGCTAGACCTCATGTGGCTGAAGTGTGTCAGCAGTTTCTGCTAAACGAAGGTATGGATGTAAAGGACTAGCCTGTCCATTCCCCAGAGCTGAATTCAATTGAGAGCATCATGTCACGGTCCATCCACCAACACCAGGTTGAACCACAGACTGTCCAGAAATTAGCTGATGTTTTGGTCCAGATGTGGGAGGAGATCCTCCAGAGAGACCATCCGCCGCCTCATCAGAAGCAGACCCAGGTGTTGCAGGGAAGTCACACCCACCACTACTGAGCCTCATTTTGACTTGTTTCAAAGACATTACATTGAAGTTGGATCTGCCTGTGTGTTTTTCCACTTTAATTTTGAGTTTGATTCCACATCCAGACCTCCACATGCTAATAAATTCAATATCCATTAATAATTTTTGTGTGGTAGTGTTGACAGCACGTGCAACTATGTCAAGATTAAAGCATTTAAAATGAACATTTCATTGGTTCATGTATAGGATGTGTTTTTATAGTGTTCCCTTTTTTAAGAGCAGTGCATAAAGTGTGTGTGTGTGTTTTTAAATAAATTCATTTACTGCCTCTGTTGTTGCACATTTCTATATATTTCCCAAAGTGTTAGGAGGTCTGCACCAACTGTATATTTTAAAGAAGAGATAATAATGTACTTACAGATCCCAGTTAGGTGCTCTTCGCAATTCTTTGGTCAACACTCGAAGCTGAATGACAGAGACAGCAGTGTTAAGAGGATGAACCACTAACATGATGTGCAGAACTGATGATTGGCTAATGATAACAGTACTCTTTAGTTAATTTTAGCAGGTATTTTTCATTTTACAATTCAACTAAGTAGGTTTCTTGTGTTAACTACATAATATTTTTTTTTGTATGTTAAACGTGAAACCAGATACGTTGTACTGATTTACCAAAACAAGATTATTAGAAAGCCACACATCTAAACAACATGGAAAAACACTGAATTAGAATGAATTCCTAACAACTTAGAAACATCAAGGTTACACAAGTGATGGTTTGCATTTACGGAGAACAATAATTTTACAGAAACCAAAACTAAATAATTACTAGCTAAATTGAGTTAAATATATATATATATATAATTATATATATATATATATATATATATAATATATATATATATATATATATATATTATATATATATAGTGAATATATGAATATTAAATTTGCCTTATTTTTGCTCAGATCTACATGTATTACAGTGTATTACAGTGTATCATTAGGATTTGCGTTATGCAAAATCAATTCTAAAATGTGCAGAGTAACTGTCACACATGCACTATGATAATCCATAACTCTTTATAGTATTATTTCTTCCTTTTTTACCACTTTTCCTCTTTTGTACTTTAAGGAAGTTAATGTCTGCTGCAGAACTGAGTAAATGGCAATGTCACACTCTCCGCACAAATATTTAAACAATATTTGTACTGTTACTTTCATATTTTAATACAGCTGAAATTTCATGTTTCATGGTCTTTTCTGTTTGGGGTGTGCATATTCTCCCCATGCATGTGTGGGTTTACTCCGGCCACTCCAGTTTCTTCCCACAGTTCAAAAACATGTTCTAAAAATTAAATGATTACTGTACTTTGAACCGTTCCTACGTGGGACTGAAAATGTGTGCGTTGTTGTGTGGCCCTGAAACAGATTGGCCTCCTGTCAGGGGTAACCCGTCTTTGCTCAACAGCAGCTGGGATAGGCTCCAGCAACCCTCTGACCCCAAAGGGATTCAGAAAATCGATGGAAAATGAATCACAAGAGAGTAAATGCAGATTTTCCTACCAGTGTTGAGTTAATTAGCTTGTCAGCAATTGCAGTATGTCCAGCCACACAGCAGAGGTAACACAGCAAGTTCAGCTTGGATCGAATGGCTGTGGACTGAGAGGAAGGTTGTGTAGTGGATGGGCGCTGTTCCTCAAGGAACGAACACAGTTGGAGCAGGAAGTCACTCCACTCTTCTTCACTCAGAGAAATCAACTTTTCAACTGAAGAAGAGAGATGAGACAGTTTTTTAGAAAGTAACAGGCTCAAATAGCAACTGTCTTTGCTTCATTGAACAAAACTGAAACAAACATAAACGTACCTGAGTAGGCTGGTACACAAAGGGTTTTAGGATCAAATCGTACTGAAGCACTCTTAACAATCTGTATAAACGTCAGAATGACACCAAAGGTCAACTTTAAACTACCTAGTTTGATAACCTATTTTCAGAAGGTTTGCCTAATATTACAAAGAATTCATTTCCACTGCATCTAAAATGTTAAAAACACTGTAAAACATTGTTAGGCCTTAAGACAAATTTACCAGGAAAATAACTAAATAAATGTGTACAAAATTAAGCATCAATGACAGAAAGAGAGAGTATGTTTGCAATACAGGACTCGTACTTTGCACTGTGTAATTGTGTGATGTACCTTAGGATTATCAATGATTGGAGTAACAGTCAGATCAGACTCATTGTGTAGAAGACTCCTTACACAGTCTGCAATATCTGTCCTTGTGCAAATCTATGAGGATACATATCAAAATGCTGGATGATCATGGAAGCAAACACCACGAGGATGAAAGGAGTTATGGAAACCTCAGCTGAACTGATGTGGTTTGGAGACTCTACTGTGTTGTGGTTTCCTCTCGTCTTGGCGCTGGAGCTACAAGAGCAGCAAAACAACAATGCATAAGTCTGACTTGGTGGAAATAATTCTAATATGACGATATGTCAGATAGAAGAGTGACTACCTATGGAGGAAAATGGCTTCTGCGCTGTCTTTATCCATGCCACTCTTTGGCTTCAGCTCCCTTGAATTATCTTAAAAAAAATAGCAGAAATAAAACGATTTATGACAAAAAAAATCAACATGCGTGCAGAACTGAGAACTACATAATTAAGTAAAAAAAAAAAAAGAAAAAACCTAAAGATTTAAAGGAGAAACTAGATCAAATTTAACAAAGATTTTTTTTGTGGAATCTTATAAAATCCCATATGCAATAAACCTCTTCTAAAGTTGAAATTTATAATGAATATTCTAAAGCTTTTGTGAACGATCATTACATGTCTGACTGAAATGCATAAAAAATTAAGAGAAACATGAGGGAGTCTGTTACCTGTCGTAAATGATTTACTGCGCTGTGATGTTTGGTGCATTTGCTCCACATTAGTTAACTCAGGGTCATCTCCAGCCTCTGTCTCCCACTCTTCTTGACTGCATTTGACTGTTATTGTCTTTCGCATGGCTTCACTATTCCTTAGTTGTCCACAGAACATTTGTTCCATGGATTGTTGTCCATCTGTGTTTGCGTTACATGGTCTTATGGTTGATGCACTTGTATTGGAAGAACTTGATGGTTTCGACTGTGAAAATGATGAACTCGATTTGTGAAATATGATTAGTCTCATTTGTGACTGTGAAAGCATTGGGAACAAACATACACACATTTTCAGTGTTTGGGGCAGTCTGGCAAAATATATAAATAAATGTCTGGTCATTTTAGACTAGCACTAATATATATCACTACTTTCAAAAAATATTTCAATCAAAAAACATAAAAAAACAAATAACAGACCCCATCTTAAAGGACTCCACTTCCTTGTTGTTTTCCTCCTGTATTACTTCTTTCCAGAAAGCATGATCCAACAGCTCTGACCAGCAAAACCTTGGAGACATATTTTAAAATGTTCCTTATACTCTTAAGTAAGAAATAGTCAAATTCCTTCACGGAAAACCCACCTCTCCTCTGGATTTTTGGTGAGTAATCCTTTCAAAAGACTCTGGAAGTCAGGACTTGGAGGACCTAAAAAACCATTATGGCCAACAAAATGAAAATAAATGACTTCCTGATCCAATAACAGAAGAAGCTATCACCATTTCATTTGGTCAGTATTTTAAAACTGCTATCATACTGTAGATTTAGCATAATATACCAAAACAACAAGGATTTTGTCTATATTAGTACGGATGTGTGGTGTCTTTACATGTCTTTCTGGGAGGGAGTGGCTCCTGGTTCAACAACATCTCTGTCAGCTCATTGTTGCTCTCAGATAAAAAAGGATTCCCTAGCATACAAAAGAAAACAGTAAAATGTATATTTTAGAGATATATTGTTTATTACAGCACAATGCTAGTACTTCAATAAGAAAATAAGTCGATACATTTCAGAATTAATCTGTATACATAAAAAATATTTAATAGATATAGATGTTTTGTGTGAGTTTGTATGTACCTGTGTACATATAGTAGAGGACACAACCAAGAGCCCAAAGATCAGAGCTTTCACTTGCTTCTGAGCCCTGCACAATTTCTGGTGCTTTGTAAGCTAAATTTCCTGGGAAAAAAAAACATGCAGTCATTATTAAAAAAGACAGCATGATAAAACTTGATGTAATCAAAATTGTTTAAATTTATGTTAAAAAATAATAATAGCAATAAAAAATTCAAAAGGAAAAAAATTGTCTCCACTTTTCGTTGATTACAGCTTTCAGCTGGCTGAATAATAGATCTTGACCGACAACACTGTTTTAGAGGAGTCCATTTTTTTATCATTCAAACAATGTAATTTGACTTAATAAAAATTCGATGTTCATTAATTAATATACATTAATTAATGTACATTATACATTAATATAAATATATAAATATAATAATATATAATATACATTAATTAATATACATTAATGAATGTTCATTAATTAATATACATTAATTAATGAACAATTTATTTTAGCTCTAATTAGCTTTATTTATCATAGTAAGTAATAATAAGGTGATTAATCTTTGGCGATGAAAGTCAGTGTCCTGTTTGATGTGCCTTTAAAGATGAGGTAAATTTTTAAAAAAAAGTTTAATCAAATGTCTATAAAACTAGAACTGACACATTTTTGAATAAACACTGCTCTTTTACCTATTTACTTATCTTATTTTTTATATAGATTTTTGTTCTATTTCTGGAATTTTTACAAACCGGCTTAATGAAGTAGAAGAACTTTCTTCATAAAGTTAATCACATCATCTTTGCAACAAAACCAGAAGACTTTTGGAACATTGCCTCACATAACCTCTTCTCTTCATCTGCCTGGTCTAATTTTATACAGAAATCAGACTGCAGCAAACTTTTCTTCTTCCGTATTTAAATCTTCCATTGTTGTGTTGTTAACTTAAGTTAGGGTTTTCCCTTGGCCATTAAGGCCCCTGAATTCTCTGATATAAATAAATAAATATCACATGACAAACCTGATCAGAGAAAAAAAAAAGAGGTTCTATTGAAGTTTTTCTGAGGCAAAACAACCAGCTCATCTTCCAGTTAGTTCCATAATAAAAGGAAAGGTGTTATAATAAATAAAAAACGCACATCTGACCTTGAAATCTTTTCCTCATACTGATAAAGTCCCCCACGCTCTTGACTTCTCCTCCCTCCTCGGAACCAGAAAGCAAAGAGATGATCTGCTCCACTGTCTCTCCTTTTGCCTTGGACAGACAAAAGTTTCCCAACTTCAGAATGCCACTTCCATCTAAAAGGATCTAAAGGGCGAAAAAGTAGATTTTGAATTTACAATAACACCACAATACTTTTATAAAACTAGTTTTTTTTTCTTGTTGCCAGAGTAACATTTGTGTTCTACTTTGATTTTCTGTGTTTGTGTGAATTCAGATCAAACCTTGGCAGGTGTCAGGTCAGACAAAATAATTTCTGACTCATGAATGTACTTTAATCCCTTGACCAAGTCCCAACCAAACCGTTTCACCACATCCTCTGACAGACCTCCATCCTGAGCAACCAGCGCCTGAAGAGAGCCACCTAACAGATGAAATGCAAAGGTTGACATTTAAGAAAAACAAATGAAATGCAGGAAAAAGATCAAATTGAACATTAACAATAAATTAAAGCTTTCTTTAACTAAATTTCCACTACATTCAATAATGTAGTGGGTGTATTTAAAATTAACATGATTGTTAACCCAAACATTAAACTCTTCAAATAGGTTTATGTCTTCAGATCACTAGAAAGCAGGAGAAATTAAGTATTTTTAAAATAGACATGTTTTTTTACCTGTACAGAGTTCCACTACCAGCCACAGATGCTTTTGTGTTTCATACCATTCATAGTAGCATACTATATTTGGATGATCCAGATCATGGCTGAGTCTGACCTAAAATGAGAGAAAAGGAAAATGGGATGTGCTTGAATCAAGAGTGCATAATCCAACTAAAAAAACCCATACGCTAAAATGAAATACAGATAATGGAAAAGGTTTTGCAGGAGGCCCAGTTAATCAAGGTGTCTTGTTTTAGATTGACTTAATGAGGTCATGAGATTGTCAAAGTTGTTAGCCTACACGATTAGTAATTTCCCATTTTTTGCTTTTGTCTGTGCAGATGATGGCTACAAAGTTGAGACTCCCCTTCCGTCTTCCTTTATAGACAAAAGAGTTATGGCCTTTTCCAAGCTCCTCATACAAGATGAAGTTCTCCATCTTCTGTGAAAAAATAAAAATATATATTATTGTGTTTGTAGTTCTTTGGCAATATATCAATATTTATAACTTCCTCAGTATTATCTCGGTTTAATTATGAATTAAGATGGGCAAAATGCTAAACTACTAAACACCTGTTAAATTCCAGCTTTTAAGTATTATTATCATTATTTTTATTTTCAATTTATTGGTTTATTTGTCAGGGAAAGTGCAAATTAAAAGCAGAACTGCAATGTGCCAGAATTAGAGGCTATTTTTCATCTGTAGTCTCTGGACAGATACTTAAAATGTCAACCTAAAACATTAAATCAACAATAAAAAGCAGCATAAAATATACTAAAATACAGAGGTAAAATAATAAATTAGAGTACATACAAACAATGATAAAATGCACACATTATGGGTCAATAAAATTGATACAAAATTGTGATAAAATGTACAGTTGAAATCAAACAATTAATTTTGGCAAGTTTTTTGTGTTACAAACCCATCAAACCTATTAAGGTAATATCCAAGCACAATAGGACACCATATTTTTTTTTTTTATTACATATAAAGAAAAATCTAGTTTTATTTGAAACTTTGCAAAGTAAACTTTTGTAACCCAAACCACTCACATACAAACAGATCACCACTTAAAAGTAATATACAACCTGATGTTTAGTCTCTTCGCTGTCCAAAAAAAAATGTTGAGACTAAATTCCTTCCACCAGCAGTGTGTTAACGGAAGATGGATGAAACACTTAGTAGCGGCTTGGAGAGGGGAAACTTAATATCCTGACGGCGAGTGAAAGTCACAACTTCTCAGCTTGAGCATAACACATGATTCATATACATTGTATACATGTAATCAAATACAAATACTAATACTTTTATACATATAACAGAGCCTAGCCAAAAGAACATTTAGAAAACTATTCGGAAATAACCTCAGAATGGTACATTCCAGGGTTGCTGGGATACGACGCGGATCACAACATACTCCGTCCTCAGAAATTGCTATTTGCTTTTGGCGGAAAAGTTATTAAGATCTCAAAATTACATATTCTTATATTACATGCACAATAATTATATGAACTCACCCCGTATAATGACTGTTGTTACTTTACCTCATTTTTTTTTAATTAGTGCAAATGAAATATCTTTAGTTTTTTTTTTTTTTTTTTTTTTTTTAAACTGTGAGGTGAAAAAAGTCAGGACCCAGAGACTTTCTTCACTATCTTCAACCAATGTCTTCCTCACGTCATCCTTCCTGGTCTTTGGACTAACGCCATGCTCAACAGCAGCTGCCTCTTCTACTTTGTTCAGTAAAAGAACCTTGTCTGTTTGCAGTTCCACCAGCAGAGGTCAGCCAAGCATCTCAGCAGATTTGATAGACTCAATGGCCTGAGCAACTTTATATTAAAATAAAATAAAACATATGCTTAAGTTATTTTCTCCAATGGAATTAATATATTTTAGATACCATGGACGCTTTCAAAATATTCTGATTTACTTTGTTGTCATTTATTAGAAATTGCACATATATATTTGCCATATGTAACATGAGGTGAGTAAAATGCTTTAAAAATCTGTCTGCTTATGGATATTTGCTCTCTAAAGTTGAATTTTGTGCAAAGGTAAGCAGTATTATTTTCTTGAAGTGTGAAAAATATTTGTTTGGGGTCGTTTTATTTTGAAACCAATCAAACAGGAAGTGGTGCAACATTTTTTCCGGTCTGATTACCTCCGTTTCAAGCCGGTTCAAGCCTAACAAGCGACACACTTCGGCGAAAGAAAGAATATCTTGCGAAGTTTTGAGAACTTCCACAGGATTTACCCTGGAACATATCCGTCGTCAGTTCACTTCTTTTCCTCTTCTTTTTTAAGTCCCACTCATAGGAAGTATTGAGTTAGTTTTAAGGTAGTTTGTAGGGAATTTCAGCATCACATTTAGTGTTACTGAGTGAGTGTTCCTCTAATGAATGATTAGCTAGCGCACTCTTAAACGGATTTGTGGTTTTCCCACAGCTGGGAAATTTGCACTACCAAAGTGGTAAGACGTTTTTTATTATTATTATCTGTAATTAATTCTTTCTAATTCATTTTCAAAGCTGTAATTTTTGTCTTAAGAGGGGGAGGGGTTGAAGAAATCCCTAGGGTGTGCTGCTCTAGGTCACATCCACAAAGACTTGTCTTTTTTTTCTAACGAACTAACTCCTTAAAAAAAAAAAGTATGAAAGTTATATTTTCATTTTTTTTTCTTATTAAAATCAAGTCCACTTAAAGTATACCATACCCTTTTTTTTTTTTTTTTTAAGAAAAGTTTTGGTAAGATGTTTGTGTTTTAATGTGCATAATGCTTCTCATTTAAACAATTGTCAGCTTTTATTTTATTGCATTTTTTATTTTTATTTTTGTAATCCTTATCATTAAGTAGCCTTGTCTATTTAAAGTTAAACAACAAGAAAAGAGTTTCTCAATCCTCATATTAAGTAATTTTAGCCTGACATTTTTTTTTTTTTTTCTAAAATCTCAAGATTCAAGATTTACTTTTTCATCCATTCAGCCATGCTTCTTAATCTTGGGGTTAGGATAGATAAAGTTAAGATCTCTCTATCTTAACCTGCTGAATCCCTTTTGGGATCACAGGGTTGTTAAAGCCAACCCAGCAGGGGACACCCTAAACAGATTACCTGTCTTTTGCAGAGCAAAATGCAATAGGTAGATAGGATTAATTACTTGCATAAATCAAGTATCAATATGTATTTTCTAGCCAAATGGTGTCTGCCCGGTGACAATTTAAATATAAATATTACATAATCATAATAAAATGTAGTTTATATGCTTTGTGCACTTTTAAATTACTTACTATACCAAAAAAAGTAGATTGTTTTTATATAGTGAAAAAACACGTATTCCAGCTTATAATCATGGAAAACAATATGTGAAGATGCTTGTTAACTGCTTATTTTCAAAGGTTTTCGTGGTCTTGCCCCAGTTTAGAGCTGTCAATGGTTCACATTCTAGACTTAAAAACTCTAGAATGGCTGTTAAGTAATTTTAGAGTTTTAAATATGCCAACCAGTATCTTCATGTGCCCTGATAACAATAGAGACACTGGGTTAACTGGGATTTTTCAATATGGCAGCCCCCATTTATAAAACTATATTCCTTCTGAGATGCACATGATAACCGACCTAAACAGCTTTAAACGTCTATTAAAGATTTACTTTTTGGTTCTTAATTTGCTCAATTTGAAATTGTGTTGTTGTTTTTCTTTTCATCATAAAGCACTTTGACACTGACATTGTTGTTAAGTGCTTTAAAAATAAAAAAACAAGACAGTTAAGGTCCCATTTAGTTTGCCAAGAGCACACGATGTGTGGGAAGCCTGCATACTGTCCCACCGGTTGGACACATGGCAGACCCTACAGCGTCTGCTGAGAAAGTTCACATGATAAGTCTGAAAGCCAAAAATACTGCTTAAATGTTTATAGACAGAAAGAAATTAATTTTTGTATCTAATCGTAAGCTAATTGCTCAAATTGTTGTAGCACTTATGAGTAATAAATACGTTAATAAGTTGCTGGCAAGATGTTTTCGTATCCAAATACATCCTACAAGGAAAAGGAAAGGAGCAGCAAGTGTGTGAACTCTGAGCAGTCCTTATTTTATGCCTTCAGAAGCTCTTAATTGACTGTCCTCTTTTAAGTTAATCATAATTTAGGTTTTACTTCTTTTTTTATTATTTTTTTTCTTCTCTTTTTGTCTGGCCAGTAAAACTTTTTCTTGTCTGTCTTTCTCACCTCACCCGATTTACAATTTTTATTTTTGCAACATGTTATGAAAGCAACAATTGTGTCTTCATTACGGCTTACATTCAGATCATTGTGTTGCAAAACTAGTCCTGCCTTTTCATCATTATTTTCCTCTCAAAGACCAACTTACATAATGTTCTGGCTACTGCAGCACCATCAAAGCTGTCTGTTTTGACATTGCAAAGCAAGAGAAGATTTTGAAATCATGTCTTATGTTCTTGTGACTGCTCATGTGACTTCTTAAATCTTAAATTCAACTTGACTAGTTTTTGTTTCCCCTACTTCCCTCTTTGTCTACTTCGTCATGGCCTTCTTGGGTTTCTTGTCCATGTGGGTGAAGTGAGCAAATCTGTTTTGTCTAACAACAAGCTTGGTAGATTTTAGTCCGTAGAATAAAACAAAAACCTTGTTGCCCCGACAGGCCTCAGAGAGAGAAGCTACAAGAGATATGTCAAAGAATAGATGGACAGGAGAAGTTTCCTGCTTTTTATTCCTGCTCTTTTTATCTCAAACAGCTCTCTGACAACAATTTACGTCACTAAGCAAACAACAGTTCAAGCATGCTTTAGTGATGCAATCATCGCAACACACTTCAGATTTGTTCGACAACTTAACTCAAGCTATTCTTGGAAATTGAACAGAGCAACCAAACTTTCATGTGGTTTACCTTTTGTCACAGTTTTTAAATGTTCATTTTTATATTAGATTTTATTACTTCTCAGTACTTATTTAGGCTGTGGTTTTCAGAACAAGGAATGTTTTTTTACGTTTTACTTGTCATACACCTGATTAATGTGTAGCTGTAGTTGTGAAGAAAGAGAGGGGTCCTTTTTGTATGTGTTGTTGGAGTGAAAGGAGAGATGCAGTGTAAGGGGCCCTTCTCAAGCTTTAGTACAAGGGCTTACTTTCATCACACCAATTGGGTTGTGCTGTACTGCTTTTCAAACAATTCCTGGCTCCACTCAAAAACTTTTTTTTTTTTTTTTTTACTGTCTGTGTCCAGGCACGATACAGTGAGAAACCAGGTTTACTCCTATTGGCTGCCAGATATTTCACACCTGACATTCACAGAACCACTCTTCAGTTTACTAGTGCCGGGGCCAATGTCATGGTACAACTCTGTAAGGAAGAACAGCGACCGGTTTTGGACAAGTCCCCAGAAACAGAGTGATCACAGCTACAAAAAAAGAAGTGCCTCTTGGGGCCTGATACGACCCAACTGGTATTCCGTGAGATAGCTTGGGATCCTTACAGGAACCTGAATGTATTGACAAAATACAAAAACTCACCTCTCTACAATAAAGAAACTGCACATGATAAATTAGATGTAACCATTAGGGTAGACTTTACACTTAGGGCTAAACACTTCACAGCTTTTTTGTTTTAAGATGCTGTTGGTACACTTTGAAACTGCAAACTGTTATAATTGTGAAGCCATGTAGGAAACAAATGCATTATACATATTGAGAATAAAAAATTATTTGGCTATAGCAAGTGGCTATCTGCAAGTTTTCATAAGTGGTCTGTAATTTTGATCATAGATACAATTCAACTTAGAGAGACTGAATGTAAAAAAAAAGAATCCACAAAATCACATTTTATGATTGTTATAGAATTTCTTTTATATATTTGTGCTTTTAATTAAGAGCAAAAGTGAGTAAAATTGAACTCTATTGTATAAAATCTACTCACCATGAGACAACTCACAATGCATCTAAAGAACACCAAATCTACCGTGAAGCAGTAGATATGAAATCATCTTGCTTTGTGCCTTCTTTTCTGCAAAGGTAACTGAAAGACTGCTCAATATTAAGGAAAAGATAAAAAGGGCCATTTATGTTGAAATGTGAGTGGAACAGTTATCTTGTTTTTGGGACATTTTAAAGAGTAAGTCCCAGTAGGTGACATAAAAAATATATTTACTTTTTTACCTTCACTTTTAATATTGTTTCCTTTGACGTGCAGCAGTAGGAACTAAAACAGACTCTCTTACCTTCTGTATGTGTTGTATTATTCTTGTGTCTAAAGACTGACTTGTTTTTTCCAGAACATTTGCCTGCTTGTAAAGCAGTGGAAATGTTTCCAAGGTTTTTAACTAAAGTTTTTCAAAATAAAACACCAAAACGCAAAAAAATAAAACTAGTTAAGAGTTAAAGAGAAAGGCAGGGATGCCATTATCACATACATTTATCTTTCTGTGTAACTATTCTCCACACATGGAAAACTAGAATAAATGATTTGAAATAGTACTTCTGTGACTTAAGATGAGACTTAAATTGAATGACTAATGATTGTGAGCAGAATGACTCGACATCCATTTGTTTTTAATAAAGAAGCTAAGATAAATTTTAAATGGTGGAGCCTTGACGTTACCCATTATTCAAAAGCAAATATTGCATTGGTTACTTTGTTGGGAAAATCCTTCAGAAATATGTCGGGTTATATTAAATATCTGGGATTGCATTTGAGTAAACTTATACTGATACCTGACTATGCTCATATGTTGTATTGTTTGTTGCACTGCGGTGAAGGTCATAAGCTACAATGTTGGGTCTTTGGAAATAATACCTATAGCCAAAAGTAAAATTATGTCAACTAAATGGAGAAAGTAGTCTGAAGCTTTTAAATGTGTGGCTAAACTAGTAGTAAAGGAAATGCATTGCTGTTGATAAAAATAAAAAAAAACAAATCTCTTAAGTTTATCATTTTTTTTTTTTTAAACAGGAAAGAAAGGGACCCCACCTCATCCTCAACTTTAATTTCTTAGAGCAGCAGCACCTCTGGCACATTAAAATCCTCATCCGCTCTTGAACTTCTGAATCCCACCCGGTGGGAACAATGTCCTCAAAGCATAGCAGATCCTGGTATTGTTAAACTCATACTACAGTAATCAGGATGTGCTTAAAAATGCATCATTGTTTGCATCAGAACAAACTGCAATTTGACCAGAGTTATTGCCTGTTTGTAGACTGTTATTCCCACTTACTTAATGTACTTAATACTTAACTTAATGTGAAAAAAGACTTAGAAATTGTTTAAGTCTTATCTTGCATTAAAAAGCAATAAGCTTGTATTTTATATGTGTTTTGTATAAACAGTTGCCATTGACAACTGCTTTTGAGTTTTGGAAAACTTTGGCTTCCAAATAATGGAACTGTTGCTGTTTTTTTGAAAAGAAATATTATTTTTTTTGTTGATAAATAAGAGACTTAGAAAGTAAGTGGTAAAAATGTACATGTGGGTAAAAAACTGGAAAGAAGTAAAAAAAAATGAGGATGTAAGAAAGTAATGGTAATGTTATGTAAGATAAGATATTTTGTTATAAATAAAAGGAAGACGCAACAAACTGAAGATTGTTTTTTTTCCTTCCCTACATGAGTCATTTAAAAAATTGTGTTGAAAAAACAAAGAGCTTTGGTTTTTATCTGGGTGTGTTTATGAATAACTGTTTCTTTCTCAAACTGGGTTGGCTGTCTGTTGGGTGATTTAAGTTGTCTTTTGCTGTGTTTGCAGTTTTGGTTTCCCTTTTTGATAGGGAGGAGGCTTGGCGTTGTAAGCCTGAGCACTCTTAACAAGTCAGTGAAATTATTCACACAGAGACCAGTTTATTTAATATAACGGGGAAGAAAGCACTTTGCTAAAAAGTTCACAATCAAGACATCTGACAGTTTGAAAGATTGAGCATAAAACTACTTGTTACTGTGAAGAATACAAAAATGTTCAAACTGATGTCCTCTTTAATTTAATATTGTAACCCACTGATCTTTTAGTCCTTAGGCTTCACTGCAACATAAACAGACACGAGTCTGTGTTGGTATTTACCACATGGGCTCAGTTACACTCCAAACTATTTTGAGTGAGCACAGTTCACTACTGAGTTTTGAAATGTCCCACCTTTGAATGTTTGAAATCTTAACTTTATACCACCCCAAGATCTAACATGATCTACAAACAGATCTACTCGGCTATGTTTATTTTTTGTAAAGGTAACAAACTTGTTTTTACATTTTACGTATCTTACAATGCTAGATCCACAGCACACTGAGTTTCCTGGTGACATTTAGTACATCTTGCATGGTAATGCAAAGTTTTCTAGTTCTTGTCATGCAAATATTAATAATAGTGTGAACATTTGTCTGAATGTTGTAATACATGTGATTTACTTTAAAAAAACCTCAGTTTGAATAATGATAAATAACAATATTGCTTTAAATATTTGAGATTGTAAAGGATTGTGTGATATACATTCACTAAAGATGGGCTGTTTCTGTTGTCAGATATGAAAAATATGTAGATCGTCAGCACTTTCCATTAGATTCCAGTGTTAGCTCACTTTTACAACCCCATAAACATGATTGGACAACTTGAAAGGACTTCATAATTGGTGTTTAAGTAACTTAGTAACTAATTATTATACTAGTTAATATGCTTCCAGTTAAAAAGCAAAATTGCCTTCCATTGTCTGTAATTGCAACTTGTCTGAGATCATAAGTTGTGTGATCAGTCTGCCTTTGATTTTCCCCTAAACAATCCAAGGTGGTCTTAACTGTGCTATAAAATCTGATAAAATTTGTATATCTCCTCAGTTAATAGCACAATCTAAAGTTCAGTAATATCTAAAATGAACTGTTTTGGGTGTCAGCCAGTTAGGAATATTGAAAAAATAAAAGCATGGTATGAAATCAAAATGGTTGCAACACTTTTCAACAAAACAATCTAAAGTAAATTCTGAAAGCCTTACATTTTGCTCTGAAATCTGATTTTCATGTTTAAATTAAAAGGTTATTTTCTTCCCTTCTTTCTCTTTACAGGTATGGTCTGAACACATGAACTCTGCACCGTGTTTCTAAGCTCACACCTTCCCACAGTGCAGTGAGATGCCCTGATTCATTTGTCCTCATGACAGACCTAGTTTGACTGTGATTCCTGCTTAGAGGATCCTCGTTGTGTCGATGGCCCATCCCTTTACAAATCAGTAACTGCTCAGCGCCAACCTGGACCCAAGGACGCAGACTCCCCACACCTGTTCCTTCTCCTCTGCCCCACTTCCTACACAGTCCTTTAAGCACTTGTTTCAGTCCTGTGACCCAGGGCTCCAGGAAGATGAAGACGAGGAGTACGTCAGTGAGGGTAGTCTGCCGGCTGCACTTCAGATGTTCACGGCCACCTGCAAAGATGCCCAGACCATTACTGGTAATGCTGCATTCATATGTTATGAAACAAACCTTGCAAGTCTATTTAGCTCACCAAAAGCAGTGCGTTATGATTTATGCATAATTTATCTTTCAAAGCTGCTCTCTGAAAACTAATTGTTATGAGAGTTGTACACTGAAAAATATTTAATAAGTAATATATAGTTATCCCAGCCTTTACTTCAAAATAGTTTTGAATAAAGATGAAGTTAACAGTCCAGGCTGTGGACTCTGTTGTTGATAAGAGAGAAGCTTAAACTTGGGAGAATCTGTGACCAATTTGTAATGTCACATCCTGTCAGTAGAAAGCCTCGGGGGGCCTCAGCACTATATATAAGCCAGCGTGTGAACAAGAGAAAAGCTCCCAGAGGAGTTTTTCTGTCAGTGGATGCAACTATCACAACTTCTCTCTATCTGTCTCTCGCCCCAAAAAAGCAGAGACGTGTTTGATCTCATTTGACAGATTTCAGATGCACAGTAGCCTCTCCTCCTTTTCTGTTTACACTCTGGGCACGCCTGTCAAACCCAGATTATCTACACTTCGTTTTAAAGGAAATTGAAAGCTAGAAATGTCTGTGCTGCAGTGGGTCCATTACACTAAGTGATCAATCAACCTTTCCCTCGTGCTGAGGAAACTCATCTCACCTTGATGGTAAAACACTGCTAACTTCAGCTCTATCTCGTGAAGGGCAAATACAGAGGAGGGAGGAGACTGTCTTGATCTGCTGGACAACTGCGCACAGGCAGTGTGGGTTAAATCCAGGTCTCTTTCTTGTACATAGAAACAGGAAAGGGCCCTCCCTCTTGAACTTCTGTATGAACTCAGTTCCTGGTAATATTTGAAAAGCAGTGTCCATTTTGCACTTAACAGCCGCCGTAAAGAGCGAAATTAGGAAACCTGGGTTTGCTCACCTTAAGCACTGACATTTGTTACGCAACTTCTTTCTTTAATCTTTGTAGGATTGAACGATGTTCTTTGTGTTCAGTGTCATTCAGAGCTTTAGGATTATACATCTATCAGAGTTCCTTTCTCAATTGTGAAGTATAAGCCTACAATTAGAAAAGCAACTAAATCAGTTTACTCATTCTTTGTATGTCTGGAACAAGATACAACAGGCAATAAATGGTTAGGGCAAACAGTGGGCCCAAGTCTTTAGAGCTGCTTAGGACTTAGCTTCTGCTGCATGTTTGTGTGTGTCTACACTTCTGTTTGAATCCCCTTTTGAAAAAGCTTCCTCCACTCCTTCAATCAAATAAAAAAGATGGATATTATTTTAAGAACCTATATGGTTTCTGAAAGTCTAACAATATACAAGAAGACCCCATTTCATGTGTTTACATAAGAGACTAAGGAGGCCAAACCAGCTTTTTTTTGCCCTTACATGTTTAGACCTTGCAAAAAAAATGAAATGAAACATGTAGACATCAACATCGTCCTGCTCTAACAGGAAGATACAAGCCTTCCATGAAGCTTGACTTGATGGTTGAAAGAATTGGAATTAGTGGTGCAGGAACCCCTCTTGCATGTTGGGAGATTATGCTTGGACAAGCAGGTTTTAGAGAAAGGCTAAAAGATCACATTACAGGGTGGTGTGCTGCTTTTAGAGTAGCCTTGCAAAACCTAATTAGCACTTTATGCTTCACATCATGTTAGCATTCATGCATTAACTGGTTGACTTACATGCGTACTTTGTAACTCAAAATCTTAACTTTATTTCCTTTTAATGTTTAAGCTGTTAAATAATAACTGCGTTATTGGATTTTGTTTTGATAACTTAGAAATTGCAGTGTTGATATTCAGCATCCAGACTTATGAACTTGTTTCTGTAACTTGTTTGAAATTGATTTGTTTATGGAACCTGCACACAGTTCTTTGTTTGCTGTCTGAGGACAGGGCTTCCAAAGAGGGTTAGTGCTGCCCTCTGCTGGGAGAATAAGGTTTACATCATTACATATTTAACCCAAACATTTGTCTTTTTATAAAGAAAAACTCTTGTCAGCCTGTTTCCGTGTCTCTGATTCTGTTTTGTTCTTTTCCCACTAAAGCAATCGCAAAGTTTCAAACTATAAACGAACTGAAGGTCTGTTGAGCACCTGTTGCCGTGCAACAATTCCTGGTCACATTGGTATTTCTCTGTGGTTACCAGTCAGCAGCGATGGAAGGAGTCGAGCAACAGTGGCATTATGGGATGTCTGTTGAAGAGAGAGGAGTTGGCCTGCACAAAGCGAGAAAGAAGGGGGGCAGGGAACCAGAGTGAGACACAGATGAAGTCATGTAGGACACGTCTACTTCCTGGCTGCCATTTAGTTGAAGCTTACAAAAGCATTCATTGTGCTGTAATAGTTTAAGTAGAAAAGCACCTAGATAATTGGTCATTCTTGTATAATTGTTATTGAATTGGACTCAGATTAATGGGAAATTAGGAACTACAAATTCCAAACCGATTACTGTAGTTATAAATGTGCCTCTAACACTGTAACCTCACAGGAAGCAGAACATGGTCTGCTGCCCAAATGTGGTATTTTAGGAGTTTTAGCAGATTTTTTTTCAGGCTGTTTCCCTCTGACCTGTTCTTCTGCAAGAACAACATTTGAAGTGCTTTCATGACACACTTCCCTCGCCTACACTCTTAATATTTCTGTTCTTCAACAAAGAAAGCGACTGCAAGAGCTGAAGGAGTAAAAACAATGAACTGATAGTGTCAAGCTCGTCATTATGTGGGGTTTGCAGAGGATCAGAATGACAGGAGCGCCCTCCATGTGTGTGGTTAACTTTAGCTGAGTGTCTCTCTGAGTTTGTTGGTTGTTAGAGGGACAGAGCAACGGAGTAAATATGGGGCGGTCCAGTTGGATACCGTCATTGGCATGTTCGGCATGACCCACCAGTTTGGCTCAGGTCTCTGTCTCCCCTACACTGCTCGCTGTCTCTCTGTTCCTCCTTCTCTTTTTACCCCTTACACAGTACCCCCTCCTACCCTTCCTGTTTCTCACCCTCTCTGCTCTCCTCTGTCTCCCTCTTTCATTTTTTTTGGTTTGTTTTTTTTTTCTGATCTCTCCAATACCAGTGGAAAATGTGATTGGAGGACAGGATTGTTGAGGATTGCTGGGCTCCAGGCACCATGAGTGAGTATACCGAGCAGAGAGAAAACCAGTACTTTCAGCTGCTTTTCATTCAGGGTTACGATCAGACAGCGTCTGTCTTTCTGCCCTTTGGTAACTGCTTAGACTTGCATAGAGAAAGAAACAGTAGACACGACAACTTGTAGCAACTCTGTTATGTCAAAACATACACATCAACATGTTACATTGTCAAGTTTTGAAGGTTAAATTTTATGATCTCTGTGTATGGGAGAACTTGCTACATACTCTGGTCAAACAGGAGGCAGCCATATTGAACTTCAGCAGTGCAGAAGTCTCATTGTGTTGTTTTAGCTGTCAAACACAGGTTCCAGTTGTGTGGTACAGACCAGTCCTCATACAGTCTCCATTCAGTGATCTAAAACTGATTTTTTTAACATAGAAAAGATCGGAATGACTTTTTCTATATTGATAACTACTAAAGGTGTCCTTGTGTTTTTACTTCACTTTGCTATTCTAATGCTCAGGCTGAAGGTGAGGGTGTGCTGCTCTTGTCTTTGAACTTTTCTGCCCCTGTGAATTATAGCCTCTCCCATGTGTCAGTGCGTCCTTGCTACTTGTTTCCATTGTATCAGCCGACAGTCTATATTTACATTTGAAAATTGCCCTGGAACTCGAAGTTGTGTCTTTAACATGTCACTAAAAGCAGTATGAACATCTCGAGTGTAACTTGTGTTTATGTCTATGTTATGTTTTTTTAACATTTATTGAAAGTCAGATTGATTTCTTATCAGGTTGAGGTTTTTTGGGGAGGTTGGGTTTTAATTGCTCGTGGTCACATGCTTTTAGGAACTTGTGAGCGTTTGTTGCACTATTTATAACTTGATCTCGAAGCTCAGACGTGTTTTCACAGTAGGATCCAGAGAGTGAAAGTCAATGAAGTCAAACCACAATTGGAAAATGCCATATGGATTTGTTTCAGTCTTTTCTTACAACAATTGAATATACATTTACCAGGAAAAATGCTTTTTAGTTGGTTTTTATGTAAGAATGAATATTAATAATAGTTCCTCCTTTAGTTCAGTTTAAATCTTGTATTCCATGTTATAAAAAAAATGGATTTCCAAACATAGTTGGTTTTAGAATAGAAATTTGAAATGTAGTTCTTTAACCCGTGTACTATATTATGGAGTCCAGATGACCCAAGCATTACACTGATGTGTTATTCATCCCATGACAAATGTGGATGAAGGTGGACAGGATTTCCTGTCTGCCACTGACACCAATAAAAATCAAAAATCATCGAAAAAAAAGTTCAGCGCACTGTCTTGTGGGATCCAGATGATCCCACTCCCAGCGTCAACATATCAAGGATACCACAAGGGTTAATTGCTTCACCCTTTGTCAGAAATCCAGTTGAAACTGTAAACTTGTGAATCAACATTGAATCAACTCCGTAGTTTGGGAGTGTTACCCAACATCATGAAACATCCAAGTTTGAATGGAACTTGCTTTGTACTCTGATACGCAGTCTTGTTAGGACAGGAAGAGGAAATTCTCAAACTCCGCCCCCAAAGCTGAGAATTTTGGAATTCTTCCTTTCACTGAAACTAAGTGGCCAAGCCCAGCTTCTGAAAAACAACCCCTGATCATAACTCTCCCTCCACCAACTCAACACTAGACAGACAATTACTGTTCTCTTGGCAAATTGATTAATCTCTTTTTATCTACCACTTTCTATTGGTGGTGTGCTTTATCAAACTCTTTCATGTGAGGCTTTGATTTGCCCTCGGTGATGTATGAAATGGATGCAGCTGCTTTACCATGGAAAGCCCTTCCATGAGGCTCTGTTCACACTTTGACCTCCACTGTTGCCTTTTTCGCTCTCAGTGTAGTAAGGGTGGGAATCTTGAGGCAACTCATGATTTGATTCAATTAAGATTCAGGAAGCAATGATTCAATTATGAAACAATTATCATGCAGTTTTCAGGGTGGCTTCCAGTCATCACCTGAGTTTTGAGAACATGATTTAGTCTGTGGTTATTACATGAGCAGCTTTTGTGAAGTCTGATTCTGTGAGGATTGAAGTGTCACACATTATTGCTATCCTGACTTCGTCTTGGTATGTAGTGCTGGGTTGAAGTGAAAGAAAGAAGTGACAGGAAGGCACGTTGTATCTCGACTGTAATATGTGGAGCAACGTTTGGAAGCCCTCACTCTCCACCACAGAAAACGGCCTCAAGACCTTTGCCATAAAAGATCTGATTGACCTTGTTATTCGCTTAGCCTTTGCCAATGATGATGGACATTTATTTTGAATATCCAATTTTTTTTTTTTTTTTTTACCATTAGAAGTGCTTTCAGCAGAACTTTTTAAAGCCACACTCATGTCAGTTGCACTCGAACAATTTCTACCCTCCTCCTCCACCGAGTGGAACTGTACGATGTGATTTTACAATATTTTGGTGTTCCCAACATATTTAATGTCTGTCTGCTGGAATTTGAACACAGCGTGACTTATCTAAAGCCAATTGGCCCGGTCATCTGCAAGGTGATCTGCAAGGTCAGCTGTGTTTTTGTGCTCTTAAAAAGATGTCTGGAGTAAAAAATGTCCCACGTTTAGTTCTGCTTGTTACTTTTGCGTTACATTTATTTATTTTTTTAATTATTGATTATTTAAAAAACGTAAAATGGTTCTGAATCGTTTATATATTTTAATCAATGCATCTAATAATTAATTATTTCCCCACCCCTCCAGTGTAGGGATTACACGAAAGCCCCTTGGTGTTCTGGTTATCTGTTGGTCAATTATAAAGGCCATTAGCATTCAAACAAGCCACAATGGATTCTTTGGAATTTCCTGAACTGAGTTGGATCATAACTAGAAGTAACACAACTCTGTCTGAAATTTTTGCTCTTTTTGTAGCATTTTGAGGCAACCTCGGTTCTGAACCGGCATTTTGAAAATAAACTGAAGTGGTGCATTCACTTCATAGTTTTTTTGTAGTTGTAACTAAATAGTTTTTTTGTAGTTGTAGAAAATAAACTTAATAGGATAAATGTGCTTTACCATGTCCTGCCACTCTGTGTTTTGTACAAAAGACAGCCTTCACTGTTCAGGCAATATCATATCAATATTGAGGTGACACAAAAGGGGTTAAATTCCATTTTCTTTTCTTTTTTTTTTTTTTAAATCTCTTCTCGACACGACAGTTGTTGGAAGTAAGCACTTTTGAAAGTTAGCTGGCTGTGCTTGCTGAATGATTCACCAGCTGCCGTGTGTGAGAGCAGCATGTGTTTTTCCCTTTCTCAGCACAATCCGTCACTCAGACTGACAAACTGTAAGAGACGGTATTGTCAGGGAGTCACAGACAGACAGACATGCAGACAGAGGAGCCTCGGAGCAAAAAGACAAAGGGGGTTATTTTTAGAATATGCTAATTCTTGTGTCCATGCTGATTCTGTCAATCCAACAGCTTCTGTGTACAAATAAAAAACACTAAAACTTTGAATATTGCGAGGTAAAGGACTCCTGATAGTGCACTAAAGATATGGTGTAATAAAATGTAAGAAGCACACTATTTAGAAATGATGTTAAGAACAATGTTTCCACATAGGGCAATATGTGTGATTGAGTATTTTATAAATGCTGCCAATTTTCAATAATCTGACATTATATGCCTAGGTGTATTGTATGTTTTTAAACGCCAAAATAGTAAATGCATATCAAAAATAATTCATGCCATTTGTAGATTTGTTCTGAGATTTAAATTTTCCCTTCTTCTCCTACATTTTTTTATGCCAAATGGTTTCATAATTTGCGGAACAACTCCAGTTTAACTTAATCAAGAACAATCAAAGGGCTGGAAATTGTATTATCTTTTTCTTTTCCCTTCAGGGGTTGCGACAGTAACTGAGAAATTAAATATGTAGTTTCTAGTACTTTTAATTTTGAGTATTTTGTGCCGCACCATATTTTTCTTTTTATCACCACTAGGATTTTAATTTAAGTTTGGGTTGTATATAGGGAAGGAAAATGGTTAAATGCATTTATTTGACGTGTCTAAACAAACACCAGCGAGTTTTTAACTCTGTTTTTTTACCCTGGAGAACCCTAGAACAATTTTCTTCTGGGTTAATTTGACATTTTTTTCCCCCATTTTGGTAAGCAGCTGTCGCCACCAGCCAAAAAAATTTTAAAAAATAAAAATTAACTAATAAAATGTAAAAATTAACAATAGATAAATAAATTAATTACAGCAGCCAAATAGACCCCATGAATTTTCCAGGGTTAAAGCATTAAATGTAGCTTCCTTAATGGACCACTAGAGGACCTCATAAACCTGTATGGATATCATCCTCAATGGGGTTTCATTTTCCCTCTGGTTTTGAGGGATTAGTCTTTAATCAGAGTAACTTCAGCATTCTGAAAAAAGCCTAAACCTGATCATATCTTATAAGGCCACAAACAGATGGAATGACAATAAAGGCATTCAATTAAATTCAGATGAATTCAAAGATGTAGATGATAAATCCCTGTTCAAGTTTTTTTTTTTTTTAAGAGGAATTTGATGGTGATCCTTTTATTGAGCCTTATCTGAGCATGTAGCAGAAAAACTGTCTACTGGCTTCAGTTTAAGAGCACAGTGTCATAATTTGTTACATGCAGCACAGAACAAAGCATGGATGTGATTTTTGACATTTTTGAAAGAGTAGGGACTCAAAAAAAAAAAAACTTCTAATCAACAGCCTTAAAATGCACCACAGTTTGCAGATACTTATATATGTTTACCATTAACACACAGTACTGGATCTTCCTGTCTCCTCATACAGATGTGTGTAACAGTACTGACTTGCCGGAGCTCGAGATTATCAGCTTATTGGAGGAGCAGCTGCCAGTGTACAAGCTGAGGGCCGATACCATCTTTGGTTATGATCAAGATGACTGGCTGCACACGCCACTGGTGGACCCCGACTCGGCCCTTGACCTGACCACTGAGCAGATCGATGAGACCCTAAAATACTTCCGTAAGTTACCTTCTTCTGATCCATTACAACAAATTTCTTCTAGAAGCTTCAGGGTGTGAAAAATATTTAATGAAACTTTCAGGAAATCCTCACTGGAGTGTCACTAAGAGGGATTTGTTCTGTTTCTGACCTTTAACCTGAGACAGATGACCATCTGTCTATCACTATCAGTTCAAGTGCTGGACATTGTCGCCAGAGCTGTGCCTCTATATTGCCTGATTATTTCTTGTTTCCCCCTTCAGTCTGTGGTTTAGAAGCAGGTCTCTGCTTTTTCTTATCAAACTGCCCCGTGGTTGCCCTCTGTTTCAGCTGTAAATCAGACACACCCACTTCACACGCAGCTGGAGAAGTAAACAATCTCTGGCTCACCAAAACACGTGCCAGCATCACACATGACAAACTCAGGGAACCCTTCATCTTTTTTTTTTCTTCTTTATTAATAATTCAACCTTAATTCATGTCTGCTTGAATGGTGACTAAGAGTTAAAAAAATGTTTCTAAAAATAGATATCTAAGCTATCAGAAACCAGCTTCTATACAAAAATCGTTAAATTAGAAAAAAATAGCTAAAGCATCATGATTATCCTTTTCTCACTACATTCTCTACATGCTTACCCACTTATATTTCTCCTCACTAGCACCATGTTGCTTGTCATTATTACCTCAGACAGATGGCCCAGGTGTCAGCACCCTTAGGGGTCGTGATATATGAGCAGAGCTCAGTCATGTGCCGTCTCCTCTTGGCTGTAAGGCTCCAATTTTCTTATGTGAGGCACAGTAAAACTCAGCTGCATCCTACTGTGTGGTTGCCGTGGTGACCTGCTACTTAAGAGGGGCTCGTCTGATGAGATGATGACATGCAGGCAGCGGTCCAACCCGGTTTGACTCCGTGTTGTGATGACCCAACACCCACATGTCTCCATGAGTGAGAGTTATTTTTGAAAACATTTGTTTCTATGCTTCACTGCTGGATTGAAGATATGTCAGATAAAGGACAGTTAATGTAGATGCACTTATTTTGTCAGAAAATGTTGCTATGAACATGAAATACTAAAAAAAAAAAGTTTTTCTTTGAGATTCATTGGATCAATTGATTAAGTGATTGATTTAATTTTATTTTTAAACACAAAATAGGATAACAAAATATGCACAAATACCAGAAAGTGCTAAAAAAAAAGTGGGTAGAAGAAAAATCGTATTTATTCCCACCTTCAGTCTTACCATTTTTAATGCATACATCTTTACACAATCAAAGAAACATAAAATAATTGAAGAAAAAAAGCATTGAGGTACCAAAATAATTTCACAAAATCATGATTGTCTGAACATTGTTCCATTAGGCTTCTTATTTCCTAATTTAAATGTTTCCAAAATTAAAAAAATTGAACCTATAAAGAAGAAATAAAATTATTGTATTTTTCAGGCTATAAGTCGCAGCAGCCAAAAAGGAGGATAATAAAGAGGACAAAAACAGATATACTGGAGTATAAGTCCTACTTTTGGTATTTTAAGTATTGTCTCAATAAAAATAAAAAGATCAATGCTTGGAGCTATGTCCGAATTCTCTCCCTATTTCCTAACTACTAAAAACAACTGTAGCTCGGGACCATCTAGTGCCCTGGGAATTAAAAGCAGTTCAGACACCATGCTCACTACTTTTCTTCTTCTTTTTCATTTTTTTAAAAGTTGATATGACGTCTTTTCGCTTTCCAGAAGTGAAAATCTAATTGATACAAAAATTTCATGACGTCTATTTATGACTCCACTGTGTTCTAATGATAGAAATATGGATGGTTTATATTAAAAAATTGCATTTAAAAACGTTTTTTTGCAATAATTGTTAGACCGCAACGTATTGTGGTCTATATTCACTAATGTAGTGAGCATCAATGCACACTAGTTTTTCACACTTCTGGGAAATTTCTAGGGCACTTGATTTTGGAATTATATATTGTGACAGCACTAAAAAAAAAAAAAAGGAAGTGCGCATTAGTGCATTGTATAGTGAGTAATGAAAGAATTCAGACACAGCCTTGGACTCCACCCACTGATCAGACTGAGCGGTGCTTCTTCCTTTACGTTGCTGTCAGTAGCAAATACTGATACACACATCTACAGTGCACTCTAGAGGTTGTTAGTAGGAAAATGAAATGTGAGCCTCTTTTTATTTTTTGAAATTTCATAAAAGCTGCACCCTAAAACAAACCATGCAACAAAAAAAAAAAACACGACTGAAATTTTTTTCTTTTCTAAACAATTTTTGTCACATATTTCATTGTCTTCCAAGGAAATATCCTAAAAACTTTTAATTGAATCAATAATTATGTGAACTGCAGTAAATCTTTAAAAACAGGATGTAATTGGTGTGATATACTTGTTCTGTGATCTGCATGCAGGTCCCTTCTTTAGCAGCTTTCACTCTTCAGTGACACCCAGCTTAAACCCTCTGCAATGGTAATGATCTTGCTTGCTCTTCAGTGTACCTGGAACTGTGGTCATTGTGTCATGTGAGCTTTAAAGCCTGTCGAGTCAAAGGTTTTATTATACAGTAGTTTATAGTGTCACTTGAAGGGGACTTCTCCTTTCTTTGGCATTTTGATGATGGTCCAAACAAGTTTAGCACAGATTCTAACACTCCCCCGCAAGGAAAAGAAATCCTTGATGACTCGTCGATGTTGTTCATTTCTGTCCACGTCACCTCCTCCAACACCACACTGCTATTATACTGACTCCCTCTACATGCTGAGAGGCCTTGGAGTCTGAGCCTGTTACTATAGCAACCATAGAGAAGGACGAAGTAGAGGAGAGGAGGGGGAATGCTGAAAAAAAAGAAAAAAATTGTGGGCGGGATTGTGAAAGCACTGCTTCTCTCTTTCATTGGCTCAAGGCTCACTCTAAGCCCGCCCATCCCAGGATGTCATCATTAGCATCGTTTCTGCTGCAAACCCCGTGACTGCTGCTGCTGCCTGCTCTGTCTCTGTGTTCATTGAGTCATTGTGGCGTTCCATGCGTGGAGCTTGAAGAGAAGGAATGTTGTAACAGCAAAGAACAAGGTCATGGTTTGACCCTAACAAGACGCCGTCAGCCCAAGGAGACCGAAACGGGAGATGAAAACAGACGAGTGGCTGAAATAGGATTTGGACATGAGATCCCAGAGCCTGGTGCATTTTTTTTTTTTATCTTTGGAATGATTAGAATGGAATAAAAGAGGAGATGGAGCACATGGACAAGCTCAGAAGATCAGAGCTTTGCTGACCTGGTAGGAAATCTTTGATGAGGAAAAAAGACAAACGTCACAGGCTGACAATTGATGTTGCATCAGTAAAGCCACCAGCAGTGTGTAATGCCCCTGGAGGACACCTGTAATTATTTTTGAACTGAAACGACTTGTGATAAGACCAAAGAAAACTCCTGCTAACCTCTCATCTATCCTGGGATAACCCAACACTAACAGATGACCACTGGACACAACCTGGAACTGTTATGAGGATGATGTCTCTGATCATGCTGGGATGTTGCTGTCAGAGATGCAAAGCATAAATATGCTGGGACATCAGCACATGTGTGTGGAAGAACAGTGAGGATGAAGAGGCGAGGCCAGACCAGAGGTCAGAGGTTTGTCAAGGCTGACTACTATGAGTTGGACTGGTACTATGAAGAGTGTACTGATGGTAAGTACCAGCAACAACAAGGTTCCAGGCAGCAGCTTAATGTTCTTATGGAGTCAAAAGTTCTATTTTTGTCTAGATTTTTAGGATAAATCTATGAAAAATGTGGTTATTAAGAAGTCAAAGAAATGCAAAGCTCCTTATATAATCGACTCTGATGCAGTGAAAATTTTTATGTAATGTGCCACGGTCTACTACAGCAGCTAATGCTGGTGTTTGCTGTAAGGTAAGCAGGCGCAGGTCATGATTCTGCTGAATGATGCTCCCCGTGGAGCACCCATGGAGCTGTAGTAATCGGTCATGTGACAGGAATAAGGTAAAAACAGTAGTTGGGATCATCGCAGAAGCCATGTTTCTGTTTTTCTTTTTTTCCCTCCTTATGTGGCCTGGTTTCTTATTTCCTTTGATGAAACAGTCTATGATGCAGTCATGCACTCTGTAATGCTTTTTTGCTTGGTTACTTGTGGCAAATTTTTTAAATTTACATCCATAAATATACTTTAAGGACATTTATTTGCTGTAAAAGTCTGGTGGATTAAACAAATAGGATACTGTGAAGCCCAAGCTGCACTCTAATATTTAATTTTAAGACTTTTTTGGTATGGATATTGTCTAATCAGATAGAATATTCCTTAATAAATCTCATTGAGGGTGAAGTCAGAAATAGCAAGTAGCTCAATTTATTCAGAGATGACAAGAAGCACGCTGAAAGAAGTAGGCTGGAGTATATTTAGCTCAATCCTTTGCATGAATTCTCAGGCGACCTCTGTTTACACAGGCTTGAAGCAGACTTATTTACACTTTTAGAACCCATCAAAACAAATTGGTCAAATGAACAAAGTTCAGGCAGGACAAAGTTTCAACCGAGGCTGAAAGGAATCGTCCAATAGGAATGTGAGGGCTGTTTGTGTGGAACAAATGCGTTTGTTTTCAAGTCTGCACAGTTCAGAACATTTAGCATTTTAGTTATCTGTGCTTAGCAACCTATCAAAGACAGAATTTGTCCTGGATTTTTGACCCATGGCCAAACTTTATCTCCTGCCAGCGTTTGTATGCAGCTCAGTCACCAAGTGAGGTAAATGTTTGTTCCTGTCTTTGTTTCCTTAATGATTAAGCTACAGTTCAAATTTTAAAGAATACAATAGGCTTTTGGTTCAGATTAAACTCATTGCAGGTTCATTTTTAAAGCAGTTAAGAGTGTGAACAAAAAGTGAGATTCATGGCTGAAAGTAGAGATAAAACAGGAAGTGATATGATGGAAAACATAATCAAGGGCAACTTGTTTGTGTGTGATTGGACGTGCAGTAGATAAAAGAATACACTTCTCAGGAACACTGAATGGTGTTTGTCCAGACCTCTTGTTGGCTGCTGCTCTGCTTAGGACCACTGAACTGAATCACTTCTCTTGATTAATGATAAAGCGGTAAGACTTGAGCACAGACTAATGAGCAGAACATTTCTTCTCTTCTTTGTGGTCTCGCACTTTGGAAGGGCCGAGGTTAGTGGCCATAGTTCATACAATCTTGTCTTTATTTATTTATATGTAGGCCTTTAAGCTACATAATAGGGTTTTTCAGGTTAATTACATTTATAAAACTTGTTCTCATTTGATCTGGATCACCTAAATGAAGAGGAGATGAGAACTCCATATAGATAGTTAATTATTAAAAACGTTGTTTTAATAAGTAGAGTTTGTTTTGGACTCTTCACCAGACGTATGAGATAAAAGCAGAGTAGGTATAAACTTAACTCATATAAGACCCACTCCAATGAAAACTGTGTTTTGGATATTTTTAAGATGTTCTTATGGTCTTTTACTGATAATGAATGACATATGTACAAAAAATTAAGCTTGAAATTGGATTTCTGAGTATTTCTTTATTTACATTTTTGTGAATCAGGAGGAGTGAAAAAAATGCAATTTGAAAAAGAGCATATTTGTTATGTAGAAAATATGCTGGGTGGGCCACGAGCTCCCTGCTCCATTCTGTTCTTATCCATCCTCTTGCAAATCAACAGATCCATGTACCTCTTCATTTTCCTCATCCAAGCTGGCATCTGGCTCAATAATGTACAGCTGGATAGCTCCAAATTGTTTACAATTTTTTTAAGCGATAATGTTAGGGTGTGGATGTGAGGAGCTGTAAGCTGGTGGAAGAGCCTGTAAACAGAGAGCTCTCAGTAATGGGGAACAGAAGTGTAGGTGAGGTCACTGTGTGGCAACAGTCCTGAAACTCAGAGATAATTAAAAGGAACAACTTTTAAAATAGCTCTATGATTGGAGTGGGTCTTTAAGCTGCAAAAAATGAATATTGAATCTATATAAACTACAAGCATGACTTCCTGTCACGCAGTCTACCTGTATGCATTTTTATTTATCGTCATAGTTTGGTTTAGTGGTTACCTTGGTGCATGAGATAAATATGAAGTGACATTTTCACGTAGATATTTATTTGTTTCTCTGTGTGACTCAATGGTGAAGAATTGAGTGCATTTTAATGTTGTGTAATTGCTTACCTTATCTTTGCATTTTGTCAAAGCAGTGAACTCAGCTCTTTTTGTTTTTTCTGTAGCAAATTTGCAGGGTTGGAGACGCAAAGTCATGTCAGCAAAGAGAATAAATTTGAACTACATCATTCATCGTTTCCCTAATACGTTTTTAGTCAAATGTGTAATGCAGTGGAGGATTAGCATGGGGAGAATCCTGACAATGACCTCCTGAGTGAGCACTTAGAATGGGCGGAAACACCTGCTTTAATAGAAAGACAACCGGAAAAACCAGGCTGGAGTGGGCAGTCAGTGGCTGCATTGACCAGTTGGAATGTAATGAACATATTTAGACACAAAGGAAGAAGGGTTTGTCCCAAACTAGATTCTTTTTTGATACAAATATTTTCACTGAATTTGAAAAACAGCTTCAACAGTAATTTGACACATCAGTTTTCTGTCATGTGTAAGTTTTTTATCTCGTCATGACTGCATGTGAAACATTCACCTGAGAGTCTGTGTGGCCACACCCTGAAAGCAGGTGTTTGGTTTTGTGTGTGTGTTGTTGGGCTCCGCCCTCATGTAACCATAGAAGCTGAGCAGGAATGTACCAAGTTGTTGTCACTTGAGAGGGGTTTGAAGAGGTTTTCTTTCCCTAAAAAAGTTAAGAAGAATAAAAAAAAAGTCACTTCATTGAGCTCTCATCTGCTCTGTTAATGTCTGTTTGAACATTTAAAACAAAACAAAGTCTGAGTGAAACATTTGAGGATTACAGGGCTAAAGATAAAATAAACATTTAAAATCCCCACATCTGCTGTGTTAAATCTGTTTCTTAATCTCATAGAGTAGGTCGGGTCTGTAAATGCGTGCCAGTCTACCCTAAGTCTGTGGTGTTGTAGAAAAGGCCATTCAGTGACCAGTCAGAAAGGAGGAGGAGTCGAGCTGTTTGACAAGCCCATTGACCCGCCACAGGTGGCAAATGATCCTGATCCTACACACCTACAGCTGACGCTGCCGGTCTCAGGATTTGTCAGTCATTTGCAATGGAGTTGAGAGGGACGTCTACACTTTCAGGAAGAAACCAAAACGCTATCCTCTGTGAACAGGATAAACATTCGCTGTGTGCTTTCACACAATTAGTTAGCTGAACATCGTAGCGTCTCTCAGGTTCAACTATTGAGGCAGGAGCCATGGCGTTGCTTCCGTGGGCTCTGTGGTTTACCGGTTAGCCGTGGTGCCACAGCAGAGGATGGCACTGCTCATGTCTGGATGTGAAGAAGGTGAGCTTGGATTGTCGAAGCAAGATGAGGAATATGTTTGTTTGCCTCTCCATGAAAGCACAAGGCAGGAGGAGGAAGAACTTGTGTTTTTACCAAGTCATGAAGGCTCCAAACAGAAGGAAGAAATGGACATTTTATGTGAAGGTAGTTGTTTTTTTTTTAATCTAAGAGGACTGTTAGTATTGTTTTTGCTGGAATGTGTATTGCTTTAAATTAACCAATCTTATCACCTGCAGTTTTTCAGATTTGAATTTTTCATGGTCTTTCTGTAGACTACTTAGTTGGTTTTGTGTCTTTTCTGCAGCTAAAGACCCTCATGATCATATTTTATTACATGTATTTGATGGTTTTTCATTCACATGTTCTCATTGGCTTCTATATTCTTTGTCTGTTTATGTTTGTTTTGTTTTGTTTTATTTTACAAAAGACCCACGACAGTCCTCCCAACCTTAGCTGTTATAAAATGACAAAAAAAAACCTTAAAACCAAATAAAACTTTTAAAAATATTTCTGTAACAATTTAACAGTTTCTTTAACAGTTCTATGCTTTCTTTTACCTTGAATATTTAGAGATTTATGGTGTAATATTAAAGTTCAGTCTTTGCTGTAACCTGTTTGGCTATGTTAAGGACATAGATTTCTGTGTCGCCATGGTGACCACTTACTAATTTCTGCTGCCTTGTGTATTAGGAAGTTGTAGTCAAGTTGTAGGCATCATCTAGGCCCTTATGTATGACATCTATGACAACATTTATTAATGTTTTCAGACTCTATAAATTGTAATTGCAGTTCATATTCTGGAGTTTTCTCCCACTTTTTGTGAGCTATACCCCTGGACAGGGTGGGACACGGCAACCGTCTGTAATGTAACCCACGTTTTGTGTTACAGCAAATGCAAAATGAAGGGTGCTGTATTCAGCAATTATTTTTATAGCATCTCATTTTATCTGATCTGGGTTAAAGGGTAAAAGAGTGTTACGCCATTTTTAGATTGAGTTCTGAGTTGATTTAAGAGTTTCTATTTAAACTAGTGTAAATAGTTTGTGAAGGTATATTTTATACACATACATAGTCAGTCATCTGTAGCAGTGCTAAATTAAAAAACATGTTTATTAATCGATCGATATTTAATTGATTTGTAGTTAGTAAATTCACTCAATAAATCCACAAATCCGTTTTCCTTCACAGAAAAAGTAATGTTTCAAATAGTTCTTTATATATTATGTAATCATTTTATCAAATAAAATTCAAACATTTTACTTAAGGCCATAGTTATGTAAAAATGTATAGATAAAGTTGGTTTTAATAAAAATTTGATCAAGATAAATCAATAAATATTTAAATTTTGTGGTTTATTGCACAGTTCTGAAATGGTCCTGAAAAGGAGTTTCGTCATGTTGGATCGTCGGCACAATAACCAATTCAATGAATTTGATCTAAAAAAAACGAAGTCAATACTGTTACTACTGAGTATATTTAATCACGGCAAATGTCATTGGAGCCTAACAAAGCTAAAGAGACTAAACGTCTTCAGTGGTGATTTTACAGATATTGGATGAAATGGTCAAAAAAAAAAAAAAAAAATATTACCACAAATAATTCTGTGTTTAGCAGCACAATGCCTGAGTGAGATCTCTCTATCCCTCTACCACCTTGAATTGCAGGAATATGCATCCTAAAAAATAAACATCATTAAGGAAAAATATAAATAAATTGAACTTAGCCAGCAGACTCGATATCTACTTTCTCCAGCTAAACAGTTCCTATCTTTGTGTGGATAAGTAAATTTTTCATTTGCATCACTGGACTTTCTTTGCATTTTATTAGTTGACATATTCTGTTTGGTCATTGAATGTCAATTTTAGTAAAATATATATACTTCTGTTGAAATGAATCAAACTGTTGCTTTAGAAGTATAAAAACATTAATTTATCTTCTCCTCTACTAAGTATTTTTTACCACTTCCACCTTACCTTTAAATAATTAATCACCATGAAGCTTTAAATGTACATGGAAAAAAAAAAAAAATCGAAATATTTTTGAAATGAAAAAAACATGTCTTTAAAAAGTCAAATCAAATCTTCAAAATCATCTTTAAATGTTATAAATTTGTCAACTTTCAATAATAAAATTTTAATATTATTTGAGTATTTTGGTAAGATCACCATAGTTGATCATCCATACAGAAAAAAAAGCTTTTTAAAAATGAGATTTTATTTTGTAAAAGTCTTGAAGCGGTTCACTAAAACTGTTTTATTTATAAACTTTCTAAGAAACCGCAAACAGCACAAACTTATCCAGATGTCCTACAACATTGACATATGCTTAAAATACATGTTTTTTTTAATTAAATGAGGATGTTGCTCTGTGATGAATTGAGGTTCTCCACATAGGTGAGCTTGAATAATAGAGAGGATTACATTATTATTTTTATCAGTAGTGATGGGTGCAGTTCAGCACAGATATGTGGTGAGTGTTGAACAGAGTTGCATAAAGAGCTGTTTGTAATGCTGTTGACTCAGTGTTGTGTACTTCACACCCATTTTTGTCTGAGGGGGAAGAAGATGACGACTTGTTTCCTAATCAACTATAACATCTAGAGCTTCATTAACCTGAAATCATCCAAGTATCACTCCTATGACTGTCGGAATGTAAAATTTTGCAGGGAAATATGCAGCATGTTACTGTGATCTTTTGTAATATGTAAAATAATATCATGATTCGTACACTCAAGTAAAAGAGAAATTGCTCACTGTTTTATTTCCATAACTGTTTCATATACAAAGGTGGTTAGTTTTGTCAACAAAACTTTCAAATTATATTTAGAAGTCAAATTCCAATAATGTTTTGCAAATCAAGCCTGCATTCTTGCTTCATTAAAGACACTAAAATATTGATAATTATTTATTGTTTGTTGGAGCTTTAACCTTTTAACATTTAGGTTTGAGCCAAACGCGTAATCATAAATTTAATTTATTTTAAGTTATTTTTTAAATTTATTGCGATCTTTTCTTCCATTTTGAACATTTTCTATGTGTATTTTAAGTCCTGTATTTATGCCCTAAATGAGTACATTGTTTCTCCGTCTGCTTGCAGTGTTGTGTGCGGACCGAGTGGGCCAGATGACAAAGACGTACAGTGACATTGATGCTGTCACTCGACTGCTGGAAGAGGTATGAATGCAAAGAGAAAAGTGTAGCCGTCTAATAAGGACTTTTAAAGCACTCTGTAGGTTTATGAGGTACAAAGGAGGTTTGATAGGACATCATAAAACATGTTTTTCAGCAGCTGATATTCAAATGTTCCTTGCTCTTCAGCCGCTCAGTGACGGCTAAATGCAAAGCTAGCGGCTGCGGGAGTGTCAAACAGAACAGAGTTACTGTCAAATGAACTGTGATCTTCAGCTATTTTCAAAACACAGCCATCAGAGATCGCTTTACAGTCAACAAACGTCTGTTTCTGGTGCTAGGAAGGCTATGTTGCATAATATGTAAATGCTGCCTATTCTCTCTGTTAAAACTAAGGCCCCGCCCACAGCACATCAGTTGGGCTTTGCCAGAGTCGGTCTGGCCCCCCTTTGGTAGTTGGCTCGCATAGCAGAGGTATACCACAAAAAAAATATTTTTATGGGGCCAGATTCTGCAAGTCACCAACCTCTATGATGGTGCTAAGATATAATACAACCGGTCCCTAAACCTTTATACTAAAAATGGTCTTTGACCCTTTATTTTTTATTTATTTAAAAGGGACAGGACAAAAAAAAACATTGTAACAATTTCATATTCAACAGATGCCATGTCCACAGGCCATCTAGCTAGCAGCTAATTTGCAGACCAGGAATCTGCTCTTCACTTTTAGTAGAACTTCATGGACAACATTGGGGTTAAATTAATGTGTCTTCTGTACTTTTAATCAAACCTTATTTGTCTACAACAGGATATTTCTATTCTACAAGACTTTTTTATGTTGTCCTATTTGTCTGTTTTTTTTTTTTTTTGCAAAAAACATTTAGCTAAAAATAACTGCAGCTGCTGCATCATCTTAAATGTGAACTCTATATCAAGCTGAGCATTTTCCTTGCAGAAAGAGCGGGACTTGGAGTTAGCAGCTCGTATCGGACAGTCCCTGTTAAAGAAGAACAAAGCGCTCAGTGAAAGGAACGAACTGCTGGAGGAGCAAGTAGAGCAAATACGAGAGGAGGTTTGTGGCGAAAATGACTCTTTGACTGTCTATGGGACTTGAAGTAAATAGGGTTTGGGAAAAAAGTTTTTACGTCTTTATTTTAATGATACTATTATACAAATACTAAGAAAAGACAAAAAACAAAACAAAGATTGAAAAAAAAATGTTTTGTAAACTCTATGTTATGGAAATATTAGGCATCATCTGAAGTAACTGACGGTGAATGTCAGTGATTCTGCACTAACAATAGGCCTATAAGTGCACCAACAAGAGCATACTTTAGGAGATGCCTATAAAGCTCAAGTAATGACAATATATGATGATGGCATTTTATTAAAGACAAAAATAGTCATAAAGTCTTAAAATACCTCTCAGGTATCTCAGCTGCGTCATGACCTCTCCATGAAAGATGAGCTGCTGCAGTTTTACACCAGCGCTGCAGAGGAAAGTGAGGGGGAGTCCAACACCTCCACGCCGTAAGTCCGCTGTTACTCACTGCCTTCCCACAATGCTCGTCAGCAGACTGTTTCTCAATCAAAGAGCAGACACCATCAGAATTCAAATCAATCAATACTTGAAGGCTGCAAATATTTATTTTAAATAGATCTGGTCTCATATGTGTGTGTTTACAGTGTGTGTCCAAGTGAACCGTATGTGTGCGCTCCAGCCGTTTTCCCCCTGGACTCCTTACAGAAGAAACTCAAAGATTTAGAGGAAGAAAACAAATCTCTCCGATCAGTGGTACAAATGCATAAAAATGGACTAGAGATGTGCTAAAAAAAATACGAACTCTTAGATATTTACTTTAAATATGTGATGAATACATGTCACATATCTAGGATTTCATGTTTTTTATCCCTAAAGTAAAACAGTAATTTGATGTTTTTCCAGGCAACTCACCTGGAGACTGAAACCATCTCCTATGAGGAGAAGGAGCAGCAACTTGTCAATGATTGTGTCAAAGAGCTACGTGAGTGTTTGTTTTAGAAAAGCCATATCATTATTTTTTGGTGATGTTTGCTGCTCATTCTGTCTTGAAGCACTATTTTAGAACCGCTGTACCTTTGGTGTAATCATCAGGTGGTGCCAACCTGCAGATTTCTTCTCTGGCTGAAGAGCTGGCGAGAAAGTCGGATGATGCTTCGCGGCAGCAAGAAGAAATCACACATCTACTCTCTCAGATAGTAGACCTGCAGAAGAAGGCTAAGCTTGTACGATTGTCGTAATTTACTTTAAAGATGAATCAGTTCAAGTTGATGGTTTTTTTTTTTAAGAGTCTTGTTTTGTGTTGACAGTACGCTGTGGAGAATGAGGAGCTCACACAGCACTTGGGTGCTGCCAAAGACGCTCAGAGACAGCTCACTGCTGAGGTAAAGGACACAACTTTTAATTCTGTTTCTGTAAAATTCTGCAAAACTTGACACATATTCAAACTCTTTGTCTTTGTGTAGCTAAGTGAGTTGCAGGACAAGTATGCAGAGTGCATGGAGATGCTCCACGAAGCTCAGGAGGAGCTTAAGAATCTGAGGAATAAAAGTTTACCCCTCAGCAATCCCAGGCGTTTTCATTCTCTGGGCTTGTTCCCAATGGTCAGTAAAAGAGTCGAGAAGATCTTAAAGCCTAAAGGCTGTACCCGAGAGTCATTAGATGTATTTATATTTCTTTTCAGGACTCTCTGGCTGCAGAAATAGAAGGAACCATGAGGAAAGAGCTGCAGATGGATGATCCAGACGTAGAGGAGCAGAGGTAAATTCAGTTATCCTCAAAAAGTTAACATGGGTGACTAGAAGACGTGACCATTTTCTCATTAGTGCTTAAACTGTTACAACCCTCACTCTTTATTTTCACCCTCATCTCACTCCAGGCTGCATCCGAAGCGAGTGTTCCAGACGGTGAAGAACCTCAACCTGATGCGTCAGCAGCGTTCCTCTGCAGCTCCATCACCTCTCAACATCCCAGGCTCCAACCAGACCTCCTGCTTCACCTCGGGCCGCTCCAGCAGGGTGGGAACACCTTTCTCCACCTCCATGTTTGGGAGTGAGACAGGCAGCGGGATCATCCTGGACAACAGGACGAGCAGTCCTGATGGGTATGTGCCATTCTCACTGTTTATATTTCCCAAGACGATTTTTCACTTTAATATATCCTTTATTGTTTGGTTTGAAGTGTCAGGTCTTTTTTTCTCATATTTCTTAACACTTGTATCTAATTTGAATCTTGACCCAGTATTTTAGTATTAACCTACTATGTCGGCCTTTTCAGGTCAGAGGACTCCAACAAGCGTCCCCCCGGTACTCCCGGAACCCCTGGCGGCAGAGACTTGGAGGCCGCTCTTCGTCGCCTGTCCCTCCGTCGGGATAACTACCTCTCAGAGAAACGCTTCTTTGAGGAGGAGAGAGACAGGAAGCTGGCTTATCTGGCAAAAGAGGAGGAAAAGGAAAGCGGGGAGGGAAGTGGAGGCCCGGGAACCCCGACAGAGAGTCTGTTGTCGCTGTGCTCGCATCCCTCCATGAGCACCATGTGGTCAGGATTCTCGTTCAGCCCGAGGTCCTACCTCCCAGAGAAGCTGCAGATCGTAAAGCCGCTAGAAGGTGAATATCCAATTCAGAGCCATAAGGTCACTGCTTCTCCCAGTGATGAAAAAGAGAAAGAAAATCATGATTTACACACATTTTTGGTGTGTGAAAATGAGATTCTAATCAAAAACCACCAGAAGCTTAAACAACAATCCAACTGTGAGGTTGTTGATGCATCCCAGAGTCACGTTTGTCAGACCCAAACTCCATCTCTGCAGCACCAGAATGAATATTTAGTTTTTTACAACTACAATAACTCAAGCTGCTCCAGAGTGCTCCTCTTGGCACTGTGAAGCTACAGAGCAGCCCATCTTTGAGAGTGCCCAGCTCACAGCCTCCGGCTGCAGCTCCACAGGCTTTAGCTGAAGGTCTGCTGGAGGTGCTGGAGCAGCGGGACGATGCTCTAAATCTGCAGCACTCCTTTTATTTCAGACACACTCAGCCACGTTGCTGGCTTGAATTATAAAACACTGCATAACCTGTTATCCATTTGTTATATTTAATAAATAAATTTTATTTTAAATTAAGAGATTAAAAAACTCAACTTTTTAAATTTATATTTGATTCCAAAACCTAATTAGAACAAAGCTATGACTGGGTTTTTTATCACTTAGAATTAATAAACATTTATTTTGCTTTTTGCCTGTAATTCACATAATTTGAAATTTATCAAGCTGATGTTTGTTTTCTGTAAATGCAAAGAACTGAGAGTGATTTTTCTCTCAATGTAGGTTTTAGAAACCAAAGTTATTTAAGGGTTTTTAAAATACAAATACCCTTCATGTGCTTGAAAAACTTGTTAAATCTATTTCTTGTGGCACCACCCAGTGTTCATAGCGGGTATTACAGCAACTTGTGTCTTTCTCACATTTTTAAATATTTGTCCACATGCTCCTAAACATTTCTGCTTCATTCATGTTAAAAGGTATGATGCTCATAAACTTGTATACATCATTGTATGCAGCCTTTAAACTTAAAAGTAAAGAATATGAATATTTTCAGAAATAGGTGAAACAGGATTGTATTGACATCTGATCACTTTTCCTTATTTCAGCTTTTTTATTTGTCTTTTTCTGTTTAATATATCTTTAATAAAACTTCATACGTTTCTCACCTTTCCTTTCTCTCATTTCTTCATGTTTGTCTTTTAGTTTTTACATTTAAATATTTAAATTTCTATGGAGGGAAATGGCTGATTTAAAAAAAAAATCCCCTCTTTATTACGTCATTAAGCTCCTTTCTTGGACGTAAACATATTTCTGTAATATTATTATGGAGAATAAGCTTTCTTGTATTACTGGATTCAGGTTTTTTTGTGAAGAAAGAGGTGAAACTTGATTCTGACAGCTAAACGCGAGGATCTTTTTCCTTCTCTCCAGGTTCTGCCACTCTGCATGCATGGCAGCAGCTGGCTCAGCCTCACATGGGTGCTCTGCTGGACCACCGGCCCGGCGTGGTCACTAAGGGTTTCCGTAGCTTACCCCACGAACAGGAACAGGAAGACAGCTGGCATTTGGACCAACCAGAGGAGGACGAAGAGCCACATGACACCCGTTCCTGCCTGTCAGGGGGAAGCCCCGCCCCCTTCGGTCTGCCTCAGTCTACCTCGACTCCGTCTGTCTGCTGCCACAAATTTGCTGACACTGAAGAAAACACTCAATCGGGCGGACTGGGTGTGATCTTAGAGACCGCTGAAGGAAAGGACAGACATGTCGGAAGCCCGCCCCCTCCCCACTCGTCCTCTCCACTCCCTCCTCCCTGCGAGAGCAACAGGGAAAAAGAGTTCCAGGCCCTGCAGCAGAGCCCTGTGGAGCGCATGCCCGGTGAGGGAGCCTTTTAGCTGCAGCTACAGAACTGCATCCACCCACAGACATCTGAGTATTTGTATCTGAGAGAAGAAAATCAAGAAGAAGGGTTGGGGGGGATTAGGGATCGAGGAAGGCTAACCGGACAAAAATTTACTGTGACCTCCATTCCTCCATGTCCACCCGCGAGCACACCCACCCCTCCCAGGAGCAGTCATTGTGCATGCAGTCGGCCAGCTCCATCATGACAGAGTACTTTTTATTTATTTTATCTCTTTTGCAAATCATCCTTTCATTTGCTTTCCTCTCTCTGCCAATCACTGTCCCGCCGTTTGCAGCAGCGTTCCTCCCTTTCAGAAAAGCTTTCCTCTGAAGCATCGCGCTGTCCTCAAGTGTAGCAGCGTTACAGAAATAACCCTGCCGCGTACACCGCCTCACGTACGCACAAGCGTTTCATCAGGAGCTGGCAGTGCAGCTGTCCAAGTCACATGAATGCCTGCTTAATATTGGAACCCACAGTGTACATGTGGTGTGGGGGGGTCACCTTTGAACACTCACACTGCTGTGACACAGTTCAAAAAGACACAGCACAGCTGTCCTCCAAGCTAAGGCATATGATCGATTACATCATATTTTTTTTTTTTGCAAAGTGTAAATAAATCCTCAGAACTTCACATTTGAGAGGAGAAGGATTCATGTTCATAGTAATAACTTAACCTGGCTTACAAAAATTTCAGATATCTTTTATGGTGCTTCTGCTGGGGATTTGAAACATGGTGGAGGCTTTATTTTTCCCACTTTAATGTCTGCAGTATTTCGTCTTGTGGTACATTTTGATTCTGCCACTGACAGCTTCTTCTATCTGTTCTCTTTCCCTTCCTTTGACTTTCTCCTCCAGTTTATTTCCCAGGGAAGTGCATGTCCCACACCAGCTCCACCTACACCTTCACCACCTGCAGGATCCTCCACCCCTCTGATCAGCTGACTTCCGTTTCACCAAGGTAACATCTTTAATATGCTGAAGTCTGAATTGTACTTGTATTTTTTTATTGAGCAAAATGGTGATTGAGTTGGTCAAAATTACCTGCATGTGCAAAAGTTCACATGTACTTAGTCTAGCTGCATTGTGCTTAAATGGTGATTGTTTTTTTTGAGGTTTCTGGTTCATTTTCCGGTTCTGCTCTTTGATTGGATCTGCAGGTCATTTGACGAGGAAGACGAACTGGAGTTGTATCATATGGTTGTTATAGCCGCAGTAGAACAGACCCATTAATCACACCTTCAGGTGTGCAGAGGGGTGAGAAAGTGCATGACGACTCATCTCAGACGAGTTTGGGTTTGTGTTGAATTGAATAATCCCAGAGTTTAGCCTCTAACCGCGACTGTAACACACAAGCTGCATGTCCATTAACTCTGTAATTTCGCAAATGGAAACAGCACAATTCAATAAAAAAAACTCAAAAAAGTTTTTGCGCTTGGAAGAGGTGGTTTTTGCGTCGTATCGAAATAGAAAAATTAGAAAATTTTCCTAAAAATGTAATGGAAACACTTTTTTTTAATTAAATACTCTTCTTCAGTAAGAGTAAGTGGCCGTCCTTAGCACAGCCACAGCGGATGCCACGAGACGTCCAACAGCTTCACAGCACATTATAAGCTGCGTATCATACAGAATCAGCCAAGATTTCCTCTCTGCTTCATCTGTAGCCGCACTTTTGCGGCTTGCAGCCAGAATAAGATGCAGAAGTCTCCTTTGAGGATGAGTGCGAGCGCTGTGACAGAAACTTAAATGGATCTTGTCATGTTTTCAATCTGAAAAAAGGTCCAGCTGCTTATTTGCTAGAATGGTTATTTTTTTAAATACTACTGATTAGTAGCATCTGAGACAGTCAATGGCCTAGCTGTGCTGCACACGTCCCACACTGCAGTAACTTCACCCAAATGCTCCCTTTTAGTGAATCAAAAAAAAAACTTGCTCTCATCCATCGGCGTGTTTTTAATGACTTGTTGCAGAAACAGTGTCACTGTGTTTTTTTTAAATTCCTAGAATTTTGATAAAGTTTTGCATCAATGTATGATGGAAACGCAGCTACAGAAATTGGCTGAGGCCTTTAAGCATGTTTTGGAGTCAAATGCACCTGATAACATCCTTGTTGTTGTACAAAACTGACAGATTTTAGAGAACTCACAAAGCATGTGCTTTATTGTGAAAACCTGGTGATGTCACATTTAAAAGTTTTTAATATTAGCCACGGCTACTAATTACTGGTGTTTTGTGATACTAATTCCTCACAACACTGGAGACTCAATTTAGTCTTCACAATGTAGAAACACCTACACTTGTAAAATATGATAGAATCACTCCAAGAACATCTATATAAATCTAATTTATTGTCTTACTTTCATGAAAATTGTGTTTTTAACATGTGCTTGTGGCATTTTTCTGATGATGGAGTACGTATATAAGATCAAAATTACATTTCTGAGTATTTGTTGATTCAAAAAGTAATGATTTTGGAATTGTAGATTCAGACAGCATTACAAAATGGCAAACGGATGAGATAGTGAGTAGTGAAGGAATTCAGATATAGCCTTATCAGACCCTCCAGGATTTCACAGCAGATTTTTGTGATTGTTGCGGCCTAAAACACCTGATGTTGCGTCGCCTTTTGTGAAAAGTTGCAATGTTTTTTTTAATATATATTTATTTGAAAAAGCACCTAAAAATGTTAATTATGAAATACAAATCACATTTTCATATTCCACCTCTTTTAACGTGACAGATACATTAAGAAAATACTTCATCATCACCTTATACAACGTTGTTGTACTTTCATTTAAACGTGAAACATGCACACACAGCGCACTTCCATACCCCGTCATGTGCGCGACCGCAATATCACTCAAAGCACCTCCACCTTCCTGAACAAAATATCTCTGCCCATCCGTGTGCGCGTTTGCACACAGCACATCCCCATCCTTCCGCGTGTGCAACCGTGGGGTGGGGGAAGAGAAGAAAGTAGAAGAAGACTAGAGAGAGATGATAAAAGAGAGCTTTCCTCCCAGGAAGAAGTCAGAAGGGAAAAAATCATGCAGCTGCATCGTCTCCAAGCCTGCTGTCGCGATAGATGGGTGAAAGTTGTGATGAAAATAAAAAGTTGCAAGGTGCGCAACAAGTCGCGGGGTTTCTTTGATTTTGCGTTAATAGTTGTGATCGCAACATCACAAAATCCTGCAGGTCTGCCTTATAGACGATTAAATGCATGTATGTCTTTGTTTTCTTCATCCGAGCTGACACATGTCTCAAAACTGTACATCTCAAAAGCTCCAATATTGCTCATCATTTTTGTAGCACCAGTAATATTAGGGTGGGGATGTGAGGTGCTGTAAGATAGCAGGAGAACTCTCAGTTATGGGTGATGGAAAAGGGGGTGGGTAACTCTTTGTCCAACATTCTCATCCACAATTGAGTTTTTTTTTTTTTTACTTGTCCTGTCCAACAGCTAAGCAAACAGATGCGGGCTGAGAGCCTCTAGAGTTGGGCAGATTTTACTACTGCTGCTCTGTTCAAACTTTTATCACAGAAAAACAACAGGTTTTCTGATTTTTGGCTTAAAAAGGCCACATTTAGAATTAAAGGACCACTGGTTTTTGCCCCTTCTTTCTGATCGCCATGGTAACCCTATCCTTACCTCCTCTCCATCTTTCTCTTCTCTCTTCAGCACTGCTGTATCCACGGGTCAGAATAGTGCCAGCATCGGAACACCGACCCACGCACAGTCTCCTTTACCCTCTACACCCTCCTACACCCCCTGCTGCACCCCACGCCGCCTCTCACTCTCACACGCCGAGTCCTCCACCAACCTGAGGGACTCCACCAAGACGACCAGCACCTCCCTGGGCTTGGTGCACCTCCTGCTGGAGCATGGAATTTCTGCCTCGGTGTATAACCCGTGCAGCTGGGACAGAGGGCTGGGGGCTCGAGGGGCTTTAATGATGAGAGTGGGGCCGGAGCAGAGGTGCAGACCAGCCGAGAGTGAAGTCAAACAGTCGCTGAAACGACCAGATCTGCTCCTACTCCAGCCTCACACCCCGCCTACCTCACCTGACTCCGCCTCCTCCACCTCTCCAGCTCCAGCATTTCAGTTCAGCCCTTCCACTGAAGACCCACCATACTACGATGCCTTCCTTGCCTCTAAGCCGGCCCGTACCATTCTGAGAGAAGTTCTGGGAGAGATGGAGCGGGACAAACAGATGGAAGATGACAGCCAAGCAGAGGTGACCAACCTTGGACTTGTGGACAAACTCAAACAGTTTCGCACGCTTTCTCCCTTCTCTGCCTCCGCCTCATCCGGGAATGCTCTGTTAGCATCCTTTGGCTCCGGCGCGGTGGGGAACGCCGCGTTAGGCGGCGGCCTTCCAGGTTTGAATGCAGGACTGAGGCGGAACAGAAGCTATCCCGCTTTGGTGGGGGCTAGTATGGCTATGAAAGACCCCGGTGGTCCTCCGTGCACAGACATTCTCATACCACATGCACACCACACAGGCAAAACCCAAACAACTGACAGGGACGGGCACGCTCCCGGGGCGGTTCCTAAACACACACAGCCGACACACAAATGAAGAAACCGAGACTGATGGATCACAATTTCACATGTTTGAATTTTGCACACAGCACACATATGGATCCATGCATTTAGCTTTTTCAATCAAACTGGTAAATCTGCTGCAAACTACAGGACTTTCATCAGACTGAAAACCGGAGCGGTGAATAAAACCAGTCCTGACTGAAGCTGTTACTGTTCTTCTCACACACCATCAGCCAGACTGATGATCATCAAGTATGTGGCCTTTCTCTGTTTGTTTCTATTATAAGATGCATATGCAAAAGAACTGGCATATAGTCTAATATTAAAAGCCCAGTTTGGTTTGTGATTTAAAAAAAAGTCCCTCAAACCATCAAAAGTTTCCACTCTAGACCTTTTATTTATGTTTTTGTTGGTCCTGTTTTAATATGGGGAGACATGTGACTACAGCACTGTGTTTATTGTTCCTCAATAAGATCAATAATCAGAAATCAACCCAGCATTGTTGTTACTGCGCCTGTAGAAGTTCATAAAAGTGCCATGTTTTGTTGTGTCACTAGCAGGAATTTATTTATTTATTCAAAAACATTTCTTCTTCAAAAAAAAAAAAAGAAACCTAAATCTCACCCTTATTTTTTTTTTAAACCATTGTAGTATTTTAATATTGTATAAATTGATTTTTTTTTTTATTTAAATGGTATTAATAGCCTAAAAATTGACTCCACCCCTCACCCTGCAGTTTCTGCTTTCAAAACTAATCCAGTTTGGGGCTTTTAATTTGCCCCGATGCTGCGACTGAATGTACTTCTGTGCCTAAACGCATCACATCTCCTTGCAGATGCAGTGTGTGTTGCTTTTGTTGATTCTTTTAACTTGCCTTTTATTTTTCTGTGTGCAATAGGCAATGTGTACATTAGACTCCTGATGCTGTTGTTTGCATCCTAACGCCCGCACTTTCCTGTGAGACATTTCCATGTGGTTATTGTTTCTGTCCTAATGATTTGGGCTTCAGTGGTTCATGATGGTTCAGAGCACAGCAGGGCCAGTCAGACGAACAGAACACTGTGACTGCAGAGCGGCAGGGAACCCACCACTTCTCAGTTTGCTCTCTCGATTATGTTCGGCCGTTCTCGTAAAATCATTTCAGTCTTTGTTTAAAAAAAAAAAAAATGTTGGAAGTTCAGTACGAATGTAAAGTTTGATTTGGACTTCTCACACTGATTTATGATCTATCAATACCAAAGTTACAATGGAAGAGTCTTGTCAGTATTTTTATAATTTATAAGCATAAAACATTTAAAAAATGATCTATATTTTCCAACAATTAAACAGCTTAGCAGAGCTCTGCTGCCGACCCTGAAAGACTTCCTGTTAGTGTCAGAGTTAAAATGACTGATGAATGACAAAAACCTGTACACATTCTAGTAAAAAGAGTTCATTTTTATCTATTTTGGCTTGTTTGCTTTTCTGTAGTCTCAAATCAATTTTTTAAGCAATCAACTCACTATTTCCTTACCTATAATGTATATTTGCCATAATTTGATATCTCTAAAATGCTCATGTTGGGGTTAATTATTTAAGCTAAAATGCACCCACATTGTATCGATTCTGCCTAACACTTCATGGCTCTAGCACAGTTTATAGAAGAAAAGAAAAATTGCAGTATTGAAAATAAAAACAGTTTGACTGAAGCAATGACGAGTGAAAATGTGTGCAGTTTTTGTTGTTGTTTATTTGAATGTAATTTATTCTAGTTTCCATGCTGTAAGGCCATGTATCTGCACAGTATGCTGGTTTAACTTTAGTGGTGTCGACCTCATGAAGGGAACTTTTATTGCATTGTAAATGTATGCAACAGACATGCTAACTTTCTAAAGAGAATCTATTGAAAACAATATGATTGTGTTGTTTGTGTAGGATCATGATGGAATGAAGCTGATCGGAGTCAGAGTTCTATTTTACAGAACCGGCTGCACTATTAATAAAGGGAAAAATGCATCAAATGTCTGGATGTCCTTATTTAGTAATAAAATATTGGGCTCATAAGCCCAGTGTTTCTCTAAAGTCACATTCAAATTCACACTAATGAGGGAAAATTATAACCAATCGGAGCAATGAGGGGGTTCAGTCAGTGTCTTGCCCAAAGACACTTCAACACATGGGAACTGAACCTGGGATCTACAAATCAGAAGTCAACAAAGCTGCTTTCTTTACTTTTTTCATTTTCTAACATTATTTTAGATGTCGTTTTTGTAAAATTAATGTTTTATTTGTTTTTTTCTAGTCAAAAACAGTGTAAATAAGCACATTAACTGTATTTATTTACGGTTGACAAGCTCTTCCAGGGTTGTGCCACAAAGGGGCGCTGTGTACCACATAACAGATCAAGAGAGGTGTAAAAAAAAAAAAAAAAAAAAAAAAAGTGGATCCAGCAACTGCGTTCAGCAAAAGCTGGCAGGTTCAGTTCCTGCCTTGCCTATGTGTCAAAGTGTCTTTGAGCAAGACACTGAACCTCTTATTGCTCCTGGTGGTTATAGGTTGGTGTAGTAGGTCCACCATCATCGTGTGAACAGGACTATAAATGTAAAGCACTTTAGGCTTAACCACAACATTTATCATTCATTGATTTCTGCACCAGAGCAAAGATGAACATCAGAAATCAACATCTCTTCTCTGGTCTTGTGACGCATTAGTTCGTTTTACCAAATTCGAATAAACTCACAACCAAATTACTTTTAAGATTTTTTTTTTTTTTTTTTTCCCCCATCAGGTAAAATCGGTAGTTGCAAGGAGTCCTGAAGCTGTATAAATGAAGAAATGAGAACATCCTGCTTTAGCGGGTCAGACAGGATGACATTAGGACAGACAAGAAAAATAAATGAGGCAGAACATTTCCAAGAAACCCACTGATGGGCTTTTTTAGTGCATTCAAGAAATAATTACTTTTTTTTTGTCCATTGCATCGTGAGATAATATACTTCGACTCTAACAGTTTATATAGTTACAGTTAATTCAATCTCAGACGGAAAAGAATAGTTTTGTCTAGGACTGTAACCTCTTTACAGCTCCAGCTATTCAGTTTTTTCTCCCACAGAGGAAGTGATGGTTTAGCTCAGAGGTGAGGGACACATTCTTACTCGTTTTCCATCAAACCCTAATCTGCTCATGTGGATTTCAGAAAAATATGCAGACAAACATCTAGAGTTCCTCTTCTCTGGTCTGACTCATAACATCATGACAGGTAGAGAGAGCTGGCAGCTTCAGATGGAATAAAGCTGCACTAAAGTAGAAAAAAATGTCTCAAGTTGCACACCTTTAGTGTTAAGTATCTGCTTAATGCTAAATCAGGACACTATCTTCAGCACAGGAACAATAAAGTAAAGAGAGATACAGGGATTGTATAATTTCCTGGGGAACATTCACATTTTATTTTTTATAACTTTAGACAATTTCCATTATTCAATATTTCTTAAAGTTTTTGAAAACTTAAGGAGAACAAAGGCAGTTCTAGTACAAAGACATAAAATCCATGTTTCTGTCAGCTGCTGTGAGAAGTCAGATGATTCTTGAAGACCCTTTGGGAAAAAAACAAACAACAAGCAGAAAAGAAGGTCACTTCAGAGATTTGATGAGTGATTAAATCCTCACTAGGTGATGCATGTGTAGGGGAGTGAATGCCCTCACAATGACCCTCAGACTGTGACCAAAACGAGGATGTTTAGGTTTGAATGATTGACCAGCACGCTACCAGAAATGTCAAAGATGGCTTTGAGAGCCTGAAGTGTCCTTGACTCATCAGCAGATGTTGCCAGACTGATCTGCCTTCCAAAATAATACATCCACTTTAAACTATTTAAAGTATTTTCTTAATTATGCATGAACTGTTTTCTGTATTTACCACATGTTTATTTTCTACGAGATTTTACATTTTTGATATTATCTTATAAAAATGAACATTTGCATAAGGAAAATTGTGAAAATATCATTTCTTGCATCGCACAATGTTTATTTTTACCCTTAATTGTCATGGCAGGTAATTCTTTAGTTTTTGAGGTGAAACATTTAAATTTTTTGATCATTTATATATTAAAAAGCTTATTTTTAGACATGAGATGAGCTCTCATATTATGGTTTTTAGCAGTGGGTTGCAACATTTTTGCATTTCTTCATTGCTTCCTCTTTGTGATATACATTCCACTGAAACTCTTAATTTAGCCTAATTTTATGTAGATTTTTTTTAGATTAATTTAGTTAATGATTTAAAACCAGAAAAACAAGATGTTTTCAACATTCAATTTCTACATGTTGGTCAAAAAAAAGCAGCAACTGTTGAATTGTGGTATTATGGGCTGCATCACTGTTTAATTTAGCAAATACAAATCATGAATTAATGAGAACCACACACATACAAATGAATGAACTCCAAACACGCTCCGTGCAAACGTACAGCCTCTTGTTGACTCTGGACAAACCAAAAGTTATAAATCATAGAATTTATCAATCACAGCTTAAACAATGCAGACATTTAATTGCTTAACTGTGAACAGTTAAATGGGTTTTACTGCAACACTGCCTTCCTATCAGATGACTTCTGGTTATACCAATAAGTATGAAAAGCACAAATAAAACCAAAATAAACAAAAGTTTTGGTAAAAATGTTCTGATTAAAATTCAAAACAACTTTTTGCAGCTTGTAAAAAGGTGTCCTGCTTCTGAAGCTGAATTCTGACTCACTGACCCTCCAGTCCAGTCGGCTGGTCAGTAAGAACCAGTGCTGCAGTGCTTTTAAAATCCCTTAACTTCTAAAAGCTCTTCTGTAATTATCGTTGAGCTCTCTTCCTTCACCTCTAGCCTTTGGTATTTCTTAGGGTCTACTTAAGGCCAGCACTCTTTTCTTAATGCTTCCAGCCTTTAGGATGAATCATTTTTGATCCTATTATCTAAAGACCCATCAGCTTGTTGGTTCAAGCAAATTAAATGGACTCCAATGCATCTTTGCAGGACGTTCAACTCTGGCTGTTGAAGGATTTTCTCAGTTTGAATGTAAACAAGATTAAAACCTCCTATAATCTGGACCATAATGCAGTTTTTGCTCCGGCCCTTCAATCTGTTAAGGCAGATCAAAATCTAGACGTGACTCTGCTCTTAGAAATACGATTTTCACCAATTTTAACACACACTCAAATATGTGGACGGTGGCCCTGAAGGGCTGCACTCCTGGAATAAAATACACATCAAGATGATAATACATTCGTATGCGGCGTGTTTTTTTTTGAGAATCTGATTGTTTGGAGGAGTTTGAGCTGATAACATCCTGTAGTCTCTTCAAGTTGCAACATTTTTCATGCGTTTGTCAACAAATCATAATAAAAATATTGAAATTCATCTCTGGGGCTCTCCTATTGAAGGTGGACGAGGCGTTTCTATCTTTATTTGTTACCATGGCAGCACAACATTTTTATTAGAATTTGCTCAGATTGGAGCAAGATGAAGTGGAATTAAATTTCTGTCAGTCTGAAAAGTCTTGACATCAAACCACCTGATGCTATTGACATCTTTAGTAAGAAAAAAGAAGTCTTGTGAGAAGAACAGGAAGAAATATTCAAACCTCATCATTTGCACTTTCCAAATAAAAACCCAAGCCTGTGTAAATGTATCTTCCTTTAGGACATGTTGAGTTGAGTTGAGTTGAGTTGAGTTGAGTTGAGTTGAGTTTAGTTTAGTTTAGTTTAGTTTAGAGACAGAAAGAAAAAGACTTGTTGTCTCTGCCCCATTTAACTAAATCAATCAAGCTTTTCAACCAAAAGCTCTTTGTATTCTAACAATATTATGTCAACTGGCTGTCAAAAAGCAATAGAAGCAGAAAAATAAAAACTAAAAAAAGAAAAAAAACAAACATCCAAAAAGCAAGAAACAACAAGAAAATTAACCAAATAAACCAGTAACTCAGATTTTTTTATTTTTTATTTAACCCGTTCCCAACGACCTAATGATTCATATAGTGTGAGCATTTGTTTTTTCAGTTTGTTCTAAATGTGATAATTGAGCTAGACTCTTTAATTGATTTTCAAGATTTTTCTATTGTCTGATAACTTGCACCAAAACACCTTTTTCCTTTGTTTTTGTTCTAAATTAATAGGTTTTAAAAATGTTATTTCATTTTATTGTAATTGCTCTACAACATGAATTTTTGATTTATTTGAATACCTGAAACCTTTATTCTAATTGCATGAAAGCTAAGTTTGCACTCTCCAACTTCTAAATACTAGTAAAATACAAATTACAATCCCAAAATAACTGTTTAAAATGATATAATAATCAGTAATATTGTTTTCTACACAAAGATTCCAGATCATTTGGATTATCTGGTTTTCGTCAATTTTTATGGTCCAGCTTCTCTGCCAGGTGATCAGTGCTCACCTGCATCCAATGCACATTTGTGTTTACACATCGTCTCTGTTTCCCATCATGCATGAGCAACATATTGTAACACACTCTGTACCATGTTGCCGAGATAAGTCAATTGATTTAACATTTATATTTTTATTGATTACCTTAGCCTTCACCCCCATCCCACACATGTGTTCTGTGACAGTGCACAGAGGGCCAAACTTGAAATCTGCAGGACAGACTGGTAATTTGCTGAGTTATGGGTATTGGGTGAAGAGATGATGAGCTGATAAAAACACATTTAGATGTGTGACACAATTTGACAGAACTTTTGTAAAGCTTTTTATTGTGTTTAATGGGATAAACGTACTACATGTATTACACCTTACCCCCTTGTTTCGTTTATTTTAACAAATGCTCTTTGGAAAAAGCACAAACAAAATTTTACTTAAAGTTACACACAGAGGTGGGTAAAGTATAGAAATAGTATTTAAGAACCAGTAACTTTACTAAAAATACATGTTATTACTTACAAAAGAAACATTATCTCATCATAGGAAAGGCTTTTGTTGATGTGTAGAAATAATTAAGGAAGCAAACTACTGGATTTGTGGTCACGTCTAAACTGTGACCACTATTAAACTTTTGGATGACACCTGCAATGACCAAAATCTAATAACTTTATTTTTTATCTGATTGACACAAAATAAAGTGATGCAGTCATGAAGTTTTTTAATATTTTGCTTTAAGTTATCATAAATCAGAGCTGCTTTAAAAAAAAAAGAGAGAGGGTCTGTCCAGTTCATGTTGAGTAAAGCAGATTTTCTTTCTTTCTTTTGCACTTAACTACAGATAGAAAATAACCAGTGTTAATGTGATTGGAACTCCAGAAACAAAGAGCTGATTGTAACTTTAGAGCAAACCAGAGTGCAGACTTTTAATTTCAACCTGCTGCATTGTTGCCAATCTCAATTTATAAAACCTCCAATAAAAATGTTGACATGAGAGATAGAATGAGTTTAGACCAAAAAACAGAACAAAAAAGTCATGCTCTTGTTTATGCCCTGAAGCTGTAAACTGGATTTAAATGGGATTTTATTAAGTTTGGGCCCCTGAGACGGAACCAGCTCAGGTTAGGAAACAGGTTGAAGTTTTAATTTGTGAATGTGACAGTGATGACATTTCCAGTGCAGAGCTATATTTGGCATCCACGGCTTGCATCACCTGCGTCATCGGGGGGGAGGGATGTAGAACAAGATGACATGACATGAAAATGACACGAAGATGTCGCTTTTATTTATTTGTGTGTCTGTGAGTGAGGGAGATTACATTTGTCAGACTTAAATATGTTGTACTTGGAGAAAACATAATGCTGTAGCACTGTAGAAAATAGGAAGTGTCCTGCAGTTTAAGATCACTGCAAAACAACACAATGCATTCTGGTTGCATCCCCATGCCAGAGTTGTTTACTTATATTCAGTTTTATGTGGTTTTGCATTTTTAAAAACAGTTCAATTACTTCCTTCCATCAGTGAGATCAACTGATGTTTCACTAGTGATCACAAACACTTTAAAACATCATCATTGCACTCATTTGTTGAATTCATTCATTTTGTCTTTGCCATTTGTCACTTCAGGTATAGGACAGTAATTTTTAACAGTGTGTTATTGGAAGAAAAGATAATTTCACATGATTCACTGAACCTTTGAGATCCCAATTTTCTTTTAAGGGATTTTAAACGATGATTTATGTTTTGCTTTTATTTTGCTGCCTGGGAAAAGCTTAACTTTAAAGTGTAGTTAGAACTTTAATGGAAAAAATGAATTTCAGTTCTAAAACTGTGAAACAACATTGACTGTGAGGTAAAGCATTGGGTTTTAGAAGTTTTGACTTGCTTGACTCTAAAATCAGAAATGAAAATCTACAATAAAAATTATCACATTACGAAAATAAAAAAGTAAAGAATGGAAACCACCAGAAAATTCATGATTTCTCACATAAGGAATTAATTCATGAGAAGCCACCAAAAAAAAACTACAGTATTGCAATGTTTTAATTAATCCTCTTTCCTCACGTCATCATAAAGTCAGATTTCTATTTCTATTCTTATTCCATGTGTCATTTTAGATTTCATTAAATTGGGGTTTGAGGGCATTATTCAAGCTACAAATCTCTGGCGTTTAGTGCATTATCTACATAGGTCAGTGACTAGAACCCAATTTCCAGGAACTATCACTCCAGTGCTCTATTGGTACAACATGTTTACTCATTGTGTCAGAAGACTAACAGATGATTAGAAAACCCTTATGCAATCATGTTAGCACAGCTGACAAATGTTTGGCTGGTTAGAGAAGCTATAAAACTGACCTTCCTTGAGTAGGTTGAGTATCTGAAGCAAGCATCACATTTATGGGGCAAATTAAACGATTAAATGGCCAGAAAAAGATAACATTCATGTGAACTCGACAGTCTTTTGTTGTTCTTAGAAATGAAGGCTATTCCGTGAGAGAAACTGAAGATTTCCTTCAACGGTGTGTACCTCTCTCTTTAGAGAACAGCACAAACAGGCCCTAACCAGAGTTAAAAGAAGAAGTGGTTGGCCCTGCAGCACAACTAAGCAAAATGATAAGTACATTAGAGTCTCCAGTTTGAGAAATAGACACTTCACAGGTCTTCAACCGTCAGCTTCATTAAATAGCACTTAAAAAACGCCAGGGTCAACATCTACAGTGAAGAGGAGACTTCAGGATGCTGGTCTTCAGGGTAGAGCGGAACAAAAAAAGTCATATCTGGGACTGACTAACAAAAGAAAAATATTAAAATCTCTCTCATATACACATACATATAACTGAGAGAGAGATTTAACAGCATCAGCATCTGCCGTCCCAGCTCTTCTAGCCCTCCATTGAGGTTCTATGGTCAAAGAAAAATACAAAGTTTTTAGTTTAAAAAGTAACTGTAAAGTAAAAAAAAAAAAAAGTAAAATAGCTTATCACTCTGTGTGCCTCCACAGCACTGTAGTGGTTCAAAAATCGAGAAACAGTTCGACAAATTTAAGAGTTTTAAGTTTCCCTCATGGTTCACAAAAATACCACCAATTAGCACTGTTTTCATTTTAGAAAGTTAGATTTATTAATTCTGGCTGAGAAGCACCACAAAAGTTTTAAAAAATATACATATACATTTTTCATTGCTGACATTACAATACCTACCAATAGATTTGCTCCATCGAGATGATCTATGTGACACAGGAAGTCTTTTATTTTGAAAGGATGTCTTGTGAATCTTATAAACTGTCTCATATTTGGAAAAAACATATTTTCTCTTAAAGATTATTTTTATGTATGCCAAAAATAATAATTTATTTATACTTCTCAAAAAATAACAATAACATAAATAGAAAGTCTAATTTTTTGTAAGGATGTGTGGCTCCTGGTTGCGGTCAGGAAAATCCAAACCCAAATGGCTCTTTAAGTGTTAAAGGTTGCAAACCCCTGATCTAACAGGTAAACATTTTTATGTTTAATTCCAGGTGCTGCTTCTATGTAAGCCCATGTTCCTCTTGTGCTGTTTCTATCATTCCCTTCCTTTTTGTCACCTTTGGGTGCAGGTGGAGGTTATGACTCACCACCACAACTGTTGTTCACGTCAGAACTGTGTTTAGGTTTGTGTTACCATTATTGAAGAGGAGGATATTAATAACACAAATGCAAAGCTCAGAGTGGCATTTATGGTACAAATATATTATAGATAATAGAATCATGAAAGGTAAAGTTGTATGTAAACCAAATGAAGCAGTAAAGAACATCTGTCAACTCTCACTGTACACACACTGGTTGATGGACAAACCAGCTAGAGAGTGAATAGAAATATACACAGACAGAAGGGCTTTTAACACTTTACAAGATTTCCTTTTACACTCATTTATTTGATGTAAAATAATTTCACATGCTTCAAACAAAGGCCTTTACGGTAAAAAATGTCAGCTGTTGAATTGATAAATGATTTGCTAAAATGAATTTTAATGAAAACAAACACTTGTCTGTTTGTGGGAGAGCAGCAGGTGTCTGCTCTCATTGTCTCTGCAGAATAAAGCAGCACCTGTTTGCAGCAAAATGACACTCAGTGTAGTTCTGATAATTGACAATGTTTGGTCACATTGTCCACCAAACTTAAAAAGGTTTTACACTAAATTGTCCTAATGGCTGCTTTCATTAGAGAGTTTTACTCTCAGAATCTCTTTCCTCGTCACTGTCTTTGAGCTGTCAAAAAAAGACCAAATTAAAATCGGCCTTTCATAAAATAGCAGACGTTTTTAAAAAAAAGTTTTCTTTTGCTTCTCTAGTCAGTTATGAATTCCTTGTTGATTTATCACCACATTTATTATTTTATAACTAAAACAGTCTTTTTTTTGTCTAAGTGAAAGTTTCAAATTTAGACATGTAATATCATAAAAAATAAGCCACAACATGTAAGAAAAAATAAGCATTTGCTGAATAATATTCATAATTTAGGCAGCAATTCAATTATTCTTCAAATATTACTTCAACATCACATCCCCAATGAACATGATCAAAAAAAAACTCGCTTTTTAGCTTTTGATCATAACAGACAGAAAAACAAGCTTTTCAGAAACTATTGTGAGGTTGGAAGAAATTTATAAAAGAAAGTGAAAGATTAAAATCAGTAAAAAAAAAATCTACCAGAAAAATTATTCTTAATCGAAATTTTTTTTCCGTAATTGTGTTTTTTTTTTCTTTTGACACGTTATTTAAATATCCCACTGTTTTATTCTGGTTATTTTAGAACTGCTTTAGGAAATTATGCTAAATTATTCAATATCGGTAATCCAAAAAGGCAACATAATCCAGTGTTTTTGTTTTTTTGTTCTTTTCTTTTACATTATGTATTTTGTCTCATGCAAACAAATTGATTAATTTCACATCAAGATATTTTGTGCTCAAAGTGAAATACAAAAATGATTTATATGTCACAATGTTTTTTCTCCCTTATACAGCATCTCCTTTGTTGTACATCCTGCAGCAATACAGACATCAATCTGTGACTAACCAGAATTGGTGTTTAAAATTAAATTATTATCATGAATGCAGCGCGGGTGTGTGTGAGGAGTTTAAATACATTCACTTCTATTATTTATTAATAACTCAATTAATTTTTTTTTATATTGCCAGTAAGTCAACAACCCAGCCTCAACCACAAAATGTATATCAAGCACAGCATCAATGAGATAAGAGGTCAGAACACCAACATTAATGCATAAAACCCAAAGGAAAAGCAGCAACAGTCAAATAGCTTAATAAATAATAATAAATCAAAATAAAAAAGCGAGACAACCCAATTTTTCTCAGTGTAAAAACTTGCATCATTGACTCCAACAAACAAGCACAAAGGAATAACTTTACTGTAAATCATGCAATCATCACACAAAACACCAAGCAGAGAGAACAACAGACACCTGAAATGCACGTGTGTGCCAACTTCAAAACTGTGACAGAGAAACTTTGGAGAAAATCCACACATATGTAACAACTTACTGTGTCTTTGGAGCTCCTTAATTTGATGATTTTTTTTCTAAAACTTTTAATACAAGATCTGTAATCTACCATCATATTCAATCATTTTCTGTTGTAAAAACACACAACGCTCCATGTCAACAGGATGTTTCTGTTTCTCTACTTGTGTTAGTTTGTGGTACAAAAAGTTCTTTACATACTGAAAAGATATTTCTAAATCAGGCAGTTTTTTTTTTGTTTTCACGTTGTTCTGTGTTGTTTGGGATGGGAGGTTTTTCTGCATAACTTCAAAATATATAATAAAGTACATCTAAATGTACCGGTAATTTAATGGCGGAGTTTCAGCTGCTGTTACTCCAAAAATGTTTTTTGTCAAAGATAAATGCTCAAAAGGCCGATGCAATTAAAAGTGTAAAATCTTAGTATGGTAAGCCTAACTGCTATTTTACTCATGGACTTTTGCTATGCAATGATTGAAGCTCAGTTTTTGATAATTGTGGCGCAAGGACACACAAAGTATGCAAATGATGATGTAGTAATCTCAGTGAAGAAAGAAAACAGTATTCAAAATGAATGATGTTGCCCAAACACACACTAGCAACCAAACATGTACAACCAAACAACATGGACAACCAAAATGTACACAGAAAGATAAACAAATTGGGCTTAAAAATGATTTAACATTTAAAGTATGAAATTTTCTTTTCTGTGTTTAAGTTTCAACCCAAATTGGATCCACTGTTTGTGAACAGCAGGGACGAGCATGTCGATTATTATTAGAACAAATTCATATTTGATGTACATTTTTATTACATTTTAAGTGTAGACCTCTGTATTTTCAGTGATCTTCTATCACTCCTATATACCAAATGTAAAAATGAAACTCTGCATCAAAGTTTTAACGGTAAACATTAAACTTTACAAAATACTTTTAAATATTGGTAATTTTCTTTGTTTTTTGAAAGATATAACCACAAAATATTGCAAATGCATGCATAGCTTGATTGATCCCTCTATTAGAAAAACGATCTATTCTGCTTGAACATTCAGTTTTGTAAAGACAAACTGACAGATTTTTTGCTTTTGGGTTAAAATCATGGAGAGCATAAAAGAAATTCAGTCCAAACCAACAAAAAGACGAGCCTCCTTGATTCATAATCTGCTCGGCTACTTGACTTTAGGGGTCACAGCAGTCGTTAGTATGCACAAAGCCTGCTGCTTTGCTCATCGGGAATGCTCACACCACGAGTGTACTCTTCTTCTCTCCATCTGTCGTTGTGAAATAGGGCAGGTCAAAAACACAGACTACATTAATCCTGCTTTTGTTTCACTGCTATGCTCATTCTGACACTAAAAATACAAAATCTCAAAAATGTGCTGCCCTCTGACCTATCTTTTTTTCCTGAATAACTTTTTTTCTTCACGTTTTACAAGTACAGGTGAACTTAGATCCTCTGACGTAATCAAAGTTGCCCCTATTGTTCAACTTTAAGTCCAATGAAAAGTGATGATTTTCATTAATCAAACAAGAACACGAGTATAAGGCTAACGGGATCTGGACTCTCATTAAATAAAAAAATTGCCTGACGGGATAATTACTGAATCATTAAATAAAAGTTTTGTAATAATAAAAAAACAACAAAACTGTGCCATATGAATTCAGCAGCACCTGTATTAAAAGAATTAAATTATTATTAAAAGTATTAAAATGTGAGTTACACAAGTAGTGACCAACAAAATGAAACAATTATCCATGAATCATCTCATATGAACATCACACATGGCTGTATTGCTTCACTTAAAGGGTAACTATTAATGCCCCTGAAGTAGAGTTGGCTGAGGGACTGAAAAGTGGCTTTTTTTGCTGCTGCTGTTGAATGAAATGAGGAAAGAAATGAAAGAGATGAACAAGAAATGAGTCTCCATTGACTCATCCTGCAGGAGTCGTGACAAATGATCGACGGGTAAAGAAGCATCAGCAACAATTGAGACACAGACTATACCAAGTATCCTGAGGACTCATTTATGAACCCTTTCCATACAAATAGTATCTTAAACCAGAGCATTATTTACAGTCACTGTTTGTAAAGGATTTGTTTGATTTATCCTGTATTTTCATTTGTGTGTTTATGAGGGCAGGAACCTCTGAGTCATGGTTTATACATTTCTTTTTGATTTTTTTTCTTTTCTTTGTGTGTTCCCGTGAGGTGGAACCTGAGTTTCTTACTGTGTTGCATGGGGAATGTTTTTTTATAGGCACTCAGCTTAGTTTAATTAGCTCCTGATTGCAGAATATGAAACGACATTTCTGTTTTAAATCAAGAGCATCGTTTTAAAATGTAGGCATTACTTTAACAATGAACGTTCATACATTGTTGTTCTTACTGTCAACTCTTTGTTTACATTGAAAATCTGACACTATAAAATCTGTTTCTGCTTAAATCTGTGTCTGCGCTCTTAAATGGACTATTCCGCAGAAACCAAGAGCAAGCAGAAAGATTTGAACATCAAAAGTTGTAAAAAAAGATTAAGGAGGAAGAACAAGAATTCTGTGGAGGAAGAGTCACAGAACAGTATGAAGCAGCTGATAAAGTGCATCATTACAAGTGGCTGCATGGAAACCAATTCAACACACAGTGTGCCTGCAGAGCACAAGGTTAATGAAGATGATTATGTTCGTAAAGGTCTAAAACTAATTAAGAAATGAATTGAATTAGAAGAAAATAAAGATTCAATCTTAATTAATTATCAAAGATTATTTGAAATGTTCACATAAACACGGAAAAAGTAAAAACTAAAACTGAAATGATTGATGCCATTAAAAAAAATTTCTAATTTAAAATATGAAAGTTTGACTCTTAAACCAAAGACTGGAAATAAAGTATAGAATCCATAAAATTCACATAAAAAAAACATAAATACATTTTACTTTTAAAAATAACCTTAAAATATTTAACTCTGGAGCACTATTGCTGGGTGATTTTCACCTGAGGAAAAGTATTTAAATGATTTCCAATATATTGCATTCACATGCCCCAGCAATGGGTGGACCAAAGACTAAGTCTCCAGGATCATTATTTGTTTTTTTAGGAAGTTTTTGTACACTAATTGTTCTCAAATTCCTATTTTTTCTGTCATTTTCAAGCATGTTTTTGAGATCTTCCTGTGTTTATGTTTCCTATTTTCTCACATAAACCACAGTTGAACATAGAAGAAAGCTACTCTAATTAATCATATATTGTCATTCTCATTCATCTTCTTGGCTGCTTTTTCCCTTTTGGGGTGGCGGGGGTGCTGGAGCCTAGCCCGGCTACTGATGGGTGAAGACAGGGTTCACCCTGGACAGGTCACCAGTCTGTCGCAGGGCCTATGTTGTCATATTTTTATCTATTTTTCTATGACAAATACTTTTTGTTGGTTATATTATATTGGATAAAAATTACCCAGCAAAACTGATGGTGTAACTTTTTATGACTAAAGTATTCTGGGGTTAATCAGCTTGTCAAGGATGGTGGTGGAGGACCCAAACACAGGAGACCAGACTTGGTGGCAGAAACATAAACGTTTACCAACTCAACTTAAACATGACAAAACCAGTAGCACAAACCAGTGACATGACATGACAGAACGTGAATGAGCAGATGACCTGACAATGAGAAACTGAAAACCAGACACTTAAATACACTGAGGTTGATTAACTAAATGAAAACAGCTGTGGATGATTAACCTGAACGTGGTGAGACTGACAGGGAAAACAGAACACGACAAAACCTAATCACCAAATCATGACACAGCTGAGTTTGGACGATGACTTATCACACAATCTAAATGCCAGCAGGGATGTATAGCATAAACCCTTTTACTGACTAAATCTTGATTCTTAAGAAGTATATCTGTAACACCTTATAATAAGGGTCCCTTTGTTAATGTCAGCTAATGCATAATTAAGCATTATTTACCCATTAAGTAACATGTTGACAGATTCTTAAATGCTTTAATAAGTGGCTAAACAATGAACACGAGTTTATAGCTAACAAATTAATTTAATAATACATTTAGGAATGCAAAAAGTCTCTGTTAATATGTTGTATAATTACTAAATGCTACTGAACGATAACTCAACTAGGGTTAATTAAGAGACCCTCAATATAAAGTGTTTTCAGTATTTCTATGCTTATGTTTGTCGAAAATTAGGAGTTTTGGCAACTACTGACTTAAATAACACAAAAACATGCCCTTAGTTTAACGTTAAAGCTGAGCAACGTTCCATCAAAGAACCTGCCATTATATATGACGACACTTGCATTAACAAGAAGCATGTACATGACTATATTAAGTTTAATAAAAGCATGTATCGCTGTGAAACAGACAAACACATGAATCTTTACTGACAAGTGGAAGTCACAAAAGTCCCTTTTGAACCAAAGTTCTTAGATTGTTTTAGCAAAGAAAATAAGACAAAACAAAAGCAGATGAGAGAAAAACAGTGTGGAGGGAAAGAATGGTGTATTTCTGGAACCATTATGCCAAAAAAAAAAAACTATGAGTGAATCTGATCTGATTACCTGAGAGTATTTTAATTATAGCAAAGTCTCTTTGCAAGACCATTGTTGCATGAATGATGAGGATATTTATAGTGCCTATGAGGTCCAAAAAAAAGTATATAAAAAACACTTGAGGAAAAAGTGAGACAAGGTGAAAACTTTATATGTGCACGGACAGCTCAAAGTCATTCTGTCAAAGTGTCTGCAGTGAGTTACAGAGACTGCCACTCTGAAAAGTGAAGTCTGGATGTTTACAGTTTCCGTGTCGCTGTAGATTCTCTGCATGGGATCTAAAATTACACACTGGTGTTTCACCAGCCTTCTGTGATGTGCTGCATGTTTAACATACAGGAAACTAAGCTGCACTCTTCCCACTGTTGTTTTTTTTTCTTAATCAATGAAGGATTTTATTCATTTTGTAAAATCAAAAATAAAACTATGATTACCCACCTTTTTTGGGATGAAAAAGTCATTGAGTACAATTTCAGAAAGTTTCTCTCAAATTTGCATTTTTTAAAATATGATAACATTTAGAATAGAAAAAAATAAAAAAGAATAAGATCCAAAAAAATGAAAAAATATCTTTTTACTATAGTTTTATGAAAATAGTAGAAAGATAATAAAATACATTAAAAAGAGATACAATTTCTAAAACAAAACAGTAATTATTGTTCAGTGTCTGGATGGCGTTCTAAAAAAACATGTTTTTTGTTCAAAACAACTTACTTTAATTTTCAAGGGCCATGTGGGTTTAGACATCTTGTCTTCAGAGCTCTGACTTGGGAATTGAACACCCTGATCAACTCACCAGCAACCAGGAGAACTGTAACAAAATAAACCAGGAGACAAAATAACCTGAAATAACCAAAAGGAAAATGTGTACAAACAAAAAAACTGATCAGGAATACTGAACGATCCACAGAGATGACATAGTAAGGCACTTTTATACCTTAAAAATAAAAACATTTCATGGAAGAAAATGAGAAATTAAGTTCAAAATACAAAAACAAAATCAAACCCAGTCTCAACATGTCAATTAATTAAACATAAAAAATGAAAAGTATGCATTTTTTCCAGCTATTATTGTTACAGTTGTTAAGCAATTTAAGCTGTTTTTGGCATCTTTTAATTGACACATGTGATGCCAGAAGGTTGAAATGAATTTTAAAAAATGAAAGCCAGCCTTCATGCAGACGCATTGCCTTGTTAGGGTTCAGCAGTGTGTGGACACTAACAAGGAATCCAGTGAAGGAACCACTCAGGCAGGCAGTCAGCTAAGCTGCTAAAGCCTGTCACAGAGCATCACTGAGGCTGACAGAGTCGTAAACCCAAGTGTTGTGTTGTGAAAATGGAAACTTTACAACAGAAACAACTTTACAAGAAAACCACCACGCCAAGCTACATTTACGGCAAATAAAATGAAAGGAATTGAACCGGTCTGTCTGGCGCTGCTGTGTATTTAATGTTTCATTACATCACTTGTACACAAACACAGTTACCGTCCAGCCTCTGGCTTTGATGCTGAAGGGCTAATCTGTGCTCCAAAATTGAAAATTCTGCTAAAATTTGGAAAAAATAAAACTCATATTGTAACAATAACATGCAATTTCCTGCAAATATGTCAAGCACCAGGCCAAAAAAAAAGAAAAAAGAAGTTATTTGTAATTTAAAATTTTAGCTTTAAAACCACTCCTTGTGGAGGAAAACATAATCTAGTTTAATTCACGTGTCGGTCAGATTTTTTTATCAGTTGTTAAAAATGATAAAACAGTTTCCAACATTGTAACTATAAAGGTTTTTAACCTTTTTTCTGTTTGTCCACTTAGCAAACACAATATCATGATAATCCTGTTACGAGACTCATCACATAGGCTTGTGTAATCTCAGCCTGTGCAAAAATTAAACAGGAGAAACACAAAATACAGCGATTTTGAGGATAAGAACAATGTTAAAATCAAACAGAATAATTGCATTTATTGAACAGATTTTGAACATATTTATTTTATCATCAGTAGACTTTCCATCTGATGACGTCAGGTGAGGAATCACCTGCTACCCAGACCGCACATTCCTGCTTGAAACATATTTCAACCAGGAACTGATCAAGCTCTCAAACCGATTAAGGACAATTCATCAATCAACCTATTATGCTGCACGTCTTTAGATTGTGGGAGGAAGTTTGGAGAAAACCCACACATGTACAGGGAGAAAATGCAAACTCTGCATGATAGGTCCCAGCTTGGATCTGAACCTTGGCATTCTCACTGTGAAGTTAAAGTGCTAACCACTTTGCAGTCCACCAACAACAATTAAAAATTATCAGAATTATTAAAAAAAGGTCTTTTTCTTCAGCTTGAGATTCTAATGTCAGGCCCTCTCACTCTGATTTTCATTTAAATCAGTTTAATGCACATTTGACAAATGAAGAATGGTGAGTTGTTTTAAAACTTAGATTCAAGTGACCTGTAGAACAAACTCAGAACATTTCTTCCACCTCAACTTAGCAAAAAGTTCAAAAACTGCACAGAAATGAATCTGTCAATAACCTTTGGAGGCTTAACAAAAAAACCAAATTGCACTTTGTGTAGTTCAAAGAAAAGATTGATAAAAATGTCTTGTCAATTTTAAGCACCACTAAAAACCTTGAACAATGGAACATTTCGCCAGTCACACATTTCAATCAATCCAAAGAGAAACACAGAGTGCTTTATTTAGTTTCAGCTTTGTGCAATATTCCATAAAAATCTAAAGCACCTTCTTTTTTATTGACAATATAGAAAATATTACACTTAAAAAGGCAATTGTTTTTTAAAATAAAAATCACTAAATAGTGTTAAAATTATTATTTTTTTCTTTTTTTTAATTGTAGTACTCCATATTTTTCCATCAGTTTGGGTTAGAAAGTTCTTGTTGTTAAACTAAGTTTCCCAGTATTGCAGCTTGTCCTCTATCCCTCAAAGCTGTTTTATCTCAAGAAAATATAAGGTCATTCATCTGAATTTAGCTGTTAGGAGAAAGAAGCAAGAACTTTTATCAAAACCACTAAACAACTGTCTTGTTTTTTTTCCTTTCTTGCTAAAAAAAAAACTTCTGAAAAGTAAATAGTTTGAGGGTCTACACAAATGACAGAATTTGTCAGTCAACACTTAAAAGGGCAAGTTTACTCTTTAATATTAATTATTTACTCTTTAATATTAATTATTCAACTGTGAGACAGAATGCAAAAAAAAAAAATCCAACAAATTAAGAAACAAATTTCATTTTTTTTACTAAACAAATGTGTTCCCACTTTACCTGAGGCGCCATAATGGACTGTTTCCTCGCCGTTCTCATTTGTTCATTTGCTGCCCAAATCCTACAGGAATCTCCCAGTGGAGGGAGATTGTCAGGGATCTTGAATTTCTTCCATTCGCTAATAATTGCTCCAACGGTGGATCTCTTTTTATCAAGCTCAATTCTTATTGGCTCATTCCAGTCTTGTTTAGGTGAGGTCATGCCCATGGTGTTCTTTGACAGCTCTTCTGTCTTGGTCATGATGAAGAGGTTTTAGTCTGACTGTTTAAGTGTTTGTACAGTTTTTTTTTTTATGAAGGTTCAAAAAGGTATCATTAATTCAGATAACAAATGAGAAAAAGTAACAGATCTTTCTTATTGATTATTGTTTGTTGGCACTAAATGTAAATTTTCTGCTCCGTTATACAAATAATGTCTTTAAATATCAGACAACATGATTTCCTGGACTCGTTTTTTACATTCTGTCTCTCGCAGTTGAATTTTATTTATGATGAACATGTCAAACAAATTGCATAACCTGCAATAACCAAATACTTGTTCTGTCTCACTGTACTGTAGAAGTGAAAGACACACAGCCCTGTCCTGATGTGGAAGCTCAAATAACTCTCCAGCATTTTGTCTTGTAAACAAGAGCAGCTCTGTCAGTACGTTTCTGTTCGCAGCAAAACAAACCACTGCAGACTCGGATCCAATTAGGAGTCTCTGTTTCACGCTGCGTCTGCCTTCCTCAAAGGCTCGCCAGTCATCTGCCTCACCAGTCACAGGCAGAGTGTGTGTGCTTCAAGCCACACTCTGATCCGTCCCGTGTTGATGAATAAAACAGTGTTTCATTCACAAAATTTTGCATCAAGGGCTTATTTACAACTGACAGTCAATGCCCTGACATTGGTTTAGATCAGTTAAGAATCAAATGTCCTTAAAGACAGGCTCCTGACCGGCTGCACTCTGTTCTGATATCTGAGTCAGAGAGAAACTGAGATCTTTAAATAACACACAGAAGAGATGATTTTTTTAACCTGTAACAGCACCCCCTCCTCCAGCATTTGCTTCAGAGAAATTATACCCTTTATTGCCCCCCCAAACCCCAAACTCTGGCATGAAATTTCCGCCCTAAGCTGAAAAAACTCATTACGAGAGCAGATTCATCACCAAGGAGCCATTACTTTGAGGAATCTTTTTACAGCTCTTCTCTGTCAAGTAACTCAGAGAACAGAGTTACAATAGGTCAACGACGCTGCGCTTCACGCAGCCCACGCTGGTGACAGCCGTGTTTGATTTGATGAACTCACATCCTTTTTACTTTGTATTGGTAGTTAATGGCATTCTTTTTATTCTCATATGTGCTCGTGGTATAAAGTTTTCAGCAAACATCAATAACTGTTTAACTAAAAACAATGTCCATTTTGGAGAAAAACTAATGAATTCCTAAAAAAGAAAAGGCAATCTAAGGTGGCAGTTTTATGAAAGCTCTGCTGCTTCCATCACATTGCAAATTTAAATGTATTCTTAGATAACGGTGATGTGAGAGATGTGAGAAACAAAGCAAATATTGGTTCTGGAGAGATGTCCTTGATGCCACTTCATTATCCAAGTGATGATGGGTCTCAAACTGAATCGAACCACAGAGACGATTCCATTTTATAATTTTAAATGCTCTGTTCATTCAAGCCTCTGTTGTGATGTTTGCTTAACTGCGGGACGCCATTTTGACTGCTGTATTTTTAAACATAGCCCAAACCTCACACTTGTTACACTTTGTAAATGCATCCCAAATGTAATAAAATATAAAACCCCAGAAGAGTAAAATTAATGTTTTTTTCTTTTATAAACAAAAGCTTGTAATATTTTTGTTTTTGTTTATGACACACAATTGGGTTATTATGCATTAAGTGAATAGAAGCTGACACATTTGTGTGCCAAGCCTCTTTGAGGTTAATGTGAATGGACATGGTTTGAGCATCTTTGGCTTATGAGTTTATTATAATCCAGAACTAAAAGTTGTAAATTATTTTTGAAAAAAATAGACAGAGTTAAAGTCAAATTCAGTGTTTAAAAATGTGAGACACATACCATTTTCAGTGTTACACATTGGATTCGAGCTCATTGAGTTTGAAAATAGTGAAAAGCAAACTTCTTCGATTGATGTAAAAACTCACAAAATCATTAAATAATAAAGTGATTATTTTGTTTGCCTCTTTTATGTTTATGAAGATTTTTACATATCAGAACATTCTGAATAAAAACAACATTTCCCGATGTTGTATTCTGAATATTCTTCCAGCTGTAGTGATCAACAAAGCATTTTGACCTGATATTATTCTGGATAGCCTTATCAAGATGGGTGTTCAAAACAAAAGCATGCATGTGATTGTTGGTTTGGTGACTTTAAATTTAACATCTGCATCTTCCCTTCAAAATAAAACAACACCTCAAAAAAATATGATACAAAAATTCAGCTGTTTTGAGTTATTTTTTAGGTTTACACACTATAATAAGCAGATAAATCAGCTTTTTTCCCTATCCCATTGTATCCGGAGTCTTTTAATTTGCTTGGACATTTTGGTTTTTCTTTAATACATTTGACAACTGACTTTACAGTTTTTCTATTGCTTGCGTCACTTTCAGTGTAATCAACTCTTTTGGGGGAAAAGTATTGATTTCTTTAAAAAAAAGAAAAAGAAAAATGGGATGGGATAATGTAAGTTTGCTACCTCCCAGTCCCACCCATTAAACTTCTTTTGACAAACTTAATATTTCATGGTCTCGTGTGATATTCTTTTGAATGAACTGTTTAGCAAAATGGTAAAATCATATAAAGAGAAGTTTTAAAATTAAAAGGAAACATTGGAGACTGTAAATTTTATGACAAATTATCTTGCAGAAACATCTTAAAATACCTGTATAATAATAAAAAAAAATAGAAAACTTGATTTGCTCCTCCGTCTATATTTTAAACAAGTTCTGCCATTGGTAATCCACCACTTACTTGTTTGAAGAGGGGCTTCATTCCTTCAACCCTGACTGGTGTGAAGCAGGTATTGGAGAGTGAATAAAAGGATGTTCTTCAAGATAAATGCCTCCACCCCAGGACTTCCTCATCACTTCCTGCCAGTTAATAACACCAAACAGTTCACAGTATACCTGGGGTGGCTCCCAATATTACAGACTGACTGCTTCCCCCAATAACATATTTGCCCCGTTTAATGTGTTTACAGTCTCACACACAAACTGGGCTGCAGACAGAGACACACAAGATCGCTGCCTTTATGGCCCAGAGAGAAGCATTAGTGATGGCGAAAGGATCTATTAGAAATACAGCTGAATTTAGTCTTGCATTATTTCCCCAGAGAAACTCATCTTGATGCCTCAATAAGACCTCACGGTTCAGCAAACCGGCCTGAACTCACAGATTATTTATTAGAATCCAAATGGCTCAACTCGGTTTTATTAAATTCTCATAATTAGGAAATGAAACACAATTGCTTTAAATTGAAAAACGATGCTGAAATTCATACACCCGAGTGTGACAGGTTAAATTTATAACATATGATTAGCTGCAAAGATGAATTGTGGTGCGTTTAAGTTCAGAGAAGTCAAAGTTCATATGGCATTATCACAAAGCTGCACTGCAGCACAATAACAGACCATTATAAACAAAAAATGCTATATAAAAAAAAACCATCATATACATTTCTGTAACCTTCAGAGAAATACCTGATGATACTTTTAAAGTTATTCCTAAGGCAATTGAGCAAAAAGAAAGCAAAAACTCTTTGTTCAACCAAATGTCGATGTTGACACTTATTTTTACGGTTTTTTAAAGCTTTGTTCAACAGTTCATGTTTGAGGCGCAAATTAATTCAATCTATCTTTTTTAAGCCTCGCCTTATATAAAATGATACATCATCAGTCTCGTAAATACATTAGTAAAATGTCAAGCTGCAAACATAATAATTGTAACAAAGAGAAGTGAAAAAAAGTCGGGAGTTTTGTCACCTGCTGTCAGTGTAAACCTTCAAGTTAGCCGTACTTGCATGCTTCAATATGAAGATATTTTTTTTTTTCTCAGAGTGGAGTATCTTCACAATCTCAGTTTCATCACAAAAGAAACAGCTTTCAGCTTTAAATCTAGTTAAACAAAGAAAACTTTTTTTGTTATTAAAACTTCTGTTTTTCAACTTTGTTAGAAGGCCTATTGTATTTCAATTAGAACATGTTAAATCTTTAATGTCAGTAAGTGTCTGAACTGATGATAATCCCTGGGTTTGCCTAGGAAGGGGTTTTCAGTGAGACATCTCATGTATTATTAACAAAGATTCTCTGAAGCGGAGCTCAGATTCATCCTTGATCTTTGTTAAGAACACAACATCCTCCATTATTTAGCAGTTTAAGCCTAAATCGGTGCAAAAGTTTAATCCAGGAAGGCACAATGAGTTTGCCTTTGGAGTTAGCCGACATGTCAATTTAGGTTTTCAGCAGTGAAAGATATTTTTTGACAAAATTGTATTTATTCTGACACCCGAACGTGCTGGTTGATTAGGAGAAAAAAAGAGTCGTCATCCATCTGAAGAGGTTTGTGACCCACACAGCAACAACACTACAATTAACTGGAGCACCGTGACTCACCTCTGGGAGAGGAGAAACTCAGTAATCATGAATAACATAAACGTATTCTTTGAATATCTGCTTGCATGTGTGTTATTTCTGACTGCAGCTTCATCCTCATTTGTTGTTGTTGTTGTTTTTTCATTCCAGCAGAGCCCAGAGATAAATCAGTAAAACCTATAGAATTTAAACTAAATACCATTTTTTTCCCTAAGTAATCATATCATGAAAAAAAGATCCTAGTAATTTGATTTTCTGCTGTGAGGAAAATGTTGAAAAAAATGGACAGACAAGACTGTTTGATCCTGTTTATAAGGGGAGGTGGGCCTTACAAAATCCCTAAAAAATAAATTATACATTTAATTGGGAAAAACTATTTAGTGAAAATAAACAATTTTTTGTACTTTTGGGCACTAGTGTGGTTCTTATTAATATTTCCTTTTGGAGGAAATTGAGGGGATGATTATCATTTATTTTTTTTTATCACTGTATTTTTTTTAACAGAAGGGTAAGGTGGGCCCACTTCTTATAAAAGCAGGAAGTAGAGTAAAAGAACTCTTGAAAGCTGTATGCTGATTCTCTGCAGGGTCTAAACTGAACCTCTCTAAAGTGTTAAAATAAAGAAAATCCCTTCAAAAGTTCCTATCTTTCTCTCCGGATGGAAGGCTGTTCTCTCTAGGAGACTCTTAAAACTCCAGGTTTACCCTTCAGTTCCTTCACATACTTCAGTCCCTGAGACATCTCGATAAAATCTTCAAACTGAGAGGTTAGATAATTGGATCAACACCAGAATTGTTTCTTCTTCTGCACACAAATAAATGTCCTCTTTTTAATAGAGGGTGGAGGACCACATGGGTAAAGCGACGCAGCCTGAACTTTATGCGGCAACGAAAATGTCCCAGTTGTCCACTTTTATTAAGTGCTCTTTTTTTTTATTATTCTATGAACATGGAAGTTACAGTTTAGTTTTTAATTCTTTTGAACAATTTACTGTTTTTTCTTCTTTTTGTCCCCCCCCAAAAAAATATTACTTAAAATAAATGGATAAACAAAAAAAATGTTTTTTTCCCCCACATTTATTTTATATCTTTAGAAGCAAATTCTTCCAAAAATTGACAATCTTTTTGGTTGTGTACATCTAAAATTCTCTATTTTTTTAATTTAAATGTAACTAAACGGTTACTACTCAGCTGTTTAGTTGCTGACAGCTAAAAGTCATGAACTTCAACTGTTGTCTCTGTCAATCACATGAAAACCAAAAAAAAAAAAATCAAATATTAACCCATTGACGATGTAAAATAATTGGTTTTGAGACAATCAAGACATCTGCCATCCATCCACGTTGGACAACTTCAAAAGCATAAACATTTGCTTGCAAAATATGAATTATTTTAGATGAGTAAAACCCACAAAAAAACTTTGACATTCTTTCAAATTCATTTGAAAGTTTTTCTGCTCAAAATCTGATTTTCCTGTATAAATTATGTGTTATGGTCGGAGAATTACTCCTCTCTCTGAGCTTGCTGTCAGCCTCATTATAATATTGCAGAAGGTTCAGTTGATAAGTTATTTCTCAAAAGTTCAGAAGACTTTGAGTCAAGACATAAGGATTTTTTCTTTTATGTAATTATTGTTTTATTTATTTAAGAAAAATGAATAATGAAATAAAATAGTAAAATACTATATTAAAACATTTTACAATTTCAAAATTACATTTGATTATTTATGCTGACAGTGGAATGTCTGCTTGTTAGGCAATCGGATGTGTAACTTTACTTTCTACAATTTTAAATATTTGCAGACTTTTTGGCTGCAGACTCAACCTAACATGTCACAATTAGTTAAACTTCATGCTTGACAGCCAGTCGGATAATTTACTCAAAAATGTAATCCATCCACGCTTCTTTATTTTATTTCCACCCAGTTCTATGCAGGGACATGGGGCTGGAGGAGTCCATCCTCCATCTACTGTAGGGAAAAGGCAGGATAGACCCATCGGTCCGCTGCAGAGTCACACACAAACAGACACTCTTGTAATCCTGTTTTCTTAACATCATGCTAAATCGAAGTTGCTGAATATGTATGACGGAATGCAATCGGATAAAATGAAGTTTGCACACAGGCCGTTTTTATTTCTTCATAAAACGTGCAGATTGTTTCAGTATTTAGCTTAAACACGCCAAATAAGATGCAGAGCTGGTCTAAAGAGACTCCCATCTCCACAATGCTGAGATGAAATCTTTTAGGATGAAGTGAATTAGAAGAAGACTCCCAAAATGAAGACTCAAAAGTAAACACACAATAGATGTGGATGTGGCCTCAGTCACTGAAAACTGGGATTGTGGTGACCAGTGTTGGGAGTACCCTATTACAAAAGTAATAGATTACAGTAATGCATGAACTTCGCTGTAATGAAGCAATTAAAATCAGGTTTATGAATTTAGAGCAATAATTTACTCATCATATGTCCAGTAACTTGTGCATGACAAAAAACAAGCAGCCTAACACACAAATGTTCAAGAATAAAACCATAAATTAGAAGAGTTAAACAATACCACAAAAAAACTTTTTTTTTTTAGTTAATAGTGGACTTAAAAGACTGAGTTAAATGTTCTTTTATCCTCCAATGATCCAAACTGATTGACTTTATATATTTTTCTGTTTTGGAGGTAAAAGGTCTCACAGTCACAGATCAATCCCTGTTTATTTTATTAAAGTTGACGTTCAATTATTTTATTTCTAAGAAGTAAACTCACTAACGCTGAGGGTTGCTCCTCCAGTTATGCTTTCTGTTGTAATACCTTCAAAATGTTAAAAGTAAAATGTATTATATTGTAGTTGACATGATGACGTTCCTGTATAACGGTCATTTTTACATCCTTTGTTAGACATTGAAGATGTTTTGCCCGGATTGAAGTTGTTTTATCTTCTCTTTGCTCGACACATTACAAACTTTTCTCAAAATCAGCAAAAGTCAAGAATTTTTTTTTTTATCTTGTTAGGAGCTGGGATCTAGAAATAAGGATATGTTTTTTTTTAAAAAAGAGTCAAAATCCTTTCATTCCATATGTTTGATGATAATTTTTTTTCCAAGAGTTTAACTTAAGACTTAAAAAAATCTCAAATGTCATAATGATTTTTGATTCTATTTATTTTAAAGTTCAACAATTGCTGACAAGTTCGACTGACATTCATTGTCATTATTTTGGAAATATAATGTTAGATTTTTGCTCCAGGATTAAGTACTAGGTTTTGATTTTTTTAAGGATTTTTAAGATTGTGTTTTTATTTTGTCTATATTTTGCTCTAAAAATCTAATTTCTACTTATTAGACCATTTTTTGTTTTAATGTAATCAAAACGTACAACAATTAAGTTAATAAAAACTCAATGTAAGCTACTTACTCAGACCTAACAAAAACACTTATTGGGCTGTATAACATTTGAAGTTTGAAGTGAGTCTGTCTAACAATCAGCTTTTTTTAAGCTTTACCTTTTTGAACGCTTGTTCTCTTTCTTTCTATATTTTGACGTCTTGTTATAAGACTTTTTTTAAGTAACAAGACTTGCTGCAGGGACAGATCATTTAATTTTCTTCTTAATTTAGCATTTTTTCTATGTAATTAGGCTTCTTCTTTTTGCAGCTACCTCTAGAATATGTTCAAACAACTTTATTTATGAGGGGCATTCTATTTTAAGGTAGACTTTCACAAATACAGTTACAAGTACACCTGCAATGTATTTCATTTTGAGAGAAAATACATTATGGAAATGTGTGTATATAAATTATTTATGTAACACACAAACAAGTAACTGTGATAGTGTAATTGGCAGCTTGCTTGAAAGTAGTATGGAATATATTTCACAACAAAGTACACAGGACTAATGTATCAAAGAATAATACAGGATGGTATATATTTTGATATATATGTATATTGATAATATTGACAATAAAATATGTATAAAATCATGTTTTTTTTTTTACAAAGTTTGTTTGTGAAAGGAGTAATGGGACCCATGTAGCTGATGCTAAAGCTAAAATCAGACATTGTGATGGTTGTGCATCTTTCCTGATAGATAACAGAGCTGTCTGCAGTCAGGTTTTAGTCTCTGTCAGATGAAAATAAAAACAATCCAACGATCTTCTCATTCACTCTTCATATTAGATGAGCTTCAAGAACAAAAAAGTTTTGTTTAAAAATTTTATTTTTATTTTATTTAAATTCAAAGCTTGGTTTATTATATTTTAGGATGATAGACAAGTTATAAAATGAAGTAGAAAAACAAAATACAGAAAAACCTGTTCCGCAGACATACATGTAATCGTTTACTTGAGGCTAAACTTTTTTATTCACCTAAATAAATTCTATATTTCATAGTTTTATAGTCTCTTTTTCTACAAAATATAATACAATGGAATAGAATAAAAAGTAAAAAGTGCAGTTTTTTTTTAATAACATTAATGTCAAAAGCGGGATTATATTCTAAATGTTAAAATTTTGCAACACTTATTGAAATATTTAAAAAGCTCATTCTGTAAATGACACGAATCTGTCAAAACTGTCTTATAACATTGTTCTCAATGCTTTGGTGAACCATGATCTGGAGTCTGTTAGTCAAATTACTGTCAAGCTGAATTTGGGCTCCTATAAGAGAAATATTACTCTTTTGTTGATGACATCTTTAAATTAAAATTTCATTTTTTGTTTTTGCAGCTGCTTCAGAAATAAAACTATTCAGATTTTTTTTTAATCATTGCATTCATATACATATTTTTTGGGCAAAGGCCTCAGAAACTCTGATTATAGACCAGAATTCAAGAAAGTTGTCAGATGTTGCAGATACACGAAAAGAAGAGAGAAAAGATTGGTCTCCTGAGGTTTTAGTGGGAAGAAGGCAGAAGCTTTCAGGATGTGCTTGCGTCTGAAATTTTATTGCACGCAATTTATAAAAATTCTTTAATTGCATTCTGACGTAGTTCACAGTCCATGTGTCACAACTTCATGCAAAGTTAATGGTGCTGAGATGAAAGCAATTCCCAGAATGAAAGCTGGCTTCCTGCTGAAAAGGCTGGACTTGTCAGACCCAAAACACTGTTCTAGGTTTTATTAGCAACAAATGTATTCACTGTGAACAGCAAAGAGCTTTTCAAGATGTCACTCCTAGGACCCCGCATCTGTGCGTGTGCGTGAGCCTCTTTTCTTTCTCAATCACGAGTGGGAGCTGGAGGCCTCACACTCATACATTCCCTCCTTCTGCATGCTGGGGCGCACTTGTGTGCACCGTTTGCGTCTCCATTGGCGTCAATGCTGGGACTTTCTGCGGCAGCACCAAGCTCCACCCACCACTCCATGCCCCGCCCCGTATCTTCTCTGTAGTTATAAAGCATGGCTCACCCTCGTTCTGCCACTATTTACAGCATCAGCACCAGAGCAAAGATCAGCATCTTCACATCAGTCTGTCTATGCCTGACACGCAGGTAGGACAAGTTTTATTCATTAGTTTGTTGATTTTTATGCACTTTATTGATATTTTATTAGGTATCTCATGGAAAAAAGATAAATATATATTTTAATTCAACATTTTATTTTGAACCTTTTTGGATTTTTTTAAAATGATTATTGCAACAAATACTTGTCAAACAGTGAGAAGAAAGTTGCACAAACTGCCTTCTTGTCAAAAATTCAACTGATAAGATTTAAAAATTCTAATTTTAAAAAAGTGCATAGAGAAATGAAAAAAATAATCTTGAAACGGTTATGAAAAAATGATCTATTTTAATTTTTTTTTTTTAAGTGGAATTTACAACTAAAAAATAATCCATAGATTTGATAAAGGAGACTCATCTGTACCTAAAGTAATTTTGTTTGGGTCCCAATCTTTATTTATTGAATGAAATCAATCAAATTGAATAAAATTTTATTGTTTCACATCAATTGTTTGTCATAAATATAAAAAATTGGCTGTATTTGAAAAAAAACAAAAAACGGATAAAAAAAAAAACCTCACCATTAGCGCTGAGGAGAGAAGAGGCTTTCTCACAGAACCACATCATTACCAGTCAACTGAATAATGAATGAGTAACAATGACCAGCTGCTCTTAGGAATTATATTAGCATTAAAATAATGACTATTTACATCCCCACTGTGTCATCTGAAATGTGTTATTCAAAAAGATGCAACAAACTTGTCACATAGATTGGAAGAAGCAACTATCTCAATTTTCTTCCTTTTAATCTATTTTATTTAATTTCCCTGATGTGGGATCAAAGTTCTACAAGATTCAGAGAGAGAGGGGTAATGTTATATTAAATAAAAAATGAAAGTAATAACAAGATAATTAATGATAATAATCACCTAAACTAGACAAAAATAAAGCTGTCTTTAAAATGACATTTAAATGTTGATGCAATTTAAAAAAAAAAAAACGTAAATCCAGAGAAAACAAGTGATAAATGAGCTGAAAGTGAGTAGAGCGGTCTGCAGAGAGCTCTACTGTAATATGAACACTGCGCTGGTGGGCTTTTTCAATTACATCAGATTGAAAGCCTCCCAGCTACTTAAGTTGTTGGTTTTAATTGAACATTTCCTCTGGAAGAATGTTCTGATGTGAAAACAACATTCATCACAACTAATGAAAGAAATGCACCGCTTAGCTCCAGCACTTATGTCAAGTATTGAGGCGATTATCAAAAAGGGTTCATCTATCTACGCTTTATTGGTTGAAGATGTTTATTAAAAATAAATTGGATGCATCTGATCTCAACTCAGAAAACACTTGTGCACATAAACTCTTAATTACTGCATAACTTTATGACATGAAAAATTGATATACGTAAGAGAAGAAAAATAAAACATATTTTAAAAAGTCCAAAAGCTCATCTTCTCTTTTGAAGATTGATTTTATTTTGAAGGGAGGAAATTAATTTAATTGATGTGTTTTACCTTTGTGTTTTTTTTCTGTTCAGTCATGAATGTAGGAATCTACGTTTGTGTTATCCTGGCGGCTCTTTTCACTGGCTCCCTAACTCTGCCTTTAAAGTCAATGGTAAGACACACAAACAAACAAAAACAAACAAAGTCATTGTTTTCTACTTATAAATGTGGGTGTTTTCTGTTTCAGAGAACTGAAAGAAAAGCCCAAGTGGCAGAAAGCCTTCCTGTCCCATTAACCAATCACACACGCCAGGCCCGCTCCGCTCCTGCGGCCCCTTCAGGACAGTACAACCAGCTGCAAGGTGAACCAGCCCAAAACAGCCTGAGCCAGCTGCTGGCCAGACTCCTCTCCAGAAAAAGTGAGTGATCAGAAACATGTGGGCGGAGAACCAGAGGGGGGGGACTGTGGCACACATGAGCTTGATACTCGTTCCGTGTTGGCATCTCTGTCCCGCTCTTGTTGTTTGTCTCCTCCTGACATCCGTCTGCTGCCATCTGGCATTTCCCACCTCCCTCTAGCTTCCGCTCTCCATCGTCCCGGCCCCGCTCCTGTCTCTTCCATTAGTGTTTCCTCAAATCCTATCCTCTGACCTGCCCTTTCCAGTACTCCCTCACACTTACCTCCTAACCTCTTTCTGCCCCCCCATCAGCGTACATCCTTCTGTCTTGACTGAGTCAATGACTTGCTAAGTTCACTGACCTTACAGAACACTGGCCCAGAAAAACACATCAAATCTGCCTGAGCAACTTTTCATGGAGAATAATCTCAATAAACGATGTTTTCCTCTTCAGGTTCTTCCTTCCAGACCAGATCCTCCCTCACCAGCAGAGCTGCAGCCCCCAGTCACAGGATAAAGGACAGAGATTACTTGGGATGGATGGACTTTGGGCGTCGTAGTGTGGAGGAGTACGAATACTCCCCATGAAGCTGCAGGTTTCCTCTCCCAACATCTAAATCAAAAATCCCTAAAACACGGTTCACCCTTTTCACTCTACACCAAATGTGAGAGGACTTTTCAAGCTTTCAATCAAAGTCTTCACCTTTTGTTTCTGATTTTGTTCTGACAAATAAAATGTTTTAACTAAAACATCAAATGTAAGAAATTTACAAATATATATATATATATATCACAGGAGCAAGAGGATGCACAGGTAGTCAACTTCAATCTGTTAATGATATTTAGGAATTGTAGACATGAGTGACACACAAAAATCAGGATCACATGCTCTGCATGCTCTAGATCTACATCTTGAATGGTTTCATCTGGAAGGATGTTTGCTTCCTGTAATAAAAAAAAAATCAAAAAGTTGTTTTTATCAGCTTTCACAATCCCATTCTGTCAAATAAATGTTGATTGTTCTCTGGGAAGACATTAATAAAACAAAAACAAATGTTTTTTTTTTTGAGGAATAATTGCATTTTGAGAGTGCTTTTGACCTGGAACGCGTCCCATCAGCGGAGTGGAGGAAACCCCAGAATGTCTGTCTCTACAAGAACTGACAGCATCCGCGCCATGGAAACCAAAGTACTGACAACTTTGTTAAGCATAAATAAAAATCTTATCACAAAGTGCTGATCTGAAATGCATCCAACTTCATGACTATGAATGATTGACAGCACTCTCTATAACATAATAATCAGCAAAGATAAAAGAACATTTCTATTGTGATTTGAAAGAATATAACAGCTCCCTGAACACAACTCTCACTTATATTCTGCACATTGTATAAAAATATTTCTAAATCAGTTGCATAATGAGCTTCTTTTACTTTGAAAAGAATGCACAGAGGCGACCATCTGAGCCTCTAACAGACATAACCGCCACCATACTGTAGACAGCCTGCAAAACATAAACAATGCCTAACTTTTTTCAGGAGTAACATGAGGCATGTTTTGAAGAAAAAACTAAGAGCTTGGCTGCAAATTCTCATAATAAGTGACAAGTATGGCAGACTTAAATATATACAAAGGGGATGCAAATGCCATGGTGATGGTTTGATGTATATCCAGTTAAAATGAAAAACAAGATTTATATGTATTGCTTTGATGCAGTTGGTTGATCTTTCTGTAGATTCTGGCCCCAAAAAGGAGAAACGTATTCTTTACTGCCCCCACGTGGACACAACAGAAAATGCAACCCCTGCATTACAGTGCTGTAAAACCAACCTCAGGATGACATTTTACACGAAATTTAAGTGACTGGAAAAAACAAGTGGGAGAATAAACAATCTTAAACATAACATTAACACCCTCCTCCCTTGCAAAAAAAAAAAAAAAAAAAAAATCATTAAAGGCAAATGACTGTTTAAATCTTTATTCAAAATACATATTTCCATTGTCCAGTTTTTTCTAGAACATGAACATTTGTATGCAGACTTGAACACATGTATTATTAGAAATAGCATCACCATGTCAACCAAACAGACATATATTACACTATAAACAAAGTAAACAATGATACCATGAGTACAATCAATAGAAAAAAAAATAATAATTCAAATCAAGTGTAAGAGCATCAAAATCTGTGGGTCAAATTGAAGAGAAATTAACCTCAATTAAGGCAAAAAAATATATATTTTTGTTTTGGCATGAATTTATAACCAACGAAATAAAGCACACAGTGCATGTGTTTAAAAGCAAACGATGAGAGGATTCATGCAGAGACCTAAAAACGGAACACTTCTTCACATTTTTTCTTAAGAAAAACTCAAGTCTGAGATTTAAAGTGCAAAGAAAAATATGAAAGTATTTTTAATGGTAAACGACAGTGCAGCGGCCTTGAAAATTTTGGTCGTCAAAAACCACATGAAGTTGGCTAGTTGAGTTTTTTTTTTTTTTGTTTTACATGATACACATTCTAACTAGAATGAAGGCGTCACACAAATACTTACATAGAGGTAAGCAAACCATTACCAACACTCATACAAATGTAAAATGAAATCATGAGAGATGATTGACATTCAATTTTAGAGGAGCGACAACAAAAGAATAAAATGTCTACAGTCTAATAGAGTAAAAGAAAACTAACGGACATTTGGCACTCATTTAAGCTGGACTGTTAAATGCATGAACGTCATAGGATGGAACCATAACCAAACAGAAAAAGCCAAAGCTATGAAAGTATTATTATGAACATCAGTGTCAGTTTTGTGGGAGTTCAATGATATTAAAACTGTTTCCTACTGTTTTATTTCATGGTTATGAGACTAAAAACTGTTAGCATGGATGGATTGTGGATCAGGCGTAGCTCAAGTGAGTTCCATTTTGCTGTTACTGATACTGATACTGTTCCTCATGTATTATTGCACATTTAACATTTGAAGAGACTCCATCTATTCTAAAATATTAGTTTTTGTTCATTTGAACAAATCATTTGACATGTTTAGTAAAATTAGAACAAATCTATTGTATTCTAAAACACGATCTATAAACATGGTCCTTCGTCACCAAAACATGGTTAACTATTAACTCATTCAAGTACTATAGGTTAAGTGAAAAGAGGCTAAACAATGTTAAGTAAGTGTGCATGCTTCCAGTGCTCCTTAGTATATAAAGGAACATCTACAAATGTGACTGCAGACTATTTTCTTTCTTGGTCCATTTGGTTTAAATCTTTGCTGAGGTTTTGGCTACATTTTGCTAAAGAAGGAGGTTTTGCTCTTTGTTTGGCATTTATTGAAGAGATCTGTGGAATGATGAATTCTCCTGACCAATGATCAGAATTTGTGTGGGGGGAGTCAATGAAATTGGCCCATGGCTTCAGCGGCCTTTGCTCGAACCACAGGGTCTGAATCCTGAAGCAGCAGCACTAAACCTGTCAAAACATTAACACACATGCATGAGTTATACAAAAATAACTATAAATCGTGTCTTTGAAGGACATGAAGTCACCTTTTGTGACTGTGGCCATGTTGAGTTGGGAGAAGTGCTCTTGTTGAAGATTGCCCAGCAGAAACCCTGATGACAGACCAATGAATCAGACCACAGCACCCTTAATAAAGTTTACATTTACATATCTTAGGAGACTGGAAAGGAGGTTTCAAACTGTTCAAGTGGTTACTGGTTGATATTCTGAGAAAAAGAAAGAATCACAAGAAATACCATCAAGTATTTTTTCCTTTCCAGGAGCAGATGGAGGTGCTACAGTACCTATAAACATGGCAGCTGCTGCTCGCACTTCAGGCCAGTTACTCTTGAAGAACTGGATCACTGAGATGTGGTAGAAGTTCAGCATGCCAGGAAAATCCTGAATCTATCACCAATAAAACATGCACAGATTATCAAAAATTCTGCTCTTTGGATTCCATAAATCTGAAATGACAAAAGTTAACCAAAGTAAATTTCTTAATGCTCCTCGGAGAGCACTGCTGACCAGATACTTAGTGAGATCGTTGATGAATTCTCCATAGTGCAAGCTCTTGTCTTCATGGAGATGGTTCTGAAACATGGCTGTGATCTGCTCTGAACCCACCACAGGAGCACACACTCGCATGGCAAACTTGCAAGCCTGGAAAACCCCAAAAATAAATAAATAAATACAAAAAAATAATAATTCTAGTATGTTGTTAGAAAAACAGTGGAATGTATTGTGTAATCAGAAGCCACAGCACAAGCCAATCTAGCATTGTTTCCCCACTCAGAAGAGTGTAGAGTTATTTTTTCCTCAGTTGTACCTTGACCACCTGTGGGTTTGGATCAACCAGGTGTAACAGTAGGCTGACCAGAACATTGTGGATCTGGTCTTTGAACACGGGCTCTCCTGAACCAAACTTGGACAGGTTTCCCATCAGAAGGATAGAGGCGTAGCGGATGTCGTCATTCTCCTGAAGAAGTACAGGACACAGACATCAGGTCTGTACAGGAGAAGCTCCAAATTCATTTTTTAGGGAGTCTAATAGTACACTTTACTTATAAACTAGTATGTCACTCTTTCTGACAGTTAGACTTACACTCTCCAAGAATGGTTTGATCTTCATGAAGATGTAAACTACGAGCAGGTGGATGTTCTTCTCGTCCAGTGTTGAAGAACCTTCGACAGTCCAGACATGGCCTCATGGGTAATCAGCTTACCTGCAGAAAGGAGGAGGTGACTTTGCAATTGAGGAGCATTTTTTTTACTGGTTATCAGTACCTTTTCACCCACCTGGATCATCTTTCTCCTCCATTCCTGAGCTCATGGCTGCCAGCAGCTCCTTGGCATATTTGTTGACCTTTTGCAGCAGAAACCAAGCAGTGAGACAACCGACACCTTAAGAGAATCTCTATGAGCTTCTGTCTGCTTTTACCTTTTCAGGTGATCCCACTGCGATGTTCCCCAACCCTCGAACTGCCAGCATGCGAACGGTGCAGCACGAGTCCGAAACTCTCTCCATCATGTTGTTCAGTAACACGTCGATGAGCATCAGCTCCGTCACCACGTGGTGGTTCAGCAGCTGACATGAAGGAAGCACAAAGAGAAGACAATGTTGTTAGTGCTCTGCCCCCTCTGCTCTCCAGTAAACATGCTGTGCTCGTCACCTCGGAGAAGAAAGCGGTGACAGTGATTCTCTGACATTCATAAATGTTGTTCAGGAACGGACACAGACACTCTATGATTGCAGGTAACCTGGGCCCAGCATGCTTCGCCATCGCCCTGTGCGTAGAACAACATATTACTGCGCGCCTGCACTTGTGGCTTTTGGATTTGTTTTTCTTATCACTTGATGTTTTACCTTGCTAATAAAGTCACGCCCTTAATGTGTGTACTTGGTTCCTTTATTGCGTCCCAAGCTTTATCTTCTTCCAGCCTTTTGGAGACTTCATCTAACTGAACTCGCGCCAACAAGATTCTGAGAGCGTCAGCCGCTACCCTGAAACAGCAGACGGGGAAAATATGTTCTTTTTTGATCAAATGGATTTAAACAGACATGGGGATTAAGACCTACCCTGCTACATGGATGGATCCAGCGTTTTTAGAGTTGTTGTCTTTAGGTGCGGAGACACCGACGCTTGCTCCCAGTCTGACAGTGAGGCAGGAGAAGAGGCGAGGAAACAGACTGACTGTGGGCTCCTGACAGTGCCCGTTTAGAAGGAGCTCTTTGAGACCACATGTCATCTGAACACAAAGAGCGTACCAACATGAAAGCAACGTCAAATATTTAATATAATATAGAGTGCACAGTTCAATTGTGACTTACAGCCAGCGGTGGACCAGTGGCCACCTTCGTTGTCCCTCCCCTCATCATCATCTCCTTCTTGTCAACATAGGGTGCCATGACGATGAGCTTCTCCATCACTATTTCTATAATCTGAGTGGCTACTATTGGGTCTGCTCCCAAAGCCATCCACATCTCACTGGTCCAGCTGCTCAGTAAAAGAAAAAAATGATTACAATTAATGGAAGAAGCATGAAGGTAAAGATAAAAAGAAGAAATATATTCAGTAGACAAACAGTTTGAACACCAACCCGTCATAAGGAAGCGGCTGGTTAATTAGTGTGTTGATAACGGTCTGCAGATGCTGAGATGCTAGAATCAGTACGTCTGTCCCACTGCCACCCTCACCTGAAAAATCAAAACAGAACATTTTTGTTTGTATTGTTGTTTGTGTACCACACATAGGACACTTGTTAAGTTCCTTTTAAACACTCCTAAATTAAATTCTTAAACTAAATGTGTAGGCAAGGTAAAATATTACTCACTTGTTCGTCTGTAATATTTTGCAGACGCACGTGAAGCACCTCCAGCATCTCTGGGACCTACAGCACACGTCATGACAAACGGTCAAACTAAAGGGCTTTGTAAGCACGCACACGTGTGAGTGTGTTTATAGGAAACTTTACCAGATCTTGCAGTCCACCTCCTCTGTTCTTCAGCAGAGTGTTGAGGATGACGGATGAAGCCCGGCAGCAGTTGGTTTGACTGTCGACCAGCCCTTCAAACAACATGAAGACCAACGTGGTCAGCTGCTGCTGAGGCAGACGCTTGCTCATCACCTGAGACAGACAGTATTTACAGCGTGCATATTGAGGGGGACACAGTAGAAAATTTCCAATGACAGAAATCCATGGATGAGTGCAAAAACTGAGTTTTTGGAGCGGTTCTTTACCTTGGTAAGGTCGGAACAGGTCTTGTAAAGAACTGAATGGTCTGGGTTTTCAAGCTGATCTTTAAAGAGCAACAGACTTTCAACAGCCTCATCTTTATAATCCAACGAAAACCCTAGAAAAAAAAAGATATTTTAAAACTTTCCCCAAACCCTAAAGCTTTTAAAATAAAAATACAGGACATGCAGACTGAAATGAGCACACAAGTCTGGTAACTTCCTACCCCTAATATAACAGACTCAAGACAGTATCTTTGTGTGCATTTTTTCACATAATTGTGTACCTTCATATCGTAGCTGGATGTAAAGCAGGGAGTAAATGCAGTCGATAGCAGCAGCTCGGATGGCAGGAAGAGGGTCAGAACATCGAGGAGAAAGTCGACCCAACAACGCTCCAACGTTATGAAAGGATACCATATTCTGGACAGACCAACACATAATGCATGTCAATGCTAATGCTGGTCACCAAGCAGACTTCAGCGTTTCGATGCTCGGAGATGGAGGATCTCTGACCTTAACGTTCAGGTTGTCCAGAAAGTAAGCTAGTATGTGAGCGGTGACTGTGATGGCTCTCTCCCTCTCATGGTCTCGCCCAGAGCTCAGCCATGTTTCAATGTGCTGCAAGAACACATTGTCTCATAAAACACCATAAACAAGAAAAAGCATAAATACGTACATAAAAAATGTATGCATTTACTAGAAAGAATGAGAAGAATTTCAGCTGCAGCTCACTGCAAAAACAGGTTCATGGAAATGAGTCAAAAAATCTTACAGTTTAAAAGGTTTTCTTTAAATAAGCAAAAAGATCTGCCAATGGGGGGAAGAAAAATGGTCTTGCCAAGAATGTTTTCTTGTTTTAAATGTCTTGTTTTAACAAAAAATGTCAGTCACTAAGACATGTTCTCTAAAACATAAAATTTATTTTGCTATCGAAAACTGAGATGAGGCTATTTTTCTTGAAAAAAAAAAGGGTCTTTGGACGTTAAGATTCAGTTTTGCAGTGCATATACATCTCACCTGAACCTGTTGACAACTAAAGTTAATTTTATTTAAAAAAAAAAAAAAAAAAAAAAAAAGTTAAGTTTCACCTTAAAGACATTCTGCAAACCATCAGGTGTGGGATCTCTGGCCAGTACGCTCTTCAGCAGCTCCTGCAGTGCAGCCAGCGTGTCTTTGTAGAGGGTCTGTGCAGACAATTACAAATATTTTACAGGTCAACATGGACAAATTTGGATTTGGCAACTTATTGAAATGTGGTGTGGCTCAAATAGTCAAGAATCAACTTAGCAGGGCCGCCTCCCCCTGGTTTCACTCGCTGCTAGCTCCACAGATTCAATAATTCCAGACATTTCTGTGTGTTCTAGCTCACCTGTCTCTGCTTGGGGTCTAGTAACTCCTCATCTTTGATTTTTTCTGGTGTGTGTGTTTCAGGTAGTAGTGAAAACACACTGTTAACGCACACCTTTAGCAAGTCAAAGTTCTCGTTCTCCGTCAGTGCTGGTTCCAGAGTCCTGAAGTGCTCATGGTCAAAGATAAACAATGGTTGTTGTGAAGCTAATCACTCAATGTAGATATTTAACAAAAAATTACAATCTTAACTTTTCCTTTGCGTTGAGCCTTCACATACCACCAAATCAAATCAAGCATTAAATACTTATTTTTTTCATTAAAAAAATACTTTTGCACAAATGGAAGCATTGAAGTAAAGGATACATGAGGTTGGCACAGGTGCTCATCACCAGGTGACGTACTGGAGTCCTCAGTGAGTCAGTTTGCTCCGACTTGATGAAATCCTGATCAGCATAGATGATACAGGTCAGAAAAAAAATTAAAGGGAAATTACAAAGTTGGATTTCCCTCATAACACTGACCAGCATAACAGAGATGAGCTCCTGCTTTCGAGAGAAGACGTAGCCTTGCTTCATGACGCACACGCTGATTGCTTTGGCTATCAACCCAACACTCTGAATCAAACTGAGTTTCATTGTCAAGTCCTGATAAGAAGAACACAAACAGACAGAAATAGAGGCACAAACAAAAATTAGTAACAGAAATGAGAAACAATTTTTTTAAAATGTGATAGGAGTGGGAAGCGTTTTTCCAAATGTTCATGATTGCCAAGAACACGTCAGACAGATTCTCTAAAGCAAAAACATAGATCCAGATTAACAGTTTAAATCAATCCCAAATGTAAAAAATGCAGATTGATCTTCCATGCCTATGGATGGAGAGAAGTTTCAAATCAGGAGTGAGATTGAAGGAAAAGTAAAGCCACAAACCACCTGCACATTCTGGTTTACAAAGAACCGCATAAGCCTGAAGAGAAGAACCCAGTTAGAAATTCGTAAAAAAAAAAAAAATAAAATAAAATAAACAGCATTGGAGAGCAGATTAGGAAAAATGTATATATCACAATTTTAAAGATACAAAAGTAGATCAAAAAGAGATTAGTAGAACTCAAAGTGAAAGTTCCATCAGAGCTGATCTGAGAGTGAAGGATCTATTAAAACAGGATTTCAACCTGACTTAGAATAGAGCAAAAGTCTTTATGTAAATGCAGCTTCTCACAAAAATCCTCTAAAACATCTCAAACATGACACAAATAATACATGGCTGCCTAATAGATTGAATACAAAGTTTTTGTTTTTTCTAACAAAATAGAATAAAGTCTGTAAAGCTGATTTTCTGAAATGTAGCTACTGTAGCTAATCTAGAATAGTTTGTGTTTGATTTTGTGGAGTCAGAGGTTCTTATTAGAACTTTTCCAAGCCATCTTTTCTGAGAAAGTAACCTTTTTATTCTCTTGCGTTACATTTAACTGATAAAACATCTGAGATAGAGACATTTTAAAGGCAATGTGTCCAAAAGTAAAAAAATAAATTAAACATTCAGTGCCCCTAAAAATAATAATAATAAAAAAAATCTTGATTAAAGATGTAATTTGATGCTTGAGGCCAAAACCAAGCTATTTATCAAGTGGGAACAAAGCGTGTAGATCGGTTTGGATAATGCTAAATGTTTGCATGTTTTGGTAAAACATTTGGACTTTTAGTGGAACTTAGATTGATTTTAACAGCTTATAATTATGCTCCTGTGAGCATTTCATAGCTTGAAGAAGTACTTCAAAGGTCCAAAAGCTTTTTTTTTTGTTTGAACAGAAAAACTATAATCATTATGTTAAATGCTTTAATTGTGTAAACCTCAACATGAATGCAAATGAGCTGAAAACAAGCCTCTAATTACAGCTAAAGAAAACCAAAAAAGAAGCTGCATTTTTTTACATAAATACTTTCAGGAAAGTCTGTAAGCACAAAAGGAGAAGAATGAAATTAACCCCAAGAAATACGTAAGAATACAAGAAATAAACTAAACTAAAGAGCCCCATCGTTCCTGTGACAATACCTTTGTCTCTACTTTAATCCCCAGAACCTGTATAAAAAAAGAGGTGATAATAAGCTTGTTTGCAATTAAAAATAACTTTTCACATGTAAGATTATCATCAAATGTGAGGCTAAATTTAAAGAAAAACAACCTCACTCCATAAAAATGTGGGAAATTTGATGCTCGTGACAAAAATCCCAGTCACATGATAAAGTTTGCAGGATGCAGACTTGATGACATGGTTTGCTTCAAACAGCCGTACTCCTAAAGCTTAAGGGAGCGACAAAGTCTCTGAGTTTTTTGAGGATAATGAGCTTCAACAAGATTAAGTCAAAATTGAACGCATGTCACGAGTGTCCATCTTGCTATGTTAGTATGTAAAAATAGGATTTTACTACTACAACCACAATGACAGGATGTCATGTTTGCTGAAATAAAACTCTTAAGTGGTAACTAAAATGAATAAAACAGAAAAAAATATCCCTCTGCGAGATCTCAAGGGAGGATGCCGTTTAGAAGATAAAAAGATGCATCATGTTTTGAATGTCTTAGATAGAAAACTTTCTTTCCTAATTAAAAAAAAACTTGCTCATTTTTTAGTATATGTTAAATACCTTGGTATTGAAATGTTTGCTGATACAGCGCAGAATGTCTTGATCGATGCGGTTCAGTATCGTTTCTGGCGGTGCGTTCAGAGCCACCTGTCCATAGCACAGGATCAAAGTGCTTTTCACCTTCTCCACCTCAACTTCATTGCGGTCCTACAGCACAAAAGAAGTTATAGTAGAGGTTTCATTCGCAAACTTCAAGAAAAAAAAATAAAGATATATATAGTTTTGCAATATAAAAATAAAATGTAGACTTTTGTGAGAGAAATTTAATGCAGTACTTTGAGCAGGTTGAAGATGCTTGGAGACTTCTTAAAGGCATCTGATTTTCCAAACTCCTCCAGTTTAGCTAGAGTTCCTTCTAAATGGCTGTTGGCGCACAGACCGATTCCCATCGCCACTCCCTGATTCCCACAGAAAACAGAAATGAAACAGTATGCATTAAAAAAACACACACACACAAAGCAAGGCATTTGAGTTTGCTTGTTTTGTCTTTGCGAACCTCTCTTTCCACGGCGTCATTGTGTCTTGCTGTGAGGAGGATTTCCTGGAGCTGTTTTTTCACAAACTCCTTGTTGAAACACTGCTGCAGTGTCACTCCGATACAACGATACAGGAAACTCTGGAAAAAAAAGAACCCAAAAGGACTTTACTGAAGGGATTTACTTCGTTCTCACCAAAAAAAACACTCATCTTGCAGAAAGATTCACTCAACTAAGAATCAATATTTTTGTTTCCAATTCATCAATCTGGAAGTTTTGGGTGAAGAAAAAATGATAGACCATGAGTGAAATAGTTCATTTGAAAAAAAAGTAAACTTCTAATTATGTTGCACTTTTTGAACAGATAAATCAAGAAAACTCCTACCTTTTCCTCTTGGGCGTTGTTGTAGGTAGAGAGGTATTTTGTCGCCTCAGCAGCTAGTGAACACACCCATTTTTCATTCTCAATCGCTGCCAGGGTTTCTGACAAGAGCTGCAGAATATTTCACAAATGTTTGCACTGCTGACTCATTGAAACAGATATTTTCAGATTCAAGGCTGGCTCCATTTCTGTTTTATATATTCAAAGAAAAACTAAAAAGCAAAGCATCATTGTGTGATTTATCATCCACATGACTGACATGATATACAGAAAACATTAAAGATTATAAATAAGCACCTTAAGCATCTTCTCGTCCCACTGCTTCTTATCCAGACTTTCTGCCGTTGACTCTGTTAACAGCAGAACATTTTTCAGAAAGCGTTTCCAGAATAACAGATCTTTACGATTAAGAAATAAACCGCATCAGAATAAACTCTTTTTCTACCCTCCAGCATCGCAAGCAGAGGCGGTATCTCCTTCTCCCACAGAGTTTCTGTGTTGGGGTGTATGTTAATGCTGAGGACCTGGAGGAGCGAGAGGGACGGAGCGCCATGACCTCTGCTGTTAAATGGAAATGCTGCGTTGACCTAGAATATGACAACCCAAAGGAGAACACAAAGAGACGGAAGCAAATAAATACACAAGCATTTTACAATTATACTATTTTAAGCTAGTATATTAATCAGTATTAAATCCAACAAAATTACATTTTAGATCAAACACTCTAAAATGAATCATAAATAATAAAAAAATAAAATCTGCTGAAAGATAAAGAACTTTTAATATTGCTTTACAACTAACGATTAAAATCTAATGAACTATAATCATGAAAGAATTCCATTTTATGATACCAGGGGTATTTGATGGAAAAAACACAATTTTTAACAGTTAAACACATTTATTCTACTCTGGTGATGGGAAAACACATTTAGTGTTTAGTTAACAGGAAGTTAGAAAGCTGTTCGAATGCTTACCAGCAGTCTGATCATGAGAGTTTGAGGAGATGGAAGATTGACTAGAGAGAGGCAGAAGACACATTTGGCATGAAAATGATTAGTTGAACCTGGATTATCTATTAAATTATATATTCTACGTCTACATGTAAAGAATTATAACTAATCAGGCTGTTTTTTTCTTTAGAGAAACCTGGTCTATAGTTCCACTGACCTTCCTGTTTGAAGTCTATGTTGAAGCTGGGCTCCTGGTTGGTTTTCTTCTTGCTGCCCAGCACGATGAGGCTCTTACAGAGAGGAGTGGTGGCGTTGCTGAACTGGGAAGGAGTCAGGTAATACAGGAGCTTGGGCCAAAGAACCTTCCAAAATACAAGGGTAAATGTCAGAAACTTTTCAAAAACTGTTGTCAGACTGCAATAACAAGCAGAGATTCACGTCAGCTAGTCGTCCGACAGTGGTAGTCAGGAGATGAAGAGTGTTGTCACACATTGTCCTCAGAGCTTCATTAGTCACTTCCTCTGGATCAGTTGGTCTTTGGCTTCGCTGCAGACACAAATAGAGAGTGGAAATAACATTTATTTTAAGTATTGACCACAGTGAAACTTTTAGCCTCTTACAAATATAAAAAAGCAAAAGTAGTTACGAAAATAAGAGAGCAATCCTAACTGATAATCAACTTTGATTGCCGAAATTAAAACAGCCAAAATTATTGCAAAAAAGCTACATATTACTAAAAACAGAATCCAATTTTTAATCAAGCTTATTTTATTTCAGCTGATTTTTTTCATTCAGCGATGTTTTGCTGTGATTCACAATCAGTCAGACCCATGGCAGCCTAAAAATGTGCTCCAATTCTAAATAAACCAAGGAAACAGTGTTACAAATGAGCTAAATTGCTTACTTGATTTGTGTCGGGTAAAGCACAGTTTTGAACGATGAATCTAACCAATAACTCCCCTCCTTCTAACTCCAGGTATCCGTGATGTGCCATGGCGCTGATCACTTGCACCACACGCTTTTTAACCTTAGAAGCAAAAGCAAAAAAAGACTGTGAGCATTGAAAGATAAAGATGAAATACCAGTAAATAGTAGATCTCCATGCAGAGATTTAAGTGAGAGGGTGGTACCTTGTTACCGTGGTCTGCCATTGGCTGTCTGATGCTGGCCAGAATGAGCAGCTTTTTGCCCTCCATTGTAGCAGCTGCAACATATTTCAGTTCAAAATCAAATAGATCTTGTGAAAACTAAGAGCGTAAGTGTCTGAAAGAGGGAGAGTTTTCCTCACTGGATGAGTTAATCAGGTGACGAAGCACAGCCAGGGAGCCCATCCTGCTGCGCTCATTACTGTTCTCCAACTTCTGCAGAACAAACATGACCAGCCTGTCCGGGAAAGAGTTCACTGAAAGAACAGCACAGGGAGTAGTCAAACGTGAGAAACAGAAGTTTGTGACGGTCATCATTGTCTAGTGAGGAGATCTGGTCTGACACTCTAATGATTGATCTCATTATTGCAAATGTGACTCAGCAGGTGAGCTGATGTGTCTGCAAAGTATAAATGTTCTGTACAGAACTTTGCATATACATCAGTGTTCAAAGAGGAACAGAAGTTGCTTACCGAGCAAACTGAAGCAGCGCAGGATTTCGTTGTGGTTTTTGACAGTAGGTGGATCACTGTAATCAACAGGGGAACAAACCTGAGCGGGACAAAGTAAATATTAAAGGATCCATCAGTCAGCTGTACTGGGACAAAGAATCTCATCAAGACGGTAGAATAATCAGGAAAAACAAAAAAAACTTCTGCTTCAGTGTGACTTTTTTAAAATCCATAAATCCGGAACAACTATTTACCAAATAATATTTATAATGTAAACGACTTTCTTTATGCACAAAGCCAAAAAAAAAAAAAAAACCTTTTTAAAAAGAATATTTTTACAGTCGATTTGTAAAAGATCAGTCTTCAAAAATATATACTTCTCTATGGTTAATTTGTGTAATTATATACATGCAATTTGTGGCATTTTACATGGCACAGACACGTCATGTGCATGTTCATATTTGTGGTCAATTAAGGTAAAACCTTGTAGTTTTTAATTTGCTATGGCTTTAAAGAATACCTGCTGATGAAGCACAAAGAGAAGACCATCAAGTTGTGTCTCCAGCACCCTGCTGCCCATGTTGACCGACGCATCAATGACCTGGCACAGACTCTGCTCACATCAAAGATATGAATTACGTTACAGTACTCAAACTGACAAACAGGAATTTCTGTCAAGAAAAAGCCATTTCCCTGCAAATATTAACAGCAATTGTGCACTACATGTACCTTGCTTATGACGTAGTGCTCGTTGTTCTTCTTGTACAGACTCATGATGGTGGGGATGATCTTGGTAATTTGCTCCTCCAGTTTATCACTGGGCATCAGGTGACACATTGAGCCAACGGCTTCAGCCACTGTCAGCCTGAGCTGGAAGAGACGCGAAGACAAGCAGGATGTGAAGAGACAGACATGACAAACGAACGGTGACGTGCTGCACAGTCACTGACCTGTGATGACAACTAAGTTGCTAACAGACAAGGTGGAGATCAAACTGGGGCATGACGTGTTGAAACTGCTTCTATTGCTTTGCAGTTTAGCTTGATTTATTTAAAAAAAAACAAAAAAAAGAAATATTCTGCAAATCTGGTATCACTGCCTTTATGTTTGCCTAAACATACTCACTTCCCCAATTTCTTAATCAGTCAATTTATGTGGGTATGTAGATAAATTGTTGGTGCCCCTTAGGCATCACTAAAATAACTTGATGAAAATACCAAAAATATGAAAAAGCATTAGGACACCAAAAAAAATATATATCAATTACGAGGTTCAAAGTTGTGTATGTACTACTCCTTCTTGTAAATTTATGAGTTTTAAAGTCATAGATTTACAAATTGTAAAGTATTAAATTTGCGACTAATGCACGTACATTTACAAGGAAGAAAGCAAAACATTTTGCCCATGACTTTTAACGTCAGAGATATACAACTTAACTCTCATAATTTAAAAGTTAAAACTTTTTTCCTTGTAAATTTACAACTTCAAAGTTGTAAATTGCCCACAATACTCTGTAATACAAAGAAAAATTGTCTGAAGAAAAAAAATCTGTTTTGAACAGTTGTACAGCATAATTATTACAAACAATAAAAAGATTACTGGCAAAAACGATGGTTTCCTCAAACATGCAGAGAGTTTCCATATTTAAATAGTCAATGATTGACATCTACTGGTTAAAGCTTAATTTATTTGATTACAGTACTTTTGTCTTTTTCAGAGACCATTGCTGGATTTCATTTCATCGACAGAGTGATATTAAGGTCAAAGGGGTTACTTGTTACTTCTGCAACAGTTCCTCTGAGCATTTTGCTCAATCCAGAACTCTCTCACCTTTGGCTCTCTGCTCTGTATCCAGTTATTGAAGAGAATGTCATAGGCAGCATAGATCTCACTGCAGAATGTGTCCTTCCTGACAGTGGGGTCTGGAGCCTTGTCAAGGTTGGCCAAGTACTCTAAAATGCTGTCGCTGAAATGACACAGAGCTGGAGGCAGAGAATGGAGAAAAAGCACACGGTCAGACCAAAAAAGAAAGAATTAGAAAGGAAATACAAATCTGAAAGTAATACTGTAAAGACCAGGTTTTGTCCAGAGTGGGTGCTTACCAGAAGAAAAGACCCACTTCATGTTGTCTTGTTTGGCTATGCCCAGCATTGGCAACATGGTCCCCAGAATAGCATTCAGGAATGGTACCATCCCATAAACTACAGAACAACAAGAGCACACAACAATCTGTTTACCGCTTTGTGTTTTGTTTTGTTTTTTATTTTTAAAAACTAAAACATACACCACAAATATATTTGATTTAAATAGGTCCTCTTGTATTTAAACATTCAGCTGCATTCTACATGCATGCTTTGTGACCAAAAATCTCAGTCAAGCAGAAACTAATGTCATTGTTTAGGTCAGGAACATTCACTCAGTAACACATGAATGGCTGGAGAGCCAAAGAGGAACATAAACACTCCGGACAGCTTTTTGTTTTCAGCTTTCAGTGTTCAGTTCCTCTGAGATCACTCACAAAAGAGGCACTCTCCACAGGCACATGACACTTCCTATAACCACCATCAGAAGCAGAAGCTGCATCAGGATGCCTTTTTAATCTTTTATTTTAACAACTGAAGAGCTGCAGGTTAACTTTCATCACAAGGTATTATAGTGATGATTGTACTAAATCCTTCCAAAAAATATAACAGCATTTTTTGTACTTGACTGATGATTTAAAAAAAAAAAAAAGACCACTAAGTAAATGAAAGACTACGATTTTCCCTTCACACATAGCTGTTGCATTTGTGCATACAGTGGTATACTGTATTTCCTCCATCTTAGTTTTTCCAGGTAGTCTCCTACCGTTTGAGTCAGAGAGGTTTGCCAATGTTTGGACTACGAAGAAATGAGGTAAGACTCCCGGCTGGAACTTGCTCAATATTTCCTCCATGATGTCATTGATGTATTTGTTTCCTACAGCTACTAATATGTTACTTGCAGCCTGCTGCCAGTCAGGTATGACCTCCTGGATCACAAACAAAAAGAAAACCAAATTAACTTTTTTTTTTTCAAAACTTGAATTAGTAAATTTATTTTTAATCGTAAACTGACAAAAAAATAAAATAAAATAATACCTTTGATCTGGTCATTTCATCGGAGGCCAGTGAGATGATGCTCTTGATTCTAGAAGCATTGATGTCCTCGATCCTAGTGCTCACTATCAGCTCAATGGTTTGAAGTATAACAACTCTGTGTATCACCACCAACTAAAAAGAAAAAAATTGAAAAGACATTTCTGAGGACACATGAAGCAACAACTAAAAACATACCAGCAAAACAATTTAGGGTCATAAAGAAAAGGGCAAAGCTTTTCCTCTACGGTGCCATTTCTTTAAGTCTTCAACTAGATTTTAAGCACATAGTGTTACATCATGGATGTGTCACAAGTCAATTTCTCTCAACGGAGTTCAACAGATAATTGCTGGATTAGTAAATGTCTGAGCATGCTATAAAGTGAAGCATTACTGCAGAGGATGAGCTCTTTTTAAAAAAATATATTTTATTTCAAACTTTGAAAAAGGTACAAATAAAAAACACAAAGGACATGGAGAAAAAAGAAAAACTGTCTACATAAAGTCCAACATAAACAATCAAAAAAGATCAAATGAAAACATAAAAACCCCAGAATAAATCTGAATAAATGCATGTTTGAAAAACTGTAGCAGGTAAAATCCTGTCTAATCCCAACAGTTTAACAACTTATATTTTAATATTCGTCTTATGAGTGATCATTTCCTGTCCACTTGTATCTCAGTTATTTTGTTAAACAACATGAATCACATGTGCTCTTATTGCTATTTCCTTGTTGAATAAAAAATATATGTCTTTTTATTTAGACTCTTTTCGACATTCACTAAAAATTGTGTATTTGGAGCTTTTAGGTTAAAAACATTTTAACTTTGACAAAGATACTGCTGATAAAAAGAAAATCTTGTTTTTAAGGGTTTCCCAGTTTAACTAAAACCTATTTCACATATGAACCCCCGTATTTCAGCCACATAACAGATAATTGACTGTCAGTTCTGAAGCACACGCTGTATTGCAATGTTCCTTGCAAAAAAGATAAAAGAAAACATTTGAGGAGATGACACAGCTGATTGTATCCACATCCTGAATATCAGGCAGGTTCAACACATACATGAACTCAAAAACAGAGACGTTAATGTACAGTGGGCACAAGAATATTCAGACCCCTTTAAATACTTCTCTTTGTATTATTGAATCGATTTGCCAAAATCAGTACAGTTTATTTAATTTCCCAATAATGTACACTAAGTGTCCCATCTTCACAAAAAAAAAAAACTAGTTTCAAAATGTAGGCAAACTCCCACAGTCATAATAAGCATAATAGGTATTCAGACCGTTTGCTGTGACACTCATTAAATCCCATGCTTTCTGATGATGATTTTACTTCTTCATTGGAGTCCAGCTGTGTTTAATTAAACTGATTAGTATATATGAGATCTTACAGCTCACAGTGCGTGTGAGGGCAAATGAAAATCAGGAGGTTGAACAAACTGATGATATTACTGACATTTCTACTAGGGGGGGGTCAGAAAAAATTGATTCGCATTCACACACAATCTAGATTCTAATTTTTTAACGATTCAGAATCGATTCTAGATATCCAAGAATCGCTTTTTTCCCCATATTCCTGCATTTATATATTTCATTTAATGGCTCGAACCTGCCGTAATATTTGTCACAAAACGGCTACCGTAGTTTGTTTTCTCTGGAGCGGAAAGTTTTTTTTTGTGTGTGTGTGAAATGTGGAGGTTAATCTTTTCTAACACTGAATAAATGATTATTTTAAAGATAAAATTACCAAGAAACAACATTTAAAGTATAATTGCTAATCATGTATGGTAATAAAGTTCTTGGACGGAGCTTTTATCATAATTTTGTTTGCTACTGAGCAGCAAAAATAGAAAAGCTCCTCCAAATGGTCACAGTCTGTTTTTAACAGCTCTCACTTTTACCATCAATTAAAATACTGAAATGAAAATGTTGCTTTGAAGAATTTTACCTTAGGGTGTTTTAATAGATAATCTTGACACATAGCCAACACTCGGTCTGGCTGCTGCTTTCCCAAAGTCAACACAGACTTCCTGACCTGCTCCTGGACTGCTGGGTCCTTGTCGTTGGCTGCATCGAGCAGTGCCAGAGTCACCTCTGGAGAGAAAGGTGAAAGAACTGTTAGAGAGGGCTAAGCACCTATGCAACACAAACAAATGGAGAAGAAAAGAGACTCACGTTCCACGTCTGTGTTGTCCATAGTGGACAGCTAGAGGGCCGGCTTTCTGGAGCCAGTTGCAAATGCTTGGATTTTTCTCCTGAGAACATAAAGTTTCAAAACCTCAAACTATTTTGTGAAACATAGAAACCTTCAGATCTGAATTCTTATAAATGTTCCACTCCGAACCTTATTTGATTTTGTTTCAAAGTTTTCCCAGTGGTCTTTTATTTATGATTTTGCAATTCTTAGCCAGCATAAAAAAAAAAAAAAAAGTCATTTTCTATTACATAGTTTCTGCAGAGTGGCAGGAGTTCCTTAGAAATATCTGAATTGTGGATCCATGAGGAGATGTGTGCGGATCTAGTCATCTACAAATGGATGCATCAGAATGGAGCAGAGGAGGATTGTAACTTCTATTACACCTAAAAGCTTTTCCAACAGCCTTTTTGCATCTGCTGTTGATTCACAACAATTTAAGTAAAGAAAAACTCAGAAATACAATTTCAATTTTCTTTATCCATGTCCTCCATTGTGAGAAAAATCTTATGTTAAAAATTTTCATCAAAGTGGGTCTTCAAAAAAAAATTCAATATTGATAATTTGCATGGAAATCTCACAAATATTTCCACTTAGTTTTCAATAATTCCACAGAAAAATCCCATTAATGTGATGGCACAAATATCCCATTCATTTTGCTGGCCCTGCTGTACAAAGACTTTATTATTTAAATGGTAAAAAGCTGAAGTAAAACTAACTGATGGTTTCCTGTTTTGCTACTGAGTGGTTTCAAAGCAGAAAACACAAAGGCAAAAACGCCATGTTAACTGGAAAATGTCGCAGTGTTTATAAAATAAGTGCGTGCAGCTGTCACATGGTTTTCTGACTCTAATTGGTAAATTTTATCTGAAGGGAGACCGCAACCACGGTGAAGCGTTTCAACAGAAATGTAGAAAGTTATACAACACGCAGTTCAGGATAACTGCTGGACTTGTGTCCCAATAGGGCGAGAACACTATTTACTCGTGACTTTTAACTGGATTGAGTGGTCATGCTGGTATAACGAGCTAACCAACTGACACACGTTAGCATGCTAGTCGATACGGAAGCCGCTTGTCCTCTTTTAATCTGGGAGAAGCGCGGTCAGGCAGCGGCATTTGATTCAATGTCAGCGTCCACCAAAACCCCACCAAGAAACGGTCTCTTACCAGAGGAGAGGTTGTTTACTGACTGTACGGACGAGTCAGAGTAACAATGCAGGTGTAAACACGGCTGGTCATGTGCTTCGTGTCAGCGTGAATGCGTCAGCTGCAGGGGGGCGTTTCCACCGGGCTGCAAGCCGCGTGAGGCGTGGAAATGACGTCAGATGAGGGTGTTCAATTATAAATGAATAGGGAATTCTGAAGCTTTATAAGGATATGAAGCAGCTCTATTCTTCTGTGTCCCGGTCCCAACACATCCCAAAGATTTTTGATTAATACATCTGTTCGCCAAGGTTGCCCACTATCTCCTTTTTTAATTGTTGCAGAATTATTGTCATTAAGGATTAAAAAAAACCTGTCCAAATCTATCAGGTATATACATATTTCAGAAGGAAATCAAAATATAACAACTAGCAGATGATAAAGTTTTATTTTTTAAGGATAAAAACCAAACTCAACTTGCTATAAGCACAATTTAGTCATTTTCAAATGCATCAGGCTTACAACTTAACCTTGGGAAATGTTTAATAATTATTATTAAAGATAGACGTTGAAAAAAAATTCTTAATATTCCAATTAAATATGTAGTTACCTATTTGAGTATTTCTATAACCAAAGACTCATCTTCTATACAAAAGCAATTTTTTTTCATAGAATTAGAAAAAAATCCAAGAGATTCTGAATATGTGGCTTCAGCGTGATCTTTCAATTCTTGGAAGGATCTTCTTAACTAAAGCGGAAGGAATATCTAGAGTAGTTTATCCTGCCCTATCTTTATCAGTTTCAGACTCAACCTCCAAAGAAATAAATAAAATGTTAAATAACTTTGTATGGAAGAATAAACATCACTACCTCCAAAAAGAATTACCTTATGTCCCCTTAAGCAAGGAGGATATGAACTCATGAATTTCTCAGATCTAAATTTTACCTTTAAAATTAATTGGATTAAGAATTGCCTTAAATATCCAGATTCAATTTGGTACTTAATTCCCCTTTATATACACTTGTTGGTGTGGTTTGTAACTATTTATATTGTTCAATTAAGTTCATTTCTAAAAATATAGGACTTTAGGCCTGTTTTTATATTTTTTTATTATTTTATTTCTTAATTTTTGTAGTTACATTCCATAAGCATACTTATGAAAAATATGTTCCCCTTTAAGATCTTATTGTTATTTTTGTCATTTATTTATTAATGTATATATTGCTTAAATTAGCCTATTTGGGTAACTGTAACAGTATGCAAAGGTTGGCAAACTCACAATGTTAACTAAAATAGTAAACTGACTAAATAAAAACAAAATAGAAGTCTTAGTGGAATCTCATATGAGTAGGTCGATGATTTTACCTGTAATTTAGAATTCTTTTTCCTTTCTTTGTTTTTTTTAGTGCTCATCGTGATTTTGTAAGAAGCCTCTAAAGGGACATCATATTTACATGTAGAGGGAAAAAATCTGTCTGCATTTATGACCTTTATTGGGCCTGAAAAGCTGGTAAAAACATTCGCATTGAGAGCAAAATAAAAACTCAAAAAGCTTTTCCACTTTTATAATATCCAAATATCAAAGACTTTTATAATATCCAAATATCAAAGATGTGTATAAACAACCATGTGCAGTTTTAAATAGAACAATGTCAAAACAGTCACTGGTGTAGTTGAGTCATCCCCAACATGTCTTTTAACGAGAAAACAAAGGGAAAGCTGCAGAAAAAGGAAGTTAGTTTTAGGATATAAAAACTGTGCCTAATGGTTTGCATAGAAATGTAAAAAAATAGTATATACATTGTTAATTGTTAAAAATTTCCATACAATAAAAATGATTGCATTTACAAATCATGTGTTCAAAAGGTCTTTAAAGAAGTGCTCCACCGCAGTGCTAATTGTTAAGTTATTTGTGCCATAAATTGAGATGAAAATAGTTTACAAAAACAAAAAAACCCACCCAGTCAGCAGCATTTCAATAAATACTTACATAAGCTTACATAATATTTGGTGTTTTGCAGTGATGGAGCCGTTATGGAGTCACCTGTAGCTAACACTGGAGTGTTAGTAATAGAAATAATAATGGAAAACAAATGTGATTACAAAGGAAACAGAATTGACTAACATGGAAATTTTAAAAAGGCTGCCATTTTTTTCACTTTTGTCTGCCTTTGCTTGTTTGTGATAAATACACATTTTTATTAAATTGCACAGTTAAAAAACACAATTTTTACCCTGTAACATCAAACAATTCTCTGCAAAAAGGAAAACTCCACAAAGTCTCTGGTGTCTTCACTTTGACCGCGCAGAAGCCTGAATGAACCCGGATGTAACACAGTTTTCTCAAGTGTGTTTTTGCGATCATCCTTTATTTCTTGACTTTTCCTCCTTCTCTCTTTGCAATTTCATCAGTTTTTGCTTTTCACTTTTCAGGTTTCACCTCATGCATCAACAGTGGAGATCTGTGTTTTCCTGCAACGGGGGAAAAAAAAAAAAAGATCATCAACAATATTGATAAGAGCTTCCGCTTTTAAATACTATAAAATCTGTTACACCGTTTATATGAGAATGAACTTACTCATGCTTGGTGAGTGGAGCTTTGTCACAAGTGACCTCTGTGAGCTGATCCCCTTCCTTGCGAAGTGTTTGAACCCCCGAGTTCTGCAAGCTTCCCCTCGGTGTGCCGATACCTTTGAGCTTCACTTCTCTGCAACCAGATGACAGAAGAATGTCTGGAACATGATAATGAAAACATGAATCAGACTCTTTAGAGGAGCCTCTGTTACCCTTTAGTTGTTCCATCCTCGCCATCGAGCATTTTAAGGCCTGGAATCTTTTGTCCAAAAAGTTTCACAGCAATAGACATGAGAAGGCCGCAGCGGTTTCTATAACAGCAGGTGGCATCCACAACTAGAAACACCACCAGGAAGATCACCATGACAATGCCAACCACACTTCCTTTGGTCAGGTTGTTGCTCACTTTGAAGAGAAAAAAAAAAGCATGAATGAAAGATTTGGAAACATTTAAATGTCAGCTTGACACAATGGCTTGGAATATGGTGGATAGCTTACCTGGCCTCTCTGCAATGGTGAAGTTGAATGTGGCCGGCATGGATGAACCATTAGCATTGACTGCTGAGATTTCCAGTTGATAGTCTGATCCAAAAGCCAAATCTTTGAGTGTGACCGAATTTGTATCAGGCTGAAGTTGGATCTCTTTCCACTCATCTACTTCGACATCCTGATTAAATAAAAATCAGGAAGACACAAAATTAAAAGCAATTTTAGCAAAAAGAAAATGTACAGTGTTAACTGCCTCTCACCTGTTTGTATCTAACTTGAAAATGCAGCAGGGGTGATCCACCATCATCACTCTGCTTCAGAGGAACAGAGAAGGTGTTGCCCTCGATTTTTATTTCATCGGCAGAAACCACTGGGCTGTCTGGTTCACCTGCAAAAATAAAACAGTAAAAAAATGTAACTAAAAATAGAAAAATTCAACAAAAAAAACTTCCAATTAGATGCAATAATTAAAAATAAATCAATAAAATTCTATACTTTACCTCCTAAGAATAGATGATATGAGGTTATATGGAGTCAAGTGGAGCATGAGCAACCAGCAGCGAGCAGATGATGGAGGAGGCATGGAAATGTAGTTTAGTTTTTATGAAAGATGATAATCATACAAGCAGAAAGGCTTTACTTGCATGAGGGTACTTGTAAATAATTGTCATTGATTTTTCCAGTGGTAAAGAAAATCAAAACCACTTCATGTTTACACTAAAAATTTTATTATTAATTTGAAGAAATGGGAAAACGTACGTATTCCTTGAGTGCGTACACTGCTTTCTTCTGAGAAAGGACCCGTTCCAACTCCATTCAAGGCAGCCAGACGGACTGTGTAGTCTGTGTATGGCTTCAGGTTGGTAATAGCTAGGGGATCTGCAAAAATCCACAGGTCAGTCACTGTAGAAGATGCAAAAGATGAAGACGGTGTTAACTAATTGTTAACTAACTGTTTGATTAAAAAAAAAAAAAAAAGCTGACCTGAAACTGGAACCATCATTTCATTCCATTTTTCTTCTGAATTTTTCTTCCACTGCAGAACAAAACTCTTGATTGATGTTCCTCCATCGACCGGGAGAGTTTTGAGCGAGAAGAGCACAGAGGTTGGACCCGGAGAGACTGACAGATAATGAAGGGGTCCAGGCTGAGCTGTGGGTTAAGAGTGAAAAAAATATTTACATCACATTAGAAATTTTTATAAAGCCGGAGTGACCTTTATATCCTCCTCAAATAGTAATAGAGACAAACTAACTGTATATTGCAACGTCTCTTGATGCATTTCCAGAGGAGCTGACGGCCATGCAGGAGTAGAGTCCACCATCAGAGGGCATCATATCATCAATTTCCAACACACCATCCACAACACGGACACGGCCTGAAGTCAAATCCTGGCAGCAAAAAGCAAAGCAAGAGTTGACGGGCCTCATTTTTTAATATTGCTTTTGGTTAAAACATGCACATTTGCAGAGCTTTATTTGCAAAGCATCCTATTTCCTGATTCTTACCAGTGTTTGTCCATTTTGCTTGTTCAGCCAGTGCAGCTCGGGCTCAGGATGACCCGACACATTACAGGACACAGACACACTCTCTCCTTGAGAGACATGGTGCTGATCTGCTGAAACGAACACCTCCGGAGCCTCTGAAATGAAACACAACCACAACAAAGACACATTAGCACAACATATAGCCATGACAAAACAATAATATGTCAGTAATACTCACCAAAGACATGGAGCATGAACGTGGCGCTGTTCTCTGCTATCTTGTTGGTTGCAGTGCAGATGTACTCTCCAAAATCTGCTCTGACTACAGAGTTTATGGTCAGTTGACTGCGATCAGAGTTAAAACGATGATGGGAGGGGTCGAAGGTCACCGGCCTAGAAATGCAACATAGTATTATATAAAGACACTTTTAATAATAATGATATTAATTTAAAAAAAATGTTTATCAAGAAAAAAACTCCCAAAAATGCATTTTCTAAGATTTTGTTGCCTAGAGGTTTAAGGCCTCTTGGCAGTTTTATAAAAGTATCAACAAATATTTTTTACACAAAGTGAAAATATAAAATTACACGATCCGCTACTACATTGTATGTGAAGACATTTTGCTTTGTACTATTGTGTATGTGGTGCACAGAAAAAAATCTTACAGGGTCCAGTTGATGATGGGTTTTGGTAAACCATCCACCAAACACAACAAAGAGACATTTGTTTCAGGCCCTGCTATCACTTTCTGCACCTCCTCTCTCAGACGCACCGTCGGAGGAGCTGCAGAACAAATACAAATATGAACACGTCCTGTTGGAATCAAACTCATGGATTATATTTGTGCTAAAACTAACCATTGACAACAATAGAAACATGGAGCTGCTTGGAGATTGGCCGTCCTCTAATCTGGGCGTGACACACGTACATCCCAGCATCCTCTCGTCTCACCTTTCCAATATGGAGTGTGTTATCAGGAGTCTTTCGAAGACGACTGAGCCCTGACAAAACAAATTCTGTTTTGTTTCTGGCTTAACAAAATCTAAAATAATTTTTCAATAATGCTCTTACCACTTGAAGGGATTTCTTGTTTGTCTCTAAACCACTGGACATCAACTGCTGGCTTCCCAGTCACCAGACATGGTACATTCCCATCTGTACCTTCTAGAAACTCGTGGTAGGTGGTTGTGCTACCAAATAATGGACCCTCTGGTAGTATAGTAAAGTAAAAATGTTTACTTTTCAAATTGAAATTGCTTTAGAGCACAAATGCCCATTAAAGCATATAATTTAATAAATCTTGAGAGTGAGCAGTTGCTTCTTACCGTAAACAAACAGAGTTACTTGGATGTCATCTTGGTGTCCGTTGTCAAACTCACATTTGCAGGTGTACCGTCCTGCATCCTCCAGCGAGGCTTTTTTGATGACCACTTTAGAGGAAGTCTCGTCCACTTTTTGCACAATTTCTTCATCGTCTACATCCTCCCCATCTTTCAGCCATGTGATATCTCCCTCTCCCCCAGCTGCAGGGGACCACAGTGATATATTTTTATTTATTTATTTGTGTTTATATTATTTGTGGATGTATCTTTTGGTCATCACTATAACTCACCTTTACACAGCAACAATATTTCTTCTCCAACTCTAAAGTCTTGCTTACTGGTGATGATGTCCATCTTTGCATCTAAAAGAAGAGTAGGACAGAATTGTTTTTAAAGTGAAAAGGTCCAAATGAATGTGAAAATATTCAATAACTGGTCTTTATCTGTCTTTCCAGAGAAAGTCTCCTAAAAAATCAGTTATCATGTTGTCATTTTTTTTTCTCCTGAACCACATCTCTTTTTTTTAACAGGCAAAGAAAATATTTCTAACTTTTTTACAGTTATGTTTAAGCTGTCAAGAAATTACTTGGGGTTGACAATAACTTTCTTCATTTTTGTAAAATTTTTAAAAAGAAATCTGGCAGATTGAGAAACAAACATAGGTATCAACACAGCTTTAGTCATTGTAATCTCAACTGGGCTTACCTGTGCTGAACATCTGCAGTAGCAGCAAGGCCATTCTCAATTTGAGAGGGGATTGCTTCAACATGATCACCTGTAAGCAACTGATAACAAAGCTAGAATCTAAGTGTTGTTGTTCAATATTGCAGATATATGATCTGATACAAGTGAACTTTAAATCTCAATAAATGACTGCTGTCATCTACCCTCACAAACACACTGAGAGTGAAAGAGGATTTGGTTCAGAGGTTATATAGAGACACCAGAGCAGATGAAATGACAGGAAATGAGGATGGGTGGGGGGGAGACTCTCATCTCCCAGCCTTTCTTACATCCATGCAGCTTAGTAACTATGGGTCAATCATGGAGGAAAATGGGAGGTGATGACAGAATCTTGACAAAGCTTTCTTGGGTTTTTTTATCTCCAGATTTTTAACATTAAACCCAACTTTTGTGCAAAATATCTTAGTGTTAAATTTTTAAAACAACTAACATTGTGTCTGTGTATCGTTAGCCCCTCTATTTTCCTCCCTACGTCCCACCACCACCCACCCATTTCACCCGGCTCCCTCTAGGCTGGCGGATGAAAGCAGGGGACTCGGCCCTCCAGGGAGAGGGGAGATGAGGAAAGATATTTTTATCATTCAATCATTTTTCCTCTCATTTAAAAAGGTCACATTCCTCGCTAGACAATGCTTTCTCAACTGTTAAAAAAGTGGTTTGTGCCATGCCTCCAGTTGACATCACCAAAGTTTCAGGCACTAGAGAAAAATAATAAATCTAAGATATTTTTCTGAACTTTTGACACATTGTGATTGTGAAAAAATATATTAGCTTAATTAAGAGTTTGGAAAAGATTCAACATTCAGGCTTAGATTTTATTGTTTTGAAAATATATGTTGAAAATGTTGATTAAAAATGTGTTCAATTCAGTGGTCAGACTTGTATTTGATGAATTTTACCAAGATGTTCTCTTCCCAGAACTCACACACAAAAAAGTTTCTAAGCAGACATCTCTATGATCTGAGTGCAGACAACTGAAAAAAAAACAAAAAACATCATAGATCATTTAAAGGTATTGACTGTGAGCTAAAAGTAGCATTTAAGTACTTCAGAAACATGCATTTAATCTGGACACTGAAGAGCATGGTCACAAGAGATTTGTCTCCTCAACCTAACTTGTTTTTTTCTTGCAGACAAAAGCCTAATAATGGAGAGGAGAGACATGGAAGGTCTAAAAACTTGTGCATGAAGACAAGAAAAACAAAATGTTTTCATTGTTTTATATCATAGCAAAAATTTAAAAACATTTTTTACATATGTGCTATTAAACTGTATTTACTTAAACAACCCAAACCCTCGCATTAGCCTACACCCCAACCTTTCATCATATAATTCCCATTGCCGGTCATGTTTTATTCCTGGGGGTCTTATCACTTCTATTGGCCAGCAGCCAGCCTGCCCCTCCCACAGTCGCTTTGATAGCCTATCACTGCATGCAGCAGCCAGTCAAAGGCTGGCAGACCCAAAGGGGCTCCCTATCGGTTGTTTATCAGGAGGCGTTATTATGGCTCATTAGATCGGAGTGTGCTTATAATGAGGAACATTAACGAGGATGGACACACACTAACAGCAGCTCTGCATCATATTTGTTTTCCGTGTGATTGATCGTTGTAACACAATGCAACACAGGACAGCTGATGCTGCACTTTTGCACAGACCCAAGAGTCTAAATAATGGGAATAATTGTAACTTTACCCAATAAATGTATTATTGGAAGCAAATTTCATTGGTCATTTCAGTGTCTATTAAAAGAAGACTTAAGTATAGAAGACACTAGATTGTTTTTCTTTTCTTATTTTTGTGCTTTCAAAAGATTTTCTTGCAGATGTCAGTTGTTGTCTTAATGTTAATAATTGGATTCTGCAAAACTTTAGTCAGAATGTAGAGACTTTTGACAGTGGATGGAGTAAATTTGTCTTCAAGGAAGTGATGTTTCAGTTACTTTTTGCTGTGGATGTGTTTGAAGTCCATTTGAGTGTAAAGTCACATCTTAAATATTTAGAATCAGAACTTTTAAAAATGATTCAGTTGATATTCTGTTTTCATGTTGTTGTTGGTTTTTATGAGTATAATCTTAGCATTCAGACATTAAAAGTGTCTATTTTTTTAGTTTATAGAGGACATGTTGATGTGGAAGAAAGAACATTTCCAGAAAATATTTGTTTGTGCTGGTGTAAACTTTTCTTAAACAAATATTAAGGGAGAATTTTTTTTTGAGCTTGTGTCCACTTTCAGTCCAACATTCAGGAAAGCAAAACACATATAATTTGTATTGTTTTTTGTTTTATTTTTTGTGTTTTAGTGTAAAATACTTTGAGTTATTTTCTTTTATATATAAAGAGCTATGACAAAGATTTATTGATTGAACAAGGGGGCTAGCTGAGAAGGATCCCTCCGGTTATAATTAAATGAATACTGTGATTTTTTTTTAAGCCTCACTAGGACAACTCAGCAAAAACAGCATCAGCTGATCACTGCACTTTTAGCTGTTTCTCTATATATTTGAATTTGATCATTAAAGATTTCTTTCATTATTTGGAATTTAAAGAAAATTATCAAGATGGGCATGTTTTATGTTCTTGTCAGTTCCCCTTTTTTAGCACTTTTAAATTAGCACATTAATTATAACTTTTTTTTATTGGTTTATAAAAGTAGAGTTTTATTTTCTTTTTACAATGTCATAAGTAGAGACAGTGAAGCATTTCAGCTTTAATAGTCACTTTCTTTTGTTTTGTTTTTTTTACAAATCTGCAGATAAATAGTAATTTTTTGCGGAAAATGCAGCTCTAGTTTGAACGTGTCAGTTCCTGCCTTTCAGTCAAATGTTGCTCACGTGCAACGTCCACAGACGAAGACCACATACCAACAACACGGAGACTGATGGAACCAACAATGGGTCAGCTGAAGAGACAGACAGGAAGGAGTCGGAGACAGCCAGAGAAAGAGAACGACTCTTGTGACAGGACCAGACACACCCTTAACTTTGTACTCTGAGTGAACAACACAAACCTGTGTGTTTGTGAGCGTGTCCTTCTGAACTCCTGATCCTGCCTTCTTGTTTATTTAGCCAAACCTAAAATAAATGTTTAACATTTATTGCTATTTTTGTAGGGTAGCTGCACGGAGTCAAAACACAAAACTTTTACACTGTTCTATAGATTCTATTTTTCTTTTTCTATTTTCCTGTTTTTGCTTCAGTCCAACATATGCTTTGTTTGTGACTTCTGGGACAGGTGTCATCTTTTTTGGAAAACACTTGTTTGTCCTGCTTGTAAACTTAGACTGTTTTAAATCTGCTTAGTCTGAAAAAAGATGGTGAAATATTGTTAAAACACAAAAGAAAAATAGTCATGAAGATGAGTTTACATTGGATTTTTTGAGGTCCTTTTAAGGTTTTTGTAATTACTTTTCAAAATAATATCGCAAATAAAATATATATAATACAAATATGATAAATCTTTCTGCTGTAAACAGAGACACAAGTCACTGTATTTATTTACCCGTGTATTTATTTATTGTATAATTTCACAGAGCAGATAAAACGTTGTCGCCACTCAGTCACTGTATTGTTTATCTGTAGCCTCCAGACTGACAGTAGATAGAGTTTAAAGCACAGACAGTGCTGCGCTGGAGCCAGCTGATGGCTCTGAATGTGTGTGTGGACGATTTACATATTAGCAGAAGGACAGAAACAACACAACTGTTGCGTCTTGGCGTTATTACGTTGAAGCGTATTCCTCAAACTTCCAAGTTAACAGTAAGAACTGATAGAAAGTCCGTGATTATAAAAGTTCGGAAAAATTTAAATTTTCCTTTTTCCAACCCCTCTTAGAGCTAAATTAGACATTTCCATCTACATTTATTTGTCAGTTCACTTGCCCGTTAAATATTTTTAAAGCCACACCAACCCCAGCAATAACACATATCATTGACACTGTTGGCACTTTCCTAACCGCATGTATTTAAATAAGTCTGGGTCAGATTCACTCTCAAATCTTCCTTGTGGGAAATTAAAGGCAAGTCAGTCTTTCTTCTTCCAGTTCTAGCCAGTCCCCTTAAACTAGCAGCAGTAGTCAACCAAGTTTATCATTTCCTGTCACTAAACAACTTCCTTGATATCGACCGGTCTGGTTTTAGAAGTGGACATTCTCTGATCTGGAATCTCTTCGCATGGCTAAAGATGTTGAGTAATCATCTGCTTTGAAACTGTTTGATCTTTCTAAAATCAACAAATGTGTGCTGTGTGAACTGAGCCGTTCTCAACTGTCTTAAATCACAGTTGTGAAGGAAAATATTTCAAGTATCCTGCAAGAGGAGGGAACCCAGATCTTACTTTCTCTGGTGTTCTACAAGGTTTTGTTCTCATACACTGTTTTTTTTATATGCCTAACACACAACTCTTTTTGTTTTTCTTCAAAATGACATGACAATTGTGAGGTTTCACCCCTGCTAACCTCTGCGTGTTCGTTTATTAGGAAGACAGTGATCAAAAGACTCAATTGGAATTTAGCCAATTTAATAAAAGTTGGATCAGACTTGTACAGAGATCTCTGGGTCCCGGAGCATGCAAAAACAAAGAACAATGAAACACCATGGGTTTTAAATGCTAAAAGCGGGCTTTGTTTGTCTCCAGGTCAATGTCCTTTCAGGAAGGTAGGAAGCCCCAAATACCTTAACACCTTGGTCAATACTTCCTTCATATCCATCTAGAAATTTGAATTCAAAGTAAAATATAACTTAGCTTCTCAGGATATAGATTTATTTCTATTTTTTAGATTGTTTTTCATTTCTAAGAAAACTTATTTAAACTAATGGTGACAATTTTATTAAAGCAAGAGCAAAAAGGTGTGCTTTCTGTTATGGATATGGAGAAATAACAAGACTTAGCAAAATCAGAACAAAAATTACATCTGCAGAAGAAGAGATAAAAAAATGTCATTTTGAATTTATAGAAGATAATGAGAACAGTTTTATGCAAACCCTCAACAAAATGGTAGAGCACATTTAGACTGCACATTCTATAAACATTAATTAGGTATTCTACTCACTCAAAAAAATAATCAATAGAAAAAAAAGATCTTTGATTTTTCATGGTTGGGTTGTTAAGGTGTTGTCATAAGGTACAGAATGTTTTAATATTTTAAACAACTGCTTTCCTTCTTTTTATTGTCAAAAGGTAAGTTATTTAAGTTGTAAACTGCAATCTTAGTAAAAAACATGTGGTGCCCCCTCGCCCCCACCTTGAACGCTTTGACAGATTCTCCTGAGCTGCTTTAAGAGGAAGGGTTCTGGACTTGGCGACAGTAGCTCCTCTAAAAACGTGACTCAGACCATTTGGACCTATCACTGTCAATGGGTTTTGTAATGGTAGAGGACAATCAGGAAACCTCTGTGATTTCAAGTCCATGTTGTGTCGTCCAAGGTTTGGTCTGTGCTGGAGCTGCTGCTGTCTCAAGAGTAAAACCTTTGAACACACCAACTAGGCAGAAACATGTACTGTTAAAAAATTCCCTTCAGTTTTACACGAAATTTGTTGTCTGCACCTGACCCAACCCCTGGGAGAGGGGTGAACTGCAGACACAGCTGACCTTGGGAACCATTTGATGGATTAACCCCCTAGTCCAACCCCCTTAATGCTGAGTGTCAAGCAGGGAGACATTAGGTGCGTTTCCATTAACTCTGAAATTCCACAAATTGAAATTTCGATTTTGAAAAAACTGGCATGTTTTGAAAAATGTTTATGCGCTTAGAGGAGGTGGGTATCGAAAAAGACATTTTTCGCAAAACTGTAATGGAAACACTTTTTAAATGTTTTTCTTGTTATGTAGTGTCTGCTCTGAGTGCTGCACAGCGGGCGCCACGAGAGATCCAACAGCTTCACAGCTCTTTATAAGTTGCGTGTCATATGGAATCATGCAGTTCCTCCATAATAAAATCACCAAGATATCCTCATCGTTTCATCGGAAGCTGCACTTTTGCAGCTTGGAGCCTGAATTAGACGCGGAAGTCTCCTTTAAGGAAGAGCGCGAGTGCCGTGACAGAAACATAAATGGATCTTGTTGTGTTTTGAAACAGAAAAAAGGGTCCCAATGCTCACTTGTTAGAATGGTTATTCTTTTAAAAACTGCTGAACAGGCTTCTCACGTGCACCTGAGACTGTCAATGGACAAGCTGCAGTGCACGCACGTACCAGACAGTGCTGTGTCATCCCCGACATGCTCCTTTTTAGTAAATCAAATAAAAAAATACTTGATTTCATTAATTACCGTGTTTTAATGACTTATCTCGTGAGTTGGTTTGTGCTTTATCACAAAATTGTGATTTAACGGAAACACTGTCATTTTTAAACTGTTTTTTTTTTTTTATTTCTAGAATTTAAATAAAGTTTTGCCAATGTATAATGGAGATGCAGCTACTGTCTCTCATTTTTAAAGTCTTTGGTATGAATTAACCAGTGATTTGAACTCACAACCATCCAGTCCCAAGGACGACACTCTACCACGAGGCCACCGAACTGAACATTTGAGGAACTTCTCTTGCAAATTTTCAACAAACTGACCTCAAGGAAATACACATTTTGTGTATCCTTATTCTGTCCCAAATATAGCCTCAGCTAAATTTATTCACCTGATATTTATATACACAGAGAAAACGCAAGGAGAAATGGCCTGGGGTCATGGAAACCTGTTTACCCCAACCATTGTTTTCACATAAATAACTGGTGAACAAACAATGCAGTCTGTTGGCCTTGTTTACAGCCACTCGGGTGAATTGTGTGTTGCTGCTGCGGTGAGTATTTTGTCTGACTCTTGCACCCAACGCAAACCTTCAACGTAATCACAGTCGAGCAGACGACTTCCTGGTTGGTGCTTCTTTTACTTTCAATTTACGAAAAAAAAAAAAATCATAGGGTGGACTCAAGTGATTGGAATCTGTTGTATTGTTTGAGGATTCACAATTTACTGTGAAAAAACCCTATAAAGCATCTTTTGATAAAAGTTAAGGATGCTTTATCTTGTCTGCATAGTCCACGGGAACCCACAGGAGAGATCAGGTCAGCTGCAAGGAGCAATTACTTATGACATTAAGGACTTGGTCAGATGAGGACAAGTGCTGATAGTGATCAGAGACTGTAAGCTGCTCTTTCAAAGGGTCTGACAAAAGCAGGCTTTCCCAACAGGTCCAGGAAGATGAGCTGACAGAATTCTAAAGGAGCTCCTTCTAGAAAGTTGTGGACCCTGTGGGCTCATGATGTGTCAAGATGGCCGAGGGCACTTCAAGCAGATGTGCAGTCTAAACAATCCTGATGTCGCCACCGAGGCTCAGATGAAAGACTTGGTGGGAGTCTTTCATCTGAGACCCTTTCTGGAAGAGTGGGCTGCAAAATTAAACCAAGTCCTACAAACACAATGATGCAATGACATCTTTGTTGGGAAAATGGGATCAAGCTGGCTTGCTTTGCAGCTGAAGAAAGAAATCAGCTTTTTATTATATTCGTCCTGGGTTACACGCCGGACATGCATTCTCAGAGAAAAGCAGACGCTAAAATTAGCCAAGGCAGAATTGTAGCTCACTCATTGAATTCATTATCAGTCTGTCATCTGAAGCCCCCTCGATGCGATTTAGTGGGACTATTGCTGGAACTGTCAGTGTTATAATTTCAAAATACAATCAGCAAAAACAATAGGAGTAAGACAGATGGTGGAATGCAGACAGAACATCTAAAATTAAGCATCTTTACATATGTGTATAAACCGCTCTGCTATTTTTAAAATGGATGTTTTATGTTATTTTTTGCAATTAAACAAAGTTTGATTAACATGTTTTAGGGTGGAATTCAGTTTCCTTTGGTCTTAAATCCTGCGCATAGATGTGATTTCACAATAAAACAAATAATAAAAACAAAATTATGACGTAAACACAATATTCTGTTAAAACTAGGCAGTTTAGATATACGTGAAAAGAGGAAGTTGTTGACCACAGTCCTGCTAAGCTATACAAATACAAAGCTTTAGCAGAATGGAGACCTGTTTATTTGACTTGTGGTTTATTTTGCATGCCATCTCATGAATGAATGAATTCATTTCTAAACAGTACAATGGACTGCGAGTGTTTAGCCTTGCAGTGACATTTCACTACAATTTCCTCTGAGGATGTTCTCTTCCAAACAATGTCGATGTCTCATTCAGAAATTTTGGCTGGAAAGAGAATCAAATAAAATAATTGAAAGTAAGATAAATGTGTGGAGAGGAAAACAGAGGAAAGTAAGATGAATGTTCAGACGCGTAGATATCGGACACATTTGCAAGTCAAAGCGAAATGGTCCATTAACAAAGAGAAGGCAAACCAGCACGTAACCAGGCCGGGTTACCGTAAGTGGTTAGCTGAGCTTATCTCGGTTTGTGCTATTGGCCGAAACCTTTTCTTTTGTTAAACCGCTGCCTTGTGGGCACATGATCAAGGGAAAAGAGAAGATTTCCCATGTAAACATATACGGTAATCTGCTTTCTCTAAATCACGTAGGCATCACTTTCTCACAATAAATTTGGATAGATCAGTATACTTCAGCTAAACTTTGAAGCTGCAGCTTCAAATGAAGGAAGAAATATCTCCAGAAAAATATACAATTACAAACATTTAAACATTCAACAAATCCTGGAAGGGAGAAGTAAGGAAAACAAATCAATTAAAGCGGGGCAATTGAAGGCAGACCAGATAAAAAGTGTGCAAGACACATTTTGCCAAAACATTCGAGTTTTGTTTTGTTTCAATTTAATTAGTGGAACCCAGAATAACTGATGCAGCTCTTTACTCACGGTAGCTTTTGAGCGACAACTCTTGCACAAATCTACCAATCAAGTTTAAGATTTATTGTAGAAAGGGGACGTCTTCCTCAGCCTTTCCAAAGGCTGTGCAGCTATTACCCCTCTGTTTATTAAAAACAGGAGAAGGTTCAGATTCTGGACTTGTCATTTTAAATCCTGACTCAACTTTGTTATCACTGAACTTGATATTGATTCATTCACTGCAGAATCAGAACTCTATTAAAATAATAAAAAAAAACTACTAGTAATGTTCAGCATCACTTAAGTTCTATAAGCAGTCTGTTTGGCTAAAAGAAACACACTTGTTTTTCCTTATGGAAAATTATTCTTCTTATGGACATTGTACAAACAGTTTTTAATTTACCTTGACTTCAAACAGATATTAACACACACTACTCTAGGAGCAATATATGGCTATATTCTGTCAGCTCCATGCTCCTGCCAGCCTGATGGCGTGACCAGGAGCTAGTAAATCTACATGACTGTTGTTGTGTCTGAGCCTCATTCAGGGATTTCTGTTGTTTATTGTGATAGGTCTTTTACAGGCCTCTCTGACCACATCCTCTTACGTTTATCTGCACTACTCTAACAGCAGTCACCCTTGCAGTACCCCTAAACACACTCCGCCACTCCCAGGCATGTGCTTATTGTCATGCATACAGGAAGAGAGACATGCCGCTCAAACAATGAAGAGACATCGCTACTACATGCAGGAACTGCCGTCACGCGAGCGACAGTCAGGCGCACGGCAGACGATGGTTCACATTTGCTCTCGAAGAAACGTCCAAACTGCCGACTTGCAACTCATAACTGTCAATCTATTCAGTGTATGAATGTCAGATTTTGTATGGGGCTGTCCACTGTAAATAGATGCCCCAGCAGTTTCTAGTATCTGCCATCTCTGAAGCAGTTGTATGACATAGTTCTCCTCTTGGGCTATTTGCCGTAGGGGCTTTCTGCCCTCCCTCCCAGGCTCTCTGTCTGCATCTCTACGTGACCGGTCCAGGGTCTGTCAGTGCCAGTGGAGGCCGCCGTGGCAACAGATAACACTAACTAGCTTCCTGCTATTACTGCTAATTGCCCCACGGCCTGGAACTGCGCAGACACCCTGGGTGGGGCGTGACTGAGGGGCATGTGTGCCTTTGAGAAACTGAAATAATTTGAGTATCAGCAAATTTGTTTTACCTGATCTGTTTGGCAGTTTTGAAATAAACTTTAAGACAGCAATTAAAAAAAAAAAGATAAAATGTACTCAAGGGAATTAAACTGTAAAGGAAGAACAGTCACCCATCAAAATAAAAGGCAGCACCGTCAAATTGGGCGGTATGTTCTTCGAAAGACCTTTCTAAAAAGCATGAGCATTACCATGCAGCAATAACTGATAAGATCTCAGGCAGAAACACAAACTGGAAAATTAGCTCATGACATAAATCATACAAAAGTGATGGTTTGTCAATGTTTCTGTTATGGAGACAGTAAAAGAGGATGTTTAGGCGATGCTCTGTATGTTATCATGGGTCTATCTTCAAATGTCTACAGTGTGTTATATGGCCCTCGGGAAGGCTGAAAGCAGCTGTGTGTGATGAGAAATACACTTATGGAAAATAATGCATCTAAGTATGAGGTTTGTAACACATAAAACATCCTATACTTCATATTACAAGTTGGTGATCTGTTGATCTAGAAAAACAAACCTGTTTATTTTAATAAAAGTTTGTATTTGTGTGACAACACATCAATATTTTAGGGAAGATTTCTGTTGTGTTTCAGACCTAATTTAGCCTTTCAGAGAGCATTTTCCTAAAGTTTAAGAGGAAAAAAATTGTTTCTTGTAGCTAAAATGGAATAAATAAGGTCATTGTCATGCTGTGACTTTTAGTCTTTGACTCTGAGAGCTACAAGAAGCCACCAAAAAATCTTTTTTTTTTCTTTCATTTACAACAATTGTGGTTGAGACAAATCAGTAGAAGTTCTCACAGAGACTTCTACACATGACATGCTTCAAAAACCATTTATTCCATCTTGGATGAGACCAGGTTTTAGGAAAATATTTTTTATTTCCTTAGACTTTTGCATGCTAGAAGGGAAAAAATGTATAAAAAATGTTGCTTGTGAATAGCAAAGGGTTTTTTTTTTTCCCAAACTATATATTTTTATTTGAACTAATAAGCAATGTAATCATAAGGATACCAACTCTTTATACATAAGGGGAAGATGAAATAGTCAGAAGGACTCCACTGGAGCACACATTTGAAAGAAGGTGTCATAATACTACCAGAATTAGATAGCTCATTAAAAGCACTTTGTTGTCTCAGCTTAAGTTGGAGTGGCATTACGCAAGCATCAGACAATATCTGACGGTTAACCAATCTTCTGAGGAGCTGTTGGATGTCTGTGTGCGTGTGTTTGTGTGTGTGTTTGCTGAGCAGGGCATCAAAGCTGGCTGGCATCCTGTGGGCAGCCCAGGGCAGGACCAGCGAGCACATGGCGGCAGCGAGGTGGGTGTCCAGGACATATTGTCTAGGACACACACACGCGCGCACAAACACACTAGCACAAACTTTTCCCTGATAACAAAAGGCCATGCCATAATTGAGGCAGTGTCAGCACCCAAGAGACACACACATACGTTTGCACACCCAACCCAGCATGAATGAAGTCCACTACAGCACATTTGAATTTGATAAGTATTGGTCTGACCTACTGCTTCATAATTAGTGGGCGTGTCCTACTCACCACATGTATTTACTACATGTGCGCAACTTGGTCTCATAATAGCAGTGTTATTATTTTTTAATAGTAAAATAATTGAGTTGAAACTTAAACAGTTGTGGCACAAAATTATGAAAAAAAATCAATGCACAGAATACTGAAGTTTATTTAAATGTAGAGATGTTCTGAAATGTCTTTCTTGCTCTCTCCCTACATGATGGCTTCTTTACAAAACTTAAATTAACAGTGGAACTTTTTTTTTCCTTCATGTTTGCATTTTCCAGATCGATCATAATAGAATATAAGAGGTGTCATATTAATCTATGGTTTTTCATTTTTTTCTAACAAACCACGCTCAAAGATGTTCTTGACATAAATTACAATAATTACAAGTCCCCTTTTCAAGCCTTAGTCGTCTGCGCTCATTTGAGCATTTTACCACTTTAAAATTTGCTGTAAGAAAGTATCTTTAAAACTGTTTTTGAGGCAATGCTTGTTATCAGACAATAATTCCTAAATTAACCGAAGTCTCTCCCAAAAAAGTTAATTTTGAGTGGTAAATTTGGTCTTTTTTTTACTGCAAAAATAAAAAAAATATAAACCACATTTTTTATAAGTTATTATAAAGATGAAACATGTAGAGACAAAAATACAAATGTATAAATGCAAAAACCAATCAAAGACAAGTCAAAAAGCAGTGTCAGAAAAAAAATAAAAATAATAAAAAATATTCTTAATAAAAAAACAACAATAAGCCTCACTAAAGAGGTATCACTTTTGTTAAGTTTGTCTTCAGCCAAAAATGAAAAATATTTTATGAAACATTTCTATTAAACAATATGAAACTGTATAATAGGGTGCTGGACTATTTTCTACATCATTGAAAACAGCCAAGGTGATTGGGAAACTGACTGGTGAGTTTAAAGATTACTGAAGGCTAAGGTTACTGCACAAAGGACTTTGAGGTTTTGTAAATAGTTTAATATCAATATGGATGCATATTGTAGTTGTTCTTAAATGCTGTACATTACATTCTCGTGAATTAAGTGCTCCTGGACCTGTAGTTCAGGAGGTAGTAGCACATGTGACTCTTACTCCTCCATTGTGGCTCTCTGGCTGAAGAACAATAAAATGATGATATTAAAAACAAATTAGGTTGTTTTGATTATAGTTAGATTAATCAGTTTATGGTTGAGGTGTCAGATAAACAAAATACATTTTTTTTACACTTCTGCTGAGACAGTTCTAAATTAGCAGGCCTCCTGTTTTCCCAACATTGTCTCAAAATTGACGCATTTCCGATACTGAGCTTAATATTGGAAAAAAGTTTGATCATCTGTTAGTTCTGTTTATTGTTATACATTAAAAGCATTTATTACTTTATTTTGCTTTATTTAGTTGGTGTCCAGAGGGTGCTAACATTACATGTTTGCATATACTTTATATATTGGATCATAAACCCCTGAACTCATCGTGTTTATATTCAGAATAACAGCAGGGTGAGTCAGGAAAAAAATGCAGCCCTCCTCAATGGACGTACGGTATAACAATAGACAATTTTAGACTTGAGCTGTTTCAATTATTTAATTGGAGTACATTTGGTGCAGCATGGGAGGATTCTTTATGGCACATGGTCTCTTATTTTAGTAGGAATTCACAAAACAAAATAAAATATAAAAACTTTCATTTGTTTGTATCAATGGTATAAATAGAAAGCAGTGCTGTATTCCTCCAAAGGGTAATGTGAGGTTTTATTGGGTTTTGGTTAATGATTAAACAGACACAAACAGCTCTTTGAGTATTGAAAGTTGCAGACTCCTGATCTAGAGACTGAGCATGATTGAAGGTGTAAAACAGCTGAGATGTTTGACTGACCCCTGCTGGTTAACCTGGAAACAAACAAAGGACAGGCTCCAGCAGCATCGTTGGGGTAGAACTTGTTAAATCAACTTCTTATTTTAAAATTGTGTTCTTGAATTCCATTTGTGATATGCTATATGTCATTATTTACCCAATAATTATCTTACAAAATATGGACCATATCACACATTTATAAAAAAATTCAAGGGATTTGTGATTTTTAAATGAATTCAAAATTTACCTGGTTCTGCAGTTTCTGGTTTGGAAAACTTAATGAAAGCTGCAGAACCACATATAGTTTTGATAGTTGGATATCAAAAGTAACTCACTATGTTCACAATTGGCATTGTCTCTTTTTTTTTTTGAGTCATCACAACAAATCATTTGCCTTCAACTTTCTCAATGCTTTGCATTTATTTTTTTTAAACAAACTTTTAAGTGTACCCTCCCTTCACTCTGAAGTGGTTGGGATAGGCTCCAGCACAGAGATATTATATATTAATTTAGAAAAAATGGGATGGAAATATAATAAAGAGATACATCAGTGTGCTCAAGGCTCCTTATAACATTGATCACTCATGTGTGGCAAAAGGAAAAGCACAACCAGGTCCTGAGATATCTAGCCAACACACTATAGTGCAATAGGCCAGGGAATTCATGAATGTCCAACCCTGCAGCAGCCAGGAGAGTCACTGACTCCTACCATCATTTGTTCTTGAAGGGGAGAGGCTGAGGACTATTCCCTCATATTCTGAGCTGACCCTCTGAATGCAGCCAGGCACTGGCAGATGCAAGTTGACCTAAACCAGAGACTGATCTTCCCCTCAGAGATTGCAACAACACTGTGTCCAGACGTTGTTCTTTGGTTGAGTTGTGTACATCATAGAGCTGACAGTTCTTTGGGAGGATTCCATTGATGAAGCCTACGAACACAAGAAACTATGCGACTCTAACTTGGCGGCTGAGGCAGAGGACAGAAAATGGAAAGTCACGGTGCATCAAGTGGAGGTGGGGTGCAGGAGTTTTGTAGCCAGTACAACATCTGAGGTCCTCAGAGATCGGAATCAGAGGACGGGAACATAGTCAGGCTGACCAACACCACTGAGAGGGCAAGCCGATAGCTTTGACTGAAGAGGAATGACATCACCTGGACAGCAAAAACAACCAAATAACAGCGAGACACACGCCCAGGCTTAATCAACCTGTGGTGGGCCTTCGTCAGAAGAGGGTGTATTGTGATAAATGGCTGAAACACCGTATGATGCCGAGATACACAACTGACGATGTGTCCCGCTGTAGAAATCGGATGGAACTCCAAGAACCCAAAACTCAGCAGTTGGTGTGGTAAAATATTAGGGATTTTAACAGCTAGTCATATCAAAACACATTTAAATTTATTTATTTCCCACTGAGTCCAAAAATACCCATTCTGTGAGAAGAACAAGTACCAATACAGTTACAGTTTAACTAGCTGGATTTTCTTGCTTTTTTAAAGAACACCATGTTCCAGCACCAAAGTGTCCCTCAGTGTCTGTGGAACAAAGATGCCCTCAGCAAAAGGTTTGGAGCATAGAATTGTCCACAAATGATTTGGTATCTTTGTTACAAATGGCTTAAAAAACAGGGGACACAAAACCAATTCTGGGACTTTTTTTTACTTTAGCATTTGAAGTTCCTTTCATTGGAACTAAGCTAAGGACCCTAGCCCATACCATCATTCCTCCTCCTCAGTCAGTTTATTTGTTTTATCACTTCGTGGCTGAGTTGCTGTTTTTTCTCAAACTCTTCCATTTTGTCATGATAGAGCTGACAGCTGACTGTGGAATATTTAGGACTGAGGACATTTTACAACCAGATTTGTTGCACAGGTGGCATCCTATGACATTTCCACGCTGAAATTCATGGAGCTCCTGAGATTTCACAGATGTCTGCCTGCCCAAGTCCTGGATTTTATACACCTGTGTCCAGGCCTAATGATTGGGACACCTGATTCTGATCATTTGGATGGTGGAGTAAATACTTTTGGCAATACAGTGTAGTAATTTCACTTGTTAAAACTCAGACAGCAGTAAATTGATTAAAAACTGATAAATGATTAGACCAACATACAAAGTCAAGGGGTGGTGTGACCTTGGCTGTTTAAGATTGTATTTGTCTGGCACACATCCAATGTCAACCTATAAATGACAGACTGTTGTGTCAGATCATAGAACAAAATTTCAATAAAGTTAAAATAAAATATCAATGCAGAGTTCAATTTAAATGTCAACATTGTGAAAAAACAAGACACATATCTGTGATTTTATAATGAATTTATTACATTTTAATAGTACAGTGACTTTTGGTTTAATTTTTGAAATATTTTAATCTTAAACTCTGAACTGTGTATCTTTAAGAGTTAATTTTGTTTTTCAGTTGAGTTAAAATTAAGCCAATTTGTGTTGTGCATGAGCAGACACAGTTAGATTACATGACTAAAACAGTCAGTGAGCAGAAAAAAAAAAATTGGGATGACGGCCACAGGAAGAAGGCCATAGAAAAGAGTGTGATCTGTAAAATAAAAACATCTGTCAAATACATATACTTTTTCTATTTTAATCTGAAGTGATTTCCTGTTAACACATTTCAACTCACATTCTATTTTCACAAAAGTGATTAGTCATCTAAGATCCTAATGAATAAACAGTGTCTACCATAAAAGGTTTAATATTAATAAAACAAGTTATTTGCATAATTAAAAATAGTAATTATTCACACACAGCAAATGGGGTACCTGAAACTAAATATTAGCTTTATTTTTTTTGTCTACCTTTTTGCTTCCTTTCATGCTGCTGAAGTGGAGGTGCGATCGTTTTCTGCTGAACAGCACTTCAGTGAAATGGTTTTGTATTCAAATGCTGCAACAAGACACGACACAGCTGAGAGGTTTTCATCACCACTGCATGTAGAAAACCTTTACCGCAGAAGCACCACAAAGACCACAAAGTCCTATGTAGTGAGTTCTATTTCATCAACTGTCTATGTTATTTGTGTATATGGGGTTTAGCTTTCCTGGATTACGGAAAGGGTTGCCAGAGACGTGGTCGATGTATTAAAGCACAGTTGCAGCTCTGTGATGTTTTACAAATTCAAATAAACTTTCTTTTTATTTGTTGTTTCACAACTAACAATTGAATCATATTGAGTACAAATGCAGAAAAATTAATCTCTATTAATCTATACAGGAAACCCCAAATGCTGAACCTCTAACACCAATTAGGAACAATCAAAATGGCTCAACAGGCCTTGAATTCCACTATCTCTAATTCTACTCTTTTTTTTATTTCTGTGTGGGTCAGTTGTAAGGGAAAGACAGGCCTGCTGCCTCCAGCTCTTTCTGAATGACTGATGTGAAGCGGGCCTCCTGCTCTGAGTTAAAGTGGTTTTTCCAGTCTCCAGCAATACCTGAGACAAACATATTTCAAGTAAGTGACGCAGACACAAAGGTGTGATGCAAAACCCAGTCCTGATTACCAATGTGGAGGCTCACCTTTTCTGAGAAAAGGAGACTTGTTGTTGTCCATGTACTGCTTGGGGACCAGGCTAAAGTTGGACATGGGGTTGGCCTTCATGCTCTTGAAAGTGCAATGTTCTGCAATCTTCTGAACGGCATCCTCGCTAAGATTTTGACACAGGAAGTCCGACATACGCCTGATAGCTGCAGGCAGGTCCTGCAGTGGAAATGCACCAAGTCATGTAAATGAAAAAAAAGCTGTTGTTTGCTAGCACCCTCTGTTCCCTGATCTACACTTGTAAACAGACTTCCGCAAATTTGACTGCAAATTTTCCCTTATTCACTGTTTGTTTTGTTGCTGCAACAACCAAAATTTCCCAGGCTGGGATCAATAAAGTATCTTCATTGTATTTAAGAGGTACGGTTTAAAGAAGCTTTATTCTCACCCAACTTGAAGGAGTGAGTAGTTGAAACAAAATAACATTTCCTAATATGAGATGTTTCACCTGAACCATTTCTTCGTAGGTCAAAAATAAAATTCTGTCTTCCGTCTTTGCCAGTTTCCAGCTCGTCACATGGTCTGTCCATTTCCCGAAAAGCACTGCAAAAAAAGCAAACAATGATTTACACCTGGTTCACACTAGACAAGGAAGAGCCACAAAGCAGCGCGGAACAGAGGCCGTTTCCATTCGGCGCCTTTGTTAATCTATAGTTTACATCAGACGCGGGGCGCCACAGTCCTCCGCGGAAAGCTCACGCTGTGCAACGAATCGTTTCGGGGTCTGGTCTATTTTGTGCGAGAACCGCTAGCGATCCGTGTCAATCCTGGCAGGAAGTCATATCAAGATTCTTGAGAAAATCTGGTTTATTTTTAAAATATAAACAATTTTTCCTCAATAAAACACCGCAATTGACAAATACAATCATGTTTTTGTATCTAAACAGACTGTAGAGATGAAAATACACATAGAAGTGCAGAAGCGGCAGTCGCGCAAAAATGTCTGGTGTGAACTGCAGGAGAGCGGATGCCGTGTGCACTCCACTCCGTGCTGCTTCGCGGCGCTTCCGCGTCCAGTGTGAACCAGGCGTTAGACACATATGACATCAAGCTTCTTACATCTTTTGATTAACGTTTTCTGATTTGATTTCATTTTATTTGGCCCAGTAATGACATTCATTCCCATGGATACATTTGTGTTGGATTTAAGTAATGACCGTTGAATCTCTAACCTCTGCCTTCCAGGAACTTGTCTATAAACTCATCAAAAGTTCCTGGATCCTCGAGGAAAGCAGCCATTTGGTGGAAGTAGAAGGAAGACACCAAGATGTCTTTGGGGTTTCTCATGACATAGATTACCTGCAAGAGGACAACTCCAATGATGTCAGTAGTTCAGACTAAGATGATTGACAAAGTCTTTGCTTGTTTACCTTTGCTTTAGAGTTGTGAAAAGAAGAGGGCATGAGATTGTAGGGAAAATGGGAAACCATGGCACGCGGAGAAGTCATTTTATCCACAACCTTTTCTAGTCTGGTCTCCTCCAACCAGGGCACCCGGTCCCAGTTGACAGTGGACTGGATTGGCGTCAGATTTCCTCCATTCAGCACAAGAGGTAGAATCTCCTGCATCCAGGCGGTGCCTGCAGAATCAACAAAATAAAGACCCACTCCAATCAACTTGCAATGTATTTTAAATAGTGATGCACGATATTGACTTTTTACAACCGATACCGATATCCACTATTAGCCGATACCGATATTGATAACAATAATTTAAAAAAAAAATTAATATGAGAAAAAAATATTTTCAAATACAAAGAGTGCATGGCTCATATATATTCCAACAAATTTGCAGAACTTGTTTCTCCTGCAAATAAATTGAAGGTTTGATATCCTTTTCCTGGGAAGACCAGAGAGCAGGGCCTTACAGTAATCTAATCTACTGGAAATAAAAGCATGCATGAGCACCTCTGTTCTGGCAAGAGAGAGAAATGGGCAGACTCTGACAATATTTTTAAGATGATAAAATCCTGTTTTTGTTATGTTTTTAATTTGTGAAATAAAATTCAACTCTGAGTCAAAAATCACACCCAGGTTTCTCACACTTTGAGAAGTTTTATAGTTTTTTAGTTTAGATAAAACAAACTCTCTTGTCTTCAGAACCAATCACTAAAACCTCTGTTTTGTCCTGGTTCAGCTGTAAGAAGTTCTCTGCCATCCATGACTTAATGTCTAAAACACAATTTAAAAGAACGTTGTTTGACTCTTCTTCATCAGGAGACACAGCAATCTAGAGTTGTGTATCATCAGTGTAGCTGTGAAAACAAATGCCGTGCCCATGCCTCCTGATGACGTCTCAAGTGGCAGCATATATACATTAAAACCGTAGTACTGGACAAGAAATCGCTCTTGGATCCATCTTTCGAGGTGGTCTTGGTTCGTTTCCAATTGGACTGCACTTTGGTTCCTCTTAGATTCCTCAGTCTGAATACGATCCGCTTCGGGAGCGAAATGCCTGAACCAAAACGGCCACCGTAGTCAGTGGTAAAAACTTTAGGAATTAGGCAATCTGTGAGCCGCGGGCAAATGTAAAAGCATTGAGTGTTGTGTTAACAAAAAGGAAGTAATTGGTCCAACTGATTACTTGTTAGAGCGTTAATTTTAATACAGCTAGTAACACTTATCGCTAAACCAGTGTGTCTCATTAGATGGCAAATGTGTGGGAAGCACCCATGATGTCATATTTAAAGCTGTATTGAAGTTCCTTAAAAGAATTCTCTTAAAAACAAAGCCATAACACAACAACAATCAGAGAGCAATCAATTGAAATGAGGTTGGCTGAATTCGAGCTCATTAAAACAATTTTGTAATGTGATCCACATTCCTTCTCACTGTTTTCCCAACAATCTATGCCACAAACACTTATTAGTGACCTCGTAGCGTCCCCAGTAACTGTTCTGAAGCATTCCTCAGCTGTACCAAAGTTGCAGTAAAAAATGCTGAATCTGGCCTTTAAACAGACACTCAAAATTGATCAGTGAAAAAAAGTTTGCCTCTGGTGGAAGGTTGGCGGCAGTGTTCGCCAGCGGAGCCACCATTAGTGTGTGAATGTGTGTGTGACTGTAAAGCACTTCGGGCATTTAAGGAAGGTATTAAAAGGGCTATAAAAATAAACACTATTTACAATTTTTTTGTTTTGACCCACGCCCGTAACTGCTGGCCAATGACTGAAGAGATCTTCAGTCGTGTGGTTTTGTTTACAAGAGTTGGACTAAATCGGAAATCTCAGATAGACACCAGTCTGAACACAGACCAAATGTAATCTTGAGGACATGATCTGGAACAATTAAGTGGACTCGATCCGAACCAAAGGACTTTCCTACTCTGTATACATATTATTTAATCAAAATAATCCTGGTCAGAAAATAACGTATGACATTTAAAGGTCCAGATATAAACATTTAAGACTTTTTAAGTTATTATTTTCAAATTTATAGATTCAATGCCTTTAAGACTTTTTAAGACCGGGTAGGAACCCTGTGCATCGTTTTCTAGGACATAGTTTCTGCAGAACGGCAATAGTTTATATGACTTTTTGGTCCTGTTGAACATTTTTGTTTAACTTTATTACACTCTGACTTCATTTAATATAAAGTAATGACTAATTGGCTATTAAAATTAGGCGTTGACTATTTTGATAGTTGATTAGTCGACTAATCGTGGTAGCCCCACTTCTGTTTCACAACAATTTGAATAAAGAATGCTCAGAAATGCAATTTTCATGTCTTCCATCCTGAGAAAAATGCTACAGAGACAGGTTCAAAACACCAAACACTCTATTTTAATCAGAGCGGGCCTTCAAGTTCACTTTATAAAATGAGAAACCTATCATGAAACCTCTAATAAAGTGATGTTAGGAGGCTGGGATGGGAGTGACTGCTGTCAACAAACAGATGAATACACAATCCACCTAAACACAAGTCATTAGCCCTATAAACAGGGTTTAAGGGGTATTATTTTTCTGTGTGTGACTTTCACAGCTCACTGGATCGTACTAAATCAATTGTTGTTTTTCCAGAGGCTGTCAGACCTGTTTTCTCCAGTCTTTTCCTCAAAGCTCATTTGCAAACTGTGTCCAGTGAGATAAAAGGAACATATGACTAAAATCATATAAATATTCCAACAGGAACAATCTCCTGTCGATCCCGCGGTACAAAAAAACAACACTGACCTGACTTCGGGTATGTGACTGCAATCACATCATCGTCTTTAAAGTGGAATTCCTGTGCAAACTTTACACTCGCCGAGGAGTGAGTCTCCGAGGGGAGCAACAGTCCCTCATATTCCCAGTAAAACTCATTCGAAAGAGACATTTTCCTGCTAGAACTTCCACCCTAGAGTGAGCGCCGCTAAATGACAAGAGGCTGTGGCTCCAGTGGTGCTTTCAGGTACACTCGGAAAAAATACACCAGTCAAAAATGTTTAGTAGCCTAAAGGCATAACTGCGAAATTCAAAAAAATGGAGCCCTCCTCAGTGGACGTACGGTATAACAATAAACAATTTTAGACTGTTTCAATTATTTAATTGGAGTATGGAAGGATTCTTTAGGGAACATTTTCTCTTATTTTAGTAGGAATTCACAAAACAAAATAAAACAAAAACAAAAAAAAAAACATTAATTTGTTTGTATCAATGGTATAAATAGAAAGCAGTGTTGTATTCCTCCAAAGGGTAATGTGAAGTTGTATTGGGTTTTGGTTAATGATTAAACAGACACAAACGGCTCTTTGAGTGTTGAAAGTTGCAGACTCCAGATCTAGAGACTGAGCATGATTGAAGGTGTAAAAGCAGCTGAGATGTTTGACTGACCCCTGCTGGTTAACCTGGAAACAAACAAAAGACAGGCTCCAGCAGCATCGACTTCTTCTTTTAAAATTGTGTTCTTGAATTCCATTTGTGATATGCTATATGTCATTATTTACCCAATAATTATCTTACAAAATATGGACCATATCACACATTTATAAGGAATTCAAGGGATTTGTGATTTTTAAATTAATTTAAAATTTTTAAAAATTGCCTGGTTCTGCAGTTTCTGGTCTCACAACAAATCATTTGCCATCAATTTGCCTTCAACTGTCTCGATGCTTTGCAGCAGCCAGGGGCTGAATTCTCAAAATGTTTAGTAGCCTAAAGGCATAACTGCGAAATTCCCCGTTTTATTCATCTGTTTTTATTTTAATTATTTTTGTACATAAATACACTAGATAACTCAATAAAAGCGGAATTTGGAATTTAAATTAATTTGTAAGCACAAGTAAACTATGTTTTTTACTAATTTAAAATTGTGCATTTGTATTTTGCAATATGTTTGTTCATTAATAAATTGTTTCTTAAACATTTATTACTGAAATATTTATTTTTCTCATTATTAAAAAAAACAAACTATATGTTATGTTTGGTGTCAACAAATAACAATATACAAAACATCTTATTTACTTATTTTTGCCGTGATTTAGGCTTTCTTTGTTGTAGTTTTGATAATGTCTAAGTTCTTTAGCTTTTCTCCTCCGTTCGTCTTTCCTGCAACCATTCTGAAGATACCTTCAGAATGGAACCCCAAACTGTTCATAATTAAATAAATAAATATACCTTATTCAATCAGATAATACAACAAAAAAATATATTTTCAATAAATAAAAGATCATGGAATTGTGAAAAACCTGCACACAAATTTTAAATTGACCATATTCTTATTAAATAAATGTAATTTCTGCTTTAAAACATGCTTACTATGTTATAAAAGCATTGTAATAAAAAAAAATATTATAATTAAAAAAAGGATCATGTTGAATATTATTCTAATCATGTGTTTTTTTTCCACAGAAACTCTGACTTCATAATCATTATTTTCCAAAGTACCTTTTTTTATTTCACATTGCTGTTTTTCAGGATGAGTTCTTATTTCACAATGAGCTTTTCCATAAGAATGACTCTGTCTGTCCCTGAAAGTTGGTGGGATCGTTCATTGGCTGATCCTCTGAAATTGACTTGTTTGCCTTGACTCCTACTCTGCTGTGTGCTGCTGCCGTACCTAGAAAATACCATTAAATCACCAGGATTACATATTTCGGTGACATCCGTGCAGCTTTGCTGAGCAAATAGAAACAGACAATCAATCTGTCAGCAGACGCTATTTTGAGTCATTTGGGGAACATTTTTGAAATGCTCGGTTTGATATATGCAGCAAAAGAGGATGCTAACATCTCCAACTCAATTTTTGCTAGTTAGAGAGCAATTGATCATAGAGTTTAAGTGTACTGCACAACAGTGGAACCGTCTAAAAACGCCCACGCCCAGCTTTAACATAATATTTTTTTTAATCTGTGGGTTTTTATCTGCTCCTGTGCTGTGTTTTAAGGTGTTAAACAAGGAGTAGCCAGATTTGAGACTCATCATCCTCCTTGTGCATTGGCGACCTCTGAACCTGTTACACATGCACTCGCAACGCTGTTTTAAAAACTATCAATGGTGAGGAAATCTAAATTTAAATCTAGTTTAGATTACACACTCAAAGGAACAACTTTTTTTAATAGTTGCAAAACAACATTTTTTTAAGAATATTGTTGCGTATTCACATTTATAAAACAAATATCATAGTAAAACAGCTAAAAACTTGCAGCAAGGAATAAAAGACGTTCATACAGCCACTTTCAATTGGTTTGCATGACACCTGGAAGATACCAGTACAGGGGCTAGTCAAGAACACTTGCTTTTCGGGTTCTGTCAAATCTGCTGTGCCTTCAAGCTGTAATACAAAGACAAAATCGTTAACAAACAGCTGATTATCACATTTAAAAAAGCGTACAAACCAGCTGAATGGCTGTGCAGATATCAATATCAGGACAATCCTAATTTAAATTGTCTCTGTTTCAGGTGAGCCACACATAGATGATAGCTGGACTAATGCCTGACAAACATGGTTCACCTTGAAGGAGTGAATGGCCCATCATTTATTTAAAAAAAAAAAAACAGACAAACAATAATCAAGCATATCAAAACAAAGCTATGGCATTTTATACAGCACATCTAGTGTGTTGCTGCACTTCATCAACAATTGATCTGTATAGTAACACTGAATTTGTTGTTTTCCAGCTGAGACAAATAAAGGATATAATACTATTGTCTCATGTTAATTAAATTCTAACAGTTGGTGAAAATCCCAGGAGATCAGCAGTTTCTGAAATACTCAGATCAGGCTGTCTGGTCCCAACAACCAATCAAGCGTTAAAAGTCACTTCAATCACCTCTCTTCCACATTCTGGTTCTCACTTTAAACTGTAGCAGATTGTCTTGACCATGTCTACATGCATTGAGTTGCTGCCGTGTGATTGGCTGTCAAAGATTAATTGGACAGGTGTGCTTACTAATGCATCCAGTTAGTGTATGTTGTTTTTCATTGTTGTCTTTATTCTTGCTGTAACTGCCACATTTTCTTTTGAAGAGTTTTAAGGTTATTTTATTTGTAGTTTTCCAAGCCACCTTTAGATGGCGCTGTGGTTAAGCTAAGTCAGAAAGGAGAGACGTAAAAAAAAAAAAAAAAAGAAAAGAGTACAAGGAAGGAGACCGTTGAGAAGATCAGCGTCAATTAAGAGCAGAAGCTAAAGAAGGAGAAAAGTAAAGAGAAAAGTTCTAATTCCTGTTTTGGCAGTGTACAGCCAACGAGGTATGTTTATATGTGTTGAAGTTGAACGTTTATTTTGAGATTTGTGTTTACTTTGATAAGAATTAATTGTTTTGATTTCTGTTTTCTGTAGTTTTCACGGTGTGTAAGACTTTAATAAAGTCACCTGTAAAAGAAAACCACTTGTGTCTGGACACGCTGCACGGGAATTACAGTGAAAACTCGGACTGTTCATCTACGCGAGTGGGCAGCACATGGCGATGCGGCATGATCAGAGAACCAGCGGGCTCGTCGGCGCGTGATCCATGCTGCATTCAAGGAACGTTTGAAACGGAAGTTGCACGCGGGGACGTAAGAAGAACGCAGTTTGAAGAGCAATGTTGAAGAGAAGGTCTTACGAAGTTTGAACACTCATATTTTAAGTTTGGTTTGAGTAAGACAAGTAAGATTAAAGGTTGACTAAGCAAACTGAGTTAATTAAGGTCCTTGTAGCAAATGGTTTCATCTGTTTATAAGTTTGACAGTTTTTTCTATGTGTAAGTTTAAACATTTAATTTAAAGGAGCAATATATTTTATTTCATATTGGTACATTTTATTTGCAAATTCAAGTTTGGCAAATGCTATTTTGAGTTATTACTGAAATAATCATTTTGGGTATTTTGAACTGTTTAAGTTGCATTTTTATAGTATTCTCATAGTTAAATGTTATATTAACATTGCATGTAGTTTAAATTTCTGGATGTTGGACATCAAAGGGGACGTTTAGCCTACAATTTTAGTAATAAGTTAATTTAATTAATCGACACCTAGAATGACTGATCAGAAGCAGATACTTGTTCAACCTGAACCCAGTGTAGACTCTCAGAATGATTCTGATGAAGAGCAAGTTACCAATGCTGAAGTCCCACAGCAACTTGAAGCTCAATTAAGGAGAAGCAAAAGGATCAAAACTGTTGCAGAGAAGAGCATTAATGGGCTTCAGCAGAAATTCAACTACATTTTTGAAAAATGGAGAACACATGCCAAATCTTCTAAGCAGCTATTGTCACAATCAGAACCTTTAACTGAAGAACTTCTTAATGATATCATGGGAGATGTTGCAGGCCTCTCTGCAGATGTGCAGCAAGCATACACTGACTTACGCCAGCTTACAGCTCCTGATCAAGAAACACGTCGCAAAGTGGATGTTTGTGTGCAGATCTCTAAGTTTATTGTATCTAAAGCAGGAAGTTACATGGAAGGAAAGGCTACAGAGGAGGACCAAGACTGGCCAGAAGTAGGCTCCCTCTTTGAGTCAACTACCAGTAAGTCACGTTCTTCTGAACATTCCAGCAGATCCTCTGTAAAACACCAAGAAGCCCTGGCAGACGCAGCTGCAAGCCAAGCTGTTTTAAAGGTGTTGGAGGAACAAGAAATGGAACAAAATAGAGATTGAAAGACTTGAAGTTGAAAGTTAGGAAAAGAGCAGCAGAGCAAGAAGCCTTAGCCAAGAGACTTCGTTTAGAAAGAGAAGCAGAAGAACTTAGGCTGAGAATGAAAAGAGATGAAGATGAAGCTAATCTCAAAGCTAAACAAGAGCAAGAATATATAGCCCTGCAAAGATCACTCGAAGAAAGGAAAAGAAAGCTGCAGCACTTAGAAAAAGTGAAAGATCTACGTGCAGCTCAAGCAAGAATGCAAGTGTATGACAAGATGAGTGTTACAGAAGAACACAAGAAAAACCCAATTAAGACAGTCACACAAAGTAAAGCCTTCACACATATAAGTGTTCCCCCACTGCAAGAGCATGTTACTTCAAAGACTGGAACACACACCTCCAGATGATGGTACAGCAGAACTTGTTAAAGCGCTAGCAGGTGCATTAAATGCTAGTAGAATACCTGTTCCAGAACCACCAATCTTTAGTGGAGATCCATTAAGATACAGTGATTGGAAGCTCTCATTCCACACACTCATTGACCAAAAGAACATTCCAGAAAAGGAGAAGATATTCTACCTTCGCAGATATGTAAGCGGGCAAGCTAAGAATGCACTGGATGGATACTTCCTGCATGGAACTGAGTCAGCTTATGTTGCTGCGTGGAAAGTACTTGATGAAAGATATGGGAACCCATTCACTATTGCAAAAGCTTACAGGGATAAGCTTCATGCTTGGCCCAAAATTACATCCAGAGACAGTATTGAACTCAGAGACTTTGCAGATTTCTTACGCAGTTGTGAAGCAGCCATGGTCCATATAAAGGAATTGGAGATATTAAACGACTGTAATGAGAACAGAAAGATCCTTTCCAAGTTACCAGATTGGCTCACTGCAAGCTGGAACCGCAAGGTTATCGAACTTGAAGAAGAAACCAATACCTTTCCAACTTTCAGCCAGTTTGTCTCATTCTTAACAAGAGAAGCTAAGATTGCTTGTAACCCTGTTACGTCACTGCAGTCACTGAAACAAAGTGAGGTCGACAGTTCAGAAAGATTAAAGGCTACAAGACAAAGAAACATAGGAGCTAAAACCTTTGCTACAACATCACAAGAAAATACAACTTTAACTTGTACATTTTGCAAAAAACCCAAACATAGTCTTCATAACTGCAGGAGCTTTCTGGAAAAGGATGTTGCAGAGAGAGTCAAGTTCATTCAAACAGAAAAGCTGTGTTTTGGTTGCCTCAAGCCCGGCCATCAATCAAAAGGCTGTAATCACAGAAACATTTGTGAAAAGTGCAAAAAAAGGCATCCAACTTGCCTACATGAAGATCGCAGCAAGGAAGAGCACAGACCACCACAAGACAAAACAAACTCAAGTAATGAAAGACCAAACCAAAAGAATCCAGCTCAAGCCAAAGAAATGACAACGGTAGCTACAACAAACAGAGTTATTCGTCGAGAAGGCAACATGCAAACAGCAGCAATAATTCCTGTTTGGCTTTCATCTACCATGCAACCATCACATGAAGTTCTTACATACGCATTACTGGATTCACAAAGTGATACAACCTTTGTTCTAAGTGAAATTGCAGAAGCACTAAACACCACTAAAGATCCAGTCAAGCTAGAGTTGTCAACTATGACATCAAAGACCACAGTTGTTCAGTCTCAAAAACTAAAAGATCTTCAAGTCCGTGGTTTCTACTCAAGTAAAAGGATGAATCTACCCCCAACTTTCACTCGGGAGTTCATACCAGCTAACAAAGATCACATTCCAACAAACGAGACGGCAAGCATTTGGCCACATCTTAAACATCTCCAAGCAGAAATTGCTCCTCTGCAAGACTGTGAAGTCGGTCTGTTAATCGGGTATAACTGCTCACAAGCACTTCTTCCGAGAGAAATTGTGTCAGGTGAAGAAGAGGATGAACCTTATGCTCAACGGACAGATCTCGGGTGGAGCATAGTCGGACACAGCAATCCATGCTTGAATTATGGAGATGCCATTGGTATCAGTCATCGCATTGTTGTGAGAAAAGTTATCCCAGATCCCAAGCCTTCTACTGGTCTTCAGAGCAAAGTCCACTTCATAAACAGAATCAAAGTAAGAGATGTTACTTCTTCCGAGATTGTTAAAGCACTGGAGTTAGATTTTCCAGAAAGAAAAGCTGATGACAGTTCTCTGTCGCAAGAGGACTTCAAATTTCTCTCAAAACTCAGAGAAGGCATCAATAGGAGTGAAAATGGTCACTATGAAATGCCCCTGCCATTTCGCGATGAAAGACCCAAGCTACCAGACAACAAAGTATGTGCAACACATCGCTTAAAATGTTTGGAGAAGAGATTAAGAAAGGACAAAGCATACTGTAGTGACTACATTCAGTTTATGGAGGACATCATCTCTCGAGGTGATGCAGAAAAGATCCCCAAAGAAGAGTTAGACAACAATCCTGCGGATCATGCATCGCGTGGCTTAACTGCAGAACAGTTGAAGTCTTCCAGTTGGTTTACAGGACCACAGTTTCTTTATCAAAAGGAACTACCTGAAAGAGACATCAAGGTGGGAGAAGTCCAGGAAGATGATCCTGAGCTCCGCAAAGCATTTGTATGCAACACTAAAGTGAAAGAAGAAAGAACAATGCTAGATCGCTTTGAAAAATTCTCCGATTGGTCCAGATTGATCAGAGCAGTTGCATTGTTAAGAAGAAAAATCAAAAGATACAAGGGAATGAAACAAAATCCCGAAGAAGGGACAAGTTTGGAAGAAAGAAAGGAAGCTGAACTAGTAGTTGTTAAACTTGTTCAGGCAAAGGCATTTTCAAAGAAATGAAAAAATCTGAAAGCAAAGGAAAACAGTTGCAAAAACTAAATACAGTAAGCTGTACAAGCTAAGTCCATTTTTGGATGAAGAAGGAATACTCAGAGTCGGAGGACGTTTGAGCCATGCTGTACTCCATCCACATGTGAAACATCCAGCTATATTACCAAAAAACAGCCATGTGTCGACTTTGCTGATTAGACATTTTCATGCAAAGGTTCAGCATCAAGGACGAGGAATGACACTCAACGAACTGCGAGCAAATGGATGGTGCATCCTTGGATGTAGCTCAGCAGTGTCATCTCATATCTTCAAATGTGTCAAGTGTAGGAAGCTGAGGAGGAGTACAGAAGTACAGAAAATGGGAGATTTGCCTTCTGACAGGACAGAACCAACTCCACCTTTCACTTATGTTGGAATGGATTGTTTGGACCATTTCATGTGAAGGATGGACGCAAAGAACTGAAGAAATATGGACTGATACTAACCTGTCTTTGTTCACGAGCTATCCATATAGAGGTGTTAGATGACCTAAGTACAGACGTATTTATTAATGCTCTGCGAGCCTTTATTGCCATTAGAGGACATGTTCGTCAGCTGAGATGCGACAGAGGAACCAATTTTGTTGGTGCACAGAGAGAGTTTGCAAATCTGATGAAAGGTATGGATCAAGAAAAAATCAAGGCATTCGGATGTGAATTCCGCATGAATCCCCCTCAGCAAGTCATATGGGAGGGATATGGGAGAGACAGATAAGAACAGTAAGGAGCGTTCTTAATGCCATCCTTGATCTGTCAGCAAAAAGACTGGACACTGCATCATTACGTACGTTTTTGTATGAGGTTATGGCTGTCATTAACAGCAGGCCACTCTCAGCAGAATATCTTAATGACCCAACTGGACCTCAACCATTAACACCTAATCATATTCTAACTATGAAGACCACCATCATTCAGCCTCCACCAGGGAAGTTCCAAAAGGAAGATCTGTATCTTCAAAAGAGATGGCGAAGAGTGCAGTATCTCATCAACGAGTTTTTGGATCAGATGGAGGAAAGAGTATTTACTCAACCTGCAGCCAAGACAAAAATGGCATGCACCGAGAAGAAACTTAAAGATAAACGACATTGTTCTACTTCAAGAAGATCTTGCTCCACGCAACGAATGGAAAATCGCCAGAGTCACAGAAGTCTACACTGGGGCAGATGATAAAGTGAGAAAAGTAAGACTATTGGTTAGTGAAACAGTTTCTGACAAACATGGAAAGCATACGACCAAGACCGTTACACTTGACCGACCTGTACATAAGGTTATAGTTTTGCTTGAAGTAGACTAACTTTTTGTTCATTATTCATTCTTCAGTTTTTAAATGGAAGTTTGGTTAACTGAAATCTCAATAAGAAGTTGTGAGATTTGGTGGAGTGTAACTGCCACATTTTCTTTTGAAGAGTTTTAAGGTTATTTTATTTGTAGTTTTCCAAGCCACCTTTAGATGGCGCTGTGGTTAAGCTAAGTCAGAAAGGAGAGACGTAAAAAAAAAAAAAAAAGAAAAGAGTACAAGGAAGGAAGACCGTTGAGAAGATCAGCGTCAATTAAGAGCAGAAGCTAAAGAAGGAGAAAAGTAAAGAGAAAAGTTCTAATTCCTGTTTTGGCAGTGTACAGCCAACGAGGTATGTTTATTATGAGTGTGAACGTTTATTTTTGAGATTTGTGTTTACTTTGATAAGAATTAATTGTTTTGATTTCTGTTTTCTGTAGTTTTCACGGTGTGTAAGACTTTAATAAAGTCACCTGTAAAAGAAAACCACTTGTGTCTGGACACGCTGCACGGGAATTACACTTGCCTTTGGCTAGTTATGTAGTTCACTTAATAAAAAAAAAAAAAAAAAAGAAGTCTGCACCAGAACTCACGTCACTCTCCAGCAAAGTTTAAGACATGGATGGAGTCAGATGGTCTGGTTAACCATCTAACAGTCTTGAAACATTTGTTTTCCCCGAACAGAGTAAAGGTAGTTTATCATTAAAAGAAAATTCTAAACTATAATTTATTCTCTTAAGTCTCTTTGTGTATTAAACACCAAAAAAAATGTAACTATCTATAACTGTCACTATGTCAGATTTAAGCATTCTTTTGCTGCAGAGAACTACCTAAACTTAGATTCTGACTGTAAATTACATACCAAAGTTTAACTGAAAGCCAAACTGGACATTAGTTTTGAGAAGAAGGATCTCTTCACCACTTCCCCAACAGCAGCATCCCCTGGAGAAGTAAAGATTTACCAAACAAAAAAAGAAACATATCTCCATCTACTTAGTGTTTTTCAGTTGTGTTTCATTATCTTCCAGTTTGCAGAAGACAATGCTTGCCCGTTCTACTTTTAGACTTTGTTAAAAAAGAAAATCCTCCATACTTCCCCTTAAAACCATTTGACGGACAACTGCTTTTCTAGTCTCATGCTGTGAGAGTAAGTTTGACTTGTAGAGCCAGGTGGCTTTGGTTATATCTGGTTAAGATTTCCACTGTAAAATACAAACATTTGTATAGATTAGTAAAATTAAAAATCATAATTATTTAATCGCCATTGGTCTAATACTGAGCAAAGTAATTCATCTGATGTTTCCCTAAATATTTTTGTAATTTTGAACTTGATTTATCTTCTTCTGATTGAGTTGCTGCTTCCTGCACCAGTACTAGTTCATCTGAAGAATGCTCTGCTCTAACAGACACAATGTCAGATTCCAAGATGGTAACATCTGGCTCCTCTGCATTGCTGTAGCTGCAAGATGGCACCTCTATCTCTATTGTGGAATCATCAGTCTGCCTAGCCTGAGCCTCTGTTTCCAACTGAGGTGCTGCCTCATAGGACAATAAACAAAAGTTTTAATATGCAGAAAAATATAAAGTGAAATTACTCTTATTTTTACAAAATCTGTACTAAAAATTGAAACAAAACATGCCTACCTTCTTCATTTGATAGTGTGGGTTTTCCTTTTATTTAAAGGAAAGTTTGTGCTACAATTCAGACATTGTGTGAGTGACCCTTGTTGCTGAAGTATTTAGGAGCCTTACAGTCAAAAAATTAAATGGATCATCTGATAGAGATTTTTTTTTAAAACAGTACGACAGGTAATACTTTGTTTATGCAACTTTTTGGTTTGATGAAAATAAATGCAAAAAGACAGAACTGATATGGCCCAATGTATCTGAATTTATTTTTTTCCTAAAATTGCAGCTGCCCTGTTACTAACCATCCAAATACAAAAACCAACAATTTAATTGTATCTCCATTTATTACTCACGTCACCCACTGGAATGCTTTCTGCAGTGGTCTTATATAGATCATTGCCTGTCCAATTCCACATATGGGGCTGTGGATATATCTCAATGTATAGCTAGTGCCTGGGCATAGGATTTAGCCAAGGTTACGACTTCTGGTTGTACCATAAATTCTCATCTAATCTTTTAGCTGAGGGAAGTTCTCCTCAATAGTTGACTTGCACATTTGTGGATCATCATCCCTTGCTGCAAAATAGATGCTCTGAGTTTGCCTCAAGAGGCTGACTCAGTAATGCAAAATACAATATTCATATAAACCCCATTAAGCCTGTAAACTTTTTAAACTGTGAAACAATGGAAGAAGAGAAAAGGGTACAAAAACAGAGGACTAGCTAAAAAGGCACAAACTCACCTGACTTGGGATATGTAACAGCAAACACATCGGTGTCCTTCACAGCAAAATTCTGAGCGTACTCCAAGCTCTCCTTGGTGTGGGCCACAGGGGGCAGAAGAAGGCCGTGGTACTGGATGTTCTCCTGGGAGGACATGGTAGCTGGTGAATTAGTGTGAGGATTCTACCTCTCTGTCAGAGATGGACTTTTGTCTCGCCTTCCTCAAAAACTCCTCTTTATTTGCTACTCACTGGATGGGCCGAGCCACTTTTCAACCCCTTTTTTTCCCTCTTTCTCTTTACAACAATCATCTGGTATTACCTATCTTCAGCTTTTGTGATATTTACAAAACAAGACTAAATGAACAGTTTGAGTCACAACCTTGAGGTTTTTTTTACAAATCAGAGTTGGTACGACCAAATCCCGTCGTCATTTTCTTTCTGTGATTTCCAATATAGTGTCACAAAGGCTATCATGTGCATTCACGTGCAAACACAGAAGTTCATTGTGGCATTTCAATAATGAGAGCTTTGTTGGTTTCTGCCCTCCGTAGGGGGAGAAAAACGTGCACTCAGGGGGAAACATAAAGAAGTGATGAGATTATTAAAAAAAATACATATAATACCTGGAAGATTTTAATTCAATTTATTTTTTTTCACAGAAAAATAATTCCACATCACAGTTTTTTAGTCCAGAACAGCTGAGTGATGCAAAAACATCTCGAATCCAGCAAAGTTTTCCCGAAGGTTCAGTTAAGTTATGTTGGAAATTCTTAGTTTGACTGACCTCACATGACTCTAGTTGAAACTTTTTAGGCACTTTTTTTTTTTTTACAATGTTTAGCCTGTTGGTAATGACATTTCTGTTAATCTGATAATCATAATTAGTTTATCTTGTGGAATGTGAAACTCAGCAACTTAGTTGAGCAAGGAAACAAAATCTACATTGTTAAGCATGTTTCAATAAAGTTCTGACCTTGAGAGTAATTTCCATACTGAAAAATTGTCTTTTACAAAACATTTTTGAATGAATAAAAATATTTAGGGATTACATCTGTAACTTTTTATCAATCAACCGGAATGCACAAAGAACTAAAAGAAAAATAAAAAAGTAAATTAATTGAAATGCAAATTCATGTGTTGTTTATTTTAAATACAAGTCAAACACTAATTACTATTAAACACTAAAACATTAATTATAACCAAAATCACCTCAAAAAGAAGAGTAAAAGTACAGATAAAAGACTCTCATCTCTCACATAGTTCCCTAAAAACAATAGTTTTCTATTTAAGATGTAGGACACATGACTGTAGAGCAGGGATAGGAACTCCAGGCCTCGAGGGCCGCATTCCTGCATGTTTTCCAACACACCCTGCTCTGGCATGTTCTAACTGGCTGGACACACCTGAACCAGGTTATCAGTCATGAGAAGGGCTTTGATATCTGGAAATCACGTAGACACAGCGACCCTCGAGGCCCGGAGTTGCTTAACCCTGCTGTAGAGTGTCTGCTGACCCGGAGAAAGTATGTTCACATTGAACATAATAAGTCCCAAGATGGACCCCTGGAGGACTCCTTAGGTCTGAAACCAATTTCATCAAAGTACTGTGGTAGGATCAGAGTCAACAGTTTTACTGTCGATGCAGCAGACAGATGTCATTTGTTACTCTGTGAGGAGCAGTGATGGAGCCAAAAGGCGGAAACATCACTAAAACAATTGTTCATAAAGTTTAAACAACTTTTTCAAGGATTAAAAAATAAATCTGTGGGACTGAAATTGAAAAAAATGGCTTGTCGACAATTACTTCTGCAGGCATTAAAACATATAGCCGTCGTGAATGTTTGTCTCACTGTGATGTCTTCTTCTTTGTGATTTTGTATTCATTGCATTTCATTGTACAGCTATAGGACACTCCATATTTTATTAGCTTTTAACGTATATGTCATGGGTACATTTTTTTTTTGTTCATAGTGTTTTTCTTACTTTCTTGAAACTAGCCTTTTGGCTAATTCTGGCTTTTTTTAACCATTTGTTTTATCCTGTTTAATCTTGTGGTTTTCTTTCTTTCGTACATTGTATTGTCCCCTTTTAAATAAAATAAATAGAAAAATTGAAATTGGATTGAAATGAGGCAATAGAAGTTTCAATCATGTTGTAGCAGGTTCTTCTTTGGAAGAGGATGGATGACAACAGCCTTTGGAAAGAGGATTGAGCACATGAATGCAGTGGATAAACGTTGCTCAGCATGTGAGGGAACTTAGACTGGACATGGTTTCTTAGTCACTTTTTAGCTGCTGGAGTTGAGTGTCATTCTGGATGCCTTTTTTCATCTTTCAATCTATATGGCTCACATCAAATTTGTTTAGCAAATAAACAAAGTAAAACTTAACATGGATATTATCTCACAAGAATCTTGTCCCAAAATAAATCTTTTGTAAATTTTTGAAGTTGTATCCATGAGAAGCAGAAAAACACTTAAATTGACACAAAAATGAATTTCAATAAAGTTGTTTGTCATAAACTTTCCATTTTTTATAACTCATGCTTTTTTGCTTTAAAAATTGATGATAAATAACAGTTTGGGGAAAGAATGATTTAGTCCTGTGAACGCCCCTGAGTGCTTAGATAATACTGGTCTCGCCAAACAAAACCAGACATTCATCTAATGTTCAGGTAGGAGGGTTGAACTGAAAAAACAAGAAAAACAGCTTTTAACCAGAGAAAGGCTTTGGGTGAAAGACCCACAGAGGTCCGCAGAATAATTGTTCAGGACCACTTTAGAGAACAGTCTGTCCTCCCAAGGCTCCTGCTGTATCAGGTTCCAGCATCTGGTCCTTCCACCTGGATCCGAATGTGGAACCAGATCTTATTACCCAATGAATAACACCTTTCTCAGCTATACAAAAACGATTTTTTTTGTGTCTCAAGTTTGTTTCTCTGGGGTGAGACATTTGACTGCATGATTCTGTCTAAACCTGCATACTGCCTTTAGAAATATACATATCTGCAGGGTAAACCGATGTTGTTGGTGACAAACACCATCAGAAATCATATCTATACAAAAAATGTAGTTCTCATTCCATTTGTTTTGTTACTACAAATTTCAGATTGATGTACAGCTTTTTCAAAGGAAAAATGAAATCCAAATAGTTATTTTCATAAATCTTTTTCCTTTCTTTCACACTTTGGAGACCTGTTTGTTTACATGTGGTGTCATGGTGGTCTAATCAATCTTAAAAAATAAACATTTGTATTTAATTTTATTATATAAAAAAAAAAACATACATCCCAAAATAGACACCTCTATAAGCAAAGCTCCAATCTTGAATGACATTTTTTCATATTTTTAATTGTAGAAAGTGAAACTATCACATCTATTTTAGTGGAAACACTACAAATGTTCAGGTGAAACGTGGGTTGAGTTTATGAAAAGGGAAATCACATGTTTGTGGAAAAATTTGCAGATAAATTAGTCAAAACGCTGATGTTTATTTGGGTACAAAAACACACGTTTAAGTCAACATGAAGAAGTTAAGATGCAAACTGGACTTCAGTTCTTTTACAGTACAGCCCATCTGTGTTTTGTTAAAGATACAAAGAAATGGAAATGAACCAGCAGTTAGTCCTAAAACCATAAATCACTCAGTCTTATTTGTACTTAAATATAAATACATTGATATAATTTTGTGGCAAAAAAATTAATTGTCAAAGAAAATTTGCTGATTTTAGTAAACTGAACGCTACAACAGAAGAAAACTTTAAAATCAAGAATGTTTTAAATTTGCTTGTATTTGTTCGAATACAAAATTCACATTATCATCAAAAAAACAATTGTACAGCGGAAGCTGTCCGGTGTTGTTTCTCCAGCACTTCTATCAAAGAAAAAAAATCTGATCACAGAAACAAACACCTGCTGCAGGTTTGTTGTAGTCAGATCCCCAGTTTTTGTTTCCAAACTTCTTCAAAATTCAATAGTGTTACAGAAACAGACATCGGGGTCGGCTTCTAACTCAAGAAGAGTCGATGTCCAGATCTTCAGAGGTACCATTTAGCTGCTGTGAACCAGATTGACGAAGAGGAACAGCGAGGCGAGAGAGATGGCACCAGTCAGCACGGCCTTCACCAGCAGCACTGTCCAGCTCCCCAGCAGGAAAACATGGACAAACAACCTGGAGGTTCAGAGGACAGCGTGTTACTCTGAGTCTGTTTCAAAGCAGAATAACTTGACAGTTTGGTGTAAATGTCACTGCAGTTATGCTGGAAAACCAAAACACGCAAACTTTCCAGATTAACTTGTGCAATTCTATCAGAGGAAAGAGAGTTAATCATCCTGAACTATCTTGGATGTTAATCTGAAGCAACTCTGCCACTCCTGCAAATAGTTTCTGGAAGTGTCGGGACATGTCAGAAATCCTCTGAACACCAACACGACGTCTGTTACGAGACTGGAGGACACGCTTTCATTCTTCTGAAAGAAACCACAATCCACATCAGCTCCTAATGGTCTTAAAAATCTAACAAATTAACAAAACGAGGGTTTATCATTTAACAGACGGGTTTCCCACACAACTCAGGTTACGTGTTTTTCATTCTCTCACAAAACATTATCTTTGTTTTCGTGGATAAGTCTGCATGTTTTTTTTTTCTTCAAAAATCCAAATTTAAAACTTTTGCCTTCAGTTCAGGTTTGATCAATTTTGATTAAAACTAAACAAAAAAATATTCAGAAATAAATATTTGCTCAAACATATTCAAGTTGCACATGAAAGTTTTTTATTGACATTTTAAAAATATCCAGACATTTAACCTTTTTTCTAAAGTTGTATTTTTTTTTTTACTTATTTAGTATACATAAATTAAGAAAGAAACAAAAACTGTTGGTCTGTGTTGCAGTTATGCTTTAGCGCCCTCTTGTGGTTTACCAAGATACGTTCAAGAACAAATAATCTTTTAATCCAATTAAACATCGATCTCTCTTTGTTTCAGTAATGAATAATAATAATATTGATATGTAAATCTATTTAAAAAAATGTGGAGCCAAACCAGAATAAAAAAAATGTAAAAAACCTGCAGCAAACTAATTTGTTTTTAAAAGAAGAGACTCTCAGCGTTCTACTGGTTTTGGTGACATTTATGTCTGCTCTGAGAAAATGGCGTGAATGACTTACTCCATTAAAAAGGCCTTATAGACACATAGAGCCACTAGCACTGTGACGGGCAGCCGGAAGCTCTTTGGAAGATCATAACGTGTAAACATCCACACTGCAGCTGCCATGGTAATGTAATGGACCTATGAACACATACATGTTAAAGGTTAGTATAAGTATTCACAGAACATATTGTCATATTTGAAGAAGCATTTCAAGAAGAAACAATAACAGTTAATGTTACCATTAAAGTTCATTTGTCATTTTCTTATAATGTCATGCTTGGAATAGAGTGCAGTTGAGAAAAGAAGAAGTGGCATTACGCCTGCTTACCAAACTTATGTTTGAGTCAAAACTCATCTGGATGTACTTCCAGTCAAATTCAATCCCTCTAGCTCCGACCCAAAGAGGAAGACACCTGAAAAAGCGCACAGAACAAAAAGAAAAACCTGGTTTTCACATGTTTTATTTAAGGAAAGTCACTTATTTTTTTGTTTTAATTGCAGCAGGAAACTTTACTGCAAACCTTGACATCACAAGTTCTGCTGTTGCCCAGCCCATGGCAGCCACCATGATCTTGTACTCTCCTTTTCCGGCATTGCGGGACATCACCAGATGGAGGCCCAACAAGTCTGCCAGGTCGACTGTTGCCTTCATGAACTCCTGGAGAAAAACACAACCTGTCAAAACATACTGAAAAAAAATTATTTCTATACTCATAGTTAAATAATTGTTGAGATCAGAGAGGAGACAGGTGTGGTTTTTCTGCATCAGATGCAAACACAGGTGAAGTCTGTCATCAGATATGAGAAACTCATAGCTACAACATCATTCTTGACCCCCCCACTCCATGTCTAGATCCCACCATCTGTTCAAATTAATCTCTACCCTCCCTTCCTCCTTTAATCTTCATGATGTTTTTCGTTCACTGCTTTCTAAAATAAAATTTAAAACAAACAAACAAATATAGATTTTTTCATTTATTCTTCCACATCACAGCTTCACTAATGCAATACATGCAGTTGTGGTTTGTCATCATTCATGTTTTTGAAGGTTCTAAAAGTTAAATCTTGCTCCCAAGATACAAAGATCTCCTCTGGAATTGCCAGCAAAACTATTTTAAGCATTCATACAAAAAGAAGTAGATATTTTCATTTAAAACTGAAATCAGAAAGACTAACAAGAAAAGATAACTATTAGTAAAAATGATTCAAAATAAAAATGATCTTTGAAGACATACCCCGACAAAGTCATAAACTCCTGCTCCTCCTTCCCAAGTAGGAAAAAATGTTGCAAGAAAAAGCATCTATAAAAACAATAAAACATTTATTGTTCCAGAACAGACATGTATAAATCATTTTGTATGTTTGTGTGAAATCTAAAAATATAAATAAAAGCATTTTCTTTCTTACTTTGCACAGTTGGACAAACAAGTAAGTTGCACCAGCTTGGACGCATCTCCAGAAGGCGTTATACTCTGAGCTAAGCATTTGACACACAAACTCAGAGTTATATTTTGTTCACGACATGTTGTTTGGAAAAATAAGCACAAAAATGCATTTTAAAATATCAAAATGAGAGGGTTTACTTCACAATGCTCAACACAAAAAAAATCTAAGGGGATTACAGAAACGATCTTCCAAAACCTGACAATGCTAAGAAGATTACTACTAAAGAATGTACAGCTCACCCATATGTTACTGTAGGGGTGTCATTAAACAATTAATATATAGTAACAAATTGATCCTTAATTTAAAACGGGGAATTTTCTTTGCTGGGAAATCAGTTTGTTTGATCACAAAGTATTTAATTTAAATTTATACTCACAGGCCACTGCATTTGTATGTTATAAAGTAAGGAAAGTATGCCAATGCAAAGCAGTTTCCAAAGTGAAAAAGTGTCATGATGTCTGGTCACAAAACTCGGATCACTGTAAAGAAAAAAAAAAAACATGTATTTTAGTCTAATTTAATTCAACTGGTTTAAACACATTTTGTAAAATAATTTTCTTAAATGAAAAGAACAGTAATGTGCAGTTTGATATTGCAGGATGCTGGATTATATTTGTCCGTTTATTAAAAGAAGAAAAGAAAAAGTAACACAAAAGACAAATGGATGACAGAAACAAAAAGCTTTACACTGTTAGATGTATATGTATTAGTGTTTATAAAAATGTTGAATATAAGGTTTGATAAATGTGTCAGAATGTGATACATCTTTGTAACTGTATAATTGTATCCAAAAAAGGAGAGAAGGAGAAGAAGAAGAGGAAGAAAAGTACCACATGAATTAAAATAATTTAGAAGTAAGATTAGAAGGTTAAGCATTGATGCTAACGACGAGAACGAGCTAGCACGGTTTTCTTTCTTATTTTCCCCTCCGCGGAGAAAAAAAAATATGATCAACGTTATATTACTTAAACAAGCAGTGAGCCTCTACGACACAGATTTGAAATTAACAAACATATAAAATAATAACTTACAGTACTAAGGGGGCAAAAATGGCAAAACTCGCTGCCTCGTCTCTACTTGACAGCGAACGGAAACGAGCTAGGACTTACTTGGAAATGTGTCCGACAACCAACGGTGACCGAACAAAAGGTTCCGCTACGATTAAAAAAAAAATTAACAGACAGAACAACAGACGAATCATTAGAGGAATAAAAAAAAGACAACAGTAAGCAAAAACAATAATTAAGCCAGGGGGCTACAATCTATGATAAAATATTAAACATATCACAGATATATTCCTCAACGAATGCTTTTTCTACGCTGTTTTACTATACGTGTGTCCTGATGTTATTTATTTATTTGTTTGTTTGTGTCAAGAATTACAGTGTCTAAACAGATTTCAAGTTTTCTTTAACTTTTAAAAACTAATTTAGAAATATTTAACTTGATTTTTTTTTATCAGACTTTTAATTATCGGTGGAAAGTAGGATACAGTTATATAATCCTTTCAATTGCCTTACCATCTGGATTAAGACACAGATTGACAGCTACTTTCTTGTTACCTTTTTTAATCAAATAACATGCACAAAAATAAATAAATGAATACATATATTTTTAATTCTTAAAATAATAATAATAATAATAATAATAATAATAATAATAATAAATAATAATATAATAATAATAATAATAATAATAATAATTAGTTCAAGCAGGGGAGAAAACAATTGAACCATTTATCCAAATCCTCAAGATTTGGTTTAGTCTCTAATGGAATACTTAACATTATCTTCTGGTAAAAAGGCATAGATTCTCAGGAGGTGGCCGGTGAGGTATTAATGTCAGGGTAGCTGCACCCGTTTATGGTGGCTGGAGCTGGAGATAAATGTTACAGGGTGAGCAGATTAGCAGAAATATGTTATTGATGTCAAGAAGCTGCTTTAGAGATGCTGGCTGGTCTGCTAGTTTCCTACAAGACTTACACACAGGAAGGCCAGCTGTCAATGCAGCCGGTGGATCTAACAGACAGTGTGGCTCTGGAAAGGTTATTGACAGCAGTGCTGGTTAAGATTGGTTTTCCGGCAGATGTTCCTGGACTGGAGGCCCAAGCAGCATCTCTGTGAGAGCACCCATCAGCCTGACAGGTAGTAATGTTTTATTTGAATGCGTTTGATGTGATTTATTTTAGGATTCAAAGAAATATTAAAACCTAAATACTTTGACTTAAAAAGTAATACACCCAAGTAAAATATCTGTATCTTAATAATACCATGAGTACTGGAACAAGAGTTCCTGTTATTTTCTTGCAACTTATACTGCTCTTCTGGCATCGGCTGTGTCCTCTCAGCCAGCAGAACCTCCATATTTTCAGCTGTTTTATCAATTTATAGCTTTTGGTTTTTTTGTAGCCTGTTTATCTCAGTCTAAACACAATCTAAAGAAAACAAGGAAGATTTTGTGTGGGGGGTACTAAAATTGAAGGGAGAGGCTAAATATTCCTCCTGTTTTCTGCTCTCGTCCAGCTCCTTGATGTCTCATGAAAGCCATTTCACACATCAAAATGAGAAGACTTACTTGTAGGCATAACAGCAGGTCTGCTGTGTGTTAAACAACATCTGTGTTAAAAACCTACTAATAATTTAAGAACAGTGGTAAAAATGGAAACTGTTTTCATTTACCAAAAATACTAAAAGTAGAGAAACAGATTTTTTTTTTCTGAGCAAGGCCAGATATAGGTATGGGCAAGAGATAATAGGAATGAAAGCCCACACACATAGCAAGTACCATCCGTTTTTATTCACTTGTTGAGTATAACTAAACTGTAAATTTTATTTAATTTTTATTTGTTTATTTATTCATTTTACTCACCAAAGGTCTCTAGATAATTCTGGTAAAAATTGATTTTAAATTAAAGACACTAATGTAGTTGCATGTCACAATATCACAATGGAATTTCATAAAACAGGAGGAAAACACTTTTTGAGATTTAATTCAAGTATACAATTTTATCAAATTACAAAAAACTGAGGTTATTATATTACAATGTGCCAAGTGGTTAAGTAAATAAAAATAAATACATAAAAAAAATTAACAAACTATAGGGTTTAAAGAAATGTTATGTGTTCTAAAATAGATACCGTGTCTGTAAGGAAACTAGTGTTACCTAAGTTACATTTAAATTCCATTTGTGCGTTTGTTTAACAAAGCTCATTTGTTTGCCTCTTTCTTAAGAAAACAAAAAGTAAATCGCATTAATGCCGTATTCAAATGTCAAGACACAGGTTTTTTTTTTTTTTACATTCTTGTAGATTAAAGTTGACCACATTTCTAATTGAAAGCTTCCTCAAATTAAAGTCACTAATCTTTACTAATCACAGATAACAGACATTATGAGTCGTACTCCAAATGGTAAATAAATATTTCTGTGTACTGAAATAAATAATAAATACATGATTTGCATTATTATGCCTTCTATTACGACTTCTAAAGAACTTCCTGTTGCACAGAAGATTTGATTACGAATTTCTAGTTCTCATCTGGAGGTTTAGTTCCCTACTTCAGTGCTAGCACAGATGAAATTTCTTCTCTCAGAGCAGTCACTGGTCATCCAGTCGTCTGTGCCGGTTTTGGACACAGCCCCGCAGAATCTCCACAGGGCCGGACACTCTGACAGTGTGTCCTGTTGGTTGACTGTGCTGCCATCGGACCAAAACCAGTTGTCTCCCATGAAACGTAGACCTACCCAAACCTGACAAGAAACAAAGGAATTATACACATTGCAAATGGGGGGAAAAATTTTTTTTTTAATAATAAAGTTGAAATTTGATTTGATGTTTTTTTATTTTTCTGTTGAAAGTAAGTGAATGAACTCTCCAACCTGATCGGTGGTGGCTTTGTAGATCCTGTCTCTGATGTAGCCGTGACTTTGCGACGTCGACAAACTCAGGAGGTCATACTTAACAGATGATGTTGACAAGCTCCTGCAGTGGGTCATAGCATCCTCCCAAGTTTTGTTCTCAGTTATCAGCAGCAGATTATCGTCAAAACAGATAAAAGGAAGGTCTGAGGAACACACTTTATTGTCCCACTTTTTAGAGTTAGAAAGTAAAGCGCCGCACTTTCCATTAAGCAGCGCTCCAACATCCAGCGTTCCTGACCAGTTTTCACTCTGTGTGACATCGTCTCCTGTGAGACCTACACCAGTTCTGAGACAAGAAAAAAAAAATCTGAGCTTCTTATGAGTATTTTCAAACGCTATGATGCCACGATACTTACCTTACATTAATCCACCTCCAACCATTATCCTGAAGATCTTGATGAAGACCTATCCAGACGACAGTATAATCATTCTTTTTAAGCCACGCAGCGACATCATCCAGATTTACAGTGTTCCAGGTTGCCATATCAACATAATTCTGCTGGCAGTAATGCCTTGCATTGTCCCAGCTTTTTGCAGTTTCCTGGAGGTAAACCATTACTTCCAATTTTGCTTCCAAGTGGAACACATATGCCAGAAAATAGCAGAGAATGAGCCCTGGGCCGCTCTTTTTCTCCATGTTTAACATATAAATGTGGCTGTAGAAGAGTCCCCTCTGTGCTTTTATAGCAGCAGACAAGTCAGTAACAGATGGAAACACCTCACCACATCCATCTGACCAGTGGTAGCTCTCCACAAGTGCTGCTGATCTGAGGAGGGATATACTGTGACTCTTTATTTGTTTAAAAAAAACAATTTTTTTTTTGTGATTTCTTTGAATAAGAAGATGTAATTACAGGGGAAAACACAAAAAACAATGGATCTCAATGTCCAATTTTCAATTTTCTATTGAGTAATCTCTCAACTTAGTCCTTTTTTTTCCCCAAGATGTCACTTATACCTTCGAGAAAACTCACGTTATTTACCTGCTCAAAAACAGAGCAGTATAATTTAAATTGACTAGCCAGTCAATTTCAATTAAAACTATCTGGACTTTTTCAAGTCTTAAACTGAGCACAAAAAGTTAAAACTTAAATCAACAATACACTTGAACAAATAATCATAGCAGAAGCAAAAATAAAACAGATTTCTATCTTTTTTTCTTTCTTGTCCTGACCTTTTCACAGACAGAGCTGTTGATAATTAGATAATCAACTAATTAGCTGCACTAAAACTAATTGTTTTATTTATTCCACAAAAAAGATTCATTCATTTTTAATCTATTTCATGATGCATTGTTTATTTCACAATAGAAAGGAAATTTTAAGTATAAAAGAACATGTAAAAAAAAAAAAAAAAAAAAAAAAAAAGCCAAATCGTCTATCAAACTTTTGTAAAGATAGACAGTTGAAAGTTGTTGACTTTTGTGTTAGCCCAGAGGTGGGAAAACTTTTTGACTTGTGGGCCACAAGGGTTCTAAAATTTGGCAGAAAAACATGGAGCAGAAACAGACTTCTTTAAAGTAGACTAAAGTTTTTGTCTAATCCTGTTGTTGCAACTGTTCCTGACTACTTATAAATAATCACTTTTCACCAAAAAAAGAGATAAACATTTCAATATTCCCTGAGTATTTTAGCTTTCTTTGCACTTACTAAAATTAGATAAAATAAATCTGAAATGATATTTTTCTTCCAGTAAAGACCTCTTTATTTTAAACTAATAGATGACAGGGACAAAGAAAACCAAAGCAAAGTGAGCATCTTTTGCAGTGATTTGAGTACAAGTCGTTCTCCGGTTTTGATTCAAATGTTCATTCAAATCAGCATTTAGGTGCAGATGTAGAAATCAGACTATAGGTAAATGACCACATTTGAATTCTGATCAAAGACTTTTTTTTCTTTTTCTTTTTTTGGCTCTATCTTTACTCATCTGTCATGTTTAAAGAGTCAGAGTGCTGTTTTCAAACCCTGACGGTCTGAATTTGTGCTCATGCTTTACCATCATAAAGAGCCACCTTACACAGTTTTGCTTTGATGCAGACACATCGGTGCGTGTGTTTGAAGGAACGACTTCGAATGAAAAGGCGTTGTTGCATGACCTCATAGGAAAATCCAAACAAATCAAGTCTGAGAAAAGAACTGTGGATCAGTACAAGTCGCCCCAACCCTCAGGTATAATTTCCAGATATCTACAAGAGTTGCATTTATTTGATAAAAGGATAAATACAAGTTAAGGCCACTGAGGTACCTATAAAATTAACAGCTCACAGTTTGCATCTGCATAGGTGCACAAAATCCCCTGTATGTCTTGTGAAAAAAGTCTTGGAAAAACTCACCAGGAAATGAGCTTGATGAAGTTGTCTTTGAGAGAGATGCCTGCTCCAGCATCAAAGATTGAAGAGTGAGTGTCACCAATAAAATCAGAGGATATTTAGAAAACTCTTGCAACAAAAATACACATTTTGTCAGGAAGACGGTGACTTTTTAACAGAGGTGTGGTCTCAAGTCACATGACTTGGACTTAAGTCCGACTCCAGTCATGAATTTGATTATTTTAGACTCAACTTGGACTTTCACAGCAGTAACTCGAGACTTGACTTGGCATCTGCTGCACAATATCCAATCAAATTAGCCCCACATTGGTTTAGGCCGACAATCCGACCAATCAAACTATAGAAAAAACATTACTCTGTTCATTTAAACTAAAACCAGAGTTCCTGTTTGCTGGTGCTATTATGTTCTATAAAAGTTATGAGGTTGTCAAAAAAAAAAAAAAAAGCTTGCAGTTTGCAGAAGGATTATGTACAAACTCAACAATGAACAATTTAATCCGACTCTTGAAGCTACAGAGACCAGTAAGTTCTGCATTAAAGCAGATGCTATTTAATTGCCTAGCCGCTAGCTGGAGTTAATAAAATGAATAGGATCAATGAGCTATATAAGCCAGAGGTGTTACGCTATCTTGTTGCAAACGCAAAGTTGGACGCCAGATTGGAGTTTGCTCTCATTGGTGAATGTTTTGGCTGATCTTGTAGCCTCCTCCGTTCCCAGTCCACTCAAACCATGTTGCACAGCTCCAGGCATGGATCGGCCTATACACAACAAGAACAAGCGGTCTACGGCAATGTCGACTCCACTCCTGCATCGTTTATAAAAACGGACCCTTTGTGTAAACGGACAGTTTTTGTAAATCTTAGTGAATAAAACCACAACCATACATTAGGTACGCATTGCATTTCCTATATAATTACATATTTATTTGTTGAAAAGTTTGAAAGGTCATTCATCTGTTGCACTTTGTATAAAAACATAAATACCACAACCTGGGGCTAATAATCAGAGGTTTTTTACCCTTAAAAATCAGACCAAAATGAAGCATTTTATGGTCATTGTACTGCATCTGCTAAGCTATATCTCATTGTTTACTGACAAATCCAATGAGGTGTTGCTCTTTACGTATCTTAGACAATGGTAACAGGTTAGTCTAGAATCTAGCAATATAACTCATTGAATAAAAGTGAACTTTCTTTTAATGTCACATTGGGTGGGTGTGCAGGCAGCTCAGTGTAGGCTCTCCTGGCTGCTGAATGTAATAGGGATATTTACCAGGGATGTTTATTGGCAACAGTCTAGCAATATGATACATACTTAGGAGTTTTTTCTTACCGAGAGGGAGGGTCTAAGGGCAGGGATATCCAGTTTATTTAGTCTGTTTAGTCTTTAGCTATTTTTTTTTTCATATTTCATGACTATTTTCTGCATCTTTAAAATTACCTGCATGAAGCCCAATGAGGCAATTTTTTTGTGATTTTGGGCTATATAAATAAAATGGAATTGAATTGAATACCCTGATACATATCTCACCGTATAATGCATGTTGCGATAAATCCCAAGACTGTCACAGGACAATTTTTTCTTTTTTGCATGACAGAAAAAAATGACCAGAATTTCATGTCTTTCATTGTAATAAAATGGTCAAATTCATTTGTATTTAATGATCACAACAGTAGGCACTGCAACTTGATTTATTAAACAGGAAAAGATAAAAAAAAAAACTATCTTGCCTTACATAATTCAAAAACCGTTTTTCAGCAGTACTCAGACATTCGTCACACAATACCTGACAAGAATAAATAAAAATTCAACGCTGAAACTTTGTGTCATGTGCTCTCATTTTGGACATTTTTAACCATGGACTGAAGAAAGAAACAAAGTAATATCTAGTTTCCATCCATCCATCCATAATTACAGGCTTACATTTTTTTTCCCTGTTACTTCAGATTGCCAACCTCGTTGGATTTAAGTCCTCCTTTAATGTCATAAATGAATTAAGGAAAAAAAGCTGCATGATTTGTTAAAGGTTTATTAAATATCATCTTAATTGTGTTTATATTTAGTTAGTGTTGTATATTGGAGGTGTTATACTCCTGGTGTCCAACAGGTGTCGCTGTAGCTTTAGGAGTGTGGTGTTTCCGTGTTGTAGCAGACGGTGTAATAAACATGGTAGACTGAAAACTGGACTCCGTGCACGTCGTATATAACATGGTGTCAGAAGAAAACTAGAAGAAAATAAAAAGAAAGGAAAAATGGAGCAGATGAAACCACCAACTGCATTAAGTCTAGAAGGAAATCTAGCGGAAAATTGGAGAGTCTGGATCCAAAGATTTGAACTTTTCCTTATTGCAAGCGGAATCGGTGAGAAGTCCGACGCCGTGAAAAGAACCACATTCCTGCACGTGGCTGGGGATGAAGCAATTAAGGTATTCAACACCTTTAACTTTGATGAAGATGAAGATGACTACAATGTGTTGAAAGAGATGTTCAGGCAACATTGTGAGCCAAGAAAAATGTGACGTATTTGAGACACCTATTTTTCACAAGACTGCAAGGAAAATCAGAAACTGTTGATGCATATGTGACAGATTTAAAGAATAAAGCGAGAGATTGTGAATTTGAGCATCTCACTGACTCACTGATCCGAGATAGAGTCGTGTGTGGAATAATGGATGATCAAGTTAGAGGACGACTACTACGAGAACCTGACCTCACGCTACAAAAAGCAATAGATATTTGTAGAGCGAGTGAGTTAAGTCGGAGTCAGCTCAAAAGTCTACATGAGGAGGTTGAAATCCCTGTTCATAAAGTCACCAAGCAAAAACAACACGAGAGAAAGAAAGATGATGGTTTAAAATCACAGAGTATAAAAATGAAAAATCAAGTAAACTGCACCAGATGCGGATACAAGCATGAGCCAAGAAAATGTCCTGCCTATGGACAAGTGTGCAAAGCCTGCCACAGGAAAAATCATTATGCAAAAATGTGTACATCACGAAGACAACCAGATAATCACAAAGTGCAACAGATAAACAAGGCTGAGGCAACTGATCAAGAATTCTTTATTGGCTCCATACAAACAGAAAACAATGAACAGCCAGTCTCACAGATTAATGCAGTGGAAGCAAAGAAAGAAAAATGGCATGAAAGTCTGATCATCAACAAGAAAGTTTTGAAAGTCAGGCTGGATACAGGAGCTGACTGTAATGTCATTTCCATGGGTGACCTCAGAAAGCTGAGATTGGACAAAAAGGTGAGCAGATCTTACTCCAAGCTTGTTGCTTATTCAGGTCAACAAATTCAAACAAAAGGAAAAATCGTGTTGACATGTCAGTACAAAGATAAAACCTATGATATGGAGTTTGAAGTCATAAAGAGCAAGGCACCTGCAATTCTGGGAGGAGAGTCATGTGAGGAAATGGGTCTTGTCAAAAGGCTGCATGTGCTCAAAACAGAGACTGACATTCTTGAGGAATATGAAGATCTCTTCACTGGATTAGGCTGTTTGCCTGGATTGTATCACATCAAGACAGATCCAGAGGTCAGTCCAGTTGTTCATGCACCCAGGAAAGTGCCTGTCGCTCTGAAGGACAAAATTGAAACAGAGCTGAAACGAATGGAAAGTTTAGGAGTGATAACCAAACAAACAGAACCGACGGAGTGGGTAAACAGCATGGTGACTGTAACAAAACCTAACAAAGTTCGAATCTGCATTGACCCGCAAGACCTGAATACTGCCATTAAAAGAGAGCATTATCCACTGAGAACAATAGAAGAAGTGGTAGCTGAAATGCCAAATGCCAGATATTTTTCAGTTTTGGATGCAAATCATGGATTTTGGCAAATCCAGCTAGATGAAGAAAGCTCTCACCTGTGCACATTCAACACACCGTTTGGAAGATACCGATTTAACAGACTTCCATTTGGTATTTCCTCAGCACCGGAAGTGTTCCAGAGATGCATAGCTAGACACCTGGAAGGGCTGGAGGGTGTGGTCAATGTAATAGATGACATCCTAGTTTGGGGAGAGAGCATCGAGCAGCATGACCGTCGTTTGAGAAAACTGCTGGAACGCATTCGAAGTATCAATCTGAAACTGAATAAAAGTAAATGCAAGATCAGAATGACAGAAATCACCTACATTGGACATGTGCTCAGTGAGAAAGGACTCAAGCCGGACCCGGAAAAAGTCCGTGCCATTCAAAACATGCCTGCACCTGAGGATAAAGCTGCGCTCCAGAGGTTCACTGGGTTATTGCAATATCTCTCTAAATTTATCCCTAACCTCTCGGACATTAGCGCCCCTCTGAGGAAGTTGGAAGGAAACATGGAATGGCATTGGGGAGCAGAACAGCAGCAGAGTTTTGACAAACTAAAAGCACTCGTCAGCCAAGCACCAGTACTGAAGTTTTATGACGTAAACAAGCCAGTTACACTGTCCGTGGATGCAAGTTCAGAGGGTTTGGGAGCTGTGCTACTTCAGGAAGGACAACCGGTAGCATATGGCTCCAGGGCACTAACTGACTGTCAAAAACGTTATGCCCAAATTGAGAAAGAACTGCTTGCTATCGTTTTTGGCTGCGAAAAGTTCCATCAATATCTATATGGAAGACATGTCCATGTGGAAAGCGATCATAAGCCACTGGAAGTGATATTCAAAAAATCACTCCTCAGTGCTCCAGCTAGACTACAAAGAATGCTCATGAGGTTACAAAAGTACAGTCTGGAGGTCCAGTACAAACCAGGGAAGGAAATGCATGTTGCAGATGCACTAAGCAGAGCATGTCTGAAAGAACACAGGGAGACACTCCTGGATGAAGAGCTGGAAGTTAACTACATCAACCACCAACTCCCAGTATCAGAGGAAAAGTTGCTGGAGTTTAAAAATGCAACAGCAGAAGATTCTGAGTTGAGACTGGTTGCTAAGGCAATTCAGAGTGGTTGGCCAGAAAAGCAAAGTCAACTTCCAGACACAATCAAGCAATACTGGACATTTAGAGAAGAACTAGCTTGTGAGGATGGACTCATATTAAAGAACTCAAGGTTGGTAGTACCACGCACAATGAGAAGTGAAATGCTCAGAAAAATCCACGAATCACACTTAGGAATTGTGAAGTGTAAAGAGAGAGCCCGTGATGTTCTGTATTGGCCGGGCATGGCTAAACAGATAGAAGAAGTTGTGGCTTGTTGTGCTGTATGCAACACACACAAAAACAATAATCCCAAAGAGCCTCTTATCCCACATCCAGTTCCTGAGAGAGCATGGGAAAAAGTAGGTGTGGATTTGTTTCACTTCAATGATACTGAGTTTTTTACTGTGTGTGGATTATTTTTCAAAGTTTCCTGAGATCGTCAAACTGAGTGGAACCACAAGCAAGCAGATCATCATTGCACTGAAGTCTATTTTTGCAAGACTTGGGGTGCCAGTTGAGTTATTCTCAGACAATGGCAGACAGCTGGTGAGCCAGGAGATGGAGGATTTCAGCACAGAATGGGGTTTCAAACACACCACCTCCAGTCCCACTTTTCCACAGTCGAATGGACAGGCTGAGAGGGCTGTACAGACAGTAAAAAACCTATTAAAGAAAGCACAAGACAGTGGTGGTGACCCATACTTAGCCCTGCTGGAATACCGGAATACACCACTAGGTGGAGTTGGCCTTTCACCGGCACAATTACTCCTTGGAAGAAGGCTCAAATCAAAATTACCAGTGACAAAGACTTTACTACAACCTGCTCTTCATGAAAAGGCCAGAAGTGACCTTGTGAAAAGACAGGAAAGACAGAAGCAATCCTTTGATCAAAGAACCAGGATGCTGTCTGAACTTCAAGATGGGGAAAATGTGAGGATTAGACAAGGCAGCAAGTGGGAACCAGCCACTGTGATAAATAAACACAATCTGCCAAGATCCTACATGGTAAAAACTCCAAGTGGACACGTGTACAGAAGGAACCGCAGACATTTACTCCAAACTAAAGAGACTTCATTTCCAGGGACATTCCATGACACGTTGTCAGATAACGCATGTGAGGTGGAAGCAGACACAGTTGTAGCAGGAAACCATGTGATCCCAGAACCAAGACAAAGGAATTTTGCCAAGCATAAAAGATCACCTCCCCCCCCCTCCGAAACAGCCATTGGCATCCAGTTCACTCCCATAAACAATCCACATCAACCTCCCCAAAGTAACACCTCGTCAGACTTGAGGGCAACAGACCCCAGAAACACTTAACTCCCCCGCAAAGGAAGACGTGGGTAATCCCAGGTTACCATGACGACCAGCCACCCTGGAGCCGGACCAGCCATTTTGATTTACAGGGCAACCAGAAAGTGCATTCCATTGAATAAAGTTGCTTTTGAAGTCTCAAGAAAATGTTCTTATTTGTTGACATGACGTTCTACAGATCCTCTGACATCACCGAAACTGGATTTACAAAAACCTTTTGACCCCCCATGGCTTGAGACTCCCCAGACGTTTTAAGTGTATTCTGTGTTCTCTGGTATCGAAATGTTTTTCACTTCAACATCTTTTTACTGGTAAAAGTTAACTAAAGTTGTGCATCTTTTCTAAGAAGGATCTGGCAGGTAAATAAGAAAAGAACCAGAGGTTTTATTTATCTTTAGCCATTATCATTCGTTTTTCTTTTTGGATTTTGGTTTTAATTCTTTTTTATCTCTTTATTACTTTCTAAATGTTGATGCTTATTATTATTTTGTTTTCTTTCCAGCAAAAGGGGTTTCTACTTATAAGGAGACAAGCTGATTAAAAAAGAATTAAATGTTTCTTTATTTCTTTAATGTTTGTAAGAGATGTTGGCTTATCAGGGTTCTTCTCTGATACACACGCACACGCCCACAAACACTCCCACAAATTAGTAATTAACAGCCTATTGGAGTATGTTAATTAGATGAGGGCGTAAGACCGGCCCAACTCGTTTCTGATTGGTCAGGTTCAGGGCCTTTGTCCAGCGCGACGTTCAAACTGGCAGACAGTCAGTCAGAAGAAGTTCAGAAGTCAAGGAGAGAAGACCTCACAGAAAACAGGGAAGGTAGCTCCAAGCAGAGGACAGAAGATTTTTGGAGGGAAACTCAGAACAAAGAGAACTCAGAACAGAGAAAGCTCAGAACAAAGAATTAACTTGTAAGATTTTAATAGCTTCGAGATGAAAACTTCTGTGAGATTTTTCCATCTTTAAGATTAAACAAACCGAACCTTCAACCTTTTTACGTTTTATGCAATTTTAACTTTTCATTTTTTCTTTCTAATTTTTATAAGTGACAAGATAATTATTAAGTTTTTGTAGCCCGGCCAGCTTTGAAAACTTTTAATTTAGTCGCTAATTTTTGGAACCAAGCCTGATTTGACCACTTGATACTCAGACTCTGGACAACAACCTGAATCTTTCTGTGGGAATAGATTCTAACTCCAACACTTGGCTGGCTTCTCGGGAGAAGAGCCGTCTCTCAAAGCTGCAAAGAACGAGGGACCCTCTGGGCTCTTTGGAACCAGAACCAGACCGCTTTGGTGAGGAGACTTGCTCCAGCGTTCTACTGTCTATGGTCAGAGGCACATTTTCTGTGATTTAGAATTTAACTAAGTAACTATTGTTTCAATCACCAGAAGGACATTTATCTCGACTTTATTAAAACATTAATTTTGCATTAGATCAGACACATCAGACATTGCAGTTATACACCTTCAGCCCATTTACATAACTTGAATTTGTTTTAAACTTCTTTTATTGCTCTTCACTTATGCATTTTGAATAGTTTTAGAAAAGTGTTTTCTTTCTTCTTTTCATCTCTGCAAAGTATAATCAATGCTGTGCTTTCACACTCAATAATCCTTCTTGTTAATCCAGTTTTATGCAATAAATGAACGTGTATAAGAAGTCGTTGTTCTGTCTCATAATTTCCATTGTTCACAAAACGTCCCTTCAAAGGTAAAGACACTCACGTTTCCTTTTGGATAAGTAGACTGATAAATTTGAGTATTACTTTATTAATTAGAAATAACAACTAATAATTAAAGTGATAATTTCCTCCTTGAGGAGGTGGTGCCCCCTACAGGTGAATCTGAGAATTGCAGATTAATAAACTTTATAACTTTGACCAGATCTGAAGGCGAATATCACATATTCAACCCTTCATATGAGTATTAATTGCTAGCCATTCATGCTACACAGTTTCAAGTGTGGATCCATCCTACTGTACTCAAGTTGGTTTCACTGAACCACAGAGTCAAGGACTGATGACTGACAACACTGTGTGTGTCAACAGCCCTGTGAAAACAACACGCTGTGGTCGGCCTGTAATCCCGCAGCGTTATCGAGTCTGAAGAAGAAGAAGAAAAAAACACCTAACATGTAGGTTGTAATGGACAGTTCAATGTTTTGAGTAAATAATTTCAAAGATCAGAAGTTGTGTACATTTTGAGAGGTTATGTACCGAATTATTTTATATACTTCAGTCCTGATGTAAGTTACAGGTATTTTATGTTGTTAGCATTGAATTTATTCTATTGAGTTTGGTCTGATTAGTAAATCCAGTTAGTACTTAGTAAGTCTGTTCAGAACAACAGTAGGTTCCAGTGTCTGTTAAAAATTGAAAAAAAAAAAAAAAAAATCTGAAAAAAAAGAGATGTTGTTTATTGGAGGTGTTATACTCCTGGTGTCCAACAGGTGTCGCTGTAGCTTTAGGAGTGTGGTGTTTCCGTGTTGTAGCAGACGGTGTAATAAACATGGTAGACTGAAAACTGGACTCCGTGCACGTCGTATATAACAGTTAGCATATAACTTAAACACTTCAAGTTTAAAGCTAATGATAGTTAAAATATTAGTCATATATTCAGTTCACACATGACCTGATTTGTCAACTAATCAAAAAATAAATAATCAGCTATATTAAAATAATTGTTTATGGTACCCCTTATTTACAACAATTAAAGGAAGTGCGTCCTCTGCTGGAAGAACTGCTGTAGTGCTAACATTCACTCGTGTAACAGATGTGGAATCTCAACCAGATTCGCTACTCCGGCAACAGCCCGTTGTATCAAGCATGAGCTTAAACCCATGATATTTAATAGTGCGAACAGATAAATTGTGGGAAACCTGATGGCAGAAACATCCATGAGTAAACACACAGAGACATGTGAGACAATACATCTGAGAGCATTACAGAGCACATTTTTCACATTTCAGAGCTCAGTCTGTCAGTGAAGGGCAAGAGGTGAAAAATGTCATCTTAATTTATTGGCTCCCCTGTTCACAGATCTGCTTGTGTGATCAACTCTGAAACTCTCTTTGAGAATGTTTCTGTTCATTCTTCTGTTGTAACATCTGAGAGCAGAGAGTCACATTCACGGAGAAGAATAATAATGATGATCCATATGGAGGAGCAGCGGCTCTACTCCGAGTTCTCTCACCCTATCTCCAAGGGAGTTCCCAGCCACCCTCCGGAGGAAACTCATTTCAGCGACTTGCAGTCAGGATCTCATTCTTTTGGTTATGACCCAGAGCTCATGACCATAGGTGAGTACTGGAAGAAAGATCGACCAGTAAATTGAGAGCTTTGTTTTTTTGCTTAGCTCTCTCTTTACCACAAGAGGGGCAGGGGAACTCCACCCACCCAGAGAGGGCAAACTACTTTTCTATGGTGGAGAACCATGGGTTCAGGGGTGATGACCCTCATCCCAGTCGCTTCACATTCGTCTGCAAACCTCTCTGATGTATGTTAGAGGTCCTGGCTCAATGAACCAGACCCCAAACCAGACCCTCTGGGCCCTGGCTGTGGCTAGAAATGAACAGAAGCAGTGATAAAGTGCAGCCCTGTTAGAGTCCAACATGTACCAGGAACAGGTCTGACTTACTGCCAACTTTGCAAACCAAGCTCCTGCTCCAGTCTTACAGAGACCGGAAAGCTGTCAATAAGGCTCCCCAGACCCTGTACCCTCAGAGCAACCCCCACAGGACACCACGCGATCGAACGCCTTCTCCAAATCCACAAATCACATATGGACTGGATGAGCGAACTCCCACGAATCCTCCAGCACCCCGAAGAGGTTGTCCAGCTGGTCCACTGTTCCACGACCAACACTGTTTAAAAATCTGAGGTTCAACTATCGGACAAACTCTTCTCTCCAGTACCCTGGCATAGACTTTCCCCGGGAGGCTGAAGAGTGTGATTCTCTGGTAGTTGAAACACACCCTCCGGTCCCACCCTCCTTGACAAGCCACAACTCCTGTCTGCCAGTCCAGTGGTAATGCTCCCGTCTGCCAAACAATACTGCAGAGATGTCGGGCAAGACACTCCCACAGCATCCAGAGGTCCTCATCCACCCCAAGCCTTGCCACAGAGGAACTCTTCAATTACCTTAGTGACCTCAGCTTGGGTGATGAACAACCTCACCCCAATGTCCTTAGCGTCAGCTTCCTCAAGGGAAGGAGTGTCTGCAGGTTTGAGGACATCCTTGAAGTTTTCCTTCCCCCACCTGACAATGTCCCTCGTTGAAGTCAGCAGATCCCCACCATGCCTGCAGAAAACTGCTTAAAATATATGCATATATAAAATATGATACAAATAGTAAAAAAAAATGTGACTAAAATTGCTTTGGAAAATTGGACTGTTTAAGTGAGACTGACTTGTTTCTGCAGTACAACAACAAAACACTAGGTGGCTTCAAAGTCTTAAAATCTAATCCATTGATTAGACTATAGTAGCTCTCTATTAGAAATTCTGTGATATATGGCCATTATATCAGATCAATGCAGAAAAAACAAAATAGCTGGTGATGGACTTTTACACTCTGCTTCTTCTGAACATCCAAGGAAAGAACATTGACAGAGTGGATTCTAACAAATACCTGGTTGAATGAAAAACTGGTCACATAACACTGATGCTCTCTACAGGAAAGAGCAGAGCAGTTTTTGGATTATGGTTTTTTGTAGCCCAGTACCACTTCTAAAACATGGTATGACTCTGGTTGCTGAAATGCTTCTGGCAGAAAAGAGGATGGTAGCAAAGCTCTCATCTGCTTCAGCTATCAGTCGGTGCAGTTATAGGACTCTCTGAGCAAGTACCTGCTCCCTATATGGTTGTTTAAAACTGACATATTTCTGGTTTTTAAAAAGCGTACATATTGACTTTAACTGTAATACTATATAATAGACATTTTCCAACTGTGGAATTAAAGGCTATGTAATCATAAAAACAGAGACATCTTGAGGTTTTTTCAAACTTTATTTCTTGGTCTCGTTAAACTTTAAAGCAGGATAACACAAGGCCTGCCTTTCAACTTCCTCCTTCCACTGGTGAATAAGCTTTTAAAACACAACCACAGTGAGATGGATACAGTAGTCACCACAGAACTCAGTCATAACAACATCTAGAAGGGCAGAAGGAGCTTTAAAGGGGCACACGGACACAAAACACTGTTACCGACCGGTCGCCTCGTAATGAAAAAGGAAGAGACAGATGAACTCAAAACATTCAAACACTGTTGCTGCCGCCTACATATACTGTAGTAGAGCTAAGGGCGGGGACGCTATGACTTGGCTATGGGTGGGCTGGTGTGTAAAAGAGCAGGGCGGTAATGAGGAGGGTTGGGGTGGTCCCTTTCCTAACTTCCTCTCTGGGCAGGAAGTGTCTACTCCTTGGAGTGCATGTACAGCAGCAGGTCAGCCACGCGGTTGCTGTAGCCATACTCATTGTCATACCTGTAAAGGAAGATGAAAAAAAAGAAGAAATTAGTCTCACGTTTGTAAATTAGCTTAAACATATCTTGGAAAAAATCTTGGAAAAACTCACCAGGAAATGAGCTTGACAAAGTTGTCATTGAGAGAGATGCCTGCACCAGCATCAAAGATGGAAGAGTGAGTGTCACCAATGAAATCAGAGGACACCACCTGGAATAAAAGCAAACCACATTTGAACACTCTTGCAGCAAAAATACACATTTTATCAGGAAGATGGTGACTTTTTAATGTAAAAACCGTACCTGGTCTTCAGTGTATCCCAGCACACCCTTCATGGGTCCATGTGCAGCCTTCTTAACGGCCTCCTTGATCTCACCATAAGATGCGGGCTTGGACAGGCGGCATGTTAGATCTACCACAGACACATCAGCCACCGGCACCCTGAACGCCATACCTGTCAGCTTTCTATAGACACAAACACATCAAAAAGGAGTCAAAGTGGGTTTTAAATTATCCTCAGTTTTTTCAAGTACAAAGGAATCTATCACAAATCTATTTTCATGTGTTTGACAAACCCGTTGAGAGCAGGGATGACTTTGCCCACTGCTTTGGCAGCACCAGTGGAAGCTGGAATTATGTTAGCGTGGGCACCACGTCCATCACGCCAGGCCTTGGCGCTGGGACCGTCCACTGTCTTCTGAGTGGCTGTGTACGCATGGACTGTAGTCTGCAGAGGGGTAGAGGTACATCAAATAAGACAAAATAAAAACAAGCGCGCTGCAAGAACTTGAGTGCGACAGGTTAACGGTGACTTACCATGAGGGCCTCCTCAATGCCAAAGTTATCATGAATGACTTTAGCCAGGGGGGCCAGGCAGTTAGTGGTACAGGAGGCATTGCTGTAAACACAAGACATTTTTTTTTACATAAGATGAATATGAATTTTATTTAAAACTTCTATAAAATACACGACACAAGTTCAGCTAAAAGAGAAAGTAAAAGGTTACCTGACGATGGTCATGCTGGAGGGGTCGTATTTGTCTTCGTTGACTCCCATGACAAACATTGGAGCGTCGGGTGAGGGGGCAGACACGACCACGCGCTGTGCCCCACCCTGGATGTGAAGCTGTTCCGGACAGAGGTAGATGACAAGTCAGAGGCAAGACTTGAGGAAATGTTTGTGTTCTGACCCGTGTTTGTGTTTGTGCACATACTGAGGCCTTTTCCACACTGAGAAACACTCCAGTGGACTCGACTACGTATTTGGCTCCAGCGCTACCCCAGGGGATCTCAGCTGGTTTCATGCTAACAAAAACAAAAAAAAACAGAAAAATTCTTGAATGTGCGGTAAACCACTTCCAGAGGAGGTCTGGGTTTAGATAAGACCAAGAGAAATCACTGCCATCTACTGTGTGTCAACTATCTAATTCTCTAAAACATATTTGAAGCAGCTTCTCTTTAACAGCATCTAAAAATGAAAACGTCTGGACTAAATAAACAAACACGACTTACCACTGGAAGACAGAGATGGCGTTTCCATCGACGATCAGCTTGCCATCCTCGTGGGAGACATCTCCGTGGTAACGTCCATGAGTGGAATCATATTTGAACATATAGACCTGAAAAATTAGATGAATTCTTTGTGTCATTATAAAGACAGTTTGAATGTTTGTAAATATCAAACTCTTTCTGCAATCAGGAAATTCCTACCATGTACTGCAGGTCAATGAAGGGATCGTTGATGGCCACAACTTTGATGCCTTTCTGGAGGCAGGCCCTCAGCACCAGGCGGCCAATGCGGCCAAAGCTGCAGACAGACACAGATTGCATAAAAGTGACTTTGGGATCAGCAGAGATGCGCTCTCAAAATATCCCCCCGGGAACTGCCACACATTTTTTTAAGACACCATCTGTGAAAACAGTTTGTGTTCCCTAATGATGTGTCCAGAAGGTGGCGGTGTGGGCAAAATTAATGATTATCTATATTCCAAAAAAAATAAGTTTGTCTTTTTGTGATTTTCTGCAGCAGAAAACAGCCACACGAATGGATGCATGCATCCTTTTGATTTCATCATGACTAAGCAAAAAAGTTAACAGCTGATCTGAAGGGTTGCTGAGACGTTTTGTGTTAGAACCCTTTAAAAATTAATTTCCAGAGTTTACACAGAATGGTGTATTAGTTCCTCTTCAGAAGCGTTCATTAAGCATATCGGTCCATCAACCAACATCCTGCTAAAACAGTAAAAGTGTTAACTAACCCATTGATTCCAACTTGGAGGTCTGCCATGACTGCTGCTGCTTAGGTGGAGTGGAGGTCTCTGGAAAACAAACATCAATGACATTAGAAAGATGATAAAATACCATATATTTATAGCATTTTTATATAAAACTTTTCTTTGGTGATTAAGGCCCAAATGTACTTTACTGTCACAGCCTCATTCACCCACACTGATGGGGCTGTACTACCACACATGGTGCCAACCAAAACCACCAGGAACTATATCGGGTTTAGTTGTCTAAGAACACTTAAGCTCCTGGGCAGGCAATTGGGAATTGAACCTGTGATCTTCAGATCAGAGGTTGCCCACTCTACCTATGAACCACAGCCGCCCCGCAAGGACAAATGACAAAATCTGTAATATGCTTGATATTAACTGGACACCTATTATTAAATAATTAAAGTTCTAAATATATTGAACCTGAAGATTCAAATAACTACAAAAGTGCAAACACTGGTGTGTCAAACTAAGCAAGATTTTTTTTAGTTTGGTCAAAACTGAAATATAAACTTTAGATACAAGTTAAAGTGGGAATCCTTTGCTTTATATTTTTGTTATTCATACCGTTTTAATGTTATACATGTTTCTGATTAAAAAAAGAAACTAAAAACAGTCACTTCTACATTTAGATGCAAACATGTTATAAACGGGTAGATAAACCGTGTGTCACAGAATCACAAAGTGGTGTTCAGATGCGATTGGAACACAAAAGCTGTTCATCCGGAGCTGTGACTAAACAAAAATGAGGACGTGATTGTGTGAAGTCTCTGTATGGAGAAACTCTAACTGTGTGTTTTATGGGCATGTGGCACAGAGAAGTGCTGCGTCACAATGAGGCAAGCTGGAGGAAAAATTAAAAAATGGCGGAGGCAATGCAACAGAAAGTGAGTTGCCTGTTAAGCTGCTGAGACCTGCTAGGACCTGTCTGCCAGCTGGGTGGATGTGTGGACTTGGCCATTACGCTAAACTATGCAACCTGCCTTTACCTCTGCCTTCCTCCCCTAGCTGCTAGCTCCTCCTCTTCCTCCTTCTCTCAAGTTCCTCACAGGAGACTCGTGAGGATTGCTATTGTATGACGGAGGGCGGGGTTCTGCCATAACATGATGAAAGCACTGAGGTTGTGTGTTGGTTGTAATGAATTTTAAGAATCTACTATCTTTGTGGCAAAGAAACACTATATCTGTGTAAATATTTTAGACATTTACACTGTTGACTCTTCAGTGAGAAAGAGTTAATCTAAACTTGTCTGGATTTCTAACCATGCAACCAAAACAAAGATGTAAAAATGAGAAAAAGACGGCTGCTTGGCAGCGGCAGAGTCTGAGTACTGGCGTCAGGTGCAGGCAAAGCAGGTGAGTGTAAACCCAGATTGCCCTTGGATCTGACTGGTTGTCATTTTAAAGGGATTTAATCTCCTAATCTGAAGCGCGTGCGGGCACGTGTTCCTCACCAGAGAACCGGCTGTCAATCTGGTAAAAGGCATTGTAGGAAGAGTGGAAATAGATGACACAGGAAGTCAGATTAGGGAACGCCGTTTTTTTTAAAATAGCGGACCCGCGTGGTTTATTCAATTCCAAATATGATCCCTCCATTGGGATCTGTTGCAGGATTAAATGTTGCACCTGTCAGATTTGGTCATAAATAGAAACTTTAGTGTAGATTTAGGATAAAGAACAGTGGTGCTGCCTTGTTTCCAGTACTTTCCATTCAGGAAAAAAGGCATCTTGTTTACTGCGGGTAGCATCTATAACCGATCAGAGTGACCACAGCAGCTTTTCACATCAGTGAGAACATGGATCCTCTGGGTTTGACCTCTCCTCCTTCCTTTACTTTCTTCACTATCCATCTACCCTGCCTTTTCTCTCCATCTATGGCCCCTCTGTTAGTGTTCTCTGCACGCATCAGCTGCCCCTGAGACCCAAAACAAAATGGCTGCCGTCCTGACAAATGACACCTGAGTGGTTCTTTTTTTTCCACAGGCCTGAAGGCATTTAAGGGCAAAACCAGTGAGGTTTTTTTCCTTTACCTTAAGTTTAGCATGCTGTGGCAAGTGCAGCAAGACATGAGAATTTGGTTTGGCCTCATTTCCCCTCACGTATTTAGCAAACTGCTGCCTTGTCACTGTTGGAATGATGAATCCGGTATGATCAAGGGAGGAACAGTAGGAAGATCGATAGTTAATAAGCTCGCGAGTGGAACTGGAATTGATTATTTCCCTCCCAAAATTATCACACTATTTTTGAAGTATCTTGATAAAAAGATGTCTGCCTTGGGCTTTTAAGAATTGATTCCTCAAACTACATTAGAAAATGCCTTTCGCCTTACTTACAATGTTACCACAAAAGTAAATAAAATTCTTTAGGGACTCATCTCCTAAATCAGACAATGACAGACAAAATAAAAGCCTGCAGACAGATAACAGCAAGATGTTGCTGACACTAATAATACCACTGCAGCCTGTGCAGAGGGAGAGGCAAATGTTTACACACAAACTAACATACTTTCATCCTGTTTTATGTGTGTATTCTGCTTCTAGATGCTTCTAAATGTATATTTAGAAAATAAACAAAGTTGAGCAGGTTTTTTGTGGCCTCAGAACTCAGTGTATACTGAAGACCCTTGGTTTGGGCATTCAACACACACTTTTTGGCAGCGATAACAGGCATGCCACAGCTCACAGAGAGAGTATTGTGCAGAGTGGAGCAGAAGAGGGTAGAGAGAAGCAGCATTTGGTGAACTGCAGCCTGCAATCTGGTAACTCTTGAAAATGAAAGGATGAAGAGAAAATACTCTTTCGTTGCAGCATGTCATGTATATGGAGTAATCTAAAAAATTCAAGATGACTTCTTTGGTAAATTTCTATTTTGCATCATATAGTAGATGAGTCTGGTGGTGGCAAAACAACATTTGACATGTTTTAAACCATAAATATATATTTTTTTAGCTAATTTTAATAGCAAATAGTGTTTATTTCAGACTCTGAAAGCTGGGGTTACATTCATTCCGCTCATTTGCCCTGAATCTATCCTGGTCATTAAAATGCAGCACCTACCATCATTCTTTGTCTACTGGCCCCTTTAATTTAACTCAACTGCCCTCCCTTCCCCCCCTGAGCTGTGGCCCATATTTTTTCAAGCACAAACACCCAGCGCGATGGTTAGGGTAAACTGCTAGGGGGAAGGAGAACGGCTTATAACCAGTCGATCAGAAATGCACAGATGATGAACTGCATTGAGCTGAAATCCGAGAAGACTGAGGCAATCGTGACACAGCATTTCATTTTTTTTGTGCATGAGCATCCTGATTCTGCAATAACTCAACAGGGATATGTGGACAATAATAACTTCAGGCATTTCCTTTTAAGGGAGTAAATTCAGAGCGTTGAAGAAGACTTCATATCCAGGCAGGAATCCCTACATTCCTGCAGGGGAAGTTAGTTTTTAAAGCAAATCCGTAGCTGCTTCCTCCCCGTTTGCTTGGCTAACACTTACGAAACAATTTCAAAATGGACATAACTGAAAACAAGTTCACAGACTTTCTCCAACATACAAGTCTCTCTCCTTCCTCCTCCTTCTTTCACCATGCTATCTACACCTACCCCCAGCTTCCTATTCTACTGTCACACCCTGTTTCTCTCCAGTGTTTTTCCACTGCAGTGGATCAATGAGGCATAAACACAAGCTTTTCCAATGTAGTCAGTTCTGGCATTTTGGTAACACATAAACCTATTAAAGGAAAGTTTTCTATGAGCAACACCTGCTACTTTTCTTCTGCTGATCATCTGAGAGAAATGCTGAGGCAGCAACATGACTGTTTTGTCCTTTTTGAAGGTCTCACCATGAGACATGTCACCACGCTGAGTTGAACAAGTCTATCAAACGCCTGTCACCATTGCATCATCTGTCAGACACTTGCAAGGAATAGCACAACAGCCTATGAGTGGTTTCCTGATGACCTGAATGATAACCCAAAACGGTGAATACATCTGCAGGATTTACAGCTGAATATGTTGACTTTTTGCTTAATTCTCTTCAACTTCCTTAAATCCACACATATGCCTGAATGGTAAATTTACACGCAGCATTACTACAATATAATGAAACAACACAAGCCTTGTGCTACACTTTGATCAGACCTAAGAAATCTAATTTATTTCACAAGATCAGGATTTACTTTGATTTATGTTTAAATTACATATTGGCATCCCTTGAATGCCATTTTTTTAAAAATACACAAGTAATACTGACTAATAAAAGTGAACCTTGAATACACATTGGACAACAATCAAATACATATATGTTCATAAATGTTCTATACAATCGTTTTTAACTAAAGAGTTGTGAGTAGACTAGAGTTGAGAGGTTTACAAATTGTCCTGTAGACAGATTCATTTCCTAAATGTGGTGAAAGTTAGAGCCAAACTGCTGAGTCACTGTAGCTGGTTGTGCTGCAGCTGCATAATTGAGTGGGTCACTCATCCTTCAGGCTAGAATCACACCTACCATCATTCAGGGGAAAATGTGGGTTAATCTAAAACACTTCATTATAGTCATTTCCAAGAGAACAGATGAGTCAAATTTGAAAATTACTGAGAGAGTAAATGGACTAAAAATGGAAATACATATTTACTCATATCAGATTAAAATGCATAAAATCTGGATATGAATAGTGATGGAGCCAAACAAAAAAGAAATTCAAATGAACTAAGCAGACAGTATCATCTTTACTTTATGGCTTTTCCCTTCAGGGGTAACCACAGCGAATCATCTTCCCACAGACTCCTACTTGAAAATGAACTAAATAAATTCTAACAGATCAGTTAGCTTCTAAAGCTATTTTTTCAGGATCCCTAGATATCAAAATCAAACAAAACTGCTATTAAAATTGAGACTTTAAAGATGAATCCATATTTAGTTGAATTGTATCAATAGTAAATTGATTGTAAACCATGAAAAACAGCTGTAGAAAAGAACAAACCACTATCAGATCATCCAGGTATATTTAAAAATGAAATATAGACCCCAATACCTACAGTTACTTTTGGGGATAATAAGAATAAAAAGGGAATAGGCTAAATAAAGTCTTAGAGCCGCCATAAATTGCTTAGTTAAAATAAAAGCAATGTATTCAATAACATAAATGTCAAATTAAGTTAAACACATCTTATAAGCTATTTATTACCCATATATTTAAAGAAAAGGTAGCTTTTATTTACTGTGATGGAACTCAAAGTAGTTAGCTGAGCTCATAGCATCACTGAGCTGATACCTAGTATGTAGCATGAAGATGCTATTCACCTTCTTTTGATAAACTGGTAACGAGTTAACCGGGGTCTAAGCAAGACTGCACAATATCTAGACTCGGAACGTTTGAATTTGAAGAAAATTGAGGCAAATGTAACCTCTTCTGGGCCTTTAGTGCCCTTCATCAGCTGCAGTGATGACCTTCATCTATCAGACATGGCTGCATCCTGCAGAGCAGGCCGTCGCACCTGCATGGTGTGGAGAAAACCACCACACACAGCTAATATATGGTGATAATGTGATTATATCGAAAACCTAACAGAAATGGACACGTTTGGGAGTTCAAGTTTACGTTTTTATGGGTTTCTGGTGGATTTTGGAGTAGGCAGGCCTCTTTACAAACCGCATCAACAGGTCTGTCGAGTCGAGAACCAAACTGCGGCAAAATCATGCGACACTGAGCTGCTCGTGTCCTTCACTCTGCCCGGATGAAGCGTTCTTTTTTAAATAAATGCATGCCTCCTATGTATATTTTCGGGATTTTTTATTTTTTTTTACATTTGCGTCACAACGTAAGTCTTCATCACGAAGACCAGAGGAGGCACGTAGCTTTATTTACTTAAACGCACCCTTTCACAACGTTAGCACTGAGTTTTGGACATAAACTAGCTAATTTGGAACGACAGTATGACTAATCTCGTTTTTTTCCTTTTAAAAACTGTTACTATGTGCATATATTTAGCAAAAATGCAACTGAATGAACCGTATAACCCTTCATTCTTTTCCCCCTGCACAAGATTATGCAACATGGAGTCTAATCTACTTCCGCAGATGCAGAATTACGAGCTGCCAAAGTCACGTCACTCGTTTAGAGGAAGACTATAACGCTTCGAATGAATGGATCCCACCGTCTGAATGAACAAACGTGATTTCGCGTTCGCTTAATGAAAAACGAGAAGGTATATTTAATCGTTTCAGAGTGTCTGGTTTTCGTCACATGATGCCAACATAAAGGCGAGCCCGGAATCCCATCTGCCTGCCTCCAAACTGCTAGGCTTATGGCGCATCCACTCCCATCCTCCAGCCTAGCTTCCTGCTAGCTAGCATGCAGGAGGGCGCGCAGCTAAACAAGCTAAACATAACGGAAAATAAATATTTTGCGACTTTATGACATTCGATTGATTATTTCTAATCGATATATATATATGTGGGTCATTTTTTAACCATATAGTTTGTAACTAAATTATGTTTTACTATGAACATCCTCGTCACCGATTTTGCTTAATTAAAGGTTGAATTTAACGTTTAGACAATAAGAACACCCTGGTGTTACAAGAGCGTCACGATACCAGTTACATAATTTTATCATCTTACCTTACGGATGATAGTTCTTCAGTCCGAGTAGGCTGTATTTTGCGCCGCCTTCCGCTTTTATACTCGCAGTTGCTGCGGGGAGCCTGGTCGTCCTAGCAACGTGACGTCATGTCATCCTTTGCAATGAGGAGCCATTTGGAACGAGGGACAAGTCACGAGTATCTGAACGAGTGCCATAGAAGAGTTTGTCACGTTCGTGTAAGTTATTTGGGTTAACGGGATGGTGAAATGACTGATAATTGAGAAAGTAGCAGGACGGAAGCTTATGGACTGTACCATTCTGTGTGGTCACGCGCACAACACAACCGATGGATGAGAAACTGGTTTTCCAGCTTTTTTTCCATGTCATAATCTTTGCCATAATTGAGTATAGTCACACCCTTAAAAAACTGTTAAACTTTCTTCTTTAATATTGAACGGGAAAATTGCCATCATCTTGCTCCTCTGTTTCCCTCCTCGACGTTAGGTAAGCCTACGTGATAGAGGACGCGTTCAGGGGCAAGGGGAAATTCCTCAATTGCTAGTTGACCAAAATTGCATCACATCCGGCTTTGGATTATTTCACATTTTTGTCTCTCTCTCTTTTTTTTTTTTTCTTCAGACTTATATATATATATATATATATATATATATATATATATATATATATATATAATATATATATATATATATATATATATATATATATATATATATATATATATATATATATATATATATATATATATATATATATACATATATATACATATATATATATACACATATATATATACATATATATATACACATATATATATACATATATATATACACATATATATATACATATATATATACACATATATATATACAATATATATATATATATATATATATATATATATATATATATATATATATATATATATATATATATATATATATATATTGATAAAAACAATGTTTAATCTTAAGGTTATTGTTTTAATTCAATAATTTGTCTTTTAAGTAATACATAGATCACAAAATAAAGCTATGCAATGTATCAAAATTACAAAGAGCACAACATTACATTTATTTAAATACAGTTTCATATATTTAAAATGGAACGTTTTAGTATTAACTGTGATCGGTTCAAATCATATTGAAACGTTGCATCATACTCTAAGCCTTTTAAGTTAGTCCCCATACCCTTATTCATAAACAAAAGGTAACTCCCTCTCTAATTGAAAATAAATAATATACACGTGTCTATATGTATTTTACTCCTGATGAATATTTGAATTAAAATTTAGTTGTGACAATTTTTCCACAGCCCTCTCATCTAAACCAAACACAGCAGCGCCATCTGCTGGACAGCATTTCATCCTACAACCCTTTAATGGAGTTTTAAAAAATCCATCGAAAAAAAAACATGGTGTTTTTATTCACCACCAGTCAATCTAAAGTATGTGCGTTTTAATATCATGAACTGATAAAATACAGATTTAAACAAGGGAAAATATTTGAAACATATAGCTTTACCTATTAAACTGTTTTAGATTTTTTTTACTTATTGAATAGCACATTTTTAATGTTGATCTGCTTAAATTGGCTGACATGTCTAAAAGAGGTTAAAAGGTTGCAAACTGAGAGTTTGTACCTTGAGCTTGTTACCTTGAGCAATGTAACTAAATTTCATTTATAACATTGCAGTTTTTTATGTCTGCTAATTATTTCACAGCCTATATATTGTAAAACCAGGAGATTTTCTTTTTTCCTTTTATTTGTTCTTTTAATATTATGTTTCAAGATTCATCAATTGTCCTCTAACCAATTAATCATTTTATCCCCCACAAGAATTGACCTGTTTGTGATGACCATCACCTTGAGGGTCATAGAAGTCAATACATGGATGTTTAATCCATCATGTGGGTCATTGGTTAGTTTGAATTAAACAAACAAACAAAAAAAGCAACAAAAACCAAAGAATAAGGTTTGAAGCCACTAATTCCACCAACATTGAGAATAAGTGCATGTGGAGGGGGTGTATCATCTTCAGACTTAGTAGTCCTGCATTAGAAGGAACTCATATGAACATGTTGATACAGTAGATCTGAGGCAGGGGGACACAGAAGGTGGTAAAGTAAGTTCTGATATTTGTCACCTGGTATTCTCAGAACATTGATGTATCTTTAAGGTTGAAGGGTGTGTAAACCACACACACACGTTTGACCTGCTGACTTTAACAACTCAAATGACCCTTATGGTGTTTTGGTGACTAACCTAAATGACGGTCAACTCTTTGGCTTCTGGGTAATTACTTTGTCCTTAAGTTTGGGCATAAGTTAGTCCTTCAGCTAAAATTCAGCTATTTTTAAACAACTCCAGTTTGACAGATTTAGTGAAATTTGCTTACATTTTTCAAGAATAATCTTTAAAGAACAGTATATATTTTTGTATTATACTAAGAAAACACATTTAGCCAAAAAAAGCAACGATGACCTCAAAAGTCCCACATAAACAGAGTTAGCCTGAATGACTCTGTTGGCCCTAGTCTTTTTTTTAAGCTGTAAACACAGTTTTGCATCCCACATTTTAATGCATTAAGGATGTTTCATATGTCCACATACCAGCCAAGGTCACCTACTGTGATGGTGACACTTTTGTTTTCAACAACCCCTCTGCTAGAATCGTATGTCTTGTTGATTTTCACTGTAATAGTGAGACACTGGAAGGTCAGATCATGTTTCAAAGAAGATCAAGTAGCAATAAAAAAAAGTTATTTAATGTTATAACGGTTCACATTAGGGAAAGATTTTCTATCATAATTTTATAGTTATATTATTATTAATTTTAATTACAAATGAACTCTCCACTCTAGAATTAGCATTGAAAGTCATAACTACTTGGAAAACCATCTTGTGCAAGTGAGAGATAGATGTGTGTTTGTATGTGTCCATTATACAGTAAGTATTCTTCATCATATCATCCCATTGACTTTTCTCTCTCCCATTCAGGCAAATACAGCTGCCTGCCTTGCAGAACAGAAAGGCAGCATGATAGTTTCTACCCCTCTGCCATCACACTCCTCAACTCCTGTAAAAATCTCTATTCATCCACCAATAGCTACCGATGCAATTCTTTTTCTGATCTTGCGAGCGCCATTTTGCACAAAATCTCATTTTGCATAAAATTTCATTTTTCACAAAATCTCAATTTGCACAAAATTTCTTTCACATTTGTATTTATTTGAATTGCATCTGCTTTATCGACCAGTTGCATCCCCATTGCACAAATGACAAATACTAAATCAGAATTTGAATTCTATTCTTCTTGCTGTCAGCTTATTTATTGTTACCCACATAGTTAATTTATTCTTGAAGTTAATACATCTTTTTAATTTTGTTTTGGAGCTCATTAAAGAGAAAATTTACCCATTATTTCAACACACAAGGAAACCAAAATGGGCTATAGGATTATCAATAAAGATAAATCTGGTCCTGTAGCATACAATTGTTACATTTTATGTACAAAGGTGCCTCATGTTACTTTTTTCCCTCAAAATACTTTTCAAATGTTAAAATGAATTGTGCCACAGCTCCATCCTAATTGCTTTGCAGTTTTAGTGCTTGTTCAATCTTGTGCACCAGGGGGCAAAATTCCCCACAAATTCCTTCACAGTCAAATAGAAGTGAACGGTATCCCAGAGGCAGAAAATCCAGTATTAACATTTAGATGGAAAATGAAGCACAACTTTGGAAGAAATGAGAAGATATACAGTTTGTATATGAATACACAGGCCACAAGAGGCCAGCAGCGTTTCTGTTATTTTCTATTTTTAAGTCTGTTTTATTTTTGTTTCCTTCATCCAATGTGTCTCAAGAGTTCTTATTTTTTAACTAATGCTTATATACATCAATGTAGTTCAGCACCTTGTGTTAAACAGCAACTTGATGAAAAGTGCTGGACAAAAATAAGAGATTTATTGAATGATTAGAGGTGTGTGAAGCCTAAAAAAGATTTCAAAGAAGCAAATTTAAGCTTAAAATTATGGCAGGAATAAATTTCAAAAATGAAAAATAATTAAATATAGTTAAATATAAAAAGTTATCAAGAAAAAAAATGCCTATTAAATAAAGTAATAAAAATCTTTAATCAATTTTTAGATTTTTTCATGATTTCTTACCAGACTTTATCATCAAACTTACAAATTTAATGCATCTTAATTGTAGATCATTAAGAAGATTATCTGTGCACACTCAATGGTAAAATTAGAAAACAATAGGTAATTAACTGAATTAATTGGAGTCTGGCAGGGGAGAGCTATTCTTTTATGGTGCAGTCTAGTTTTATTATTATTATTTTTTACCTTATATTTAGTGAAAATATATTTTTTTAACCCTTAAGACACCAAAAGGAGCGTTTCACATGAGGAAAAGCGAGCAGGACAAGCTATATATTGATACTTAAGACTGCTTGTATAAACTGTCAGCTGAAGTGGGCCAATAACTATTTGACAATCTTTCATAAACACCTCCTACTACTACCTAACAGGAAATTTAGGTCTGTGGGTGTGCACACATGAACAAACGAGAATTCAGGTTTCCTTCGTTCATATCTCTGGAAAAACAAACCATTTATCGTGGAGCAATTTTTAAATAATTTCCACATGTCGCAATGGTGTCAGGGTTCGGAAAGCCAGGGAATTACGCTTAATTTTTTGTGTTGACATTGCTGCATATATTTTGTATAGGTTTCTTTAATTCTCAATCCTTAGAAGGTGATTTAAGACATCTCTGAGGCAGTGAGCTTGAACAGCTGACACGCTGAACGCTCAGTACCGTTATAAAAAAAAAACTCCTAACCCCCTCAGGCAGAGAGCTGGACCTCTCTGATAATATTTTCATAAGCTGTGAATTATGAGGGCACTGATCACAAGGTAACATAAGCGGTTTGGCAAGAACGGCTTGGCATCCGTGAAGCACAGAGTCAAATGGAAGACCTTAAGGGCCAGAGTTAAAACGTTCATTATAACAATTATTTTTATTACATATCTGCTGTTAACAGAACTCGGTGGAAAATAAAACGGAGCTAACGGTCGGAAAGATTGGGATTGAAATGCCTCGCCATTTTTTGTCAAATCTAAACCCTTAACACCATCGCTGCGTCCAAGGCCACAGTCGTTGTATAATTTCCATTCTTCTGAAAAAATGAAAGAAACCGTCAAAGAAGCTGCTTGAAGGTACAGCATTAGATGAAAGTTAAGTCTTGCTGCAAGGTTTGGTAGTGATGGAGGAAAGCAAATGACTTTCCTTTAGAATTTACTATTTTGGACCTTTTTTTTTCTTTTTTTAATAACAGTGGGGCTTCACAGGAAGAGACTGAAGTAAAGTGTTGGAATGCTTTAACCTGTGTGTTTGCAAAATAAACTTTGAATTTGTGAAATTTGAGACAAAGACCGAATCCCCACACAATTGAGAAAACAGTACTCAGCATACTTGAAGGATTTAAGTTGATGATATGTTTATAAAATCAAATAAAAAATATCTATATTTATTGCAGAAAAAAGCTTTAAAAGGTTCATCTGTCATGGATAAATTATTATACATGTCTATATTTCAACAGTATTATCTGGGTAAAAGAAAGTGATTGGAGACCTGAATGTGAGGCTGAAAATTTGTTTTGCAAATGTCCTTTTTTAGTAGCCGTATATAAAAATGTGCTGTTGTATCTTTTCTTATCTCAATTTGATCCCATATGAACCACATCCGACTGAGATGTTCAGGGACAGGCCTGCTGCTGCTCAGAGTCAGGACTAAACAGTGATTCAGTTCAATGCATCTTAAAATCTGGAATGATCCTCTTGAGGATGTTAGACACGCTTCCACCATAACAATGTTCAAGTCCATAAGACAAATCTTCTTTTACCCTGAATCAGGTTTTTAAGAGTTTTTCCTTGTCTGGAAGGAGGGCAGGGATAACCAGTTTTATTTAGTCTGTTTCTGCTGAGATACCTGAACTATAAGCAAAATAAGCAATGCAGGTAATCAAAATTGTTCATTGCAGTTTGGTAGGTGATTAAATAGTTTAAGAGGCCACGTTTGCTCCTGGCCGTAGTTTGCCCACCCCTTGTCCTACACTGGATGAAACTCCCTGGGAAGCAAAGGTTTCATATCATGATTAGGAAGAACACGGTTTCAGTTTTCCATTTGATTTTCTTTTACTTTAATTTACTGACATTTTTGTAATTATTAGAATATCTATAAAAGTATTTACAAGTGCAAAACATACCTGAATATAGTCTGCCAATGGTTCAGCTTTATCATAGTCAATTTGTTATGGTTTCGGCTCTACCAACTGTCCAGACTTTTATTTTTCATGACTTCCTGTTTCATCACTCCCACTATGATCATCTAATTAATTTCATTGCTTTCTCCTGTGTGCTCCCAAACAGCCAGATCTCTCTGCTCTCCTGCCAGATTGTCTAATCAACCTGCATCAACTCTCCAGCTCTGACGCTCTCTGCCTGACTGTGATTCTTGATTTCTGGAATCTCCTCACTTCCCACTGGATCTGTCTCTGCCTCTCCCTTTGGATTCTACATTCTATAATTCTGGATCTCTGAAATTGACTTTGGCTCTGAACAAAAATAAAGATTTTGGATCATCGAAACCTATTTCTTCTCCTGCCCGTTCATTGGTCATCCCACCTTGCAACACTTTCTCCACCAACCTCCCCTCCTGAACCTGTCTGTTACTAACTCACTTCCCTTGTCTTCCCAGAGGAACCTTGAGCATTTCCCGCCACCTGAATCCCACCTACACTTCCTTCACCAAGTTCATCAAAATTGTATTTAACTTAATTCAGAGTCCTGCTTTTATAATTGGGTCCCACTTTTCATTCAGTGAGATTATAGATTCTGAAATATTGCAGCCACGCAGCGGTGAAAGGCTGACTAATAAATTGTAATAATCTTCCTATTTTAAATTCCCTCTTAACTAACAATTTGACTGTATTCCCTCCTCCTCAGTTTTACCTTGTTTTCGTTGGACTGGCACTTAGTGACTGGAAGTGTCACCTCATCACAGCAGAGGTTTGTTTTTCTTGGATTTTACTGAAGGATGTCTGTTAATCGGATCTAAAATCCTAAACCTGGATTTGGCAGTTTCTTACAAACACTGCTGGCTCTGGAAGAACTTTGCAAGTCGCTTTTTTATACAGCATAGCCTGTTTGATAGATAAACTGCATGTAATAACTCTGCAATCAGCCTTAGCGTCTTTGTAAGAGTTCCTTACTTTGGCTGGGGTTTTATGGTGGAAAACAACTCACGGTATTGTGCAATAAAACGCTTCAGTTGTGTTGTTGCAGCAATGTGATTGACATTTTGGCTAAAAAGAAACACTCAGACTCAATGTATCATGAGTTAAAATCTAAAGCAGGAGTAGGGAACCCTGGTCCTCGAGAGCCACCTTCCTGCATGTTTTCCAACGTACCCTGCTCTGGCATGTTCTTATTGGCTGAACACACCTGAACCAGGTAATCAGTGTAAGGACTCATGACAATTACCTGGTTGAGGTGTTTTTAGCCAATAAGAACATCGTCATATCAGAGGTTCATACCGTTCTGACGTCAGCACGATATGCTCCTTTTTGTGGCTATAACCTGCTGATAACCTGCTGATAACCTGTTGATAGCGCAGGCTTTTTAAAGGATCACTCTTAAATGTACGAACAGATCAAAATACCACTTTGGGGTTCTTTAAGGATAGGAATGAGTAGTATAATGCTCTTAAAACATCAAAAAGTAGAATTTTCATGTTAGAGCCCCTTTATTACAAAATAAACAAAAAAAAAAAAAAAAAAAGAAAAAAACAGCAGCTGATAGGACAACACGTTGGCTGCTGCTTGCAGGAGCAGCTATTCCGCATGAGAAAAAAGAATTCACCCCACATTCCTAAAATTTCCATCCTTGTCATGTGAAGAAGTGCCTTCCAAATTTATTGTAGCCCTGCAGATACCAGCATGTTCACCACCTCTCACTCGTGAGAATCATGACAATCTTTCTGTTTGCTGTTGTAATCTTCTTCAGTAAATTATGACAACTTGATAACACTTGTTCTGTACTTTCTCCAGTCTTCCAGGACTTTGGGTAATGTGTCATGTTTTAATGACTTCTTAAGTAAATCAGTTGATAAATGCTAATGGGGAGTCCACTTTCCATTTAAAGTGTGAATGTACTTTGCACAGTAGAATAGTATGTAATATGTATGTAACAAAGTAACATGTATGCATGTTAGGACAATGTCAGCTGTGAGGTGGGCCAAATTGTTGCTAAATGATGCAGGAAAAACACTGCAACTATTAAGAAAAACTTCTCCACTTGTGGTTTTGCTCCCTTTCTTTTACCAATTTATGATTCAGGAACCTTTTGGGGATGACTCAAAGTTTTGTTGTCTTTTTGAAAAAGTTTGAATGAGTATGAACTTTTATTTCTTGTACCATCATCTTGTCATGGATGGTGGTGGAGGACCCAAATGCAGGAGACGAGACTTGGTGGCAGAAGCATAACCATTTACTAAAGTAACTTAAACATGACAAAAACCCAGGAGCACAAACCAGTGAGGCAACAGAACGTAGAAGAGCAGATGACCTGACAATGAGAACTGAAAAACCAGACACTTAAATACATTGAGGTTGATTAACTAAATGAAGACAGCTGTGGATGATTAACCTGAACATGATGAACTGACAGGGAAAACAGAACATGACAAAACATAAGCACCAAATCATGACACATCTATTCTTTACTCATAAAATTTGATGAATATATGAATTTGTTTTTAAGGTGATTTGGGATTTGAAAATCATTTGTGACATAAAAATGCATTCTGTTGTTGGAAAATTAGATGTGTGTCTGTTTGTAAGAGAAAGGAATGTGTTTATTCGTTATGTACAAGTGAAAGACGACATTCTTAAGATGTTCATGTTTTTCTTCTGTTCTGCTCACCTTCTGTCAGAAAGATCAGGTGGGTCTCATGAGAAATGAGCAAAAGGTTTTGGATGATTTGAGAGCGAGGTGGTGAGAGGGCCGGAGAGTCTCAGGAAAGGAAATCAAGCAGGAGGAAGATGAGCAAACTTTTACCAGAAATGTTAATGACTCTGCTTTCTGATAAACAGTTTGGTTTAAGAAAAAAAAGGAAGCATGATTATTTTCCCATCAGCTTGCCAAAATAAATTCCTATATGATAAATGTAGCTACTGCTCTTGCAGTTAATTTAGAGAGTACAATCGAAACTATGTTTGTTCTTTGCATAAATTAATACTTTTTATGTTATTATTTCTACAGTGTACAAGCCAAATTAATATGTACTCTGTAGGGTTGCTACATTCAAATCTAATGACAAAAAAACTGTTGAAAGAATAACAAAAACAGTTATTGGAATGAACAAAGTTTTTCAAAGAAAGTAATTACAAGAGAGAAAAATCCCAAAAATATTGCATTGAAATGTATTAAAAGTATTGTTATAGGACCCAAATACAGTATTTTCTAATAAAACAGTTAAAATGGAAAGAAAAAATGTTTCACTGTAATTCCATTAAAATTTTCATCATTGATTTTATGTTAAAATCCAGGCAGCCTCAACTGACGGTCTTTTGCCATTAAAAAAGAAAGCATGTCTTTGTTAATTTTGTAGACTGACGTTGCAATTTTGACAGGATATCAGGATAAATCTGATATTCTTGCAGTCAAAATATAATTTTAACCAAAGAAAATTCTCTTCTGGTCACGTGACAGAAAAAAAAAAAAAAAAAAACTCAGAAACAACTGAAGACACTTGTATGAAACACTTGCTTGAAATTTGAAGTTTTATTTGGTTTAATATTTCACAACCTTTAAATGATAGTCTACATCAACCAAAAAGGAATAGGTTGAAGCATCATGCTTATCAAAGCCCATCCAAAAAATAAAACTCACACAGAAACAAAAGTTAATGTCAAATTGACAACTATGCCACACATAGAAGACAAAATATTTAACCAAATAGATATTAACATCCACAGTTTCAAAGATGTATAAATATATTACAGCTGCATACATACCTAATTAAATACATTGACTGATTCATTGTTAATTGATTTTTATGGCCCGCAGCAGCAGTCTACAGACTGCAAGGACCATATTGTTTTTGCAAAAAAAGTGAAAAAGTGTAAGAAGCCCAAAACAGGCCTCAAAGAACAGGCCTAAGCCCAAAAAGACAGGACCAGTATGTAGTAAAAAAAAAAAAAAAACACACACACACACAAGCCTAACCGCAAAAACTTCTATATTGTTTCTGCTTTGTTTATTTATTTTTTTTTACATTTTATCATTAGCCTAATTTTTTTAAAGAGTATTGACTAATTTAAGATTTCTATTTAAAGAATGCAAGCAGTTTGTTCTTGCTCTGTAGGATTCAAACATAAAATTACCTCTTAAGGTATAATATTGATCTTTTCTTTTAAAAAAATGACTACAGTTTCAAGGGGAAACTATTTTTAAAGGCACCAAAATAAATTTTCTACATTCTTACATTCAAATCAATTCAATTCTATTAACTTTATTTGTCCGTTAGGAACTTCATTTGCAGACCAAACATCACATAAGTACAGGCTCAGACATACACCCTCTACACACATTTTACTGTATTAGATTTTTAAACAGTAAACTGGACTCCCAAAACCAACTTTATTTATTAATCTAATTACTCTTTTTTGAAGTTTAGTTATTGGATTGATCTTATAGATATATATATATATATATCCCCAAATTTTACTACATTATGGAATATGGAAGAATTAAGGTTTTTTTACTCAGTGTTCTTCTTGTTCTATGAATTATACCTACAGCTTTGATATTTTATTTTTAATATATTCAAAATGCAGCTTCCAATTGAGCTGGTGGTCAAAAATGACTCCCATAGTTCCAAAGGAGTTCCCAAGAGGGAAGCGCAGTTGAAAATCCCGCCACTCTGTCCGCCACGCATGCACACACAGAGATAAGCACACAAACGCACAGGAAATATTGAAATTGAAAATATATTGAAATAATCATTATATTTGAAAATATTCTGATAATTGCGCTGGATAATTAACATCCTGAGTAAGTGTTTATTATTGGAAAAAACAGACAAATTCTGGATAGAGATTACCTCTCACACTTTATTGATGAAGAAGGGAGAACATGCTTTTTTAGAGTAACAGTCTTCATGAAATGTTTGCAGTCTATTGTTCTGGATTAAGAAAAAAGTTTTTATGTTGATCAAAACTCTAATGATCTTTAATACATGTTTACAAATCAAGATCAGAGGTCTTTTTGATGCGTAGGGATCGGTAATAGACATTCCACGGCTGTGGGGGTGAGGGATGAGATGGAGACGAGGGGTTCTCCGTTTTCGCTGATTCGGCATATTCGCGGAGGTCTACAGTCCCTAACCCCAGCAAATGAGGGGGAATACTTTAGTGTGTTTGCCATTTCATAGCGCTCTCCGAATCTACAATTCCAAAATCAAGTGCCCTAGAAATTTCCCAGAAGTCTTTGCCTAAAACTAGCGTGCATTGATGCTCACTACATTTGCAAATAGGCCAGTAGACTTATTAATGTACTCTAAAAAGTACTGAATAATTATGACTGGAACACTGGATTCACAAAAAATGCCATCAAGGTTTTACAGACAAAAAAAAAAAAAGTTTATCCACCAATTCCAGTCCTTTCTTATGTCCTTTTCACAACTTTTTTTTATATTTTTCATTTGTAAAACTGCAGTTTTGTATAAGTTACAGAAACACATCAGGCTTCATCATATTCATTTCTTGTCTTTTCTCACCTCCTTGTATCAACACTTGCAGTTCCTCCCCTTTACTTGACTCCTCTGCTTTTCCTCTGCTTCATCACCCTCATGTATGACATTTTGTAAATAAGGAACTGTTAAGCATATTTAGCACATCATCTGGACTGAGGTCTAAAAACATACATTACATTAGTCTTTTTGGTACAGTTTTTCCATTCGACTTTTCCTTGTTTCTCTGTGTTATTCGTTCAATCTGACCTCCTTTGCTTTCCTTTCACCTAATTTTGTGAATTTTTCATGACAGCTTCTTTGTCTCCCCACAGCCCATGTCCTCCTTCAATTAGCAGTTTCTTTCATCACTGAGTTTGCTTGTCTGTGTGTTTCTCTACTGATGTCATGTGTCTAGCATAAAACGTGACATCTGGACCTTTCAATTATTTGCTTCAATACTTATAAATATTTCAATATTAGTATAGTTTTTTTGTTACCGTATATATATATATATATATATATATATATATATATATATATATATATTATATATATATTATATATATATAATTTTGTTTTTTTTTTTTACAAAAATTGATTTATAGGGAGTTTGCTTTGAAATAAAAATAATTCGTTTTAAATGGGTGTACCTAATAAGAAAAAAATAGCAATTGTGTGAACATGTTTAATTTAAATAAGGGCAAAAAAAAATGATACTCACCACCTTTCAAAGTCACTCCAATACTCAACAACTTTCCAAATTCCTCAAATCAAAACTGTTAAGTGGCCTCCTTCAGAAATGGCTTTAACATTTTGCATCCCAACATTTAATTTTTCGCAAGTACTTGATTTATGAGTTTATGAAAACAATGTGTAATGAAAATTGTTTCGTAAGATAACAGTCCCTTCCTCATTTATTCATTCATTTATATATTCATTCATTCATTCATTCATTCATTTATTCATCTTCAAACCATGATCTGCAAACCAAAAACTATTGACCACTAACTTCTCATCAATACAGGTACATAGGTGTGCATGTGAGTGCGACAGACTGTTCAAGGTGTACCCCAACAGTAACTTGGTTGGCTTTGTGACCCCAAAATGTATTAAAAAAGATCTGAAGATGGATTAATGGAATTTGAAACTCAAGCTTTTGACCCATCAAGTTTGATCTTCAAGCTGTTGCTCCCTTGTTTTGATCAAATGTTGATCTAATTTGGAAAACGACCTTAAAGTTTACTATGCTCAAATATTTACTAATGTGACTTGGATGCTGTGCTTGCAAATGTTTTGTTAAAAAAATCTTTAAAGTTTTGGTAATGTTTAAACTTTATGTTAAATGATCTGAACTGTCACATATCAGATGAATTTGTGAAGTAACAAAGTTCAAACCAATGATGCAGCCAACATCCAACCTCAAACCAAAGAGCCACAGATCACAACGCTGATTTCATATTCTCCATCTGTGTGTTTCGCTCCAAGGTTGACTGAAGGATCAGGTTGCCTCTTTCACTGCATGTGAGCACACGTATGTGAACTCCATGTCTGCAACATGCTCCAACACTCTTGTGTGGTTATCTGCTGATGCGCGCATGTGCTTGCATGTGCACTGTGAACAAGAGCCAGGTATGGGTTGAAGGGAAAGATTGATCGTCCTGGTGGGACACAGCAGCTGGAACAGTAAACACCGGATAGACAGATGGACAGACAGAGAGAAACCAGGGAATAAATCAGAGAGAGGAGAAGGGAAGCTTGCATGAAGTTTGGAGGATGGGGGCGGAGGGGGGGTGGCAGAGGAGAAGGAAAAGAGACAGGAGGTAGGAGGAGGAGGAGGAGGAGGCGGGGTGGGGTGGGTAGAAAAGGAGAATCGTCCAGACAAACAAACTGCAAATTCTTCAGAAATGATGTGATGTAATACTTCAGTAATAGTCCGGCGGGCGCAATGTGTGCCGTCATTCAAAGAAATTCAAGAGACCATAGGAAATATCATATAATACTAATGTATCTGACCACAACCTTTCTTGAGTCTGTGCAGACACTGAAATACACACTCATTTTCCTCTCCTCTCTCTTTCAGTCTCTATTCTTTTTTACCACATTTCTTGCTTTTTTGCTTTCTATTCTGCTGCTTTTCTGATCAGAACACACACACATGCAAACCCACGCATACAAGCCCTAATTTTCCTCTCTTTTTTCTTTCAGTCTCTGTTCTTTTCTTCTTTTTACCACATTTCTTGCTTTCTTCCTCCTTTTTCTGCTGCTGTTCTGATCAGAACACACACATATGTGCACCCACACACACACACACACATGTTATGCCTCTCTCTTCTGACCACATCCCCTCTTCTCTCCTCTCCTCCCGACCTCAGGTCGTGTGGTAATGAGTGTGTGATGGAGCCTCGTGGCTAACAGACTGGCAGAGGTATTTTTAGCGCTTCTGGTGGTTTCCATCAACAAATATGCTCCAACGTCATAATTCAAAACCGAAGCTGACCTCAAGGGGGAGAAATTGACACTCTGGGGAAGTTTGTTGACGTTATTAGATCTTACTTTTAAATATAAAGGGAAGACCCGGTAACTGACATGTCTGAAGTTAACTGCTTGTTTGGTAGCAGCAAAAAGTAACTTAAAAGGATGAAAATGTGAAAATAAGTGGGAGTTTGAGGAAGAAAGTTAGAGAATACAGCGAGAAGACATAATGAAAATAATGAAGATCCTAGTTGGACTCAATCAACCAACATAAATACTTTTCTTTTTTTTTAGTTGGAAGACCTTCATTGTGAACAGTTGTAGCCCATTGCAGCAGGCAGGTTACATCAGTTGGTATTGAACTTTTTGTTTTTTAGCACAAATGTAGTGAAAACAACAGAAGCAAATTTAAATGAAAAACTGCTTTTTTCTAGAGTGCTGATTATACCATTTTTCTTGGGAAAATTCCGAAAAAAAGTTGCTCATGTAGTTCTCAACTTGTTTCTATAGCACCAGTGAAGAATTAAATGTAACTTTAGAACAGTCAGCATGCAATGTGTAAAATAACAGAGCCAAATTCTGTTATTTTACACATGCTTTAAACACTTTGAAGATTTATTTTTATTTTGTTAATCTAAATTCAACAAAAAATGAAAGTTTTCTTGAAAAAAAAAAAAAAAAACAAGAACAAAAAACAGGTGACTGAAATGTGCTGGTCTTGCTCTCCAGGTGCTCATACAAACCTGTTTGGCTGATCCTGTTCTGAATCTGGTCATGCATTTGTGAGATGATTCAGAATCAGAATCATTTCATTGATATTGTTGATGAGACTTTATGCAAGAATAAGGCAGAAAAATAAGTAAACATAACAAGAGTGAATATTTACACAACATAACTACAAATGCAATAAATTAAATCTACTTGACTTAATCATTTACGTATAAAGTTCTTTCTTTATTTATGGTGTGGCAGAGGGGAAAAGATGTTTTTTGGTGGGAGGTTCTAGTCTGGATAGACCAGATTCGCCTGCCCGAGGGTAAAGGGACAAACAGTTTGTGTCTTGGGTGAGAATGGTCAGCTTTAATCTGAGCTACTCCGATTCCTTGAGGTGTATAAATCCTGCAGAGGACATGATGATGGAGGAGGTCAGGATGGACTCAATGATAGTTGTGTGGAACTGCACCAAAACTTTGGAGGGCCGCTTGAGTTTTCTCAGTTGCTACAGGAAGAACATCCTTGATCTCTCTCTTGATCAGGAGACTGATGGTTATCAAGTCCTTAAAAAGTTTGTCAGCTCCACACAGTTTATGTTACTGATGCCATTAATACTTGATGCAGGATGCTGCTCCAAGAATCCATCATCTTTTTTGACTGGGATCTGGATAAGGCCCTGTGTGGGACAGGGCCATATCCAAGTGGTGTAAAACAAAAACAAAAATTCAATTTTGATGGAGCCCTTACACTGCTTATAAATCTTAAGGCACAGTTCCTTAAAAGAGGGATGTCTGAGACCCTAGAGAAGGATGGCACTCCAAAAAGATCTTTCCTCCCCTGGTTGTCTTCTATAGATTTACAGTAAAGGCTTGTGTGATGTTAGAACAGGTACATTTTTGCCAAGCCAATCTAAAACAGAGTGCACACAGGCCTGTTTGTGCTGCCTTCTGTCAAACATACATCAAAACCAGAACATGTTCATGTTCATTGACAAGTCTAGAGTTTGTCCACAGGAGTTGGATTCCGTGGTGTGTGCTAACTAGACTTGCAGAACGCTGAGCTTGACTGCAGCTCCAATAGAGGAGTGTCTTTAGGTGGAGGCAGGGTAATGGTATCCTCATTCTCTGACTGGAAAAGTCAGATTAACCATAATTTATCAATCCCAGTGCAGAGGAAAGGAGACAAGATCCTGAAACTAATGACAACCTCAGACTGGGAAGACTGGGAAAGAACTCTGTCTTCTGAGCTGACATTTGTCTCTCCCCAACAGAGAATTCCTGATTTAGGATTCTGACAACCACAATGAACCCTTGTGGAATCAGTTGAAGCATGAAGTTTGGGTGACCAACACCACCATGTTGGCTGACTTGCAATAAACACTGGTTGGAGAATGGTATTCCATTCCAACCAGAAGGAGGACAGCCTGTTAGTGCTGATCATAGTTCTTCCTCTGCTGTTTGTTCATGACGCTGATTCCAAAAATAACATTGAACTTTCAATAATGTTTTAAGGCATTTAATGCACAGTGGCCGTAGCTCATTAGAAATACAATTCTGCAATCTGCCCCCCTCCCCATTGATGAGAGCTCTGTTTGTTTGCTTACACGCTAGCTTATAGCCTCAAGCTAACAGTAGTGGACCAAAAATAAGGACGAGCAGTTTTGAACCAGAACCGCAATTTGCTACAGAAGGAGTGTGGAAGGCTCATCATGTCTGCACATCTAAGCGTGAGTGGGCTACAGTGTGTGCAGGGGGTAGGAGACTATGGCACGCTGCGTCAGTGGCCGGAGTATTTTCTTGCATCAGAGTTCGGTTGAGTTTACATTTTTGACTTTAAAATGAGTAGTTGTTAAAAAATAAGGTTAGAATCGGATATTTATTGATTAAAGCCTCACTCCAATCATCTTTTGATCTATTGTGAAAGTGTTCCCAGTAGTCTTTTATTATAATTATGCAATTTTTAAATAAATAAATAAAAAATGGTGTCTTATTTTCGAGGACATATGTTTTGTAGAACAGCAGGAGTTCATTAGAAATTCACGTGAGTTTTGGGTGGGACTGCAGGCGCAGAGGCATAATTTTAAGCTTTTTTCTTTGATATCCTCCATTATGAGAAGAATCCTAGAAGAAAATTTTAGCATTTTATTTTCTCTTGTATTCCATGTATTGTATTACATTATCAGATCATCACTAAATAATAACTTTTCCTCTTGGTAACTTAAAATACAGTTTTAAATTGTCCAGATGGCCAAAAATCTACATGTACCGTTTTCTGAATCAATTTAAGAAGACTTTTTAAAGTTGCCTTAAACGACTCTATTTGATGTCAATCATTTGTCCCTGGGAAAAAAGGGGATTTTCTTTTATGCACATGATCTAATTTATGTTGATCAAAATTTTATCATTTGTTCTTGTGAAAGGGGAAAAAAAAGAAGGGAGTAGCCTCCTGACCTGAATGATTGGTCACTCGAGAGTAACGCTCTTGTTCTCTTTCAGGAGCAAAGATCTTAGTTCTGTCTTTCATTTAAAAGTTTCCAGATTCTGAGTGATCTATCTCATCTATTTCAGCGTTGCTGGCATCCCGTTCTCCCCCCAAATCCTTCTTCTGTCAAAAGGAGACTCCTTGTCTGTAGAGAAGGACGTTTGTTTATGGTCCATACAGAGACAATTGGCACAGGTACATGTCATGACTTACTGGGATTTCTAATCTCATCTGTTCTTTTTTTGCCAAGGTGTTTGAGTTGCTTTTACTTCAGGGTTTGGTTCGCTGTAAAGTTAGGTAAAACAGAATACAAGTGGACATGTATTCCCATCTGTGTTGTTTAACTCTGTCTTACCACATGCAAAAACCCTGCAATGACAGCATGAAGCTTCTATCCTGATCTTGCTTCAGGAGTCACCCAAACGTAAAATAAAAGTGAATGAGGAGAGTCTTGGCTGTCGGATTCTTTATTCATCTGTGTAAAGCAGAAGTAGCTTCTGAGTGTATTTTTAGTGGGTTTTTATTCCCAAATTTATTCATTATTTTCTTTAGTTTTTCCATCAACCTGCCTCTAGTTCCCTGCTCTTAGAGTCTTCCAACAGCCATCATTCATGACGTGTGTGATGAAGAGTCTCCAAATCCATATTTTGATTGCATAATCAACTTTTTCCCCATACTCCCCTGTCTTATGTTTAGGTAAATGATTTGATGGTTTCCTCCAGAGCTTAGGGATTTATCTTTCAACAGGGAATTTTTTTTTTTTTTTATTGCCAGACAAATCTATGAGTGACCCAGCACCACGCTTCACTTCCAACCCTATAGTTTTGTTCCACATTTAATAAAGGTTGTTTTTTAAAAAGTAGCAAGATTTGTCATGTTGTAGCAACATGTACACATGGTATGATATCTTATGGTGTCTTAAACCTCCAAAGCTTTTGCTCAAAAATAAAAAAAATCCAACACCAAACTACATAACATTTAAACATGACAGAAAGTGAACAAGATCAGCAAAAAATGTATTTAAAAAACATAGTTTGGTGTGATGTAAAACACAATAAAAGAAAATATTGTTTATGATCTTGTATATTCTTTTGACCTTTAAAAGTAATGATTAATTAAAGATTTAATCTTTTTTCAAACTGTAAAAAATAAGATGAAACGGTAAAAAAAAAAAAAAAAGCATCTGTAAAAGCAACACATTTTCTGCTGTCATTTCTCTGCAGTTTAGCTAAAGTTGGTCATCTGCATGACATTCCAGGGTGGCTTGATCTCACCAGAACCACAAAATCCTCCAATAAGTCATAGCATATACTGCTTTTAAAAGCAAGTGCAAATCTGTGTCACTCAAATGCCACAGGGTGTGCCCACTTCTTGCAGCTCACAGCTACTGGTTTGTGCAGTAGATGCCTGAGCAACATGAAGAAGTTAGGGCTGTGAACATTAATACCTTATTGCACGTGATTAATCAAACAGAATTAAAGTGTTAATATTCATTATAGCAGATTAATTGCAACCTCGCGGAGCAGCAAGTTTTTTGCCAATTTAGGCTTCCACGGCGTGATTTAAAACACTTTGTCAGGTATCATCTCACTTATACCATGATTATTTGCAGAACTAAATATTCAATCACCTTTTAGTACTTTAATCTTGTTTTGTTTTTGTTTGTTTTTTTTGGATTATATCTTTTTTTACAAAAATCAGACTATTTGATCCATGGTCCAGCACATTGTCACGGTAACACAATAAGGGACTATCAAGTGCAGCGTCAGAGTAAAGCAATACATATGCTGATCGTCATAACAATAAAGTTCACCGCCAAGAAGAGGAATAAAACGTTTTTTTTTTAAAGCGGCCTGCGCAGTGATATAGAACATTTGGGCTATGTGATCAAAATAAATGTTCTAAATGTATGATTTCAAATTGTGATTTGTTCGCAGGTAAAAAGTGAAAAAAGTCAATTGCAATCAATCACATTTGATGTTTTTCCCAGGTTTGCAATTAGTTTTTCCAGCTCAGAGATTAGTAAATATAGTGATCATTTGCACTACAACATTTATGATGGTAATTAATTCAAAAGTACTTTTACAAAGATTAAGATGCATTTTCTTTACTTTTCTCGTGTGGCAGTTGATTGCTCATGAGTTCAAGACCCTTTATTTGAGTTTCTTAAGAGGATTTTCCACGTATTTGTCACAAATGGGCAGACAGCTGGTTCCACATGCAGCAGGTTTATTAAAATCCACAAAACTCCAAGACAACAGTAGAGTGGTCAGGGTCCAGGCGAGGGTCAGAGCAGGCAGCAGGCAATCAGAGATAAAGTAGGGTCAGAGAAAGAAGATCAGGTCAGGTAGAAACAATCAGTAATGCAGGCAAGACAGCACAAACAAATACTTCACAGTGAGTGTGGCTCTGTGTGCTGCTTAAGAAGCAGGTGGGTGATTGTCTGATTGGAGACAGCTGAGCAAGAAACAGGAACTGTGGGCTGGGGCTGCTGGGAGATGAAGTGCAGTTAATACTCTGGTGACTGTTGCTGCTGGTGACCAGAGGGGGAGTCAGAGCTCTGACTCCTGACAGTACTCAAATTTTAAGAATTCTATCTATTTACTGATGATAAAAAGGCCTCATTTCAAGGACATGTCTATGTTTATTGCTTTATTTTTAATGGATGACAACTGTTTGTGTCAGAGTTTTCATTAATCAGAGATTGGATTATGTTAAAAATGTAATATGTGAATAGTTTCTGAATAATTGTTTGTTTTTTAATAGCAAGTGGGTGAAGTCAACAAAGCTACCCCTACACGGAAAAAGTAAACAGTCACTGAAACTGCACTTCCTCAGACCTAATTTTTTGGCATCAATCCACCCTCTGCCTCCAAATATTCCCTACCCATTTTCTTTAAGTTTAACCTTCAAAAATAAAATAAAAAAAAACAACAGAAATAGATCAGACAAACTGAATAGGTTTAAACAACTCAGTTTCTTGAATAAAAACAGTCATAAAGAGAACTCCTACTAAATCTGTCTGTTTAACAAATTCTGGACAGATCAAAAAAAATTTTTTTGTCCTTTTTCATTGGATCCAGCCCAGTGTCACTCAGAAAGGATACACAAAACAAATCCACACAATCAGGTTTGGGTTTGTAGCCAAACGCTCACAGTGGTGAGGAGTGGGATTCATGAGGAACATATTGTTGTTATTATGAGCAGTGGAGGCTGTCCAGCTGCCTACACAGCAAAGAAAAAGCACAGGATCATTGAAAAAAGAAACCACACTGCTGTTACACTGTATTGTTTAAATTCCCTCTTTTTCAGCCTGTTTCATGCACATTCATGAACGCACACAAGGACACAGAGGAGAAACTTGCAAAAAAGGATCATAACGCCTAGCACATGTGCATGCACAATTACTGGTGATGTCCGTAAATCAGCTGCCTAATTTTTTTTTGTTTTTTTTGTTTTGAGTGTGGAACAATTTTTTTCCAAAATTCCTCAACGTGATCTGCTGTAATTTATGGTGTGTTTTCCACCAAGGGGAGCGATACGGGTTCTGGGCTGTAAACGTTGTTCTGCCATGTTTATTTTCATTTCATTTTGCTGTGCCTCTACTAACACTTTACCTCAGTGATTTAAAGAGGCTGTGAGTGGGTTTGGAACACAACCAGCTGGCTGAATGTGTGTGTTTTTGTTTTGTTTGTGTCAGCTCATTAGTATCATTTTCACCACAGTGCTGGACTTGATGGTTTGTATGGATCACAATTGTGTTTGTTACGTGGGACTGAATGGTTCAGAAAGTTTGTGCAATTTTTGGTAAAACTTGCAAAAATTAATAATGTTATTGTTAAGTTTTTAAATATAAGATGACTGTTGACAATTAAAACTTTCTTCACGGAGCAACTTAAGATTTTAAGAATTTAAGACATAGCAAAGCAAACATTTAAAACTTGTAAGGGATTTTATTTTTGCAGGTGGTTAGTTTGCTCAGAATTAATAGAAATGCAGAAAAAATGTCCTCATCTTTCTGGTCTGTGTTAGGTGTGAATCAAAACAATGCCAAGAGAAAAACTTCAGCAGTGGTCTCAGGAAGCGACAGCTTCCTGCTGCATATCAATCTGGAACGGATTATAAATCCATTTCCATATAATCTGGTGTTTAGGCTTTAGAAGAGTTGCCAATTGTCTCACAAATGGACATCCCAGCAAATTTGCAGCGAATTTACACAAAATGTCAAACATCTCATTGAAAGAAAAAGTCCCAAGAGTTGCTTCTTAGACAGCACGCACTTCACTGAGCATGTCTATGATGTGTCTGTGTTTGAATGGGGACTGAACAAGTACAGTTTGTTTGGACGGGTTGCCAGGAGAAAGCCTCCTCTGGCTCAAAAATATGGAAGCACAACTGAGATTTGAAAAACCGCATTTGAACAAACCACATAATGTCTGGAACTGTGTACCGGGGAAAGATGAGACCAAAGTGGACTTGCTTAGTCTCAGTGTCCAACACTACATTTGGAAAGGCCGAGTACAGCATGATAACAAAAACACCTCATACTGTCAAGCACAGAGTAGGAGAGGTGATGGTTGGGGCTTTGCAATGACAGCGGCTAGAGATTGTTTTTTTGAGACAGCAGTAAAAATAAAATACATGTTTTCTTTAAAACTTTTGTAAAATGAAGATGTGACTTATCTGAATCCTGAATGTATTTTGCATAAAATTGTTCCTTATTAATGTGCTTTGCAAATTTTGAAAGCAAAAGCGGTGTCACAGGAAACAAAAAAACATACAGGTCAAAGCATGTTTTGGTTTTCTTTTGTGTTTTTGCTACTCTAATCTAGGGGTGTCAAACTCATTTTGGTTCAAGGGCTACATTCAACCCGTCTGATCTCACATAGGCCGACCAGTAACACAAAAGCAATATCTCCTTCAGTCAACTTATCTGTAGCTTTGTTTTTGTTTTGTCCATTTTTCCTGGAAAGCTCGGCACTCCATGTCAATCTTTCTTCTTTTTGATAATAACATTTTGGTAATTGGGGTCATATCCAATAATTTTTATAGCAACTTAATAGCACTGAGGCTGGTGAGAAACAAAACTGCATCATGCGCCGACAAAGATATACTGTTCATTTCCTGATCTCTTGTTTTACTTTTTCTTTGCTCCCCCTAGTGGCAGAATTGTGCATTTATTTTAATAACCATAACCCGCCACAGGAATGGGCTAGAAACGTGCTTTTTTTTTATTCAACATCCTTATATTTTTTTTCTCTTGACAACTGGGTCAGTTTAAACTACATGTTTGCCACCCTTGTTCTGATCTATGTTCACACTGCCCTTGGCAACACACGTTCAAGTGGCCACTTCCAATGAAGAGTCCCCTACCCTTATGGTTTCTCCCTACTCCTACATTTAGCCTTCCAAATGGAGAATTAAGGGGAAATAGTGTCTTCGATTTCAGACATTACTCCCACTTGATGAAGTCACCAATAGCCGGGTGTCATCTGCGTTAGTGCTGACCTGCTTACTTTTGAATGTTAACTTCTGTACATCAGAGCGCATTTTTGGGCTCTATGTACAAAATGCATAGCTAGTGAATACATGTTTAAAGTTAAACCAGGTCCAACTTTGACCAATCAGGGACTTAATTAGATGGCGACATATCGATGATGAACCTCTTAATTCAAAAGATTACCAACTGTTTGAAAATTGCTCATGGAGAAAAAAATTAATAATTCCAGTTTGTGCCCGACTGGAATGATATGACACCAAGTCTGACGTGTGTTGGAATAGAGCTGTGAAAGAAAAAGCCTGGAGGAAGATTCATGAGATTTGCAACGTTTTGATACTTCACACCAAGCCTCTTCCAACTATAGGGGGTGGACTTGTGCTAGTAAACAGTAGAAACAGAAAAAGAATAAGTCCCCCCCAATGTGAACCCCATGGGCTTTGATGGCTTTTAAGAATGTGTGTTTAGCCCTGTGTGTTCCTAGCTTAACAGAATAATTTATGTGTTTTTAGAAACAGTTGAGTTTCACGAGATGGAAAATTTGCAAAGGAAACAAACAAAAAAAAAGTGGAAAATATTGAAAATTGGACATTTTTTTTTTTTAAAAAGTGTAATTGTTTTTGGAAAATATTTTTTGGAATATGAAAAGGATTTTTAGATTTAAGAGGCATTTCAAGGAAAAGTCACATCCGAACGGTATATCATTAAAGGCTGAAGCGTCAAAATTCATTATCCTGAAGTGAGAGGTGCATTAAAGAAGACATAGTTGCTGACTGACCTACAGTTCATTCAGAGCCAGATACCTACATTTGTAGAAGTTTTTCTTGGTTCAGGTGGTAGAAAAAAAGAGTTCATTAGTTTCACACATGCCATAAGATGCCAAATGCCACTCAGCGAGTCAGTAATTGACACTCATCAGTCAGCCAGTCAATCTTTCATTCTGTCAGCTATGTTCGCCAGGTTGTCAGCGCCCAGCAAGCCCATCAGCTCGACAGTTAACCAAAGAAATTACAAAAGAAAAAACAAAAACACTCAACCAGTCGGCGAGTCAAATCAAATCTCATCATGTAGGTTCAGAATAGTTTCCCCTCAAGCAAATCTGATTATCCGTGAAATAGACAGCAAGAGAAACCGGATTCTACATGAACCATGTCTGGAACATACTTCCTCACCAATGAATGAAGGGAGATACGCATCTGTGTGTGTGTGTGTGCGTGCTCGGGTGTGTGTGTGTTTGCCGGTAGATCCGAGAGTTATTTTCTGTCATACCCCCAGTTTCATTTCAGGTTTGGTTTTGGTCCAGGTGGTTGGCTTTAATGCAGTCCAGATGGAGAGACGCAGGGAGAAGAGTGGCCAGATTTTTCCAGAGTTTTTGTCGAAGCAGGACTATGCTAATAAAAGCAGAGGAGATTTTCACAGTTCCGCAGACAAAACCTTGCATTCTAATTCTCAAAGGGGAAGAGAGAGCGAGTGAGACCGCAATGTTATACTTTGTTTTTATTAAAGGAGCTGATTGACAGCCTGGAGAGAATTTTCCAGCATTAAACGAAGGGTCTTATTGGAGAGGACAGAGTGGAGTGCAGAGGGACCTGGCGAAGCAAAGCAATGCTGCTGGCAGGCTGCTACTGACTGAAGGCTTGGCGTCTTTTCTAATTTTCTATTTCTTACCATCCATGTCTTTCTCCAGTCTCAGCCTGAAGCTTACAGAAGAATAGCTAGTGTGAACCTGCTCATCTCCCTGAAACTGGATAAGTGGATGAATTCTCCAAAATTTTCACTTTCCAGTTTTCAGCTTTCCCTAAAAAGTTATCTTCAAATCTGTGCACACTTGTTTTTTTATGCCAATTAAACCTTAAGTGCCACCTGATTTGGAACCCGTAGAAGAACAGAACACACCTGCAGAAGTTTGTGTCACCTGGTTTCTGCCTATTTTCTTGATCCACCTGTCTCAATCTCTTCCATGAAGGTTTGATTATGCTTGACAGCTCAGCCAACACATCCTCATTCCTAAGTTGTAATATATTGACGTTTGACTATGAACCCCTCCACATCACTATTTGATGCTTTGGGGTCCCCAATTCATCCTTTTTGATGTGTTGGCTGTTTGTAAAATCAGGGGTCTGCAACTCTCAGGACGTGGTACCAGACGAGGTACTGTACGCAGACTGGTCCTCAGGACATGGCCGATACCTATACCCTAATCCTAACCTGGCAGGGGATGCAATATTGGACGTGATACCAGATGCGGTACCAGACCAAGTACTCAACCGTAGTATCCGATGCAAACCAGACCCGGACACAAACTGGTAATGGGTTAGGACCACTTCTGGGTTCGCTCCATGTCCCAGTACGTGACTGGTTTGCAGCCCAGAGGTTGGGATGCAGGATTTAATGGAAAAGCCAGCATGTCAAAAAAAATGGCAATTTTTGATGCGGAGGGGTCCTTAACCAAATGTCAAGATGTGATGAGTTAAGAGTGAGAATGTGATGGCTCAATGATGAAATGATGGAGGTCTTCAACATTACTTGTTCAGCAGCTTTGAATTCTCAGTTCTTATTCATTTCTTGCAGTTGTGATCAACTATCAACCTCTCTATGATGGCTGTTGTCTCTATCAGCTGTAGCTGCCTTAATTTTCAAAAAAGCGGCATCTAGCTGGAGGGTCCCTGCCTCAACTCCTGTACCAACAAGCTGAGATCTGGGTGGGACAGATGTCCAGCAAATTTTGCTTCACCCTGAATAACATCTCTGTGGTGTCCTTTAGCAAGGCACTTGACCCTAAATTGCTCCATTGGAAGTGCTCAGTGGTCAAAGGCAAGTCTGTGGTTATACCGAGCAGCTTCCAGATGTGAATGAATGAAAGGGAGTCCCATTCTTAACGGACCTTCCCAGTTCACATAAAGCTTGAAAAGAAACCCTCTATAGGGAAATCAGTGTCAGCAGGTTTTTTTAGGTTTACATGCTTTCCTGCCATTCTGTGATTTTTTTTCTTTTTATTATATATATGTAACCGGGAGTTTTAATATAATGGGCACTAGGACCCAGAAAATGGTCTCACACCAGGTGTGTGTTTCTGGTATTGATGGGGACGCTATTTGGTGACGCAATGTGCAGCCGCTCTCACTCCCAACGCCGCTGTCGTGCAGCGTGTCAGGCCAAATCAAACGCATTTTGGAGGAGCTCCCTCGGGAATCTGGCCTTTCATTGATCTGGTCCAAAAACGTTTGTTTGTGCCGGTGCAAGCCCTCCGCCCTTCGGACAGGGTGTCGTGTGGAACACGGAATTGAACAAGGGTGTGTGGTGATTATGCCCCAACTATCTGGATCAGTTATGGGAGGAAAGTCATGTGACATGCTAATGTGTTGGTTGTGCTTTTAAATCTGCCACTATTTTATACCGCTACAATTTATTTTATCTTGTTTGCCTTTTATTGTGCCACTCTTTTATTAATTTTAAATCATTTTATCCTGGGCTTTCAGCCCCAGTTTATAAAACAGTAGTTTTAGTTGTAATTTCTCAAGCTGTTCTTAAGTGTGTGGTTTTATTTGCAGTGTGCCCTTTTTACTTTGTTGTGATTTGTTTTATCTGGGCCAGTTGCATTTTAAGTGTGTTTTACAGCTTTGAGTTTTTACTTTTAAACTGCTGTCGGTTTTTGTGCCTTGTGCCTGGCCGAATAAAACTGTTTAAATCTTGCTACTGCCTCCTCCAGTTAATTCTGGACACCTGCATTTCACTGTGCAGTCACATTACACTTTTCGCGACTGCTACATATATTTATCCTCTTTGCATTGGGCCGACAAGACGGCATCTTTTACAAAGCAGTTCAACATTTTTCTCCACTTATTTCAATTCATACATTATCATATTACCAATCATGATCCTTTCCACGTGTCTAGACTCTGAGGTTATTACCAAATCTGTATTTTTAATTAGTGTTTCCAAAGACTTTTGCACAATCATAAACTGAGCTCATATTCATTATCCAAAAAATTATATCAATAGAACAAAAAAATAAATAGGCCTATTGCTGATTTATTTTCAAACACCACAAACTATTAATTAAAGTACCATAGTTTTCAGAGAATGATTTGATTTTTTTTTTTTTTTGCATAGTTTGGCTATAGGTGCAACCTATGCTCAGGCTCAACACTGTATGTATGTGTGCATGTAGGACGGATTTAGTGTCACCAATTAATCTACTGTAAAAAACATGCTTTTGGACTGTGGGAGGAAACTGGAGTGCCTGGAGAAAATGCACGCATGAACGAGGAGAACATGCTAACAACACAGAAAGGTCCCAACCTGGATGTGTAGCAGGGCCTTCTTCTCACTCTAAGGTTAGGGTGCTAACCATTGCCCCTTATATGTGAATTTTTTACCTCTAGAGGTCACTGCAGGTGTGTGTATCAGCATTTGCTACTGATAGCAATGCAGAAGAAGAAGCGCCTGCTTAGTCTGAACGGCAGGTGGAGTCCAAAGCGGTCATGGAGGAGAATGTGATCGTTTTTCTCCCAAATTTATGATCATTTTCTTATTTGCAGCAAGATGTTTTTTTTTTTTTTTTTGCACAGCAAGTCATCAAACTGGAGAGAGACCTGGTTGCAGAAAAGGTGGCGCAAGACATTTTCAGCCAGAAACAGAAATTATGCAACCTACCATAACCATACCCCTAACCCAAGAGCACGCCGCAGACACTTGGGAATGGAGGCCTGATGATACTCTAGATAAGAGTAAGACATTTCATTTGGTATCAAAGACCAACATGACAGTAAATTGGGTAGCTGGGTCTAGACGTTTCCCAAGGTTGCCCCCTTGTGGCCAAAAGGGAAGTTGGGTTGAGAGAAGTTGCGTCAAGCCAAGTAGGCAGTAAAAGTTTTCAAAATCTTAAATTGGTTCAGAAGGGACAATTTCCCAGTCTATACAGTAAAATTTTCACCATTTGTCTCTATGGAAATCTTTGTTTTGGCCTATAACTCCAGAACAAAAGGTCATGGAGACTTGGTAACAGGCTCTGTCGAATGTATTTCGGGCCTTCTAAACACGCTGGAGGCCTCCGCAAGTCTCTACGACCTTCCGTTCCGGTGATAGTAAAAATGTGCTTGTCAGAAAGTACATGGGAAGCGTGTGCTGCACAGAGACCAAACACATACCAGATGAAAGCTTGGGTCAAGTCGAGTACAAAACAAAAAGAATCAGCTCTCTAGCTTCTTCCGTTGAAGAGTTATTCAAAATGTGCAATCAAATGGTGGTTTTTATCCTTATACTACCTAACCCTAACCATAGCTTTAACCAAAAGTGTTTAGAATTTTAGAAAAACCCTTTTATAAAGCTTAAAATATGCAATTTTTTTAGCAACATGGAGGGATTACTCATTCCAGACGCTGTCGTCTGAAGCCAGGTCCTCTTGTCAAACTGGGCCACAGAGAGAGGGAAGTACCACTGAAAACACCGTTCAAATGCAGTTGCTGCAACAGATGCTGAATCTCATTGTACTGGGAGAGTCTCTGAATGATTCCATGAACCTAGACATGGAGATGGGATTAATGAGGCTTTTTGTAGAACTCCTCAAAAATATATAAACGCGATCTCTCAACGTCATCCATGTCTTGCTTCTCACGCATGTGGTGAGATTGTCTAGTTTATGAACATATTCTTGGACTAGCGCCGAGTAGAGTTTTGTGTTGATGCAAATTTGTTGTGTTCGGTGACAGTTCAACATTACGCCAGGCTTGGCGAAGTTGCTCAGAAGAGCTGCACTTTTCTCCCAGAAGCGCGACTTATACTCCAGTGCAACAAATCCTAAAAGTCAGAAAAATACAATAACACGGAAGAAAGATGCTATTTTTTGTCTTTTTATTTAGTTTAAATTCTTTAGTTCTAGTCTCTAAGCCAACATTACAACCATTGTTTCTGCTTTTCTACCCTACACTGTCTTTTAAAAACTTTTGTTACATGCTATCAGGAAAAAACTCAGTTGATTATCTATACAAATTTGCAGGAAGCTCCTACAAGGACATATTCGGAGATGAAGAAACACGTCCTTCCTAAAACACATGCAGTCACAAAAGCTTTCAATTCTTAACAGGAAATGTCTTTTTAACAACCAATTAATGATAAGCCAGTGGGCTCACTTGTAACAGGAATGTTTACGCTGCAGACCTGTCAGGGAAGGATGGAGAAAAGATTCATGGAGGGGGGAGGAAGACAGGGTAAGACAGGGAGAAGTAGGACGAAAGAGCCCGAGATTTGGCGCTTTCACAGGTGTGCACAACAGGGGATTTAAGGAGGAAGAGGTTTGTGTAGATGTGTCCAACTAAATGCACACATGTGTGTTACAAGGTGTGTGCATGCGTATAAAGCTGCCAAACTGGCCACCTGTCTTTTCCTCGTTGTAGTTTTAGTGTTTCCTTTCATCCGGCCCTCGGCAGCACAGCTCCCACTTGGAGCGCTTCGCCTCCTGCCGCATGTCTGTGTGTGCGTGTGTGTTTGTGTAGCTCTGGTCCCAGCTGGGCTAGAAAGACTAATGTTCCTAAAGGCGCATTTCACTTTTTCCTCCACCTTGTTATATCTTTGTTCTTCATGTTTTATAGAGACAGCTCAAGCGGGGGCAGGAAGTTGGCCTAAAAGCCCACAGAGCAGAGGAGGACACCAGAGGAAGCTTCTCCTCAAAAGTCAGCAGGAGGTCACCCTTCAGGAGAAGGCCGGCTACCGATCCAGCTTTAATTAATAGGATTTATTCATCTGGGCGCAATCTCAGCTCAAAACATGAACGAGTTGGGAAAGATCTTGTCTTCTTCATTGATTTTGATATCGAGAAATATAGAAAAATTGTGTAGATCTTTATAGAGAGGCTCCAAAGACCAAATAGTCAGGCTTTTATTTTTAAAAGCTGCAGTGAAATTTGGCTTCAGTTTTCCAAACTTTATTTTCCAACTCATTGCTTTATGAATCCACAGAGTAAAAACAAAAAAAAGATAAGAAGCAGAGTCTCCATCAAACTAAGCAGTTACTGAGGATTGATGTTTTTGTTATTCTGTAAATGGGTTGCTAAATTCTGGATTCATCAATATTTTTACACTACTACAGATAAATCTATTGCTCGGTGATTTTTTTTGTGATGTGAGAATCCTTGAGGGATCATTTCTTTAAGAAATGAGAGATGGAGAGGAAATATTAATGTTCTCACTATGGTACTCACTTTGGGTCACCTCTGATCTTAGCTTCACCCTCATGCTCAAGTGAATCAGAGGTATCCTTGTGCGGTCCACATCAGAGTCCAGATAAGCTTTCGCTCCTACAATATTTGGCTGAATATTCAATTGGTTCATGGTCCATATCAAACCTTCCAACGTTAACACAACTTACAATGATTTTAAGGTTTTATTCTCATCAGAGAAGTGCATTTGTTGCTTTTTTGGTCCGGATGGAGTCTGGATTTTTTTGCTTTGTTCCAATTGGCTAGGTTTTGTAAGTGGACTACAAATTGTAAATTTGTATTTATGTGTCAATCACTGCTCCAGCAAGCTAGAAACCACAAGAGTGGATCAACACACAATCAGTAAAATAATCATGAAGGTGTTGCATCTAGCGTTCAAGATCATTAATTTGAAACACACACAAGCAGCTGTTTCCAAGTCTTCAGGCGCATTCTGATCCAGTTCCAAGGCATAATCATAGCAAATTAACTCTCCCCCATCTTCCTCTGTCACTGATGGTTCAGTCCTTGTAATGGAGGATCAACCATTCACTGCATAGGAGAACTGGACTGGACGGCCCCCTGCTGCATCCTCTTCTGCATGCACAAATATTACGACACTTCTTCTAAAGCACATAACGGTCGGAGAATTTCTTCATAGCTGACATTAGTAACCCCTAAAATGTTTATAATGATGAAAACATTTATAATAATGAAAATGTTTATCATAATGTTGAAAAAAAAACAAAAAAAGAAAAATTAAGGATCAGGACCGCATGATTCTGCAAAGGACCACAAAATGACTACAAATGTTTTCCTCTTCTTCTGTTTTTTTTTCTGATGGCAGTTTACTCTTCTAAGTAAAATGATTTAATGCCACTTACAAAACCTGCCGTTTTAAAAAAGCTCTCAGTTAAAATGGTGAAACGGTGGGCAAAAAATATTGCTCCATTCTGATGCATCTACCTGCAGACCGATACATACATTAAAGTCTTAATTTTCCTCGTCTGAGCTGGCATCTGGATAAAAACTGTACGCCTATATTACCAACCGATATTGCTGGCTGTTTCTGCTGCACCACAAATGTTAGATTGCTAGGAGGATAGAGTGTGAACAAAGGAATGACAGGATATTAGCGGAGGGTTACTTCTGCCCCAAAAGTCCCGCTCACAACTCAGTTGATTTTCAAAAGATCTACTTCTGCTCTCCACAAACTATGCAACAGGTTTTTCTAAATATTTGCTGAAAACAGTTAAATCATAATTAAAAGACCAGATCAGATGAGGGTAATTTTAGTTCTTTAAAACCAAAAATCCTAATATGTTCTTTGATTTTATTTCTGATTATGACTTCAAGTTGATTAGAAACTTAAAAATGTTTTCTAAATGTGCATGTCCTATTTTTTTTTCCAATAACAGCAAAAGAAAAAAAAAAAAGATTAAAAAAATCGTCAGACGTGAACTAAATCCTCCTACTAGCAGATTACAGTAACCTCATCTCTTTCCTCAGATATTAGAGCCGTGCATGCTTCTGCTGTTTAAATCACTAAACTTCCCATTCTTTTTATTGTCTTTTCTGGAGATGAAAAGGCAACCAGATTTAAAACAATACAACAAATGCTGCCATTGTAATAAATCACTCTAAAATCTCTCTAAGTGGTGAACTTCAGTGGTTTTGATGAGGAGATTGGTGATCTGCTCTCAGAAGGAGAACAATATTTCTTCAGGTGTTTCTCCAATTTTTTATTTTTTTTTATCATTAATACTGGAACCATTAAATCCAAATATAAAAAACCTATATCTGTTTCAGTTTGTAAATCTGAAGAAAAGTTCTTATTTTTCCCTTTAATTTAGTCCATCACTACATTTTGGCCTTTTCAATTATATTCTGAGAGGATGATTTGATCATTCTTTCCATTGTCAGTCTAACAGTCCAATAGAAGATCTTTGACAGACCATAATGTGGATAAAAACAGACAGTCTATCCTGCAACCTCCACTTCACCCAGATCCAAAAGCTCCCACTTCAACACGCAGCAGCATTTGCCCTCTCAGCTGATCGGTTTCATCAATGTGAAATACAGAGATCATTAGACAGCTAAGCTATATCACAGATCCTTTGCTCTAGTGCGAGTGTGTGCACACACAGGCGTGCGTGTCCATTCATAAAGCACGCTCATCTATTTGTGCATAGGCTCATTGGCACAGGAGTGTGTAAATGGTCAACTGTGTGTGCTAAATTGTGTGTGTAGGCGTATGGGGAACCTGATCTGGTCTGTGTGGGAGGAACCCAGTTCCTTTCTCCCCCCTCTCTGGTGTTCAGACAGACGGCCTGCTAGAGAGATCAGACTCTCCGACTAACTGGACCAGAAGTCATTAAGACACACTAGACATGCAGAACTTCCTTCAAAGCTATTGCTTCTTTTATACATTCATATATTAAAAAGTAGAAAGATTATCTGTCTTTCATTGGCCAATAATGGGACTGAGGAATTTTAAGAAAGATGCAAAGGACTCTTTGTGTCTCAGAATCGAGAGGACAGCAGGGATTACTTAGTTCTTACTTAATGTCTCGAGATTTCCTCCTTTTGCTTGTGTATGCGTGAAGCTTTTAGCGGCTCTGGCACTCGAGCATTGCAACATTTCAAGCACAGAATGCCATCACTGCATTATGTCTTTGGTATGAGTGATTTTCCAGACTACATGACAGACTCTGGGTGAGGTTTGGACTGCACTTCCTTCAGCAAGACGTTTTTTTTTTTTTTTTTTTTTTTTTTCAGGCAAGAGATGCTCCAAAGCTGACAGCAAGTGTTTTCTGTTCAGCACTGTTTGTTTAGACACCCCCGCGCAATGAATCAATTAGGTTTTATATTAGCTTTAAACGCTGTCTTTTTGGCAGTGCGGAGTGGTGTTTGTCATTTTTGTTGGTTTGTTTTCGCTCACTAGACGGTTCACTCTCAGTAGGAAAAACCTCCATCATTGGCACCTCAGTTTTAGAGGCAACTTGTTAGGATTGTTAAAAGAAAATGCTTTAAAAAGCCACTTGTGTCACCTTTAAGGGGCTCATTTACATGAATTTAAACTGCAAAACGTAAATAAGAGAAAACAAATCAATTAGTTGAGATAATATTCAAATTTTTCTTACAAAGCTTGAATGAAGTGGGTTTTTTCCTAGATTAATTTTTCTTTTCCGTTAACATATTTCAGCCAACACAGATTTAAAAGAGATAAAAGTGTCCCCCCTCCAAAAAAAAAAAATTGCCATTGGACATGTGGATGGCTGGATCAGTTTCTACAGGGACTGGCAGACGAGGCAGAGAAAGTAAGTGGTGTGAGAAGGAAGAACACACTGGAAAGCCATCACCAACCAGACTCTGGCCAGTGGCACTCCAGGGAACTGAGAGGAAGAGCAGAGGAGGAGAAGAAAGAACAAGCATGTGGAAAGGTAAGGAAGAGGACAGCAAAGGGACAGAGGCAGATGTCCAAAAAGCCGTACCTGCAAATTCAATTTTTGCTTTTCCTGCGCTCCTTGAACCTGCCATGTCCATCACATCGTTTAACCGTCTTTGTCTAAGTTTGCTCTGATCTCCGGTCAGCAAGACAGCAGACGGAAGATATTTCCATCCCCAGAGGTGAGAAAGACGGCAGATGAGTTAGTGTATTTGAAAAACAAAGAAGGACAGGCGAGAATTGAGGTAAAAGCATCAAGTAGATTCATGTGAGAAACTTCAGTTTTGTTTAAAATGCTGTGCTTCGTCATGAAAACTCACTGTTGAGATGGAAACGTTTAACTTTTATTTTAATTTAAAGATGGTCAAACGCAGGGGTCCTCAAACTTTTTCTTGTGAGTGCCACATTGCAGTTTTCATCTCTGATGCGAGGTGTGGGTCAGTTTGTAGGCTAACAAAATAGGTGGAAAAAAATTGCAGGATAAAGTAAACTCAAACATTTAAAGTTTTAGAGAAAGTCACACATAACCAGAAAGGAACACAGACTGCAGAAGAGTGGAATCAATCGCATTGATAGACTGGAAAAAAAAAAACCTTCATTGCTGACAGTGTTCAGGGGGCCGTTCCAAATGTGGAGGAGGGTCGAATTTGGCCCTCGGGCCATATTTTGGGGACTCCTGGTTTAAGAAATAGGAATGGGGAAAAAAAAATTCTGGCAAAATTTGTTTTTACATTTTATTCATAGTTTGGAGTTATTTTCCACTTTTAGAAATGGTTCTATTCTGATAACCATATTTATTTTTTTTTAAACCAAATTGAAGCAAATATTTTTAACTTCATAAAAAATGTCAAGAATGTTAGACAACCGTTAAATAACATAGTTTCATTACATAATGTTATGTTACATAAATATACATTTATATTTCAGTTTACACAATAATAACACACAGCCTTTGATTAATGCAAAGTTGTGGGGTTTGTGTTTGTATGATCATGCACCAAAAACTGTTTAAAAAAGTCACCGTGCAACACAAGAGAAGTGCTTGATTGTCACTGATAATCATGTAGAAGCCTTCTGAAAGTATTATTGAGTTTCTTTGCACTGGAAAACAAAGTTCTTTGTAAAAAAGAAAAAAAAAAAAAGCAATGGAAAAGGCGGGTCCAGGAAGTGCTATAAAAAGTCCTTCAAAAGTCTTAAAAGTGGATTAGGAGCTCGTGTTCCAGCTGCAGTGATAAAAAAAATCACTGTCAAAGAGATGAGGATTTCATCTGACGATGCGGCTGTTAACTCCTGATGGTCGTTTTCCTGTCTCTATCTTTGTTCTGCAAAACAGAAAAAAAGAAATTCATATAGAAATTGATTGAAAGACAAATTGGACAAAAAGTATTGTCTTTAATGTTGACATTAATGTGCTTGTTATATTATTAGCTGTAAATTCTCAGTTTGTTGACAGCTTTTTTTGACTCAGACACAGAGGAGTGGCCTCATGATCTCATTTTCAACGGCAGCTCGTGACGACACACTCCATTTATCTGTGGTATCAGAACCCAGAGGCCGCGATTTCCTGGCCGGTTCTGAGCCCTTCTCTATCAGGCCAGGAAAAATAACATCACATTTTCCCCGTTGGCCTGACCTCCTCAGAGCTCACCGCCCAGACCATCCAACACTGGCTCTCAGAGTAATGGTGAACACATTTAAATGAAACAGATTGATTGAGGACAGAAGCTAAATCGCAACTGATGAAAGGCTAACGAACAAATTAGCCAGACTAGTTGAGTTCAGTTGAAATCCAAAAATCACAAGCAAATATAATTTGGGAGGGTCAATACATTTTCTTATTAAAGAATTAGATAATTTATCTGGTTTATTATTAAAAGTGCAATGTTTTTTCACATTTTTTAATAATAAATTGGATTTTCAATGTACTGTCTTACATTGATTATAATTGTATTTTTTGGCAAAAAAATGTAAAAAATTAAAAGAAAAACGCTAATTTTTGGTTTGTTTGTTTTTCATTGAAATAACTATGTTACCTTTGGCACTTGGGGTGCCTGAAACGGGATTCTCGCCCCTCGCTGTGCCCCTGTCCTCTCCTGACTTCTCTCTGCCCCCACCGTAGGCCCCCCTCTCATCAGCCCAACACCTGTTACACATTTCCTCCCAGACAGAGCGCAAGGTGTAGGTGTTTTGGAAAGGCTTTTTTGACTGACATCAGCAAAGGTGTGTAGGTGTTTGGAAGGATATAGTGCAGTAATAAGAGAGTGAAATCATAGGATCTGGACAGGGAATCAATCCTCCCACTGATGAAGGTAAGTAAATGGAGAAAGGAACTGCTTTTATTCAGCTGGAATACTTGCTGTTTTGGTAAGATTGAGACTCTACCAGGATCAGTGTGTGGTTTTTATGATCCATTCTAGATACAGGACAAAGAAGGAAACACTAGGTTTAGAGTGAAAATACAATATGAAATACTTAAAATACTAAAAATGCTAAATGCTAAATCATTTAAATAACTTTTTGTGTCCCAAAATACTTAATGTTTGAAAGCCACAAGAATCAGAGAGTTTTTCACAATAAGGGAAAATGTGAAACTTTATCAAAGACACAAGAAAACACATCTGTAAAGATTAAAATTTTTCAAAATCTAGAGCAAAAGGCTTTTAGATGGTGCTAAATGAGATTGAATATCTTTGTTTTGTTGAAGAAAAACTTTATTTAAAACAATGATTTTTTCTCCATTTTTGGGCCAAGGTAAAACTTTTTTATATAAAAATCAAAACAAAAAAAGAAACCATGTAGTCTGTCAAGTACACAGTTACACTTACCAAGGTTTATAAGATAAGAATAAAATGAACACAACAAAAAAATGTGGTAACATTTTACATAAGATTCCTTAATAGGCTTTATTAACACATTAACAAACATTAATAACTATTTATAAAGTGTTTACAAGACATTTATTTGCACAATAAGCTAAATAAAGTTTGTTAACATACTTGGTGAGAATGATTAACATCTAAAGTAAGACCATTGTCTACAAAGGTCATTTTGATAAACTGCTTACATGCCTGACTAATGTATAACTATCGTTTTAACATTATACTGAGTGTTTTGCAGTATAATTTTAGGATTTCCATTGTCTTCAGTGTTAAACCTGGACCTGTTTGAATGAACACAACTAATATTTTGACTCCAATTACGTGAAATGTACTAATTTCCTAAAGCACAACTAACCATCTCTCACAAAACAGGGTACAGTGGCATGCAGGTAGAAAAACACAGATTTAAAAAGAGCATTGTCTAGTAGAAAAACATGAGAAACGGAGCTTACTTTGATTATGTTAATTTTGGGTTTGGATTTTAATTTGTTGAAGCGATATTCTAAGAATTTGGCTTAAGGTTTGAACCACTGTCGCAAATCAGCAGAACATAAGAAAGTCTTGTCTTCAAACTTGAGAAGTTTTATGTTTTGAATTTTTTATGTTTATTGTATTCCATGACTATGTTGTTTTCACTAAGCTTATTAGTGGAATTTTTTGTTATTTCTTGTTGCATTTAAAGCGTAAGAGTCTACGAGACGTCCACAATAAATTGAGTTTTTTTTTCTCGTGCTTTGTACAGCAAAAATCAATAAAAAAATAACGAGTTAAAAACAAAACTACACTGCATGAACAAGCCCCTAAAAATACATTCAGAAATTCTCACCCAATCAACAGATTTTTTTTTTAAACAAGCAAATAAATGGGGTGAAGAAAATGGTTTCACCAAAAATTCTCATTTTTGGGGGAAATTCTAATATTTTTTCACATTAATATTATTAAAACTCAATTGATAAGATTATTTTTCTTGCAGGACAGAAAATAAGAAAATTTTTCTAACTACTTCCTTAAAATTCAGTTTTTGCCCTGTAAAGAAGCACCTTAAAGTTTAACTGCTGATAAAAAATAATAGTCTGGAAAAATGACTATTTTAAAGTCAGATGTAACTGTTTTGTTGTGTCCAGCATAAAGGAGAAAGCTCATTTTTATGACCTTGACCTTAACACAATTGGAATTCTACCAGACCACATTCACAGTAGCGCTCCATGAAGATTCAGACTCTATAGTGGTAGCCCATCTAAAATCGACTTACTTGATGTGCCTCCATGCAATTATGCGAACCCCAAAAAAAAGTAAGTTCAAGGCCAAGCGGGGAATTTGGACTTCGGCCAGGGAGCCTATTTTCTCCTGAAAGGAATTGTTAGAGTCTGGGAAACTTTTCCTCATTTCAGCATTGCTGTTATTGTTCTTTCTTCTGGTACACACACACACACACACACACACGCACACAAAAAATAAAACAACAGCTGGAAGGACAGCAGTGCAGCCGTGCTCTTTGGTTCCTCGGAAAAGTGCTGTGGAAAATTGAAGGTATTTATCAGTGAAGGGAAAAGTAGTGGAAGTTTGAGAAAGGGGATACTCAAAAAATTTCTCTTAAAGCTCAAGCGTTACAATTCGATGATTTCCCTAAATTACATCAAATTACAAGGGAATCACTTGGAGTCACAGAGCGAGTTTCTCTGTGATTTCAATGGAGCACAGCTGCTGCTGGTGAGGCTGGTTCACGGGAGGAAACAGGAGGAGAGGACGGAGAGCGCTGAGGCTGGCCTGGCAGTCAAAACAACTTCTTAAAGACTAACAGGTCACAGTCGAATGACATCTCTGCTCTCTTTCCAAACACACACAGACAGACATACCACTAACCCCCCACGGGAGCGATTTGTCCGACACTAATGCAATTACCTGCTGATGTTTATTTTTGATTTCATAAGATATCACCACCCTGGAACATAAGTGTTTAACCAGCAAAATAAGAAACCCATTTTACTCAGCATCTTCTCAAATTTAGCTTTTCTTTTTTTATATATATTCAAACTTTATGTTTTAGCTGTTTTCCATTCAGCTGGTCCGCCGAAGACAAACATCTAATTTGGTCTGGCTGCATACGAACAGGACTGACTGGATGGAAAAATTAATTCCTCTTTGGCATCGGTCTGCAATCGTATAAGGAGATTGGTATTTAACCATTAAATGAAAAAGGGTCACATCCTTTAGCCTAGTGAGTAAAAAATATTTAAGTCTGTGTTGGTCCCTGGAGCTACTTATATAAGCTGTAATTAGCCTCATAAATGACCCTCAATTAAAAAAAAAAATAACACATTGAACATTTAAGCTACCTAACACACAGAATAGCTTCAGTCTGCTGGTGTGTGGCTTGGAAACGGATCAGTTTTTGTGGTTTAGTAGTGTGAATCTTGATTGTTTCTGGAAAAAAAACATGTATTTTAATTTTTCCAGCCATCCTTTCACATTTGAACTTAAATATACTCTATTATAACTGCTTCATTTTCTAAAAACGTCATTACCTTTTACTGGAAATTGTCATTTTGACAGTCACCCTTTAAAATGTAAGCATGTCATTAGATTTAGATTGTTGTTTTGAGAAAAAGCAGAATTAAAATGCCCAGTTGCTGCTTTTTGTCTTTGCTGGGTTGCCAGTTGACTGGCTCAGTTGTCTGTAGTTATTTTTTAATTTACTTTGTGAGCACTCTTCTTTCCCTGAAGACTGTATGACAACAGACTGATAGCTCTGCTAATAGATTTGGTTAGTTATCTGACCCGGCTTCTTCTGTTGGTTTTAAATTAGGGTTTAACAGCTTCCATCTGTGCAGAAACGAAACAGACAGGTTAATGCTTAATTGCAGTCATACACAAAACCACATTCTGAACTGTGGGGGAGAATATGTTTTTTAAAAAAGATGCCCACCTATTGAAGGATGCATCCTAATAGTATGGCTTAAAGTAACACTGTGTGAACTTCAAGTCAACTTCAACATTAATTGGAATTAAGGATAATTTGCTTTTCATGTGACTCTTAAAAAGCGTTCTTTGTGCACGCTACTATAAAATAAAAAAGTCAAAAACCACATTAGCGTGCTCCTTTGTGTGCTCTGTCCCACGCACCATTTGCTCTTCATACGGAAGTAAAGTGTCGCTTCAGTAAAACTCAAACTTCTAGACTGGAGGATAAATACTTTGATTTTCCCACAACTCCCCTTTTCTCTTTTGCTATTTTTTTCAGCAGTTCAAAAAGTCTTTGAGGCAACACTTTTTGTATTGTGCTGCAAAAAAAGAACTTATGTCTGGTTTAAAAAGATGAAAAAAAAAGTACAAAACTGTGGATTGTGCTCAAGTGCGTGGCAGCACGTGTGTGTGTCTATGTGTCACTGGTGTGGCTGCAAGTGTAAGCAGGAGGGCGTTTCACAGAGCGCGGTTTCCAGGCTCCTTTAACATGACCATCAAAGCCCAGCGTCAATGTGTTTCTAATAGCAGCCGCTGAATTAAACACTGGCTGTTCAGCCTCAGCAGAGGATAAATCATTTACAGAACAATTAGCTCATTTGTTGCTCCGCTCCGTTCTGCCAATGATTTCCAGACACAGAAAAACCCAGTCTGTGTGTGTGTTTGTAGACACACAAGACACAAATATATTCCCATTGGATTTATCATTCACAATCTTCTCATTGAAGAAACTTTCTTCTTTGTCAGCACTGGCAGTCATGGTTGACATTTAAATGTGTCATTTTTTATTGCAAAAGTTTACACAAATGAGTGGAGATTTAAACAATAACTTAAAAAGCCCTCCAATTTCAAAAACTAAAGAATAAAACAGATTAACAGACGTAAATATGAGCTGCTTGCATTTATTAAAAGCAGTATTTTTTTATATAGATAAAGGAAACTTTCTAAAAATTAAAGACACTACAAAATATAATAATCTCATAGAATCAGGCCTGAGTTTTTTACTGAAATCTATGAAAAAGTAATCATAAACTAATATTTTACTGCAGTATTGCCATGAGGACTAATACATTTTTTGCTTTGCCACATTTTTATTTTCTTTTACACACTTTTTCAAACACAAAACTTTTCTTTTCCAGAAAATCCACACATTTGTTAAACAATTTGTATGGCTAAATATAAGAAAACTTTCTCAAAAGAATGAAAAAACTATTCAAAGGAAAGCTTTATTTTTCTTCTCTATTTAACAGATTGCACTTTCTTCTTACTATGGACCTGAAAAAAGAAGTGAGCATCATGGGAAAAGCTGTAAAACTGTAAACTAAAGCAGACACATTAGCACATTTGAAAATGTTATGCACTGAATAAACACCAATTCAACAATTTGGAGCAGTCCTGCTTTTAAATCTTTGAGCTGGAAACACTCAAACAAGGATTGAGAGGCAACTTCTCTGAAAAACTGGATTTTTTTCATTGCATTTTTTTAAATAATCCATAAATTGTTTGATCTACGATCCTAAAAGGAAAGGAAAAACAGGTTTTCATGGAATATTTTCCAAAAATCTATTTAAAATTTCTGTAAAACGATGTTGTTGGGAGAATGATTTGTTGAGTGTACAACACAAACAACAAAAATAAGGACAGTTTTAGAGTCAGATTATTTTGTTACTATCCCCTTAAATGCATTTTTTAAACAGATGTATCAAATTTTAATGATGTATCAAGCAACAAACCATGTGGTCTAAATTCAAGAAAATATTCTTTGTTTCCACAGTAAGGGAGCAATAAGAAATCAGTTTTAGACTCAGGTTCACCTTCAGAAAAGACAATGAAAAGCAGAAAAGCATGTGGACATGTAAATCCCTGTGAACCCTGAACTTAAAGACACTGGGATCATGAAATCACATTAGTATTCACCTCACAGTTCCTCTGAATATGGAACATGCAACAGTTAGCACTGTGCACAGTGGTCATTAGTACCAAGACTGTTTGTTTTGCAACAGTTATACTCCCGTCACACATAATAAGAGGAAATGATCGTCCCCTTTTCTCACTTTCACCTTCTCCTGCATTAGAAATGAGTGTAAGTGAGGTGGCTGGTCTAAGCAGACCTGACAGCTGTGATGAACCTCACTGACCATAAAAACATACAAAAGAGAGAACCCGGGACATAGCCTGTGATTTTCCTCCACATTCGTTACGTCTCTGTAATCACCAGCACTCACTCTGCCCTTCAGCCCACTCAAACCCACGGCGGAGATCTTCCAATAAAAATAAAATACTTTCAGTTCCTGCCAATCACAGGTCTCTGCTATTCAACCCCTGAAATAACTTGAAACATTAACTTTGTTTGGAAACTCCACGTTTTTACAGTGAGAAAAAACAAATTTAGGAGATACTAGTGCAATTCTCGTTAATCAAAATCACCCAAAGTCGTAAAAATCAACAATAGGATACTTAACAGTACCAAAATGTTTATTTGAACTAAAATTGCATCTTCTTGCTAACATAAATAGTTGGTGCAGACTGGTAAAAAAAATGCAGTCATAAACTGTTTTAATTAAAAAATTTATAAGGAACAAATTTAACATTTGGTTTTATTTAGTGTCATCATTAAGGTTTTCTGTTTTTAAAATATTTTACATCTTTAATTTAGGACTATGTGACTCAAACTAAAACCAGGTTAGGGACTCCTTTTGTTTTGGGCCACCAAATACTTGCTCTTAAACCTTATTTTTTAAATTAGAATGGACATATATTACTGATATGATTGCTTCACTGAACTAAACATTTTCAAGTGGTTTTGTGTGCTTTTACATGCATTTTGTCAAGTTTTAGGGTAAAATATGTCTATAGTGTGTCATTATAACTTGCTTTTATTAAATAGATTTTTTTCAATTTTTTGAGACACATGGGCCTCAGGTTCCCAGTTAAAAAAAATAAATATTGAATACTTTTATTTTTAAAGACTAAACTGACAGAAGTTCTTTTTTCCCTTCAGTTGTACTTTTACTTTACCAAGTTAGCAATAATTTCAGTTTTTACAATAAAGCCATGCTATCTCTATTATAAATGTGCAATATTTTGCTACAGTTTTTGTCACTTTACATGTTGTGTTCTACTTTTTCAGGTGTTATTAACCCCTCATAATGTGTTTGTCTCCAGCTATGAAAATAAAATCCCATTTTTGCCTTCACTTAAATGCAAACTTGATTTAATCTTGGACACAAAGTGTTTTTATGTGTATTAGCATCAATAGGCGTGGAGGGATTAAGAAAGACATTTAACTGCAATAGAGGTGTCATGCAATGCATTTACATTACATATATATATATATATATATATATATATATATATATATATATATATATATATATATATATATATATATATATATATATATATATATATATATATTTATATGTAATTTGATAAGTAATAATATATGGTTATATTATTAATATAATTATATTATATAAGTAATAATATATAATATTTTGGATTAGATGTGAATGAGTTTTCTGCAATATATCACAATTTGGCAGTGTTCATTGGTGGGTCAATACTTCACGTAACACACATAAATCTTGAGTCAAAAAAAGTGACAGCTGTCATCCTGATAATGGGAACCAGTGTGTAAGCTAGAAACACAAGCCTTTGACAAAGTCTTGAGTTCTGACTTGTCTGGCATTAAAGAAAAAGCGTTTACTGCTCAGCGTGCATTTACAGGTCAGTCATGCATCTGCAAAGATGGGTTGACAGCAGCAGATAGTATTACACGGCTCCATGTGACAGCTCTGACCTTCACCAGCCTGATCGATATGCACTGAGCCAGTGGGGGTAGCAAGTTAACCAGGAGAAGAGATGCTGGGAGAGGGGGGATAAATATGAAAGACTCAGGGAGGACAGTCGGAAGACGAAAAATAGGAGGGTGAGAATGAGACAGGTCTCAGGCAAATTATCTCTCAACTGAGGACGTCTGGGTTTAGACACTGAGGACTTCTAGGCTTTCACTTGCAAAGGTTCATTGTGGAGACACAGGGTGGGGAGTGGAGACTCGCTGCTGAGAGTCAAGTTATCCCTCAGCTAAAGGGACGGAGGAGGGTATTAGCTTTCACACACTGCTGGGGTAACGGGGGAGTCTGCCAGATGTCAGCTCCCTACCCATAAATCCTACTAAATGGGCAGCAGCTTTGGTTATAGAGGGAGAACTAGGAGGAAGTCAGCTCTCTATCATCTTCTGCGGTGTTTGTCAAAATCTGAGCCGGGCTCATAAATATTTGCTTTCACTCAGCTGATGGTAATTCTTCACTCGCTGTTATTTCTCATCAGACCAATGACTTTCTTATGCGAGATTGTTCTTGATTACATCAGTTTCCTGGACCGTATCAATCAAATGTGAACCGACAGCTCACACTTTGTAAAGTTATGTTTGAGCTAAAGTGCAGATCACCTAAATGAGGATGGCAGGAGGAGGACTTTCTGTTTTGAAATGACAAAATTAAAGGGTAAAATTTAGTCAATGAATACCGAATGATAGAAATTCACGCTTTCTTGGTATCTCACAATTTTTAAGCTGTTATGATTGAAACTTTTACTCATTTCAGGTCAATCAACATATTATATCCACGTATTTAGATAAATTTTGTGTTCATGTGCAGTCATGGAATAAATGTCTCTAACATGCACACTTCAGCTTAGATCATCTTGGATTTTTAACAAATCAAAAATACTGCTTGCTTCCTTAAAAAACGCAAATATTCCCATGAAATGTTACCAAAGTGACATTTAAAAACATTTATATTGAGTATTATTGACCCTTAATAAACAAGTAACATGCAAATCAAGTTTTCCAATTTAAGTTTACAAGCACTGTCACTGATCTCAGGTCACCGGCCCTTATCAAAAAGTAGTACACTTGAAGTTTCTTTAATTAATTATAATTCAGTATAAGTATAGCAAGTATACCATAGTAGACTTTGTGTCAGAAGAATACAAACTAAATACTTTTTTAAGACAAAATTGGAACATTTTAAGCTTATGATATATACATTGAAGTAAACTTCAAGTATACTGCCTCACATTTCGTATAAATCAAGTTGTAGTACACTTGAATAGACTACTTTTTGCTATTAAACCAACACAAATCTTCACCAATTGGGATGATCAACTTTTAAAATGATTAAAGTTTTTATCTTAAAAGAAATATCAGTTCACTTAAGTTAAAAGTAATATACAAAAATATTTTATTATTAGTTCAAAATGTGATGATGACGATTAAATGTCCAACTTTTTAAATGTTCTGTTTATCTAATGCTTGTCAGACTCATATTTGCTGTTTGCTCACCATTCTCCTCTGGTTGCTCAGACAGAAGGTACAGATGTGCTTGGGCTGAGTTGATTGGTCGGATCCTCGAGTGGGGGAGGAGCTGACATGGAAAAATGGGGGCGATGGCGCGTGGCACGGCTGTCCATCATGAAGCCCTTCACCCAGAAGCAACACGTTTCCCAGATGGCTGATGTAGCTGCTGGCCAAGCGTAGTGTCTCGATCTTCGACAGCTTCCTGAAAGCATCAGAAACGTGTGGAACGACAGAATCAAGTTTCAGACGATTTGAAATTGGGAACCTGTTGCTGTGACAAACAAAAATGACAGAAGTTAAAGAAGGTAGTGTATTAAAAAGCTTCATCAGTCAAGATACCTGTCTGCAGGCTCAGTGGGGATGAGTGTGCGCAGCGCCGTGAAGGCTGTGTTCACCGAATTGGTGCGATCTCTCTCCCGTGCATTGGCGGCGGTCCTCTGGCGGACCTCCACGTTGGGTGACGACCCAGGGGTGCCCAGGCGCCCCACCATGGCCCCCAGACCTCCACCCCCTCCGGCCACACACATTTTCCTCTTTCTGTTCACCTTGATGTGGAAGGACGTTGGGGATGAAGAGGAAGACAAGCGGAACGCAGAGGAGTTGGACGAGTTGGGGGTTCGCTCCTCAGAACCAGAGCCTTCGCTGCCATTCTCCTCATCATCTTCGGAGAGGAGAGCGATGTCGCCGTACAGGAAGCGGCCTGCAGGAGGCGCTGTGCGTAGCATGGCGTATGTCATCTTTAGAGCAGTGGATTTGAGTGAGTCCTTTGGAGAAGCCCTGAAGGCAAGGTGCAAGCTGCTGGAGGCAATGATGCTCGGCAGTGGGTGTTGTTCACCAGGTCTACCTAAAGTTTACCTGCTCCTAAGGATTATTCTTCTATTCCTAAAATTGAAACATACATAAGTGGGTTTCCAAGTGCAGGTCAAAGAGTTCCACCTCAGTTCTGCTGTCAGGCAGATGGAGTTTCCTGGTTCTCCTTGATTTGAACAAAAAAAAAAGCTTCAAATCCCCAAAGATCTCCGTCTCTTGCGGTTATTCCTTTTGAATTAAAAACTTTATAGTAGCATTTTCAAGTCAAAGCTTTCCCTTTACTTTGCTACATTGAACCTTCCAGTTTGTTCTTTAATATTTGTCCCTCCTAAAAGCCAAACTAGCAAAATCTGCTGTGTTGCGACAGCGTCATGATCTCTTGCTTTCTATTGGTCTCTTGCTCGTGCTGCCTTTTTTTCCGCCTCTTTGCTCCACGTGTGTCTGCAGTCTGAGTGTTTCAGTCTGTCTCTGATCTTATAGCCAGTGGGAGGTCCAGTGGACTGCTTCGCTCCTCCCTCTGAGCGGCGAGTCCCTCGGCTGCTGTCTAAAAGCAGACCAGAAAGACCGGAGGCAAGAGGCAAACCATCGGCTGGAGTTTGTTTTGGCTCCATGCTGATGCGTACCAAGGGAAATCCATCATTCTTGCATCAACCCAGGAGCCATCTGCAACTCACTATGCAGTCGACATGAATACGGTTTAAAAACAAGATAAAGAACTGCTATTTGAAAGGGTTAATACACAAATGAATAATAAAAAAAGGAATTTATTTGTATAGTTTTCATTTGTTTGTACCCACAAAACTTTCTTTTATTGTCTTCTTGCATGGCTGTCTGCATTTGGGCAGGACAGGGGGTGGTGCAGTCATGGAGCCAGAAGCTGGAGAATCAGGCCGATCTTGTGAATGAAAGCTGGAACAGGATTTATTTAGTCATGGTCAAACTTTTTTTTTTTTTTTTTTTTATCTACTCAAGCCTTGACACCAGAAAGTAGTTTATCCTCAAGGGATTTAGATGTTCTTAGGGTGGAGTGTTTGGGTAATGCAGGCAGGATTCACAGATTTTCAGTGAAAGCAGCTTTAACCATCTGTCTACCAGATAAGGACAAGTGAATGACACAAGAGTAGTAAAGCTGAGGATAAGACAACAGCAGAGGTAGGCAGAAAAAAATCCTTATATTTACAGCAAGACATAATGGAAATAAACTTTAATTGTTTTTACCACCAAACCTCCTGGGATTTTATTAGCCATGACCGAGCAACTGAACTGGCTGTACATTTTTCTTCAGGCTCTGAGTTCACGGTGGTTGCAAACCAATGTAAAACTCAGCTAAGAAGCCCATAACCCTCAGTGGTACCTTACTGAAAACTTTAAACCCAACTGCCATTGTTGGCATGCCTCTTTTGTGTAGATTGGCAACAGTAACCTGCTGCTGAAAACTAACTGCACAATGAATAATTCGACAGTTACACAATGTTATAGTCAACATTCATCACTCTCAATTTCTCTGTGTTTTTTTCCTCCTTCGCGTCCACTTATCCCCCCCTCCTCTTTGCCTATCTCTGCTCTGCAATCATCTGCGCTGTTTATGCTGTGGTAGTGAGCGAACGAACAGAGGCCAGCCGTGGTTTCAGTGATTGATTTCAGAAGGAGAGAGTTTGAAACTGCAAGGAAAGGAGAAGAGCAAAGGTTTAGATGGAGTTCAAACATTTGTCTATTAATGAAAACTGGGGCGGACATGTGGGTCCATTTTCATTAAACTAAATGTTTTATTAATAGTTTAGAAATTGAAATAATAAAAAACATCATATCCTGGCTAATTGTACATGAGCAATCCAATTAAGCACATGTCCTAGCTCAGAATCCTAATAATGATTGCAATATACTTCTACAGAAACATTATTTTAAATAAATCATTTTTACTTGCAGCTAATGCTCCAGTGTTTCATATATTGTGGTCAAAATGAACATTAGTGAATTAGTAGACCTGCTAGCTACCCCCACCCCCCCCAAAAAACAACTATGTATATACATATAAGTGATGACCCATAAAAATCTACAAATTAACAAAAGAAATAAAAATTACAAAAAAAGAAACGAAGCAAACAGACATTTTAAATACATAAATAACAAGAATGGACAGATGGACAAAAAATGATATTTTGCAGGCCCAACAGGACACAAACCAGTGCCCTGCTTGTACGGGTCCCTTGCCTGGTAAATGCAGAAGGTAGTGTCAATTAAAGCATTCAACATTAAACATCAAATAGATCAAACAAAGAGATAGATATATGGATAGATGAACTGATATGATGATAGCATGCTATTCTGTACATTTTAGGGACTTGAAGGGATATGACACCCCAAACTCTCTGCACACAGACACCTTTGATTGAAACTGAAAATTAACAAACTGGAACTGATTTAATTTTTTCTAATCAGCTAAAAGCGGTAATTCAACAAACTGAAACTTTCAGCTCCACGTTGGTATTCATGTACAAGGAACTTCCAGACTCACCATCCATCCATCCATCCATCCATCCATCCATCCATCCATCCATCCATCCATCCATCCATCCATCCATCCCTGGGGTTTCTAGAGCCTGAAGCCAACCCAGTTGCTGTTGGCTAAAGGGAGGTTACACCTTGAACAGGCCACAGGTTTGTTGTAGGTCAATTCCAAATCACTACAATGGGAAAAAAAAGTCAAAATCTACAAAAAAAATCATACTTGGAATCCATTTTTATCTTTTACTTTTTCATCTCTGCCATTAAATATGAAGTCCATGATAGTTGTACTGAATGTGAATCTTTTAGAATTGTGTAATTTCCCTTCTTTGATCAAATTTGACAATATACTGTGCAAAAACAAATTGAGTTCAAAGTTGGAAGTTTAGCTCAACTATAGCTTTACCAAGAGTGTTGTAAGCCTTGTGCTATCCTTGGCATTATTACATTAAATGTGGCATGTTGAACTTTGTCTTTGACTGGTGTCTCTAGCATACTATTGACCTTTGTCCACCTTTGTCAGGGAGGGACCACACATCAATATAAGGGTGGGGGTCATCTAACCCCATTAGATAGCACGTGGGTTGAAAGAGGCTTGTTTGTCCTCGGCAATCTATTGGAAAAAGTTCAGTGATGTGAAATATATCTGCTATGCGGACAACTAAAGAGCTGAGTTGGTCGAAAACACCTGCCGTCCATCTTTTATATGATTGTTCTTAACTTTGAGCACCTGGATTTTTTTTATTTTAAATAGATCTTTACTATTTTGCATTTTAATTATAATGTTTTTTTTTCTTTTTTGAATTTTATTTGCAAATACACTTGATTTGACAGCACCAAAACTATTGTTGGCATTGCAAAACTTTCCTCTTAACAAATTCTACTCTGTAGTTCTTCACATTTTAAACTTTTATTGAGCGGGAATTTTTCCAAACCAGTTGCACCCGCTGTGGTCCAGCATCAAATGCATTAGCATGATCTTCCTGCCATTTGCATCTCCCCAAAGAGTCTGGCTGGCCTAACCACCTCTTCAGTTTCATTTTAAATCGCAGCCCGCAGGCCAAAACACACTGGAGTGGAGACAAGGTTATCTGTGGCTGGTTCATGTGTCTTAATGTGAGCAAAAGGGAAAAATCTGTATTTTAGTATATAGTATTATAATGACTGCATTTCTTTAAAATGATAGGAAACAAGAATTCATGTCCACAACTCTGTCAAGACTTTATAAAAATATGAAAAATCTAGATCCTTCAGAAATTTGGTATTCCAATGAAAACTGTAGTTATAAAAAGCACACATACAAATATCTCATAAACATTTTCTGACAAGATAAACAAGAAAGCACATTAGAAGGCAGGCCCTTTTTTCATTTCAAATTCTTTAAATTTAAGACAACCATTGGCTCAGAGAACTCTAAAATTTGGATATAATATAACCAATTACTAAAGGTAAAAATGGTTACATTAAATTATGCCTTACCTTAGAAAAATTTGGCATGAGATGGAATTAAGAGAGGAATTTTCTTTAAAAAGTATGTGGATTGAAAATTATTCAATCATCTTATTGTAAAGGTGACTGTAACCACCAAAATAGTTAATTAAATTGATAATGTCACAATTTTCTGGGCTAATTACAGTCCTGACAAAAACACTGTCTGATGAAAGTTTGAACTCTGTATATAGAAACAAGGAGAATAATGACATCTGAGACGTGAAAAATAAACAAGTAAATAAAATGTGTGTAATTGATTTCAACTTTACATTTTAACAGTAAAGGAAAAAAAGTATTAGAAGTCAACATGGCAAAAGCAAAATATGAAGACGAGGCTAAATTATGGAGTTTTTTGGACTAAGAGAAAAATCTAAACACAAGCAGATCTGGTGTAATTAACTATATGTGGCACAAGGAAAATAAAATATCAATAAAAAAACAGTCTTTTTTCAACTAAAATCTATAAAAGATATATTATACGTAGATTAAAAAAATGAAAATAAAACAGGAGATTAACAAGAGGAAAATTACTAAAAAACAAGAACTGGACATTTGATGGACAGAAAACAGAACTCTGACACATTGTATTATTTATGGATTATTTCTCCATATTTAATGACTTATGATGTATTGTCAGACAATATATCAAATAGATGTATTTTTATGACCTTTCATAAACAAAAACTTGAGCTGCATTTACAAAAAGGAAATATTGAAATACAATTTTTTTGAAACAATAAGGAAATGATTGTGATTTTTTTTTCTGTTTTATTTAATTCAATTGATTTTATTTATTCACTTTATTATATGTGTTTCATTAAGCAGACTGTTCCTACAGAAGTGGTGCATTGCACTTTAAAAGGAGAGTTTGCTAAAAAAAAAAAAAAAAAAAGAAAACAACAACAAATCAAATGCAGCTTTCTACGTTGGAATAATATTCAGACTCAGTAAAACACTGAACTAAAAGCTTCAAACAGCATCTATAAATGATAGAGATGACATCATCTGACCATCAATTCTATAAACAGTCTGCGGGTTTGAACCAAGCAAGTGAAAGTGAAAAGTGTGTTGAGTTAAGATCCCCTTATTTGACAGTTATCCAGACTTTCAACTTTCTTTTTACTCACTTTGTCACTTTTTGTCACAGTTATGGAAAAAAAATAAACCGCTCTGATAATTTACATTTCAAAGGGGTTCTCCTTTACTGATGCAGCAGCAGCAGCAGCAGCAGCAGCAGCAGCGGCGGCGGCGGTGGTGGTGGCAGCAACAGTAGTAGAACGGCATCTGATAGTCATTACTCCTCCCGTCTCCTCCCCCATCTTTTCCCCGTTCCTTCTCCTCCTCCTGCTCAATAGTGTTTTCTCAGCTCAGACGTATTATTCATTAGTCTGATGAAAAACACCCACCAACTAATCTGGGCCCAGTCTCACTGGCACAGACACATACAGGCGAAATAACAACCAGACAGATACACACACACCCACACAGTCCCAACTCAGCTGAACTAGTCTGGTATGGGTCAGGGACGCGTCAAAATACGGAAGCGGGTCTGGACCTAATATGGTACCAGAGAGCGCTCAGACAGCAGGGGAGCAGCACTTCAAGAATTATTTATTCAGGTCTTTTTTGGCCCTGACCTAAAGGGACTGAAAAGAGATGTTTTTTTTGGGGGGGGCTCTCACATGGTGCCACTAAGCAGACGTCTGAAGGGACAGTCTACTTTCCACAGAAAGAATGGCAACAGGAAAAAGACAGGGTGAAGACGACCAAGAAGGGGAAGCAGGACGGAGAAGAAAAGAGGGAAAGAAAGAAGGGACTGCCAAGAAGACGACGGGGAGAGGCGGTGGCGTCCCGCCAGCTCTCCAGACTGCACGCTGTACTGTATGGGGAAAATGGTCGGAAGTGATTGCTCCCCCTCCAACTAGCATCCCCCCACCAGCGCTGCTAGCCCCAATTTCAGCCTCAGTCAGCCTGAGCGCCAGCCACACTCTGCTGCGTTTCCCAAGAGGGCCAGACTCTACAGCTGGCCTTATTAAACAGAGAGACGCAGGGAGACAGAAAAAAAGAAGCAGAAGGAAAGAGAGGTCACACAACTGGAAGACATCAGTTGAAACCGTGCTCGCTCACTTAGTTTTTTCCATTCATATCCCATTTTATGATAGAGTTTCTCACAAACATGCTTGCGGTGCACTGGGTTCAGGCACACAGTAAAAAGTTATTGTTTGATTTGACGTCCTTTAGAATGCTGTTAAACGGTGACAAAAATGCTGGGAAATTGAAGTCTTTGCGACTTTTATCTCATTTGTCTGAGAACGTCCTACAGGCAGTCGCACATAGGCTGCGTGAGGGCGACTCTCACAGTTCACATGTAGCTCACTGCATTTCTGAAAATGGATGAAAGGAAGGTTGCAGACTGGAAATTTGTTTCCAGTCTGCAATCTGGGAAAAACTTGGGATTGGCCTAATTTTTATGGGGTCAAATTTAGCCTCAAACTCGTTTCTGTTTAGTCAGGGAGTTGCAGACATTTACACCAGTGGCCATTGAATCGTTTTTGTCAAACTTAAAAATATCACCACAATTCTTAAGGTGTTGTACTCTCATTTTCAGAGATTAAAAACTGACAAGGCAGGAGTAACAGTTAATATATCCCTTAAATCATTTGTTTTGGCTCTCTACTTTGAGATTTGTTGGAAAAGTTTTTGTTCCTATTTTTATTTTATCAATCACAGCTCTTTAATCTTCCATGAGGCTTTCTGTAAGACTCATTTACCAGACAAAAAGTTTCAACCACACTTGGAAACAGTTGAGTATTGTCATGTTAAAATCAATCGCTGGACTCAGTTTAATTTTATTTAGATCTTCTTAATAAGATTAGGGAGCAGTGTCTATTTAAAATTGCATAAAAAAGGAAAGTTTTTTCTGACAGTGATTAATACCTTGGTCAAATGCACCCGTATGGGGATTGACCCGTACAGGTGCTGCAGGTTTTTGGGTTGTCCCGGCCAGAGAAGGGTCGTCTGCATCTTAAAGAGAGAGCAGGTGTGTCTTGCAGTTCCCTTGAGGCCTGTGTGGGCACCTTAAGGGACGTCATAAAAATGGAATGTGGTAAGTGTAAGTGTATTGTGAAGTATTTATAAGGATAATGAAAGTTGCACGCACAGTATGACAGCATCAGCTGGATGTCATAGGTGATGCTGTCATACGCTGCACTCTAATTAGAGAGGTATTCACTCCTTACTGACCACGCGCAAATGTAGTGGAGGGGTGATGTGCAAGTTTCCGTAGGACGCCCACACAAACTGCACCCTGGTTGTCTAGTTTAGCATGGGATCTGCAATGGGAGCACAAGGGCACGCAAGGAACCCCCACTTATCACATGAAAGGCACTAACGTGCTCTTTGTGCAGTGTGCAGGGTCAGAGGAGGTCATAAACTCAAAATATTTGTAAAGTGCTAATACTTCCCCTTTACTTATCCTTACGTGTTGTGTTCCCTACAGCCTGTCACCCGCAGCATGCCCATAGAAAAAATTAAAATTTTATCTAAAGGGTTTTCAGGTATCCTGCAGGGAATCATGGAATTCCCATGGGATTCCCAACCTGGGATGAGAGTCATCTCTACCATTAATCACGGCAGATAGTTATAATGCTTTTGGGGGCGGAAGAAAAGTGAGAGACAACCAATAAGAACGATGAAAAAAAAATGAATGAACGAATGAACTTAATTTATTTAGCACTTTCCAACTGCTTTTAGCAAACCAAAGTGCTTCACAATGGAAGAAAGAAGAAAGATTTAGACAAATTAAGAACAAAATGTATAAGACAGCATAAAAGTACAAGTGCAGTCTGCAGTAAAATACATAAAAGATAAAGAAGAATACAATAAAACAAATAAAGTAAAATAAAATGCCACCAACTACTCAGCGCTAAAACCCATTCCTAAAATGTGTGTTTTTAAATAAAATGTAAAACTATTAAGGTTTGACATCATGCGCAGTCCTGGTGGAATTCTATTCCATAACCGAGGGCCAGCAACGGAAAAAGCCCGCTCACCCCAGCGTTTCTGTCGGGACCTGGGCACCTCAAGCAGATTCTGGTTTGCACACCTTAAAACTCTAGAATGACAACGGACAGTTAAAAGCTCAGTTAAGTAAACTGAGGTGAGACCATGAAGAGCTTTAAAAACAGACAGTTAAAGTTTAAACTGAATTCTAAAGTGAACAGGGAGCCAGTGAAGAGACTTGAGTACCAGGAGGTGATAAATAAAGCCAGCTGAGCCATTATGTTGTTTTCTGAAAATATTACCACAATGTAACTCAATTTAAACAATAACTACATTACCCAGAAGCCATCTGTGTTCCTAGTCACAGTTTCCCCACTGAAATATAAAGCGTAGCGATCAAATATTGATAGGAGTGATGAAGAGAACCACTACCCACAATGATGTGATGACAGAGAAAATGACATCCAGCAAAAAGTAAAAATGAAAAAACTTCTCCTCAGTTCAGAAAGCTGGTAGGGAAGTCAGATGTAATAAAAAAAAAATTATGAGAGTTGGATGATAAAAAAGAAAAAAATATGAGGGAGCGGTACAGAAACGGGATCATTTTGAACGGTATGGGAGTCAGATTACCGGGAGCGGGACAGGACTGGATTATTTTTTAAGACTCGGTCTGGGAGCGGGACAGGACAGGAGTGAAAATCTACTCCAGTATCATCCTCTAATGCAGTTGTGACTAAAACATAATGTTCTAAAAGATAAGATTTCCAAAAGCAGGCTAAAGTAAGGCCTATTGTGGATCACATAGATATTCTGAAGGTATTATTTTTTTTCTTACAGTTATGCATGTTAGGCTCCAACTGTCTGATCGGGAATTCTAAAATTTCATGCATATTAGTTTTCATATCAAAGTATGATTCTACAAATGTTTCAGGTTTGCACACCTGAACTTCACTCTCACCTGTTGTTAATTTTGATATAGCATCAGTGACCTCTTTCAAATTTAGAAAAAAACAGCAAATTCAAACTTTGGAAAGCGATAGTGTTGCTGTATAACTTCTTAACAGTTGGAAACTTGGTTTACAGCTCAAAAAGCCTCGGGTTAAGTAATGTTTTTAATCACAATAATCCAGTATGACCTTTTATGAGCTCTGCATTTTTTATTTTATTTTATTGATCATTTTAAAAAAAACATGCAAGTATTGCCAACCTATAAATGCTAGTTTTGTTTTTGCTTATGTTTTTCCTTAAATCATTTCGACATGCAGGCAACACACAAAAGTTAGTCAAGAGTTACAAAGTCAAATCAGACCTATTTTCTATTTACTGTTTCAAGAGAATGTCTAGTGTCTCCAAATGTTAATAAGAACATTTTATGTCAAACCTTTCTTACTTCCCCTTCGACTTGGCTGCAGGCAACAATGTAAAGTTGGCAACTCCGTCTAGCCCTTCCATTCCTCAGTTCCATGTTATTCAAGTAAGTAGGTGACTGTACATTCGTGGAAATGTGCTAAACCTGCTGCCTACAAGGTTAACATTGTCACTCCATTTTATGGTGCCTTGTGTTACCACAGCAAAAGAGAGTTGGGGACTGAAGGAGAAATATTCCTTTTAGTAAAATGTGCTCATAAAAAGATTTCGATGTATTTAATAAAAGTTTGGCATTTTCAAAATAAATGTGTGTACTTGCACAAAATGTTGTTTTGCTTTCTTCCGATGTGTGTTCGTGTTAAACCTTTAACTGCTCAACTAAACAGCAGAGCACATTTAGGAACCATATTATTAAAAATATTGATTGTGTGTATTACTCTTCCAAGGAAATAAGCGGCTGGAAAAAAACACATTTTGAATTGATTGTGTCTTAGTTGGGTCAATAAAGAGTTAAGCAAAAAAAAAAATTAGTTAATGCTAAAAGCTTTTATTGCTAATACAATCTTTTTTTTAAAGATACAGCAATTTAGCTTAAGAATAAAACAATACAGGTGTAGGTGGAATTTGAAGGATTTTATCTCAAATGTTTCCCATGAATGCTCACATTCACAACAATGATTCCAGAATAATACAAAGTACCCATTTAAATCCCAAATCAAAGGTTAAGGTCAGAATACATTGATAATTATGTTAATTCCTGAATTAATAACTTTGGTGGTTGTTTTATATTAAAAAAAATGTAAATGACGTATTGCTTTGCTAGCTGGTAGAAAACACATAATTTTCTCTACTATTATGTCCAAACTATGATTGCAGCCATATGATTTGGATCCTTTTTTTTCAGAACTTAAGTGACAGATCTGCTTCATGTCAAAGCTTTAAAAAGTCTCCATTTTCTGCAGTCAGTCAGAAACTGAGCTCTTAAAAAAAAAAAAAAAAATTCTCCTTGTAATTAGACTTTGGTTTTCTCTTAAATGGATTCTGGACACAAAAGTTAAGGCAGAGTTTCCTTTCAAGGGGAAAATAGCTGACTAGTGTTGATTGTGAGTGAGTGTTGAGGGTCACAATAGATCATTTTTTTCAACATTTCTTTGTTAGAAACGGCAACGCAAAGAAAATCATCAAAAGGTTAATTTTGTAGAAACAGCTAATGATGGGTCAGGCCTCTGACAGTGAAAATCAATTTTGTTTTTGAATAGCAAAATAAAAGCCTGTCTAATCAGTGCAGCAACAACTTATCCTTCTTTCAGTGTTATTGAGGACAGAGCAGCAGCTCGTCTCGTTCTGTTGATCTAAACTCTCAGTTAACAGAACTGTGATGTCTACTAGCTAATGAGGAGGCAGCAGACTCACTCAACACATCATCTCTATCTGTATTTTCAACTTTCTCTTCAAGCCTTTTAATCCTTTGCTCTGTCTTGCTAGTCCTGGTGTGACCGTCTCTGCCCCCCTCCTGTTGTTCTTTGCCTACCCCGATCCTATGACAGAAGCTGTCCTGTTGCTTGTGGCTGACTCCCAATCACTTCCAGAGTTTTACCCTCCAATGAAGCCAATGGGAGGTCAGAATTCGTGGAGATAAACTAAAATCAGACCCAACCTCTAATCAGAGACCCATGATTTATGTTGGTGGGGGTCTGTCTACTGTAAAAAAGCAACAATAAATAAAACTTTTACACTCTTTGGTTTTTCCAAACTCGTTGGGCTCAAGTTGGCTTCAGTATGTTCCATGGTGTAATGGCTGGCTGCCTCAAATGCCAGCGGACTCACATCACTAAAAGAAAGACAGACAGAGGAGGAACAAAAAGAGGGGGAACGTTTAGCATGCAACATATGAGACATGGTTAAAGTGGTTATGAGTCTGCAGGCAGATATGTATGGTGCTGATTAGCTTTGAAAGTGGCAGCATTTTACAAAAAACAAATACATATATATACATATATATACATATATATATATATATATATATATATATATATATTATATATATATATATATATATATATATATATATATATATATATATATATATATATATATATTCACATTTTTCCGACTGCTTTCATAGAACTACAGCAGAATCAATGCAACATTTCTAGTAGAAGTAAGATAAATGTGGTGGTGCATTGGTTGCAAACTTCAATGAGCATAAAGATAAAAATGAGCTATATTTGTTACAAATGGTTAGAATGTGAGGCTGTTTGGTTGTGCAAAATACACACCTCCCTAAAAGAACACTAGTTGTGGCTGAAGGCCTGTTTGCACCAACCATAAAGTTGTATAATGCAAAATAAGAAATTATGGAAGTCAGGTAGTGTGGTCTCATCAAAAAAAATTAAATTTCTGTGACTTTTCAGACTTTTCTCACTGAAAGAGAAATGAAAGAGAAACAAATTATGCAAAATTTTCAAAATAAAATACTAAGTTTAGGAGTTGTAAAGCCTGTGACTTCGAATTTTGAATTTTGACTTGAATTTTCATTTAAAGTTGAGGCTGCACCACAAACAAAGCAAACCTCTTATCTTGGCTTCATGTTGCAAATAGTGTGTCTAAAACTAATCTGGTCTGGTTAGGAGTGGTACAGTACAACCTAGTTAATTCTGGCGAGCTCTTCCACCTTGTTCAGCCTTGTTTACATTGACCGGTTTGTATCCTTGGTGTAGACCAGGGGTGGGCAAACTACGGCCCGGGGGCCACATGCGGCCCCTTAAGCTACTTAATGTGGCCCTCCAAATTAAAATACATTGAATCAAAAATCCAAATTATTGTTTTATTTTCATTGTATTTCTGGTTTCTTCCCATGAATGGTGTTGTTTCTCTGACATTCATGTGTGTTCCTTTCTGAGTCAGATGGTGAGTTTTCGGATTATTCCTGCACCACATAAATGCAGCATTTCTTTGAGTTCACATTTTCCTTTGAAGAACATCAACCCATTGGATCACCAAAAAGAGAACAAAAATCAAAATTTAGAAATTAAAACTCCCAAATTTTCTGTTTTTAAATTAATATATGTGAATTTGAATCCAAATTAAAGCATGTTTTTCTCTAAATTCCATATTATTCTTTTAGTTTATGAGGTTGATTACCAAATCACTCCTTCCATCTGCTCCTTGTCCGGCCCTTATGCCAAATTTTAGAACCCTTTCTGGCCCACGAGTCAAAACATTTGCCCACCCCTGGTGTAGACCGCTGGCATATGCTACTGCTAGCTCACTCTGCATCACGCTGTCACTATAGGATGGCAAGGAATGTTTTCAGTTCTACCACAGATCAGGCCTTGCTGTTGTTTGCAGGCATTTTTAATATAGACTCATAACCAAAAGTGTACACAGGAAACCACAAAATCCAGTTTTCACTTTCCCCTGGTGGTTACAGTGGTTCCGCCCAAGCCGGTCAGTTCCATTTTTCAATGGAGCAACAACCGATGGGGGCCCCCAAGGGGTACGGTTCGTACTGTATAATGGGACCATTTTACAATGGAAGCGCTCAAAATACCGGGTGAGACTGGACAGCTCAACGGAAACAAGTCTGAAGTTCCAAAAGATCATCCCTGAAAAGCTGTGTGTCCAAACTAGCGTGTGAAGAAAGTAATTTACATGAGTTTGCTGAGAAAAGTAAATTTGAAATTTGTTCTCAAAAGGGACAGAAGTACAAGTTACCCAAAGTACTTGTGTTGCTGACAAGCTGGACTCCAGCAAGCTATCCTTCAGCAACAGACGCATGTTCTTCCAGAACTTTTGATTATTTCCTTCTCTTTTCGCATCAGCTTCTGAGCAATAACGATAATACACAGTTGTGTTTATCAACGTGAATGCTGCACATCAAATATATCACACAGTTTTAAGGTTCTCATACTTAACTCTCTTTTTATTTTCACTGCTGCGCAGCAGTCAAGCTACTTTCACACGAACGACCTTGAAGAGTGAAAACTATCTGTCATTACAAGTGTCACTGAAATCGCAGGAGAAGCTTTTCGCTCCTCTCGCTTTGGTGAGGTCAGAGGTTACGGTCACTGCATGAATGTTGATGAATTCTTGAGAATTTGTGACCGGGCCTTTCGGTTTGCCACTAGGCTCCCCCCGCAAAAAAAGTCTTTCAGCAGAAAAAAAAAGCTGCATTAAAAACATGTTTTATTAAAAGTTGGTTTGCAGGAGGTGTGAGAGGAAAGATCAGTGAGAAGTGGAAGAAAAGTGGAGAGTTCGTTTGATGACCTTGTTATGGGAGGCTGAGGGTTGAGGGGGAAGACGTGTGAAGTCAAAGACTTGTGTTAAAAGTGTGAGTATGTGTGTGTTTGATGTTATAGTCTTGTAAAGCAGCAGCTGGAGAGGGCTGTCCCCTGAGAACCACATCAGCTCGCTAGTAAACCTCACACACACACATGCACACACGTGCAGTGTTTCATAAAGCCATTGCTGTGAAAATGAACCAGACTCCACCAGTCAGAAATGACTGACACCCTCACATTTATATAGATCTTCTCTTTTTTTTTTTTTTTTTAAATCAACTGGTTTAGATCAGACTCAATAAACACAGAAGCCAACACTTTACCTGCAGAGAGTGAAGGAAAAAAAAAAGTTTGAGATAAAAATTGAGACATAAGTCAAGACAGTTTAATGTGAAATTTTTCTCACTGACGTGTGCTCTTATATGTAGTTTGCCTGCATATGGTTCTACTGTAAAACTGTAATTGTACTGTAAAACTCCCCCATCCAGATGTAGGGTTGGTAACACAGGCCTCAGTAGGGGGGAGAACCTTTTGAGTCCGTGAGAGTCTTTACAAAATTGGACCGTGTGAAATGTGCACACAGAGAATTATTTTTTTTTTTTTAGTCTTTCATTTTTTTTGCTTTTTCTGAACTTCTTTTTGTTTGTGGAAGTCAACATTCAGACAACCCCAAATGGAGCTGTCAGTCAGTGTGCACCGAGACACAAACGCACTCCAAACTTAGGCTTTTCTGCGCTCACTCGCGTGTCATCTAATACTTTTATTTCCCTTGATTGTAGCAGCGTGTGACATCATGCTGCAGCTGACTGGGAGCAAACACTCCTATTTTAAAGCAGTGGACCGTTTCCAGGGAGATGATATAACATAGTCCAGATGAGCCCCTCCAAGGATTGCCTCATTATCACACATACCGCAGCTGCACCCAAGCACTGTGTGCACGAGCGGTGGTGTTTATGTGTGCCTCTGCCTGTGACTGTGTGCATGTGTGTGCGTCTGTGACCATTTAAGCTCTACTCGCAGTCAATTACCAGAAAATGACTCTTGTGGACTGTTTTTCTCTCCAGAAAAACAAATTATAGGGTTTAGGTTAAGGCTGGGAGTGGGGTTGGAATTGCAGGAAAGTCCTGGCTTAGCTTGTTCCATGTGAAGGACATGAAACCAGGAGGTTAGGCCAGGAAGCTGCATCTATCAATAGCACTCCAAATATATAGAATAGATTTAGGTGTTTTGAGTTTCCTAACATTAAAAATCTATATATTCTTATGAGTCACATAAATATTTCTGCTCAAAAAATAATTGATAAATTAATAGCACAATTTATTTCATAAATTTGTTTTGTGTGGTGCTCACAACTCTAAGAAATAGGTTACCACATAATTGAATAAATATGAGTTTTAGCTAGAACAGAGGAAGGGTTCATCCAGTTCCTTTATAATATGCAGCCTGTCGCTATGTTTACAAATAAAAAAAGAACGCCTCCCTTATTAATTATACCAGAAATAAATTATGATAAAAACAGCAAAAAAATAGTTTTGTTTCAGTTTCATCTTTTAACTTGCTAAAAACTTTCATTTGTTTATTTTTTATGTGAAACTTAATTGAGTATTGGGTCTGGAAATGTATTTAAACAGGCAAATCGGATTAAACATTTTTATTATCATTACTAAATTCAGCTATCAGCAGTAAACATTACAGTTATATAATACATTTAATTTGTATACAACCTGTTTCCTCCTCCCACTTTTTTGACTGTCTTTGATTATTTTGTTGTACCTCCATTGTGTTCATTTTTAAAGTTCCAATGTTTATTTCAACAGAGTTCAAATATATTCTATGTAGTCCCTTTTGCAATCTTACCATATATGTCTTTATTTTGCAGTTGAAAAAATTAAAAATGCTTTATTTCAGGGACAACTTTAACTCTTTGACACTGAAGCGCCAATATTTATGTTCTTTGATTTACTGTAACTTTTCATCCGTTAACACAATCAACGTAATTCTACCAGATTCTGAAGGAGAAAAGCAGCACGGGCGAACCAGATTTTGCGTTTATGTATCACCTAGGCTGTGACGCCTCAGGTTTTAAAGGGTTAAAATAGCTCATGCTCAAAAGGTTCAAATGACCTTTTTTATGTCTAAAGCTGAATATGAATTATTCTTCTATCCCTACGACTTCTCCTACCCCTTCAATTGTAGGGGAATTTGGAGCTGCAGCAATGTCAATTTTTTAAATTTTTTTTGGGGGGGGAGTGGTAGCGACTTAGAGCTCTCAATCCCTCTGGCATTAAGGTGATCTGCATTGCACTGAGGAGAAATACATTTTTTTCACGTGGGTGTTTTCTGAAGCACTGAAGTTTACATTTGAAAGCCAGTAATGACTTTGTTTTAGCATGACTTTTTAAAGTTATAAAGTCAATGTTTTAATGCATTTTTCGAGAGCTGGCAGTCACGCACTAACTTAGATAACTGAGGACTACTAATGACATTGTTGAGTGATAAAAAGGTTGAAGACAGTTTTTACATAACTCTGTTTGGGGGGCTAAATATGGGGATAGGGAGAAGTCGTCATATATTTTTCTTTTTTATAAATATATTTCCGCAAAATTACTTGAAAATATTAATGAATGAGATTTTCGTTTTCATCGGTTTTGTTTGTAGTCACAGCAGCAGAATTTTTTATTTTCAACTTTTACTGTCGATTGAATGGTTTCCTATTTTTGCTGACACTACAAAGAATGGATTTATAAAACAGTGAGATAAATATTAAACAGGACGCTTGATGTTAATGTACAGAATTTGGATCTGAATGGGGAAGGAAAAGGGGGCCGTGGTTTAGGAGAGGGAAGGTTTCCGACAGTAGCCCAGACCTGACAGGTTCCTTCATTTCCAACTTCATTCAGTCCCATACAGGGACTCTGCACATGGTAAAACCATCACAGGGAGGCAGAACACACACACGCACGTCTCTCACATATAAAGGACACATGTTTGCTTTCTTCTTAACCAGGAAATGGGCTTCATTCACATTTGAACACAGGAAAAAAAAGACAGACAGACATAGAGGCAGAAAGCTATTTAGCTGTCAAGAGACAATTTGTGCCACTGCTGACGAAGATCTGGATTCCCCACTGGGAAAATTTGGACTTGAAATGTTAACAAGGTGTACTTGTCTCTTCTTCCTAACCGTCTGCCTGTGAACTTTTGTTTTTTTGGCAAACAGTTAAATGCCTTTATGACTGAATGTATTTTTTTTTTATCTGGTTTGCACATCTCAGTTTTTTTCTGGAAGAGAAATGCAAAATAAACTCTAATCTTGTTCTATCTTGTTTCTCCATTATTGTGTCTTGATATTTCTGCTTTGGTTTTTTGGAACAGAATGCAAAAAAAAAATGTTTATTTTATATTTCTGTCAAAATCTATAGACACAACTTTGTAGCTGAATTTAATTTAAAGTGTAACTATTTCTAAAAATAATCAAGTTTAGAACTCAGCTTATGAAAAAGTCAAGAGAACTCACAGAAACACCAAGATCTACATATATTTTTCTAAAAGTATTTTTTAAAAAGGATTAATTTAAAATAAAGCAGTTCAGTCCCACAAAGTTATTCTACTTTTTGAGTGCAGCAGCAATCTGTTAAAATGAATCCCAACAGATGTGCATCAACATGATTAGTGCGCTGATGGTAAAATTCCTGAACATGTGCTTCAAGCAAACCAGGTTAAAGTGATGGTTGAGTCCAAAGTTGTTGATTAGCCACTCAAGCCTTGTGCAAAAATTAAAACACTCAAATAACAGTTTCTACCAAGCTTAATGTCAAGGTTTCTACCTTGATGAATTCATCAACACACTCATCAAGTTTGCATGAAGTGTTCTGCATTGCCCCCTCCCTTCAGTCATGGAAACTGTCCACCTCACAGGTTCTAATTGGTTCAAATGTGTTCTTACACCACACTAAGCAAACTCAGATAATTAACTCACTATACTTGATTACATGAGACCTGATCTTAGCTGGACGAGGTTCAAAAAACATGTAATTTTGCCACTAGATGGGGTGAGAGTCTGAGAGGGGGGGGTCAAACGCCTGCCCATAATAACCACCAGACATGACGCATTCAGCGTGGAATACCACAGCAGCCACAGACAGGTCTCTGGCAGACGAGGGGCAGAAATCCGACCCTACAGCCAGTTTGTGAATGGGACAGGAATGAGTAAAACCAGGCTAAATGTAATAAAACTTCAATAACTTTTGAAGATTTAAGAGCTTTAAGAAATCACCAAATGTTTAGTTTGGCTTATTTGTAAAGCTGAGTGTGAAATTGACTAAACACTGTCCATTTTAGCCTTGCGGTATCAAATTTTTAAAAAAGAAATATCCATCTTTTGTGTCTGCCAGTTCCACTTGTTTGCTTCTTTTCCTAAATTCCCCGCCGAATCCATTTGGCAAACGTCCATTCATCAAGCCGTCCGGTAGACCTTTCTATAAGACAGCGCACAGACAACATATCACCTTGTCAGATATGATTGTAGGGCTGATCATCGTCATCCTTGCCCAGACTTCCCCCCGCGGGGAGCTGCGCTCAGTATGAAGACTAACACATGTTGGACAATCGAATCATTATTTGCTTACATGGACTTCAGCCAAGAGAGCCTGGAGAGCTACAATTTCTAATCTGTGGGCATAAGACATAGCAAAGGACTGACATATTGTAAAACTCAGAAGTGTGGCGAGGGGGAGAAAAATTTGAGTGGTCACATTACATGAAAACATCAGGCAGGAAGTGTTTTGCAATGGCGGAAAATCTTCAGGTCCAGTTTGACCACCAGACGGTCACACTTCATCGGGCCTGGAGGCTGCGGTCAGGGCACGGATACCTTCCTCACCATAAGAGCAGCAAGACTGTCCAACATTTTTCTTTTGCTCCTTTGATTAACACTTACCTCTGATCTACTTTAAGCCACCTCGCAGTCCCACCCCCCTTTACTCTCTGTTCTGTCCTGCTCAGCCACTTTGTCACATTATGTTTTTTTTCTGCCCCCCCAAATCACCCTTCCTACTATTTCCCCTCAAACTTTCTCATTGCTCTCCCTCACCCTCTTTCTCTCTCTGTTTGTGGTCAGTCACACTTAATCTAGCTCCATCCATCTGTTTCTCTTCATTCATTTAGTCCCGTCTGTTTTCGATTAAGATTACACCAGGCTTTGACCTGTTAGTGTGCCACGATCCTTTTGAAGTCATTCTGTGGTTGCAGGTTAAACTCAAAGCCCACCAATCTTTAGACTCAACCAAATACAGATTTGGTGGAAAGAGAGAGAAAAAAAGTTCAATAATAGGGTCTAAAACCCCTTTTTTTTCTTTAGCCAGGAACCAAAGTCTGTAGCTTTTTTCTGAGCGAGTTTTGATCATTAAATCATGTAGGAGTTCTACAAATGAGGACATACGCTCAAAGAAGGTCTGCTACCCATTTAGGTTCCCAACTCATAATCCGACCAAGCAAGCTGTGAACTGGAATATATTGTAAATTTAAGTTCACATCCTGAGGATTTTCAGTGCAGTGTAAAGGTAGGTTCTGTTTTCCATTATGGTTTCTGTTTAAGCCTCAACCGAATCTTTCCACTAAGTATCACGGAACTTTTGGGGGGCCAGATGACGAATATAAAAGCCTTTATCTAACTAAACATTTCTCTTAGAATTCACATTAAAAGGAAACACTAAGCTTGTTTATTTCTAAAGGTGCATGAAAACTAAGCGTAGTGATTCAAAAACCTGTTGGATAAATATTGGATTTGACGGCACAGACCTCCTGTTGTATCCCTCCATCATCCACATGATCAACTGGCTAATAAGCCAAAAGTCAACCTTCATTTGCAGACATTAAGCGAGATTTCTTTGAAAGCTCACAGCTCACGTCACTTCTCTGCCTTTGCATGAATGCCTTTGAGCAAAGATGAACTTCAACGTTCAGCAGTACATCATCATTATTCCTGGGTCAACGCTGGGGCGAGTCGCCAATAGGCTGACTGGTACTGCTGAACTGACATCTATTGGCCAGGTTGTGGCAGGGTAGGATGTTAAAGTCATTGAAACTCATCAGGCTAAGTGGACGCACTTGATTGAGAGGTCCTGAACCTCCTCAAGTCTGGCTGCGGGTTGCTCTCAGTGCCAGCAATTCTCAATTAGGGCAGAAAACTTTTTAGGCTGTCGAGTCTGCTTGATTTAAATATATTAATATGTACCAGCCGGCTGAATTTCATGTCATACTTGAGCTATACGTGTAGATCAGTAAGTCCTGCTGTGCATAGTTCATCCAAGGATTACCATGAGTCTTTGCTTTTTCCTTGCAGCCATTTTGCTCTCTTGAACTTCAAACAGAAAAACCAGAACTGATTACTTTTGACCTGTATTTTCCTTCATTTAAACGTTTTGTTTGGACTTTTCCATTTGATACCTGTAGAGGTTAAACTTTTGTTTCCATGGTTCAGTTCCTTTTGGTTATAATTCTTTAACCACTTCAAAGAAGGACTAAGACAAAGATCTGGTTTACACACACGGACAATGTAGCCGTACATAATAAAACGACCATGTTGGTCTCTCATTGTCCATCATATCTTTATTGACAACAAGTTCAAAGACAGAACTTCTTCTTCAACATATTAAATGGATATGAAATAACAGAGTTGCACCATCTATTGATCACACCAATTCAAGCAATCATCCAGATTCCACATGTAAATTATTAAAACAAAATGCAATTCTTTGCCATCTAAAACTCCTAAAAAAGGGCACAATACCCAAAAATTGACTTTTTGTGCATTTACATTTCTATCATGTGTGCAAACAGCTGTTTTTTCCTCAAATCTTAAATGCAATCTTTAATTTGATGCCTAATTATTTTGTGTTTGACATTACTTTGTATGGATGTAAACCTCAGTTGATTGTTAATGTATGATTCTTGCTTTGATTGCTTGATATAAACTATTTCTTTTCAAATCTATTTAATCAGATCGAGTCTAGTCTTGTATTACTTAATCTAATCTAACCTAATTTAATTTAATATAATATCGTATAAATGTTTCTTTTGTAGGTTTGTGTATGCAGGTTCTATAATAAACCTGATATTAAATTATAACCAGAAACAAACAAAAAAGGTTGCATGGTCACCATGGACTAAATAAAATGGCACTTCTAACAATGTGCAATTTTAATAAAGAAACGAAAGAAAATCATTAAAACATCCACCAAAGCAGCACCTTTATGCTGCTGTATTTCTGGAAAAGTTCTCTGTTAAACCATTATAGGGTTTTTTAAGTGGTTAACAAGTGGCTAACTTGTTTTTTGTTTTCTCTTCAGCGTTGACGAAAGGTTTCCTTGGAATTAGTCATTAATTAATGTAAATTGAGGAATATAACTAATGTTGAAGAAGAATCAGACAGTGTGAGAAGTCTGCAAATACAAATGCAAAAGTGAAAAACAGGTGTAAACCAATTGACAGTTTTAGTTTTTCTTAAGATACACTGAATTCTGGTTCTCCAGAATCACTGACAGGCAGCTGCTTCAGAGCTGGACCCACCACACTGTGGCACCTGGAAGTGATTCAGTATGAAATCTTCCACCAATGTGAGCAGATCACAACAAAAACATTTATCAAACAGAACCTGAATATCAACAGAGACCTGTGGAAACAAAAGTATAACTATACTCATTCCTATCGTCTTTCTCCAAAGTGCAAAAATTGACCACAAGCTTGTTTTTAGCTCGTGCTCTGAGGAAGCACCTCCAGCTGAAACATCTGCTGCGACATCCACGACTCAGAGAAAGCACCACACAAACACAACAAGCAGCAGTGTCATATGTTCACATGTTTTCTCTTGTCCAGGACCCCCAGTTCTGGATGTGCTTCACATTGTGCGGTTTGCACACTTTTCTGCAGCCTCCTTTAAACCGCAGCTATTGGTGGAAAGGTGATCTCTCTTTGAAAATGCCTTTTCTGTGGTTCTTTTTGTCTTGTCTTCATAGAGAGGAATGTGAACAATCCAGACCGGGGTTACTAAATGTCAAAGACAGTTTTTAGACCCAATTGTGAAAAATAAACACTTGATTTTTCTGATAATGGATACAAACTAAATTGAATCCAAGATCTAAAAAAGCTAAATGAGCAAACTTTTATGCATGACCTTTCTCTACTGAGATGGGACAGAAACTCTCTGATGACATGGACTTAGTGTTGCAATATTCTGATGATGAGTTTTTAAAACTCATGAATAAACATGTACCCCTGAGCAGATTTAAGGTAAAAAGCCCAACAATCAATTGTTCTTTCCTGAGATTGATAACCTGATGAAAGATAGAAATAGAGTCATTCGGAAGTAGATTAGCTCTATTTTTGCCAGCTGAGTAATAAATGCACTCTTTCAGTTAAAAAAAAGCCAAATCAGAAATGTATCTCAATGAAACAACTAAAATCTTAAACGCTCCTAAAGTTTTTGGAAGACAGTAAAACCCATGTATGAGCCAGCACAAATAAACATGGCAAACATTTAAAAGAGATATCAGCCAGACTAGATTATGTCAATGATCCTTTTATTTTAGCTGGGTCTCATTTTGATTAATCTAATCCACGATCTAATCCAAATACTTTTGGAAGGATCAAAAAAGTAAAATAGGATCAAAAACATTTTTTTTTTTTTTCACTACTAGACAGAAGGTTGAAAAAAAAAAACTCCAAATCAAAAATCCAAAAAAGTCTGTTCATCATAAACAGAAAAGTAGTTCTGCTTCCTCTGAGCCAGGAGGTGTTTTTCTTATCTGTTGATAGAAGAAGAACAATGTGGGCCTCCTGCTCCTGGTGTTTACATGAAGTGGAGCGGCTCTGAGGCAGTGACCGTGTGACATCATGGAGCTGCGTTGGGCCGGTTCTTGGTTGTGGAGTGAGTGGAAGCCGTGGGGATTGAACAGGAAGTCAACAGTCCATGCTGTCTGAAGGTCAAGAAACTTCTGACCGAGGCAGCTGGAAAACCTGCCCCTGGTGGTGGGTTTGAGGAACTCCAACAAGTGATGGAGACATGTAAAGAGACGGCTGCAGATCTTCAGCCTCCTGGAAAACATGTAGAACATAAAGATATTTAACTTCAATTTCCTATAAAGACACACAGTCTTGGTGTAGGGTCAAAAAGAAAAATGTTTGTTCTAACTTGTAAAAGTTGCTATATTTTTGGTCTTTGTGGCTGCAGAAGATCCTGTCTGAGGCGGTCCACCCGTGTCCGGTCATCTGGTTGTTCTTTGATTCCAACATCTTCTCTCCTCATCTTGTAAACATGCACAGCCTCACAAGATAAGCATCTCCACCAGGAAACACAAACATGTATTTTTAATGGTTTGATCCATGGATTGGGTTGGTTTGTTCTGCAGATGTTTGTCCACAGCAAATCATGAATGAGAGAAACTCGCCGTCTGCTGACCTGGAAGGAAAGCTTTTTGAGAAACCCACAGTTTCAGGACTTTATTGGTCAGAAAAATGCAGGAAACCAAAGATCTCGACTTTGCACTAAACTAAGGAACTAAGTCAATTAAAGTTCAGATAGGGGTTTGTCACCAAACTCAGCCTCCAGTGAGGGAAGATCTCATGGTTTATGTCAACACATGCTTTATGTTTCCAACATTGATCTGAAACTGAAAACAGAAAAAGAAATTTTATCATCTGTGTTTTATTATGGCTGAAATCCGTTCTTACTGCTTCTTTCCTTTGGATCTATTTGAAATCAAGCTGTTTCAGGCAAGAAGAACGATAGAGGATGATGCTGTAAAGAGGAACTGGAGCAATCCATATCCAGAGATGCTCTTCTGGACGGAACAAAAAACAGACTCCTGCTGCTCTGCTCTGTTGCACTAGAGGCTCAGATCTGTGGAAATGGATAAAAAGTTAGAAAATGAAAAGCCTCTCTGCTTCTTTAAATGTTTTCTAGTTATTAAGCAGATATTCATTTTAGGTTCTACAGACTGGAGCTCACCATGACTGTGATCCAGGGTCTGATTATAATGAGGCCTTTGGGAACTTTATTAATCCTCTAGCTGATGCTTGCCTGAAACAAAACTCTCATTTAACTCAAACATGGAACTTGCTACGTCTTTGAGTCTATAGGGATTTCAAAATAAAGGCTTCCATACTTACTGTCTGTTTCAAAGATGGAGTCGTTTTTGCAGCTTTTCATTGGATACTCAATGTATGTGTTTTCTTCACCAACACCGAAGAAAAAAGAAGAAAAATCACAAAATATCCTTAATACTTATCCCTATCTTTAATGATTTATAACATAATAACTGCAAAAGCATTTCAAAATAAGAGCTGAATTGTTGCAAAGAAAAGGTTGAGAAAAAACAGTGTTTCTACTTACCATGACTTGGTTAGTCTTATTCCAAACTGGCAACATAAGCCACAAGGAGATCGACAAATTTTATTGTTAGTCATTTAAATGCAAAAAATAAAAAAAGTTATTAAACATATTAATGTTTTAACTTACTCAGTCTCCAAAACCAATTTAAACCATTCAAGTTGAACTCCCTTTTTTCATGAAGATTAGCCTATAGTTTAACAGTACCTGTCAATGTTGTTGTTTTTGTTTGTCATTTTTGCATAAATTTGATTTAAGTTAAAGAGCAATTTACTGATTTTTTTTAAAGTTTGGGTTTCTGCCGCTAAAAAGAAAAAACAATGCACAGAAAACAAATACTTTAATAAAAATAAAACCCAATTTACAAACTAAAAACAAAAAATAAAAAAATAATTGTAAAATTGTAATGGAAATAAAACAAAGAAAACAGTAAACATATTAAATGAAAAATGTAAAGGGTAGAGAAACAAAAGTGGATTTTTTTAAAGAAGAAAATTTAAAGGACGAAAAATAAAAAGAGCGACTAAAAATACAAGATAGATACTAAAAAACATATATAGTTCTAAATGAAAACATGAATGATAAACGAGAGAAAGAAAGGTGGATTTTTTATTTTGTTTTAGAAACACTTAAGGGATTAAAAATAAAAAGAGTTAAAAGTTGTCTCCGTTCTCCTAGAATGCTATAAAAGAACAACAAAGGTTATAGAATTGGTAAAAAGTGAGAGTTTGTGTGAGTGTGGATTACATCTCCAGGTTGAGGGGAGAGTCATGTAATAAACTGCAGATAATGAGTGCTGCAGATTATCGTGGGTTGAAGAACGAGCTCTGCCCCTGGGCGCCTGGAGGGTCGGAGGCTGAACCCTTGACAGACAGAGAAGATGGAGTCAGAATCATTCACCTGTATCTTTACCTTTACTACACCTACATCTGTACACTCATGCAGTAGTGTGTAGACATGTGGGACATAAATGCTTCTTCTTTTTTTTTTCTTTTAAATTTAACAAACATTTCTACAAACATCTGGAATACTCACATCTTGCTGCGGAGCAGGGGCACCAGGATGTAGCATCCTTGGCTGAGGTGAATCCTTTTCACTGTCAGACCTGCTGTCCTGCTGCTCCCAGCGCCGCTGTAACACTAATGAACACAAGCAAACAGTCAACTCAAAGATCATACTAAACATCCTAGACACATCTGGAACATCAAAGTTGAGGGATCTCAGCTATTGAAAGGGACAATTTAAGTATTGAGTATCTCTTAGTGGGATAAAGTTACTTAATTACATGCAGATGTTATGATATTAAACGTGTAAAAACACATCTACAAACATCTGGAATACTCACAGCTGGTGGGGGTGCAGCGGCAGTTGTATTACATAGTGAAAATGAAAAAACAATTTGGAGAATCAATTTAAGAGACAAGTAATGCAGGTACATTGTGAATATGAAAAAGCATTTCCAGTTTTGATTTTTATTTTGAATTATGAGTCACAAACGCTTCCAAACAAGGCGACCAGTGTTTTGCAAGTTGACAAATTCAGTTTGAACCTGTATTAACTAAAATGTCAAAGAACAGCTCTATTGTATTCTTTTCTATGTGAAAATTACTTGTGGCAACCGTGGCAACAAATAATTTGATAGCTACCAAATGAATTCCAAACCTCTGTTGGGGATACTGATGCCTTTTTCCAATAAATATCCCAAAAAGCATTTATTGTGTAACAATCGCTCCTCATATTTAGAGGGGACGTCACATCGCCCTCCTATAGGGCATGGGAGCATTCAATGTTTGGATGTTGCAAAATAAAACATAATACAGAAACCTTTTTTTTTTTTTTTTTTTTTTTTGCTGTTCTCAAGCGTTTGTTTATATACTTATGAAAAAAGGTGCTTTCCAAAAAACCCGAATTCACCACACATATCAACCCCCCCCCCGACACTCAACAACACGGATGACAAACATACAGTCTTTACACTCCCACAGTCCAAACCCCAAGTTCTCCCGGTTTTGTTGCTAGCAAAGGAAAAAAGAAAATAGTCTGTCCAGCTCACGTGACCGTCGGAAGGCCGTCTCGTCCACTTTGCGAAACGCGTTCCCACGAGGAAGATGACGATCGGAAAAAAAGTAATACTCCAGCTCCAGGGACGGATTCTCTCGCACCAAACAAGCGATGATATAATCCACCTCGAGAACGGCTAGTACATCCACTCCTCGATCATCCGCTCCTTCACCTGCTGGCGGGCTGCCCTCTCGCGCCTCGCGCACCTGTCCTCATTAAAAGTCCTTTCGCATGCTGCGACACAGTCCCGATCACCCAATAGGGTGACACACAAAACAAAACAAACACATGACCTCATTATGACGTGGGTAAATCCCCGTTCAGCACAACTTGGATAACACGATGAGAATCACGGTCAAAACTGGCACTTAATGGCAACCATTACATTCCCCCCCCCCAGCCAGAGGCTTAACGGGACCATAAAAGGGCTTCAGGTTTACTACATGCACAACATCCAGTTTCGTTTTGTCTGCCAACCCACAAACTTGGTAATTGACGGGTCCTAACTTCTTCTCTACTCTTACAGGCCCTACCCATCTAGGCGCAAACTTAGCAGAGAACTTAGCAGAAGCTTTAGACTGGGGATGTGACCTCATCCAGACCAGATCCGCAAACTGTACATCTTTACGGCGGGCATTATAGTACCTGGCTTGTCTAGCCTTGGCCACACCTACATGTCTTTCCACCTCTTTTACTAATTGTGTATGGGCATGCAGTGTGTTATATGCAGATGTGTCAGGAGTAGGTGTCTTATGAATAAGGCGTTCTAAAGGTCCTGGGATTTTACGCCCAAGAGTCAACACAGCAGGGGTCACACCAGTGGTTTCATGCACTGCTGTATTAATGGCAAGACGGAACTCAGGCAGCCATCTATCCCAGTCTTGATGATGGTCCTCGACATATGACGCCAGCATAGTCTTTAATGTTCTATTCACCCGTTCTGTTAAATTGGTTTGTGGATGGTATGCAGTGGTAAGTTTCTGGGTAACTCCCCAAGTAGCACACAACTGACTCAGGATTTGGCTGGTAAACTGAGGGCCACGGTCAGATACGAGGTATGTTGGCACACCCCAGCGTGTGAAGATCTCATCCTTGAGGATGCGGCATACTTTAGGTGTCTTGGCGTCCCTGAGTGCAAATAGTTCCACCCACTTGCTATAGTAGTCAACGACCACCATCAGTATTGATTCTGTGCTTTACTGGATGGAAATGGGCCCATAAAATCCACACCAATCATCTCACAAGGTGCCTTGACATCAGTACCCTGAATCAGACCAGCTGGTTTTTTCATTTGATGGCTTATGTTGTTGACATTTTTGGCAGCTCCGCACATAAGCCCAGACATCCTTCCTTACATCCGGCCACCAAGCCACATCCAAAATTTTGAGGAGCGTTTTCATTCTACCTAAATGACCTCCGAATGGGCTGTCATGGTAGTAAGAAAGAAATTCTGGGATGAGATCTGCTGGCACAACCATCTGGTAGTTGTAGCCGCTGTATTTGGATGGTACAACTCGGTAAATCACCCCCTGCTGGAGTTTATAATGTAAATGTCCTTGCGTTGGTTCACCGATGGTAGAAAAGATTTTCTGACACCAAGGATCCCTTTCTTGTGCTTTCTCCACCTCCTGTAATGTTGTCGGTAGATCTGACCAGTATGACCTTGTACAAGCTAGGGCTACACAATCGCCTCCTGGGATTTGTTTTTCCTGCACAGGAACACGGGAAAGGGCATCAGGCACGATGTTAGAACAACCTTTTCGGTAATGCACTCTAAAGGAAAATGCTTGTAGCCGCAGTGTCCATCTGGTTAAACGGGAGGTCGTCTTTGGGCAATTGAAAGCCCAAGCCAGAGCACTATGGTCAGTGAAAACATCAAAAGTATCCCCTTCCAGGTAGTATCTCCACTTCTCTACAGCCCACACTACGGCTAAGCATTCCTTTTCTGATGTTGAATAATTGAGTTCCGGTCCTCGGAGTGCTCTTGAAGCATAGGCGATGACAAATTCTTCGTTCCCGGTGGTTTGTGTCAGAACAGCTCCCAAACCAACATCGCTTGCATCACAGCTGATTTGAAACCCTAGGTGAGGTTGCGGTTGTGCAAGCACAGGCGGAGAACGTAGCCGATCCTTCAGATGTTGAAAAGCTGTCTGACACTCAGCGGACCACACCCAAGGGGCATCTTTCTTTTTCAGATTGTTCAGGGGTGTTGCTATGTCAGCTAAATGCGGTATGAATTTATGATACCAACCCACCAGTCCCAAAAACCTCTGAAGACTTTTGAGATCAGCAGGCACTGGATAGGTGGTAATAGCATAAACTTTGTCCGGATCTACCTCTACGCCTCGTGCAGACACAACATGCCCCAAAAAGTGAGCTCAGTTGCAAAGAAGTGACATTTCTTGACATTGAGCGTAAGATGAGCCTGGTGGAGTCTTTGAAAAACGGCATCAAGGTCTCGCAGGTGTTGTTCTTTAGTTTGGAAAAAACAATTATGTCATCAATATACACAAAGCAGATGTTTCCCTTCAGGCTTCCTAATACTTGCTCCATTAGTCGCTGGAAAGTGGCCCAGCATTGCGCAAACCAAAAGGCATTACTTTGAATTGGAAAAGGCCCGGTGAGTAATCATGGCTGTCTTATGTTTACTGTCCTCTCCCATGGCAACCTGCCAGTAACCACTTTGTAGGTCAAGGGAACTGAAGTACTTGGCTCCTTGCATAGATTCAAGAATTTCATGCACCAGTGGCATTGGATAGGCGTCATGGTGAGTCTTGGCATTAAGCCCCCTATAATCCACACAGAACCGAAGGGCACCACACTTCTTTGGAACCAAGACCACTGGGGAAGCCCAAGCTGACGATGACGGTTCAATGACGCCATTGGCTAGCATTTTGTCGAGATGTTCATCGATGATAGTTTGTTTTTGGGGAGACACCCGGTAGGCTCTTTTACGCACCGGTAGATCATCTGTTGTCAAGATGTGATGCTTGATGAGGTTGGTATTACCGGTGGTGCTCGTCCAAACTGTGGGCCATTTTCTCAGAAGGGGCCAAACTTCCTCAGGTTGATCCTCCATTGACAAAGGAGCCGGTGGGTGGTTATTTGAATCTTCGACAGCCAGATAGAAATAAGCCGAAGGTTCCACACGCTTCCACTCAAGTGCCTCTCGGGTCTTCTGTAAGAACTTGTACTCCTTGCCACCGGTCATAATGTATTTCCCTACATGTGGTTTTAGAGTGAGTTGACTTGCACACATAAAGTCCAAACCGAGAAGCAAAGGCATACATAGCTGGGTTTCTTCGAGAATGTAAACACAGACGTGGTAGTGGGCATTATTGAGGGTTAGAAGAAGATTAGCTTTTCCCAAGGCTTTGTTTTCTTGTCCATTAGCCATGACAAACTTGAGATTGTTATTGGCTCCCATAGTTTCATCCGTTTTTTTAATGTTATTCCACAGGGAGGAACTCATCAGGGAATATGTGCAACCTGTATCCAGCACAGCATCCCCCTTGTGTCCTCGTATATCCACTGGCACCACCAAAAGAGTTGGGGTGCCTTGCACTGAAGCCACATCTGCACCCTGTCCACGTCCAGGCCCTTGAAACGGCCTACGATTAGCTCTTTTTAGACGACCGGTCTGTTTGGTTAGTCTGCTGGACTCGAGTCCAATAGTCTTTCGTGTGACTCCAGTCTTTTTCTATAAGGGAACCCACCTTGACCAGCTGTTCAACTGTTGAAACTATACCCCGTAATCCGCTGGCTAGTCTGGGGTTGCATGCGTCCAGTATGCGACGTACTATATCTGTTTCCGGCATATCAGGCCGCCATTTAAGACAGAGTGCTCGGTGGTCATATGCAAAGTCTCTTAAGGCTTGGTTTGGAGTTTGAACACTCTGACGAAGCTGTTCCTCTATTTCTGACGAGTAATCCGAGGGCAGGAAGGCCTCTAGGAAAGCTGTTTTGAACTCATCCCAGTTGTTAATTTTTCCACGGGCTGCCAGCCACCAGCTCCGAGCCGGACCCTTCAGGACAGTGTTCAGGGGCCGACAAACTCAGTATTACTTAAAGGGCGAAGAGTCAAAAATTTTCACACTGTTCAATGAACTCTGTAACATCAGTTGAGTTGCGGGACTCACCAAACTGTGGGAATTCCATCCTGACAGGTGGTCTGGGAGTGGCTGCGTGAAAAGGTGTAATGGTGACGTCTGCGTCAGGTGTATGAGGAGTAGGTGGTAGATAAGCTGGCGTAGAAAATCCAGTGGGTCCCCAAAAAGTGCGTTGTTGCTTGACGGCCTTTTTCAGCTTGTCCTCCCACTGTTTGTCACGCCGCTCCAAACATGCAACCACAGTTTCATCCAGTTTCTGCAGTTTTTCATCAATATATTCTTTGGCTTGTAGGCTCACGGCGTCGATCGCCGCTCTTAGCCCGTCTTCCCTGTTAAGAGAGCTGACAACAGTTTCTCTTAAACTGAGTTCTAAAGCGTCTATCTTTGAATGGATCTCCACGAGTAGATCTGAGAAATTCGTTCCGTCATCCTCCGGTTCTTTATCGTCCTCTTTGTTGTCATGTAAATACATGGATTCCAGTCTACTGGTTAATTCCGCCACTTCACTGCGTGCTCCTCTGGTGGTGACGAAACGAGGGGAACTGGGGACAACAATCGGATCAGGTTCAGACGGGTTGGACGGGTTGGACTCAGGTGCCAAGTCTACTAGAGGAAATGTTCCGCCTCCAGCAGCACAATCCTCACTGGGTGCACCCTGCTGGTCGATCATGGACATGGCTGAGGTAATATTTGGCACACTAAAAAAAAAAAACGTAATAAGTAAAAGAAGGCTGCTACTTTGAGGAGGACCGATGAACAACAAAAACTTTTCGTGACATCAAATGACCTTAAATGACATTTTCTCCCCTGTACACAATGATATGTAATCTGTATATTTATTATCTTATTCTCTTTTTTTTTTTCAAACATAGAAAGCGATCCCCATACTGGCCACCAATATGTAACAATCGCTCCTCATATTTAGAGGGGACGTCACATCGCCCTCCTATAGGGCATGGGAGCATTCAATGTTTGGATGTTGCAAAATAAAACATAATACAGAAACCTTTTTTTTTTTTTTTTTTTTTTGCTGTTCTCAAGCGTTTGTTTATATACTTATGAAAAAAGGTGCTTTCCAAAAAACCCGAATTCACCACACATATCAACCCCCCCCCGACACTCAACAACACGGATGACAAACATACAGTCTTTACACTCCCACAGTCCAAACCCCAAGTTCTCCCGGTTTTGTTGCTAGCAAAGGAAAAAAGAAAATAGTCTGTCCAGCTCACGTGACCGTCGGAAGGCCGTCTCGTCCACTTTGCGAAACGCGTTCCCACGAGGAAGATGACGATCGGAAAAACAGTAATACTCCAGCTCCAGGGACGGATTCTCTCGCACCAAACAAGCGATGATATAATCCACCTCGAGAACGGCTAGTACATCCACTCCTCGATCATCCGCTCCTTCACCTGCTGGCGGGCTGCCCTCTCGCGCCTCGCGCACCTGTCCTCATTAAAAGTCCTTTCGCATGCTGCGACACAGTCCCGATCACCCAATAGGGTGACACACAAAACAAAACAAACACATGACCTCATTATGACGTGGGTAAATCCCCGTTCAGCACAACTTGGATAACACGATGAGAATCACGGTCAAAACTGGCACTTAATGGCAACCATTACAATTGGTCAAATTTAATTTGTCAATATGACTAAAACACATATCTATCTCAGAAAAGTATTTTTTAAGGTTTTATTAAACTTGATTTTAGATACAATTTAAAAGATGTAATGTAAATAAAATATTATTTGAATCTTGGATGTAAAAAGGAAACTCTCCCAACTCTCATGTGTTGTCATATTTTGATCAAATTTTATGAGAAATACTTTTAAGTGGGTACATTATATGAGGTAAAAATAACCTAGCAAAAGTGATGGTGTAACTTTTTATTGCGAAAGTGTTCTGTGAGTCATGCAGTGCTGCAGACTGTTACATTTAGGATTTAGGAAATGTTGAAATGCCAAATAGTTGTCTCAAAAAAGTGTTTCCATTGCAGTTTTACAAAATATATCAGTTTCAATCAATCTAAAAAACCACCTCCTACAAGCGCAAAATATTTTTTTCAATTTTTTTGCAAAATTGTCATCATTAAGCAAATTTATTATCTCAAATCCAATTTACGCAATTTCATAGTCAATGGAAATGCAGTCTCTGTTTTCAAAACAAAAGCCACTTTTATGATAACTTTTCAGCTTTTTGGCATACAAGTGTAGTCTACTAATGGTCTGAATTCAAAATGTCATACATTTTCTATTAAAACAAGCAACTTAACACATATACAGACATCAAAATTACCCAGAGAATTCAGGAAAATTTAAACATTGAAATGTCTATCCAGAAAAGACCTAAAATGCATTTTTGGTAGAAACTCAGATTTTATAAATAAACTAAAACAGTAACAAACTATGAAGCAAAGCAGAAATAACAAGAGTAACAGCACAGATGACTTGAAAAAAAACCTGATATAATGAACTTAAATTAGAAACAGCTGTGGATGATTAGAAACTTGGAACTTGTGTGACTGACGCGGGAAACAGTATATTACAAGAACCAACAGAACAGAAATGGCACAACACTATCATATTTCTTGAAGATTATTATTTCTATGATTTATCCAAGTTTTCTTATTTAAAAAACAAAAAAACAAACTGATAATCTAACTTAAGCAACAAAACAGTGACTTCTTACTTTTGAGCATGTTGCCTTTTTATTATTAATTTATATAAATATTGTTAAAACTTAACATATTTCTGATTGAGCCTTAATATTTGTCATTTCATGTTTTTATTTTAGTTGCTGTAACATCACTGCATTAGACACCTTTATTTTAGGTGAGTTCAAATACAGTTGTACGCTTTTTAGGAGCAGATTACACAGAAATTGTAGCAACAAAATTAAAGTGGTCCGACCCTTTGGTTTCCAAATTATACTTCGTTTCATCAAAAATAATTTAATAAAATTAAAAGATATAAATAAAGTTGTGGACTCAGAATTTCGTTTCTTAAAAAAAGATGCTCATCACAAAACTGTTGCCAATAGATCTCTAAAAGTTTTGGAATATATTGAAAAAAATCCTGTATTTAATACGTTTACTTTTGAATAAACACTTTTTTGTGCAAAAATTGTTTTTTTTTTTATTCTTTTTTTATATATCGCATCCTCACAGCGCAGCTTACCGATAGTCAAAAATTCCACCAACTGTTTAGCCATTACAAACAATAAAACAATGTCCTTTTTATTTAGCATTTATATTTTTACTGACAGTTTATGAACAGTATTATAGCATGCAACATGTTTAAGCAATGCACAATGCCTGAAAGAGTTTAACAAATAGTAAGAGTGAAATGAGACAATTGTGGGTGTGTATTGATCACAAGGATGTCACACTTTCACTATTAAAAGCAAAAGAAGCCTAAAAGTAGTTCCAGACAGAGAAGTGGGAATAAAAATGCTGAAAGAAAAGATTCTGATGACCAAAGATCTGATCCTGCTTTAAATAAACTCTTCTCCATCATCATCTTTCTCTGGACTCTTTCATCACTCCTCCCATCTCCAGCCAGACCATTCCAGTCTCCGCTGCAACAACCATCGATATAAAACCTCCCTCACTGTGAGGTTTGGAGTAATCGTCCCGGGTTTGAATCTTTTTCTTCCCATGCTGTGGTGGATGTAGACGCTGGAGGATGTGAGTACTTTGCACTTAAACAGCTGGATATTTCTTTATCTCGATTTATATTGGGAGCAGTTCTTCACGTCCTGCTGTTCTCCTTCTCGGGTGACATTTTCACAGCTCGTGTCAGCGGAGATGTTGGCAGGTGCATTACTTCTGGGCACCATCCTTGCAATTTTTCCAGGTAAGAGGAGGAATGCCAAAACACTTGAGACATTGTTTCTTTAGTCTGCGTGCACACCAGAATGAAACTGAATAAGGTGTTCAAAATACTTTGGGAATTTTTGAGGGGATGACGGATAATCATTTAGATATTTGTATTATATTCCAGGTTTTCATTTCTGGCTTACTATAAATCAAGTCAAAGGGAGCTTAAAGCAGTAACGGGATGTCTTTTTGGAAGCTGTTATATAAAAAGGCTCCTGCAGCCAGGTGCCCTTGCCTTTACACTCAGGTTACTTTATAAGTATCGATCGACTTTTCTGCAAGGTGGTCAAGTCAGACCGACAGTCAGCAGGATGACACCCTGGCTGCTAATCAGAGCTCAGTCACTTTTAAACTTTTTTGGAATTCTGTTTTATATATAGCAGCTTAATAGTCATTTTTTGAAAATATTGAACTTCGCAAAAGCATTGACATTACTTTTATCTGTGAAATGCTTTTAATTCTACAGGTACATGCTCAGAAATATGCAGTTTGTTCAAATATTCATTTGCAATGTCTTATATTTATTTTGTTCGCTTTAACCTTTTGTTTGTGCCTCTCGCAGGAACACAGAGCAGGTGGAGTGTGTCATTTTCAAGGAGGGAAATCTGTGTGTGGGCAGGAACTACAGTCACTCTACCCTGCCGCTATGACCACCCCTCAGGTAAAAGTAATTCATTTTCTTTTGATAAAGAAAATGATGTGAACAGTATTTATCTCCCAGCCTACGACTATGACTTTTTTTTTCTTTTCACTCCAATTACGTTTTCTTCATTTGCAGACAAACTATAACTGAATTTATTTTACAGCAAAGCATTGTCTCCTCAGGTCACACAGTGATGCGTGTCATGTGGTTCCATGTGTCAGCCCTGGGTCAGAGGGAATTCGCCCACCACACTGACCCTAACCTGATCAGCCTGTCGTACCGCGGACGAACCCGGTGAGCAAAACCTACACGGTTTTATGTTTTAAATATGGAATTTGGCCTTGAAAGACCTCGCCTCATAATTTTTGATTATATGATGTTCCAGCTACATAGGTGGCAGCTACTCCAGCTGTTCAGTCCAGATTCGGGGTGTGAGGTTAAGTGATGCTGGACAATATCACTTCAGGTTTGAGACTGACAAGCAGTTAGGAAGATGGACTTCTCCAAACACCATTACTCTGGATGTTACAGGTCGGTTCAGCTACACAAATGCTACTGTGAACTCTAAATTATGACATTGCAGTAAACTCTTTTGGAAAAAATCCTGTTTTGATTTGCATCTCAGACCTTCAGGTCCTGGTTCATCCCCCCAGACCTGGCAACATGTATGGCTCTGGAGAAACCGTATTTGTTGGTTGCCAGGCTCGAGGATGTGCTGCTCCTGGGCGGAGTCTTGCCCTCTACAGGTGAGCACACCTGCAAAATGCGCACAGGTCATCATCAATAAATACTGTTAGGTATGTCATCAACAACAGTTTTACATGATCCTGCAGGAATGGGCTAAACCTCGGCTCCTATGAGAAGTGGATGACAATCAGCCGCTTTGACCAGCAGCAGGCTGGAGCTTACAGCTGCAGGCCGATCCCACCCCAGAATGTGCTATCACCATCTGTCACTCTGACTCTGGGCTGTAAGTAGACAGTCAAGCAAAGCAGAACTTATTAATGCCTTAAGTATAGCTCACTTGCATGAATGACCTGACACTGACAAATGAATTGAATAGAACACTAATCTCTAATTCCTGGTAATGTGTTTGGTTTGGTTAAATCACTTTAACATTTCCATCAACCACTTCGTCAGTATCACACCAATAAACTTGAAGCTAAAACTGATTTTGCCAAAGTTTTTTTTCTTGAACAACAATCTCCAAACAGTTGAAATGAGTGTCTGTCTCCTAATGTCAGTCTAATAAATGCAGCATGTGCTTTTCTCTTTTCTGCAGATAAACCTCGCTTCACTTCCATAGCCGTTCTCCCTGTGGGGGAGGTTTCAGAGGGGGGGTCTGTTTCTCTGGCTTGCAGCAGCGACGCAGCTCCTCCTGTGGAGAGTTTTGCATGGTTTAAAGGTGCGGAGCAGCATGATTTATATTTTTAAAAATTGCTGTTAAATGCTGGTTTGGGGGGTCATTCAGTTACATAAAATCCTTAAAAAAACTGTTGCTTTTTGAAAATTATCAAAAAAGTTTTTGTTCAGCCTAGTACTCTGGTTTTTACCTGTATCAATACAAAACATACCTGGAAAACAGTGGACTTTGAGAGATCCTCTCAACATGGAATTATATTTGCTTGTGTTCTTGTGTAACATGGTTGTGACAGTTACAACAGAAACATCAAAAGTACATTTGTTACTAACTTTGAAAACACAGATGGTGCCTAACCAACTCTATCTGTCAGAGGGATTGGAGATCAGAAACACTATCCTGGACTGGGCAACTTAAAAAGAGGTGCTCCAAAATAAAACTACTGGGGAGTCTATGCCTAAATTCCTGATGGTTGTTGGACTCCTGTGTGGCTGTCTCCTGTCACAGATTTGGTTAATACCTGTCAAGCTTTGATAGACAGTTTCAGCAAGGACTGCACTTTGGTCAGCATATGACAGCGTTTCTGCTTCTTGCTGTCATGTTTTGCTTCACTAAATGGGGGGGCTCTAGTAATTTTTGAGGGAGGGTTACAGACAAGTAAGAAATCAAGGGTTTCTCACTCTGATGTGAAATTAACCAGTAGAGAGTTAACTTTGTGATGAGTAGAGACAAAATAGAGATTAGCAATGATCGGAATATTGATAACAAGATGAGGAATTCGGCCATCCCAGAGAACAAATACAGCTGGTGTAGATGGTGTGGTCTCCAACCCTGTTCCTCGTAAGCTACTACCCTGCTTGTTTTCCTCCAGTGGAGAGCTTACAGTAGTTACTGGTCAACTGGATCAGGTGTGTTCAGTTAACCAGAACCTCGGCTCACTCAATCCAAATAATCAACAATTCCTGAAACAGGGTTAGCTGCAGTAGCTCATGAAGAGAGTTGAAATGCCTGTAAAGATGTTTTCTGAGAAGATTCAATAGACAACAAAAACCTATTATGTTATGAAGATGATGATGAGGAGGGAAGTCCAGCAATGTGTTGATGCTGAGTGGTGGAGACTTTAACACAAAGTCACCTGGATGAGTGAGAACATTCAATGATGAAGTCGAGAAATCTTAATATTGATGGATGGATGGATGGATGGATGGATGATGGATGGATGGATGGATGGATGGATGGATGGATGGATGGATGGATGGATGGATGGGTGAATGGATGGGTGGATGGATGTGCAGGAATAGTTTTTTTAAAAAATCTGATATTTTCCATCACATTTACTCTTTTTGTAAGAATGTGTACATGTCTCGGTCTTTGGGTTGTTCTAACATGCCATGGCTTCTTCCACGTTTTTGTTTCAGACATGGAAAGTGGCAGCATCCCAGACAGCTTCAGCCCTCAGCTCCATCTGTCCTTCCTCAGACACACCGATAGAGGAGAGTATTACTGTGTCGCACGCAACTCGCTGGGAACAGATCGCTCCAAATCAATTCTGCTCAATGTTACCTGTAAGTCTGTTCAACTGGTTTGTTTGTTTTAGTTTAACAGACTTAAACCACATTAATAAAGAAGAATCAAAACAGCCTTCTACCCATTCAGACTCACCAAAGGACACTCATGTGCTGGTGAGTCCTCGGAGGGACATAAGAGAAGGTTTTCATGTAAACATGAGCTGCGTCAGCTTTTCTCATCCTCCCCCCAGCAGGTAAAACTTAAATACCCATTTTAATCGCTCAGATGATTAGAAATAAAAACCATTATCGCCTCACAATCCTCATCACTTCCTGTAGGTATGCTTGGTATCATATCCAAGGTGACCAGCTGATGGCTAAAGGTAATTTTCAGAACCTGATCTTTCCGTCTGTGCGCGCTCACCACGCTGGTCAGTACTACTGTGTGGCATCAAATCGATTAGGATCCCAGACGTCCCCTGTCGCAACTCTCACTGTTCTCTGTAAGTAGATGACACAAACATGTCTGGAAGTCGTGAAGTAAACATTATTCTGGAAATGCTCATCTTTTTTTCCTGCTGCTTTTTTAGTGTTGTCACTCAAATGGGACAAACACAAGTTCTCCTTTGGTTCATTTTAAACTTTATTCTTTCTTCCATTCAGATCCTCCCAAAAACACCTCCATTTTGGCCCGCCCCTCCCCTGTTGTGGATGCGGGTCGGCCTCTGACGCTGACCTGCAGTAGTCAGGCCTACCCAGCAGTGGAGAACTTCACCTGGCACCGTCTTACTCCGGATGGAGGCTCAGCGCAATGTTAGCAATAAACATGAGATTCTGTTTAAAGGGCCTATACCGTGCTTTTCTTAAATCTTTCAGAGTAAACTACATCCTTATACGTTTGATCATATATGACCTTTGGCACAGTAAAGAACAAATTAATTTTGAAATATGTGTTATTTTCGTGAGTTTTTTTCCTACATGAAAGTAAGACGTCTCAGTCTCCAAGGCAGTGCTCTTCGCTGCTTGTGGGTGCCACCCATTTCATGATGTCATCTCAGATCCGCCTCAGCTGTGTCTGCGTTTTGCCCATGAAAACAAACAGCTGAACTTTTGCAAAGATGAATGTACATACCAAATCTCCGCCACCGCTGAACTGATTGTAGCAATGGCCGAGGCTAGCGGCTGAGCTAGTTGAGCAGCGAAGCTAGCATCTGAGCACCGCTAGCTGAGCGGCGAAATTGGGTGTTTGGCTTCTCGCTTTGTGACATCAGCTTTTGAGGACTCGCTCGTTTTTTCGTAGGTTGGAAGGAGCTGGTGCTCAGAGCACTGCATTTAGATGAATGCTCAGAAATTCGGGACATGATCAAAATACCGCTTTGGGGTTGTTTATATTGAGAAATGAATAGAGTAAATGTTATTTTTTCATGGTATGGGCCTTTTAAGAATTTGACTTGAAAAATAAATATTTATCTGGTGATATATTTAATCTACACTTTTTCCCTGTATTTCATTTCCAGATATAGATCAGTGGTAAATTTTATTTTTCTGTTCTCTGCTGTTTAGCATGGGGCACAAAATCTGGTCCTGTCTTCACCTTCTCAGAGGTTGGTCCTGGTGAAAGCGGTCAGTATTACTGTGAAGCCAGGAATCGAATTGGAGCGAACAGCTCTCCGGTGCTCACCGTCAGAGTCAGAGGTGCGTGCTAACTCATGCACGGTCAAACTTCATGCCTCATTCTTCTAAATTTATACCTCTGGAAGACCCTCCAGAGGCAGCCATGCCGTTCCTGTTAATCCTTGAATGTTCCCCCAACAGCGCCGGGCTGTCAGCCTGAAACATCTCAGCAGCTGCTGAGCGCTCATCAATTCTGGTATCACCTCTTATCTTTTGACACATTCACATGCAGCCCGAAGACCTACAGTGGCTCATCTCTGCTGCACTATCACCAACACCCACATGGCCGCTGCACGGCGTTCCATTACTGTCTGCTTGTCTGTCAGTGTCAGAGACGAGGTGACGCTGAAAAGAGAAAGTGGAGCGCTCCTGCCTCTCATTTACAGATATGTTTCTGATTATTTCAGACATGTCCAAGAATCTGGCTCTGAGTGTTTACCTGCGATTATATGATAAGTGATGAAACTTGCCTGTCACATCCACAAAGGCTCTGGCTTTCATTGTCTCATGATTCCTGGCCGCTTTTGTATGAGTCACAGTGAGTCATGTTGAGTGCTCTGACTGTAACACAAGAGGGAGGGGGGTGATGAGGTGCCGTGGAAAATGGCTATTAGAGTCTAAACAGCTAAAGAAGTGCAGATTTGGAAATCAGAAGTGGAAATATAAGACTTGAGTCTGGATGGCTGCTTGTTGATCCGCAGGTTTTTTAAGTTCCTCTCTGCAGTGTCTGTTTTGTTTCTATTTCGGGGCTTGATTTTTAGCTTGTTTCAGTATTTCACCACCACATCTGTGGATTTCCTCATCTTTTCCGGGTCAGACTGATGAACGTGTGGTCCTTTCACTGGCAGGTCGTCTGAAAGTAATCGCCTTGGCGTCCGCGGTGGGCGTGTCTGCAGGACTCATCACTCTGACAGTGGCCATCATGATCAGGTGACTTAAAGTATCATTGTAACATCAAGTACTGTTTTCACTTTTAAAAGTAAAAAAAACATTCATTTTCTGAAGTTCTAAAACTTTTTTGAAGTTTGGTCTCTATCTGCTTTCACAGTAAGAACATGCACAGAGTGGACACTGAAACAGCTGAAGATCCTAGCAAGGTGTGTCTGTTGTTTTGCAGAAATTTGTAGAATAATCTGCTCTAAAAGGCATATAATGAGTCTTCATTAAGAGTTATTGCTGACCCCTACTTAATCTTGATCACATTTGGTTTTTTGCTTGTGACCCCTGCAGCGTTTACAGTGACAACCGACAGCAGCATGTTCCATGAGTCAGCCGAGCAAACGTTTCCAGTTAGAAAGAGCAAGATGTCAGACATACCAGTGAGGAAATGACTGTGTAATCAGAGGTTTATGCAACAGTGGAAAAGATGGCAGTGCTGCCTTCACTGTGTGCGCATGTGTTTGTTTAGGAGGAACCTGAGGAATTGAGTGACAGCTCTCATCCTGCCATCGTTCCTTTGATAGATGCTCCACCAATCACTGAAGCCGAAGGCCGCAGTTCTGCCTCCAACTGCATCTCTGTTCAGTACTCCAGGCTGTCCAGGTGAACTCTTTTCATAATTTCATCTCTCAAGTTTCTTTTAACAATGCAGATGTTATCATTGTTTTAAGAGTAAACGGTTTCTTTCTCTTTGTATGTTTGTATTTCTGACAAAAGCTAAAATTTTGGGATGATTGTTTTATTGAGTTTTGTGTGGTGTTTTTCAGCTCATGTTGTGTGTTGTTTTTTTTTTTTTTTTTGCTTTTTATCCAGTATGGATCAAGTGCAGGTGCACAATCTGCCTCTGACTTGTACAAAAAAGCCAAAGGATTCCTCCAGAGTTGCTTATACTTTACTTCCTGGGCCTCACCGCTGACCAGGAGATAACAACCTTGAAAGGTAAAAATTTCTAAGTTTCAAAGTTGGATTTCTGTTTCCAATCTTTCTCAACCTAAATACGATTTTAATTATATTTTCCATTCAATTTTTGCTAACTTTTTGGCTACTTTATGCAATACTACAGTACAAACCAGGGGTGGGCAAACTACAATCTGAGGCCATATGTCTCCTGTTTAACTATTTAGTCTGGCCCGACAAAGTTTAATAAATTATGCATAGATTATTTATAATAATGTTTTATTTTCCCTGTAATTCTAATGTGTCTTAGATAACAAATAAATTGACCTTTGTTTATGGGTGCAAAAGTTATTCTTCATGTGGCGTTGGACGATTTTTGTTTTTCTGGGGTTCATGTGTGTTTTTCAAGTTGAACAGGCATTTCTCCCCAGAATTTTAACACCACATGAACACAGCATTACTGTAAGTTTGCGGTTTTCCCCGAGGGACATCAACCCATCACTGCAACTGGCTCTGAAATGATAGAAAATGCCACAAATTTTGAAAATAAAAACTAAAAAAATCTTTGGTTTTATAGTAATTTTCAATAAAATTAATGTCAGGTTTTCATCCAGATTCCATGTTATTTTTTTCTCTTGTGAGGTGATTGCAAAAACACTCCACACATTTACTTCTGGTGTCCCTCTTCTGTCAAATATTAGAGGTTTTTGTGGCCCACAAGACTAAAAGTTTGCCCACTCCTGGTATAAACGGTGTTTGTACATTAGAGGTCCTTAAATTTCAAAGTTAAAAAAAAAAAGGGAAGTGCTTCAACATTTTTGGGAAAAGCACAGTAAACAAACAAAAAAAGAGGAATGAGTAAGAATAACATTAAATACAATCAATGTTCTTTCTGATTTGAGTCCACAGGTTCCTGCTTCTTAGTGTAATCAGTTCCAATGTCTTTTGTCATGTTTTCCTAGTAAACACCTCATGGATCCAATGTCAAACAAACCGGCTTCTTCTCTCTCCATCCTCCTGTGACACAGAAAAACTTTCCTCTATTCTGAGGAGTGAGAGTCCAACTCTCTTAGAATGCAGCACATGGACCAGTATTTGAATAAAACTCATGAATAACGTTGCATGTCTTTCCCTTTTGGGTTTGATACATCCCTCAAGACTGCCTGATACAACGAGAACCTAAAATCATATTAAAGGACAGTTTTTTTTCTTTTCTTTGAACAGGTGTGATGAAATTCACTGTAAATGTTTTTATGATTTCTTCTGTTCCATCCCCCTATATGCTTTCCCTGGTTGCTAGATTAAACCCTTTGCATCGTTGGACTATAAAAAATGCTGGATTTGTATGAAATTAAAACTCAATTAACACAACTGCACAAAAATATAACCTGCAAGTGGATCTACAGTATATGAAATGAAATGCAGCCTGCATTGTGCTTGTTACAACTAAATATTCCACATTAGTCATTCAATGACTGCAGCCCATTTTATGAAAACATGCATTCCATATTATAGATTGTTACAATAAAGAAATATGGAAAGAAGCAAATTCACATGACTTTGTCTGCTGTCTAATATGATGAGCTCATTTCACATGATGCACAATTTTTATTTTAATATCAACAACTTTTAGAAATAGACGTTTGGAAATGTCAGTAAACAGTTTGCTGCTGTAAGAATTTAACTATTGTGTGCCCATGCAGACATTTTAAATTTTAAGAGTTTTTGCTGAATATTCTTAACGCAACTTAAAAAAGGAGAAAAAAAACATGAAACATTGCAATGAAGGATTTAGTTCTCTGCATTAATAGAGAGTTTTAAACAGTCAGAAGTTATTAACACAAGAAATGGAAGTAGAACTGGAAGATGCAGAGATCTCTGACAAGTCTGACAAGATTTATTTCAACTCAGTTATTTACAATACTGTGTTTTGCCAACTGAGTAACATAAAAAACAACTTAATTACGTCTCTGTTTTGAAGAAGTTTTCAAAAGTCATATTTGTAATTAATGTGAAAAAGAAAATCACATTTGTTTTATGGTGACAAGTATCTAAGCACAAGTTTATGATTTACTTTAATGAACAAAACTTTGCCAATTAAATGCACCTTTACCAATGAGTTAAAATGAAGAAACTTTGCTCAAAAGTTGTAAAGTACCAGATTTCAGCAGGAAGCATCTTTTTTTCTTCTTTCTTTTCTTCATTTTTCTGTTTATGTAGATCTTTATTCCACACCTGTGAGCAGAGCTGAGACCAGCCAGAGCAGATTGTAGTTCTTTTTTAACCTGTATTGCCACCTTGTGGATTTAGGAAATGTTGCTGTTGATGAGACAGACACTCAGATGTAGCTGAATACTCACCAATGTAAACTAATGCAAACACACAGAGAGCGGCTTTAGAATCACTCTATGTGAGCAAGATGAGAAAAGAGAAGGCAAGTTTATTTGTATGACACATTCCATGTACAGAGACAATTCAAGTTGGTTTAAATAAAACATTAAAATAAACTTTCAAAAGAAACAGTGATCATTAAAATAAGAGTTGAAGAAAATTTAAAAGAACTGAATTTAAATTAAGCTCAAATAAACAGTGTGGATGTAAACTTTTGAATACAAATTGACCAAATGCAGCTGAGAACTGGTCAGTCTTTAACCTGGATTTAAATACACTGAGTGTTTCAGCGGATCAAAGGTTTTCTGGATGTCTGTTCCAGATCTGTGGAGCATAGAAGCTGAATGCAGATTCTCCATGTTTAGTTGTGACTCTAGGAACTGATAAAAGACCAGATCCAGATGACCGGAGAGGTCTGGCTGGTACATACTGGGTCAACAGGTCAGTCGTGTATTTTCTGCTAACCATTCAAAGCTTTATAAACCAGTAACTTTAAAGTCTATCCTCTGGCAGACAGGTAACCAGTGTAAAAACCTCAGAACTGGACTGATGTGGTCTACTTTCTTGGTCCTAGTGAGAACCCGAGCAGCAGAGTTCTGAATCAGCTGCAGTTTCTTAATAGATTTTTTGGAAGTCCTGTAAAAACACTGTTACAGTAGTCAAGTTGACCTGGGCCAGTGGGAGCATGTTGATATTGATGAGTTTCACCCAAACTGAGAATTAGGACATACTGATTGGTCACTTCAAACCAATGCAATGAAAGCTAACAAGTCATATGATGACACTTTTTGACCGTCTGGTAACAACTGAGACCAAAGTTCCCATCTGTCAAATCCTAAATGATGGAATCGATGATAAAGACGTGGCTTTGTAATCTTGATTACAGCCAACAACATTTGGGGACTTCTTGAATTCATTTCCAATTTCACTGACTCACCCTCATGAAAATGATCAGGTCAAAAGGGTCATTCTCTCTGCCCAAACACTTTCCCCTCTAGTCAGATAATAGAAGAGATAAAAAGGAAACATTGTCTTTGGGGGATTTCCAGTTTAAAGTGAACCCTTTTTAATCTTAAATAAAAAAATATGTCAAACTGTAGTAGGGAAAAAAACTATCAAAGCAACAGATTTGATGAAGTCTGGGTGGTGTGGTAACAATGAAATGGGGACACAATTGCCTTGTGCCATCAATGTAGTTTTTATTCTGAACACATTGTTCTGTTTCTCAACTATGAAGACCAGAGCCCTCCCCTTCCTGTCTGAGCGTCCATGATGCACTCATTTTGGAAACAGAAAATTTTAATGGTTGTGACACGATGGGAGGGATGACCTCTCACTTCCCTTTTCAGTCAGAAATATTCTCACAAGAAAATATTCATTTTGCTTTAGATGGGAATTTTATCTTCAAAGCGAAGTAATATACTATTATTTCATTTGTCAAAGTCTCTTCTTTTGCTTTTGAACCGTGATTTCAGATGATGGAAAGACTGATTTTGACTGCAATGCTAATTATATCAGGTAAGGCAACTTTTTATTTCGTTTTTCTTTTCTTGTAGTGAATGTAAAACTGTGTAAATGACTGCTGTTGTTGGATTTTGTTCAAAGGTGTCTTGAGTGAGGACATCTTAGAGCACCAGTGTGCTCTAAAAGGGACGTCAGTGATTTTAAGGTGCAAGTACAACAATCTTCCTGGATTGACAGTTCGTTCCATCAAGTGGTACAAAGTCCAAAAAGTGGCAGACAAGTTGATGTTTTTTCTCGTATCAGGCCTTCCTTCACCCGCCAACCACTTCGAGTACATGTTCAATAACAATAAGAATGACTGCAGTCTTAGAATTAATGATGTGCAATTTGCCGATGAAGGAGAATATGTTGTCAGTTTTGTAGTAAATCTCCAAGAAGTGAAAAGTCACAAACACAAATATTTGTCAGTGAAAGGTAAATGCACAAAACTATAATCAGATTTGTGTGTTTGGTACCGATTTGAGTGACAACTAATGTGCTCTTGTGTCAGAGCTGAAAGCTGTTGTGGAGCCGAGCACAGCGGCTGAGGGAGACACTGTTGGGCTGACCTGTGTGACAGCCTGTCCTGAAAAGACACAGATTGCCTGGATGAGGGATGGACTACCTGTTACCAATACGGTTTTCCAGGCCACCAAGGAGGATGCTGGAAGATATTACTGTGCTGTGTACCAACAAGATTCTGCCAGATCGGCCTCTGTTACACTGAACGTTCACTGTGAGTAACTGGAAATATTCAGGTGTTCGCAGGGGTCTGCAGCTTTTAAAGCTAAAAGAACCATTTGGTTCAGTTTCTAACTGACCCATTGAGATCCACAAAAACCCTGTTTAGAAAAATATACTTTATTTATGTGTTTCATGCAGCTGTTTAAATATTTACTATAAGTAAATTACAAAAGTGGTGCAATTTTCTTTATATAACAATTTTAACCTATTTTACTTTTGACAGCAGCATATACAAGTTCCTTCAAAATAAAATACACCTTGTAGTCATTGACATGAATATCAATAGACACCACAACCTCTCTCCTTCTGTGTTCCAAATAGGAAGTACCCGCGGAAGACCAAAGTCCCATAAACTGCTTTTTTCTTAACACATTCTTTCTAAACCTAATATTTTTCTTTATCACCAGTTATTCAATTTATAAACTGATCAATCAGATTCCTATAAGCATGTGGCTCCCGCTGGCCCCACCTCAAACCTTTGATTGACAGATTCTCCGAGCTGCTTTCAGTGGGAGGGGTGTGGGCTTCAAACAAGCCGGAACGAGCACACTCCTGATTGGTTGACAGTACTTTCTCTAAAAATGTTACTGAGACCAACTCGGACTAATTGCTGTCGATGGGTTGCAATCGCGGTAGACATACCAGGAAGTGCCCCTGAAGGCTCTGGCCTGATTTCGTGGGGGCCAAAGGTAATGCATTTCCTATGGGGGACCTTAGAACTTGTTATGTCCAGTTCTTATTAAACGGTCTATGCTTGATCCAAAAAAATCCTCCTAAATCACAATGGAGTATTAGGGCCAGTTTACAAACATTTTTTTTAATTATGACTTTAAAGCCATAAAAGAATAAAGACATAAATGTTTAATTACAAGAATAAAGTTGTATATTTATGACTTCAAAAGTCATACGCAAAATTTACGACTTTTAATCTCGTAAATTTCTTGTAAATTTACGAGATTAAAAGGTATAAATTTACCAAAAAACTGTCACAATAAAGGGACGAAAAAGTCACATGTGGCTCTAAGATTCTCAGGAATTGCAAACCCTGATCCAGGCTCAAATGAGGTTTTTATTTTATTAATGATATTAAAAGCACATTTTTTATCTATTATATTTTATCTATTATTTTATATATATTCCGTTTATAATTTCCTTAAGTAGCTCTCCTTTTTTCAAACAGATGCTCCTACTGGGGTGATTTTGTCAGTGAGTCCTGCAGGAGCTGTCATCGCAGGGAGCACGGTGACCTTTACCTGCAGCAGTGAGGCCAACCCTTCAGTGACCCAATCGGGCTACACTCTGTTCAAAGATGGAAAATTCATCAGCTCCGGGCAGAACTTCATCATTTCAGACATTCATCCCAGCCAGAGTGGACAATATCACTGCAGTGCCTGGAACGGCATACAATGGAGAGGCACAAGCTTTGTGAAGTCATTAGGGATCCGTGTGGAGGTTCAGTGTGAGTAGGAAGAAGATCGGATCCATCAAAAACCTTACATATGTAATTCCAACAAGGGAGTGAAGAAATGAACGAAGGCTGTAAAAGTTAACAAATCTGCTAACTTTTCTTTCAGACCCTCCTATCAACATAACAGTGTCGGTGAATCCGGAGCATGCTGTTGAAGGCAGCAGTGTAAGCCTGACCTGCAGCTGTGAAACTAACCCTGCAGTAGACACCTACACCTGGTACAGGAAGACGCTCTCAGACAGCTCCAGCCCTCCGGTCTGGGTCGGCTCAGGAAAGATGCTGTCTTATGTGTTTGTGAGGGAACTCCATACCGGTCTCTATTTTTGCCACGTCAGGAGCAAATTAGGAGAAAGCAACTCAACTGAAGTCATGTTGTCCATGCCAGAAAGCTCTCACGGTTGGTGTCTTTTAAGGATTAACCCATTGATGCTGCTGACTTTTAAACACTTTAATTCCCAGATGACTCTCTGTCTTCCTCAGACAGGAAGCTCCTCCCAATCGTAGTTGGAACAGGAGTCAGTCTTTCTGCAGTGCTGCTGATGGCACTGCTTTTGTTCTGGTGAGTCTCTGAATGATGAGGACACTGTTTTATATTTTAAATGTTGCTTGGTGTTCACCTTATTCTGTTGGACTCTTATGAAATTTTTTTTTTCCTCTTGGCAGGAAGACACAGAAAAGAGCTATGAGCCAAAAGGTGAGCATGTTAGACATAAGGCATCATGTGGCACGAGTTATTCTGTTAGAGCAATAAACCAGGTTTAACCAGGTTTAACACAGCAGTCTTACATTTTAGTTTGGGGTTGGACCTTGGTAGTCTTTGTTTTCTGGCTTTGTTTATTTCTATTCTTTATGTATTTTGGTTAGGCAGCTCTTAGCAGGGAGCTGCTGATTCTGACGATCGACATGGCTGGGTCAGCAGTCTCCCTGATTTATTTTATGCTTGGCCAAGGAGCCACAATGGAGAGATAAAAGAGCCACATGTGGCTCTGGAGCTGCAGGTTGCAGACCCCTGTCATAGGTCTATTTTTAAAGGTCTAAATCCGATTAATGTTGTTGCATTGTCTCCTAACAGATTGCAGCTGAGTTCAGCCTCGGTCCAGGAGAGTCAAACTCTGATCCCAACGTTGTTTATGCCAACGTTACCATGTTACCCCTCTCTCCTCTGCCTGACGAAGCCTACACCAACCTAATCCTTATCGAGGAGATTCACATCAGAATGTAAAATTTTCAGCGCAACTTTTTAGCTTAACTGCAACAAAGACATGAAGGAGATCATATATTTTTTATTTTTCTCAGGCTTCACATCGCATGAGGATGAAGTTTCTTACTCCACACTTAACATCAAGAAGAGCAGACAACAGAGCTCTAGAGTCAGCGTAGATAACAGCAGAGGGTCACATGACTCACGGTTTGTTCGTTTTAATGAAAATTGTATCTTTACTATTTAGAAGGAAAACAAAATCCCCAAAAATTGCTATAAAAAAACTGAAACAGAAATTTATTTTAATAAACAGGATTATAGAGAAAAAACAAAATAATTGAATATGACTTTAGTAAACAATGTTTTTTTTTGCTAAGCTTTTTTGTAATTTCTAAATACCAAATTTACAAATTGAAACAAATTTTAAGTTTAGTGTAAAGATGACCTTTTTAACAGGATTTAGATTTTTTTTTGTTTATATATTTAAATATGAAGATTAAATGCAATCACTTTAAATTTTGTTTAAGTATTTTAACCCTTTTTTTCTTTTACAGGTTCACAGCAAAGGGAGATGCATGTGTGGTTTATGCCACTGTGGTCAAAAGCAGCTGAGATTCTCTTCTGCTAAATTACTTAATGCAACTATTTTGAAATGATCAGAAAAAATATAAACATTTTTTTTATTTAGGGATATGTCTTTTACTGTAGTATTTAACAAAACAAAATACAAATTTTTAAGTTGTTACTTTTTCTTTACCCCAGCCATTAAGGTCAAGTGAGCCCCATATGCTTTAAAAGTAGGCAGAAAATGTGGGCCATAACTGGGTTTGTCCACAGTTTCCGTGGTGTCCCCACCTGTGTTTGCCCCCATTGGCTTAAATGAGCTTTCAATGGGCTTGCCCGCCACATAATCCAATCGCCCAGTGGACAGCATCGCGAGCTCCGTTGCCCAGGGTCCGGCAGAGCGAGAAGAGTCACCGTACAGGCTGCTGGTCCCTGGCAGACAAACCCAACTGAGGCCTACATTTTCTGCCCACTTTTAAAGCAAATGGGGCGCAATTGTTCTTGCTGCCTCAGACCTTTGTTGCCTTGCATGAAAAATCTGTTGATGATCAAGAAAAACCATGTTTGCATTTGAAAAAAGACACATTATCACCACAAACTGTCCAAAAATGTTTTTTTTTTTTTATTAACAGGATTCAGTTTGCATTGTTTATTTATTTACCATGTTCATGTAATAGATATAAACAAACAATGACTGATCTGCTGGCATGCAGTAAGAAAATGACATTTGCAATAATCAACTGTTTTCTTTTACTCTTTTTTTTTTACAAAAAATCTTTATTTAAATTGCATTCTCTTTAGCCAAGAGACTCCAAACGTTGTAGTGTTCACATCAACAGCAAAAACATACAATAGCTACAGTATTTTGTTTACAATGTTGTGCCTTTGGTTTCTTTTTATTTCTAAACAGTATAAAAACATGTTCTGATTGGTTATTGTATAGAAAGAAATGTAAAGAGAGGTGACATGAGAAGATACCACTGCAACTTAAACTTCAGAAATCAGGAACCCACTTCACTAAACATGGAAAAAAAACATTTGTTTTTATCAATAACCAAATTGTTCATATTTGTGTTTCATTGTTTATACATTTTGTTTTAATGATGTTGTATATGACTGTACAGAAAATAGCATATTTTATAAAACGTATTATACAGTAGCTTTGATTATGTAAGTCATGTGAAAAAGTAAGTTCACTGTCAGTACTAAAGTTTACAAACTTAAAGGGAGGATTAAAAGGGAGATCAAATATATTTATCAATCACCTGTGAAGCTGTGAAGAGGCACGCATTTAAGAATAATGCTGGTTCTTGAATCTACATATAGGCCATTGTATTCACACTGGACAAACAGGGATGGGCTTCCTCTTCTTTACCTTTCTAATGTTTATTAGTTCATGTTTGCCACCTACAGTCAGAAGAGGCTCGGTCTGAAATATCAAAGCGGTGCAAATCCTCATGAATCATGCATTATTCCCAGCATGAAAGACTTAGTGTCATATTATTCCAGACAGGCACAAACTGCAATAATTAATTTCTCCTTCATGATTCATTTTCAAACGGTTGGCACTTTGTTAATAAAAAGGATGCTACACAAATGTCACTACCAAATCCAAGTCATTAGTTAAATTCTACCTGGGTTAACTAGTAACATGCATTCAGTGGTCACAAGTTTTAAACGTAGAGCCCAAAAAAGGTCGTAAAAACTTGCATAGCTATGCGTTGTCAGTGGGCTCTATCTCCCCCTCTGGTCCGTGTTGACACTACATCTCCCAGCTGCCTCAGCGCGCAGTCCCCGGATGCCGCTAACCTGAATCCCATTGGCAGCCATCCACCTGAGCTTTAAGCGGTGCACCGAGCCTCGCTCAATGAGAAGTCTTGTTTGTGACATTTTGCCAGCTTTACCGAGCGTTATTGTTATTCTCCGACCCATACTTGAACTATGTTATCTAAAGTCTAATGCCTGAAACTTCTATGCTCATGATTGACCTCTACCTGCCCCTGTTTACTTATACTTTTTATTGGAAAAGGCCACTTTACGAGTAACGCAGCTTAAGACGATGACTTGAGTGCCAACAGCAGCAGTTAATGAAAAACCAGCTAAGCTGTAATGTCATCAATTATTAAGAATGACAGTGATGGTTAATAATAATCCTCGTTTTCCACATGACTCAACAAGATGCTTGTTAATGTGGGGACGTAGATTCTGTGTTGAAAACAGTGAAGTCACACAGAGAAACAAGAGACGGTATAATGAGAACATATGGCATTCACTGCACTTGAATGATGTTTGGATCTTTCACACGTCTGACATTTAAATCTACCTAAATGGGATATTGACTATTTACAACCCAATGACTGTAATATGAGAAACCTTCATCATTATGTGATTTTACTGAATGAGATAGTGAGTTTTCATGAGACAAAGTATTATATATAAAAAGATGAGAACGGATGAAAAAAGTTGTTATCCGTTTTGACTTTGGATCATATTTTTTTTTTATCAGTTTGTAGCTCAATCTCTAATACTTAGCATTTTCCATATCCTGCAATTTGCGAGTTATACTTAGAATCTGTCATATCTGCAGGAAATCTGGCACTGAAGACAAACTGACAAAAATGTCACAAAAAGATTAATTTTATTAACCTAGAATCAATAAAATGTTGCCAGGAAAGCTTGAGCTTTAAACATAAAAATATTGCTATAATTCACAATTAATGTATGTGTTTTTTAACTCTTCAAAAAACCTGAAGAAAATAATACCATTCTATTTCTGCAATGTACAAGACAAAAAGCAGAAATATGACTTTGACTCAGCATATCCTCTTTGACCTTATCTTTTTATAACTCAATAGCAGCTATGTTGGCCAAGTCATTTTATTCTTTTTCTGATGATCCTAAAACTTCTTTTTTGATAGGATGGTAATTTTTAATTCCCAATAAAATACTTTAGTGAGAACAACATATAAAGAAACAAAGTCACAGTATAATCATCATCACTGTCCATATTGCAATTCAGTAGAAAGATGAGTAGACAGAAACTTCATATTCGGGCCATTTTATGAACCCCTGGAATGTTGTGATAGTTCTGGAAAACAATGAGAGCAGACACTCTTAGTTATGAAAAGTGGAAAGGTTTTGTGAGAGAAAAAAAAGAACAATTTCAACAAATTCATGAGGGCATTTGATTGATAGAACAATCATTGATCTGTAAATGCAACATAAGGAAACTAGATTTGTCTGGACTGAAAAACAGAAATGTTTTCCAAGAATTTCTTTTAAAACTGATCCAGTCTGAGTCTTTAAATAATTTAGAAACAACAAAAAAAATCTGTCATATGGTTTTGATGTTTGTTAAGTAGCATCAAACAGATTTAAAAATAAATTAGGTAATGGAACTTCCAAATCTTTTAAGCTTATTTATAAGCTAAGTTTACAAAACATTTGTACACTTCCTGTCTAAAGAATGTGTATTTGTCAAAAATCATTACACAAGTAAAAGATTATTGAACTGGATTCAAATTATTTTTGCAATCTTGAGTTCCATAACATTTAAAGTCACTGCTTCTACAGAACTGTAATAAGGTAAATACACCAGATACAGATCCTAATAATATTTTTTTTATGTGAAGTGTGATTCTTACTCTCATGGCTGTCGAAATCCAGGGCAGAAATCGTGACACTCTAGTGTAGACGCCAGGTTTTTTGGCCATGGCACAGCCTGTTCCCCAGCTCACCACTCCCAGCAGACGATAGCGACTAGTCTTTGACAGACAGTCAGTGGCAACAAAAGGACCCCCACTGTCTCCCTGAAGGCACAACAGCAGATCATCTCGTGACAAAAAAACAAAACACCTAACAAAAACCAAGAAAATATGGCAAATGTCTCCTTCTCACCTGACAGGCGTCAATGCCTCCTTTTTCATATCCAGCACAGAACATGCTCGTGGTGATTTGGTTATCATAGTAATCAGGGCCGTTGCAGACAATGTCACTAATGATGGGAACGTTTGCTTCCTGGAGAACATCTGCAAGAGCCGCTGTAAGCAGAATAAAAGCATCATCACAATATACAAATTCACTTGTCAAGAATGAGCCACAGATAAAGCTCTAAAGTAGGACACAAACACAAGAAGCATGACAAAAGAGAAGCATGGTCAACCATCTGCAGTAAACCTTACTGAAAGTCAGGAAGTTGCGGGCAAAAATAGAGCTGTAATGAAACAGAAACCTTACCATAGTAGCCAACATTCCCCCAGCCTGTTACTGTCCCCACCTGTCCATCTATGAGCCTTTGACCATACGTGGGCAGACAGACAGGCTGGATATTTTCTGCAAGCATAAAAATATGTGTTATATATACATAGGACGTGACCAAATTGATTTACATTTATCAGCTAGTTTCAGTTTTGCTCATCTGTTTTTCACACTTAAGAGAGAGTTTCACTCTTTTAGTGGGAAGAACCAAACAAGGATCCTCCCACTAAGAGAAAAATAGGGTTTGTTAGTGAGGAGCTGTCAGCATAACTTTGTGTAAGGCTCACATACAAGTAAATGAGCTAAATTTACTAGTAAACCCTAAAGTAAATAGCAAAAAGGCAAAAAACGTGAAAAGCCTCATAATAAAAGTTAGTCTCAATCCTCAGGAAACTAAATGTGCACAGATACATGGTGTTGTACCATAAATACGTCTGAAATGCATCATATCTTACCGCTGAAAGTAAGAGGCTGTGCAAGAGCCAAGACAGCGATGTCTCTGCTGTTGTCATCGATGTTAGCATCGACAAACGGCAGGTAGCTGCTGTGGTAAACTATGGTCTTCACCTCTGCAACGCTGGCATTGACTGGTTTGTTGTAGATGGAGCCCAGCAGCACACGCCACCGATTGACAAATCGATAACGCCTGATATGAAACAAAAAAGGCACAATATGACATCTTAAACGAGAATTTATTTTAATTTCATAAACTCATATGTAAAAAAGGAGCTACTTTCATTTAAAACTCCAGCATGAAAATTGTGTTCTTGGTATTTTCAACATGTTCTTGTCAAATTTTTCTGGTTATGGAGGACATATATTTAAAAAATTAAGCAAAAAATTGCATTTCTGAGCTTTTTTGTAACAGATAATATACTGGGTGGGCCACAAGCTCCCAGCTTTGATCTCTCAACAACAGGGTAAAGGGGGCGGGGTTGCTCCATGCCAACAATTCTGCCCACAACTCACAACTTCTAACAAACTACTGCCACTCTACAGAAACTGTATCATAAAATATTACAGGTTTTTGGCTAAAATTGCACAGTCATAGCTAAAAGACTTCTGAGAACACTAAGAAAAGTTCAAAAGATGATCAGAGTGGGTCTACAAGAGCTGAAAGGAACTTACTCTGGGAAGCAGTGAGCTGCAGAAACAATCCATTGGTTGGAGATGATGGATCCTCCACACTGATGAACACCGTCATACTGCAAGCTCACCTGCCAGGGCCAGCTGCCCTGCCGCGCATCCACACCCCCAACTATACGGTCTGCAGCAAAACTGCGCCGGCCACAGTCTGGATTAGAAAGCAAAAAGAGAGAGGGATGAAAATGAAAATATATTAGTCACAATTAACCAATAAAAACTTATCAGATCTTATATTTCTATTAAAAAAAATGCCATATGAGAAACAAGACAATACAACTACCACTTCACACTCAAGGGGAATGTCACCAGCCAGCATGCAAACTAAGATTCCAGTCCTTGGCTTAGATATCAGCACATAAAGTGTGCCAGTGTGTTAGACAGAAAGAGAGCAGATCTGGTATCTTACCTTGGCACAGCAGTGTGAGAACTTCCCTGCTCTCACAGTCACTGGAAAAGAGAAAACACCAGAGCAGACAGAAAAAGTTTTTCTTTCAAATAGGACAAGGATGGATTAAAAAAAACAATTTGAATGTTTTCTTTTTACATATTTTGGTAATTTTGTTAAAATACAAACAAAGCATATTTACCATGGATATAATGAATCCTTGATTTTTTTGCCAAAGCTGAGTTCTTCCTGTCGGACGCAGAAGAAATCTCCAATATCCCCACTGCCCTCCGGCACTGCAGCTACCGAGTAGTTTACCACACTGAAACAACACAGGCTTCAGTTATTACACTTCCTGGGTCAATTCTTTCTCACATACTAACAGGATGATAAAAACGGCTCAGATTAAGATTTATACTATCAGATTTGTAAATAATGCCCAATATAAATATACGTTTAGGATTCTTCATACAAATTTCTCACCTTACAAATCCAACTTCTTCACAACTGATGCTAGCGAGGAGCTCATTGGCTGACGAGGAACACACCTGACGCCATCTCCTCTGGGCGGAGTCAAAGACTCTGAGACGCTGGTCAGGGGAGTTCACCTGAACTGCAACAATTCATGTACAAATGTAATGTATAACATATAATGTAGGATCTCTGAAAACAAACAAAAGTCACTCTTAAACTCACCATCATACAGTCCTGTCTCTTCTTCCGTTGTGCAATATGTGACTAAAATGACACGACAACAATAGCATAAAATCAACTGATGTAAATAAAGATGGATTTTTTTCATTTTGTAGAAAAAGAATCTCACATCTACAATCAATGTGAACACCAAGCATTTGTTGATGGATGTATGGACATAAATCCTGAAATATATGTTTATGTAAAAGCAATGCAGTCTGACCTACGGCCCAAACAGCAGCTCCAACGGCTCCCAGGATCATGACGGTTACACACACCCCGATCAGCCGCCAGGGGGTCAGCACACAGGTCAGAGAGATCCCCCTGCTCCCTACACTCAGACAAACACAAGAAGCACAAATCACTGCAGACCCACAGACAAAATGCATCAGAAAACTATTAATACTGCATTGACAAGGGGTAAAATGCTGAAGAAATCATTTAAAGTATTTGGTTAATTAAGTTTAACATCGCATTGAAATTTCTGAACAAGTTATCAAGGAAAAGTGCAAATTATTATTATTTTTTTTTATTCCTGGACCATAAAGTCCTAGTAAACAGTGATAAAATATGCTCAGCTCAGATGACCAAAGTGAAAAAAAAGGCTGGCACAGACTGAAAAGTACAAATGACAGTGATTCAATCAATAGTCTAAAGTCTAGATTTTCTCCACAAAGCAAGAACAAACTCTTAAAACTGGGATATAGTGCCATGCCTGTCCCATGTGCACATGTAATTTGTGACCTGTGCACCTTCGCTCCGATGTTGTTCTCAGAGAGCCTCTCTGTGCATCGTTCTCCTATGTTATGAGTAAAATTTCTCACTTTGCCTCTTCTGTTTGCAATTATGATTAAACTGAATCAATAAAAATCCTCTCTTCAGAGTAATCGCTCCCCTTAGTTCTGTGCTTCTGCCCATCAAAGCAAAAACACATTAGGATCTAGAAACCTGCTTCATGAAATGTGCACTCAGAGTTGTCTGCACACCCGTTATCACTTAGGACAGGTCACTGCCTATCACTTCCCACTACACAAACCAGTGGTCATCATCATCATCATCATCATCAAGGTTAGAGCAACACAGCAGACAATAGCTGGAGGTTAGGGTCACCCTGCGAACGCAGAGTCTGACAGACATTAAATCAGCTTCTGCAGCTGCAAGTCTATTCTTCTATGTTCACATCACTGGTTTTATTTACTTTACCTCATTCTGCTAAAGGAGGAACAAGCTTTCAGATCTAAAGATATTTTTGAATCCTGGATGAAAACATTAATATAAAGGTTTAAAGATTTTGCTGCAGCAATAGTCATTTGGTGCACTGATAGAAGTAAAGAATCCCCCCAATTGCACAGCATGCAACTAGATGCACCTCTGATTTTGCAAATTTAGAACACTTGCATAAAAAATTCTCATTGCTGCATTTAGGAGTGTACACTTTTGGGATTCTACTATCTAAAACTGTTCCCTCCCCTCCGTTTGTCAAAGGTAACTGGACAGTAATTGGTTTCATTGTAGTAAAAAGTACTCAGTTACAGATCCGGACTGATAATAGACAAGGTCCTTTTCCACACCGCTTGTTCAGGGTGAAACTGATGCACCTTTGTTGTGTTTTGGCATTGCGTTAGAAAGCGAAGAGGCAGAATGAGGGGCTGAATTTGACTAATAAGCTTCCTTCTTTAGTCAGTGAAGGTTCCTGTTTGTGCAGGTGTTTGGAAGTTGAGTTCTGGCATATGGACTTCAGATCCTCTTTCTTTTCAAGTTTCACCACTCATTCAAGAGACTTCACCAAAGGTTAAGTGATGAAGCGTCTTCGATGAGCGGTGAAACATTTCAAGAAAGAGGATTCTTAGGCCAGACGTCTCGACTCAACTTCAAGACTTCTTTTTTTATAAACAATATTTAGAAAAACTTTACATGATGGCAAGAAAACTAAAGTCTGTTTTGTAAAGAATTCTATCAACTGCAGGTTAAAACACAGCATTAGATCTATCATTTACTAATCTCTTCTGATTTATAAAAAGACACATTTTTCAAAAGTTTAAAAATTCATTAAAAATGACTAAAACTAATTTTAGTGTATAGTTTCATAGCCTTTAAACGGTCAACAGTCAAATCGCATTATGACCCTGAAATTTATTGATGATTGATGCAGCAATGAGGAATCTAACTATAGAAAACATTGCATGCACTGGTAATCAGATTATTTTTGTTCATCACAAATAAAAAAAATGACATGGACACTTTTTTCTGTATTTTAGCTGAAAGAACGAAGAGAATCTGAAGTTTGTACATTAAATCATATCTACAAGAGGTTTTTTTTTTATATTTTTACATTTTCTGCTATGACAGTTACAGCAGCATTGTTGAATAGTATTAGTTACATGTTATTTCTAGGATGTCCTGATCAGGTTATCTGATTAATTTTATTTTGAGTATCTGCTGATACTACGTCTTTTTTGGCAAACACATTAAAAATGCAAAAACAGATCCAGATTGTCCCTTCTTTTTATTTTATTAACCTTATTTGTTCGTTTAACGCAGAAACAGCACTTCTGTAAAGTAGCTTGATGAATCAAGCAAAATAATGCAGCTGTTAGCTAGAAAAAACAGTTAACTATTAACTGGTCAAAAATAGACTGTGGTATTTAGTCATATGAGAAAGTTTGCTGACTTTAGCTTTAGGATCATCACAACTACTGAGCAATTTTGATCATATGGTAGTCATATTTCCATTAAAAATTCATAAAAATTGAAAACAATAACTGCCTTCCAAAGCTCTTGCATGAATATAATAATAAAGATTTTTTTTTATATGGCCATAAAGCAAGAGATAAATTGAATAAGAATCATAAATGCCAAAGTTCTGTTGATAGCTATTAAACGCCAACATAAAAAAATTAAAGTTTTAACTGAAATAGATCTAAATGCAAAAATATATTTTTCAAATCCCAATTTTTTTGTAGTTGTTATATTACACAGTCTGTCCGTTCATTGCATTCCTGCTCAAAAAAAAAAAAAAAAAAATGACAAGAAGCCCGTGTTATTCTGGGACAATAACTAGCTCTGTGTTTGCTGACTTTCTGTTTTTCCATTTCGAAACCTGATATCTGTGGAGATTTGATCATTCTGTGACCTTAGAGCCTCTTCTCCACACATCTGATCGCAGTCTTTCCCTAAACATCCAGAGCTCTCTATGCATTTTCTTCTGTTTATTTGGAAAGTAAAACATTTAAAAAAGATAAACACTGGATTTGATAAAGTGCACCTAAAGGTCAAAAAATAAGAAGTGAGAAAGATAGATATTATTTGATAATACGACAGAAATCAGAACATTTCTCATCAGCCCTATGAAAGCAGTACATTCCAAATTTCTGTCTTTTCATTCTAATTTTTCTTGGAAACACCACACCTCAGTCCCAACATGCATCTACACCAGGTGTGGTCTCAATGTGTCATGTCTTTATCAGAGTCCAACGGGACAAAAAAGCTAATCTCTTTACTTGTCTGTGTGTGTGTGTGTGTTTGTATGTGTGTGTTGGGTTTTTTTTCTGGGAGGTGCATGTGTGTGATGTGTATTTACTTGTCTGTCTTCAGTTGTTTATTGTGAGGTGGGATTTATCTGAATGTTTTGTAACACCTGTTTAGCTCTGCTGCTGACAAACTGGTAGTTAGAGTTAGTGAAGGACTAAATTTAGCAGCTCAGAAATTCACGCTTCGACAACAAGACAGAAACAAGCTCCGAAAGATTGAAAAAAAAAAAAAAATCAGATTTCTGACTATGACTCGTTCATGCTGTGGTTGTCATGGTGCAAAGGCAGAAAACAATGAAGCTGTGATGTGCAGCAGCAATGTTACGAGGCCTGCGGTTGCCAGGAACACGTGGCTGTTTGCTTTTGTTTCTTTATAGATGTGGTGAGTAAGTATGCCACAAAGAAGGGCAAAAAAACAGCCTGTTTCTGAAAATAGTAGGTACTGGCCCACTTGATCTCAGCCCAAACATGATGAAAATAAGCCACACCATATGTGCCACTCCCAGTTACACTATCTTCCTCTTGTAATTACCGTAGACACGACAAAAACACTTCAGTTTAGGTGGACCTTCGGCTGAAGCAGACTTAGAACATAAAAATCACAGCAACGACAGAAACCAAGAAGAAAACCTTAAGGACAAGAATAGAATTGTGGAATAAGATCTTTGGAGTGAAGATAACTTACTTGAAGGTGCTGATGTAAGGTAAGATTTCTGTGCAAACATTTATTTACAGAATAAATGTCAGAATATGTTTTTCTGGCAGACACATTGTATGAAATTTTTGCCAATTTGCATGCATTACTAAAACTGTCATGGCTTACAAGTCCACAGCTGCTTTCTAGGACCTGTATATGGTCACACAGCTCGTGTTTTTTTCAGTGACAGCACCACACCACCTCCAGTGAGCAGTTACACTGCACTGCAGCAATCATCAAGGTGCAGGAGAACATTCCTTATGACACAGATAAAACTCTGTTTGAATGTATATTTCTTATTGACGCAAAAAGAAAATGTTGCTTTTGGGAATAAACTCCAGAGGTGGGTAAAAGTATCCAACTGAACGATTGATATCTTGATCTGAAGCTGTTTTTCTGAGTTTAAATTCTTAAAGATTAATTTTTTACATAATAATGAGCATGCAAAACTAAATTTAAGTTGTTTATAAATGTGAATGAAGCATCCATGACTGCACTGGGACTTAAACTAGTGATCTGCTTAATGAGCCCACTACAACAAAGACGGAATGACTAGTTGGAGGAAATATTCAAACCAACAGTTGATGACTTTTATCAAAAAGAATGATAACATACTTTAATTGATCCAGTTAAATCCGTCACATTTCTGGCATCTCTATTTCTATTCCCCTTTTGTGTTTACCATAAGTTTCTGCCTTAATAACTCCCTAAAATCTTTTGCATGCATCCTGCTTCAGCCTGCTGGGTCACAAAACTATGGTTAATCATGAACTCAAGAAGAACAGTTCGGTATTGCTTCTCAACATACAATCAAAAAAAATAAATTAAAAAAGTATGAGTATGACAGTAAACTCAAATTATGTAGAAAAAAACTCAGTGATTTCTTCTGAAGTAACAAAGAGGCCTAATATATAATTACAAAATCAGGTTTATCACAAACATGCACATTTTTTTTTCTCTAAATCCCCCCAAAAAATCTAATTTGCTGCTTTTTTATATTCAATTTAATGTGTTTTTCAATTTGAGCAGACAACACTAATCGTGCTTTGTGTTTTAAATCCTATAAAATATTACAATGAGTCCATGTCTGTGCTGTCTGAGCTAAAATATCACGTTAAAAATAAATCCAGGGACAGCTAAGCAGTTCTGAACAGTTAATGGTTAACAGCAGGATGAGCTGATGTCTGTGCCCACATACAGAAAACAAGCCGAACGGGCTCCAACATGGCCGCAGAGCCTGTCGCTCCCTGCTTGTCAAGTGTGAGTGTAAAACAGAAGAACACTGTAACACTTACCCATCTTTCCATCCGTTACTACTTTCTCAGCATACATGTGTTCACCGTAGGAAGCAGAGGCCGGCAGCTGATAATGATAACGGTACTTTCCTCTTTCCTTCCCTCTTTTGTTGGCCACACTGAGCAGGTGGCAGCTCTTATTGCCTGAGGGTGTTTTTAAAGAAAAATAGTTAACACATGAAGTCATTAATACCAATAAAAGTGTTGGATTTAAAGATTAAACTAAGCTGACTCCTCTAAAGTAACAAAAAGTCCTAATTTATGAAAAAAAAACAGTTTTATTACCTATTCGTACTTCAATGATCATTAGTTTGAGTTAAGTTTTATCATCTATGATGGATTATCTATGATTTTTTATTATCTAGGATTGAGATGGAAAGATATATATCTATATCTATATAGATATAGATATATTAGATAACTGATTTTATGACTTTTACTACAATTAAAACTGCTGACATATCTGAAAGAACAACACTCCTACATCAGTTTTTTTTGTTAATATTTTTGCCAGTTTCATGATATAATAATTATTTAAAATGTAAAAGATAAGTAGTGTCTGGTTGAAAACTGGATGTGCATTTACAGAAAAGAACAATATTTTTTACAAAAGAGCAAAAAAAAATTCTGCTGATTAAAAAAAACTAACGTTATAAGCTTTTTTAAAAAATATATATATTTGTATATTTATAAATTTGACTTCATTTAAAGTAACTAATAATGACATTTTTATTAAGTTTCACTGTTGTTTTTTATACAATGGCTTACCTGTCGGAAAGTGTAACTTTGCTCTTTTACCTTTAGAGAAAAATAAAAATCCTTTTTTGTTTATTTCCTCTGTAAAATGATAACCACAGTAGAGTGACTTTTCTGTGGATTTAACTTTAGCATAAATCTTTGTTTAAGTTAAGTCCTCTCTTCGCAGGTTACTGACCCCCCACCAAAAAAAAAATAGAAAAAAAAGAAGAAGAAGAAAAAGAAGTTGAATTTTCCTGCCAGCGTCTCTATCAGCCAAAACCACCAGCGCCCGCTTCTAGAAGGAAGGAGAGCAACATTTGGAAGACTGGAGGAATTAAAGCAGAGTTACTGAAAGTGTTGTCAAGTGAAGTTTGGTCGCTTTGAGAGCTGCTGTCCTTCTGCGCGCGGTCACCTGTGAGCCAGAGGGGCGCGTGTGACGTCAGCGTCCCACGTGAGGAGAAGAAGAAAGTCTGATTTCACCTGAGTGATTTTTTTTATTTATTTTTTTAAATAGCATTTTGTCCACCTATTGAAACTCTAACAGCTGTTTTCCTATGGTGAGGAAAAACTGACTGAGGCTGTGTGTCGAGTTGTCTGATGACACGCAAAACCTAGTGGGCAACCAAGTTCCTTTTTTGCAAAAAATAAAGAACAAAAAGGAAGAAAGACTATTCGACTTTGAGGCTGAAACCAGCAAACACAGAAACACTGAGAGGCAGCAACTACTGGAAAGGAAGAAAAGCAAGGAAACATTTGTATTAGTAAAGATCATGGGAGACTTACATGGACAACACTACTACTGCATGCTTATAGCCTTTTGTGTAAAGGGTAAGGGCAGTTCTCAATGGTTTCCAAACATTTGTCATCATCGTCATTAAATGATGGATCTCAGGGGCAAGAATGCTCTGCCTTTTTTTTTTTTTTTTTTTGTAATTTAACACACCTTTTTTCCAAAGGCATCCTGGCTGGTGATTGGTCCGTCCGTATCCCATCTGGTCCCATTTGTGCTTTGGTTGGCTCTTCAGTTGTACTCCCTTGTTCCTATGACTACCCCCAGACGTCAAAAGAAACTAAAGGAGGGCTCTCAGCTCAGGTAGTTTGATAAAGAAAGCATTGTTAAAGTGGGCAGCAGCTCATCCTGGGGGTGGGGGATGTTGGAGGTAATCTGCAGAGAAACCTCCATGCAATCTGCTGTTCTATGAAAATTTATCAATTATTAACAGTTTATTAATCCTTAAAGAGTGCAATTTTTTGAGAGCTTGAGATAAGTAATTTTGTCCAAACTTATTTTTTCTTCTATTTTTCACTGTTAGGTCACAGGGGTTGAAGAGGTGCCAGAGTACAAAGTGTTGCATGAAATGTGGTGCCTGGAAGAAAGTCGTTGTATTACACAAAGGTATTTATGTAAAGATCCAGTTTGAAGACCCACTCCAATGAATCCTATTTTGGTGTTTTTTACATGTTTTTGTGGCATTTTTTTCTCATAATGGAGAACATTTACAAAAGAAATTTTAGTTTAAAATTCAATTTCTGAATAAATCAGGTGTATCAGGCAAATTTTCCTCATCTGAGCTGGCATCTGGCTCAAATGGCTGGATAGCAATAATAATTCCCAGCATTTTGGTTGCACCATTATTGTTGGGTTGTTGTTGTGAGGCGCTGTAAGCTAGCAGGAGAGAGTGTAAACAGATGGATGATGGGAAGTCAGAGTGGGCTTAATCTCACCAATGGTCCCACCCACAACTCAGTGGTGCATTTCTAATAAACCCATGCAGAAACTATGTCATATAACACAGTCTTTTTAAAATGGTATTTAAAATAATATCATCACTTAATGATCAATTTGTGTACAAATGTTCAACTGTGTCTCTCTGTCAGATATGTGTTCCACAGTGCGGGAATATTTCCAGACCCCTCATATCAGAACAGAGTGGAGTTCCTTGGACAGTCAGGAATCAAGACCTGTTCTCTAAGGATCAATGACCTGAAACAGACTGACACTGGAACCTACGTATTCTACCTCATCACCGACCATCCATCTGAGAAAATGCCTGCTCAGACAGGCGTTCAGCTGCTGGTAACAGGTGAGAACATTGACATTTATAGTATTTCATAAACGGAGAAGGAGTTAGAAAAACTTATTATTTTCTTTTTTTTTTTTTTTTTTTGCAGTTTAACTGAACAACATCCTTTGTGACATTTTTCTTTTTCATTCAATGCCTCATTAAGGAGGATAAAAGTTGCCACGCACAGATCTTTTGGTCAGTTTTCTGTCTGTTGACCTCTCAGAGCATATTTTTGTTTAGTCTGGATCTCTGTTGTCTGAACCTGTTGGTCACATGTCCTTTGTGTAATCCTTGGTGACACATCTTGCGCCATTTAGGGGAAGCAGAACTGAAATACAGAATGGCTTCTTTGTGACAGAATACTCTTGATGTTACAGGGCTGCACTCCTATTTCAGCCTTCTTTAAAAAGTTAGTTTCAACAGTGAGACTAAATATGTGACTGCAAATGTGATTTATCATTTTGTTTTGAGGTCCAGCTAAACATTTGTGGACAAACAGTTGTTGCTGTGTTCAACTTTTGAATTGTGATCAGGTCAAAATTAAGCCATTTTCACACTTGAAAACTGAACTAAACACAACATAAAGGTTACAACAAAAGTCACTTGAGTTTAGGGAAATAAACTGAATTCAGACAAAAAAATAAATAAAAAGCTGAGTTTTCGTCTTCGGATGACCGAAACTAATGATGGGAAAGTTAAGGAGAAAAATCTGCTGAAAAATACTTTAAATTTATGGGTTTTTTTTTTTAATTTGTTGCATTCTATTTGAAATTTAAAAAAAGGCAAGTATGACATACTACTTGATGTCTCCCTCTGACTGACTTTTGATCTATTATAAAAGTGCTCCCAGTGGTCTTATAATTATGATTATGCTTTTTTCAGCCAAAATCTAAAAATCGGTGTCATTTTCTAGGACACAGTTTCCGCAGATTGGCTGTAGATCTTTAGAAATGTGCCTCTGCGTTGTTGGTGGGACTGTTGGTGTGGAAGGGCATCCACTGCAATAGATGCCATAGACCTCAAGATCTTAATGTTTGGGCTAAATAGCTTGGTGGGGTTAAGTGGTTTTGTTCATATTTGGTTAATGGAACTGTGTGTCTGAGCTCCACTCCTGTTTGAGGTTCCACAGGGCTCTACTGTGGGCCCCTTTTTGTCCTCCTTGTATCTCCTTCTTCTGGGCTCCATTCCATGGAAACAGAGTTGCCGTTAGTGTTACGCTGGCAATAGTCAGATATGTTTGTAAGATAAAAAAAAGTCACTGCACTGTTGTCATATTTACAAAATAAAAAAGATTAGATGGCTTTTTAAGTTTTAATGATTAAAAAACGGAAGTGGTGATGTTGGTCCATGCAGCTCCTGTGACCCCTCCACAGTGGTCTCCTGGCTCAACATGTGAAACAGTTTGTATAACATCTGGGTTTTAAAAAAGAGCAATTTTTTTAACTTGATTTCCAAATTAGTTTTTTGGTAATGTCTAGCTTCTTTTATTTGAGGTAGGTGTTTTTATCAGTGCTCTCATCACTTATCGACTGGATAACTGCAACTATATTTCTGACTGGTCAGGGACAGTGCTACTCATGTTTGAAAGAGAGACCACATCCCACTAGTAATGGCTTCCCTTGTGCAATCTAGAGTTCATGATTCTGAGGTCCACAAGGAAGCTCAGAGGGGAACAAGCTTTTTCTGTCTGTACTCTGAATCTGTGGAAAGCGCTTTTTTCAAGCATCCTCATTCTCTATTTTTGAACACTTCTTAAAACTCCTTTTTATGTCCAGGAATTTAACCCAGCATGAAATTCTGTTCTTTGTGTGCATGCTTTATTATTTTTTTTCCAAAATACTTTGTTTTTATCATTTCATCTTTTTAATTGCTGTTTTAATGTTTGAGCTTGAGGCCTTGTTTGACCACACTCATGTTAGGGTAGCACATAATAAACTGTCATTTTTTTTTACTTTACATGTTTTGTCCTGTAGAAGTATCGTTTCTTTGACTTACCACTGGGTAAAATATTTGGGTTTTGAACAGACTAAATAGAAACATGATCATATTTACACTTTTTTTCTGTCTTTGTCTGTGTCAGAGTTCCCCAGTGATGTTGCAGCTTTAGCAGGTCCATCAAGCTTCATCACTGAAGGTGCAGCTTTGCGTCTGACCTGCTGCAGCCCAGTTTCAACCTCCAGGAGTATTTTCAGGTGGTTTAAGAGCACAAATGCCAGTCAGGTACATGATGAACAGGTGTGGAGGATCAGTAAAGTTACATCTGATCAGTCTGGAAGCTACTACTGCCAGATACAGACTGGAGAAAGAGAGCAGAACTCAACAATGGTGGCTATTGATGTACAATGTGAGTAAAGCTGAAGACTGATTTTATTTCCAATCATATGCTTGAAAGACATTCACTTGAAGGATGAGAAGCAACAGCTATAGTCATCTTTTATAGATCCTCCTCGAAGCATGACTCTTTCAGTTGTGTACGCTGGAGACGATGTAACGGCAACTCTGAGCTGCAGCAGCGATGCTAACCCGCCTGTGCACTCCTACGTTTGGTACCAGGGAGACTCCTGTTCCACCACTGCAGACAAAAGCTTTTTTCAAGGTAGACAGACTTTAGCTTCAACAACAGGAAGGGGCCCAACATTCAGCAGTGCCAACATCACCACCGAGGATCACGGGGAGCATTGCTGCGTGGCACTCAACCAGCACGGCTCACAGGCTTCAACCATTACGCTGAGAGGTTCCCCAGGTGGGTCAGTGAAGTTCAGATACGTGCACAGACTTCTCTTTTCTATATGCGTTTAAAAAAACACTCACATTTTAAGAGAATTTGAGAATTTTGTTACCAAAAATTCAAGAACTAACAATACAACTTTTAGTTCTGTCAGGGATTGTGGTGGAGGACCCAAATGCAGGAGACCAGACTTGGTGGCAGAAACATAACCATTTACTAAAGTAACTTAGACATGCAACAGACCGTGGATGAGCAGATGACCTGACAATGAGAAACTGAACACCAGACACTTAAATGCACTGAGGTTGATTAACTAAATGAAGACAGCTGTGGATGATTAACCTGAACATGGTGAAACTGACAGGGAAAACAGAACATCACCAAACCTAAGCACTGAAACATGACAAGTTCAAAATAAAAAGTTTTTAAATCACAAATTCAGAGAGGAAAGATTGTAATGATTTGACACTGACTTTGCTGGGATTGTCAATCAAAAAATATGCATCATGTATGTGTGTGCGTTTTTTTTTTTTTTTTTGCAAAACTGGTACACTGAAGTTGATCATCTAAAGTAGGGATGGGCAAACTTTTGGCTAGTGGGCCAAAATGGGATCTAAAATTTGATAGTATGGCCAGGCCAGGAGTCGATGCGTGCGTTTTTTGGTATTTTGGAGTTTTTATGTCAATACTTTAGTTTTGTTCTCATTTTTGTACCAATTGGTTTATTTCCCTCCAAATAAAATGCAACTTAGTGTTCATGTGGTGTTGGAATGATCAAAAAAATGACTTTACAACTCTGAAAAATATCAGAAAAACAGCAAATCTTCCAACGCCACATGAATGAAGAACAACCCTCTGAACCCAATAAAAGTATATTTATTTATAGTGAACAATCTATGGGGAGACAGAATTACAGGGAAAATGAATAATTAGAATAATTTGTTCATGTTTGTTGGGACAGATTAAGCTGCTTAATGGGCCACATATGGCCCCTGGGCCAAAGTTTGCCCACCCCTGATCTAAGGTTTCAATATCATAAAATGGGAGTTTTTAAAATAAAAAGGATACAAAATCATTCTTACACATAATTTTTCTCACTATAAACATAGATCGTTTTATATGTATATGATATAATTGTTCAAATAAAAGAGTTGGTTTAATATTAGATTATAACATTGTTGTCCCTACCCGTTTTGTTTTCCACAGCACCCGTCCCATCTCATTCTACAAAGAGCAAAGCTCTGATTATTGGAGTTTCTGTTGGAATCCTGCTGGCTGTTTTAGGTGCTGTGGCCTTTCTAATCATGAGGTAGGATCTTAGAACATGAATGTTGAAGTCATGAGTGTTGCTTTAACTGCTATTTATACAACTGTGAAAGTTACAACTTAAATATTGAGTGTCCACAATACTAAAACATAGTATTAAGGCTTTTGAATCAATTCCTTAATTTGTACTTTATTTTTTATTTTCTGTTTTTTAGGAGACAGAAGTCAACAAGCCATCGATCTTATGCCCTTACTGAAACAATCTCGTCACAATCGTAACGATTGAGCAAGAACAATAGAGTCATTACATAACATATATTAGATATATTTTTGCTTTGTATTCAAGCTTTTGCTGTTTCTTATTGCACTGTTCTAGCTGTGCAGTTTAGTGTTTCTTGTTTTAATAAGAGATTTCTAGGATGCAATTAATATTTTGGTAATTTTATGTAAGATGTGAAGTACGGAACATAAATGTTTGCTTATGCAACATCCGTTCTTGTCTCGTGTTTGTTTTGTGACCAGCGCGATGAAAGAGAAGATTCTTTTTGCAACTAAAATACACAGTTGTCAGTCATTTTCCTGTTTCATAAATTGGACCACTATGAAGGTATACCTGCTGTTGTGTCCAAAAAGCACCACATCTAACAGGAAGCTGGCAATTAAATACTTTTTTTGTCAGAAAGAAAGCATAATTAAAACAAGGCATTTGTTTCAACATTTGTGCTTCCGTGCAAGTTGCAATATAATTGCAACATCTTTTGCAAACCTGTTTAGGCAAGCATGCTTCTTGTGAGAAAAAAAAATGGACTTGAAATGCAGCATGAGAACAAAATTAAACATTTTTATGAGAATCCCAAAGTTTTAAAGTCAAAATATACTCACTTTTTTTTAAATAATGTGATGAAAACTTCTGGAAAAAAAATGGGGGGCAGCTGTGTAATGATTGTGCTTCCTGACATTAGTTTGAAACTTTTACAAAATATATTAGAGCCTACAACCTCTTAATGAGATGACTTTTTTACTAACTCCTTGGGTGTGTAGTATAATGTAAAATGTCCTTTTCAAGCCTTGTGGTTTTGAACTGTTTAAATTATTTTGCCCCAATTATGTGTGGGTGCAAAAAGCACTGTATTAAATGTTTATATTTTAAAATATACAATAATAACAGCTACAATGTAGTGCTTTCTGGCCATTTTCACTCATCATTACTCTTCTTGGCTGCTTTTTCCCTTTCGGGGGTGCCGGAACCTAACCTGGCAACTAATGGGTGAAGCAGGGTTCACCCTAGACAGGTTGCCAGTCTGTTGCAGGGCCTCAATCACACACCCATTCACATGTAAGGGCAATTTAGAGTCACCATTTAACCATGTTTTTGCCCCAGCTAGGATTTAAACCGGGCCTACTTGCTGTGCGTCAACCACAGTGCCACCATGTAGCCCTGAGCACAGTGGTGCCGTGCACAGGGCTGCTCATCATTACTTAAGGAGTATTCCATCTAATATAGTAAGTTATGTCAACAAGGAGATTCAAGGCTTGGGTCCAAAATGTGAGGTCATATATTACCATTAAGTTGATCATTATTTTTTTCATAGCTTTTCTCTGGATAATAAAAAAAGACTTGTGGTAATTTTTAAAATGTTCTCCTACACTCCTATTTTATAAGTTACATAATTACAATTAAAAAATGAATATTTGGGCAAATTGGTACCAAGTTTGCTGACCAAGGAAATCCTGCTTCCTCCACTGATCTTAGCCATACTCTCGCTTATTAAAGGTCACATAATTATTTCACATATTATAGCAGAAGTTATAGAAAAAATAATGCAAATGTGATTTTGACCAAAACTTAAAATATTAAGATCAACTCACATGAGCATCACAGATCATTTCTGATGTTTTGCCTGCACTAATTGTTTCCCAGCAGCATATTCTAACAGTTTTTGGTATTAGCAATGTTCTCACTGAAGGGCAGATTTTGATGATGACCACATTACTCAACCAGATGAGACATGAAGGTTGAAATAAAGTCAAGTGTTTTCAGGTTAGAACATGTTGCATGTGTGTTTACCTGTCTCCAGGGGGCAGCAAATCCACCACTATTTTGGTGTCAGAAAGCAGTGACAAACAAACCATTTACTTAAATAAAAAATTTTAACATTTTACTTAACTGTCATTATTCTTCACTTATTGAATTTATAACATCATATGTTATTTAGTTAATTTACACAGTTGGTGCATCAGATGTTGTCTTAATCCTGTCTGTCATATGAAAACGTGACAGAATTGGTCAAAATGCTTTTATTTTCTCTTAAGCAGAACTTTGCTTCCTGCGTTAAAGGAGGAAATGAGGGCGTTAGATGATCTGAACACACGTCAGATTATGGAGATTTCCATGAGTTTAGCTCATCTCCACCAGAACAGACAATAGCAAGCAAAAGCAAAAATGACGTTTTTGATTTTATTATGGAAAACAGTAGATTAAGAGAAATTTAATGTATTAAATGAAAATATAGGTGGTTTCAGCCTCACAATGGTAGAAACTAGTGTGGAAGACTACAGAAGGAGCCTGTTCAGGGCCAACCTGCAGCAGGGAGCTGGGTTTACACGTGTTGCTTCTTTATTAAAGGTGTTTTTTGCAGGATGTGCGTCACTGTATCAGGTCCCATTGCTGCACACAGTCACACTGCCAGTTAATGATTCAATTCAGTGAGCACATTCAGTGGAAAATTTGTATAAAAAACAAAAAGGCTTTGCTTTGGTGGACAATAAAGTTTTTTTTGTGCTCTACTTCAGAGTTTTGAGTCTCTAAATAAAACACACTGGGGTGTGGTGCCCGGCAGCATAAATCAAGATGGAATTCCGGCTAAAGCTGCATGACGCAAACACTCAACAACATCTAAACAAGATTTTTAGTGCTTTTTAGGTGGTGGGTGGGTGCATTAGGACGTTAAATGCCACATCAGCAACATTAGGAGGATCATGAAAAAAAGACAGACACAAGCAGCCAATAAAAAAACAGTTAATGTAAAAACTTTCTTTGTTTTTGCTGCTAAACTGGGTTCAAGCCCAGCTTGTTCAACCTGTTTGCTGCTTCAAACATTTTTCTTGTTATACAGGAAGATTTTCTCATTCTTCCAGACGGTTTTGAGTTTTTCAGCTGACTTCCCGCTCCATCAGGGTGACAGACACAAACTAAGAGTTTAGAAGCACTTTTTTACTTCTTAAAGGATAGAGGGAGCACAGAAAGACGAAGAAGCCAATGTTTTATCAACACATTCTGTAAAGGAAAACAGTAAAGTTGGTCCATCTTCAGGTTGGTTTACTTTTTTTATTTAAATCTATTTTTAAATGTATAGTCAGAAGAGTCCCATTTGTATTTTTAAATTCAAAAGTCATGATGAAACTTGTCATTTAAGATGTGTTTTCTTTTTGTCAAATTTAATAAAAATTTAGCTTGCACAAAAAGAAAATGTTAATATTTTTAATATCCAAAACCCACAGATCACACAAAAAATCACCGATCGTACATTCATCAAGAAAAGGAGGAAAGACGAAAATGAGAGGAAGAAGAACATCTTTGATCATGTTATTTCTATTTCGGATGGTCCTTTACGATGATCCACTCGCCTCAGGTAACTTAAAAATATTATACAAAACACATTAGTTTGGAATTGTGTCTCAAGCGTTTCAAGTGTAATTTACAACAATTTAATTTTCACTGATGATAAATAATCTGTCAATGGAACAGAATACTGAAAATCTTTAAAAATCTAATAAATTCAAAAACAATTTGATGTCACATTCAAGAAATATCAATAATGTCTTAATGTTTTCTCAGTGAAAGAAAACATGGTGCTTGTTATTAGTTTTGTAAATAATTTGAAACATCGTCCAAACACGCTAAGATTATCAATTTAAAGAGGATTAAAAAAATCTCTAAAAATGTTTCAATAAAGAAAATATAAATGAATCAAATTGTTTCTTACGCAGCTTAGTGTGCATTTCCATTACAGTTTTTTTTTTATCTCTAAGAATACACTTACAGAGATCTGCAGCAGTCTTCCTCATTGTTTTGTTTCAAGTCTTTCTCGCCTTCCAAGAAAGAAACATGAGGAGAAAAGGTTGTGTTTCCAGTTCAGGCGAGAAACTTTGAGCCTCACTGAGTTTGAAAGTTTCACCACAAGTTTGATTTTCCTTCATTTTATTAAGTCTGTTTTAAAACTAGATCTTTTATCATCTGTATCTATTTACTTTATAAACCGTTGCTGACGCATGTATCCTCCAATCCAGCACAAAACTTCACAACAGTTGTGTCGACTGTTGATACCACAACAAAGACTCCTCCAGTTCCTGGTTACCAAACTATTCCAGCTAATGTGACAGTGGCTGCGGGAGAACCTGTGGAGTTTAGATGCGGAGTTTCCAAGGCAGCTCCAAACCTTACATTGACTCTTTATGGGAGCCATGGAAACTACAGCCTCAAATGCCCAGATGGGCACATAGAAGATATTCCCCAGGTGAGGCACAATGCAGCTGTGAATCCCATTTACATTAAATGAACTTCATTATATGTTTGTTCTATATTTGTTGTCAATTCTTCTGTGATTTTTCTCCAACGATTTCACACATATTAAGTGCTTTTTCTTTTCGTTTTGTTAAATATCAAGCATTCTATTATCTTTAACAGCAAAATAGCAATTTGAACCTATTTCTTACTCATCTGATAGGAACCACAAAGCCTTATTTTATGCTTTAGGAAAATTTAATACTGCTTTGCATCCATTTGTCTGTTTTTTTAATTAACTTATGAATTATATATTGTTTTTGGCTTGAATAAAAACAAAATGTAAAGAAAAATTAGCATTTCCTTAAAATTGTACTTATTTTTTTTACTTTTGGCTGAAGTTCGGATAACTTCCTTTTAAAACAAAAGACTTCCCATGCCAAACAGGATCGTCACAGTGCAGCTAATGTACTAAAAGCATGTTATACTTTAGATTTACTTTTGTGAACTGTGGTGCTTTTCCTGCTTAACAAAAATATCATTTGGTTGATTTATGATCCAGTAGACAAAGAATATAAGGAATAAATACATATATTTCAGCAACTCTCCTCTGGACATCTACTAACCTTTAAGATCAAATGTGCTTTAAACTCCTAAAATAAACTAATCAAGCAGAAAAGATTAGACTTTTTACCAAAATTTTGCTTAGTATTTAAATCTGCACATTGTGGAGGAAGTATAGAGCAAATAAAACCTCCTGATGTGAAAACCTGCACATGGTTTTTCTTCTATGTGCACTACAGCCGTACATTTATAAATTTAACTAAAGTAAGTTAAATCCATGCTATTTTAGTAACTCTAACTTTTGAAAGTTATTATTGTTTTGTTTTTCTTGAGTCAGAGAGCTACAAGTGTAAAGAGTAAAAGAGTCACTCTGGAGCCTCGTGTGATGTTGCAGACCCCTGATTTAACATGAATAAATTATTTTCATCATATTCTTCTTCTTCTGCTGAGCTAAATGCATCCCTGTTCTCTGCTGTGACTGTGTGCTCAGGCTCTCAGTGGAAACTGTTACATAAAGGATGGGGAGTCACTGGCTGTGTGGACTATGAAGGGAACGGCCTTCCCTGACAACGGCACGAGAGTCGTTTGTCAGCAGGAAAACAATCCCAAAACACCTTCTGCTGTCCTGCATCTTTATGGTAACGTACCGAATCATCTCAGCATTGTGTAGTCATGAAATTCAGTTGCAGCAACTCAAGCAAATTAAGAGAACAAACCATTTTTACTCTTTATTTCTCTGTTTTTTCGTTTAAGATAATGGCTCCATGTACGCTGCTCTTATTGGATGCTGCGTCGGGGGCTTCTTTGGAATCCTATTGGTGTTCGGGCTGATGTTCCTCATTCTAAGAAATTCTAACCTGCCTGTTCAGTGTCTCGGTAAGCAGCGCTTTACAATAATTGACTGTAAAAAATAACCCAAAGGTAAACTCATCAACATGACTTGTTGCTTAATTCTGTTTTCAGAGAGAAGCCCAGAAGACGACTTGGAAGATATAATAAAAGAATAACAGAAGGCTTTAAAAAATATTTTGGCTTGGAAAAACCCAATTTAAGTTTGTCCCGTTCTATTACAAGGATATGGTGTAAATAAATATGCAAAACGTTAACTGTAAAGTGAAGTGAAGCTGCATGACAACAGTAACAAAATGATGCTTTTTTAAGCATTCTTGGTGTAGCGTTTCTTCTTTTTCCTCGGTCTGTTAACTGCAGTTACGTAGTGTGTCCACTTGAGGGAAGCACTGAAATAAAGACAAGTTCATCAAATATTGCAAATGGAAAACCATGATTTCTTAAGTCAATTTTTAATTTGTTTTTGGTTTGTTTCTTATTTAAAAAATAAAACAAAAATGATTAAAATAAAATGAAAATTAGTTGGAACTATGAGAAAATATAATAATAAAGGAATAGGAATAAGCAGGATTGAAGTGAAATCTTTCCTTTCTCTAGAATTTATCTTTGCATGTTTTTTTTTTTGTTGTTTGTTTTTTTTGTGGGAGTTTATAACAAATAATACAGTTTTTTTCAAGCTTTACCAAACACCAATGACCTCACCCGGAAAGCTAAACACAAGGCATATTAAAACTTTTGTCATTTCACAATTGATACTTTTTTGTCAAAATTTTTGAAATTTCTAGGTGACAAACTCAGTTGTAATCTAACCCACAACAGAATGGTCCTTCAAATGAAGCCTGCCTGTTCAGCAGCGTGTGAAGGACACAAAGGAGAAAACAGCCTGTAAATAAGCATGCGCGTAGAGTTGCTCATGTGACCTCACGTCTCAGCTTCCCCTTGGCGATGACCGCAAATCTCAGCTAGTGTCAAGAGCAGTGCATGTTATTTACTGTTATCTGCTGTCACACAAAACATAACAGGAACTCCAGGATGAAACTACAGCTGGGTGGGACGTGTTTTGTTTGGAGCATCTTGCAATAAAGTATTTGAAATTTGAAGTGATGTTTGCGTTCGCTTGGTTGATTATGACATATTGTAACGTAGACAAATAAAACACAGAAGTGTCACATGTTAACACAAGGACCAGTCCAGTTTCTGTTGATTCAGCTGCTCATCCATACCTCGCTTCACATGCTTGCGCTCCATCCTGTTCCAGTACACTAATCTGTCACACTCTGAACGGAAAGTCTGTGGTTTTAGCCCAGCGGGTGAGTGCGTCTCTGGTCCTTCTGTGAGTCTGTCTTTTAACTCCGTCCAAACAGACAGCACTTGTGTCATGTGACCACTACTGGGCAAGACTTCACATTCCCGAGTGTCCAAATGTGACCAGACCAATAAGGAGATTATAGGAATAACACTATTTTCCCATGTGGATCCCTCTAACAGAGTCTGATTTTTTTAACCGTAATCCTGAGCAGATATGAAACTTCAAACTCATTTTTTTTTAATAATCCATTCCCAAAAATACAAAACCTGTTACTATTTTTCCTTCATTATGTGATTTTGTTTTATCATCCGCCTGTCATGGTGTTCTCTACTTGTCCTTAAACCTTTAATTCTGTTTACACATAAACACCAAAAGATGCCACCATAACAGGCAGTTTGTTTTTGAGTAATCTGCACTATTACGTGGGTGTTCACAAGCTTGCCTTTTACTTTATAAATGTGCTTGAAAGAAGATCAAACATTGTAAATGGAATTTAAGTCCATTAAGTCGGCATTGCATATTTTAACAACTTTTTGCATAATTTTATTTCCCATTTTACTACTTACATTTGCTTTTACCACATTTTATTTGGTTTTTTATAAAAAAAGGAATTTCAAGTTTACTTAAAGTGTTGAAGAATGATAGTGAGTTAGATGGAATTTATGACAAAATTTGGAGAACAGAGAAACTATTTGGTGAAAGGATCCAGTGTGCCGTCTCTGTCTTGGAGCACAGTGACCTTTATCTCACTTCTCAGACAATAATTCAAGCAGTCAGAGTGCCTGCAGAACAGCTACTCGGGCTTTGGATCTGAACTTTTCAAAACTAATTTCAAGAGGATAAGAAGTACCGTACTGCTCAAAAAAACAAATTAAATGTTTCATTGTTTTATTGGGAAGCAAATTATCAAATAAATCGTAATCAGTTTAAAAGAAGCAATACACTTTTTAGGGCAAAATATCTTTATTTGGTGCCTCATGTTTCTCACCTTTTTTGTGGAAAGATAATTGCATTAACACTTCCACACAACAGGACGCACCTCAAGCATTGTATCGTGTCACTTTTTCATAGTTATCACTTGTGAAGAGGCTGATATCTGCTGCTGCTTTCAACCGAGTGGAAGAAAGGGGTATAAATAGTATCAATGTGCCTGTGTGCTCACATATTTCTGCACACGGATAGGACTAACCGAAACCTATCTACAAACTGATGAAACCTATCAACACCCTTTATGATGCATAAAAAACTGTGGACTTTTGTTCAAGTAAAAGGAAAAAGAGAGTTGATGTATATTTTTCTAAGAAGCAGAAAGCTTTCCCTCTGGCCCACTTAACAACAAAAGGCCTGACACACACAAAACCGATGCAGAGAAGGCTGGTGTGCAGGGAGAACACGCTGCTGGGAATACCTGGATACTCGAGAATGCTCCAGGGAGTTTAAGGAAAACAACAGAGACGCCATGGAGTGTGTGAAGGAAAGCAGAGACTAAAGAAGAGGAAAAATCCACTGCAAAACAAACGCTTTACTCTGTGTCTCATCTGACATTTGAAAATATGAAAAAACATTCTCTGTAAATCCATTGGTGATGCATTACTCTCCTCTGTTACAGGGAAAAAACAATGGTATAGTATTACCTTATTTTTGTACCATAGTATATAAATGTTCAGAAATTACTTGCTTCACTTAAAATAACTATTATCACATTGCAATTGTGCTAAATTGTGATTCACCACGTTATGAAGTTTAAACAGATTGAGAATTTCTGTAAAGATTATTAAAATAACAGCACATCATTTGCCATCAACTGTTTAGAAAATATTTCCCCTTTTTTAGTCTTATCGATCCAACTTTCATGTCATATTTTTTGGGTATGTGTTGAATCTCTGAGCACAAAAAGGTTCTATTTAGTTGTTTTTATGCACAGATTTAAATTACAAATCCCTGCACATTCCAAGTTTTTTCACTTGTGACTTTTTTTTTCTTTTGCAAGCTATAAAGCTTTTATGAGCTATCAAGCTGGAGAAATGGACTTTTATGGTCATGTTGTCTCTGGGAACTTTAGAATGATTGAATCTCAATTTAAGCGCAGTCTTAGATGTGTTAAGTCTGAAGGGTTTGTTCCTATAAGTCTATGACATTTAAGAAAGAGTTTTAATAGGGAAAGAGCAAGACAATCTCTCAGGACAAGTTTCAACAAATAACACTTGACTAACAATATTATAGAGAATGAAAAAAAAACTGGGAAATATCAGCTGTCGAGCTCTGTCACATAAGGAATGAAAAGATGAGTCTGAATTAGCTGAAGATAGTGAATGTTGAACAAAAAAACTCTTGTTGGTCAGTTCTATATTTTGTACTGACCTGTGATTTCAATTTCTGGAGAAGTGACTACTTAAATGGATTAAGTTGCCACTATGTTATTTGAGTTTCTGTTACTCAATGACTGAACAAGTTTGATTTTTATAAAATTTGAAAACAGTATGAATAGTTTATCCTATAATTCTAACATCAATGAAAGTGTATAGGCCTTTTGTTACAAAAACCAGATAGCTGGTTCGACTTGCAGCAGGTTTATTAGTTCAGACAGGAACGAAGCACAGCAAAAGTCCACAAAAGCTAAATCAGGTTCAGACAGGCAGAGGTCAATCACAAGCATGGGATCATCAAAGACAAGACGAGAGTTATCAGGGTCCAGGGCAGAGGGCAGGGAGCAGAAACAAGAAATCAGGTCCATATAGAAACGCTCAGTAATGCAGGCTGGGTGGCACAAACAATACTTCGCTCTGAGCGAGGCTCTTTACAGTGCTCAAGTGTCCTGTGGGTGATTATCAAATGAGAGTCAGCTGAGCAGCACCCAGGAACTTGTGCGCTGAGGTTGCCGAGAGGTGTAATGTGTTTAATACTTTGGAGATGGCTCCCGCCGATGACCAGAGGGGGAGACAAAGCTCTGACTCCTGACACCTAAATTGGTTGTTGGAACCTTGAGTTGGAACAGTCATCAAGTGCATTCACACCGAACGCAATTAGCGCGGCAAACTTCAATGCTAATCAATGGTACAGGCACACTCTGAGGCCAATTGAAGCCCCACAGTGCGATTTGGGAAACTGGTGCGGCGCGAAGTCTGCCAGCAGCTCAAATTGAGCAGTGAAAGACGAATTGGGCAGCCCGACAAAAATGTAAATACCTGAAGTTTGACAGGTAGCTGCGTCGCGTTTGGCAATCAGGAACTCAGCTTTGTGCGTGTGACATTTTCAGTGACTTTCGCTCCCGTGGTGGAGCTTTCTCGCTCACTCCGTATGCCAACAGGCGGAGAGCAACTGCTGGTGTGCGGAGGCTGCTGGCTCTGGCCTCATCGAGACATTGAAAAAAAAAGGAAAAGGTCCCCTTATTTTAATTTTCCCTCCTCGGGTTAATGAGAGACAGCCAGCCTTCAAGCTCAGCCACATAAAAACGACAGCGGAAGCAGATGTCATACAAGAACAGCCCCCTGTATCTTTTAATAATAATCATATAAACTCAAAGATGGAGACATTATTGATGATGATTATGTAGGAATCTCCTCAATAAATAAACTGGATTTCTCAGAATCTTCTGTCTTCCATTCATTCTAAATGAAATGTCCACAGACACTGTCCTTATAGCGATCATCCTAAATGCATTAGCTGGTAGCTACTCCCACATGCAGCCGTGGGTCAGGAACACATTTTTTGGCAGGTGATGACCAGCAAATTTGCCGCTCAGCGAAAGAGGGGTGGGGCACGCGAATATGTCACGCGAATCGCGTTCAGTCTGAAAGCACCGTTACACTGGCCTCATCAAATCATAAATTTAAAGAGACCATTCCATGATTTTCTTAAGCCTTTCAGAGTGAAGTATATCCATATATATGATCATATATTACCTTTGGAACACTTAAAAACAAACTATTTATGACATCTTAGTTGTTTTTATGAGTTTTTTCCTACCCGGAAGTAAAATGACTCCATTCCTGAAGCTCCGCCTGGCGTTGTGTGTTGCTGCCGTCCATTTCATGACGTCATTCTAGAGTCTAATGCAGCATGTCTGCATTTCTCCACAGAAATAATCCAAACTTTTTCAAAGATGGATGCACACACCATATAACTCCCATTAGTGGGCCCAGCCATTACTACACTGTCTTATAGGAGCCCCGCGTCTAAAGTAACAAACACCTATTTGAGCTGGAATTTATTGAAGACAGGACACAACTGGAAGATAAACAGTATTGTGCATCTAAAATGAAAGTTTTTCACCACTAGCTCTGTGGAGAAATTGGGTGTTAGACTGGGGACGGTGCTGGCAAAGCAGACTCTTCCTGAAGGGGGAAGTTCACATCATGCTGATGTCAGCACAATACCAACCGCTCGTTTTCGTAGGCATGGGAGGGGCTGCTGCAGAGAGCCCAGGTTTTTAGAGGATTACTTTTAAATGCATGAACGGATCAAAATACCACTTCAGGGTTTTTTTTTTATAGAGAGGAATGAACATTATAATGCACTTAAAACCTCAAAAAGTAGATTTTTCATGTATGGCCCTTTGAATACAGCATGCTGCACAAAGACTTAAAAAACAAACACAGTTAAGTTTAGCTTCATGTTTGTTTGTAGCTCCTTTTCTTCTATAGGCGCATGACCAAGTAACTCAAGAAAGCATCAAGTTTTTAATGCAACACAGCTTTACTTTATAGAAATTAAATTGAATTCTGGTTCAATCATCTCTGCTTGCTTGATCCTGTTCACAAATGTATATTGTCTTTGATGTAAATAAATTAGAAATATCTAGACAATTTAATTTCCTGCGTCCTGTCATTTGTTGTGGTCTGCTAGTATTACCCTGCACGGGTTATTTTTCAAGCAGATACTTTAAAAATGTGGGGTGAAAGGGTGCACAAGTAAATGTAAGCTAATCTTAAGTGACAGATGGATTAACAACAACCTCAGGAAATGGTTTCAAATGGCTTTAAGGGATAACTTATTCAATTAAGTGACCAATACAGGCAGCTTGAAAGGATAAGGCTGGTTCTGACCTGCAGAGATGCTTATTTATAAATTCTATACTCAGTGTTGAAAAAGGATTAAAGTCATATGTTCTTTAATCTGGAGGTTAATCTTTTACATACTCCAAATGATTCTGGTTCAGTTGCTTAAACAAATCTTCAACAACCAATCCGCAAATTGTTTGATTACAAAGACTTTTGAATAGATCTCCAGTAAACAGGTATAAATAAAGTTTTACAAACTTTTTAAGCTTTATGAAGTCTACATATTGTTTGCATGCTAAAGGAGGCAGCATTTTAAACCGGCTCTGCTCATGTTGATGGAACAACAATGTAGTTGATCTCCTTCACGTTAGGACATCATCCCAGTCACCATGTCACACTGATACAGCCCCACAAATGTTGATACCCCAAACAAAGAGGAGGAGCTGAGAGTACTTATTCAGGTAAAATAGAAAATACCTTTTTAACTAGACGGTGTCTTGGAGCCAACACATACTCCCCTGCTTCTGATCCCGCGCCTCAGGTAAGCTGATTGAGGTCAAGCTTTTGAGGTCACCTATAAATACCATCTACAAAATGTTTTTGAGCGAATCTTTTTGTCTTTATGTGGTTAATTACGTGTTTTTAAGATGATTGAATTCATTCATTAATCATTCAAGGTCAAACTCCACTTTTAACTCAAGCAAGCAATACAAGGAATATTCATTTGTACAGTGCTTTTCTGAAGAAACAAAGATTTCATTTCTACATTTTAGAAGGCATGAAGGCAATGAGCAGGATAGTGTAGAATGTCTTTCGTCATCAGATGCTAATTAAAGAAAGTGTGCCAGTTTTGATCCTGATTAATTATAGAAAAGCCGTTCACACCTGACAAAGAGTTCACCCAAACGTTCGGTGTATTGCTGGTGTTGTGTGAAGGACAAAGGCCTTATCGACCTTGACTTGTGCCATGCTACCTGATACTGCGCTTAAATTGTGCTCTAGAAAGGTCATGACCAACATGACAAAAATAGCATCATATTAGCATCGTAACTGTTTTTTCCCCCTGTCTCTAAGTCTGATGACCTTTTGGTTATAGGTCTGATGTTCTTTACAACAACTGCACTTGCAAAATCCGGTGCAAATACAAAGAAAAATCCACAAAACATGTATTGGCATTTACAGACCAGCATGACATGAGCTAAATTGGGCGTTAAACTAGAAAAAAAAAGCTCAGCTTTGTTGAATTTTGTCCTTAAAAATTAAGAACTTAGAAAGATTTATAAATAAATAATTGGGTTTATGGGGAAAAAAAATAACAAGCTTTTGGTTATAAGGAAATTACCAAAGTACTGGTAGATGATACTTTGGATTGCTCAAGAAAGACGGTGGAATTTATCATTTAAGATATTTTCCCATGAAGTTAGAAGAAATAGGATATTTTAATGAATGGAGTGAAATAAATACCTACAAAAAGTGACTTACAGAAGCATATTTTTCGTTTCACATCATAAAATAAAGTTCAGCACTTGAAGAGTGTCCTTTTTCTTTGGTTTCCTCTGCAACAGCTTTGACTGTGTACCTTTAGAATTCACTTCAACTAAAACAAGGGCATCTATTTGGGAATTTATAATTTTTTAAAGTTTTCCTTCCTATTTCTTGGTTGATTATGTTCTACAAAAATAAGTTAAAAGCTACAAAACAAGCTGCATTAATAAAAGATGAATCCGTAGGTCAAATTTGGAAGAATTATTAAAACTTGAAAGTTTTCCATTTTCTTTGCAAAGCATGACTTTAAAGCTCAAGCACGAATAAGTCAGATTATGATCACCTTTCATAATAGAAGAAGCTTCATTTACAGTAAACAGAGAGTGTGTTATGCCACTATAACCCTCAAGGTCCTTGTGTGCGTACAAATGTCAAATCTGTGAAACAAAAATGTTTTGGGTGTTTAGTAAATTCTTTATGCTTTTAAATGTGTAAGACAGATAAGTTATTTTTTTTAAACTACAAAACAGACCTAAACTTCACTAACCCATTCATAAATTGTTTTTCTGACATGTCTGAAAGTTCACAATGCGCCATCAAAAATTAAAATAACTGTTTATTGGAAAAGCACCTGATTATGTTTTACAAGATGCAAAAAGTTTTTCTCTGCGGTAAAGGAGAGGAAAGTTTTCTGGACGCCTGCTCCCATAACAAAAGGCGACCCACTGTTTACTGTCCAAACACCCAGAATGCATCCCTGCTGACAACACGCTGACCTCTCACCACCACAAGGGCGTTCAGCCCCAAGAGAGGACGAAATGTTTATCATGGCTTTTTGGTGAGGAAAAAGGTCTCACTATCACGTTCTCTCTCTTCGTTTACCTTCATTGTTCTCTAGTCGACTCCGTGGTGGTGAAGATGGGACATCTCACTCTGGTGGCTTTCACAGCAGGTAAACCAAAAAAAGTACAAATATTCTACATCCACTGTTGAAAACACTAAGTAACATATATTTGAGATATTAAAAAAATATTTTCTTGCATTATTATATTTGGTAAATCCCTGTTTGTATTATTTTTCGCAAATATTTAAAATGAAAATTTTATTTATCCTAATATTTTTCTTCAGTGCTGTTCAGCCTTTTCCTGGAAACTGAAGCAAGTAAGACCAAAACTCAACACCTTATTTAACATTTGATTGGTTTTACTGGAACTGGTTAGTAAATAAACAAATTTAACGCAATACATGTTTAATGTCGCCGGAACTAACGTAATAAAAACATAACTAATTTTTCTTCTCCTTTCTTCATACAAACCTGTCCTTGTCTACAGATCCATTTGTTTACAGTGAGTACAATCTCCCATGTTTTGTATTTAATACTGAATTTTACATTTTGAAGCTTTTGTGTATTCAAAAATGATTTAAAAACCTTTCATTTTACAGATTTAAACCCTTAATGTAAATGCTGTAAAACAGATGCCTTTCTTGTTTATTTAATTTGTATCGTCTTCTTTGGTTTGTACCGAACAGACTACAAGGCTTTAAGGATCGGAGGTCTCATCTTTGCCAGTATGTTGGTAATGGGAGGAATATTCTTGCTATTCTGTAAGTGCTTCAACAAAAGGCAGAAATTAACTGATCTATGTTGACATTTGAACTTTTCCTTTCAGATTTAAATAAATAGAAGGTAAACTCGTCAACCAGCATTCAGCAGGAGAAGAAAGTCGAGTTTTGGTTCCAGTTTAGAATACATGTCCAAGAAAGTCTGATGGATTAGGGAAAAAAATGTGGTTTCTGTTGAGAGAAAAACTAGAATTAGCAAAAGTTGCTTTTTTATGTTGTAAAAACCATGAGATTGCTAACACTGATGCCAACTTTCTCATTAATCATGGTCAACCAAAAAAGGGGAATTATTTTGAAGCCAGTTTGATTCACTAACATAGAGAAAAAAAGGCGAATGAAGAAAAACAATCTGTAATAAAAAACATATTAATAAGAAAGGGCTCGATTAAATTCTGGACAAGCTGTGTGCCAAAAGTTTGATTTTAAGCCAATTTTCCAAACTAAAAGCACTGATTTGTTATGGCATTGCATATTTTAAATTGACTTAAAAAAGCTAATTGATTATCTTAATGTATTTCTATTTATTTTTGTCAAAACCCTGTAGACTTTTATTTATATACTTATTCACAGAAATACGGGCCTTTGCGAGGCTTTAGAGGCCTTTGCTTGTGCTAAAATGTACCTGAACTGACTCTCATTTTTCTTCTCTTTTTTTATAGATAACCAGTGTGCCAGGGTAGCCAGGTAAGATATGACATTGTATTTTTTTCATATCAACTTTCTGTTCTAATCCCCTTTAACACCCCTTTCCTATTTTTTTTTTTTTTTTTATCTCTCCGTCTACTAAATCCTGCGATGTTGCTGCCAACTCCTCCTGTGTGACATTAGAGGGAAACGGAGTGATTCTAGCAGTGAGATCTGACCCCCTTCCTGAAAAACAAGTTTTTGGCCTGGAAGAAGAGTCGACAGGGGAAGGGTGGAGCGCTGTAGTGCATGCTGGGAATGAAGAGGACATCTGTCTGCGGAAAGAATTGGAGTTCTTTTTGTGTTCAAACTACAAATTTAACTTAACTTTTCCCCTTTTTAAAATTTAACAATGAAGTGAAATATAATTGAACACATTTTCTATTCTCTGACAATGGGATAAAACTACATTTCCATAAACTAAGTACTAAGTTGAATCATTCATTTAATTCATGTTTCCCTGTTAATAATGAATGGATGCACAGCAGCCACTAATCAGCTGTCATCTGGCGAGAAGACCACACAGAAAAACTTTGTGCTATTGAAATCTTGCCCTGAAGCATTAAGGGATGTTACTGTTCATTTCAACATTTATTATTATCAAACCAGGTGAACAGCTTCAACTGAAAGAGCATTTCTGAGAAAAAATGAGAAAACCACCTAAAAATAAATACAACCAACATTGAATTAATTAATAAATTATGCCCTAAAAATGTGATTGGGTGCTTGAAATGTTGTTTTTTTTTTTATTATTATTTTTACAAACAGGGATTCATGTTGCAAACTTACAGGCCTATTCGGGATTGCTTCTCACCCCTACAGCTTCTCCCTATCCCTACATTTATTCATCAAAGCCACGTGTGTCAAAGTCTAGGCCCGCTTGATGACATCATCAATATTTCCTGATTCTACATTAGCACCTTGCTAATAGCGTTTGGAAAATACATGAGAACATTGGTTTTATAACCTTAAAAAGTCAGGCGAAAACAAAACATCAATACTTAAATTTGAACGTAAGCTTCTGTGCTTCGGAGCACACCCGTTTAGAGAACTGTGTCTCTTCTCCTTGCCACTAGCGTGATGCGGATCACCTTACCGGTGGAGGGACAGCCAATTCTAAGTCCTTACAGCTCCTCCTTAAAAAAACACTTTAGACCATCACTCCAGCTTCTAACAAGTGGAGTCAGAGGGGTATAGAAGCAATTTAGATTTGGCATTCAACTCCTACTCCAATCATCCTTCTATCAATTGCAGAACCACTCTCAGTGGTCTTTTATTTATGATTATGTCACTTTTAGCTAAAATAATAAAAAACGGTGTTGTTTTGTAAGACATAGCCTCTGCAGAGTGGCAGTAAATGATTAGAAAATTTGCATTTGAGCAGTTGCGGAGTGAAGCTACTTTTACTTCCCATCATCCCTTTGTTTACAATCTCTCACGCTATCTTACAGCCGCTCACAACCCCAGCCTTATATTAGCGGTGCAACAAATTGCCAAGCAAAATCTGAACTATCCAGCCCTATACTTCTGAGTTAGACGGCATGAGGAAAACAAAGACGTTCAAGGATCTATTTGTCCACAAGTGGATATATGGAATGGAGCAGGGGCACAAGACCTGCAAACAGCATTTTTTTTCATCTGCTCCAGACTAACAACAGTTAACAAAAACGCTATTTTCAATAGAGTGGGGTTTAAAACAGGGAAAGAAGTTTTTTGTCCCCAAGCTTAAAATTGGGGTAATGTTAGATAACAAAACATTAAAAAAAAAAAAAAAAAAAGATCTTGAAATAGCACCGACTCATGCGTCATTACCAGCCATCCCAGGGTATGTTTGAAATAGGGGGAAACTTTGACAGAAAGTTAAAACAAAAAAAAACAAAAAAAAAAAAAAGGGGGGGGGGGGGTCGTTCCTGACAAGCCAAAACATATCCGCACTCTCCTCCTCCTCTCTAGCCTTCCATCTGATCCCAGATCAGTGACCACGCCCCTCTACTCCCCATGTTTCTGCTATCCTGCCGCCAGCCAAAAGCAGAAACCGACCTCAGATCAGGACTCTACAACAAAGCTGGAGCTGCATCCGTTCCTGTTTTTTTTTTTCTTCCCAAAAGCGGTCTAACCTGTTGAGTCTTGTCGCACTGAAAGCGCCGCGGTCCGAGAGCGCACAGAGGAGAGAAGTCGTTACCGTTCACCCACGTGTCCCTCCGCCCGAGAGAAATATTTATCTGTTTTTCTTTGCCTAACTACGAGTAAGGGTAAGTGTTGAAAAAGCTTTTTTTTTGCCGCACAACACACTTAGTAAAGTGTTTATAGTAACCGGGGTTGAACTTCTCTAGCAAACCGGAACGTTTACCATCAGTTTTCAGGGAGACTTTTGGATGAAGGAAAAAAATGCTCGATTTATCAGTGCGTGACGTAGCCCATGAAGGAAACTTTTAGAAAAAAAATATATAGGTACGCCTAAATAATTATTTAAATTAGTTATAATTTTTAGCAAAACAAAATTCGAAACTCTGAGCTCGCGCTCACTTTATTTCTCGTGCGCACGGGAACTCACAAACTTTTGTTTTATCTTTTTTTAAATAAAATATTTTAAATTAGTAATGCATCTACAGATACATCTAAATTTAAATACTACACCTTAAAAGTTGAATTCTTTGTCCTGTCAAAAATTCACTGTTGATGATTTACTTTTACAATTTGCATATGTGTTGCGCACGCGCGCCTTCAGCTGAAGGAACAAACCAACTGATAAGAGCACAGGGGACTGTTTGTGGAGTGTCACAAGTTCAAACATGGACAAGGACCCAACCTGGACAGATAGGCGCTGCTCTACTCTGTAAACTGGTTTAGTAAAACCTGGTCTTAGGAAAAATCCGTTTGGGGGTTTACATGTGCAGCAGTAACCAGGTTTAGACACCTTCACTGTTCCACAAAGAGCATCACATCATAACCCTGCTTCCTTTACGTCTAAATTGCAGTGCTAATATCCTTTTGGATTAACTTGAAACCTGGTTACACTGTCAGATGAACCTGGAAGGAATCTGCCTCAGGAAATGAAACCATTTTTAAGGAAGCAAATTACTTATAACTGACTGCAGAGTTTTTGCTACTTCCTTTTTTCTGCATATATCTGCTAGTCTGCAAACCACAAAAATCTGTGTGTCACTGTTGTATCAACAAATAATGATAAAACAGATATGTGAATCATTTCTTCAGAAATTTCCCAGCACAAGAAATGGGTTTGACCACTTCAGTTGCAAAACTGAAAAGGAGAAAAGCTCCTGGAATTAATTTGTTACCAAGGTCAAAATACAGCTTTTTTTTGTCCTTACATCTTCTCAAATGACAACAGGCTGTGGAAAAGAGGAGCAATTGAAAGAGACAGATCAGGAAAGGAGAGCACTCAGGCAACAGATTTGTGTCCTCCCTGCGTCACCGTGGAGACACAAACACAAATTTAGAAACCCTGACAAGGAGGTATTGATTTGATATTGGTGTCCTGACTTTGACCTTCAGTTGATTCATCCTGCAACTGCTGAGGTTGACCTACCTCTCAGCAGGAATCTTATTATTCAATTTAGGTTAAATAAAACAATTTGAGTTCTAAATTATGTTTTTTTTAAAGTCATCCCAAATAATAAAGAGTGATATAGATTTGAGCTCTATCCTTTCCATCAGATGAGTCGAACAGCAGAAGCAGGAAGTCAGTTGCTAGTTGCTCACTACAGGACTTGTGGTTACCATGTGTGACTCATGGCTCCAGTATGCAGCACTCCCTTAAGCTCCCAGTCTGTGCCTTTGATTCTCCTCTTTCCTTCAGTTTCCTAACAGCACTTTCCCTTGTCTCTTTATTCCAGAGGCCCAAACCCCTCATATGACACACCTCTTATTCACTCAAACACCAAAACGTTAGTTTTAATCTCGCTTTTGTCCATTTTTTTGTCAGATTCCCCAGCTGAAGCGGTTTTTCTCCTGATTTTATCTTCTCGTTTGTTTTCTCACAAATGTAGTCGACATCTGTCGAAACATGTTTTTCTTAGTTTACCTGACGAAGTGGAAATTTTTTTAACGGCAACTATATGTTACACCCATATGAAACACCTTCCCCTCTCTACAAAATTACCAAAAACTCATAGTGAAATTAAAGGTTTATTTCTGTTTGTTATTAAAACCAATGATTCCCAGAACGACATCAAGCAGCAAGTCTTCTGTATCCACTCCTCAACAGAGGCTTTACTGTGTGAGTCTGTCTCATAAAGGATGTGTTACAGACTGGAATGCACCGGTTGCTAATTTAGGAAGAAAGTAAAGCCCAGAGCAGAGGCAGCTGTCTTTGTAGTGGAGCGTAGGAACAGAAACACGCCAAATATCCAGCTTTAAGATGTGTGGGTGGCATATAAACCCTGGGATTACCTGGATCAGGTGAGTCCAGACAATTAAAACATGCCAGAGCACGATAATGTTGGAAAACGAGCAAGAATGCGGTCCCCTCTAACTCTATGCATGTTGGGAACACAGCAGATTTAGTGATTTATATGTTTATCAAAGTGCTGCTTCCTACTAAAATTAAAAATGTCAGGACACACAATATGCAAAGTTTTTTACATGTATATGTGTTATTTAATGTGTTGCTTGTCCCTGTTACTCCAAAGAAGGTAAAAATGATAGATGGTCATTATTGTTGCAGAAAGCCTTACAACATAAGTGAAAGGAAGGGCCTAATAGTATTGGTTTGAGTGCTTCTGCTGTTTTCTGCATTACAGTTCAGCCAAAGATGTATTTGACGATTGACATTTTTCTTAAAGATGAAGATACAAATATTTTAAAAATATATTTATTTAAAAAGTTGATGTCTATGTCAATGATAATGAATATGCTGTATATTTTTACCTGTCAGTCTGTCTTTAAACCTAAATTCAGGTTGGACTTTCTGCCTGTTAACTTCAATCAAATCAAAAGCAATTAAACTCCAAACTCTCCGCCATGTCCAAATCCAAATAAAATGTTAAGTTTAGCAAAAAATGTTTTCCCATTTTAACTTTTAACAGTTTATAAGATCAAAAACTAAAACAGCAAACTCTGTAATAAAGAAGTTATTCTGAGGTTAACTTTCACACAAATTATTTTTTCCTATATAATGTAGAGGTTTAAATTCACTTTTTGTTTTGAATCTTAAGGAAATGAGGGGATTTAGTGAGTATTTTAAAAGATATAGCATGAATGAAAAAATTTTGGATTCTTTAGATGAGACAATATGCTTAATATTAAGTTAATGTAGAGGAAGAACTGAAATGCTTTCACACGTCCAAGTAGGTGTTGTTTTGAATCAACCCAACTTCCTCAAATAAAAATAAAAAAACAACAACAAAAAAAGAAGCATAGAGGAATAATTTAAATTTAGCTTATGTCAGAAACGATTAAAAGATAATACTTGCGGTTTCGTGTCAGAAATGATAACATCTGCACGTGGAGTCCTCAGATCTCCCCAACTTCTGCTGGAAGTTTGGGTAGCATGTCTGCAGAAATGCAACTGCAATGCAGACGGCATTGTCTGTCACAAAAAATAGTATTGTAACATTTTATACATCCATTCCCAAAATGACCACTTCCTGATATATAGACTATAAACCATGTCAACTCATTCAAGAAGAGTAATCACTTTGTTGCTGAGATATTTGAGGTTATAGAACTCAGATTATCTGGGTTTTCAAATGGCTCTAATTCATAGGAGGTAATGTGATGCATTCACTTCATAAGAATGATCATGAGGCGTCAGCTAAAGCTTCAACAAAACAACAGATGCTTTCTTTTAATTTCTGCTTGTGTTATGCACCACAATAAAAGCCTCAAACAGAACCTCAAACAAAGCTTTGGTTGCTGGGGGTGCCTGTATTTGTAGTTTCTTGGCAATAGAAGTGTGCAGGAAAAAGGAAGACAAATACAGAGTCTGCTTCTTCAGAGATCTACATCCTGGGAGTTTCAGATCCAAACAGTGAATGAGTTTGATTTCAAAAATAAATAGGGACCAAAGCAAAAGCGGGTAAAAGTGTTTCAGGAAAGGAAGCATTTCTAAAGCAAGACAGGAGCTTCAATAGAAACGATGGAAAGACCTTTAAATAAGCGGTATATCCTTAATTAATTTTTAATATTCAATTTGATGCTTTATTTTGCAAAAAAAAACATTGGAGGGTCAAACTTATAATAGATGATAAAATGTAAGAGATTCAATGTTTTGTACATTTTAATTTCTAAAAGCAGAAGTTTAGGTTCATCCTGACGCAGTAGATCTACAGACACAACTGGATAGACTTACCTGTACCAGAAAAGAGTGACTGAGGTTTCTGAGAACATACTGTCATGTGGTTGAGAATGAGTTTACATCAGCTACAACTATTTTAGGCCACTTGTTGACCAAAAAAAAAAAAAAAAAAAAACCTCATAATATATCCACTGACATGTCCAAAGTGTGGAGTATATGGTCAGTTTCAATCCGGCCCAGAGCCCTCTTAAAAAAAACATCATTAAATATGACCTCAGCACTGTTATGAGGAGAATAATCTACAATATGCATTCAAAAAAGCTATTTTTATAGTTCAGCATATAACTGCGTCCATGCTCAAAAGCCCCATCACTCTAAATATGGTTTGCAACAACGTGATGAACATTGCTAGCAGAGCTGTGGACAAAATCATTTTGAAATTTTTGCGAGATCTCAATAACCACATATTCATTGGTGGTTCTACACTGAATTTACTCCCCAGGCGAGAGACACCCCCCCCCCCCCCATATAGAGTCATAACTGAATTTTGTTTGTCCGTGTCAACGGCCATGTTTTGCTACAATTACAATTAAAAACAACATACTAAAGACATTTAACACAATGCTGTGCATCATAATAGCAGTTATTAGAACATAAAATTATAAAAAATAAAAAACATAAACAAATAGTTGTATGTGTATCAAAACCGTTATTCCCTGTATTAAGAAAGTTTCAGTTCATGAATCTTATCTCACAAAAACAAAACACTTATAATAAATAAAAGTGTAGTCTTGTGTCAGGTTTTTTAACATCTATAACATTTAACATTTATAACTGTTTTTTCTCTGAACCTTTGGATGAACACATTCCTTTCTTTAAATCATCAACTTTTCATCAAAGCCCAAAAGTTTATTTCTAGTCATATGGTATTTTTTTAATATCTTGACCATTTTTTAAGAAATTGACTTTGTTCAAATCAAAATGTTTTTTTGTGTTTTTTTTTTTTAAATCACAGAAGAATAAAGATTAAAACTAGTGAATAGCAATAAAATTGTTATTTTAAAGTTGTTGGATTTTTTTTATGTCATCCATAGAAAAACATGCTTATATAAATATATATGCAACATTTTTGCATAATTGTGTGTAATCTTACTGATAAGTGTGTTGTAGTTGTGAGTCACAATGAAATGGAGCACCAAATGAGTGTGTGTTTTGTGTTGGCTGAAGTCAGTGTAAGCGAATGGTAGAAATTCCCAGCACACCTAAATACAGCAATAGCAGTTCTTAATGAAACCGCGGAAATTCCACGCAGCCCCTAAACGCACCACGCGACATGGCATATGTGACAATTAAATCCATTAAATCTCCGCAACAAAGTCAGGATTAAATGTTTGAACCAAGTCTGGGATGGATGTTTGTGGTGGCCAAGACCGGAGGGAGAAGCAGAGCCTCAGAGATGACAAACAGAGACTCACCTGTCGAAGTCTAAGAATTTTTCTGACCGCCAAAATAGTTTTATCCACGTTTAGCAGTTGTTAATTTAGAGGTCCTCCTGTATTGAAACATGGGTTATAAAATGTCATGTTATGACCGACTTAAAAAAAAAAAACATTCTACATAGTAGACCCCGCCCTCTTTCCCCATCCATCCTCTTCGTTTAGGAGAGACACGCAGCTGAACTGACCCCTCCACCCCTCCCCTTTTCGTCACACCTGTCCGTCGCCTTCTCAGTCAACAGGGGTGCGTGCCCGTGCAGAAGGCGCCAATTCACCGGTTTCAAGATGTTCAAAACATGACAAGTAATAGCAACCATGGCTGCGCAGATTTTTTTTCCTTCAAGCACTGAGTTTGCCTTGAATCGGCGCCCCGAGCAGCTGCCTGTATTGGCCGTGCCTACAACCGCTACTGCACATATTGCAAAATAATCTGTCGCAAAGCAAACATTAATAAAACTTTCAGTAACTTAAAAATTTGTCCAATTCAAAGGAACAAAATACACTTGATGCTGCTGTTTTTTTTCCAAATATGCAAAAAAAGAAGCTAAAGATGAAACCTTTTTCTAAACCAGGAAACGCAGAAAGAGATAAAAATAAAATAGGAAACCAGTTGGATAGGAAAAGATGCTGCAAGAGCAAAAAACAACAGAAAAGAGAAAGAAATAAGGAGGGTATTGTGCCACAACCAGAACAGAAAACTCTTTATCCCAGCTTCAGGCCGAGCTGAGTGGTTTTCTACAGAGAGCTCGTGCAAACAGGAAAAAACAAAAATGCAGATCTACAACGGTTTCCCAGTATTTGCTCAAAAACGGCATTAAACACAAAGCTACACATAAAGTTACGCTGAAATAAATGCTTCTTTCTTTTTTAAATAAATATAAATGTATGTGCAACTCTTCTGATTGTGATGTTTACTTCTCTTTTATATAAAAACTTCAATAATAAAGACTAACAATAGAAAAAATGCTTTGATAAAAACTTTCAACTGCAAAGGATTTAAACAAACTGGTCAAACGTCTGTGTGAAATGAAAACTTTATTGTTCTCTAAATCCGTGACAGCTTTAAATGGGAAGTTTATAGACTGTCGAGGTAAATATGGAAGGTTGGATCCAGTAGATGAATTCGATTGTTTACCACACTTACCAACAGGTGGAATCTTGTGTTTGCATGAACACAATGGTTTGAATAGGCTCCTCCAGCACTTCTCTGTAGCCCCACCCAACACAAACATTTGTTAGACGGGGTATTGGTAAAGGAGCAGCCAGGCACCATCTTTAAAGTATAAACTCTTCTTTTTTACTTCCCTCCGCCTGACCTTTAAACAGTCTCACCTTCTTTTTGTTTGCTATGTGTCTTTTTTTTCTGTTTGTCTTAGTTCGTTGTCACTCCCGGCTCTCTTTTCCTTCTCTAAACCATTCTCCATTGCATGTTGGCTCGATTCCCATTCTCTGCATTCCCCCCGTCTGGCCCAGGGTTGCTGTGGGGAGGCACCAGAAGAGAAGCAATCATCCTGCTCTTCTCTTTCTTTTTCAATGCCAAACTCCCACCAGCAATCGTGGAAGGAGGAATTATTTACGTAATATCCTTTAGTGGGATCACTTCTAACTAAAGGACACTTGTTTCGCTTTTGTATTAACAAGTGCTAGATCATTCTAGGGCAGAAACATTCATTTAAAGTCCCACTCTGATCATCTTTTGATCTATTTTAAAAGCACTCCCAATGGTTTATTAATTATGATTGTTCCGTTTTTTGCCAAAACAAAAAAAAGTTTTTTCTAGAACACAAATTCTGTACAAATTTGCCTCTGAGTTGTGGGAGCAACTGTTTGTCCAGAATAAGCCTGCCCTCGTGTCTCGCCATCCATCTGTTTACACTCTCTCACAAAACCCAACTTAATATTGCCAATGGAACAAAAAGGGCGAGCAATATCGATGTTGACCAGTTGTACAGTTTTGAGACAGATGCCAGCTCTGATGAGGGGGACGAAGACGTACATAGTTCCATTTTCCTGCAAATGGATGCTTCAGAATGTCACTGCTACAGGCTTTTTTAATTATTAAGAAATTATTATTTATTAAGAAATACTTAATAAATTAAGTTTTAATCTTAGTTTTATTTATAAAAGTCCTCCATCATCAGAAAAATGTTACAAAAACATGTTAAAAACAGCAAAAACCTAATTTTTCTATCACATCCATTAAAACTGCAACTCGTGTAATGTAACATTTGATTTAAATTCAGGATTAAAACTAAAGTACAAGACAAATAATAAAGTTCTGGGAGAATTTCTTTGTATATTTCATGTTCTTAAGTTTATAAAACCAGCAAACAATTTATGAAGCATGAAGGTTTTTTTCTCTGTGTAATGGAAAATATAACACTAGTTTCTTCTCTGATCTTTTTGACTGATTTAAAAAAAAAAAGCACTCTCAATGGTTTATTAAACAGATTTAAAAAGAAAAGAACCATCCAGAAAGTTGTAAAAGCTAAAAAAAAAATATCATTTTTGGTTTGCATTTCTCATCTCTGCAAATGTCAGGGATCAAGCTGCAGCTGACCCCTTGTCTTCTATTCAAATGTTTACCTTACAAACATCCAATCGAGCAGTTTTCTTTCTTTTTTTAATAAAACATCTTAACGCAAGTAACTGACATAGCTGTGGGGTGTGTGCCCTTCTCTGTGGTGGGCCCTCAGTGGAAAAAGTGCAGTAAATGGAAAATATCTGCTGTTTTTTAAGCTGGTTTCCTCCTGGTCTACATAGTTTCTCTGCTGGCGTTGCTCAGCATGGCAGATATTAGAGATTGATCTATGAATGTCTCTGTTTTCTTATGCAACATATTTTTAATTCTGGTTTTAAAAGCCACAATTACATTTTTTACACTGGAAAAAAAAGTACCAAAATAAAATTTTAGACAGAAATAACTTAAAGTGTAGGGAGAGCTGTAAAAATATTTACCGGTACATGGATTTATTTTCTCTGTGAGCTATAATGCAAGAAAAAATACTTGGCTCTAAAATAAAAATGACAACTGAGGCTTTAAAGCTTTAAAATGACCATAAAGTGGTTGAGAAGAATGAACAAAACCTCCCCCTGAGCACTTAGTTCTAACCAACATTACCTCTCATCTCTGTGCATTTAAGTGTTTTCGTCTATCAGCCACTTTATTAGTTTAAACTGTCAGTCTTTATTATTCCTCAAATATTTAAAATAATGAAATATTAATCACAGTCATCGTGGTTGGATCAGGTTTAACCAAACTATTTTAAAAGTATGTTCAATCTGACTCTAGATTGCATTTAACTGTCCATTATTTCATCATCTCCATGAAACAAAAGCCTTTCAGAGGATAATGTTCTTTCTCAACGGTGATGAGAATCTAATTTTTTTATCGCCAATACATGAAAAATGTTGACTAATCAACAATTCCATTTTCCTTTTTTTTTTCTTATTTTACAGATGTCCGCAAGTCTGAAGATGACAAAGATCTGCGCTTTGGTGCTGATGACACGTAAGTATAAATCTGTGGAGCTGTCATTTCAGATTAAAGCCCCACTCTGATCATCCTTTGAGGTATTTCAAAAGCATTCCTAGTGGCTTTTTCATTGTGATTATGCCGGTTTTTTGCTAAAATAAAATAAACCTGTAGTTTTCTAGGACATAGTTTCTGCTGAGTGACAGTAGTTCATTAGAAATTTGCCTCTCGGCTGGTCTGATGGTACAAAGCAATACCATTTCAAAGATCCTGTAGTTATCAGTGTAGAAACTACAATGAGCAAGCCACAAGCTCCCTACTCCACTCCATTCTGATGCATCCACTCACAGACAAATAGATCTCTCCAGGTACGTCTTTGTTTTCCTGGTCTGAGCTGGAATCCAGATCAAAACTGTCTGGCTGGATAGATCGCTCTTGGCTCGTCTAGATAGCTTGATGTTGCTCGCTTTTTTTGTTGCAGTGCTAATGTTAGCTTGGGGTTGTGAGGAGCTGTAGGCTAGAGTGACAGAGTAAACAGAGGGATTGTGGGAAGTAGGCACTGGTTTAGTTCCACTTCAACCGCTCCACCCACAATTCAGAGATGAATATCTTATGAAGTACTGCCGCTCTGCAAAAACTGACCTTAAATAACAGGTTGTTTTTTTTTTTTTTTATGTCTAAAAACAGAACAATTTAAAGACCACTCGGAACACTTTTGAGACTTAAAACCAGCATCAGAGCACCAACTGCATTTAACCATGCTAACATGTCTGTTTCTCTCCCACAGTCATATCATTAGTGTTTGCAGAAGAGAACGGTTAGTATTATACAGCTAAACATTCTTTTTTAAGTTTTGCTTTTACTGTATTTTCCTGTTTTTGTTTTTTACTCAATTTAAATACATTTCAACATCATTGTATTATTTTTCAGTGTCAATAATTTGGAAATAAATCAAACTTTTGTGGTCATCTTTTATTGTATATCACAGCTTTTGATGTTTTTTTTTCTCTCCATTTCTTCAGCAAAGGATGACCCCTTCAACTTTGGTAATTCAACATTATTCTGCAAAAAGATGTAACAAATGTCACAAAGAGCTACTAAGAGTAAAACTAAATCTTTATTATACTTATGTTTTATCTCATCTGTTGTCATTTAATACTGAGCTCCCTCTCTTTAGCCCTGAAGTAATATTTTTTTAAAAAGCAGCTCACCTAAACAGCTTTAAAATAGATGTGTTATAATTAAGTGGCTTATTTAAGTGTCTTTTTCATGACTAATTCTTTTTTTCACTACACACATTCTGCTTGCAGACTACCACAGACTGCGAGTTGGGGGCCTCATTCTCGCTGCTGTCCTTTGTCTCATTGGCATCACTATCCTGCTAAGTAAGATGTGTCACAAACACACACACGTCGACGCTCAAACACAGCCTCGAAAACAGTCTTTGGCTTATTCTCCGGTGTCTATAATCAGAGCTCCGTTTCTCTTCTCTTGTAGGTGGCCACTGCAGGTGCAAGTTCAACCAGGACAAGAGGTCACTATTACTCCCATTGAAAACCCTTTCTAGTGCTGGAACGGAAACTTTTAGCTAATAACTCTTTGTTTTTGTTCCCATTGTGTGGTTTGCAGGAGGAGGACAGGAAGCAATGCCCAGGCAATGCTCACTGATGAAGGTATTTCAGCGACAAACACGTCTTCTCCAGTTTAGACATAAACCCTCTGAGTCAAACATGCTGGATTTTGAAGTAAACAATAAGATATTTTTGAAATGGAAATTGATAAATACGTTTAAAAAGGAATATTTCATTTACAGAATATCTGTACAAAATAAAACTTCCCTTTTTTTAAGACTTCTAACAGGACAACCCCACACTCCACCATGGTTTTCAGAGGCACTGCTACTTTTTTTCTGAACTATTTTGTTTGTCATCCCCTCCCTAAGCACACTGCCAAGGTCCAAAGTTATATTTACTCTGTCCATCTGCTTCACGGCAAAAAGCCTTATGTCACACACATGCGCGCTAACTCTGAGTGGAAAAATCTTCATAGAGCGGCACTGAGATGCCGCGGACTTCACTGTTGAACAGGTGGTGGGACACGGGGTGCCCCTTAGGCGCAGACGGGGGAGAGGACCGGTGTTATATGCTGCCATGTTGTGCTTCAGAGTTGGGCGCAGTTAATAAAACAAGAATAATGGTACGGTTTAACCTTTGAAGACCTGAGGATATGCAGGTGCTTCCTAATAAATTGGAATTTTTGTTCTATAAAAAAAATATATGTATATTTCTACTGCAATTGGTGATTCCTTAAAACCATTAGATTAAAGGTTAATAGAACACATAAAGCAAAAAAAAAACTGTATTTCATAAAGTTCCTTTTTTGTCACGTTTACTCTAGTAAAACTTATTTAAAAATGCACATCTCTGCTCAAGTTTTAACTTCACAGGACGCTACTATATAGCAAAACACACAAGCAGCCTCTATGGAAAATATTGTGTGTTTTCGTGTTGCAAAAGCTCAGGGCTTCTGTGAATTTAAATCGTCCTAATATTATTTATATGACTCAATGCTTGTCTGTATACGGAAGGTAGTCGTGTCACGCATCCATTATAACACTTTCCTTGATTTTTTGTTTGTGTACAGGTCGTGCCTGCGACTGCTAAACTCCAACAGTAAACATCACCTTCCCAAACTTGCAACTGACAGAAAACAGAAGAACAGCCGTCAGATTCATCCAACCGGACAAGACGCTTTTTCTTATGCAAAGTCAAACACAAAGTGGACGGCTGGTGTGGAGCTAAAAAGTCAGCTTCTGATCTGCAGCCTGTACCTCAATGTGTTCGGACGCAGCCCTTTAAAAGTGCATTTTCAGCTTTTAAACTTATTTTAAATCCCCCTACCTCTTAGAACCATGTAAGAAACAGCAGCAGAGCTGGATGAGGTTTTTCTTGAACCAGTCAGCAGTTTTAAATCCATTAGTAATCTCATTCTTCACCTGTGAGTCTGTTACTTTCATGAGTTGAACCCTGACAAAACATTGATAAATCAGGACTTGAAATCATTTTGGCCCAAACCTTTGATTCTGGAAAAGATGAAGTGAAAGTGACTTTAAAAAAGGACTATAACCAAAAATGACCTTCAATATCATTATACTGTAGCTTGTATCTGACATGCCTTCCTTTCTCATATATTCTACATTTAAAGTTAACATCAGTGTAGATAATAGTCTCCCACCCGACCAGCTTTAACCTTTTTTTAATGTCTTCACTTCATGTCATAAATATCGACTTCCTGTAGTTGTGAGGGATTAGATTGATGTTTGTGTTTATTCATTCACATGTTTAGCTTTATGGAGGAGTTTACTGAACTGTATTGTGCTGATTTGTTTCTATAAAGGAAATTTAAAAACTAGGAGAGTACCTGTAATATCTATGTAGATGGATGTATTGCACTACTCAGACTTGAGAAATATACATTTTTAATAAACACTAAAATTCAATTTTTTTGTCTCAAATTCTTTATAAAATAAACATTTTTTCAATGCAGTTACAAACTAAAGTCTTATTCAGAAAACAGTGCACATGATCATTTCTTAATTTTAACTTGATTGAAGTATGTCATTTAGTTCCTGTACTTATTATATCTAAACCCAAATAGCCTTTTGGATTTTCTGTAAAGCCTGAAAGGGTAAGTTTAAACTATATTTAACAACATAAACTAAAAAATGTCATTGTATAAATCTGTCTTTTGATGTATTTTTTAAGTAAATCATTTAATTTAGTAAATTTGAATATCCCATCTAATAAACAGATTTAGGCGCTTTTATTGTCTGATTGCTGAAAGCAATCAGAGTATGTTGTTGTACTACTTTATTGTCTGATTGCTGAAAGCAATCAGAGTATGTTATCCAAATTCTTTATTATATTTTATTATTATTATTCTTCTTCTTCTTTTTATTATTATTATTATATTTTATTCCGTCCCTTTTTTTGGATCGCTACTCCTCCTACAGTTTTAAAGATATCAAGATGCTTTCAAAAGTAGTTTGTAAAGCTCAATTGGTAGAGGAGTGACATTACTTTTGGTATGGTTCAGAATTATGAATGATTTTATATTAATATTTTTATGAGTATTTTTTTGAATGGAAAGTCAATGGGAGCCACTTTTGAAAGCTTATAGTTCAAAAAGTACTAAAGATATTTGTACAAGACTTACTGACATAAGAGTTCATGAGATTCTCTACACGTTAGAAGAATTTTGGCTCAATTGCGCCACCAGGTGGTCAGTAGTAGTACAAAACGCGTTTTGGGCTAGCATTCGTACGCCGTGTGACAAAAGATTTTTCTGTCTTTTCTCATGGGTTCCTTAGATGCTAGAAAAAGTTTTTGCCTCAAGGACCGCCCACTTCCGTCTACTTAGATTTTTTGTAATTTTCGATTTTTCTTAAAACACGTTTTTGGCTCCCTATTCAACATAGTTTAACCAAATGTTACGAAATTTGGTACATAGATTATTTAGACCACCCGAATTCAATGGTACCACTCAATTTACGAAATTCCTTACCGTTTTCGAAATAATCGTAATGCTAATGAGTTGGGTGTGGTCTTAGATTTTAACATGCTCTAAATCCTACAAAGATAGTCAAAACTTCGAAAGTTTTAAAATATGGCTTCATCCTACAGTGATAAAGGAGTATGAAAAGTTTCATGAAAATATTCTAATAGGTGGCGCTATAATTTAGGCAATTGTGTTTAAGCCTTTATCTCAAAAACTACTCAACCTAGCTACATAAAATTCAACACATATGTTGTAGGAGGAGACTTGTATAACATACTAGAAAAAGGGCTCTGCTGCGCCACCTAGTGGTGACTTAAGAAGGATAAGCTAACTTTTGATGGTTCCTCCTATCTTCCATATAATTGCAGGTATGAACATGCAACCACTTGTATTTTGTTAAGTTGATCAGGGAGGTGTTTGGTTTAAAACTTTGTACCATTTGGGTTTATGGTTGATTTTATATGAATTTCTAAAAATATTTTTTTCCCCTATAAAAATGCATGGGGGAAATTTAAAATCCCTATTTCTTGAAAAATGATGGACAAACAGGTATGAAACTTTGTAAGTAGATAATTCAGACCAATCTTTAAATGGTCAAATTTTTGGCTCTATTGCGCCACCAGGTGGTCAGTTTTAAAACTAAAGTGTATAGGCCTTATTCTCCAACTGCATTAGTCTTAAGCACTAGCTTTCACTCCTATATGATTCATTTGATAATAAAATAATAGCTTATATTCATTTGCGATCTGTAATGTGTTATAGTTTTCGCAATTTACAATTTTTCGCAGAACACTTTTTTGACTCCCCGTGTCACATGCTTTGACTTATCTTTACAATTTTCTGCACGTACTCTATTTGGACGACCACAAATCCAATGGTAATATCCGTTTTGCATAGTTCCGTACGGTTTTTTGCGTAGAACGTTATGCAAATTACACAAGCTGAGATTGTAATGTTTGCAACGCTGCAGCTCCTTGACAGTTTCACATAACTTCACCAAATTTTCAAGACTTCTTCCACAGTGTAAGATGAGTCAGCGCAACAACATTCACAACGGTGCTCCCGTAGGTGGCGCTACTGCCAATTCCTGACGTTTCCTCTAATATCTCCAAAAGTACTTGACCTACGCGGACGAAACTTGTCGTGCGCGTCGAACGGAAGGTCTTTAACACTAGCAGCTAGAGGATATTTCAGATCGGTATTGCTTTCAGCAATCAGACGCAATTTCTTCAGGGAATTGCAAATCTAGTATTTTATTATTATTATTATTATTATTATTATTGTCTGATTGCTGAAAGCAATCAGAGTATGTTATCCACCTTCTTTATTGTCTGATTGCTGAAAGCAATCAGAGTATGTTATCCTAATTCTTTATTATTTTTTATTATTCTTCTTCCTTCTTCTTCTTATTATTATATTTTATTCCGTCACTTTTTGGATCGTCACTCCTCCTACAGTATTAAAGATATTAAAATGCTTTCAATAGTAGTTTATAAAGCTTGACTCTGAGAAGTGTGCTATTACTTTTGGTATGTGTCAGAATTATGAATGATTTTATATGAATATTTTTATGAATTATTTTTCCCATAGACTTTGCATTGTGAGCACCTTTAAATGCTCATATCTTGAAAAATACTAAAGATATTTTAATGAAACCTTCCAATATCATAGGGTATAGTAAACTACACGTTCTATTAAAATTGTGGCCCAATGCTGCTCTATAGCGCCACCAGGCGGTCGTTTTAGTAAGCAATTCGTTTTTGGCCTCTATCTCGAATACCGTAAGTCGGAATTTTGTGCTTTCTTTTTCTGTGTGTTCCTTGGATGCTAATGAACGTTTTTTCAAATTGGGACCATGGACTTCCGTCTAACTAGATTTTTCGCAATTTGCGATTTTTCGTAAAACACGTTTTTGGCTCCCTATTCAACATAGTTTAACCAAACTCCACAAAATTTATTGGTATACACCCTATTTAGACTACCCCGAATTCAATGGTACCACTCAATTTGCGAAATTCCTTACCGTTTTCGAAATAATCGTAATGCTAATGAGGTGGGTGTGGTCATAGATTTTTAACATGCTTTAAATCCTACAAAGACAGTCAAAACTTCACAAGTTTTGAAATATAACTTCATCCTACAGTGATAAAGAAGTATGAAAAGTTTTATGAAATATTCCAAAGGTGGCGCTATAATGTAGGAAATTTGTTTAAGCCTCTATCTCAAAAACTACTCAACCTAGCTACATAAAATTCAACGCATAGGTTGTAGGAGGGAACTTGTATAACATACTAGAAAAAGGGCTCTGCTGCGCCACCGAGTGGTGACTTAAGGAGGATAAGCTAACCTTGGATGGGTCCTGTTATCTTCCAAATAGTTGCAGGTTTCAATATGCAACCACTTGTATTTTGTTAGGTTGATCAAGGAGGTGTTTGGTTTAAAATTTTGTACCATTTGGGTTTATGGTTGATTTTATATGAATTAAAAAAAAAAAAAATCCCCTATCAAAATACATGGGACCTTACATCCTATTAACTTGAAAAGTAGTTGATCAACTGGTATGAAACTTTGTAAGTAGTTACTTCAGACCAATCTTAAAATGCTCAATCAATTTTGGTCCTATTGCGCCACCAGGTGTCAGTTTAAAAACTAAAGTTTATAGCCATTATTCTCCAAGTGCATTAGTCTTAAGCACTACCTTTTACTGCTTTGTGATTCATTGGATAGTAATATAATAGCTTATATTCATCAGCGATCTCTATTATGTAAGACTTTTTCGCAATTTACGATTTTTCACAAAACACTTTTTTGACTCCCAGTGTCACATGCTTTGATGAATCTTTACAGTTTTTGCACACATACCTATTTGGACTACCACAAATCCAATGGTGATATGCGTTTTGCGTAGTTCCGTACGGTTTTTGCATAACATGTTATGCAAATAAGACAGGCTGAGATTGTAATGTTTGCAACGCTGCAGCTCCTTGAAAGTTTCACATAACTTCACCAAACTTTAAAACTTATTTCACTGTGTAAGATAAGTAAGCGCAACAACTTTCACAACGGTGCTCCCGTAGGTGGCGCTACTGTCAATTCCTGACGTTTCTTCTAATATCTCCAAAAGTGCTTGACCTACGCGGACGAAAATTGGCGTGCTCATCGAACGGAAGGTCTTGAACACTTGCGGCTGCAGGTTTTAGATCGGTATTGCTTTCAGCAATCAGACGCAATTTCTTCAAGGAATTGCAAATCTAGTTATATTTTTATTATTCTTTTCTTATTATTATTATATTTTATTCGTCCCTTTTTTTGGATCGCTACTCCTCCTACAGTTTTAAAGATATCAAAATGCTTTCAAAAGTAGTTTGTAAAGCTCAATTGGGAGAATGGGTGCTATTACTTTTGGTATGGTTCAGAATTATGAATGATTTTATATTAATATTTTTATGAATTATTTTTCCCATTGACTTAACATTGAGAGCAACTTTAAATGCTTATATCTTAAAAAGTACTAAAGATAAACTCATGAACTTTCCAATATTGTAGCCTATAGTAAACTACACGTATATTAAAATTGTAGCTCAATGGTACTCTATAGCGCCACAGGCGGTCGTTTTTGTAAGAAATTCGTTTTTGGCCTCTATCTCGAATACCGTAAGTCAGAAATTTGTGCTTTCTTTTTCTGTGTGTGTTCTTGGATGCTAATAATGAACGTTTTTCAAACTGGGACCATGGACTTCCGTCTAACTAGATTTTTCGCAATTTGCGATTTTTCGTAAACACGATTTTTGCTCCCTATTCAACACAGTTTCACTAAACTCGACAAAAATTGGTATATACCCTATTTAGACTACCCGAATCAATGGTACCACTCAATTGGCCAAATTCTTTACCGTTTTTGAAATAATCGTAAAGCTAATGAGGTGGGTGTGGTCACAGATTTTTTAACATCAGAAATCAACGTACAACCACTTGTTGTTTGTTAAACAAAGGAGATGTTAAGTCTAAAATTTCATACCATTTGGTCTTATCGTTGATTTTATATGATTTTTTTTTAAATCCTTAGGATTCTGCAGAAGAGCAATGCTGCTGTCTATTGGAATTAAAAAAATATGGCACACATTTGCATTGTGAGCATTTTTAAATGCTGATATCTTAAAAAAATACTAAAGATAATTTCATGAAACTTCCAATATCATAGGGTACAGTAAACTACAAGTTCTATTAAAATTACAGGTCAATGCTCCTCTATAGCGCCACCAGGCGGTCGTTTGAAAAACACATTAGTTTTTGGCCTCTATCTCTAATACCGTAAATCAGAATTTTGTGCTTTCTTTTCCTGTGTGTTCCTTAGATGCTAATGGTTGTTTTTCAAACCGGGACCATGGACTTCCGTCTAGCTAGATTTTTCGCTATTTGCATTTTTTTGTAAACACATTTTTTTGCTCCCTTTTCAACATAGTTTCTTCAAACTTGACAAAAATTGGTACATAGAATATTTGGACTACCCCGAATTCAATGGTACACTCAATTGGAGAAATTCCTTACCGTTTTCGTCATAATCGTAATGTTAATGAGGTGGGTGTGGTCCAGATTTTAACATGCTCTAGATCCTACAAAGATTGACAAAACTTAACAAATATTGAAATATAACTATCACCTACATTGATAAACACTCACCTAAAACATTGTGGAAATATTCCAATAGGTGGCGCTATAATTAAGGCAATTGTGTTTAAGGCTCTATCTCAAAAACTACTTAACTTAGCTAAATAAAATTTAACATATAGGTTGCAAGATGTGTGTTGTATAACATACTAGAAATACAGCATTGCTGGCACCTAGTGATGACTTAAGAAGGATAAGTAACTTTGGATGAGTCCTCGTATCTTGTAGATAATTGCAGATATCAACATCCAACAACTGTAGTTTGTTAAGCTGATCAAGGAGATGTTTGGTTTAAAATCTCGTACCATTTGGGTTTACAGTTGATTTAATATGAATTTTTAAAAAATTTTTCCTCCTATACATGGGACAAAACTTGAAATCCCTGTTGAGAGTCCACAGGATTCTTTGAAAGAGCAATGCTGCATCTAGTGGAAATAAAAAACCATGGCACACAGTTGCATTGAGAGCAACTTTAAATGCTGATATCCTAAAAAATACTAAAGATAATTTCATGAAACTTTCCATATCATAGGGTACAGTAGACTACAAGTTCTATTAAAATTACAGGTCAATGCTCCTCTATAGCGCCACCAGGCGGTCGTTTGAAAAACACATTTGTTTTTGGCCTCTATCTCTAATACCGTAAATCAGAATTTTGTGCTTTCTTTTTCTGTGTGTTCCTTAGATGATAATGGACGTTTTTCAAATGGGACCATGGACTTCTGTCTAACTAGATTTTTCGCTATTTGCAATTTTTCGTAAACACATTTTTGCTCCCTATTCGACATAGTTTCTTCAAACTTGACAAAAATTTGTACATACCCTATTAAGACTACCCCGAATTTAATGGTACCAATCAATTGGTCAAAGTCCTTACCGTTTTCGAAATAATTGTAATGTTAATGAGGTGGGTGTGGTCACAGACTTTTAACATGCTCTTATTCCTTCTTTGTGAACAATGTTTTAGATCGGCGTTGCTTTCAGCAATCAGACGCAATTTCTTCAGGGAATTGCAAATCTAGTTGTCTGATTGCTGAAAGCAATCAGAGTATGTTGTGTACAACTTTATTATAGTTTATTTTATATTATTCCGCCGCATTTTTTGCGCGCTTCTCCTCGTAGTCAAAAGCAGTTATAAAGATGGAATCAAAAGTACTTTGTAAAGCTCTATTGTGAGAAGTGTGCTTGTATTTTGTATAGCCATTGGACTTATGGTTGATTTTATATTAATATTTTTATGAATTATTTTTCCCATTGACTTAACATTGTGAGCACTTTTAAATGCTTATATCTTCAAAAATACTAAAGATAATTTCATGAAACTTTCCAATATCATAGGGTATAGTAAACTACACGTTCTCTTAAAATTGCAGCTCAATGCTGCTTATAGCGCCACCGGGTGATCGTTTTAGTAAGCAGTTTGTTTTGGCCTCTATCTCGAATACCGTAAGTCAGAAATTTGTGCTTTCTTTTCGTGTGTGTTCCTTGGATGCTAATAAACGTTTTTCAAATTTGGACCATTAAATTCTGTGGTCTAGATTTTTCACTATTTGCGATTTTTCGTAAAACACGTTTTTGGCTCCCTATTCAACAAAGTTTCATCAAACTCGACAAAAATTGGTACACCACCCTGTTTAGAGTACCCGAATTCAATGGTACCACTCAATTGGCGATATTCCTTACCGTTTTTGAAAAAACGTAATGCTAATGAGGTGGGTGTGGTCACTGATTTTTTAACATGCTCTAAATCCTACAAAGATTGTCAAAACTTCACAAATTTTGAAAACATAACTTCATCCTACAGTGATAAGAAGTACGTTAAGTTTTATGAAATATTCCTATAGGTGGCGCTATATTTTAGGAAATTGTGTTTAAGCCTCTATCTTTTGTTTTAAAATCTTTGGCGTCATCTAGTGGTGGTCTGATGAAAGTTTGAAAGGCAATTTCTCTAGATCTGTGGAAACTGACATATGCGTACATATATAAAGTGGGTATTTTTGGCTTTTAATAGTAACAGCTTTAAAATTGCTTTAATACGGTATTGCTTCAGCAATCAGACGCAATTTCTTTATAGGAATTGCAAATCTAGTCTTATTGTCTGATTGCTGAAAGCAATCAGAGTATGTTGTTGTAATTCTTTATTATTATTATTATATTTTATTATTTTTATATTTATTCCGTCAAAATTTTAAAGTGCTTCTTGTCCTACAGTTTTAAAGATATTAAAAAAATTCCAAAGTAGTTTGTGACGTTCCATTGGGATCGGTGTGCTATTACTTTTGTAGTGATCGAATTATGAATGATTTTATATTAATATTCTTTATGAGTTTTTTTTGAATGGGAAGTCAATGGGAGCATTTTTGAATGCTAATAGCTCAAAAAGTACTAAAGATTTTGTAAAGAAACTTTCTGACATATAATGTTCCCAAAGTTCTATAAGCTGTAAAGACTTTTGGTACAATAGCGCCACCATGTGGTCAATAGTAGTTAAAAACGCGTTTTGGTTGGCATTTGCTACCGTGTGACGAAAAATTTTTTCTGACTTTTCCCAGAGGTTCCTTGGATGGTCAAAAAAAAAGTTGCCTCAAGGACCGCCCACTTCCGCTCTACTTAGATTTTTCACAATTTTCGATTTTTTGTAAACACGTTTTTGGCTCCCTATTCAACATAGTTTGACCAAACTCGACAAAATTGGTATATACCCTATTTGGACTACCCGAATTCAATGGTACCACTCAATTGACGAAATTCTTACCGTTTTTGAGATAATCGCAATGCTAATGAAGTGGGTGTGGTCACAGATTTTTAAATGCTCTAAATCCTACAAAGATAGTCAAAACTTCACAAGTTTTACAACATAGCTTCATCCTACAGTGATAAAGAAGTATGAAAAGTTTCATGAAAATATTCCAAATAGGTGGCGCTATAATTAAGGAAAATTGTGTTTAAGGGCTCTATCTCAAAAACTTCTAAACTTAGCTGCATAAAAATCAGCACATATGTTGTCAGAAGGGAACCTGTATAACATACTAGAAAAAGCTCTGCTGCGCCACCTAGTGGTGACTTATGAATGATAAGCTAAAATTGGAAATGGTGTCTTATCTTCCAAATATTTGTAGATATGAACATGCAACCACTTGTAGTTTGTTAAGCTGTCATAAAGATGTTTGGCCCGAAGATTTCGTACCATTTGGAGTCAACGGTTGATTTTATATGATTTTTTAAAAAATGTTTGCTTCCCCCTATCAAAATACATGAGACTATTAAAAACCCTATATCCTTGAAAAAGTAGTTGATCAACTTGTATGAACTTTGTAGGTAGATACTTCAGACCAATCTTTAAAATGCTCAATCATTTGGCTCTATTGCCCACCTGGTGGTCAGTTGGATTACTAAAGTGGATAGGCTTATTCTTTATGAGCATTTGTCCCAAGCACTACCTTTAACTTCCTTTGTGATTCATTGGATAGTAATATAATAGCTTATATTCATCAGCGATCTTTATTGTGTAAGCTTTTTCGCAATTTACGATTTTTTCGCAAAACACATTTTTGACTCCATGTTCACGTACTTTGACTAATCTTTTGCAGTTTTCTCTGCTCATACACTATTTGGACTACCACAAATCAATGGTAATATCCGTTTTGCGTAGTCTCCGGTTTTTTGCATGACACAT